>CM062292.1:96252105-97719605 GCA_031216915.1 Pictodentalium vernedei
AAATCACCCCACCACTTCAATTAGCCTGGCTTCTTGGAGTCAGCTTAACACTCGGAATGTAATGGTAAATTTTGCTTTGTCATATGGAGAAGTGGAATGTCATCGAAATGAATAACGTTTTCGAAGATCAGCGGCGGCGGATAGAGCCCAACTCTCGAGACGCCCGGGCGGCACTCAGATTTTGTCAAGCTCAGAAATCGACAGTCAATTTGTCTTTAATTGAAGACGTCCGTCATAAAATGTAACGGACTTGGCTGACACAATTTGTTTCAATGGACAATAATTGGCTGGTATTTAATAGTTTACTCAGTTCAGTGAACCGACCAATACGCTTTAGCAGATTAGACAGTAACAAACTTGCATCATCTAAACATGGAAACGAATGGCTTGTATCTGGATTTGGTTGTTCAAATTCGCATATACAACCAGACATGTGCGGTATCTACAGTGTCACAGAGCATATCTGTGTGTCTGGTATCTATTTTGGACCTTTTATCTCGACTATCATTGTTGCTCGTACTGGCACTTTAAAACGAGATGATTGGACTGTCTTCGGAGATGATTTGCGCTTCTCTGATGGATTATCTTGTACATTGCTTACGCAATTAGCAGTGACGAAGCTAAGTCCGGAGGGGGACTGAGGCTTCCACCCCCCCCCCCCCCCTTAAAATTTCCGCTGCCCACCGAAACCAAAAAAACCCAAAAACATTGGCCCATTGCAAGTTTCACACAATATAGATCCTCAAAATGGTCTCCAATATAGGGTCAACACAAGCTACAAATGCCTAGGATTCTCTCTTAGAGGACTACATTTTGCACAATTTTCTCGGAAGTGTAGGGGGATTGTCCTAACTAGGACTCTTTGGGAAGTGGGAGGATGGGCTTCGATTGAGGTGTCCTATTTAGGACTAGAGGAGGCCCACCGAAACTCCAGACAACGGCCATTGGAATATCTGTGCTCCCTCCCCCAAAATACGACTAGGGCACTCATTATTGTAGAACTGGAATCCCGGCTACGAGCCTGACAATCGGTCGCTTCTCCTTGTCACAGAAAAGACATTCATTTCTGGAGGACGAGGTAGTGAAGACTTCTCGCTGAAAATAGGCTGAAAATGCGTTCTTTGGACATCAAAATTGGAATATTTTTCTCGAGGAGGACCCCCCCCCCCCCCCCCCCCCCCAACGAACCATCACCTATAGGAGGGATATCCACTTTCCAATACCTATCCCCAGGGTCACTGAGATTTACGGTCTGGACCCGCCCTTGATCAGTGACCTAAGCAGGGCCTCACTTTCGAACACACTGAAGATACTTGATAATTTACACGTAAGCTTTACTGAAATAAAACAAGGTTCTGATTGGCACATGTAGTCTCACGAAAAAGGTCTGGACTTGCGAAAATATAAATATAGCTTTATTTAGTTCCTAACTCAAATTTGGAAAAAAACAAGAATTACATTATAAAATGGCATTAAATGGTTTAGAGAAATGTTAGCAATATTTCTCAAAGGCTGCAAGAGCGGGTTGATGAACAACCTGACTGTCCGACACAGAGACGACCAAAAAGATGTATTGCAGGCGGTGCTCATAGAAATAAAAAATCAAAAATACCGAAAAAAACGGTAACCACGCAAAATATACTTCAGACCGAGTCATTTTCGTAAAAGTACCGTGGAATAGGATAACATACCAGTGAGATAAATATCTCTCGGTGAAGCTCTGACGACAAACACAACTCCGTCTTAACATTACGATGTGGTCAATCGTGTTTATAATTCACCCCCATACAACTTAACACCCATAACCGACCAGCGCCATTCACAAAAAAACGTCATTCACTGTTTGTGTAAACTGTTAAACTCCCCCCTTGTGGCCCCACACTGAACGATCTCAATGTTTGGGGAGAAAAACGAAAGCGTTTTGTTTTATAAGGGTTTGTTTTGCAACCCATTATCGTCCTTTCGCCAAGGAGTTAACATAATTGAAAGGATGGAATAAGTCCAAGCCGATATATAACACATTGATCGCAAAAAAACTATCTACTTCTAGATCTGGTTGCGGTACTTCACACCAAGTTTCCATTACGAAATTTCGGTAACAGTCGTCTTTGTACAACTGGATGGCTGGTACGCCCATTGATCACATATCGATCATTGGTCACGGTCATATATCTATCGTTGGTCACATGTAGAAAAGTATCTCAACCGTCGCTATCTTGGGGTGGGGGCGGATGTTGCAGTAAATAAGCTCTGCTCAACCTAAACAATTTCACGAAGGTTTGCCCGATGACTTTTTCAAGCATATATTTTACTATCTGTGAAATTTGAATATGTTGATGTTCGCACATATTTCATGGCAATGCAAATTGAATACTGGATATGAAAGTTAATAGTTTTCTCCCAAGGTGAACACCCTGACATTTGATGACGTAAAGGTTAGTACGCCGTTACTGCAATCACGGCGTAACAGCTTTCGCGCCATTATACGTCTTTAATTTGACCGACTGCAGGTCATCTTAGGAGAAGAGGGATAGTTTTTAGTGATGAATTTTTCGCTGAAAATCCATTTGTGTAAGGATCCGTGGTCACAACACACAGTCTGTTCGTGAAAATATGGTGTGGGCGTTGTTGGGCAGTTCCTGACACCGCCCTTTCCATAATAGGCCACTAGCAAACTGTGTTACTAATAATAGTCTACCCCTCCATTTATTGGTACCTCGACGTGTTGCAACTGCAAATGTTTTTATCTGATGCACTTTGTTTTAGTCGTGAAGTTGCAAGTGTTCCTTTTGTGTTTTGCCCGTCTTATTTATTTATTTATTTATTTATTTATTTATTTATTTATTTATTTATTTAGAAAACTTAAACCGAGTGGGCCCCTCAATTAAACACGCAGATCGATCTCATATTGTAAGATTGGACAAGACATCTTACCGCATATTACTCCAGCATCTTCGTTGTGGTTACAGTTATGTTCTCCGTATATGACATGACCACAATCCTGGATATGTGTTTCATTCCCGACGCAATCAACGTTGTCTAACCAGATCTCGCCTTGACCTTCTCGAAAATATGCCATGTCTAAGGCTCGTCCACCTCTATAAAAGAAAGAGAGCTCTGTCGTTTATACTGCACATATTCAGAATCATGGTTTTCTTTATTCTACTGGATGCTGGAGTTCAAACAATGTATCAGTAATTGTACTAAAGGGGCTTGGGCTGTGGGAACAGCATAGATGAGAACGATAAGTATAAGTAACTTTCTGTTCTCTCGTGGACCGCGGGGATTATTTCACTCGGTTAACGCCTCGTGGAATAATCATCCGCGCGCCCCACTCGAGGATAAAAACCATAGTCGAATCCGAGCAGTGATCTATTTATTGTCTATAACTTAAAACCTACTCTGACGGTGTGAATTCTTTAGCTACGCAGTTCTATGGAAAGGAATAGTGTGGACCGTCGCTCGATGGTACTAGATCAGTTGAATTTTCTCAAAGATTCAGCTCTGTCTTCCCTGGGTATATTCTTCTGACATGTACCACCCCGAAACAAAGCGACTTTGTCAATCAGAGTGTTAAAATATCTCATTATCGCAACATCCACAAATGCTCCATCAAAACTTACAGAACGTATAATTCATAGAGACAGAGAAACAAATCGTTTGAAAATGTAAATGTTGTAGAAACTTACACATAACCGATTTCTAGACACACAACTTGAGCATCCGTATCATCCCAGGCATCATCACAAACACTTCCCCAACTTCCGTCGTGGAAAACCTCAACTCTCCCTTCGAAAGGACCATTTATTCCTTCCATCAAACGGACATCGGCTGCAACGAAGAAAGTATTATCTTAATTTACGGCAGTATTTACATATAATTAATTAATTAATTTACATATAATTATTTGCATATAATTACTTTGATGTACATTGTACAGTACGGCCGCAGTGGACTGGTCACTTTCCGCGGGTGGTCAATATTTCCAGGACGCATTACCGCGTCCTGGAAATAGTGACCACCCGCGGAAAGTGACCAGTTAGATTCCAAACACTAATTATATGAATAACGACCCGGTGCTTCATTAGTTGAAATTTTACTGATGATGATTTTTATCACCTTGTAAATGTATCCGTAACTTCACTGTCCACGCGTGCATAACGACCAGTCCACGGCGGCGATATTGTTTACACCGTGATAAGGGTTTTAACAAATGCAATAAAAAGTAGTCAATTAATTTTGAGTTAACTTCTTTAGCGCCAAATTGATTTAGAGTAATAACATTCAAGCCTAAAACGGCCTGGATATACCTCCGTTGGATGTGTCGTGAAACGGGATCGTCGCGAATATGACTGGTTGGGTGCTGCAAATCTGATTTTCCCGACCGTGATGGTGTAAAGCCTACTGTTAAAAAATACTTCACCTGCATCATTAAAGCATGTTTTCGTCAGTGAACTTGGAACATAAGTTTCAGTAGGGGTTAAAATTCAAAATCGAGAGTGCTTTGAAATTTTACTGAATGCTGGACCACCAGAATCCCGAATTGGAAACTATTGACTAACCACCCCTAATTTTTCAACCCAGAACCGTGTGAGTAACAAACACCATGCATCAAATCCAGTCCCATAAGAAAGCGCACGATTATAGTCAACAGGTAATTGAGATCTTAACGCATTGGGGGTTCACTTACGCCACTTTCGCTAGAGATGATTGAGAAGGTGATTTTATTATTGTGAGACGGCCATTTTGATTTTAACATTATCGTTTTACTTCTACAGCCAGTAACAAGTCCTGGTCATATTGTTGGAACCATAGGTCCGATAATGCCCAAGATCAGGCCTATACTAGCAACATGCAATAGTGTTGCATGTAATATATGCCAGCCACTACCTCGATTAAAAGTCAACTATCGGTGCAATTGAACCGAGTTGACTGACCCCAAAACAATTTAAACTTGCAGGCCCAGATTTCCCAGAATGCATTTACTGCCGCTGTGGGTAGAGCAAGCGGAACCAGGGGAGAAGGGTACGTACTCCCTCGCTTTCTTTCCACAGACATGCAAGGCGATTACATACTGAGTATAAAAATCTCTTTCCCTCCAAATGGATGAGTATCTCGTGATATATTATCTACCAATGTAAAATAGCGGTTCTGTATTTGGCCATTAAATTTCAATCTTCTAACCCAACCGTCACCCCAAAGGTTAGATAACGAAGAAGAGGTAGATCGGAGTTTTTCACGACTGTGATGTGCACACTACAAAGGATTAGAGGTACTTCGCCTAGTTGCTATAATACACGACGCTTCATGAACGGACGTAAGTCAGTTATTTCAAATGCAGTATCTTCATCTGAAAACCACTCTTCTCAGCGCATATGTTTTAACGCCTTGCGTCGCACTTGTCACTGTCTGTGAATCAGAAAAATGACATTTTCACTTGCTGATGCCAGTGAATCAGAAAAATGGCATTTCTTGGAGCCAGTTTTTTCATTGGGCGAACCATGCATGCTAGATCCGATATATTTTTGAAATTTGTACTCCTCCACTTTTTCAGCTTCTGTTCTATCTGGCAAAGGGGACTTTCGTAAGGATCTCATCTGTTAGACAACGGTGCAAAAAGAAAATTCAGGCTACAACATGTTCACTAGTGCTACTTACTACATCTGACCCCAGCATCCTCATAATGGTTACAGTCAGTCCGACCAACAGGTGCTGCGTTACACATCATGATATCAGTTTCATTACCATCACACCGAACATCATCCAGCCATATGGGTCCTCCTCCCATGCCGAAAAATGCTTCTTTCACAGCCACTCCGCCTCTGTGTATGATAAAATACAAGAAGGCATACTAATAGAGATCAGCATTCGCCACGTTGGGTCGTGTCGGGGGGGGGGGGGGGAGGGGCATCACCTTTGTTTCCAAAACAAATCAAATTGGATTAAATTAACTTGCACAATCCTGGTTAGAAAATGGCGGACCTGAACTCGATTCAGCGTCAAATAAATGGATAGGCGTTTGATTTTTTGTGTTAAAATTAACTTTTATAGTGAGTATCATGGATGTTAAGTATAATTAACTTTTATAGTGAGTTAATTTGTCCCGGTACCGGTACCGATTTCCACGGTACCGGTACCGAGATAAGTTAACTCACTCTCGTGAGTTAACTTGTCCCGGTACCGTCGAAACCGAATCGTGGCAAGAAATGAGAAGACGAAACAACCTCAACAAACGACTGTGAACAAGAAAAAGACTGTTAAACGTTATTCATCACTTGACATAAGAATAATCTTATCTTATAAACGCTATTCATCACTTGATATAAGAATTATCTTATCTTATAAACGTTATTCATCACTTGCTATAAGAATCATCTTATCTTATAAACGCTATTCATCACTTGTTATAGGAATTATCTTATCTTATAAACGTTATTCATCACATGGTATAAGAATTATCTTATCTTATAAACGCTATTTATCACTTGATATAAGAATTATCTTATCTTATAAACGCTATTCATCACTCGATATAAGAATTATCTTATCTTATAAACGCTATTCGTCACTTGATATAAGAATTATCTTATCTTATAAACGCTATTCATCACTTGATATAAGAATTATCTTATCTTATAAACGCTATTCATCACTTGATATAAGAATTATCTTATCTTATAAACGCTATTCATCACTTGATATAATAATTATCTTATCTTATAAACGCTATTCATCACTTGATATAAGAATTATCTTATCTTTTGAAGCGTACGCAATATATAACGAAGATTAAGTATTGTTTATTTTATTGTAGACTACTTCCATATTATAAATGGTTTCTCTCCCCCAAACTTTCTGTTAAATCCCCTCGTAGTGAACAGAAATATAGATCTAAAAGTTACACGAATTAGTTACACCTCCGTCGAGCAAGTATAATAATATTCACCCCATCGTGCACCTCAGCTAATTCGTTGTTTTCCTTGCACAAAATGGCGCGTCGATCAGTTTCGATAGCGAAATGATCTATTTTCTCTTGAAAATACTCTACAATAAAACAAGCATTACTTAATCTTCGTTATATATATTTGTTATTGCCTACGCTTAATTAAATTGTTACTTTTCAAACATTCACAAAAATATCAATTGTGATATTATTCGTAATATGGTGAATCCGAGTTGAATACAAAATGTCATGTTTAGAGTTCAATCGGAATCGATTTCCAAATATTCGTTGTTTTTTCAAAGCGAAACTGAAGCATTCAAACTTCATTGATACATAGAGGATATATAGTGTTTTTGAGTGGATACCGAAAATCATCTCATGAGTGACCGATACAAATGTTTTTCTTTTTATTATACGCATTTTACAAGAATCTGATAATTCCTCTAGTTTCAACCTTGAATTGATGCATGAAAGTAAACAGCGCATTGAATCATTGATACGCGGAAGTGATTTGATCGACACACGGAACAGGTACCGTCTTTCAATCTGATTTAGCTGGCAGGTTTCCAAGTCCAAACATGGCATGAAAGTCCGTAATAGAAGTTGTGGTTTGATACGTCAAAGGACTACCGGGTTTCATGTATCAATTCAAGGTGAATTCGTGTTGAATTAATCCTGGAAATGATCGGTAGCCACTCAAAAACAATAGATTTACTTTTCATAATACTTTTTTTAGAACAAACTGATCATTTCCAGTGATAATTTGACTCGTATTTACCTTGAAGTGATGCTTTGAAAGCCGCCATTTTGATTGATACCATGAAAGTGAAAATTTCTATATCTTCACAGTGGGGGATACGATTTCTATCTTTCTGCAATTTCTTTGATAATCTATCATTTAGCGTATAATAAATCAAATTGAAAGCACAACTTTGCCCGAGGCAAGGTTAAAGGACATGGAGCTTCATGGATTAACATTGTATAATATAGTCTATCCAGATAACAATAACAAAAAAATGCATTTGAGTTAACTTTCCTCTTTAAATACAGCGCATTGAATTATTGATACGCGGAAGTGATTTGATCGATATTCGGAACAAATTGCGTCTTGCGATCTGATTCAGCTGGCGGGTTTCTAGTCCAAACATGGCCTGAAAGTCCGTAATATAAGTTTTTGGTTTGATACGTCCTTTGAAAGGACGTACCAAACCAAAAACTTATATTACGGACTGTCAGGCCATGTTTGGACTATCGGGTTTCATGCATCACGTCAAGTTGAATATTTTTTGAATTATTGTTGGAAATGGTTGGTATCCACTCAAAAATACTAGATTTTCTTTTCATTATATGCGTTTCTGGAACAAATTGATCATTTCCAGTGATAATTTTACTCGTATTCATCTTGAAGTGATGCTTTGAAAGCCGTCATTTTGAGGAATACCGTGAAAGTGAAAATTTATATATTTTCACAGGGGGGTTACGATTTTTATCTTTAACGCAATTTCTTCGATAATCTATAGTTTAGCGTATAATTATAAAAAAGTATTATCAATGCGAAAGGACATGATTGACATATGAAGCAATTGATGTTAACCGCCATCGCTGGATCCCATCTTCGCCCCACACGCATTTATTGTTTTGGAAACAAATGTGACGTGAGCCCACCCCACATGACCAAACATGGGGGAATTCTGTTAAAATCTATAATGGAAATGCAGTTGACCATAACAAAGTGAAGAACATTCAGATGATAGGATATTAACTCCTTGCTTGCTGTTGGCTGATATTCCTAACCAGGACAAGATTTCTCATGCCATTGAAATAATTTTGATTTGGTCACATCTGATCAAATTTTCCTCTGTAAAGTGAATTGATTTTTTCGCTAATCATTTCCCGAGTTGAAATTTAGACGAAATCTTCATCAGATCTACCCATGGCTGCTTCTCTGCGACTAGATGTGATAAAAATATCTTGAATATACTAAGCGGGTCACGAGGTAATAACCAAGGTGGGAGCCATGGTTACAACAATGGGCTTCAAACTGAAAGGTCCACGGTTTAATCCCCACCAGTGACAAACGCGTTGTGTCCTTGGGAAAGCAGTTTATCCCGATTGCCCACGCCCAGGCACCGTGGCGTTGTGTCCTTAGGCGTACTGCACGTCGATCGTGCATTGTTTGTGTGGAGTTTGTACGTTGGGGAGCCTGACAGTTGCTCGCCGTTCCTCGGTGGTTCTCTCCGGGTACAACGGCTTCCTCCACTCGTAAAACTACCCTACACCAGATGACCCTGTCTGTCGAAAGTGTCGTTAAGCTGTCTTTCGAAAATGTCGTTAAGCCCAAATAAATAAATTAACTGTATGCATTGTGTTAAAGTTTACAATATGAATTACCACCGTAAATAAAGTGTTGAGGCAAATGAATATGAAATGTGCTTTCAGATTTTATATTCAGAATTGACGGCAAACCAAAATTAGCAAATTTTGCTCAAATATCTATCATTTAACCCTTTAATCATCGAATCGGTCGTATCCTTCCGCGTAATATAGTTCAAATTCAGCCGAGTTGAATTGTGTTACCGTCAAAAATAGGAGTTGTGTTCAGGTTTATTGGACAAAATAAAATCTATATTTTCACGGGTAAAAATACAGTATGTTTCTCTCTCATATTTCGCATAATTGTTTTTGAATTTTTGAGAGAACACAATTTATTATTAACCATCTACCCAACGTAACGGTCAAAGCCGGCCAGCGCGATTCTCAAAAATCGCCAATTACTTTTCATTATTTTTTCTTTTTTGTCTCAAAAATATAGGTTATGACCCCTCGTTGGAACGAGCTCGTTGAGATCGTTCCAATGAGGGGTCACAACCTATGTTTTTGGGACAAAAATTGAAAAAAAATAGTTATTCAAGAATTTTTTTTCCAAATGTCGTCTGCTTTTCATGTTAGGTAAAGGGTTAAAACGTAGCATGTTTGAATGATATCAGAGAAACATCTGAAGTAACGAATGGGAGGATGCATTACTAATATCAAGAATGTATGCTGATGGGTTGAATATTGCTTTTTGAGAAATGGAATTTAACAAGAACATTCGGTTGTGAAACAAAGCTCGTTTTACCCTAATTGGGTTCATATTCACTCAAACCAGTTGATTTGGGTTGATTTTCAACCCCACTGATTTTTGAGTGTATGAATTTATCATAATTACCGGTATTATGTATTTATTTATTGGTTTTTAAGGTCATATATTTCTGCACAATGGGGTATCATGACTACGAGAGAGAACCACCGAACAACGGCGAGCAATTGTCCGCCCCCCCCCCCCCCCCCCCAATATACTAACTCCACACAAGCAGTGTTAGCATTGGTTGAATACAAGTACACCGTCGACGTGCAGTACGCCTTAGTACACAACGCCACCGTGCCTCCACATGGGCAGTGGGGATGAAGTGTCTTGCTCGAGGACGCAACGAGGTTGCCTCTGGTGGGCTTCGAACCGAGGACCACTCGGCTTGCAGTCTGCACCTCTAACTACTGATCCACCGCGCCCCATAATTACCCGTACATGAGATGATAGAGGATGAGGTAACTGAACTTACCCATGGCCAAGCATTCGACATATAACTTCACTATCAAAATGGTCCCAGAAATCATCACAGATAGTACCCCATTGTCCTTGTGCGAATACTTCTACTCGACCTTCTATGTCAGTAAGTCCACCAACAAGTCGCACAGGAATTGAGTCTAAAAAAATAAAAGCATTAAACAATTTACTGGATTTCTTTACACCAGTCAAAGAAATTTTCATGCTGTATGATTGCAAGCGTAGGTGACAGGAATGTTGGGTTGAGGGTAAATTATTTATTTATCTATTTATTTATTTATTGGGTTTAACGACACTTTCGACATTGTGTATGTGCGGCTAGTTTTGTGGGCTGAGGTAAATTATTTATTTATTTATTTATTTATTTAGTTATTTGGGTTTATCGACAGCTTCGATATTTCCTCAAATTTACATTAGCCTATGAAATGTAGATGGACATTTCCACAGCGGATATTTTCCCAGACTGTTCTCTAAGAAAAGCGTTTGTTTGTTATATTTAAGTTTGATTTGGCATAGTTTTCTGCGTTTTTGTTTGCTTTGTTTTTATAAAAGTTCCAAATGTATAGCTCAGATTTTGGGAGCACTCCCTTTGTTCTCGAGCCGAGTTTTATGCAGTGATTAAAATTACTTGCTTTTTACACATCGGCGTTGTTTTTTGACAAAAATACATGCAGCACAGCTAAATAATTGAAGCGTATAAACTTCAAAGAGACCTAGGGACGATCTGCATTATATTTCTTTCTGTGGTGATCAAATCAAGTTCTGGTATCATTTCCTGGAATGCCCCCTCAGAGATCATTCCAAGAAGTGAAACCAGGACCTCGTCTTATCAACACAGTAAAAAATATAATGCAAACCGTTTGGAGTGCTTAAAACGAAACCAGGACCTTGTTTGATAAACGTAAAAATTGTTTCTCTTCACCGTCGCTCTGGCGATTGTTTTAACTACGAAAATGTTGTTATATTGCTATATCATAACATCAACCCATTTATGCTTCAAATGTCTGGGGAAATGTCGGCAAACACTGCGGAAATGACCACTGGGGAAATGCTCGCCTGGGTTAATGTCCGCTGCGGAAATGTCTGCCGAGGAAATGTCCGGCGTTCCCCGTGGATGTGACGCTGGCTACATCTGCGACATCGTTAACTTACGTCCTCGCCGTCTAAGCATGGATTAACCTTCACGGAACGCACACGATACCAAATTAGTTATTTTAAGTATGTTTCCCACTTTTCAAAATAAATCAACAAAAATCTCGACGAGGTCGTCCCAATGAGGGGTCGTATGATATGGTTTTGTTGAAATCAAGCCTGAAAATAAGCTGTCTGACATTTGCAGAATGAGGTCCCCAGAGGGTGAATTTGATAATGCTATCCCATACAATTTATCCTCCGGGTACCTCTTTCTGTTAAGTTATGAGACTCTGATTCAGATTGAGGTTCACAGAGGGTAAATTTAGTGATGCTATCCTGCTGTGCAGGGTAGCATCATTAAATTCACCCTCTGGGGACCTCATTTTGCAGATGTCAATCTGCTTATTTTGTGACTTGGTTGAAATGTTTTGAAAAATCATTTTTTCAACTGCTCAATTTTTAAATGCCGCGTGCAGATGCTGCATCGGGAGAGGACCTCACGTTACATCATCGGTTTATTTGAGAGATAGTGTATTATTTAAAAAACTATTTTATTAGTTTTAAGAGTACAAAATAAAGTTATGATTTATCCGGACGTACAGGCCTGGCGTTTTCAGGAGCGCGATTTATTTGCTCACCTTAAAAAAATTGAGGAGGGCTATCTAGCCTTAGAAATTAATGATTACCACAACAGTCTCTTCCTAAAACCCATAGGTTTTCAGATTTGTGCTATGTTAGCGGCCTCTGCAATATGACCACACTGTCCCTCCCACACCTCCGGGCCTTACGAATGCCCGGATGTGTAGGAGGGGCAATGTAGCCGTCTCACAGAGACTACCCGGTTAGCAGCACTAAATAAATGTATGTACAAAGCCCAGTAGGTAAAATTCATTAATAGTACAACTTCATTTTGCAACTTTACCTTTTGTAAGCTTGAGGATAGCTAATCGCTCCCCTAGGCCATCTGAGGAGAGCGATTTTTAGCCCTCCTTCATTTTTAAGAATGCCAGGCCTGGTCACGTATTCTATTTCAGTTCAAACGATAACATGCACTTGTCCTCAGTGATATTGTAATTGAACCGTACACATAGGCATTAAAGCATCTAAAGTTTACGCCTGCCGAAGGATGGACATGTTTCCGTCCAGTGTATCTATCCATTTAGTACCAATTTGTTGATTGCGTGGTTGAAAAACGATATGAACTCACTGTGCCAGGACATTCTGAAACCACGATCTGTATTTGTTCCATCTGTAAAGAATCGTATGAAGAAAGACCTTCCTGATATATCCTTCGGCAAAACTAAGCCCGTGAGATTGTCCAACAGCCGACCGTTCCGACCTTCATAGATCTGTTAAGTACAAAAAGATACGAAATCGAAATCCCACAACACAGTGTTTTGAGAGTGATTTGTTTCTAACTTCCAAAACTCTTGTGTATTGATGTGTAAACTCGTCATCTAATACGAAAGGAAGACTACACCTGAAAACAAGATTTTTGAAATAACTATTTTGTTTCGTCAAAACAAAGCTTGTGACCGCTCATTGGAAGGAGCTTAATGCTCACACTTCTTTAGTATTTTCTCTTAGTTCGGAAATATTTGGGGTCATGCATGTATAAATCTCCAACAGTTTAAGAACAGATATAAAAACACTGTGATGTTCGACGAAATGATATGTTGATACCTGGCTTAATTTTGTGTATGGTCAGTTGTAACCAAGCCTGTTTATCCTTTCAGTGCTAGACACTGTGGGGTGCGACGATGGCCTGTTGTGTTTGAGATGGGGTGGAATCGACATAAGGTTGCCGTTTGACTATTTTGTGATTGAGATTCTAAACCGATAGATCCCGAATCACACGGGAAACAGGCTGCAGCATTATGAATGTGACTTATTCTGTTACGATGTTGCCCATACCTACCATGAAGACTATAGCTGGCCACATGTCAGTTTGGGGGCTTTATCACGAAGGACCCAAATAAATAGACGTATTGAAATAATGGGTGATGTATTTCACGACTCTTATATAATGTACTTTTCCTGCGCGAGTGTTCATACGCTACGGTTTGGAAGAAAAATGTCAAAAAGTAATAACATTTTATTACATCCCTGTTCTATGAAATCCCCATTTACAGCAAAACTAAACCACGAGGAAACGGAAATCGTTAACGGACTATTTTTAAACCGAAGCGAAATTTCATTGGAATTTTGCACTGCAATTTCAGTTTGAATCCCTAGCGATAGCTAATATCGTCCCCTGAGTTCCAAATGGTTCTATGTGCCAGAATGCACATATAACACATTGGAAGTCAGATGAGGAAATAGTAACTTGTGTCACACACACTGTCGGTCATACAAATTGAGGTCTGGAGTACTCGATTTGAGCTGTTTGGGGGCACGACATGACCAACTGGGAGTAAAACAAAAATTATATTTGACTTTTTAGTAACTCATGTTTTGCACAATCACCACAACAAAGGGACATGGCATTATCCGCGATAATATATGGTCATCCACCGCCGGAGACGGTGGATGTCCATGTATTATCGCGGATAATATTTTAATACACGCCTGCTCTATGAAACCCCCATCTACAGCAACACTAAACCATGCGGAAAATGATAATCTGTTCCGCACATATGTGCAGAACGGAAATCGTTGACGAGCTATTTTTAAATAGAAGCGAAATTTCACAGGAATTTTCTACAAATCGTGCAACGCAATTACAATTTAAATCGCTAGCGTTAGCTAAAAGTCGTCCCCTGAGTTCCAATGTGTTCTATGTGCCAGTAGGCACAAAGAACACGTTGGAACTCAGGGGACGAAATAGTAACACGGGTTCTCCTCGCAAAATTTGGTTGGCGATAATATGTGTTCTGTTTGTTGATAGTTGTCAAATGAATTGCTCAGTGTCCTTCTAATAAAAGTTTTTTTTTATAGACGTGAAGGCGTGTAATATACACAGAACAAAACGCGCGTGTGAATGCGTTAATCGATATGGCACTGCATCCTCTCGTTTTCTCTTTACGCGACGGCACTCGTGCCATATCGATTAACCCACTTCCCAAATGTAGTATATAGCATTTTACTGATAATCTCATGAACGGGATTCCGAACCATCTGTGTTCAAGTTTATTTTTAGAGGGACTTCTTTTGTTGGACTTTGAATGTCTTGCCATCACATTACAATTTCAAAGAAAACCGCGAAAGATTTTTTTTTTTCACCAAATTTAAACATTTCTGTTTGATTATAATACCATAAATGTGATTAAAAACATTCAGGAGCTATTAACTGTGTTTGGGGAGATTATATTGAATTTCAGCTGGATAACATATTCATCAGATAGAAAGTTGATAATTTTTTATAATTTCCTTTGCAGTATACAATGGAATGAAAAGCCATTCACCCGAAACAAGGTTCTATCTGATGTCCTCCCTTATAGTTAAGATGTCACGCGCCAGTTCCATTGTATTGAGAGCTTCAACGAACTTTTTCCGCTTGATAATCTATGTCCAAAGAAACCAAAAATGTTCATTATCTGTGAATTCCTCCAATAAAAAATGGAACAAAGTGGCCACTTTAATACTTGACACACAAGTTTACATCAACCAATTTTCGCCTTGGTTCAGATGACACATATTATAGGACCAGCTGTAAGCCATTCCAGAATTTCTATGGTCATGAAGCTTTTTGAGTGAAGCCAGGTGAGAGTTTTCACATTTTTTTAAATAATAAATTGGCGCTTTCCGTCCTATTCCACGCACATCTATATATTCGCTAACTTTATGAAAGATCTCGTACAAGTTGCCGATTGTTTATCCACGAGTAAGTCATATCTAGGCTTATACGAAGTTTCGAAATTCGATTAGAATTGCTTCTAATCGTTCCGACGACTCGAACAGACTCAGAAATTTTAGAATCGTTGAAATGGTCTTAAAACAACGTTTCCTCTGGAACTCTTCGTCTATCATCAGGTCTCCTGCAAGGAGAACTGACGATAGAAGAAAAGTTCAAGGACGTTCCGCATTCGAAAGTACTTTGATTCCATTCTGTGATATTCTGCTTTTTTTAATTTATTTATTTATTTATTTATTTATTTGTGTTTAAGGTCATATACTTATGCACAATGGTTAATCGTGACCGTAGCAGTCTTACGGGTGGAGGAAGCCCAGTACCCGGAGAGAACCACCGAGCATAGAGGAGCAACTGTCAGCTCCTCGACATTCTAACCCCGTTTAAGCTCCGCTGAAGTAGGGTTACAGCGGTTGAAGACATGTGCACCATCGCCTTAGTACACGGCGTCATCGTGCCCCGGAATAAAGTTCTCGAGGTGTTCGAACACTCTCTGTCAGCATTAGTTGTGGGGTTGATGCTGTCACAGCGTACTGTCCTATCGGGCGGGGACGTAAAATGGCTGTCCTCTGTGCGGAGAGAGACACACTCCGTGCAGGCTAAAGATCCCTTCGAAGTATTCGAAAAGAGCGAGACCACGAAGTTGCCGTTTCGAAGGTCAGCCCACACACCTGCGCCATCGGGCCAGGGAGAGGCGTTAATATAAGTTGCATAACTTCTTCTTCGCCAATCCTTGTAAAACAAATAAGATTACATTAAATTATGTGCCTTGCCCAAGGACACAACGCGAGTCGTCCCGGATGGAGATCGAACTCGGCACCTCTAGCATATAGCATCCCAACAGTCTACCACTGTGCCGCCACGCTCCCGGTTTTTCTTAATTATTTGCCCAAACCGGAGAGTTGGCGTTAATTGAAAACTGACAATGCTTGCGATTGTGAGAAGCTGCAAAATCCATAAACTCAAAGCGTTGAAATTCGATTTGAGATTCGTTTCGATTCGAAATCCTCCATCTGATTCGATTCGAGCTTTGATTCGAAACCAAATTTTAGATTCACAAGGCCAAAGTCCTACCGATATTTGTAAAGTAAATATCGGTAGGACTTGGGCCTTGTGAATCTCAAATTTGGTATCGAACCTGAAAATATGGAGGCGTTCAAAAATCAGTGGTTATTGCTATTTACAGTAGGGGTTTTCGTTCTTAAACTTCTGAATCCAAAGATTTGATCCGAGTAATCTCGATCATTGATGCGAATGGATCGCCGACTTTTGTACAACTGGATTGCTGGAACACTCATTGGTCAGATAGAGAAAATCGTCTCCAACGACAATATCTTGGTAGGGGAGGGAGAGTGTAAATTGCTATAAATAAACAATGTTCAACAAAAAGTACATGTATCGAAGGTGTTTAAGTTCCTGACTCCCGGCAATCGCCGAATATTTTTTTAACCCTTTACGCAACGTAACGGCCAAAAAGGGCAGCGCACTTTTCAAAAATCGCCAATTAATTTTCATTATCTTTTCATTTTTGTTTCTCAAAAACATGGGTTATGACACCTCGATGGAACGAGCTCGTTCCAATGAGGGACCAAAACCTATGGTTTTGAGACAAAAAATGTAAAAAAATTAGTTATTCAAGAATTTTTTTTTCAAGTGCCGTCTGCTTTTCATGTTAGGTAAAGGGTTAAAGGATGTATGTGAAAAATGAATATGTTGATAATGTGCACATTTTCCGTTCGTATTGAAAGTTGATACAGTCCTATTAGTTTTCGTACACGATACATGCGACGACGTTTGATAAAGGGAAAGCTGTTACGCTGTGACTACAGTCACAGCGTAACAGCTTTCACGTGATCAAACATCATCGATGTGGAGGAGTTACTGTACTGACTGGCTGTTGCCATTTTGTGGGAACAGGGTCAATTTGAGGGGTGATATTTTTCCGCCTACGTCCCAGCAATTCACGTGTTTTGGGATCAGTTGGGTATCTACAGTTTATAGTTTCATGTTGTACACTCTTTTGAAATTGCTTAAGTCACATTTATTTATTTATTTATTTATTTATTTATTTATTTATTTATTTATTTATTTATTTTCCTTGGGCAAGACACTTCACCCCCATTGCCCATGTGGGGGCACGGTGACGCTGTGTGCTAAGGCGTACTGCACATCGATGGTGCACCTGTCTTCAACCAATGCTAACCCTGCTTGTGTAGAGTTGGTATGTTGGGGAGCTGACCGTTGCTCGCCGTTGCTCGGTGGTTCTCTCCGGGTACTCCCGCTTCCTCCACCCGTAAAACTGTCACGGTCATGGTTAGCCATTGTGCAGAAATATGTGACCTTAAACACCAATAAATAATATTAATAATAATAATAATTTATTTTTTTATTTATTTAAAGTCACTTTCAGAACTTTGGCTGTCTCAAGACCGCAACATAGGTTCGAAGTCGATTTTAGCCAATCGTCTATACCTGTTTAAATGACATAAAATTTAATTTGTACTGGAATTTTAGCGGCATACATATCAGTTTCTTTATAATCAAACAAGTAGATGACGATTATATTTCTTACATATCACAACCGTAAGTAATTCTAAATAACGCTATTTTATGCACTAATTTTACTCGCTTCTACAGTTTACAGAAGCTTGTGAGAACTGTGCTGTGTGACACATGCCAAAAGTTGTGATTTTGTGTTTTTAAACACAATTCCTGTCAATCAAACGAATATAAAACGACAGAATGACAGAATCAAAAGCCATCTGTTAGTTTCCTTCATATTTCAATATTTCATAATGTAGGTTTCCAGCATTACTGATGTTAGCACTTTCAACCCGAATTTCCTAATTTATTTATTGTTGTTTGACGATACTTTCGGGTCACCGAGAGGCGACAGCTTTATGGACGGAGCAAGCCGATGTAACCAAAGAGAACACCCAAACTGTGGCGAGAAACTGTTAGACTCTCCAACATAATAACTCGGCACAGGCAGGGTTATTATTGGTTAGTATTGTTTGCCAAGTGCATCATCGACGTACATTACGCATAGTTTAGTAACCAGCGTCACCGTGTCCAGTGTGAGCAATTGGGAGCAATTGCCTTGCCTTGCTAGTCAGGATCGAACCGTGTGGTCGTTTCGATTTAAATGCTATTCTGCTGTAGAGATTGGACGAAAACATTCTTGTTTTTGGCGGGCCGTTCAATGATAATCTAACTCTGTTGGGTTGTTCGATTAAATTAGTAGTGGCGCTCCTTAACCCTTTATCCAACGCAGACGATATCACAATTTATTATTTTAAATATAATTTTGTTCACATTTTTCAAAATATTCACCAAAACCATATGATGCGACCCCTCATTGGAACGAGCTCAGTGAGCTCGTTCCAATGATAAGTCACATGATAGAGTTTTGCTGAATGTTTTGAAAACTTTTTTTCTACTGCTGCATTTGCAAATTACACGTGCGAATGCAGCCGATTCGTAGGGTAAAGGGTTAGCTACCGGTTGTCCATCTTGTTGTTTGCTAGCTGTCACAGAATGTTTTTTATGCATCGCTTTGAAAGGATAAATCACTAATAAAACAAATCGCCACAATAACACATTTTTTGGTTTCGTGTTGAAACATAGCGTTTGTCTCCTCAAAGAAACCGGCCCGACCCCCCCCCCCCCCCCCCCCCCCCTCCCCTGAGAGTGACATAATCTACCCTTTACATGGCACGGAAAACTAGCTTTTCGGTTCATTTTGTACGCTTATCTGTCCGCCGTGAAAAGGACTTGACGTTACTTTCAAAACTTCACTGAACGAGTTTTAATATGAATTACATGTTAGGTTAGACCTAGAAGAGAACGCAGTTGCAAAGGACTTTCTTGTATCATAAAATTGAAAGAAAATGATTCTTGCTACCGCCGGTAGTTTTGTCAACTTTTGATACTGGCACTAAACCTAAAGAGAAAAGATTCGTGGTCAAAAGTAGGATTTTAAAATTTTCAACAAACAAAATTCAATTTAAAACTGAATTCTAGGAAGCCAATATTCAAGATAAAAGAAATATTGACGTTTTTATTCAGAAAGATTGACGCGACGGACACACGCTGCGTTCTATTGTTTTTATTGCTATTTTTATTTTCAACTATCCCAGAATTCAATATCGAACGAAAAAATGGCTGCCCCCGATGGGCAAACCGGAAGACACAATTTTCAGTTTGTCAGATATACTGTTTCATCGGAAATTGCTTGTTTCTCTCCATACGCATGTGTGTTACCATCTCATTTCGTGAGCCGCGCTTCGAGCAGCTCTGACTGCATTCTCTTTTTATAAAAAGAAAAAATCAAGTATGTTTACGGTGGGTTGAGAGTCCACGGAATTAACAACCGCCCCATACGCCACCTTCTTCACTAACACACTCACCTCAACATAGTCACTGAAATCTTCGAGTTGGAAATCTTCTATCCTCAGAATAAAAGATCTACCATTGGGATGAATTAGATAATCTCTGCGGAAGTTGCTTGGGTAATCGTTGGGATAGTTGGGTGACGACAAGTCTCCAGATTCTAGGATGTATTCTATTGTTCCCTGGCCATTGATTCCTGAAAAAATAGATCGAAGAATATGAGCTAGGCTAACAAGAAGACCAGGACATGTCAAAGATCTCCAATACCAACATAACCGGTACCAGGACGGGACAGAGCATGTCCCACCGAAACCGGTTCCGGGACAAATCAACAATTGGTCGACATATCACAATCAGATGTGAGAAATTCACATTTAAACCGACCCAGTCCCCAAGATCGTAAAGACAAACATGTCATCGTACCAATTATTCTGCGGCAACATCAAAGTAATCATAAAATACGAAAATCGTGCTTTATGATTACTTTGATGTCGCCACAGAATAATTTCTTTGAAGTAACCTATGACGGCGCTTTCGTTGCCTTCGATGTCACGTTTGAAAAATCAAAATGGTCGACCTTTTCGAGGTCGCTGTGCAGACAGAACATGCACCTTTAAAGTGTTTTGATATGTTCGTAAATAAGTTGAATGTATGTCGTACAAGTGTGCCATACACGATTATCTGTCTGTTTACCCTCGTTCAATTAGGAATTTCCGCATAAAATAATTTTGTCGCAGTACCGGCAGGACAAACGCTTCAGTACTGGTACCGGCTGGGTCATGAGGGAACCGGCGGAACCAGTACAGGTACCGGTTGACATGCCCGAGGAAGACGTTATTGTTAGAAGCAAGTGGGGAGAACACTCGTTACGTCTCTTTTCAAATTTTGCAAACTACGTGTCGAACTATTATCTACTACCCGGGCCACGTTATGGTTCATTCCCACTAGACCAATTCCCTTTAGACCAATTCCCACGAGGCCAATTCCCCAAAAAACAATTCCCCTTAGACCAGCTGATGTGTTCTACTTTTAAAATAATTCTATATCAATAATTTGATATATTTATAAATATTTATAAATGTGTTTAATGTTATTGATATTCAAGCCTGAAAATAAGCAGTCTGTCATTTACAAAATGAGGTCCCCAGAGGGTGAATTTGCTGTTGCTATCCCATACAGTGGGCCAGTTTATCCTCTGGGTACCTCTTTCTGTCTATGTTTGAGACCTCGATTCAGATTGAGGTTCACAGAGGGTGAATTTAGTGATGCTACCCTGCTGTGCAAGGTAGCATCACCAAATTCACCCTCTGGGGACCTCATTTTCTGTACAATGTTATATGTACTGAGTTATGCTTAAATGTTATAAATCTATATTTCTTATATGTAATGCATATAATTTTTTTTATCAAATAAAGTGCTTATCAGTAAATATATGTTTTCTTAATTAGCCTTAATCAACCCTTAATCAACAACAGTATGTAGTTGGTATAAGGAAATTGGTCTTTTGGGAAATGGCCTAAAGGGAATTGGTCTCAAGGGAATTGGTCGAGTGGGAAGACACCGACATTACTAAAGTGTCCAGTATTTTGAGATTACAAAGTGTGCAAAAGTCATGTTATTTTGATGTAAATTACACCCGTTATGGCACTGTGCTCAATATTAGTGTCCAAAAGTAATTTAACCCTTTGAACACACAAGCTCGATTTTCTCGAGCATAATCATAAAATGCCTAGATTTCATAAATTAGTTGGCTGCTCGGTGAATTTGTATTTCCCCTCAAGGTTGCTTGTCGATAATATTAATTGACCAACAGTACGTGGAGAGTGTATTATCATTAAAATCACCCGCAGAGTGGAGATACCACCCATGCAATAATTGCAAATTTGTTGCCAAGCATAACCAGCACAAGCAAAGTTTCAGCCAATGGACCTCCGGGTTAAACCCGGAGGTCCATTGGCTGAAACATTGTTTGTGTTTTTTGTCGATATGTACAAAATTTTAAAGTTATAGCTCGGGTGATAACTCCACTCCGCGGGTGATTTAGTTACAATCCACTCTCTACGTACTGTATCCCCGAATAATTGATATGGGTTCTTACAATTGATGTCATTGAACTAACATGGAATGTATCATTAAGATTCTAAGAGTTAAAAATATAAGAAGCACTCGCTACTCAACTCATAAAACTCTCCGACACGAGGTGACTCTAGTTGTCGAAAGTGTCGATAAACCCTAATAAAAAAACAAAAAAGGCAAACTTTGTAACCAGTCAATCTATGTGAACTATATTAAACATGTGTTAACATTTCTCACACAAATGCGCAATACGTGCTCTAACATGCTTTATGGTTTTGACAGGTAATTTAATTCATTGCATACTGATGTCCGAAATTTTACGCTGCAAATTTCCACTCAACAAGGAAATTAACCAATTCAATCTTGTTTGTCAGAGCTCGGGGTGCTCTGTCAAACACAATTGAAATGAATTCGTTAAATTTATAGATTAATTATGGGGAAATAAGCTAATACTTCTATGTATAATGCATACATATAACATTATCTTGAATAAATATTGTTTAAACTAAATAAGCTAATGAAAATTTTATATTTCGACATCAGTATGCAAAGGGTTAAGACATTTATATTTTCCATTGTTGGTTGTTTGACCCTTTGCTCATTATGGTGGAAAATAGGGCCAGACTATGGCCAGACTATGGCCAGGCTATTCACAGAATTAACCATCCAAACATCATTGTTTTTTCAACTTTTGCTTTCAAACCATAGCCTTTTAACATTATTGCATTCTTGTCGTGATGGATAAATACTATTAGGGCTGTCACGATTAATCGATTGTTGATCGGTCACGGCGAAATCGATTAGTATTTTTGGTTTTCGAATAATCGGTAAATTGTATCCCGTTTTAGATGTTTAAAAAATAATTAAAAGAAAATTTGATGAAAAAAACTATTGTTTCTAAAGGTAAAGAGTTAAGAACATCGATGTTAAATACCAAGAAGCCGTTGGAAGCATTTGTCTCTCAGGTACATTCATTAAAGCTTTGATGTTCTGTACTTTTGAACCGTCAGTGTAATAATCAAGACCGGTCGGCAGTTGCGAAGTTCACAACTGCCGACGGTCTTGATTATTGCACTGACGGTTCAAAAGTTCAGAACATCAAAGCTTTGAATGTACCTAAAAGAGGATCGTCTTCGTTGTTTACTTGAAGTAGGTCAGCTGACTTCAACTTCATTTTTATCGATTTCAAAGAGAGGGAGGGGGGGGGGGGGTCATCTAGGGTACGATTAGTCGATTATTTGCGACGATTAATCGATTCCTAAATTACAAAATCGTGACAGCCCTAAATACTACACAGATATAAAATCCTACAGCTTCGACAGCTATAACGAACATGATCAGCAGGACGAGCTCTCAGGCCAGCAGGCTGAATCCCTAAGGAATCCGACGCTCTTGCGGGCTATTTGTGAACGCAATTTTCATGAAGTTCGCGTGAAGACTACCTTTTAATTTAATGTGATGTTTCATTATTCAAAACGATATGCAGACATTTTTTCGGGATCAAATTATGGATATTCAAATCAATAAATATTTATTTAGCCTTGAAAACATCAAGATATTAACCAAATTGGTAGAACTACGCGGCGGAATCATAACACTGCAGCTGTGGTGAGACTTCATAATGACAGAACAGCATATGTGTTCGAACTGTCATTTTTTATCGCACGAGATCTATTTCGGCGGAGGAATAATATTTAACGAGAAGCAGAAGGCTTCGAGTTCAATATTATCCCCCCGTCCAGATCAATCGAGTGCGGTTATAAAATAGTTCGAACGCGTATGCTGTTCTGTATTTATTGCACGCCTACTACTAAAAAAATATTAAAAACACAAATTATTGCCAAAAATAACCCAACCGTAAAAGATTGCACGCCGACTACTAAAAAAATATTAAAAACACAAATTATTGCCAAACTTAACCCTAACGTAAAACTGAAATAGTTAAATAGTCTATACCTGCTGAGTATTTCTCGACGTTCTCACAAAATGACATTTGATGTAAAATTCAGAGGAGTCTAACATTCCAAAATCTTTGATAAGACGTTCACTCTGGATTTCTCCTATTTATTTCTTAACTTGAGACAGCTCTACTCCGTATCTGTGTATTTCTGTACGGGGTTGGGGGATCCGTCGGTAAGATGTACAGAATTAATATAATTGTTCACCTATTCAATACACAAAAGCGTACACAATTTTTGCCAGTGGGGATGGAAGAGGGTAACGGCCTAAAACTTTTCCGACATACAAATACAATTTTTGGAAAGATGTCAGATTGGACAACCCTTTTTCTACCATTTTGACACCCATTTTGTGTCAGCGACAATAGCAATCACTTTCACTGTATTTTGTAATATTGTTCTAGCAAACGACGTCTAAATTTTCCAGACGAATCAAAACTTTTCCAACAATATTTTTGAAGCCCATCTCCCACCCGCTTACTCCAAGGATCTACCCTATTGCTAACACTGCATTGACAAAAAAATGATGGGATAGGGGAAAACCTCGTTAAAGTATTTTTAAAAGGGTGAGGAAAACAAACACAGACTATCCTTTTGTTATGTTAGGAACTTTTGTTTCCAATGCTGTAATATACGAATATTCATATTACTCACTTTTGTTGAAGATTTAACCCTTTACCTAACATGAAAAGCAGACGACACTTGCAAAAAAAATTCTTCAATAACTAAGTTTCTTCATTTTTTTGTCCCAAAACATAGGTTATGACCCTCACTGGAACAAGCTCGACGAGCTCGTTCTAATGAGGGATCATAACCTATGTTTTTGAGACCAAAGATAAAAAAAATAATGAAAATTAATTGGCGATTTTTGAGAATAGCGCTGGCTGGTTTTGGACGTTACGTTGGGTAAATGGTTAAAGTAAAGGCTGTGCGATCATTTGACATGACAACTGAAGCTTAGGATAAATTATTTAACTGACACCGGTAGGTGGCGACAGTTGCCCACAAATTCTTAAATAGTTAAGAATTTTTATTTTTCTTCTCAAAAATACAGTTCGTGTTCACTCAGAAGAAAGAGGTCTACGAGCATGTTCGAATAAAATTCAGATGTTTTTCTACAGTCTTTTGTGGGTACAGTAACCCCTGTTTACCAAGTGAAAGCTTGGACCCAAAGGCTGTGATATGATTTATAGGTGTTGTATGTTCTCTGGACTAAAGTTCACCTTGAGAGGGCCTTTATTGTTTCTTTCTTTTTTTTAAAAGAGGGGCGGGGGGGGGGGGGTAGTGTGAGGAGGGTGTCACGTTACTTATATTAACCCCTCCCCCTCCCCTCGCATTGTGTTAATAACACTTACCTGATATTAGCAGCAATAGAAGGCCAACATTGGCATACGTATCCATTTTCGAGGAAAGAATATTGTGTTGGAGCCCCAGTGGATTACGTATATGGACGGTTTGGATCTGGAATAAGGTATATATATAGTACTTCAAAAAACAATAGGCACTTGTGTTTAACCCGTAGGTATTTATTCGTGTCACCAAGATGTTCCATCTCCAAACTTTGTGTATTACATGTTATCTGATATCATTTCTACATCTGCAGTACGCGGTTCCTTGTTTGTAAGATAGATATATGTTACGATACTCTCGTGTGTCCCCTTGAGAATGACAGACTATAAAGATTACTGTTATCTCACACAAGGCACTGTATCGTCGTCGTATCAGCATGACACGGTGAAAATAAAGTTCATGTTTATAGTAAGTTTGTGAATTAACAGATTAACATAAAAATCCGGTTTTAAAGCAAACAATGCACGCCATATAATCCTGTAGAGTGTTTTATTTTGTGTATACCGGCCACTTGATTTCATCTGTTCGTACCAGGGTAACATTGTCGAACACTCAACATTACTGTCTATGGTTGAAACCAAGTACGAAATCAAAATACACTTCATAGTATTTACTCCAGTACATCTAAACTCTCAATAAATAAAATACCTTTCGTTTTGGCGGAGATATACATCAGAGTTTCAAATAGTGGTGTGGAGAGGGTTATACGATTAAATCCAGTACAAACACGAGTGTCTTTTGGGGTGAGGGTATTGGCGGTTTCCCGGAATATGCGGAGAAACGTCGCACCCATATCTTTGTCCGAGTGGGGAAATCGTTGCTCAACACCTTTAACCCTTTACCCAACGTATTAAATATTATTTTTTTTTAATTTTTCCAAAAAATTTAATAAAACCATATCATGTGATCCCTCAATGGAACGAGCTCAATGAGCTCGTTCCAATGAGGGGTCACGTGATGTGGTTTTGTTGAAACGTTTTGAAAAATGTAATTTTTTCAACTGCTCAATTTGCATGTTACGCGGGCGGATGTGGGCGGATGCGGGCGGATGCGGACGATTCGTTAGGCAAAGGGTGAGGACCTGGAATGCCTCGATCTTCACGAATATTCAACACAGCGAACACTCACTCGTCACACTTGACGACCAAACCCAATTTGGCTGTGCGTAATTTGCACTGCCTCGCACAGACAACAATACCTACTTCTATTGATGAATTGAGGGTAAAAAAAAGTAAATACAACCGGAGGAGGAACCCGGAACACCCTATTAAGAGAGAAAGGGGACATCCCCACCCCAAAGGCTCTCTCTCAACGACGTGTTCCGCGTCGGCCATCGCAGTGTGTTGACCGCCCGTTCGGAACCGGCGCTCAACGGCAGCTATGACCGACGCACGATGCGGACTGTTCTCTCAATCTTTAATTTCGGAAAGCATCACTGGGAGGGGCATGGTGCACTTTCTAACATGATAATTAAAGATGAAAGTGACCCAAATTTAGTTACACTGTAACTTCCGAAGACGTACAAAGGCTTTCACTAGTAACAAACACTTTATTATTTTGTAAGCATTGTTATCCATATGCGATATATTCCATTTAATTACTTGGTCAGGGACGTCGCCTGGGGGGGGGGGGGGGGGTGCGAACGAACACCCCTTTTACGTTTTTTTTTCAAGAACGGAGAATGCAAATAAATCCCCAAAGGCCACCAGAGAGCTTCATTTGATGCTAAATTTACCCCCCCCCCCCCGTATGCTCGTGACATCGGCATCTGCCAAGTTTACCCCCGTTATGCCTTTTTCATCAAAGCCGACCCCTTTTGTAAGATCCTGATGAGGCCCACGTTGCCGAATCTTTTATTGCTCCACTGCTAAGTACTTGTCATAGGCCAGTAGGCCTTAATACAGGGAGCTATTATTGTTTTATATCACGAATTTTTGGCAAAATAGAGGTTGAAAACGGGTGTGTTCCCGTTACTCGTCCCCTTTCCCATCACCTCTGTCCCCCACAACCACCGTCCCCCTTTTGGATGCATCCGTATTAATAGAAAAATTATTTGCGTTTGGTATGCGTGTACAGTTATTAAAATATGGTCTGTTTTATTACCCTTAAAGCATAGAATTAATTTTTAAGATAATTTCTACCGAACATATATATGTGCACAGCTGTAGATGACTAAACAGAAATGTTCACATCATTGTTTGCTGCCTATACAGGCAACCAACAACGATGTAAAAACTTTGCCAAGAATAATGCATCCTTCCGGTTGATTTCCTGAGGAAGATTACACTTGATGGCAACTTTTCAAAGTAATATAAAAGTGTCAATTTGTATATGTGTGAGGACTTGAGGGTTACAGATCACGCGGAGCCATTTTCTCATATTAAGGTTTTAAATAAAACGTTTTTAATTTTATCATAACTAGTGCGAAGTTCAGGGCGAACTCAAACTTAGACGTAATCAATCATGATTCCATCAATGTTCTACAATGAAAGTGGAATTAATTCCAGAGAGGATCAAAAGGGGAATACATTTTATGACTCGACTGCATGATGAGAGATAAATGTAAAATTTCAATTGAGTTTTAAAGCTCCAGTGGTAGCAGACTGGAGATCGGCCTCCGTTGGCCAGATCGCATTCCGGATCTCATGTGACGCGATAGTCACGGACCTATTCACGTCATGTTTTGTTAGCCCGCGTAAGTGGCCGATTTTGTGACGTCACAAAGCTAGATTTTTGAACCACTTTGTCATTGGCCGTAAATTCACGAAATATGTGTAACGACTTTTCAACAACGAAGAGCTGGCATCAAATGCGCATAAGGTTGAAATTTGTTTAAGTCACTTAAAGTTTCGCCTCTCAACTCGCATCTTTATTATACCGAGGCGTATTAGGAAAATGGCCTCTTCAAAAGTTAAAATTTTACCTTCAAAGGTAAAATGTTTTCATTGGAACTGAAAATTTTAGCTTCCAATGTTACAATTTTAATCTTCAACGTCAACATTTTAATTTAAAGTTAAAATTTAAATTCGAATGTTAAAAATTTTAACTTTGAAAGTTCACATTTTATCTTTTGAAAGGCCATCTTTTCACGCATATTCCTAATACGCTGCTGTGTTGTTGTAAACACACTTGTTTACTGTGAACAGTTTTATCTAAAACAATGCAAGGAAAAGAGATACTTCTTCAACTAAATTCATAGTTTCATTTTGATTTGTATGACTTATGAACATCCAAACCAAATTCACCCACTTTCGTGATATCGAAATGAAGTGGAATTTATACAGAAACCATCTTGAGAAAATCGTCGTCGATCAAATTGTTTTTTTTAGGTTTTTTCATGCTTTATTGCAATTTTTTTATATTTTCTAAACTGACTTTTGGAAGAATGTTTGTTCAGGAACTTATTTTCATGGTTGTGACTATTACCAATGTCAGCACTTCTCTCTTCTTGTGGTAATACAGTTAAAACAAGAAGTCTTGTCATGAAATGCGCACAAATAGCACGTCGATCTGCGCGTTAATCTAAGCGTTATTGCCATAGAAAGGCTATAAAATCTTTACATAAGGCCTGTGCACAAGCAATATTTCAGCCAATGGCCCCCCGGGCAACCCGGATGTCCATTGGCAGAAACATTGCCCGTGTTTTCTGTGAGTAACCAGGAGAATCTGTCGTGCTTTGGATGCCATTCGATATAGCAATTGCGCGTAATGTCCAAGCGCTATTAAGCCTAGATAAGCTCACAGTTCATGACAGGACTTCTAGTTTTAACTGTATATGCCAAGAGCTGGGTTTTGGATAAATTGTGTCATAACAGAAATAAGTGTAGAAATGTGATAAATATGTTAATGCAGCTAATGTAAACAGAAAACAGCCATTTTGATGCATGATGAAATGACATATTCTCCCCAAAAGTATGGTGGACAGTACCAGTCAGTCAGTGATGTTATTCGTGGTGTGTTTGGTCCAGATTCCCCGAGAAAACCAGTGCAGAAATGGTTTAATCCCGATTGTCCCACTTTCGGATTTTAGTTGATGTCCCGAGTCTCCAACTCTTGGGTTTGAAAATAGTTATAGTCGTTAGCATAATTTGAACACAGCTCGCCGCTGCTTATCGATCATGATTAAAACAACTATCAATACTTTTATGAGAGTTTACTTTTCGTGATTAGCAGTTGTGAATCTATCTGGAAGGTTGACACAACAAAATAAAACAAATACGAACCGCACATCCAAATATTTTCAGTTTAATTGACCACCTCAAAGACATCCAGGCCCACAATGAAGTCAGGCAAATGAAGCTTAGTGCTGGTAGACCCCCTCCAGAAAAAGAGGAGGAGATAAAGAAACATTCATGGTAGACTACAGGTTCAGAAACAGAGCTTCCCCTGAGTTCCAATGTGTTCTATGTGCCTCCTGGCACATAGAACAGATTGGAACTCAGGGGACGAGAGGTTGTTGAATGAGGAAATATACATTACAGAATATGCGTATGCTTTCAACATGTATTTAAATTTAATAATAAATCACTGTTTTGATGTACAAAAATATCTTGTAAATTGATCAGTGTTTCGATGAACAAAAATATCTAGCATAGTTTATCGTTTCTGTATAACAAATACCAATTTCTTGTTCTGTTCACCAATGAACCAGCAAAATACGTGAAACAAACTATAAGGGAAAATGTTTGATCTTGCCGCTTGAAAACTAATTAACAAAATCCCGACTGTCCCATTCTCTTTACCTTCCTAAAATTAGAAAGTGGGGCAATCGAGATGACACCGCAGAAACACATCAGTGTTATGGATGGTGTGTCTTTGTGTGAGAAACATCAGTGACACTCTCCATGTCTGGCTATATTGCAACCCATACAGATGTGATCACATTGAGAAGAAATATCTTTTTACAAGAATGTATTTTCCCCAAATACATTTAGTTTAAACAATATGTATTCATGAATTGTAGAAAAATGTATACATTAAAAATGTTGGGGGACAGAATATAAATGAATAACAATGGGTTTGTATACATTGCATAAATAGGAAATACAACAGGTGATAGGGATTCAACAGAAAGCCTATGGCTTATGTGAGTCGTCTCCCAAGGTCACAAAATGAAAGATGGCAATACATTTAAAAAAGAGTGCAGAAAATATAAATCACATGAGAGTAGAAACCGCACGTGGGATCATTCGATACAGAAGGACAACGTTTTTTTACCTGCTCTCATCGAACACTAATTACACATGTCGAGGCCACCGTTTTTAACCCTTTACCTAACATGAAAAGCAGAAAAGAAGACGACACTTGCAAAATAATTGATTTGTTTCATTTTTTGTCTCAAAAACATAGGTTATGACCCCTCGTTGGAACGAGCTCACCTATGTTTTTGGACAAAAAATGAAAAAAATAATGAAACTTAATTGGCGATTTTTCCGAATAGCGCTGGTCGGGTTTGTCCGTTACGTTGGGTAAAGCGTTAATAACATTACACTTAGTAATTGAATGAGAAAGATATGGCCAGTACAACGAAATAAATTAGAACATTTTTACCATGCTGATATTTTTACATAGGTCTACCATGCGTAAAACCGGAAAAATAAAACAAAGAAACGCACAACTGAAACACTACTAAACTTCGACGTTTGTAGTGTAAGTGGAACATTGAATGGGGATTGCGTCAAGCACAGCTCAAGAAGGTAAAGCCATGACGCCGTGATCTTTAACCCTAAACACTCAATTCAAAGACGCTGAAGATTGTCAAAATATATGTGAAAAAGTCAAAAAGGGAGGAATATTGAAAGATCAATTGGTTATTACCACTACGTGAGTTTCCGAGATGGTGTATTGAAATCTGAACCTCGCCTCTGAGTTATATATCGACTCGCCTTAACGAACTCGTCTATATATACCCAGAGGCGAAGTCTAGACTTCCATACACCACCTCAGAAACCATGTGGTTGTACTAACCTATTTTAATATACAGTTAAAACTAGAAGTCCTGTCATGAAATGCGCACAAACAGCAATTAATTAATCTACACGTTATGACCATAGTAAGGCTATCAAATTCTGTGCATATGGCCTTACATAAGCAATGTTTCAGCCAATGGACCTGCGGGTAACCCGGAGGTCCATTGGCAGAAACATTGCCTGTGTTTACTATGAGTAACCAGGAGAACCTGCCGTGTTTTGGATTCCATCAGATATTGCAATTGCGCGCAATTCCTACGCGCAATTAAGCCTAGATAAGCGCACCGTTCATGACTTCTAGTTTTAACTGTACCAGCATGAAGATTGTGATGATTAGAATATGAAAAACGTATGCTTTCAACTCACATAGTTATTAGCAGGCATAAACCCTTCCTGGAAATCTGCCGCCGTATTTGTGCCAGAAGTGTAATAAAATAACGAGAACAACTCGTGGCCAAATATGCTTCAGACATCCAAGAAGAAAGCTATGAGTCCAAAACCCTTCGAAACGCAGAGACATGGATGAGTGGGTGAAAATGTTAATACACTCTACATTTTTTCTTGAAGGTTGCCTTTTTATCGAAAACTCATTTCGAAATTATCGGAACTGCAAGCTCTTGCTGCGATACTACGCAAGGAAGACGCCAACCGCGCAGTTTTCTTATGGCAAGAGTATGTATTGTGAAAGACGGTCGTTCTCGCAATGTCGTTTTAGAAGACATTGAATATCGCTATGGTTTCGCTTCTGCTCGCCTTTACCTAACTTTAAACAACAATCATGTCCTTGAAAGCCGAAAGTGTCGGCATTTTCCTCAACACAGCCTTGTCGCTTCACTTTCATGTGTTTTGAATTCCCAGCTTTGTGCTTCCATAAATGAAGCATATTTGGCCATGAGGTGTGCTCAGGAAATATTTTTTATCGGTTCTGGTATGAATGTTGGAGCAGACTTTAAGGAACCATTTCTTGCCCACTATCAACTGTGAGAGTCAAACAAATCTGTTTCGTAGTCTATCCACCACAGCCTTCATTTTGGCAAATAATATTTTTACATTTATTTAAGTTTTAAGCAATGTTAGACTTGTGATTTTCAAAGACATTCATTTTTCGTTACCTGTATAGTACCTTGAACAACAGCTGCAACTTATTATCGGGTTCGTTTTTGAGAAGAAAATGTTTGAATAATGTTTTCCATTGAAGGTTTCTTTCAAATCAATGTTGGGTCTGTCTTCTATCAGGTGAAAATGTGCTTTGTTTAGTTTTGAGAATCCCTGCCCGTGTTCATCGCTGATGACGTCGTCAGTTAGCATGAGTTTTCGGTTTTTATGGCGTAGACTTACCACGAGCGATAAAAAAACTGTGTTTGAATGTGACATCGAAGTACAGTTATTGTTTAGTATTGTGATCACAGAAGCGTTCTCTTTCACGTTGGGTGTGGCAGTTTTTCGGCATACCGGAAAACCGAATCACAAGACTCGGCAAAATCCGTTCAAACAGTCTTACCGCGTTTCTGCATAATCTGATCAACCTGCCTCACTTGGAGAGAACTGGACAAGTGGCACTTATGGATTCTCGTAACTAAGTTGTCTTGGCAAAGGGGCTAATACGTCATGTTCTCATTGTCACATTTCATCCCTAATTGACTCGTCCACTGGACGAGTCAATTAGGGATGAAATGTGACAATGAGAACATGGATTAGAAAAACTTGATTCATTTGTTAGCCTAATTTATGTGAGTTTTTTTTATTCTGCCTCAATACTTTTTACAACTGATTACCTATAACCCCTAAGAATGATGATAGGTATCACGGAACTAAATATTTTCCCATAGGCGACCATTATAACGTTCAGGCAGAACAAAATATGAACGCATCTCTTTAATTTTGGCATTCAAATATCTTTGTCAAGTATAGCCCTTCAGACAACTTTTTCTGACCCCAAAACAGGAGGTCATGCAACAAATAAGAGAGAACAATTGACAGCAAGGGAAGTATCGGTCACGTGCACATATTTTTCAGGGAATTCCCTACAAAAACACACAAAATGTAAATTGTATTTTTTTGGTCCAAAAGTCATCAAATCACCCTCTTTTTATGTGGAATATTCATCAATAATGCAAGATGTCAATAGAAGGCTTAAAACAATTATTGAAACAATTTATTTTCCCAAGGCTGTTTATTTTTAGAGATTACATCACTTCCGAGTGCAACATTTTCAGGGCGGGTATTTCAAATTCAAATATTTAGTTCAGTGATACCTATAGGGAAGTTAGGCTAAACCCAATGAAGATATTTACAGCCAGGTTTATTCTTGTTGTGAGTGGTGTGGTGGAAATTATTGCATTTTTTTCATGTATGGAGCGCGGAGTGTTGTTTACCATACACCTGGAATGTAATTAAGCACTACCTGGAAAATTTCTGTTACTGATTATTGTGTTTTAATGATTGCTGTGTCTTACATTACATTTCATCTAGTGAAATATGTTTCTGGTTGGTAGCGTACCCCAAACACAACCCTCGTCTTCGTGAAGCATGCTTCCCACGAGTGTCACAAAAATATTATCATCCACATGCAATATCTGGGTTTTGAACAAGAAAACGTGTCACTTCTTTTATCAATAAATGTTGGCATGGCAAGGAGGAGACTGTCAGAGGCACTAAGGTGGCCAATCGTTGGCATACGTGCAACAGGGATGTCATTCAAAGCTATTGGAAGGCAATTTGGCTATAGTCATTCTGTCATCAGCAGACTTGTACAAAAAACATAGACAAACCAACGATGTTAAGGACCGACTAGGGCCTGGGTAACCTCAGAAGTCCTCTCCCCGGGAAGATCAGAGTTTGGCGCACTTCGTTAGGTGTGAACCCTTTGCTCCAAGTGGGGTTTTGATGCGCCTTTGGCTCCCCATCAGGCGTTTGTGCAACAGAACTGTCCGAAAACGTCTCAAAGCACTGGGTATGAGGCTCAGAAGAGTCATCAAGCGTCCAGCTATGTCCGATCAGCCTCAAAGACGACGTTTGGTGTGGTGTACGGTACGACAAAATTGGAATCTCAGGAAGTGGAGGAGAATCCATTAGTCGGACGAGAGTAGGTTCTTGCTTCATGTCACAGATGGTCGCATGAGAGTGTTGAGGCATAGAAATACTGCTTACATTCCCAGAAACATCATACCTACTGTTCCTTTTGGTGGAGGGTCAGTAATGATCTGGGGATGCCTCTCTCGTGATTGTAAACTTGATATATTGACTGCACGTTAGAATCTCAATGCTTACATTTTTGTCAGTAATTATCGGCATTGTTTCACCATGGACCGTTCCAGCACCATACTTGTCGAGGGAACATTTTTCCATCAAAAAAACATTAGTGACAGATAGGTGTAATTAGCGCCATTAAAATACTGCATATTTTTATCATTGTGTTGTCTTTCATTTGTCAACAGACCATTCTGTCCGCAAACAATCACGTTTGGCCATCTAAAAGATAGCATGACAGTTTCTTATCAACCTACTCACAATTGTTTACTACAGGCTTGCACTACAGTGGAAGTCCCTAACTCGGATAAAATACTCTCTATTTTTGTCTTTCCCAAGCAAGTTGGGAAAGAAAAGTGGTGCAAAAGCACCAATAAAAATAAGCCAAAACTGGGTCGAGTGCAACCGGCGCAGACCCAGTACGGGACGCTCTCTCCCAGTACAACTCCACGACTTTCGTTGCCAGTGCGCATATACCGTCTCTAAAGACTCATTCTTTTTAAAATCCGCTTCGTGTCGAGATGTTTTTGCACGCTTATCAGTGTTCCACCAGCTCGATGTTTGATGATTCCTGATTCATTATACCACAGTGTATCCTTTGTATTCTCAGGAACAGTGTTTTATATATTCTCTTTTCTATTATATGTCCATAATGTATTTTTATTTGCTCTCTCTCGAGTCGCTCGCGAATTTCGCGTGCCACGCGGTTCGGACTTAGATTTTTTCACAATTATTGTTAATGCTTTTTTTGCAAAATTTTCTAATTGTGTTAGAGTTAGGTGTCAGCGGGGTACCACTCCTGCAGTGTTTCTTCTTTCTTTTGAGAGTAGTCTTCCTGTTGGGTGGTTCCCGGTCGACCTTCTGGGGTCTTTGTTTCTGTCACCTTTCTCTCTTCTTTGGCGGTGTTCTGTTTTCTCATCTCCACTTCTCTGCTCCTCTCACCTCTATCATGCCCAGGACAATTCCCTGTGGGCAATGCCTGCTGCCAAAGCATGTGGACGATGTACATTTGTCTTGTTCCTCCTGTAATGGGTGTTTGGCCGAGCGGCCGAGTGGTGTCTGTGGAACATGGTCTTCCACCTTCTGGGCGTCAGTAAACCGTGTCGTTCGTTCTCGTGGCCGTGCCTCCCGCTCCCGCGGGAAAGGAGAACGTGGTCGTTCGGGGCCTCCCGAGTCGACTTTGTCTGGTGAGAGTTATTCCTCCTCCGTGGGGGATGTGCAGTCTTTTCCTGTGGTGGATACTGCGGGAGCCGTTGAGTGTTCTGGTGTAGAGATGCCTGGTTCCGGGACTACGGTCCCCCTCCAGTCGACATCTGAGGCTGTCACTAGGGTTGTGACTCCTCCTTCGGAGCCGAGCCGGTGTGCTCTCTCCACTTTTTCACCAGCCTCAACGACTCTCGACGTATCTACTACTGCTGCTGGCCCGTCTGCTTCGTTATCTGTTTCAGCCGGCCTCGGCTTTTCGCTGCAGGGGACTGCAGGACTGTCCGATACTGTAGACGTGGGATATCGGCCTCAGCCTTCCCTGACTTCAACTCGGCGAAGACGGAAGGGGCTGCCGGCCGAGCCCATCGCTGTGGTCTCTTCGCCGTCGAGCACCACAGTTGTGTCTTTGGATTCGGATGTTCGTAGTGGCGTTTCCGTCTACTCACTCTGGTCACACGACCAGTTTTGGGGGACCAACGCCTTTTGTGAAGCCTGGACCTTCTGCCCCGCAGAGGTCCGCGGTGACTCTCATGAGTTCTCGCAATATTGATCCTCGGGGTGCATCGTACCCCTATACACGTCTGCCTTCAGGTGTTTCGGCTGCCGCCCGTCGTCCCGCGTCGGGTGTTTTGGAGGATCGTGACCCTTCGCTGGTTAAGAGGGTCAGAGGTGAAGCCACTTTGCCGGTTCGCTCCCCCGTCGAACCGGTCGGTACAGGCAGTGAGCTTAGGGAGGCCTCTCCTTACTCACTCAGGTTCTTTCTAAGAGCCTTCCTGTTGCTTCCAGCGACGCTATGGGTGGTTTCCAGGCGCCTCCTTTGGCGCCGCCTCCCGGGATTGGAAACAGGCCGGTTTCCGATTCCTCTGGTGTCCCGACACCATGGGAGGCGTCGGCTGGTTTGCCCACGATGGGCTATGTGTCTTCCGACTCTGGGGAGGAGTCCGACATGCTTGAGGTCGAGGGCCAGCAGTCTTCGGACTTGGGGGCGGCTCTTGACTTTGTGTTTGGGTTTCTGCCTGAGCTCAAACCTGCTAACCAGCCGACAGTGTCAGCCTGGCCGCGATCATCGGTCGCGCGCCAACAGCCTATGGAGCAACCTGCTTCTGGGCGCCTTCGACCGTGCCAGTCGGTACAGGTGGTTGAGGCTTTTTCAGCATTGGATGCCAAGCTGAATTCCAAGGCTTTGAAGACTTCGTTCTTCACCAGGATTGACACCATTTTGCCTCCTGTGCGTTATCGTTCCTACGATTCCGCCAATCCGTCAGTCTGCCAGGCTTTGACGGTTCTGGATCAGGACTCCACTTCCCTCGGGCTTTCCAAACCCAAGTCTGCCGTCATTCCAATGACGACTCTGGAGTCCACGTTGGGCTTATCTAGAGAGATGCTTGGCATGCTTTCTCTCTCAGATCACGTCGTCTCAGCTTTGGCTGCTTATCTGCCTCCAGATAAGTTTGACGAGGTACAGGCTCCTTTGCGTGTGCTGTCCAAGGCGCTTATGCACCTTACTCACACGCATGCCTGTAACACGGCCAATTTGGAATTAGTTCGAAGGGACGCTGTGCGGGACACAGGACGATCCCTTCCCGAGGAGCAGCGTGCTACTCTTCGATCTGCTTCTTTGGCAGGTCCGCAACTTTTCCATGGTTCCGTGTCGACGGTCAGGGATGACGTCCTACGTCATTCCAAAGATCAGCTGCTGTTTCGTCAGCTTGATCAGCCTTCTCGGGGAGGCAAGGGCCGTTCCAAGCCTAACAAGTACCCTTCTGCTTCCTCTGTGAAGCAAAAGGCTGGTCCTTCTGCCGCCGCCTCTACTTCTTACTCACGGGGTAAAGGTAGGGGTCGGCAGAATCGAGGGAAGTCTCAGGATTCTTCATTTAGCAGAGGAGGAGGTTTCTCCTCTCGCGGGCCTCGTCGGGGCTCGAAATGAAGGTCCTCACCTCGACTCGTCCCAGGTTAGAGGAGGATAGCAGAGTTCGCAGACCATTGGACCACCATCACATCCGATCCATGGGTGTTAGATGTTGTTCGGTCCGGGCTGCGCATATCCTTCCGACGGCACCCCACTCTGTCAAGGGTGCCTCTTCCAACCACAGTTCCTTCAGACGTTTTACGTCGGGAACTTTTGTCCACGGAGATTACCAATCTAAGTATGTGACCTTAAACACCAATAAATAAATAAATATATACGGAGATTACCAATCTCCTGGCAAAGGGGGCGATCGAGGTCGTCAAGAACGTTCAGTCAGTGGGTTTCTATTCCCGCCTGATCTTGGTGCCGAAGAAGGACGGCCGACTCCGACCGGTTATCGATCTGAGTATCCTGAACCAGTCTATCATTGCTCCCAAGTTCAGCATGGAGACTTTCAGGTCGGTCCGCCAATCAATTCACCAGGGAGATTTCGCAGCCAGCATCGACCTGCGAGACGCTTACTTCCACGTTCCGATGCATCGGGCGTCACGGAAGTATCTCAGGTTCGCTTTTCTGGGGCGAGTTTACCAATTCAAGGCCATGCCTTTCGGCCTCAACCTGGCTCCTTGGGCGTTCACCAGACTGATGTCGCATGTGATAGCGTTCCATCGCACACAGTCCAGGGTGACTACTTCGGCATATCTGGACGATATCCTCCAGAGGCATTCCAATGCTGCCTTACTGGAATCGGATGTCGCCACTCTGTTGAGCTTGCTCACGTCGCTAGGATTCAGAGTCAACGAGGAGAAGTCGGACCTGGTCCCTTCTCAGTCGTTTTGTCATCTGGGGATGTCTTTCCAAACCAAATTCAATTTGGTGGCTGTTCCCCAGGCCAAGGCTGTGATTCTCTCAGCTTTTGCTCTGACTCTGTCCCAGTCCAGGTCCGCGACCGCTCGGAGTTTTCTCCGGCTGATCGGTCTCTGCGGTTCGGTGACGGATCTCATTCCTCTAGGTCGGCTGCGTGTCAGACCTCTCCAACACTTTCTGCTCAGTCGTTGGAGACCGAATGTAGATTCTCTGGATCAGGTGCTTCCGTTTCCGGACTCTCTGTATCCTCACCTTCTTCCCTGGACAGATGTTCAGTGGATTACGCAGGGTGTTCCGCTGGACTTACCCACGTCCGATCGCGTTCTGACGGCAGATGCCAGCGATCTCGGATGGGGTGCGACGTTGGATCCTCTCGGTCTTTCCCTACACGGGATGTGGGACCAGGATCAAGCAGCTCTACCCATCAACCAGAAGGAGCTTCTTGCTTTTCTTCTGAGTTTCAGGCAGTGGATCCCTCACCTGTCGAATCGCCAGGTCCTTCTACTATCCGACAATTCGACAGTGGTTGCTTACATTCGGAACCAGGGCGGCACGCACTCGCTTCCGATGTATGAGTTAGCTCGGGATCTTTTACTGCTCGCTCGGGATGTTCACGCCGGAGTGGTTGTTCGTCACATTCCCGGTCGTCTGAACGTCCTAGCCGACTCCCTGTCCCGACAGGGCAGGGTTATTTCCACCGAGTGGATGCTTCACAGGGCAGTGTTCCAGTCGCTTTGCGATCTCTGGGGACGTCCCCACATCGACCTCTTTGCGACTCGTTGGAACCATCAGGTGGACTCTTTCGTGTCCCCGTGTCCAGATCCTCTGGCTTTTGCCGTGGACGCTCTGTCACTCGATTGGAACGGTCTAGTCGGCTACGCCTTCCCGCCGGTTCCGATTCTTCCTCAGGTTCTCGCCAAAATTCGAACCTGCAGTTGTCGAATCATTCTGATCGCTCCCCTGTCGCCTCAGCGGGTGTGGATCAATCAGCTCCGCTCGCTGATGGCGGCGGTTCCGGCACGTCTCCCGCTACGTCGCGACCTTCTTTGTCAAGGTCGCCCGAGGAGGTTTCACGTCGACCCGACTTGATTGTGCCTTCACGCATATCTTTTGTCAGGTCCTGTCTCCTCCGTAGAGGTTTTTCGAGACGAGCAGTGGAGTGCATTTCTTCTTCAAGGAGGCACTCCACTGGTTCAGCTTATGCAGCTAAATGGAAGGTCTTCTGTCGATGGTGTGCTGATCACTCTGTTGATTATGCCAATCCTTCGATTTCACAGATTGCGGAGTTTCTGGTATATCTGTTTGATTCTCGGGGTCTCCAGCCTGTTACCATCAAGGGTTACAGGTCTATGCTTTCAGAGACTTTTTCTTATGTGGGGAAGCGTCGTATTAATAATAATTACCTTACCTCTCCAAGCTTGTTCGGCACTTTTCTTTCTTTTTTGCAGCTTACTCCACGATGGAATCTTTCGTGGGTGCTGCTTTGCTTGGGGAGGGGGGGGGGGGGGGGCAGGCCTGGCATTCTGAAAAATGCAGGAGGGCAAAACATCGCTCTCCTCAATCAGCTTAGGAGAGCAATTAGCTTTACACAGCATTTTAAGTATCCAGTTGAACGAACTCATTGAAACTGAAACCAACAGACTACATCAGTGATTTTATTAACTTTACTAAGGTAAAGAGAAATCTCTTAGACATGTAGCTGTCTCACTCAACAACCGAACACACACTTGACAAGACCTGTGTGTGTACCCAGACCTGTCGTCCAAGAAAGTCATACGCCTACTACTACCACCTTCAACCCCCCAAGGGGGGTTGAAGGTGGTAGTAGTAGGCGTATGACTTTCTTGGACAACAGGTCTGCTTGAATGCACAGTCACATGCTGGTGCAAGTGCTTCAAGTGACAGGATAGTAGTAATGGTAGTATATTATAGTGTCAATATTTCTTGAATAATTACCCCTCAAACTGTGATGTCAGTTGTTGAACTTGAAACTGACAGAAAAAAAAATATTGCTGTGACCCATTTTGCTTCAAATGATTGCTTGCAACTGTGTTTGGGTATGGTTGCAGCCATTACCTTTTATCACTAATCCACTTTCAAAATGAAATTACGTGATGTTATGTGAATTCGAAGTTAAATTACATTTTTGCTTTACAACAAAAATTTAATGTTAGCATAATACATGTAATCTCAATCATCCCAGACCAAAATATTTAGGAGGGCAATTTTTCGCTCTCCTTAATTCTTTCAGGAGGGCAGTAAGGAGAGCTAAAAAATCGCTCTCCTGAAATTGCCAAGCCTGGGGGGGGGGGGGGGGGGGGGGGCGCCGTTCGAACCTTTATCCCAGGTGGATATGCAATTTCTCACATATAAGACAACTTTTCTGATGGCATTTGCTTCGACCAGACGGGTTAGTGAGCTTCACGCCCTCTCGGTTGACCCGGCCTTTTTTAGGAGCTCTCCCAACAGTGTTACTTTTACCACTGATTGCTCCTTTTTGGCTAAGAATCAGTTACCAGATACTACTCCTCCTCCTATCTGTATCAGGGCTCTTCCCTCTGTTGAGGGTACTCGCCCTTTGCTCTGTCCGGTCCGTGCTATTCGCATTTATCTTGATCGGACACGCTTCATACGGAAAGGCAGAAAACGGTTTTTTCTGTCTCTCATTCCGGGTCGACAGAAGATCTCTCCTCAATCCATTTCTCGATGGATTTGTCTTGCTATTCGTACGGCTTATAGTCGTTTAGCAGCTGGCGATTGTATTACCAATCGTATTTCTGCCCACGAGGTGCGGGCACTGTCTACCTCTTGGGCTTATTCTAACTCCGTCAAGTTGTCGGATGTTATGCAGGCAGCCTACTGGAGAAATGCTTCTACTTTCTCCACCTTTTATTTACGCCAGTTGCAGGAGCAGTCGGAGGACCTTTTTGCCCTGGGTCCTCTTTCTTCTGCTCAGGCTGTTGTCTGCCATAGCCATTAGGCTTCTTGAAGGTCAGTTTCAGCCTTGTGCTGTTACTGCCCTTTTTCTGTCTGTGTGTCACACGGGCTCATATGTCTCTTTTCATTGTCCTTTACCAATGATTGCGACATTATGGTTGATAAGCCTCGGGACCTCTTCCATCTTCTTCACGGTTCCAGTGCACTAGGGTTATGTGGGGGTTGGTTATGCGATTCCCTCCAGCCTTTTGTTTATTCAGCCTGTAGTAAACAATTGTGAGTAGGTTGATAAGAAATCTAAATTTTATAGTAAATTTCCTTTCTTATTATACCTACCACAATTGTTTACATGGAGGCCCTCCCGTCTTCTTTACGGGTAAAGAATCTTTCCTCCCCGCTGATCACATAACTCTAACGTTTACGGATTCAAAAAGAATGAGTCTTTAGAGACGGTATATGCGCACTGGCAACGGAAGTCGTGGAGTTGTACTTGGGAGAGAGCGTCCCGTACTGGGTCTGCGCCGGTTGCACTCGACCCAGTTTTGGCTTATTTTTATTGGTGCTTTTGCACCACTTTTCTTTCCCAACTTGCTTGGGAAAGACAAAAATAGAGAGTACTTTATCCGAGTTAGGGAGTTCCACTGTAGTGCAAGCCTGTAGTAAACAATTGTGGTAGGTATAATAAGAAAGGAAATTTACTATAAAATTTAGATTTCTATTAACACCACTGCGAAAAAAAAAAGATGGTACTGAATTAAGTTCCTGGTGTATATGCGTTCCTGTTCTTAACCCTTTACCTAACACGAAAAGCAGACGACACTTGCAAATAAAATTCTTGAACCACAATCTTTTTTTTATTTTTTGCGTCAAAATCATAGCTTATGACCCCTCATTGGAGCGAGCTCGTTGGTCTCGTTCCAATGAGTGGTTATAAGCTATGTTTTTCTGACAAAAAAATGAAAAGATAATAAAAATTGAATGGTGAATTTTGTGAATAGCGCTGGTCGGTTTTGGTCGTTACGTTGGTAAAGGGTTAACGCATAGAAAAAGTGAACCGAAAACTATTTTTTCTGAAATTAAACCGATATCGAAACAAATCTGAAAATCTAAACTTTACTGCTCTGCGTTCTCCATCTGATAATTTTGGGAATGCAATCTTGTTGCGAAACATTTACACCTGTGCACTGAGATTTCATAAATGAAGTATTGCATAATAGTTTACAAATTCAAGAGAAAATAAAGAAATAGGAAGGAAAATATCATCTGAGATGCAATGTTCTCAGCCTCGTTTTCGACAGGTGATATTCTGCAAGGGAGCCGCTCAGCTGTTACAGCATTTAAACCGAGAGGTCTACTGTTCGATCCCCACCAGGGGCAACTGTGTTGAGTCTTTGGATAAGGCATATTAATCCTGATTGTCCACGCGGGGGCACGGTGGCGCTGTGTACTAAGACGTACCGCTCGTCGTCGATGGTCCACGAACTTGCCTTCAATCAATGCTAACTCTGCTCGTGCATAGTTGGTATGCTGAGGGGTCTAACATTACTCGCCGCCGCTCGCTAGTTTTCTCCAGATACTCCGGCTTCCTCCACCAGTAAAACTGCCCGACACGAGGTGATCCTGGCTGTTAAAAGTATCGTTAAACACCAAACAATAAATAAATAAATAAATGTCTGCAAGGCTGTGGGGAGATAAGTGGACATAAAATTTCGATCAAGTCGGGACACAATCGCAATTCGAACCGTTCTCTGTCCGCTTTTGTACTCTACATATTACATAACTGTAATGACAGGCATTTACTTTCGGGAAGTACAATGTGAAATATTCATATTATTTTAACTTCGAATCAATCCATATGGAAGAAATAAAGCAAGGACGATTTGAACGCGGAACACTAATGACCAAGAGAAATCTTAACCGAATAATACATTCTATTAACCCGATGAATATTTTCAAAATATTTTTCATTAAATCTAGTCATGGCTGCTGTGAGGCAGCCATGACTAGATTTCATGAAAACGTCATCCTAATTTAACTAAAGATATCATTGGTTAAACATTACATTCAATTTGCAGATGAGAAATTTGATTGAATGTGCGAAAATTATACGTGTTTCAGTGGCAAGAAATGTTTTGTCCTGCGCAGGAATATCCACCAGTAGCATGTAAGTAGTTAAAGACAATACGGATCCGTGACCATTTCAACCTGGCATTTGTTTGACAGCATTTTTCAAGACTCTTAAGGCATTTAAAAGAAAACAAAAATGACTGTACCTCGAATCTGGGACACTCCAAAATGGCTGTCAGTTGGCAAAATACCGCGACATTGGGGAAGATTCAGCATAAACGGCCCAATCTAGTTGAATATTGGGCCCTTCTAAAACTTGGGGAAAAGCTTCTGATTAACATTTCTAATTGAACTTTTGCCACTGAAACAGTAATCGGCATCACCGTCAACATTGGTGTTCTCGGAATATCTAACCTCTTCAAAACCAGCCTACGGTGAATGAGCGAAATGTTTATAATTGTTAGCGTTTTTTTCATGCTCCCAAGTTGTGTCAATAGAAGGTGCATATTGTTTTATCTGAGGGCACAAGTGGAATTCCTCATAATATTCCAGGTATAATGCAATATTTCCCGCGTGTAGATCTGAAAGGCGTCAGATATTCCGAGAACACCGAGGTTGACAGTGCTACATCAGCCGAATACTGAATCAAAGAAAAGTAAAATTACTTTGAAACGTTAACCAGAAGCTGTTATCCCTGTTTCAGTATGGAATCAAGAATCAACTAACCTTGGCTGTTTATGTTGACTTTTCCCTAACTTCGTGTTTTTTTGCAAACTAAACACCAGCCATTTTTGATTTTCGAGACACAAGTTTTTCGGACCCACAGAGAGGTGAAACTGATCCGGGCTGTCATTTCGGCCGCCATCTTTATAATATCTGAAAATGCCCTAGGTTTACAGAGTTGCGTCGATTGGATTAGTAATCAGTGAGAAAAGTTACTATAGGAATGTTAGTTTTATACGTCTTTTTAACAGGGTACATTTCGTGTCTCCCCGGTTATTGCAGAGAAAATACATTTTAATCATTCCTTTAATCAATCTCTTGTATTTGTTTTGGATAAAATTAATTATAGAACCTTTAAGTATCACTAGATAAAGCCATGTTCAATTTTTCGAGATATGGAAATCCGGAACATTGTCATAAACGAAGGGCATGTGTGCAATGGCTGACACTGACCTCCCTCTGTACGTTTGTCTGATGTCTGGGACAGCAGATGATCGGTATTTTTTATATTATATTTAATATTACCGATTGGAGAATTCTGCATCGAATAATACCAAACTGCACCAGTATTGATGGTCTTAAACAGTTAAAGTTTGACATCTATTTTTCTTCGAACAATTGGCGGCCATCTTGGAATTTGCCCTCCAGGTAATTTTGCTGTCCCAAATTGGAGGTACAGTCATTTGCAGTTCCTTCTTTTAACCCTTTACTCAACGTAACAGCCAAAACCGGCCAGCGCTCTTCACAAAAATCGCCAATTAATTTTCATTATTTTTTTCATTTTTTGTCTACAAAAGTTAGGTTATGACCCCTCTTTGGAACGAGCTCGTCGAGCTCGTTCCAAAGAGGGGTCATAACCTATGTTTATGTATAAACTGTTACACTTGTAGCGGTAAAATGGTCCAGCTCTGTTACCTTTAGATTTACACTGCAACACACCGCGAAAAAACCTTAATCCTGTGCCCATTTATCCGTATAGCAGATAAAAAGCAGTGTAACACATATGTTTCCTGTGTAAAGACCGCATTCTGCCAGTTTCATAGTAAAGTATCCCAGGGAGGGGCTTAAACACACATACTGCAAAGGGTCAAAGCAACCTGCTGTTATACTGGTAGCACTAAAATGGTCCAGCTTTGTTATCTTTAGATTTACACTGCAACACACCGCGAAAAATACTTAATTCTGTGCCCATTTATTCGCACATCAGATTAAAAGCAGTGTAATACCCATGTATCCAGTGTAAAATTAGACCACATTCTGCCAGTGTCATAGTAAAGTATCCCGGGGAGTGGCTTAAACACACTGACGTATAATGTTTTGTTGTTGCCTCATGGACGTCGTTAGAGGCTCTCGGTTCGCGGTTGTGTCTTCCCTGAATTTCCAACTGGACCTCCCCCCTCCCTCCATCCTCCAGCTCCAGGAGGACTGCCAAACAGCCAACTTTTGAGAAAAAACTATGTGCTCCTCTCCCCGCCAGTGATGATTTCCAAACTACTACCTGAGAATTTCCAACTGCTGAAAAATCCGAATGCACTCTCTCTTGCGATCGACATGACCATGACCTTTGGGTTCTGGAGTTGAAAATCGTATCTTGAGTGCGGCAAAGACATCATCTGCAATTCCAAAGCATTGCACGTGGCGCCTTGTTGCATTCAGGAACGAAATATTACTCCTATTAGAAAATCCCTTGAAATGTGGTTAAAACATCACTAAATGCCTGTTAGAAACGGCCACACCCACAAATGAAATGCTTGGAATCTATTAACACAGGGCATGGAATTTCCAACTGTTGATGGTTTGAAGCTTAACGTTTCTAACTATTGAGAATATTAGCTGGGATTGGGGAATGGGACACCTTTCTACTCATCCCACCCCTGTCATCACTAAATGTCTGTTAGAAACGGCCACATTCACAGATGAAATACTTGGGGTCTACTAACACAGGACATGGAATTTCCAACTGTTGATGGTTTGAAGCTTAAAATTTCTAACTATTGAGAATATTGGCTGGGATTGGGGAATGGGACACCTTTCTTCTCATCCCACCCTGTCATCACTAAATGTCTGTTAGAAATGGCCACACCCACAGATGAAATTCTTGGAATCTTCTTCCATAGGACATGGAATTTCCAAGTGTTGATGGTTTAAAGCTTAAACTTTCTAATTATTGAAAATATTGGCTGGGATTGAGGGGTGAGACAGATTTACATTTCAACACGCCACGAAAAACTTAATGCTGTGCCCATTTATCCGCATATCATATAAAAAGCAGTGTAACACATGTGTTTCCAGTGTAAAGACCGCATTCTGCCAGTTTCATAGTTGAGTATCCCAATGAGTGGCTTAAACACACATACTTCAAAGGGTCAAAGCAACCTGTTGTTATACTGGTAGTACTAAAATGGTCCAGCTTTGTTATCTTTAGATTTACACTGCAACACACCGCGAAAAATACTTAATCCTGTGCCCATTTATCCGCATATCAGGTAAAAAGCAGTGTAATACCCATGTTTCCAGTGTAAAATTAGACCACATTCTGCCAGTGTCATAGTAAAGTATCCCAGGAAGTGGCTTAAACACACTGACGTATAATGTCGTATTGTTGCCACATGGACGTGGTTAGAGGCTCTCGGTTCGCGGTTGTGTCCTCCCTGAATTTCCAACTGCTGGACCCCCCCCCCTCCAGCTCCAGGAGGACTGCCAAACAGCCAACTTTTGAGAAAACCAAGTGCTCCTCTCCCCGCGAGTGAGGATTTCCAAACTGCTACCTGTGAATTTCCAACTGCTGAAAAATCCGAATGCACTCTCTCTTCGTGCGATCGACATGGCCATGACCTTTGGGTTCTGGATTTGAAAATCGTATCTTGACTGCGAAAAGGCGTCATCTGCAATGCCAAAGCATTGCAGGTGGCGCCTTGTTGCATTCCAGGAACGAAATATTACTCCTATTAGAGAATCCCTTGAAACGTGGTTAAAACATCACTAAATGCCTGTTAGAAACGGCCACATCCGTCAAATGAAATGCTTGGAATCTATTAACACAGGGCATAGAATTTCCAACTGTTGATGGTTGAAGCTTAAAATTTCTAACTATTGAAACATATTGGCGGGGATTGGGGGATGGGATACCTTTCTACTCATCCCACCCCTGTCATCACTAAATGTCAGTTAGAAACGGCCACATTCACAGGTGAAATGCTTGGAATCTACTAACACAGGACATGGAATTTCCAACTGTTGATGGTTTGAAGCTTAAAATTTCTAACTATTGAAACATATTGGCAGTGATTGGGGGATGGGACACCTTTCTACTCATCCCACCCCTGTCATCACTAAATATCTGTTAGAAACGGAGACATCCACAGATGAAATTCTTGGAATCTTCTTCCATTGGGCATGGAATTTCCAACTGTTGATGGTTTAAAGCTTAATCTTTCAAATTATTGAAAATATTGGCAGGGATTGAGGGGTGAGACAGATTTACATTTCAACACGCCACGAAAGACTTAATCATGTGCCCATTTCTCCACATATTAGATAAAAAAGCAGCGTAACACATACCTTTCCAGTGTAAAGACCGCATCCTGCCAGCGTCATAGTAAAGTATCCCACAAAGTGGCTGAATCGCGCTGACGTTTTATGTCTTACTATTGCCACAGGGGCGTGGTTAGAGGCTCTCGATTCGCAAGTGTCTCCTCTCTGAATTTCCAACTGACCACCCGTCCCCCACAGCTCCAGAATGACTGCCAAACAGCCAACTTTTGAGAAAACCATGTGCGCCTTTCCCCTCGAGTGAGAATTTTCAAACTGCTACCTGTGAATTTTCTACTGCTGAAGAAATCCGATTGCACATTCTCTTCTTGCCATCCAGATATATGGCCTTGACCTTTGGGTTCCAGAGTTGAAAATCGTAACTTGAGTGCGAAAATGCGTCATCTCCAATGCCAAAGCATTACAGGGGAGCCTTGTTCCTTTTCAGGGACGAAATATTTACACCTATTAGAAAATCCCATGAAATGTGGTCAAAACATCACTAAATGTCTGTTAGAAACGGCCGCATCAACAAATGGAATGCATGGAATCTACTAACACAGGGCAAGAAATTTCCAACTGATAATGGCATGAAGCTTAAAATGTCTAACTATTGAAACTATTGGCTGGGATTGGGGGTGGGACCCCTTTCTACTCATCCCACCCCTGTCATCACTAAATGTCTGTTTGAAAAGCCACATCCACAGATGAAATGCTTGGAATCTACTACCTCAGGGCATGGAGCCTTCAACTGTTGATGGTTTGAAGCTTACAATTGTTAACTATTGAAAATATTGGCTGGGATTGGGGGGGGGGGGGGGGTTAGACACCCTTCTACTCACCACACCCCTGTCGCCACGTACCCGTGTGCCAGTTACCCGAATGTTCTGTGTCAATATATTTAACCGCAGAATGATTGCTTTTGCCCATTGCAATACACCCAAACTAGCACGGAGTATCCGACGTTCATATCTGGACTCCTTTCAACAGTGCTAGAAGCTCATATTTAGATTTTATTGAACAGTCATTGAATCTTTATTTACGTAGTTGGACTGAGTGTTCACAAGAATATTATTTTTTAAACATTTATTTTATGAAAATATTGTCCTGATCAAAACCGTATATAACCCTTTACCCAATGCAGACGATATCAAAATTTATTATTTTAAATATCATTTTTTAAAATTTTTCAAAGAATTTCCACAAAACCATATCATGTGACCCCTCGTTGGAACGAGCTCGACGAGCTCGTTCCAACGAGGGGTCACATGATATGGTTTTGTTGAACTTTTTTGAAAAATAATATTTTTTCAACTGCCGAATTTGCATATTACGCGGGCGGATGCGGCCGATTCTTTGGGTAAAGAGTTAAATTCGAGTTTCTAGTCAGTTCTTCCAATCTTTCCAATGTCCATCGAATCAAAACAAATTCACCGTCAATACATTATTCTATGTATGTATTATACGATCTGACACTTCTGGTTATTAAGCCCACTAGCGCCGAAAGGGTGGGGTAAGGGGGCAACTACACCGAGGCCGGACCCCATCAGGGGCCGGGATTTTTGGTGTTTTAAAAAAGCATACGTTGACCTGTCGATACGTATGGGCTGAAAGTCGTGGAAAGATGGAGGTGGCAAGAATACGAAGTTGCATGACCGACCAGGTTCCATTCAAAAAAGACACTCTTGTTCCAGTTTGTTGGTTTTCCACCGGCCTGTCCTGCATCGTGGTGGTCACGATTATCTTTGGAGAAAAATGCACCATCCACAGTAAATTACTCATATTGTAAGGAAATAATTGAGTTGATATTGCCAAAAAAATGCAGGAGAATACTGCTCCTAGCACTAATTTAAAAAAATCGGGGGTGGGGGTGGGTGTGTGGTGTGCGGGCTAGACCTCTGTTTCCTCCCATCGCTTATCGTTTCGCTTCATCGGCGCTCGGGGGGGGGGGGGGGGGGCTGTTCTACATATTGCCCGCGGGCCCGTCCTCGCTCTCGGCGGCAGTAATTAAGTCCATTCATTAGAATGGTCACACACGGCCCATGAGAATAATCGTAGATCAGACTCTGTGGACGAGGAATGATAAACAGTTGTCAGTGACAGCACTTGATATTTATTTGAAAATTATTTCATTAAATTTGTGTCAATAAATATTTCGCAATATATTCTTTATTGGGTGAGAATTTCCTGACACGGACACCGCGGACAAACAACGAATCTTAAGTTGTAACGTAATCGCAGGCTTTACAAAAGTCGCTACATGTTTCTCGTTACATTCAAGTGTCGTTTCTGAAGCTTTTATTTATTTATTTATCGGTGTTTTTAAGGTCACAGCTTTATGCACAATGGCTACTCGTGACCGCGATAGTTTTATGAGTGGAGGAAACCGGAGTACCCGGAGATAACCACTGAGCAACGACTAGCAACTGTCAGCTCCTCAATATTCTAACTCTGTTCAAGCTCCGCTCAAGCAGGGTTACAGCGGTTGAAGACATGTGTACTATCGATGCGCAGCACGCCTTAGTACACGGCGTCATCGTGCCCCATGTAGGCAACCAGGATAAAGTGCCTTGCCAAGGACACAACGCAGGTCGTCCCGGACGGGGATCGAACTCGGGACCTCTAGCATAAAAGTCAAACAGTCTACCACTGAGCCCCTCTGAAGTGTTTGGGTCATATAATAAACAGACTCTTCAACTCGTCCCAAGTTTATATTGCAATTTACAGAACTCGTCCAGCAAATTAGGTCTGGACCGAGCTTAAGCTCGGTCCAGACCTTATTTACTGAACTCGTTTTGTAAACTTCGATATCAACAGGAAACTCGTAGAGATTCTCTATTTTATACTTTTGACCAAATTTCGTCGTGCAGTATCGCAGTTAATCACGTGTTTTTAAGGGCATTTTATCCAAATTTGTTATTTCCTTTAAAACCTCTCACAGATAATTGAATCTACACATTTCTTTTTTATACTTGAGGGTGATAGCTGCTGTTACAGGCGTAGATCAAGAGAGAAAACGGTGATTCTTGATCACTTTCATTCTTATCTCCCACCGCAAAGATTCTTCAGAAATTATGCCGAAAGCTTCTGAAGATGACTTTTCTGTCTTTTTCATTGCTCTCTGATATGAATATGAACAAAATATATGGACACTTCTCGGTTCTGTGTCCAGTCATTTATTTTCTTATTGATCGCCTTGTTGTGACGTCATTACGATGGTGTCGCGCAGTGTAATCGGATGCACAGCATGTGTTGTTGTAGTGACACCTGATTCCGACGTGCTTTTTTGTTTGATGGAAGCAGATTTCTTTGTTTCTATAGTGACACCTTGCATTGGATACGAATGAGTTTGAATGACGCGAGACAATGTCCTAGAGTTTGGTCAGTTGTGGTCAATTGCTCATTGGTATCGCGGTAGTACACAATGGACAGCCTGAACACAAGTTGGTGTATTTTTGTTAATCGTAGGGAACGCCATTTAGTATCTTTTAACCGCCTTGGGCTTTGTTCTGTACCACCCTACGAATGTAACTTTTTATGAAAAAGGCTAAAGGTGTACTTCCTTCTTCACGAGTGACACAGTCTGTATCAACTGTGTCCTTTTTGACCAAATGAGTACTTCTAGCCTACCTAAAATTTTGTACTGACTCACGGGTATAATGTTATAGCACGATAGCATTTGTTGTGCAACATTGTTCTAAAGTACACTTCGGTTGAACAGAATAGCATTCAGCTTGGAACAAAATCGGTATTTTGTTGTTATTGTTGGTCTACCAAAGTCTGTTCCGGCTTCCCTTATTCTTGTTCCGAAATACCACAAAGGCATGTGGCTAGTACCTTAGGAGAAATCTACCCAGCAGACCAAGGTGATCGTCTTATCAGAAAAATACAACCAATTAAATAATACAATAACACTAACCTCACCCATTATCAATCTAAATAAAAGTTTCAACATGGATATTATTATTTTGTCGACAGAATAATCAGGAAGTGTAATCTACATAACAGATTATATAAACATAGGTTATTACCATCATGTTGATTTCCGAGATGGTGTATTGAAGTCGACACCTCGTCTCTGGGCATATGTCGACGAGTCCGTTCGGGCAAGTCGATACATGACCCAGAGGTGAGGTGGAGACTTCAATACACCATTTTGGAAGCCCACTTGGTGGTTCCTGACATGTTCGCACATATTTTGACACCATTCAGCGTCTGTGAATTGATTTTTTAACGAAGGTCATGACGTCATGGTATTACATTATTGAGCTGTGCATGAGGTAATCCCTATTCATTGGTCCACATGTACTAGAACCGCGAAGTTCATAGCAGCATGTAAGCTGTCTGTTGCTTTATTTTATATTTCAGTTTTAACGCATGGTAAGTGCAGGCAGACAGGTTCTATTTCTCGATCAAATGGTCGCACGTGCAGTTGCTGTCCTCAATACAGATTTGTATGTTTTCTAGACATTTTTACTTGTATTGGGAAATTCGTTCTTGTTGTAAGAGAAGAAAAGGGTAAATTTAAACATTTCAAATTCTGAAAGTGAATTTCGAATTTTCAAAGTGTCCTAAAGTGAAAAGGTAAAGGGCATGAAATAAATGGTGAGTAAAATGGGAAGGGGAAGCGAATAATGTGTCGATGTCGTATAACGCCGTAGACGACTGTTCCATTTCCGTTTTCGATTGCATCTGTCAACCCGTGATTTACAGATACGAAACTGTAATGTCAACTAAGCAAATCGATGTTGAAAGTTTTATGTAGAAGCGGGATATCTGCACTCTCATTTTCACCCCATTAACCCATTGAATGCCACTGGCAGATATAACTGCCGAGGACACGATGTCCATTGCCACTGAAATAATTTAAATTTGGGCAGAATTAATCAGATTTTCCCACTTTAAATTGCATGTAGTTTTAGCTAATGATTTCTTGTGTTAAATGTAGATAATTTATCATCAAATCTAGTCATGGCTGCTGCATAGCAGCCATGACTAGATTTGATGAAAAATATCTTGGAAGTATTCAACAGGTTGAGAGTGATTATCCGTTATTACAGCTAACCACTGCGTCGACACAGTCGCACATGTAGAAGACCACCAATGGAAAGATACCTATATTTTCGTACTTTCCACTTGCATAGTTTCCTGTATGTACAAAGATGAACACGAATGGGCAATGACAGTGTTCGAAAATGGACTGCGGCAATGTTGCTTATCCAAATCGCCGCATTCCGACTTCGTCGTTGTACCTGCCGAAACCGTAGGGAGTTTTGAGCTGAACGTTTGGATAGGTAAATCCTTTTCTGCAGGGTCGAACTTAATTTCCCCAATCGAGACATGTTTGTACCGCTTGTACTCTTAGCTAGCAGTTCGCTCTTGTTAGTTTCCATGAGCTTTCTCAAGAGAATAGATTTGGTCATTGGTTTTATCTCTTGAACAAAGCCGCCGGTCAAACAAATGGAGGCCTGTGGTATCCGATTCAGGCCCATGATGACCGAGCATATTTCGTCCGTGGATATATTACCCATCCGTGGAAAGTGACCCGTCCACGGCGTCCGTACTGTATTGTCGGTCGTGACTTGAGCCATCACAGCCGCCCAAATTAGGTACGCTCACCCAACCCCAATCTGTCATCTTCGCAACGCCCTTGGTTTTCTGATTTTTATTACCTTTGTGAACGAATAACAAACACATTTCTATTAAGTTCATATATTTATTTTATTAATCACAGATAGATGCTTTGTATAACAATGGCGACACAAAATATGGTGTTGTTTCTACCCATCAAAGACAAACAATCAATTTCAATAATTTCTGTGTCCAACGGCCTGGATTGAATGCGATATCATCGGGCGAGGGCTCGTAATTTTAACTACAGGTATTGAATCTAAACATAAGTTTCCAAACTCAAAAGATATTTTCATCTTACTTAAAACCGTACACACTCCCTTCATCAATAGCATTCGTTCTGCCAAAGGGATGCTTCGAATTATAGCGTTTAACGAATAAAAATCTGCTGTAGAATTAATGAAATTAATGAAGTACTCTACGAACAACGCCTTTGACGGCTGTCTAGTGCTTTACTACAGTACCGCGATCACAAAAACGGCCAGTTTGATGTTCAGAACGCGATATGACTGTGACAAACCTACACCTGTCGGTCGATATTCACGAAATAAAATACTGTGAAGCCGTGTTGCCAACAGTTTTCTTGGCAGGTGCGCTAAGTTGCTTTCGATGAGCACCTAGAAAAACCTTTGAAAGTTGAGTATCAAATGGGGCTTTGTGGTAGCCTCTGGAAAATATTATGTGAAAATAGGATTTAAATATAAGGGCTTTTGCACTATTCCATGTGGAAAAGTACAAACAAAATAGGTCGACAAAAGTATTATTAAAAAGATGGTTTGTCGATAGAGTACGGGAATCGTTCTGTAAGGGGGAAGTTCTTAAACAGCTGTGATCTACAGATACCCTGCAATAAATAACCATAGAGAGTACAATGTATCGAGATCAGTTATTTTAAAAAATAAATGTTCTCGTTTGCATGTTGTTTCTGAAAAACTCCTATTGACAACTGAGAAATTTTTTTATACCCCCTGGAAGGAAGATGCACATCGGTTTATCTTGCTCTGCTTCCAGGGATCCTCTTATATTTCTTCTTCCTTTTCAATATGCCTCTGAACATTCATCAAAATCAGTGTTCCATCTGATGACCATTCAGTTTCAAGGACTGATCTAGACGGTGTGATGTCAATCGACTCAATAGAGTGGACTTTGATGTGTAGCCCTGTTTCATTGGAAAAACTGGCACGGTATTTCATCATTTGACATATCCATTTTCAAGAAACGTTCAATCTTTCAATCTCCTCCCTCTCCAAGCTCTCCATTGAGATTGCATTGCCATGCCAAACTAATAACTTTCTCCCGACAGTCAGGTCAACAAAAAATAAAATCTTACAAAAGTGGAGAAAATCTGCTGTGTTTGGACAGTACATGTGACTCTGAGGATCGAAACAAAACATCATCTACTTAACCCTCTGAACACTGGTGGTACCGTCCATGTCAGTTCAATGGAACCGATTGGAAGAGTCCATATTTATTATTTAGGGTAGACCAATTAATATTTTCAACGTGCAGCCTCGGGGCTGCACGCTGAAAATATTGATTGGTCTACCCTACACTTTTACTTGGCAGCCACCCTACTTAATGGAAGTATGACGTATCGTGTTCCTGGACCGGAAAAGCGGCCTCTCGGTTTCAGAGAGTTAAATGTGCTTCGGATTAAGTCCATTCAAACAATATTTTCCTCCCTTGGGGACAACAAGGCACCATCTGCATATGGCGCCTCATGGCACTCAAGGGACGCTTTGTTTATGAAATTCAGTCCGATGACTATTTATTGCAGAGTATCTGTAGATCATAGTTGTTTAACAATTTCTCCCTTGCAAAACGATTCTCGCACTCTATCGACAAAACATCTGAAACAGTTTTTTAATAATACTTTTGTTTCGGTTTTTCTTGCCCCGTGTCTAGAATCCACCTTATATTTCTTCAAAGAAAGAAACCATCTCTAAAAGGCCACTGGGCAATTTACAAAGTCCCATCTGCCAACCACATATTTTTAAATACTGATGCTAGGTGGTTTAACGTCCATCCCAGCGAAAGAGTCAATTAGGGGGTGTAGGTTTGTTTTTCTGAAAGAACTGGCCTTTTATTAAATCATTTTAGTGATTCATTTTCCAAAAAAGATAGTTTGACTTCAAACAAATATCTAAACAAAAGATAAAATCGACTCTGTGGATAAAAACAATAATAATAATATCAATGTAAATTAATGGTGGTTAACTTTGTAGACATGATATATTCCATAAGGAGATTACTGTACAATATTCTTTCCGTTAATCCAAGTGGTCCCTTGTCCATACCCTAATAAATGCCTACAAAAGAAAGGAAAATGTTCGATAAATAACATGTTTTAATGAAGGTTATAATGAAATAATTTCAGATTTTACACACACATCTTCGATAGGACCTCGTCATTGTTTACATGAGAAATATATTCTCTCCACAACCAAACTTGACCAATTGTCCTCGGAATAAAAGGAACGTGTGGCATACGGCACTGTGATTGCAACAATGGACAAATAATTTCAACCGGGGCGCAAGCTGGTCGAATTTCCAGTCCACATTCCATCCTACAACAATTTAGAATTCCATCTATTGTAAAAGAAACACGAAAACGTTTTGTTTTCAAATTCTTTCGGATTGATCTCAACTAGGTCACAACGATACTCGCCTATAATCACGGTGATAGCTGCTTGAATTATACACCTCGCCTCCACTATCTTCCTGTTGAGATATCTGGGTGTGACAGATCTACCCACACACCCACCCCACCACACATGACCATCCTGATTTTAATAGTTAATCATCAGCGGACTGCAGTACAGTCACCGCGGACTGGTCCTAATCTACGTGTGGGCAGTGATGACCACACATGCGTTTACCGGGTAATACAAATCACCATCAGCACAATTTCAGTGAATGAAGCACCGGGTTGTACCCGGTGCTTCATTGATTTAATTTTTGATGGTTTTTCCTATAATTATTGTTTTGAATGTACTATTATTGCGTGCGTGGAAATATTGCCCATTCGTGAAAAGTGACCAGTCCACGGCGGCCATACTGTATTTTATTATCGTCTGCCTTTTGTAAACAATTATGGCGTCCCGTTTCGTTTCAAATGACACAGCTACCTACCCCACCCACGTCAACAGAATGCCGATGGTTTCAACTCGCTTCAAAATGTTAACCCAAAACTGCCGTGAGCTGACTATCGTCTTCGTAGTATACATGGATGTTTTCCAAATAAGCAATTCATTTATCTGGTTTGTTCTTCAGCAATTTTAACACATTTCAATCCCACAACAGTTATCAAAAAGTGATCGAATTATTACAAAACAGTCGCTGTTTACATACGTCTAGCACGCCTTAATAGAAATCTAAAATTCATTTCCAGTGAATACCCTTAGAAAATATCTAACACATAAGAGACAGAGAGTCGAATAATCTAAACTGCCAACGCTCTAGGATCTAGTACTAGATAAAAATGTTAAAAGTTCAAAACATAGCTTATGACCCCTCAATGGAACGAGCTCGTTGAGCTCGTTCCAATGAGGAGCCATTAGCTATATTTTTGTGGCAAAAATGAAAAGGTAATAAAAATTAAATGGAGAATATTGTGAATAGCGCTGGCCAGTTTTGGCCGTTACATTGGGTAAAGGGTTAAGAGAGGAGAATCACCGAGATCCCATTGTTGCGAAAAAGACATCCGCCATAATATTAACCAGACACTGTTATTCAATCCGACATCGGTCCGAAAATTGACACTGTCAGCAAGTTCACAAATGTTCCTGGAACCCATGACGCAAGCTATACAACCTTCGATAGTATTATCACAATAGAACTTACTTTAATGTTTAGACTTGTACACCAATAAAGATTTGCTGCTTATTGTTTTGTGTGTTAAGAGTTTATCAGACTCTTCAGTGTCGGCACTTCTTTTCTTCTTCCCATTTGCTGGTAGTAAAACTGGTCGTATCGCTGGCCTCAGCAGTCCATTGTTGAAGTAACATCTGTTACTACATGGACCAATGAAGTTGTTATTATCACAGAAGTTAATATCACATTTAATGGATATAGAGTCACCATAATGTGTAAAATGGAATACAGTGAAGTCGAATCGGAATTCGCTGTTAGTAACACGTGATATATTCACTGTGCTTTCTGCTGCACATCTGCAAAACAATGTAAACAAAATTAATAAACCTTCGGAATGTAAATAAGAACGAACATGATGGAAAATCATAAAAATGTGGCATCTGTATTGTGACCCCCAAGCCCCTTATGCATTAATGTTGCATTAACCCTTTGAACACTAGCGACCGTTTTTCCGACCAGGAACATGATACGCCATATTTATTGATGTTTAAGGTCACATATTTATGCACAATGGCTAATCATGACCGTGACAGTTTTAGGGTGGAGGAAGCCGGAGTACCCGGAGAGAACCACCGAGCAACGACGAGCAGCTGCCAGCTCCCCAACATCGTAACTCTGCACTGCGACACAGGCAGGGTTAGATTGGTTGAAGACATGCGTACCATCGACGTGCAGTACGCCTTAGTACACGGCGTCATCGTGCCCCCACGCGGGCAATGGAGATGAAGTGTCTTGCTCAAGGACACAACGCGGTTGCCGCAGGTGGGATTCGAACCGAGGACCTCTCGGCTTGCAGCCTGCATCTCTACCTACTGAGCCACCGCGCTCCCGATACGCCATAACGTTATTAAATAGGATGGCTGTTCAGTAAACATGTGAGGTAGACCAATCAATATTTTCAACGTGCAGCCCGAGGGCTGCACGTTGAAAATATTGATTGGTCTACCAAAATAATGAATATGGGCTCTTCTAATTGTTGCTATTGAACTGGCATGTGAGATACCACCTGAGTTCAAAGGGTTAAAATATGAAAACTCGTTGGTAGCTACACGAAAGGCTTTTTACAACGCAAAACAGAACCAGCACAGAATATCGATAATTGCAGCTTGTTAACTGGTTGAGGGCTACATTATCTTTTGGCCGTCTGATTTGTTCATCAATATTATATGAACATAATATGATTTGCATTTGATTGAATATGAAACGTGAGCATTTGCTCTGATCTCCCCATTTTCTTGAAAGCAATGGCAGTGGTTTCTAGAATCAGCCTGTTAAAAATATTGGGCAGTCTTCAGAGTATGAAGTCAAAGGCAGTTTTAATCAGATAGTGTAACATGCGATTGTTTCGTTGAGAATTTGAGTCCCATTGATGTAAGTAGCAACTTCCGGTTCCTGCTGGATGATACTTGACCGCACCTTTAACTTGAGTTTACTTCGCTAGTTTTAGGTAGGTTATCTCACATTTCCTTACATCCGCTGTCCATTATTATCATTATTGTCTGTTTACTAGGCTTCATGACACAATACTGTGGATCTACCGCCCCGCACTCCAGCTATAACCACCTCTTAACCCTTTACCTAGCATGAAAAGCTGACGACACTTGCAAAAAAAAAATCCTGAATAGCTATTTTTTTTTTCTCATTTTTTGTCTCAAAAACATAGGTTATGACCCCTCGCTGGAACGAGCTCGACGAGCTCGTTCCAACGAGGGGTCATAACCTATGCTATGTTTTTGAGACAAAAAATGAAAAAAATAATGAAAATTAATTGGCGATTTTTGAGAATAGCGCTGGCCGGATTTGACCGTTAAGTTGGGTAAAGGGTTAAGGGTTGTGGTTGCCTTCAGTGACGATACATCGGAGCATATATCTAAGGAATAGTGCATGGCTTGGAGTTGACTACTCCCATATAGTGCCCAGTGAGGTGGTGTAGTTCCCGCCGCGAAGCGGAGGGAACTACACCACCTCACTGGGCACTATATGGGCGTAGTCAACGACAAGACATGCACTAATCCTTATATTATATCGAACACCCATCAAGAAAAACATCTGTCCAATCTGTTAATCTGTTACCAAGGTTGCAGTCCTACCAACCAGCGTTATATAGACAAAAATACCATTTAGTTTTCAAAAAACATTTTCTTCTTCCAAAACACGGCTTATTGATATGAGCAGAAGAAAAATTTTGAATCGGTCGGAAAGGGTAAACAAAACATTTCCCCCAAACGGAACTGTATATTCTAGAATCGCACAACTCGCGAATGAAAGCTATAAGTTTTGAAATTTGACAACGCAGTTTGATAATTTCCACACATTTGTAACACATATACATTACCGAATGGGTCACTACGGGATACAAACCTCCGAAAATTCAAATGAATACCATTATTTATTCTTTTACTGCCCAAAACATACAATTAAATAGCGAAATAATATGAGCAGCGAAACAAACGATTTTTCATATCCTGACGCGTTCTCATGAATGTTGTACCCAGGTATGGATCATTCTCTTCGAAACGAGATATGGATGATCTTCTCAAGGAATAAAATGAACGCCTCGGAAAATATGACTTCAACAATGGAAAAGCGATACATTTTTCCACAGTGATTTCTTTCCGGATCGTTTTGTGGATGTTGTGCCTCTGTGAATCGATATTTAAATTTAGCCTGATTAGTGTTATTCGCCCAGTATGAAAAGAAAACTGATATAGTAGTGTGCTAAAAATAGAAAACGTGTAGTGCCTGGTCAGTTCTGTGGATGCAAACTACACGAAATAGGGGTGCAGCATTCGTCCAATCAGGAGCCTAGAAGGTCACGTGAGATATAATTTAACTAGAATAGTAACCATGCGTATCAACTTCCTGTTACATACCAGCGTTCTTTTAAAACACATCACACATACGTTGCCACTCCCAATGGATATTCAAACAAAGAAAATTCCACGAATAAAAACTATATAAACTATGTTTTTGAGGTAAAAATAAAATACTCTCAGTTATTCAAGAAAACGTGTTGGATGTTTTATCTTCTAGTTGTATTAGGTAAAGGGTTAGCGTGGACAGAGGAACCTGGGAAACCATCTTAGTTAACTTCTCAGTGTCCTTAACAGTTTTGTTCTTTTTTAACCCTTTACCCAACGTAACGGCCAAAACCGGCCAGCGCTATTCTTAAAAATCGACAATTAATTTTCATTATTTTTTTCATTTTTTGTCTCAAAAACATAGGTTATGACCCCTCATTGGAACGAGCTCGTCGAGCTCGTTCCAATGAGGGGTCATAACCTATGTTTTTGAGACAAAAAATGAAAAAAATTAGTTATTCAAGAATTTTTTTTGCAAGTGTCGTCTGCTTTTCATGTTAGGTAAAGGGTTAATGAAAGTGAAATATACCAGAAGATAAAAATGCGTCAAATATTAGCCAATCAATCAAGAATTACTTTTGTCCCGTACGCTTTAGGTGCTATAAAGTGAATTATCGTTGACCCATCATCCCAGCAAAGGTAAGATGGACAGGCCTATTTTGTAGTAGACAGTAATATGATGACTCAAATCATATGGGCTCTGAGACCGACGGACTTACTTTCTTGGAAGTTCACCCATATCTGGGTTTTACGATAGAATAATAAAGATAATTGCAAACACAACTGTGCTATTTGCAATTTCCGACACATCGCACTCCCCGATCGCTTTTGAACACTTTGAACCCGCGCGGCTGTTTTGCCGTCCAGGAACATGATACGTCATAACGTCATTAAATAGGATGGCTGTTCATAAATGTGTAGGGAAGCCCAATCAATATTTTCAACGTGCAGTCCGGAGTCTGCACATTACAAATATTGACTGGCCTTTTACTTCATAAGATACGAAACATTATACGTTGTCCATTGTTAATAAAGCATCCATAACTCGAAATAGTATATTATTTTGTTATTAAAATGAAAAAAGGACCCGTAACTGGCGTGTTTCGTTTTCTATTTCGTCTCGGCGATAGAATTTCCAGCGGATGTTCCGCCCACCGGTGCTCGTGTAAACTAAAAACAGATTCGAACGTGTGAATTTTGATTTATTTAACATTTTAACTCTTATGAATCTGCCAATCATGGTAAAAATAAAATATACCCAAAGTAGCTTGGTGTACCAAATGTTCACCACTCATGGTGAAGTGGTGTTAACTGCGCGCCAAAGTCTCGCGGTTAACACCACTTCACTATGAGTGATGAACATTTGGTACACCAAGCGTCTATGGGTATAGTCTATATTTGTGTCATAACTTTCATGCAGAATGCCAAATATCTTAAAAGAACGAAATAACTTAGTTTCGACAAATTAACTGGGGTGGGGAGAGGTACATAGGTCAAGGTATATGTCTCCTGCACCCACCTAACCAACCCACTGCTGTATGGATTCAAATACTGTTTCTTTACCGAACTTCTACAGAGATCTACTAATGTTTTCAAATGATTTTCAACTTGAGCCGGATCCCTCTCCTTTTTCACCATTACAATACTCAACAGATCGGATTAGAGCTGACTGGCGCACAGTGGAGCCGGAAAATAACCCAGTGAGTCGCTCGGCCCAGTGGTCAGATCCACAGGACAGTGTGGAGCTAATTTCAGACTTTTCTATAAATCATTTCGATAAATGTATGTCTTGTGATAAATAAAGCATCAAAAAAACCTTTCGCGACAGTGGTTGTAAAGGAGCTGACATTGGTGTCCGCCCGGTTACAGCCAAGCGTGTATACTTTCAGTGGTGGGTTGGGTTAACTTAACTTAACCGGCTGATATACGATATTCACTGGTCGTTTTTCAGCCAGACCGCCTATCAAAAACTTTCCATTTGCGAAGACCATGTACACCTCCAAAAGCTCTATCGGCAGTTAGTATTAAAGATAATTGTATACTGACGCGCATGGTCAAATTATGGTATGACTAGAACAATGTTTCAAAACTTTACGCATGAAGTATGGTGATAAAAAAGTGATAAATTTCTCGATCGGGATCGCGACAAACTAACACAACTGGGTCGAGATTCCATAAACAAGATACTGCGAAATCAAGACTGTATCCAGTATATTTAAAAAAACACCCTTGCAACTAAATGTTCTCGCGTCCCTTTTTTACAAGTGATATTCTACTGTTGTAGATGAACGCAGACAGAAACTTTCGACCGATTGAAACTCTCTACCTGCGTTTGTAAACACAATACTCTATAATACTTACCCATCTAGTAAAAGGTTGTATTCTGTTGGGTTCTGCACGTAATCAGGAATGGCGTAACACCGTTTAACCACCATTTTCGTGTTATCAAGAGCTGCTATTGAAACTTTAACATAAACTTCCTGTCCAATTTTCGCGGCTAATGGATTTCCGGAGATGCGATGCATGTAAGTTGAATCCTTGAAGAACTCAATTATAGGGTCCAATTTTCCTGGTTTGAGTATATTGGTTTGTTCGGGATCCTCTGGTTTCACGTGTATTTCAGGATGTTCTGAGGCGGGGACCTCGCACTGGAAGTAAACCTTCCATCGGTCCCCTCTGAGAACTGCTTCATCTCTTGGCCCTTCGTGATAGCTGACGAAGTTGTTAAATCGTAGCATATTAGTACTGAGCTAAAAATATATAGAAAAACATATTACCGAAGCGCTGACAGAATATAGATAATATGGAGGATGTATAACAAGTCGTGTTGCGGATCGGACCACAAAATACAGGTCCTGTACCTGCCCAGGTCTGGGCCTCTATCGGACCGGACCTCCCTGCTTTACCGGTACACACACAGGCTTAACTGGTTCGGAGTGACCCAGAAGGGCAGTGTAAGTTATCGCTGGTTCAGGACACAACACTAATGTTTTGGACTTGGCGTCCCATCTTAACTCTTTACCTAACATGGAAAGCAGACGACACTTGCAAAAAAATTCTTGAATAACTATTTTTTTTTCATTTTTTGTCTCAAAAACATAGGTTATGACCCCTCGTTGGAACGAGCTCGTCGAGCTCGTTCCTACGAGGGGTCATAACCTATGTTTTTGAGACAAAAAATGAAAATTAATTGGCAATTTGTGAGAATAGCGCTGGCCGATTTTGGGCGTTACGTTGGGTAAAGGGTTAACCTGTGAAATAACGAGGGGAGTAGAGGGGGTAGTTCTGGGAACACGCTTTCCTCAAGGTCTAATGTCCATGCCATTCCAGATAGGAGACACCTGCCCATTACGAGCGAAAGCATACGTGATGCAATATATGTCCCTGGAATGCAATAAGGTGCCATCTGCAATGCTAAAACATTGCAGGTCTCGCCTTGTTTCACTCAGTGTAAAAATGTGAAGATATAAAATTCGTTTGTTAAAAAGTCATGCAGTTTATCAAACATGTCTGATATCCACTGAACACCTCCACAGTCACCCTCCACCATCGAATACATACGATGAAGGCGCAAAAATGTCCTACATTGTGTGGGACCCCCTTGGGTCTGTCCAGTGGGACAAAAATGGATCGCATACTCTGGTACCGGACCTTATCGGACCGCTGTTTTTTGACCGGACCACCAACGACTGTCCTGTATGGTCCGCATCACTATTTTAACAAGCCTGCAGTTATCTAGATGAAATTTTCGAAACGGATAAAGTACATTTTGTGCGGACCGAGCCTTTATTTATTATTTATTGGGGTTTAACGTCACATTCAAAAGTTAGGGTCACCTCGTGTCGGACACTTTTACGGGTGGAGAAAGTCAGAGTACCCGGAGAGACACTACCGAGCAACGACGAGCAACTGTCAGACAACAAACGTACTAATTCCGCACAAGCAGGGTTAGCATTGGTTGAAGACAGGTGCACCATCGACGCACAGTAGGCCTTAGTACACAGCGCAACCGTGCCCCCATGTGGGGTACTGGGATGAAGTGTCTTGCTTAATCACACATCGCAGTTATCCCTGGAGGGGACCGTGGACCTTTCGGTTTGAAGTTCAATTCTGTAACCACTGAGCCGCTGCGCTCTCGGACATGGCCTTTGGTGGTACTCAAAATATCTACATTGGCGTAACCACTGAGCCACTGCGCTCTCAGACATGGCCTTTGGTGGTACTCAAAATATCTACATGGGCATTGCATTGTGTCAAATTATCGCTAGTTCGGGACACAACGCTAATTATTGGACTTGACATTCCAACTTAACCTGTTAAACAACAAGGAGATTGGTTTTGAGAACACGCTTTACTCACAGGCAAAGATCCAAACCGTTCCAGATAGGAGACGCCTGCCCATCGTGTGCGAAGACATAAGTGATACCATATACGTCCCTCGAGTGAAACAAGGCGTCACTGTAAACAGGAGACGAGTTGAACATTTATTTTTTTATTTATTTTCTTCTTTTTTTTATTTATTTATTCATTCACAACTGGGGCGATTTATTTATTTATTTATTTATTTATTTATTTATTTATTTATTTATTTATTTATTTATTGCAAAATCCGATCACTTTGGTGGTTTATGAAACCATAACTAACAACACCGTTTTAGGGTTGTCAGTGTTTTGAATTTACATGTCGTCCCCTGATTTCCAATGTGTTCTATGTGCCTGTAGGCACATGGAACACATTGGAACTCAGGAGACGATGTGATTCAGACACAATAATTTATATGATATGACCATACGAACTTTTATGTGTGTCCATAAACTCGAACAAAACTTGAAAATAAGAGTGAATGCATTGAACATCACAAACTGCTCATGGCTTTTCTCAGGTCGGTCTTTCTAGTCAAGTGTCGTCTGGAAAACTAGACGAGGAACAACTGCTCAAAACTTTTGACCCTCCCTGCTCGGGATTGTGCCAGGACACTTGCTACATTAATCATGAGCGCGAAGATTAGATTTCATGTTTCTAAGTGTTAAAGAAAAAAAGCGTTTTTATGTGGCCTTGAAAAATGTATACCTCAAAAAAAGAGGTGCACGATCTGCAATCGCGAGTAGTAGTTACGCTTGTGAGTCAATACCATGCAAATATCCCTACCATGTACATCAGACAAAAACAGCTAATCGGTTTGTTTCTATCAATTTAATAAGTAGACCCTGCTCTAAATGTGTTTCTTTCCGTTGTGCAGCAGCCTTTTGTGGGCGCAGGCAAAGGCATGGGTAACTGAAACGTCTAAGGGTGATGCGTCCAATTCCCATGCTATTTTGGGACTTCCCGTTCAAGGTAGTCGGAATATTCTCCGAAATATTTTGTGAGGTTTGGAGAAAACAATGCATAATTACCTTAAATGGTATTAGGATTACATTAACCCTTCAGGTCCGCTCTTCGTGACTTGGATCACAATGTGTCCCAATCACATAAAGTAAATATTTGCTCAGTGAATTTGTGGGTGTAGACCAATCAATATTTTCAACGTGCAAGCTGCACGTTGAAAATCATAATTAGACAACTCCCAAAATATGAATATGGGCTCTCTCAACTGATGTCATTGAAATGACATCGCAGATGCCACTAGGGTTCAAAGGGCTAGTAACTGAAATGAGATAAATGACTGGTTTGCAAATATTCCACCTCTGAATCAACGTATACTCACACTCACAATATAAACAACGGACCATAGATGTGTTAAGGTCTTATCGTTCTTTAAGAACAAAGAAGAAACGAGCGTATTGATGAACATGTGTTCAAGTCTTACAGTACTGTAGTCGTGGATTGGTCGTAATCTACACGTGGGCTGTGATGTGAACGCATGTGCTTGCAGGTTATAAAATCATTATCAGCACAATTTTAATTAATGAAGCACGGATATGTACCAGGTGCTTCATTATTTCAACGTTTGCTGAATAATTTAATCATTTGCCCCGCCTCTGCGTTTGATTGGTTGAAAGCACACAGCGTGAAAGTCGTCAAAATCGTATAAACCAAATCACGTCATGATTCAGAATGTCGCTACCTGTTCGCACATCCGATCCAACTTTGAAGACCCTGGAAGCCCCGCCTACTCAATCCAATTGTCACCGTGAGGGCGTGACGGCAGACTGATAGATGGACAACAAGCTTGTAAACAAAGATCAATGATCGATTTTTCATCGCCTCCAGTCAGCGAGAATATAATGATAATTTCTCGGGAACAACTGAATTTAATAAAATATACCGAAGTGGGAGACGAATAAAAGATCGTACACCCAAACATGATTTTTGGGGAACTTACAAAAAAATGTTTTCAATGATATCGTTACGTGACTTGCTAAATATCTGTCGTCTGCGATCGAAAATCAAAACAACAAATAATTTGACAATGATTGACGTGACCTGTTTGTGGCACACTTTCCTGAGTTTGACTGTTGTCTTTTGCGAAAATTAAAAGTTTTTCGTTCACTTACACATAGTTTTTATATTTTAATATTACAGCCGGATTAAATTATAAGAAATAACTGTTGTTTTCCTTCGGTTTATGCGATTAAGTTATTTCTTAATTATTCGTACAGTTAATGTTTGGTGTCTTAGGTTATTGCATCCGTGAAAATATTGCCCACCCGTGGAAAGTGACCAGTCCACGGCTGCTTCACCGTAGTTTTGTACTTACTTCTCGTGTTGAATAACAGCAGGAATAACAGAATAAGAACTCTAAAAATTCTCCGTTCATGTTTCCCCCACACTGATCTCCGGCTTTGATATTACTGACAAGCGACTCCGGGAAGATATCGCGTATCATGGTCATGTTAATAGTAACGAAAAATCCATCCCAGAAACACATGGTGTCTACAGCTCTTTCTATCGATTCAATGGCTGGAAAAGAAAAAAAAACGAAAATAAAGAAACTTGTACGAGATACCCAATGAAGATTTCCAAGCAAAGACATGCACACACGTGTCAAACAACAAAACTGTGACTCCACAAATCAACCAAGAAGCAGTGTTCATACTGGGTCGAAACTGTCTGGTTCCATATTTAATCCATTCTTGATATTTTAGTTCCAAACAAAGTGCTTTGGTGTCAAGACGCGGTCTGATTCAAATAAATTAATCGAGTTGTCGCAATTATTTCAAGAGTGAACGGAAATGTGGTCACGGAGATAATTCTACGGAACACGAAATCCTCGGTAGGCGAAGAGATCGGTCATTTAAGTTATATCTATGCCACTAATTGAATTAATGGTCAGACGTAACCATATACGTGTTGTTGCACGTAGATAGGTTATATAATAACAGGTTAATCGACCAATTACTGTTTATCCACTGGTCTCGGCGGGCCGCCAATCTTTACAAAATATATCATTTAATCCTTTACCCAACGCAGACGATATCAAAATTTATTATTTTAAATATCGTTTTTTCAAATTTTTGAAAATTTGGTTTTGTTGTTTGAAAAATAATATTTTTTCAACTACTGAATTTTTATTTAATCTTATTTGTTTTACAAGGATTGGCGAACAAGTTATGCAACTTCTTTTAACGCCTCTCCTTGGCCCAATGGCGCGGGTGTGTGGGATGACCTTCATAGTGGCAACTTCGTGGCTTTGCTCTTCTCGAATACTACGAAGTGATCTTTAGCCTGCACGGAGTGTGTCTCTCTCCGCACAGAGGACAGCCATTTTACGTGGGATGGTACGCTGTGACAGCATCAATCCCACAACTGATGCTGACAGAGAGTGTTCGGACACCTCGAGAACTTTCCCCGACCGGGGATCGATCCCGGGACCTCTGGCATAAGAGACCAGCGCACTTATCCTCGCGGCCACCACTCAACTACTGAATTTGCATATTACGCGGGCGGATGCGGCCGATTCGTTGGGTAAAGGGTTAACTAGACAAATACGTTATCGTTCTTCAATAAAACACTGAAGGTTACGAACTTCACTAAGAAGCTTTTAATTGGACAAATACTTCATACCGTCGCGATTGAATCGCGACGGTGTGAAATATTTATCTAATTAAATGCAGCCCTTTGAAAGGTCGATAACCTACAATGTTTCATTGGAGAAAATACAAAGTACGATGACCACTCACTGACAAGTAACGTTGAAACTTTGTGCAAACACAATTTCCAAGACCTTATTGACAAAAGAAGTAGTAACAGTTTGTTTGTTTTTTGTTTCATCATCGGTCTCGCTCTTCACTGCCCCAGTGGATTTCATTCACAGGTGAAAGAAATGTTTTTGGTTCCAAGAGAATAGTCAACGAACATTTTTGGGTACCAAATCAAAATGTTTAACTCATTAGGCTAAATTGCCACCCGGCAGCGTGATCACAGCCAAGAAGTTCGACTGGATTACGACAGGGCCAATTCCCACCCCGTCCTCTCCTGCACTCAGAACTTTAGGGTACCCCCTTACGAAAACTTGAGAAAACATTGAATTGCAAATGTTATTTTTTTGTGTTTTTTTTTTTGTTGTTGAGATCCTCCGAAGATTAGAAATTACAACCGATTCGAAATCGTCCGGATGATTTACTTTGATTTGAGCTAATTCGGAACTTTCCGAATCTTCGAGATTGTCTCAAAATCCTTCCAAATGTCTTTCCTGAACTCTTTTTCTATCCTAAGTTCTCCTCCCCAAGAGACGTGGTGCTAGAAGAGGAGTTTAAAGAGGTTCCGCTTCCGAACCAAATTCGATTCCGCTATGAACATTCTGCTGTTTCGTTTGATTTGTCCATACACACGGGTAGCCGTGTTAGGAGTAAAACAGCTCATACATGGTATGCACGCAGCTCGCACGCGGCGTTCCGAATGCAAAAAAAAAAATCGGAGAATTTTATAAGAGGTCGATAATAAGAGAAAGTGCAGATTAGAATTGACTTCTTGCCGGCAGTTGGCTGTTTTTGAAGACATGACAGTGTGGCTAAAAACATATTGTAGGAATAAAACCAAACGTGAAGTACAGCCGCCGCGGACTGGCCGCTTTCCATGCGTGGGCAATATTTCCGCGGCGCAATAATATTCCATTTCAAACACAAATTACTGGAATAATCATCAAAAAATTAATTAATGAAGCACCATGTACAACCCGGTGCTTCGTTAATTAAAATATTGCCAATGATGAGCTTTATTACCTGGTAAACGCGTGGTGTCATCCCAGCAAGATGAATCCCAACAAGACGATTTGGTTATATATCCCAACAAGACGATCCCAACAAGACAAATCCCAATAAGACGCAATTTTTTTTTCTCATCAAATATGGGGAAAATTTACTTCAAAAGGAACGTTTACATTACAATGTATTCTATTTGAAGTATTTTATGGTTTTATTTTATGCACGTGTTTGGGGGTTTTGTTGATAAAAAAGATACAACAGACGGTAGCAAATAGCGTCTAAAAAACCAAGCGTGGCGTCTTTGTAAACTGGTAGCGTGCTAAGTTGGTTGTCAAGTTATGTTCACATATAATTGCCTTGTTAAAAGTAATGGGAGAGTGCCTTTGGGCACTCTCCCATTAATTGTAACATAGCAAATCAACTCAGACTTAATACTACCACATCAAAAGTTAATCGAAGTACATCCACAGAATATGACGCCTTTTAGCTCTGGTACCCGTACTTCAGAATAAAGCCCCAAAATGGGCTTCCAGCACTCAACCAGTTAACTGAAATCTCTTTGTCCAAAAGTAAGCCGTGTTAGCACTTTATGATGCAAAACCTCAAAATAAGTGGGTTATATAGTCATTTCTATTAAATTCGTCTTGTTGGGATTCATCTTGTTGGGATTACCATTTTCGAAATTCATCTTGTTGGGATTCGTTTTGTTGGGAATAAACCAAACGCATGCGCGGACATCACTTCCCACGCATAGTTTACGACCAGCCCATGAAGACTGTACTGTATAACTATACTTACGGTACCAAGATATATCAAAACCCTGTCTAACAACGGAGCCGTCGGTGTGGAACTTTATGTAGAACTGTTTGCCTGTTAGCTTAGCGCCGGGTGAAACGAATCCTGAATATCTCCCAAGCAAAGTTCCATTTGGTCCGTCTCTTACCTAAAACAAAGAACGTGGAAGAATAAAGTTTTGTCCATAACTCGATATTTAAAATAGGGCCAAGATCATTGTGCAGTGAATCGTAGATCGACGTCGATGGTAGTATTTGTTTGTTTGTTTCCGTGTTAAAGACAGACGGCGTGTGTTACCCCTCTCACTCTTGTAATAACTGACAACGTTTGTCACAGTTCCTACTTCTGAAATAGAAACAGCCATGTTTTGTCATTGCCCACAAATTGGGTAGTTGTCCTAATCGCCTGTTAGTAACTCTTAAGTATGACATACTACGTAGGCTGGCGTTGGCAATGTCGTAGTGGCGTCTTTGCGTGCATGTGCGTTTGTCTCCAACCTTTTGGAAGAAGCAACTCCAAAATGACTGCTGGTTTTCTAAGACTCGAATGAGGATTGTGTGGTTCACAATTATCGTTTATCGAATGTGGTTCTAGTGTGACGGACTCCATATGAGGTTTAATTTCCAAATAGAGAAATATGTTTCGGGCTTCTATTAACCCTTTACCCAACGCAGACGATATTAAAAGTTATTATTTTAAATATCATTTTTCTTAAATTTTTCAAACAATTTCAACAAAACCATATTATGTGACCCCTCATTGGAACGAGCTCGTTCCAAGGAGTGGTCACATGATATGGTTTTGTTGAAATTTTTTGAAAAATAGTATTTTGTCAGCTGCTGAATTTGCATATTACGCGGGTGGATGTGGTCGATTCGTTGGGTGGAGGGTTAAAAATTGATGGGGTCGCAAACTGCTTAGAAACAAAATGGAGCAGCAGTGTAAGCCGGCGGTTCTCGGGGAAAGGTTCCCCGTCCCAACGACCTTTGAATCTATTGATGCTGATCTAAGTGAGAACAGGCTAATTCTAATACCACTGTTATGGATGGTTCCAAGTGGTTTGATGTAGAATTTTCTAGCAGAACCGTCAACCAGACAACCGTAATCTCATTTAGATCTCACACGTGATCTTTTCAGATGAAATAACGTTTCTTCATCAGTCAATGCTGCCGACCTCCAGAAAGTTACGAGACTTTTATATCCAACACTTTGTTGTTTTATGTAAGTGAAATTCAGTTTATTGTCATACAATAGACCATGAATTTCACTTTTGTTTCAACTTTTACAAGTACTCCTACTATTTTCAACTCCAAATCAGATCGGAGCCAGCAGAAATGAACACAGATTTTTTAAGTCCTGTAGCCCATTTCGGAATTCTTTTTTTAAAGAGAATTACAGTTTGCGCTCTGTGCCATTAATTATTTTGTTACTGTAGCCGATTGAAATGTCATCCACAAACAATAAAGAGTTGTTGAAAAGTTGTTCTTGTAGATATATCCCATACATCCACTTTCCTATGCCCTTTCCAGATCAAAAAAGATGGTGATCACATGTTCCTTTCTAACAAAGGTATTCCTAAAGAATTTTTCAAGTCTAACACAATGATTCACAGTTCAATTCAGACTTCCGAAACTACACGGAACATTCGAATGTCGATTGATCAGACAAGTTAATCATTGATCATTCTTTCCATGATTTTTGCGCAGACAATTTGTTTATACGATAGGCGATAGGCTTCTAATTACTTAGATTGTGGTGATCTTTCTCGGGCTTCAGAATAGGAATAATTGTTCTTTTTCGCCAGGAAGGTGGAAACTGGCCAAATCACCCATATTGCATTAACAATTGATGATAAATATTGAGGTGATTATTTTGACAGATCGTCGCATGAGTGCTAGAATGTCCTATGTCCCCTATGGGACATAGGACATTCTAGCACTCAGGCGACGAGATGTTGTAACAAAAGTAAATTTCATGGGATCAAGTGGCAGTAATTTGTGCTTTATGGAAGTTGTTAATCAGACTTACCACAGAGAATGGTTTATTGTAATCCGAAATTTAACAAGCCATATTCAATTTGTTTTTTTTTTTGTTTCGTTTTTCTTTTTTTTTAATTTTTACGAATTCTGGATTGCAATTTTCCGACTACGAATGCTTTGGTAATGTTGGGGTCGATTTGAAGTCGATTTGCTTGATATTTCTATTCCTACATGTATGTAGTTAGTGTGTTGTTATTTTCAAGGTTTTGTTCGTTGGATATTGTTTCCTTATCATTCTTTTTTAATCATTAGTTAGTGGATGTGTGTTGCTTTTCTTTTTTTTTGATAAATCACCTTTTTGCCCAATGTATTCGCACTTCGTCCAAACTATTTGTAGTTGGCGACTTATTAAATTTTCGTGCAGTTGTCCCGAGATCCTTTATAGCCTGCTTATAATATTCATCAAACCAGGGTTTGGTGAAATGATTTGGATTTGCCAATATTTTTGGAACGACAATGTTTGAGACGTCAGTCAGTTCCTTAGTAAAATGTTCTACTTGGTCAGCACTTTCTTCAAATTTCAACAGGGTTGGGTCGTTTAGAGCAAGGTGGTGCGAACATGTCCCAGTTATTTTTTTAAAGTCGTACTGTGCTCCTACCCATCATTAACCGGAAGGATACTTTCAAACACAATTGGAAAGCGATCCCTCCCAAACAGGTCATCGTTTTGGGAGTAGTGGGGACTATTTTGGACTGAATATAGTGTTTGTTGGTGTAGTAATGACAGTGGTTGCTGTTTTGTTGGTTGATGAAGTATAGTGTCCACACTGGCCCGAAACTGTCTGGTGCAGTTTTAGATATTTTAGCGCCAAACAAAGTGTTTTGGTGCAACACGCGAATGTGTGTGTGTGAGTGGGGGTATTTTCTCGCAGTCTGGTCCAAATAAATTGATGGACATTAGAAAAATAAACTGACAATTATTTCTAGAGTGAGCGAACAAGTATTTGGTCACGGAAAGAACGACAGAAGTCGAATGTTCTGACGGAATTTTCAGTATGAAAAAAGACAGTCCCCAAAGTTATATTTATTTTAATGATTCAATTAATGGTCAGACTGAATGATGTCAACACGTATTGTTGTACTTGGATAATAACAGATTAATTGACTAGTTAATGTTAACACCATGTGCTGAGATGGTCATGAGTCTTTACAAAAGCAGCTTATAAATAGACAAATACTTCATACCGTCGCGAATCAATCGCGACGGTATGGTGTATTTATCTAATTAAAAGCGCAAAGTAAAGTTCATACCCTATAGTGTTTTAACCCCCTTCACTCTGATGTCAAAATACTAAAATTTCTGGAAGCTGTTTTTTCCCATAATGCATCTAGAAATTTAACCAATTCAATCTCGTTTGACAGAGCTCAACGAGCTCTGTCAAACGAGACTGAATTGGGTAAATTTCTAGTTGCATTATGGGCATTTTTTCTGCATGAAATTTAGATATTTTGACATCAGTGTGCAGGGGGTTAATGAAGAAAAAGACAACACACTATTACCATTCAATGACATTTAACGTTGAATGTTTATCCAGACACCATTTCCAATACCTTATTGACATCACTGGATTTGAGTGTGTTTCGTGAAAACTGTTATTGTTTTTTGTCCATATGGTCAGCTCAGGATTTCCTTGCGCTAGAAGCGACAATCCTCTTTTTTTGTCGTTTCATCATCGATCGCACTCGTTACTGCTGCAATGGCTTTCCTTCACTAGTGAAAGAAACTTTTTTTGATGCCAAAACTTCGCCAAATCAAGTTTTTTAGTGCAATTAGCTAAACTGCCACCCGAGAACGTGAACACCGATGTAGTTGCGGGTGTAGTGCTTGGTGTGGATGTTGTTGAGGTTGGTGTTTTAGATAAAAAGGGAGTACAGAGTTGCAATTGTCAGTTTTAGTATGTCTACATAGCAGTCATAGTTGTTAGTGCAGCAGTTGTGGTTGTTGGTTATATAGTTGTTGTCTTTGGAGAAGTGGTGGTTGTTGTTGTGCTTTTTGGTTCACTTCTGGTTGGTCTGATTGCCATAGTAACTGAGTAGTAGCCGTTGATGTAATAGTTGTTGGTGTAGTAGTTTAGGTTGCTGCTGCAGTAGGTCTTGGTGTACTAGTAGAGTCCGGTGAACATTCGAGATTCGATTCGGGTTCGAATATTTTTCATTAATTCCATTCGATTCAAAACCATCTTAATTGTTCGAAAGAAAATAAGTCTCAGAGAGTGTTTTATTGTCGTATGTCTGAAGATGGCAGTTCAGTTTTCTGAGGAACAAGATTGACCGTATAACGACTAAGTGGATTAGACAAATTTAGTCGGAAAATTCCTTAAAATGTGATATGAATCGATAGCTGAAATCGCGTTACGTCCAGTTTATACATATATCGCCCCTTGAGTGGAACAAGATGCATCTGCGATGCTTTAGCATTGCAGGTGGCGCCTTGTTTCACTCGAAGGGCGATATATGGCTGTTCCGTTCACCTTGATGAAGCTTAGTCAATTCTCGCCTGAATATAGTCCCCTTATTGAGATAACTACAGGGTTAGTGGTCACCACTAGTATATTAAGAATAGCAAATGTCAACATTTATTGTGGTAGTGATATATAGATTCACAACGATAGCTTCTAGTAATTTGAATGCCGGGCGCGATGACTTCTATGCTAGAGGTGCCGAATTCCTAACCCGTCCGGGACGACCCGCGTCTACACGGAGGCACGATGACGCCGTGTTCTAAGGCGTACTGCACAGCGATGGTGCACACTGCCTTCAACCGCTGTGACCCTGCTTGAGCGGACCTTGGACAGAGTTAGACTGATGAGGAGCTGGCAGTTGCTCGTCGATGCTCGATGGTTCTCTCCGGGTACTCCGAGTTCCTCCAACCGCAAAACTGTCACGGTCACTATTAGCCATTGTGCATAAGTATGTGACCTTAAACGCCAATAAATAAATAGATAAATATTAATAAAAGTACGTTGTATATCGGGCTCTTGCACTGGCGCATGCCGAAATTTCTACACGAAATACCATTGGTTGCGTAATAAATTGCACTACCTGTTAATCCAATTGTTTGTACTTGCGGTTTGATGGTGCGAAATAGTCTAACTAACACGCATACTGATACTGGATACACAAGAGAGGTAGATAGTACCAGTAAGATAACCGTAGTGTCGAAACAAATGGAAAGGTTATCCGGTTCGAGAATTGATTCGTTTTCGAACCTTTTGCCTGATTCGATTCGAGATTCGATTCGATAGAAAAATTATGATACGCCGGGCCCTATGTACTAGGTGTTGTGTTGTAGAGACTAGTATGGTCGCTGTCTTTTGCTATAGTGGTTTGTGTATTGTAGTTGTTTTCAGTGGTTAATTATTTGCCGCTTCTGTGGTGGATGACGTATTAGTTGTTAGTGCTGTGAGGCTTAGTGTTGTAGAGAGGGGGTATACAGTTAAAACTAGAAGTCCTGTTACGAACTGTGCGCTTATCTAGGCTTAATTGCGCGTAGGAATTGCGCGCAATTGCCATATCGAATGACATCCAAAGCACGGCAGGTTCTCCTGGTTACTCATAGCAAACACAGGCAATGTTTCTGCCAATGGACCTCCGGGTTACCCGGATGTCCATTGGCTGAAACATTGCTTGTGCACAGGCCATATGTACAGAATTTGATAGCTTATTATGGTCATAACGCGTAGATTAACGCGCAAATCGACGTGCTATTTGTGCGCATTTCGGGACAGGACTTCTAGTTTTAACTGTAGTTGCAATGGCTAGGCCTGCATGTTTGAGCAGTTGTCGTAGGTGTAAGTGTCGTTGTTGTGGTTGTCGGTAATGTAAGTTTTGTCTTTGTTGATGCAGTTGTAGCGGTTGGCTTGGTATTCTTGACTTAGCAGTTGATGTAGTAAGCATAGTGATTGTGTAATGCTGGTTGAGGTAGTAGTACGTGGTGTAGTAGATGTTGTATTTGAGACTGTTTTTCTTGTGGTTGTTGGTCTAGTAGTTGGAGGTGTTGTAGTGAGTGTTTGGTTTAGTGGAGTTGGTGTGGTAGTTGTGGTGGTTGGTACTAGCTGTGGATGGTGTTATATTGGTCGGTGTAATAGTGGGTAGTGTAGTAGTTGTGGTTGCTGGTGTAGTTATGGATGATTGTCTTGTAAATGTTGGTGTAGTATCTGTTGTGGTGGTACTGGTTGTAGTTGGTGTTATATTGGCCGGTGTCGTACTGGGTAGTGTAGTGGTTGCGGTTATCGGTGTAATTGTGTAATAGTTGCCTATGCAGTAGTGGATGAAATGGTGGTCACAGTGATTTGGTATTATCGGCGCAAGGTGTTGTAAAGTTTGGTGTGGTGGTGGTTGTTTTGGTGAGGTTGTAGCAGTTGTTTTGCTGATTATGAGTTTTTACTTCGTAAATGGAAGGGTGAGCATCACTACCCACGTGTGGATTACGACCAATCCATTGCAACTATACTGTACTTACAACTAATTAGGACACACTGTGGTGAAAAGTATTCATCAAATACGCTTTGGGACGTCATAATGTTTAAGTGAAAGAAATTAATGTCAACACAAAATCCTGCAGCTTTCTATGTCAAAATTAGTGACCTCTCGTTTAGAAACAAAACATATCGATTTTTATTTCACAATTCGTGACCTTGGTTTATGACAAAACCTGTCGATTTATCACAAACGTGGCCAACTATGAAAAATCCTTGCGACAACGCTGAGAGTTATAACAAAAGACGTCAATCAATACAAAAGTTTGCAGGAATTATTTTGGGTATCTTCAGGGGCCGATTATGGGACCCTTTCGCAATGACATTTGGGCATTATTCTTCCCAATTCCCAACCCCAAATATTCCAATCTCAGTTCCAATTCAAACAAAATTCAATGCAGAACTGGTTACCTAAACGGGTAGTCATAAGGCCTCAGAAAACCATTGGTTTTCTAGGCCTTATGACCACCTAGTTCACGACACCGATTGTCCATTAACTTCAAATTGCTTGCCTGACGAGGTCTCTTTATTCAAAGGCAAATTACAAGTTATTCTTTCATAGTATAAGAATAGTTTAACCCTTTACCCAACGAATCGGCCGCATCCGCCCGCGTAATATGAAAAGTCAGCAGTTGAAAAAATATTATTTTTCAAACATTTCAACAACATCATATCATTTGACCCCTTGTTGGAACGAGCTCGTTCCAACGAGGGGTCACATGATATGGTTTTGTTGAAATGTTTTGAAAAATTTGAAGAAAAGATATTTAAAATAATAAATTTTGATCTTGTCTGCGTTGGGTAAAGGGTTAATAGAGACTACAGAGACTGAGTGAACGTGATTCCGTGTAACTCTTTGTAAAAAGTATGTAGTATACACGCAGTTGCTTTGGTGTCGGTCTTAATGTTCTCTGCTCAATTCGAATGAAAAATTTCTTAGTCTTTGTATATTTTCCCACTCCAAACCAAATTCCCCATTAGAGCCTCCATGATGCAGGTTTTCCTAATGGCATGGTCCTCGGGCCCTTTCCACAAAAAGGCAGAAGAAACCCTGCTTTCGTAACACAGCGTGAAGAAATCTTAACGCTTTCTTGTATTCTATCATTTACGGGGAAAGGTTACCTGGCAAATGCCCAGTCAGCTCGTTCACAGCTCCTCTTTCATTATTGTAAAGTTGCGCTTTTTTCTGACATACAACTGGAAAGGGCCCCCAGAGCCCTCTCCAGGTGTATTTCATGTAATGAAATTCCACCACCCCAAATTGTGTAGCGTCTGCTCTACTCAGAAGTTGATCATAGTTCTAACATTCTCAAAATATATTCTCACCTCAATCCAATCGTAGAAACTCTCAACGTTGAAATAGTTGAAGTTTAGAGCGAAGATGGCAGCATTCGGATGTATCCAGTATTCTTTTCTTACATTATTGACGTAATGATGCACATCTTGGTATCCCGGAGTGTAAATGTTTCCAGTTTTTGTTGTGTATTCTTCGAATCTGTTATCTGTAATGATAAAATAAATAGATTCGTTGATTTATTGGTATCAGTGCTTCAACCTATTTCGAAAAGATATGAGTAAAACCTTCGCAGGATTCTGTTATACGTAGATTATAAAACTATTTCTTAAAGGAGGTTCGACTTTAAACTATAAAAAGATCAGTTAATATCCGGTAGTATAAACCGTGCATGGAGAAAAAACCATTTAAAAGTAACGACAGTCAAGAAATGTTCAAGAATAAGTTGCAACTCAGCGGAAGCAACAAATAACTATTTTTAGGTTTTTAGGAAGTGTGACCAATGTTCGACCGATACGGTATGAGCTGCTTCTGGATTTGTACCTTCAATCACCACGCACTCATTGGCATTTGCTGCCAATCGATGCCAATGTTTAACGCAATAATTTGGTCAACTGATTTACTGTAAAACTCTGATGTCAGAAGCATAAACATATTTCAGATAATTTTTGAGTCCCGGCCAATAAAATCGGTCTGCGTGGTTCCTACTCTCATGCTTAAATAAATCACGTTGCTACACCCGTTGACTTTGAATCAATATGAACATAGAAAATCTACGGTTATTAACTTTTCTATTTGACGTGACCTCGTTTGAGACATTCAAGTACCATTTTCGTTCTAGGTGTGTATACTCGTCTCCTGGGTTCCAATGTGTTCTATGTGCCAGTAGGCACATAGAACACATTGGAACTCGGAGGACTTACTGTAAAGATCTAAATAAGCCCTCTTTTGAATACGGAATATACCAACAAAAAATAGTTAACAGACTCGATTGTTTAATCCTTTGAGACTTTAATTATCCTGACGTTCAAACGTCACTGGGAATTCAGTTTCTTCAACGCTATTCAAAATGCGACGTCAAACGTCGGAATATACAAATAACAAGATATTTTTCACGTAAGTGATTATCTGGTTGAGGGCTAGATTATTTTTGGTGGTCTGAATTTGTCGTTCAAAACAAACGTACATAAACAAAATATTATTTGTGTTTGACTGAAGATGAAATATAAGTAAAGAAAGTGTTGGCTTTTGCTCTGGTATCCACATTTTTTTTAAAGCCCTAATAGTGGTTTATAACACTCAATCAGCTAAGAAGTCTTGACAGCACGATTCTATTAGTATGTTAAGCTGCGATAACATTTAGCTCAACGGTTGTGAAGGAGCGCTATTCAGGAGAAAATAGGAATTTTAAAAAAATCGAAAAATAATAAAACAAATGACCACAAAGTATCAACGCGCTGTTTGATTTCATACGTCATAAGACGTACAAAAGTATCAAAGGGTTAAATTTGAAAGCATTTCAACCAGAGTCGTCCAATTTTTAGGCCTCACCAGCATTATTGATTTATTTATTGATGTTTAAGATCACATATTTCTGCACAAAGGCTAATCGTGACCGCAACATGGAGGCAATGTCAAGTTTAGTCAATAATCTATACTCATTCTGAACCCAAACCAGGATAATATAATTTGGTACCAGGATAATTTGTTTCAAGTTACAGTACTGTGACTACACAAGCGTCCAGAGAATTTCGAACGGATCGCGAATGCGTCGCGATCCGGTCGAAATTCGCTGTCCGCTTCTTCGTCGCAACGCTGCCGAACCTCACCTATCGATCAAAGACGTGCGAAAACATTGAGTCTGAGATGCGATTTTTATTTGTTCTTCATGATGCGGTCTTGATTTCGCAAAATTTTATTTCGGAAATCTGGATCCTTTCGTGTAAGTGTGACGTCATCTAATCGTAAAAAAAGATCTCCCTTGTGATAACAGTTATATAGATTATAACGACGTTTTACAGAAGCAGTGAGGTTTGGAGAAGGTTAAACGTCTCTGATTCGAATCAACAAAGGTCATTTCGCCGTCTAACAGGGTTGATCTGAAAAAAAACATTTGGCGTTCGAAAATAATATAACACTGAAAAAGCGTCAAAATATAATTTTGTCCAGTGTAATTTCTAAATTAGGAAGCTAACTTTGCATCGAGGAATATCATTAGTCAGTACTGTTTTCGGGGAACGGTGTCAGAGTGACTTATGAAGAGAACATAAATATCCTTGAATTCCACCTCAGTAATATACTGTCTAAAAAAGTTAAGCCCCCTTCCCCGCCACCTCCCTAAAATACCAGTGGGTATACAGTAAATTCTCCTAAGAAAACCTGCTGTTTGCAGTAGAGGGAATATGTCTTATTAGTGAAGCAAGGGTTTCTAGAGCTTTCGTTTTTATTGAATGAATGTTAGGCATCACCGACGTCATCACAACGTTAAAAACGTCACGTTGTTCAGTACCTTATGGAACAGCCTCGAGCATATCTAACACACCTTAACCCTTTACCTAACATGAAAAGCAGACGACACTTGCAAACAAAACTATTGAATAACTATTTTTTTTAATTTTTGTCTCAAAAACATAGGTTATGACCCCCTCGTTGGAACGAGGTCGTTCCAACGAGGGCTCATAACCTATGCTTTGAGACAAAAAATTAAAAAATAATGAAAATTAATTGGCGATTTTTGAGAATAGCGCTGGCCGGTTTTGGCCTTTACGTTGAGTAAAGGGTTAATCGGCGTGGCATGCTGTCCATAACCTTCCGAATTTCTCCCACTGTGATGTTGCCTCATTTTTCTATAAGCACACGGCAGTGAAGTCGTCAATAGCCAACAAATATTCACCTGTTTTAAGGAGGTATGCCCGATCCGATAGAGGAATGCAGAATGTTACAATATGAGCTATTCGTATACCCACAGGTATTACAGAGGGGGGGGGGGGGGTGATTAACTTGTTTGGGACTGTATAGTATTGAACACTTAATACTGAAGTGTCATACATCATGTTGAACAGAACAATTAGAAGAGAAATTTTGTACTCACACAATGGTGTTGTCGGTTTTGGAGTTGTGGTGAACGGAAGGATATCAGCCCCTGTAAACAAACGAGAACACAAAAGTTAGTAAATATTATGAAAATGCAAAGCAAAGAACCTTTTTTCACATGCTCCCGTATACAACTGCAAAAAGGCTATATGGCGACCATATGTAATTATTGCCTTATGTAACATCGCGTAATGTTTTTGTTCTTGTTTCGAGAGTACTGATATCTCATTTGTCAAATTTTCACTCGCAGCAAATCCACTCGCGGAAATATTTAGTTCATTGTGCCAATTGATGAGAAGATTCTAATATCCACTCTTGGACGCCGGAGATCTTTAATGTCAGGTGGAATAAAATTCCGAGTCAAATCAGGAAGAAGATTTCCGATAGAACCGAATTTCACCGCTTTTCATTATACTGATATATATTAATATGACCTTTTTTGGCAGTCCTCATAGGCACCATAAAAAGAGAGATAACTATTTGTTACTCCCCTAACACTTTTCCACTGCACGAATTTATTTCTTAACTGTTCTTCAAATTATTGGCTGGCGGAAGAAATAAATCCTGCGTTAGTAGTTTAACTAAGGAGTATAAAGAACACCTGCTGCAAACTTCCCAAAATGGAACATTTTAACTTTGAAGTGTACTATTGTGGAATTGAATCTTTATTAGCAGAATAATTTGATAACAAATATTGTACAAAAATAATACATATACTGCTGGAAATAGGATAGCCATAGTGGCTCTCTTCCTGCCCCCCCCCCCCCCCCCTCCCACCACCAAAAAAAAAATTAAAATAAATTAAGAGAAAGAAAAAGACAGCAAAGCTCAGAACACTCCCGTAAAACCGTTCAATAATAATCCTTGAGGCCGAAATATGTTACAATGAAACTTGAGGATGAGATACCAGGAGAGGTGAAAATATGGAAATTTCTAACCTTTTCGAACTCAAAATACACATTTTGGCCGTAAGATGTTCACATAAGGCAAGTAGGACTATCCATCACGTGACCCGTCCCCCAGGACTCACTGAACTCTGCCTAACGAGACTCGAAATTGGATCAATTCTCAAAAGCAAGATACCAGAAAGGAGAACGTATGGGCAAGTTTTAGGTTTTTCGAACTCACAATACATATTGTGGCAGTAAAATGTTCACATAAAGCAAGCAGAATTATCCATTACCTGTCCGTCTACCCAGGATCACTGAGCTCCGCTTTACGAGCCATGAAATTGAATCAAATTCTCACAAGCAAGATACCAGAAAGGAGAAAGTATGGACATTTTTCAAGCTGTTCGAACTCAAAATACATATTTTGGCAATAAGGTGTTCCCACAAGGCACGTAGAATTATCTATCGCATGTCCCGTCTACCAGGGCTCACTGAGCCCTGCTTAACGAGACATGAAATTGAATCAGTTCTCACAAGCAAGATACCGGGAAAGAGAAAGTATGAACATTCTTAAGTTATTCGTGTCCAAAATAATATTTTAGCAGTAAGATGTAAGGCGAGTAGAATTATCATCACTTAGCCCTGCCCAACGAGCCATGAAATTAAATCAATACGCACAAGCAAGATACCAGAAGGGAGATGGTATGGAAATTATTAATCTTTTTGATATCAAAACACAGGCAAGTATAACTATCTACGACATGTCACGTCTATCTATAATTTGAACACAAAGGATTCCTGTCTGTTTCAACTATGCATTTTAAAAACACCGTGCAACATTTTATCTCTGAATTAAAGTATAAAAAACCCCAAAAAGAAGTTTTAAATATTCTACTATCTTACAACCATGAATACTGTTAGTCTCCACTCAAGCGCAGCACGATTCGTCGCTTTGGGCAAATCAATTGAAACCGGAATGTTCCAGAACAGAATCAATGTAGTTTCGGAAACGAAACCTCTTTGAGAGACCTGATGACAGAAGAAGAGTTCACGAGGAGACACCTTGTAGGATTTTTGGAACCTGAAGACGATTCAAAAATTTCCTAATCGGCGTGATGGAAATCGAATCGAATCATCCGAACAATTTCGAATCGAATCGAATCGAAAATCGAAGTTTCGCTTAGCCCTAATTCATTCACAAGTCAACGGTACACTTTATATGTCAGTGGTAAACATCTTTAAAGGGAAATATGTCGGCACCATCTTTGCTTCGTGATCCCTGCAGTTTCAAATAAAGTAATTGATGCAGATCTAAAATTGAAATAATATTAAAATACAAGCGCTCTCAGATTTCATCTAATTGCAGATAATAGTAGTAAAATGTAGCTTACCACACTGAACTCCGGCATCTTCGTAATGACTACAGTCGTGTAATCCCCATCCTAAACTTGGACAAGCGGCGAGCGATATCTCGTTTCCTACACATGCTACTTCGTCCATCCATATCGTTAAACCTCTTGACGCCATTGGGAAACCACGGAAAAATGACGTGAAATGAGTGGCATTACTAAAAAAAAGAAAACAATCAAGGAAATAGTTGGATCCACTTAAGGGTCAAATGATATGGTTTTGTTGAATTCTTTTTCAGCCGCTCAAATTTTAAATAACGCAGGTGGGTGCAGCCGAATCGCTAGGTAAAGGTTAAAGTAGGGAGATAAAAACGATGATTACTCAGGGGGAGGCCACCAAAAATTTGCAAGACGTGACGTGGGGGAGGGTGGGTCTCTTGAGTGCGCCAAAAATGTGCATTTCCAACTGGTGCAATTTTTTTTATTTTTTAAAAATATATCGATATATCAGCTAATATATACCATCATTTGTGTTTCAAACCTTAAAGATGATAAGTACATCACACTCTTAATATAAATACAACATCAGGAGGCTTTTGTTTGTTACCGTATATGTACACCTGCTCTGGCCAAGCCTGATAATTTACAGCTTGTCATTTGTAGATTGGGGCCCACAGCAGCCCACAGAGGTTTAAATTGGTGGTACCAGTTTAATCCTTTACCTAACATGAAAAGCAGACGACACTTGCCAAAAAATGTTTGAATAACTAATTTTTTTTTCATTTTTTTCTCAAAAACATAGGTTATGACCCCTCATTGGAACGAGCTCGACCAGCTCGTTCCAATGAGGGGTCATAACCTATGTTTTTGAGATAAAAAATGAAAAAATAATAAAATTTAATTGGCGATTTTTGAGAATAGCGCTGGCCGGTTTTTGCCGTTACGTTGGGTAAAGGGTTAAGAACATTATGAAAACCCCCTAAAGACAGCTGTGCCTACTAAGTTTATAAGTTTCTTGTGGATTTTAATGGGAGAGTGGGGGTGGGTGTCTGGGAACGGTAGTAGAAAATTTGCACGTAGTGGGTGGGTGGGTGGGTGGGTGGGTGTAAAAAGGAGCCGAATAAAAAATAGGACGTCACGTCTTGCAATTTTTTAGTGCCCCCCCCCCCCCCTGGATTACTTAGGAAATTGTTTTCAAACCTCGAGTCTAGCGGACAAGTGCTTGGCAATGAATATCAGTCCAAACTCACAACAACACTTGTCCAGATATAAAATACAGTTTAATGTTTTTATATTCTTAACAATAACATACACGAGGGATGCTCTCGTGGTTATCATCAACCCCTGCTCCGAATTTACCCCAAGTAAAATTTCTGTTACATGTTTATGCTGATATCTTCTGTAGACTACTTTCAACAGAAATGAGCTCACACAGAGGTTTTGATTACTCAGACTCATGACGCCAAAACGTTTCGATTGCTTGGCACATAAATCTCCCAGATGAATAAAATATGGCACCAGCCAAGTTTGCATCATCGCCAACGCATATCCTACATCTATATATATTTATTTATTAATTTTGTCAAATTGTCGCCATGCTCGTGAGATTACTCCCTTTTAATGGGCTTTCATATTTTCTAAATTCCTATTCCGTTACGTTAAGTGCCGTACCAATGTATACCGCGTCATGGGAACGTAAAATTTAGCGTCACGCTTATCCTAATTGTTACATGAGAATTAAAAAAATGTTCGAGATGGGCGTACTTCTTACAGATCGATTTATTGTCTGGCAAGTGGCTGCCTAGCTCCTAATCACGAACCCAGTTATAAAAACACCGTTTCATATCTTCCTTGGGTGGCAACAAGTAAAGATATGTTCCGCGTTTATAAATTTGTCAAACTGTCGTCATGATCGGGAGATATTTAATGGTGTTTAAGGGCAAGTATTTCACCACAATGTCAAATCGCGAAGGCAACATGGAGATAAAGTCTAGTTTATTCAATCGTTGATACTCACGTTGCCTATTTTAGAGGACTTTAACCCAAACATTGGTTACTGGTCTTAATTTACCAGTAAACCAACGCTTGTTTACTACAGTAAACAAACATTGCCTCGCTTCCCGGAGTTCCCACGGGGTCTTTTATCTAACTCTGTTGGAAATAATTGGAAACCCACACACAATAACGCATACTGGAGCCAATACTATAAAACTTTTACAATTGTATTTTTTAGAATTGTATTTTCCACCTGCTTGTATAACTGACTAAAATGAATCATTGGCATTTTAAAAGATATGGCAATTTGCCAAGTGGCAAATTGCCAAATCTTTGAAAATACTAATGGTTTATTTCAACCCATTTAAAGTCATAACTGGAAAATGCAATTCTGGAAAATACAATTCTAGAAAATACAATTGTAAAAGTTTTATAGTATTGGCGCGTGTTTGTTATGATATGTTCAGTATGTGTTAAACACTTAAGGGTAGTTTTGTCATACAATTGTCTATTATCAATTTGTAGTGACTAAACATAAGTGCACCTCATGAAAATGATGCCTTATAAAGTGTTTGCAATGCTAAAGCACTGAAGTTGAAACCTTTATTCTTTTAATAGACGAAATAAAAGCTTTGCGCTTGTTGATGAGATGAGCAATCTTGGTTGTTGTTAAAGACTCCCGGATCCTTTTCGAACACTGTTTCGCATAACATGAATGTCAGAGGTGACACTGGGAAAAGGGGTGGACTAATTTCATTTGCCTTGCACCGAAAATCGTGCAAAGGAGAAGACATTAGAACTTTATACTAGTTTCGTAGCTATTTATTAATTTATTATTTATTAGGGTTTAACCCTTTACCTAACATAAAAAGCAGACGACACTTGCAAAAAAAATTCTTGAATAACTAATTTTTTTCATTTTTTGTCTCAAAAACATAGGTTATGACCCCTCGTTGGAACGAGCTCGACGAGCTCGTTCCAACGAGGGGTCATAACCTATGTTTTTGAGACAAAAAATGAAAATATTTTGAAAATGAATTGGCGATTTTTGAGAATAGCGCTGGCCGGTTTTGGCCGTTACGTTGGGTAAAGGGTTAACGACAGATTAACGGCCAGGGTCATATCGTGTCAGTGACAGTTGTACTGGTGGAGGAAGCCGGAGTACCCAGAGAGAATCACCGAGCAACGACGAGCAGCTGCTAGCTCCCCAACATCGTAACTCTGCACTGCAGCAAAGGCAGGGTTAGATTGGTTGAAGGCATGCGCACCATCGACGTGCAGTACGCCTTAGTACACGGCGTCATCATGCCCCCATGTGGACAATCGGGATGAGGTGCTTTGTCCAATGACACAACGCGGGAGTCCGAATCGATCGCTCAGACGCTCAAACATCCAAGGATTAACCGGACTCGATGTTGCTTAACATCGGTGATCTGACGAGAGCCGTTTCGTAGCTATTTGTGGTTTCTAATGTGATCTAGTTTTTCGATTTTGATGCGAGTTGCCGCTCTTGCGCACCATCGCACATGCAATTTGTACTTCTTGTGGGTGGACAACAGCCCGCTTCGGATCCTCCAAGTGAGCGATTGATCCTTATTTAACAAATCGAGTGCATCCGCCGCGCAATATCCAAATTATGCAGTAGACAATTTTTAAAAATTCTACAAAACCATATCATGTGACCCCCTCATTGGAACGAGGTCGTAGGTTGGGTGGGTTTTGGGTGGGGTGGATTGGGTGGGTGGATTTAAGATGAAATGTAGAAACCATATATATATATAATTGTTTATACCATATTGGCAATTTTAGAGGACTTCCACCCCAGGCATTGGTTGCCAGGTCCTATTTTACCAGTTAAATAGAGCTTGTTTATCAGGGTAAACAAGCACAGCCTCACATCGCTGTGTTCCCATGGGGAACTTGATCTAAAACGTCACGCACGTCACATACACGCTGTGTATATATACCATACACAGTCTGATACAATCTAGGAGACAGCTTTCACAAGCATCAGCTTGCTGCTGTATCTTTCTTCTGTAATTCGTTGTGATATAGTGTGTACGTATTGTAGTTATGTTGGGTTTTAAAACATTTCGGAAATAAAATGATGCCTGACTTGATCAAATCGATGCACATTTAACAATAATAGTGATATGATCTTTCCCTTGTTTATTCATCTATCTGAATAGTGGAAGTCAATAAACGTTTCACGTAAACAAGAAAATCAAATAATCGTCACAATTTGCAGTTGTTCAGTTTACACGAATGGTGGACTGCGGGATATATTGTATACAGTGCGGTAGTGACCTGATATGATACTGTCAGTTAAATTCATTTCGTAATTTGAGATCAACTGACATCATATATATTACGTTATGAAAATGGTACATTGTGTAGCTAATAAAAACGTTTTTTTTATATAAATACCACTTACAATTCTCCGAATCCAAGTTCACGACACACAACTCTGGCATCATTGACATCCCATCGGTCATCACACACTGAACCCCAATAACCATTGTGGAAGACCTCCACACGTCCAATGTTATAACCACTTCCGTCAGCAAGTCGTATTTGGAAATCACCTGTAGTTACACAATATCATCCATTATTTTTTTTTATTTTATTTTTTTTTGCTTATGTTTTGTTTTAAGCTTATTCATATCACAATGATTGCAACCAAGTTATACACCTTATATTAACGCCTCGCCTTGGCCCAGTGGCGCGCCTATATGATGAACTCCGTAACAGCAACTTTCTAGCCTCACTCTTCTCGAACAGTACGAAGGAATCTTTAGCTTGCACGGAGTGCGTCTCTCTCCACATAGTGGACAGCTATTTTACGTCCCCACGCTACAGGACTGTACGCTCTGACAGCATCAGCCCCACAATGGATGCAGACAGAGAGTGTTCAGACACCGCGAGAACATTCTCCAGTCGGAGATCGATTCCAGGGGCTCTCAATGGAGAGAGTATTGCACTTATCCTCCGTATTTTGTTTTAATGGGCTATACTTTCCGATGATAAATTCCAAAGATGTCTTCACATACGCAGAAAAATGTATTTGTTAAACGAGGAGAGAGAAAGAGATAGTGTTAGACAGAGAGAGGGAATCAGTGACTCCAGTTGGTGGTTTTTCCGTACTTCACGTGCGCCATCGGCGCACGTGAAGTACGGGAAAACCACCACTTGGAGTCATTGATTGTCTTGTCAAGGAGCTGTATATACCAAATGGAAAAGCACAATGTGTTACTAATTCTGCCAAGGAGCTATATAAAACAAATGGCGCTGACAGCAATAATTGGGGAATCCCAATTTATTCCAGACGCACTGTTTACCGCGCGCTAACGTCTGACACATTCCAAGGCCTGTGCTATGATGAATCGCTTGGATCGGCGTTCGACTTTTGTATATATAAGAACCATCAAATTAATTCAAAGTTTCGTTGGTATTAGAGAATCGCAAACCCAATACAATACATTATTCGTGTCAACTAAAAACAAGCTTTAACTCAATTCTATACAGCTCACTATTGTAAACAAATAATATTCTATTTGGTTTGATTTTCACGATATCACATAACACTCGATGGCAATTAATATCACAGGACATCAGGAGGAGGGAGTACGGAGGATTGGAATTTATTTATTTATTTATTTATTTATTTATTTATTTATTTATTAAGATTTAACGACACTGTAACAGCCAAGGTCATATCGTGTCGGTGACTGTCTTATGGTGGAGGAAGCCGGAGTACCCGGAGAGAAACACCGAGCAACGACGAGCAGCTGCCAGCTCCCCAACATCGTAACTACGCACTGCAGCACAGGCAGGGTTAGATTGGTTGAAGACATGCGTACCATCGACGTGCAGTACGCCTTAGTACACGGCGCCATCGTGCCCCCGTGTGGACAATCGGGGTTAAGTGCCTTGCCTAAGGACACAACGCGGGAGTCCGAATCGATCACTCAGACGGTCACCCATCCAAGGACTAACCGTGGCTCGACTTTGCTTCACTTCGGTCATCTGACGAGAACCGGTTACCACAACGCCACCGCGCCCCCGGAGGATTGGAATAAACAACCCTGTAGTTCAAAAGCGCCGAAGGGTCGTTGTTCCCTGTCCTCCGTAATCTACCCGAGTTTTGTTCTGCATTTATGTCACGATTCCACTTAAGTGAGGCTGATAGTTTTGAAGTAAACAATCACTAGACCTGAAACGGTTAACCGATTAATCGATTAACCAATGGTCAACTTGTTGATCGATCAGAAAAGTAATTGATCGATTAACCGTTACTTTTGAACTATTGTATTATATAGGTTAACAAAGGAACAAACTTGCTCCAAAACAGGCCCACATTGTCACACTGGCTCACTTCAATTATATGAGACAGAATAAAGCATGCAAGTTACGTGCAGACATACGTGTTCACGTGCATGTATCAGTAGCGGAAAATGGTCATTCTTAATACTTTAACCAATGCGGTTGAAAGACGATACTTGCAAAATAAATTCTTAAATTCTAAAAATTTTCAATTTTTGTCTCAAAAACATGCTTTGTGACCCCTCATTGGGACGAGCTCAACGAGCTCGTCCGAATGAGAGGTCATAAGCTATGTTTTTGAGACAAAAATTGAAAATATAATAAAATTTGAATGGAGACTTTTGTACATAGTGCTGGCCGTTTTCTTTTTGCCGTTATGTTGGGTAAAGAGTTAATATGCTGTAAATCATCAACGATACGACAATTATTCAGCTACCTATTAAGATAAGTGATTAATCGGTTAGCCAAGGTTAATCCATGTTATTAATCGACCAAAAAAAAACCTTTAACCGTTTCAGATCTATCAACATCGGTAGCTTATTTACATTCTTGCTTGACACAGTTTTGTGTTGAAGCACTTCATTCACATTGTAACGTCATTCAGATGTGTAACGACGAATCGGGTGTGTTTTTACACAAAGCTCTTACATGTAGGCTGGATTCCGCACGTGATATACCTGACAAATTCCTCAATGTCTGTTTTGTATCGGGTAACGTTGAATACACAGAGCAATCGTGGTATAATGTGACGGGCTTTGAATTTTTACTGTTCAACTCAGCAAACTGATAATAAACTGACCTGATACACATCTTACAACGAAACCTAAAATTATCACTGTATTGAAACTGAAAGATATCATTATATTTGATCAAAGAGGTAATATAGCATAGCTACTCACCAATTGTGAATGGTGTTGTGTTTGCCGGATCTCCTGTAAAAACGGAATAAGAGTAAGTATAATATAAGAAAACTATTTTATTTAAGGATCATTTAACGAGTGAATGAGAACCACGGACATGTATAATATTGATTTCCAAGAATGTCATCCAAGAGAAAGTCACTCAAGATGAAACCGAAGAACTCAAGATGGCGTCCGGCCAATCTCAAGATGGCATCCGGTCAAGCAACGTTATCAGTTCTCGCATCGGTGACTTGATGACGTGAAAGCTGTTATTGCAATCACAGTGTAACAGCTGTCAATTCATCAAACGTCATTGTATCTACTTAGAACGAATACAAGTAACAGGGTATCAATTTTCTTGTCTTGGCGCTTGTTGTTTTTTATACCATGATTACCTACTCTACTATACATAAAAATGACATACATTTTAGCTTCACACAACAACCGTGGTGAACACGCAAGCAATGGGATTTCATTAGTTAAAATTTACACCTACAGTGGAACTACATCCGAGTTGTCCTTTGGTGACGTCGACCTCAATGCAAACTTGTCTAAATTTATCGCTCGTCGCCTCGCAAAGTGTGAAATGAAAGTGGCAATTATTTATTACGTTTTAAAATGAGTTTATCTCAGAAGATAACAAAATTTAACAAATATGCGTTGTCCCATGTTAACAACTCGAAATAGTATGTTATTGAGATGAAAAAAGGCCCTGTGATTGGTATGTTTCTTTTTCCATTTCGTTTCGGCTATAGAATTGACAGCGGAAGTACCGCCCACCGGTGCTCACGTAAACAAACACAGATTTGCACGTATGTACGGCTGCTGCACAGTAAAATCGCGAAAAAATAATAGCGACTCTTACTAATCTGACGATCATGGTATAAATAAAATATACCCAAAGTAGCTTGGTGTACCAAATGTTCACCACTCGTGGTGAACATTTGGTAGACTAAGCTACTTGGGTATATTCTATATGTAAATAATGATTAAACATTGTTGTAAATATTCAATTTGCGCTGCTCACAAATGTGCACATCATCAACATATACATTTTCAGCAGGTATCAAAGTATATTGTTTAAAACTGAATCTGCGAATGCAAGGAGTTGGGAAATTGAAAATTTCCACGAAAACATATGCTGTGGAGCATTGTCTGTTTATAGCATCCATTTTACCCTGCCCAAAGTACCAGCAGGCAAGATGCTTTTCTACAGCAGAGAACCATAATCACTTCAGGCAAGCCGCTTGCTGAACTTTTGAGTTAGAGACAGGAAAAGATACATCTAATATGTTTACCAGAGTTATTTCCAAAACTTAGGTTTGCAGTCTGCAACTATTAGAGGTTATTACTTGGTAAGGTTCCTCTCGGTCAAGATATCAACCGAGGTAAATTCATATCATCATGAGACCGAAAGTTTTAAAAACCAAAACCAACAAATTATAAAATTCTCAGATCTGTTTTCTGATAGAGTTATCGATCCTCATTCTTTGCACAAATCCGATGTTTCCTCTACTCCTATTCCCAGTTCAGCTATCCGGACGTCTCGCCTTCCCCACTGGGAAACTATCTCTTCTCAGCTAGTGACTCGGAATTTTAATTTGAGATGAATTTCTTGTGCAACTCTCTTCTTTCTAATCTTCATCAACCTGATCCACAGTAACTGCCATCCTTAATTCCTCACCACAAAAACTTCTCACCTTTACCTGGTAACGTAACGCTAATTTTACAAATGATTGCTTACGATGAATAATTGTGAACGATTTCGCTTTAAACAAAATGGCAGCCGAATAACACATCAATGGGACAACTCTAGTTTGGTTCGTATCGGTCGAGATTAACGTCTTATCGGCCGAGTTTGAAGTCATATCAGCCGATCTTGATAATGGAAAAAAACGATGGTCGCCTTATTTATAATATAGAATTGAAACGATCGTTCGCTAAACTCGTGCATCCCTTTGAATGATTTGTTCTGGACTCTTGTACTGTTGAAAAGAAACATTTCAAAGCGAATTTTCGAAATCGAACATACCCAGGTCTCGATAAAAACTTTCTAGACCACCCGTTCAAAGTGGAAGGGCCCTACGGATAAAATAAGTAGGAAATAGTGTAGCTGTATTCGTATAGTCAAGCCACTCGGCTGATATTTCCACATTAACTGGTTGGGTGCTAGAAGCCAATGTCAGGGCTTTCCAAAAAATGAGAGTACAAGAGTAAAGGCCAACATTTTCCTTGCTCATAATTCATTTTCTGTCAAGTGCAAATAATATATTGTTTATATCAATTTGTGTTATTACAAATTATTGGAGAGTGCCTGTGGGCACTCTCCAATAATTTGTAATAAAACAAATTTCGAATGACAAATTCACTCCCCCCGAAATAATCTAGCCCTCAACCAGTTACGTACATGTCGTCCTCCCCTTGATAACTCCATGGGGCTTGGGTGTGGATTAAATATTTAGTTTGTGAACTTTTTCTAAACATTGGTCCGTCCCAGCCCTATTTACTTGATTTATTATCAACTGTGATGGCTAAGTTTCCGACTGACCAATAGACTAATATTCCATCAAGTCATGTCTTGATTGGAATAATGGTCATCATGGATTATAGTTAGTAAATTCAGGCTTCTTGGAAATATTTAGTGAATAATTCAAAAACACATGTAGCATATATGCAAGTTCCTATTAATTAACACGCACTGTACGTTAACACGAAATCGATCAGGTTGGGCCACCAACAGCCCGAATCGAATGCGTCAGACCTCCATCTGAATGGCCGACTGTTTTTGAGACACAAATCCAAATATCAAATCTATTTTTTGATTACTTGTAAGAAAGAATTGTTATCTTGGACTCCAATTTCGACGAAGAAGTCTCGACTGGAAAATCATTGAGTGCGGTGTCATATCCCCCCTCCCCCCCCCCCCCCCCCACACACACACACACAATTACGCTTCTTATTCTGTAGAGGGGTGCAGCATTTAGTTAATATAGAAAGGCCAAACTAACTACGAGTGTGCAGCCATAAAGTTTAATACTGTGAAACCCTCCTGAAAATGGTGGCTTGATACGTCATGAGGATATTTACACCCCCAGTTATCGGTGTAAATCGTCATTAGCCTAGCAGTATAAATTTAATGTGAATATGGTCATTCCTCGTCACAAGGGCAGTGATTTACTTCCACACAACCCATAAGGTGGTGTTGTCACCAACATCAACACATTAATTCTCATGAGCACAAAAATACAAAGTTTAAGCCGACTTGCCCAATGTAGGTGCATACGCTAAAACTTTGCCTGTCCTTTTATATATTTTCAGAGAACTGGACTTATTCTAGTGGAAACTTTACTCCATGGGTAGCCTGTAACTTATGCACCATTTTATGCACTGTATCATGTGTTAAAACATTCCTTTATGTGACGTGACAGCCATATCCAGCAAATATGAGACATAAAATTTCGCCACTTAAATTTCGTTGTTTTTTTCCTACTACAAATTATCGGTTATGACCCTTCATTGTTTCGCTCGTGCCAAAGAATCATAAGCTATGTTTATGGAGCAAGTAAATGAAAATGTTTAGTTATTCGGGAAAACAAACACTTCCAAGCGACTTCTTGTCTCGGTGAGCAGAGGGTTAATCCGTTCATTTCCGACATTTATTTATTAACTCATAGAACCCTGAGACATACGTAAAATTTTTTAACATTGCATGCTGCTAAAAATTTATATAGTCTAACAGGAGTGTCTTGTCAAGTGTCGTCTGCCTGTTCAGGCAGACGAAACTTGGCTAGAAACAACTGCTCAAACATTAAACCCATCTCCGCTCACTATTAACCGGATCGTCAGTTCCAGAGCACCTCTGTATCCCATAATGGGCGAGTAGACCCACATTCATATCTCTAAGCGTTAACATTACTTGGTACAGCAACTGATAGTCACTTTACTGTGTAAACGGTTAATTCAACATGAAGTCTTTGGGTGACTTACTGCATCTAACACCAGCATCCTCATGATGTCCACAGTTGTGTACGCCAAATCCATTGTTTCGACAGTTTTCCAGGCTAGTTTCATTTCCTGTGCAGTGAACGTTGTCCATCCAGATTCTTGTTAAATTCGTATGTCCAAACCGATTGAAAGGCACCGCAACGTGATTATGTTCTCTGAAATAAAGTAAATGAATTCGTCACGATCTCTCGATTGTCTTCATCTTGATAGGGTGGGGTGGGGGTCATATAATAGAGAGTTATGCCCATCCCTTCACTCTACAACAGGCTGTTAGCTTCATCGCCGGGCGGGAAATAAGCTCATAGACGTTTGATAATATAAACAATAGTACACTGCTCGGTTTCGAGTGTGAATTTTATCCTCGAGTGAAATAATCCGCGCGGCCCACGAGAGGATAAAGTCGCACTCGAGGCCGAGCACTGAACTTTTGTGTTTATTTTATACTGTCCAAAAGAGTTAAGCCTCCTCCCCGCCACCTCCCTATAATACCGGTGGGTATAGAGTAAATGGGTAAATTCTCCTGAGAAAACCTGCTATTTGCAGTAAGGGGAATATGCCTTATTAATGAAGCAAGGGTTTCTATAGCTTTCTTTTTTATTGAATGAATATTAGGCACCGCCGACGTCATCACAACGTTCAACAACGTCACGTTGTTCAGTACCTGATGCAGCAGCCTCGAGCATATCCAACACACCTTAATCCTTTACCTAATATGAAAAGCAGACGACACTTGCAAACAAAATTCTTGAATAACTTTTTTTTGTCTCAAAAGTATAGGTTATGAGCTCGTTCCAACGAGGGATCATAACCTATGTTTTTGAGACAAAAAATGAAAAAATAATGGACATTAATTGGCGATTTTTGAGAATAGCGCTGGCCGGTTTTGACCATTACGATGGGTAAAGGGTTAATCGGCGTGGCATGCTGCCCATGGCCTTCCGAATTTCTTTCACTGTAATGTTGTCTCATTTCTCTTTAAGCACACGGCAGTGAAGTGGTCAGTAGCCAGCAAATATTTACCTGTTTTAAGATGTATGCCCGATCCGATAGAGGAATGCAGAATGTCACAATATGAGCTATTCGTATACCCACAGGTATTATAGTGGGGAGGGGGGGGGGGTGCTTAGCTTATTTTGGACAGTATATTTTCTCCTTATTCATTTTCCAAAAACAACTCGTTATAATTGATTCGGTGATTCCTTTCAAAGCATGTCAAAACAATTATAGTCCGCCATCGCTGAGAGTTGAATACGACGCTGGGTTGTGGAATGTCACTTTCGGCGAAAGGTCACCTGTTTTAAGGTCACATATTTCTGCACAATGGCTAATCATGACCGCGACAGTTTTATGGGTGGAGGAAGCCGGAGTACTCGGAGAGAGCCACCGAGCAACGGCGAGCAACTGTCAGCTCCCCAACATACTGACTCCACACAAGGAGGGTTAGCATTGGTTGAAGACAGGTGCACCATCGACGCGCAGTACGCCCTAGTACACAACGCCACCGTGCCCCCACGTGGGCAATGGGGGTGAAGTGTCTTGCCCAAGGACACAACGCGGTTGCCGCAGGTGGGATTCGAACCGAGGACCTCTCGGCTTGCCACCGCGCCCCCGGTTTGAGCGTTTAACTATTATTCTCTGTGGAAGCCCATTTAATGTTTTTTCCTGTACATGATATCAACAGTGTGTTCATCGTGACATATACAGTATGTGGATAGTGTATTATCATTAAATCACCCGCAGAGTGGAGATTCCACCCAAGCAATAATTGCAAATTTGTTGCCAAGCATAACATGCACAAGCAAAGTTTCAGCCAATGGACCTCCGGGTTAAACCCAGAGGTCCATTGTCTGAAACATTGTGTTTTTTGTCGATATGTTCATTATTTTAAAGTTATAGATTGGGTGATAACTCCACTCTGCGGGTGATTTAGTTATTACAATCCACTCTCCATGTACTGTAAAACAGACACCAGCCTTTCCATTAATATAAAAGTCAAGAAGATGAAGTTTGCTAATTTCTTTCCTGGGGAAAAAAAACTTGCAAATTTCCGAAAAACACATTCGCCAACAAGCAGCTAAAGTGGACACTTGCTTAGCGTTGGTAGGTATGATACTCATAGATATTATTAATTAACCCTTTATCCAACGAATTGACCACATCCGCCCTCGTAATTGACAAATTTAGCAGCTGAAAAAATATTATTTTTCAAAACATTTCAACAAAACCATATCATGTGACCCCTTGTTGGAACGAGCTCGTCGAGCTCGTTCCAACGAGGAGTCACATGATATGGTTTTGTTGAAATTTTTTGAAAAATTTCAAAAAATTATATTTAAAATAATAAATTTTGATATCGTCTGCATTGGGTAAAGGGTTAAAGACGCATTATCTGTGAAGTAACTGCTTCTAATTAGTTAGAACGGACAGCTCCTAGATGTGTCTGTTGATTTCTTTTTTTAAAAGTGACAAAAGGAAATATGGCTTTATATTCTACAGGTCTTATAGGTGTTTTCTCAACAATTACCTGCTTCTTAATTGTTTCTCCCTCGCTCGACTAGTAACTTCAAGGGAGATAACATTATTGAAAGTTCTTGGGCAAGTTTTTTTTCGATTGTTGCGATTAGTTCTTCTGTTCAGATATGGTCGTTAGGTTGAGTCGAAGTGTTAACTCAAACTGAAAGAAGCATATCAGACACATAAAGGGAATCCAAACGTATTTTGAACAACCGACATAATAGTCACAGTATTGAATACAAGGAAATAAAAGCATCCATCAACCATCATAGAAATAATAGATAGAGAGTAATCGTTTCACTGGACTTATTACGTGAAATAATTCATGAGAGGTGAGGGACGTTGTACAAATACGAGTGCGCGAAAACATTTTCATTATTAACAATAATTATATTATTTAACCCTTTACCTAAGGGCTCGTTCCAATGAGGTGTCATAACCTATGTTTTTCAGACAAAACATGAAAATAATAGCTATTCAAGAGAGCTGTGTGTTGCTTTCGTTTATTAATAGTAACAAAAGGAAACGTGGCTTTATTTTCTTCTGTTGCCATTGGTATTTTCTCACCAGTTACTTGCTGCCTCTTTCTTCAATCTTCCTCGCTCGTCTTGTAATTTCAAGGGAGATAACTTTACCGAAAGTCGATTTCCATGAAGATACAAGTCAGTGGAGCGTTTATCAGCATCGACGCATACGCTCGCACACGTGACAGCATGGAAAAGCTTATTAAGTCGAAGAGGAAGCTTATTTAAACTTACTAAATACGTGTTAGTTTAAGATTATTACATTTTACAAAGATTGGCGAGCAATTTATGCAATCCATATTCACCCACCTCCTTGGTTCAGTGACGATGGTATATTGGTTGACATTGGAAGTGGCAGCTTTGTGGTCTCGCTCTTGTGGAATACAAAGAAGGGACCGTTAGCGTGCATGGAAGGTCTCCCTCAGGGGACTTCCATTGTAAACATTGTGAAGTCATCATTACCCCAATTGATGTTGCCTGAGAGTGTTCGGACACCTCGAGAATTTTCAAGACCGAAAATTGCCCAAAAACCTTTGGCATGAAAGACCCAAGGACTAAACCACTCAACCACAACTCAGTAATATCTATTTTAATTGCAATGAGGAAATCTTTTTTTCAAATATATTTCTGAGTTTAACAGTTTGAGTTTGTCTAGAGGAGTGCTTAACGACACGTTCGACAGGAACCCCGTGTCGGACAGTTTAATGGGTGAAGTAATCAGGAGTACCCGGTGAGAACCACCGAGCTAGCAACGGCGAACAACTGTCAGACTGCCCAACGTACTAACTCCACACAAGCAGGGTTAGCATTGATCGAAGACAAGTGCGTCATCGACGTACTATACGCCTTAGTACACAGTGACACCATGCCCTCGTGTGGGTAAATGGGATTGCATGCTTTGTGCAAGGAGACAGCGCAGTTGTCAAGGGCGCCGATCAAGACCTGGAAGTTTCGGTTTGGATTCCAATGTCGTAACAAATGAGCTACGGCGCTATAGGGGTGTGAAATAATTTTTCTTAGCCTTATGTCATAAAAACATAAATCTCCGAACAAACATTCTCCCAATTAAGAAGTCGATCGCAGTATTTAAAGTATCTCTCGAGATACTTACCCATATCCGAGCATACGACACACAACGTTTGCATCCAATGCATCCCAATAATCGTCACAAATGGTACCCCACTCTCCATCGTGGAAAACTTCAACTCTACCTGAACTTGGAGAATCACCATCGATCAAACGAATGTCAAAGGTAGCTGTCAAGAGAACACAAAATGCAAATATTAGTGGGAATTAGAAGTGTAGAATCGTACGTGGCATCTATGGTGGGGTGAGGTATTGGATAGTGTTCATCTTTACCATGGAAAAAGTTGTCTGAGGGTGACGTCAATTTCCATATTTTTAAGCATATTAAGTAGAAGAGTAAACTCATCTAAAGTTACTAAATACATGTTAGTTTAAGCTTATTTATTTAAGGATTGGCGAGCAATTTATGCAATCCATATCCACGCATCTCCTTGGCTCAGTGGCGATGATATATTGGTTGACATAAGAAGCGGCAGCTTTGTGGTCTCGCTCTTGTGGAATACAACGAAGGGTTCATTAGCGTGCATGGAGGGTCTCCCTCAGGGGACTGTCACTGTAAGTGTAATCGTCAATTTCCATATTTTTTAATTCATGAGACAAGCTTCCAGCATTGATTTATGGAAAGTACTGTCTGCATGCATGGGTATTATAATAAATAGAGGATATGGCATGAGCGTTGTAGTCGTACTCTATTTATGAAACTCGTCTACGAAATTCTCATTTTGCCTCTCCATACTCTATTTATGAAACGAGTCTAAGAATTTTCCGTTTTGCCACGCTTCTGGCGTGGCAAAATGGGAAATGCGTAGACGAGTTTCGTAAACAGAGTATGACTAAACCACGAATTTCATATTCTGTTTACCATATGATACCACAGTTACCAAAAGCACATATTTTAGAAAGAAAAGAAGGGTTAAATAATGGAATTTCACCATGGACGTTATGCATTTGACATTGACGCGTCACAGCAGCACGGAGTCATACGTCATAACCGCGATAAAATATATTTCCACAATTCGGCGTTATAAATACTAATTTGCAAATATTTATACATTTTTTATCATTGGGATTTTTGTGAATGTTTATAGCAAATAAAATCAGACATCGTGGCTTTGTTGATGTTTTGAAATAGTTCTATTAACAACCGCATTAATTTAAGACATATCTCTTTGGTGATAACCAATCAGAAAGCTTTCTTTTGAAACTGACCAATCAAATTAGCTGAAGGTGCTATGAAGCACCAATTAATATTTATGGCAATATGAAGCGGTAATACCTGCGGCAACCGCGTTGTGTCCTTGGGCAAGACACTTCACCCCGATTGCCTACATGGGGGCACGATGACGATGTGTACTGAGGCGTACTGCACGTCGATGGTGCGCATGTCTTCAACCAATCTAACCCTGCCTGTGCTGCGGTGCAGAGTTCAGAGTTACGATGTTGGGGAGCTGACAGTTGCTCGTAGTTGCTCGGTGGTTCTCTCCGGGTACTCCGGCTTCCTCCACCCGTAAAACTGTCACGGTCACGATTAGCCATTGTGCATAAGTATGTGACCTTAAACACCAATAAAATAAATAAATAAGAAGCGGTAATAAGCCTAGAAAACGGAGAAGTCATAGGATAAATAATGGATAATATAATGGTACATCTACATCTAGCGCTTTTCACAAAATCGCCATTTATTTAAAAAAAGACAAAAACAGTCGCAGTTCACTTTTTTCAATTCTGGCCTCCAAAGAATTGCTAATGATCTTTTATTGGACCGATCCAATCAATCTCGTTCCGATGAGGGATCATAAACTATCTTGCGGAGGTAAAACTTAACCTTAGTGGTACCTTCCATACTTTCAATGGAAGCAATTGGAAGGGTCCATATTTATTCTTTGTGGGACTGCATGTTGCAAATATTGATTAGTCTACCCCACTCTTTAACATAGCAGCCATCCTACTTAATGAAAGTATGACGTATTGTTTTCCTGGGCCGGAAAAGTGGCGTCTCGTGTTCAAAGGGTTAAAATCAAAGGGTTATACAGTAATTGTATTGCAAGTCGTCGCCTGAGTGCTAGAATGTTCTATGTCTCATAGGGGGCATAGAACATTCTAGCACTCAGGCGACGAAGTGTTGGATAAAGGGGTTCTGAACATTGAAATTGTGAGGTACTGTAGAGCTTTCCAGAGGCACACCTCAGATTTGGGCGATATATTCAAACTCTTACTCGTCATAAAATTAAATTTTCTCACCTCACTCCACGCGCTATGGAGTCGCGTATCACAACCGCATAGAGCGTTGAACGAGGTGAGAAACGTTCATTTTGATAGAGGGGAGTAGTTGCAATATCAACAAATGCGCTTGGTTCCTAGAAACTCTTTGTTCTGGGCATTGAAATGGGAAGTTAACCACGGTGGCTCTATGTAATATAGCGTATTGTCCTTCATTGGCGCACTTGCCTTCAACGAATGCTAACCTGCTTGTGTGAAGTTAGTAAGTTGGGCAGCCTGGCAGGTTCTCGCTATTGTCGGGTGATTCACTCTGGGTAATCTTACATCCTCAACCCGTAAAACTATCCGACACGAGGTGACCCTGGCTGTCAAACGTGTCAGTAAACCCAGTACACAAACAAATAAACACATAAATAAATTCCAGGTATGGTCTTGTGTCAGATTTGAATCTCTCTAATAGCCAGACAATGATCCCATTTATGGAGCTGGCTTCTAAGCGTATTGCAACAATTACATTGATTTCAACGGGGTTCTGTTTACCCAAGCACAAAAATCATCAACATTTGCGTTCTGAACAAATTGGGAAAACCGAAGGCATCGTTTATTATATCAGTTAAAGTGTTCCTATCTGATATGCAATTATTGCCTAAAGGTTGGTAGCGATAACGCAAACTTCAGCCTTCCACTTTCCTAAAATAGCTGTGCGGAGACCAACCAATAATTTAAGGCTCTTACACGGCAAATGAATGCGTGTTTTAGAACGGTAGAGTCAGATCCGCAGGTTTGATATCCACTTTCCACTGCAGACGGAGTGGGCTTTCTATTTGATAGGAGTTTTGCTGGTGCACGCGTTATGCCGCAAGACAACAGTGAAGTATTTTCGAAGAAGCCATAGGATCTCAGCCTCAGAGGTACATATTCTGAATTTTTGAGAGGAATTCGTTGGATCCTAAATGATAGTAATAAATTAAGAATTGAATGCAATTTTTATAATCTTTATTGGAGTATGAACGTGTGGGAATGGGTACAAATTATGTATGAATCCCGAAGTTCATACTCTGATAAAGATTATAAAAATTGCATTCAATTCTTATAATTACATTCCGTAACTGTTTAAACTACTTTTACCAAACAACAAAGCAGAAAGACGAAAATAAACATGTACGAACGAACGAGGCGAAAAACCACCCTCATACAAAATACAAAGCGCACAACTCTGATTTTTAATTTTCACAACTTTAGAAATGGATACGAGTATTTTAGTAATGGGCTTTATGCCTCATTTGGGAAATGTCACCAAAGAAACAGCAGCGGAGTTGATCACTGCGAGAGGCGCTAAAAGTTAAAAACCCGCCCAAACACCGCCCGAATTACATTCTGTCAACTGCGCTCTACCGTAAATGCGGGTCAAAGTTCGACCAAATGTATTCAGTGGAAAATGAATTACATTTGGTCATGACGTTTTCACTCAGCTGACCAATGGGAAATGAGTATTTGGACCCAAAACGTTTAACTACATTAAAGATGTAATTATATTAAAATAAATATGACAGAATTGCTTTGCACTCCCATCGAACATTTGGGCCTTCTGTGAATGTGAAACATAGCCTCATGTGACAATCTTTGAGGGAAGAGACAACCACATGAATGGCTCCCATCTGTATGAAATCGAAAAAACAAATAATCAGGCAACTTGATATCATTTTAAATATTTTATTCAGTTTTATTCGCGATGTCAAATCAAATTTGATATATCATTAATTATTTCCAGTTCATTAAACGTTCTTTCAACCCAAAATCTTGCATTGTCCAATAAATTACTGAATTGCATTGTGTTTTGATGTGTTATCTTCATCCCACACGCTAAAAACTAAAGTGTTAAAAACTACCCTTGAAGTGCTGTATTTAACACTTACTAAGTGCTGAAGTAGCACTTCGTTCAAGTGTAGATATCCTAGAACTTGACAGGTGTTGACAATAATACCACTTGACAAGTGTAATGTCGCGACACTTAAAAGGAAACAACGCAGATGACGCGGATCAGGCTTGAACTCTCGAGCCTGATCCGCGTCATCTGCGTTGTGTCCTTTTAATTATGTCCCCACCAAGCGCAAATCAAATTATGGACGATTCTGGAAGAACCACCAATGCTAGACACAAGGGAAGTGCCATCCATTCAAGTTTCAGATGTCTGACGATTGTAATGTCCAAGTGCTTAAAGCATTGCACTTTGGGTGTTAAAATCAAACCCTAAGAGTTAGAATTGGTTTAACACCTTGAAAGTGTCAGTTTTAACACTTTAGTTTTCAGTGTGCATAAGCATATTTATACCAGCGGAAGGGTCAGTCTACCCCCGCCCCCCCCCCCATACTTGGATTATGAATTAGGATAACACCTTGGATTACAAAATTGGAAACCTGATGCATTTGGAAATATAACTGGTAAAAAAATTATTATAAATTTTCTTAGTGTGTTAGTATCGTCTGTCAATTATTTGCCCTTAATATCGGAATATATAGCCAGTACTTTTCACGAAAATCCACGTGCAAGTTTTGTTATATTTTCAATAGTTGTCTCCAAAACGTAGCTTATGATCCCTCGTTGCAGAGAGCATGTAAAGCTCGTTCGAATGAGTAGGCCATAATCCATGTTTTAGGGACACAAACTGGCATTTTAGTTTTTCAAATTGTTTTTGTAGTTCCAGCGACAGTCGTGTTAGGTAGAAGGTGAACCGTTTTCAGGAAGGATTCATGACGGAGCCTCAAAATAAGACCTTGGCTTTATAATATTGCAATAATAAAATACTCACGGTTTGGTGTTGTATAGATGTTGGTGTCGTCTGAAAAAGAAAAGATATTTATAATAATAATAATAATAATAAAAGAAAAATGAGAAATCTTATCATTGGCAAAATTCTTCACATTACCTTCAGACATATATGAAGAAAACGTCAGCCGCAAACCGCAGTTGTTTGAGAATTGAATGCAATTTTTATAATCTTTAATGGAGTATGAACGTGTGGGAATCGGTACAAATTGTATGAATCCCTTCGGGATTCATACATAAAAATTGCATTCAATTTTTATAATTACATTCCGTAACTGTTTAAACTACTTTTCACCAAACAACAAAGCAGAAAGACGAAATAAAACATGTACGAACGAACGAGGCGAAAAAACACCCTCACACAAATGACAAAGCGCACAACTCTGAGTTGAGCGCCGGTTTTCGGCATTGATCCAAAATTGTCAAATTGCCGTCTTTCGAATCGAAACTTGAAATGTTCAAAACAATTTATTTAACATATCAGTAAACTATAATCACTGATCACTGCGAGAGGCGCTAAAAGTTATAAACCCGCCCAAACACCGCCCGAATTACATTCTGTCAACTGCGCTCTACCGTAAATGCGGGTCAAAGTTCGACCAAATGTATTCATTGGAAAATGAATTACATTTGGTCATGACGTTTTCATCCGGCTGACCAATGGGAATTGAGTATTTAAACCCAAAACGTATAACTACATTAACAATGTATTATAACAAAATGAATAACAATGAGAAGCCAGGTGACATTTGGGAACCATGAATTACACAATGCATGCGTTATAAATTTATCTGTTTACATTTAGGCGCTAAACACCTTGACTAAATTTTTTAAAAAAGAACTATTCTTGTCTTGAAATCATATTCCTAGGCTTCTCGGCAAGGTGTGAAAAAAATAAACCTTTAAGAATCATTGATATTATTTCATCTGCCACCAGCTGCATCCAGAACAGCCGCCGTGGACTGGTCATTTTCCACAGGTGGGCAATATTTCAACGGACGCAATAATATTCGATTCCAAAAAATAATTCAAGGACTAATCATCAAAATATTAATTAATGAATCACCGGGTACAACCCGGTGATTCATTAACTAAAATTTTGCTGCTGAAAATTTTTATTACCTGTTAAACTCAAGCGCGGACATCACTGGTCATGCGTGGATTACGACCAATCAACGGCGACTCTTCTGCAGACAGATTATTTAAATTGGGGACGCGGGATAAGTGTCTGCATGTTTGTTTTTATTTGTCCCTCTGAGGGGGCGCGTTGGCTCAGTTGGTAGAGGTGCAGGCTGCAAGCCGAGAGGTCCTCTGTTCGAATCCCACCTGTGGCAACTGCGTTGTGTCCTTGGGCAAGACATTTCATCCCCATTGCCCGCGTGGGGGGCACGGTGGCGTTGTGTACTAAGGCATACTGCATGTCGATGGTGCACCTTTCTCTCGGTGGTTCTCTCCGGGTACTCCGGCTTCCTCCACCCGAAAAACTGTCATGGTCATGATTAGCCATTGTGCAGAAATATGTGACCTTAAACACCAATCAATAAATAAATAACACCGAGTACAACCCGGTGATTCATTAACTAAATTTTGCTGCTGAAGATTTTTATTACCTGTTAAACTCATGCGCGGACATCACTGGTCACGCGTGGATTACGACCAGTCAACGGCGACTCTTCTGCAGACAGATTATTTAAATTGGGGACGCGGGATCAGTGTCTGCATTGCATCGCGAATGTCAGCCAGAAAATTTCTGTTGCCTCTCTTGCAGATTACAAAATAGGTGCTCCCTCCCTTTTACCCAACGAATCGTCCACATCCGCCCGCGTATTATGCAAATTCAGCAGCTGAAAAAATATTATTTTTCAAAAAATGTAAAAAATAAACAAATCATGTGACCCCTCTTTGGAACGAGCTCGTCGAGCTCGTTCCGATGAGGGGTCACATGATATGGTTTGGTTTACATTTTTTGAAACATTTTTAAAAATGATATTTAAAATAATAAATTATGATATCGTCTACGATGGGTAAAGGGTTAATTATAACATTTCGGTCAGCGGCCGATTTATCGGCAAACAATTGTAAAATGTTTATCTCACAAAGATATAATTAGCTTAACTAAATGTAGTATTTCAAGGTGTCGTTAAAAATTAAAATCGCGAATTTATTAGTATAAAATCAGTGGTCGTGGAACTGGACTTCAAACCTTAAGGTTCACGGATCTAATCCACCTTGGAGCAACTGTGCTGTGTCTTTAGTCATGGCACTTAATCCCGATTTCCCACGTGGGGGCACGGTGGCACCGTGTACTTAGGCGTACTGCACGTCGATGGTGCACTTGTCTTCCACCAATGCTAACGCTGCATGTGTGGAGTTTAAGTTTGTTTTTATTGGTCCCTCTGAGACTTTGTATCACACAAGCCTACCTGCCCAGGTAGGTCTAGAGAAGGCGGCGTTTAACAAAGACCACGCTTTTATCTACGCTTCAGCCTCTCTTATCCTCAAGTAACTTTGCAATGGTATTTCAACATCACCTGCGGGGACGGGTGTGATACCGGCTGTAACCTGCTATAGTAAACTACCCAACACTTTTTTCTAGAACTCTAAAAAATGTCTTCTTCGGTGGGTCACTTGGTAAGTTTAACAACATCCCACAGAACTCCCGTTTCTGACAGAACCCTTGGTGGGTGAGCTACCGATTCCGGTTCCTACTGTGTTCACACTACGGGCTACTTCTGCATAGGAAGTAGGATTGCAGTTTATATTTTGGCCTTTATATTTCGTAAATGAGGAAAATGTTTTTCAAAATAATTAAATTTGATAATACATGTATATTGCAAATTGATAATTAGCGTTTCTTTTTTTCCCTTTTCGGCCCACCACACATCTGAGAACGTGACAACAGTTAGTTATTCCCATCTCCTTATTCGACATTCGTTCTCAACAGGTAAAATCGGTTGACAACGAATGTCGGACAAGGAACTGGTAACAAGTAATGTCTGCCACGACCGTCACATATCTTTCAGTACTCTGATCCGTTAAGCTCAAAGATTGGTAACGTTTTTATTATAATTAACTTCTGCCAATAGACGAATTATCATTTTAAAACTAGAAGCCAATAGGTCAGACGTTAAAATAGTATGAAGAGTAAGTGATCCACCTCGTTCTTTTTATTTTCTCCCCCCCCCCCCCCCCATCCTCCGTGGGGGTCCAACTGAAGTGGAAGAGCGCTTGCTTAAACAAGTTATTTTTCACTGGTAACATATGACCCGGTCACCAAGGCCTCGGGTGGCAGTCCTCAGTAGTGAGCAGCAGAGGTATGCACGGTTGGCTTCACTTACTCACGTACAGTTCCGCCGACGTGGACTGGTCACTGTCCACGGGGCGGGGGGGGGGGGGGCAATATTTCCACGGGCGCAATAATATCTTATTCCAAACAATAATACAAGGAATGGTCATCCGAAAAAATTAATTAATGAATCACCGGGTGAAACCCGGTGCTTCATTAATTAAGATTTTGCTGCTGCCGATTTTTATCACCTGGTAAATGCATGCGTGGACACCACTGCCCACGCGTGGATTACAACCAGTCCACGGCGACTGTACTGTAGCTGTGTTGCTGTCAGTAAACAGTCATAGAATCTGAAAGTGACAGCAGATACCAATAAATAAATATTCAATATTAGTTTGCTCTGTGTATTTCCGAAAAACTATGTGTTTTTAGTGAATACTGTTTACGTAATTTGGGAGCGCGGTGGCTCAGTGTAGACTGTTGGACTCCTATGCTAGAGGTCCCGAGTTTGATCCTCGTCCGGGATGACCCGCGTTGTATCCTTGGGGAAGGCACTTTCTCAAAATTGCCTCCATGGGGGCACGAAGACGCCGTGTACTAAGGCTTACTGCACGTCAATGTTGCAAATGTCTTCAACCGCTGTAACCCTGCTTGAGCGGAGCTTGAACAGAGTTTGAATGTTGAGGAGCTAGCAGTTGCTCGTGAATGCTCGGTGGTTCTCTCCGGCTTCGGGTACTCCGGCTTCACCCGTAAAACCGCTACGATCACGATTAGCCATTGTGCACCTTAAAACACCAGTAAATAAATATGCGTAACTTACTGCATCGAACGGCTGCATCTTCGTATGGACGGCAGTTGTGATTCCCCCATCCTTTGTTGCTACAGTAGTATATGTTAGTTTCCTCTCCGGTACATCGTACATCATCAAGCAAAATGGTATCATTATCATTCCATCCATAATTTCCTATTGGTGCCATCCATCCATTTCTACAATGAGAAAATTATTTATTTGTCGAAAGGCAAAGATCCAGGAGTATTCTTGGAAGAATCTCTTTCCTGAGCATACCGGACACAAATTTTACTCGAAACACTCGTAAAGTTACACGTCCCTACCGCTGTATTCTTCTTGAGTACAATACTAACGCCGCTGTAAGCACAAAAAATGTGAGCTTGTGTAATGACCCAACAGTTGATGTGTGGGTTTAGTACAGTTGCGAATTGCCCAAAGTCTGTTATATTTTTGAAGGGCATGATCATCTGAAAAGATGATCATAATTTTGAAACAACGTCATTCTGCGACAGAAAAACATTTGATCTTTATTTATTCTTGTACAGTACGTGGAGAGTGGATTGTAACTAAATCACCCGCGGAGTGGTGTTATCGTCCATGATATAACTTTCAAATTTTGCACATATCGATAAAAAAAACACAAGCAATGTTTCATCCAATGGACCTCCAGGTTAAACTCGGAGGTCCATTGGTTGAAACCTTGCTTGTGCTGGTTATGCATTGCAACAAATTTGCAATTATTGGTTGGGTGGAATCTTCACTCTGCGGGTGTTTTAGTGATAATCCACTCTCCACGTACTGTGCATCACAATCCTTGTTTGCAGCATCACTCTCATCGTATTGAACATACAACCTTCGCCGTAATAAGCTATTTTGCTATGGCAAGGATTGCTTTTCTTCTGGGCGTCAGAAACTGTTTCACCCTGGGGCAAGAAGGAGAGGAGAATGGGTCATCATGAAGGAGTACTAATCCCCAAATGGCTGTTAAAGATCATAGCACTACATTCAAATTCCGTAGACACCTGAGGGTCCAATACTATAAAACTTGTACAATTGTATTTTCTAGAATTGTATTCTCTACCTATTGATATAACAATGAAAATGAATCTTTAGCATTTTCAAAGATATGGCAATTTGCCAACTGGCAGATCTTTGAAAATGCTAATGGTTCATTTTAACCCATTTAACCCTTTACCCAATGTAACGACCAAAACCGGCCAGCGCTATTCTCAAAAATCTCCAATTAGTTTTCATCATTATTTCATTTTTTGTCTCAAAAACATAGGTTATGTCCCCTCGTTGGAACGAGCTCGACGACCTCGGTCCAAGGAGGGGTCATAACCTAGGTTTTTGAGACAAAAAATTAAAAAAAGTAGTTATTCAAGAATTTTGTTTGCAAGTGTCGTCTGCTTTTCAGTTAGGTTAAGAGTTAAAGAAAATACAATTATGGCAAGTTCAATTGCACAAGTTTCATAGTATTGGCCCTTGGGCGGTTTATGGGCTCCAGCTGATGTCTACGGTTCCTGAATGTAATGAGCAATCATAAAAGTTTTGTTTGATTTTTTTCTGAGGGCGAGGAGGAGGGGACGTCGCTTCCCGGGAAAAAATGACTTGTGTTTTCAAATTATGCCTTTTCGTAGCTTTTGGGGAAAATCTTCACTTTTTTGGTCGTCAAAAAATGAATAGGTGCGAGAACGATCGCTCAACTTTCACATGACGATCTGTCTGAAGACATGGAGCAAAGCCGAGATTTAACCCTTTGAACCCCAGCGACCGCTTTTCCGTCCAGAAAAATGATATGTCACAATGTCATTAAAAAGGATGGCTGTTCAGTAAATGTGTGGAGTAGACCAATCAATATTTTCAACGTGCAGCCCAAGGCTGCACGTTGAAAATATTGATTGGTCTACCTTAATTAATGAATATGGACTCTTCCAATTGCTGTCATGGACCTGACATGGAAGATACCACTAGAGTTCAAAGAGTTAATTTATTTATTTATTTTTTGGTGTTTAAGGTCACATATTTCTGCACAATGGCTAATCATGACCTCGACAGATTTACGGGTGGAGGAAGCCGGAGTACCCGGAGAGAAGCAGCGAGCAACGGCGAGCAACTGTCAACTCCCCATCATACTAACTCCACACAAGCAGGGTTAGCATTGGTTGAAGACAGTGCACCATCGGCGTGCACTACGCCTTAGTACACAACGTCACCGTGCCTCTACGTTGGCAATGGGGGTGAAGTGTCTTGCTCAAGGACACAACGCGTTTGCTGCAGGTGGGATCCGAACCGAGGACCTCTCGGCTTGCAGCCTGCACTTCTACCTCCTGAGCCATCGCGACCCCAAAGAGTTAATTAGACTCAGTGGGCTGAGGGAGTGTTCGTTACACCGATAGAAATGTGTTCTCAATTTATTCATTTGTAGTACAACTGTTTAATGCCCCGGCTTTAGAGATATTTCACTAGCTGTTAAGTCTTCCTCTCGTATAATGACAAAGGGTCGCCAATGGTCGTCATGCTGCAGATTACACAAAACAGTATAAACCAATTATTGTTAAAATAAAGAGATGTGCAGGGTGTGTGAGGGTAGGAGGAGGTGGGGTGGGAGAGGTGAAGTGGTTGGGTGAGGGTGTGTGATGGATGGTGGGGACAAACAGACAATCCGACGGAACACGAAAGTTCCGACGAAAGCATCGGTAGGCGAAAGGGCGGTCATCTAAGGTACACCTATGCTACTGGTTCAATTGATGGTCAGGATAAATAATGTCGGTACGTTAGCTGTCCTTGCACTTGAATGATAACAGACTGACCAACCAATAGCTGTTAATCCAATGGGCTGAGCGGGTCACGAGTTTTTAAAAAAGGAGGTATTTAATTAAATAAAATTAATACTTCGTACCGTCGCCAATCAATAACGGTAACATGAAGTATTTATCAAATTAAATACTGCCTTTTGTACTGGTGAAAACCTGGAGTGTTCTATTGAAGAAAAACGGAGCCACTCATTACCATTCATGACAATTAACGTTGAAAGTTCAAATACTATTTCTAACATCTTATTGACAAAACCACAGGATTTGGATGTGTTTCGTGAAAATCGGTTATTGCTTCAGTCTTTATTGACAGGCCACGATTTCCTTGTACTAAATGTGCTAAAATATATATTTTCGTTTTGTTTCGTCATAGACTGAGCTCCTCGCAATTGCAATGACTTTCGTTCACAAGTGAAAGGCAGTTTTTTGGTGCAAAGGTGCTAAAAACTTTAGCCAACGAAGATTTCTCTGGTGCCGAATCAAAATTTGCTAAATTGGCGTAAATACTGCAGTGTGCTGTGCAGAAGACCTTCTTTTTAAAATAGTTCTATTATTCAGCCTTCACCATTAAACGGTACAAAATGGCATCGAGTTTATATTAAAAACAAATGTAAGAACACAAAAACAGTTACTCTTACTCACGGGAAACCCAACATTTTGCAGACAACGGTTGCATCTTCATTGCTGAAGAAGTCGTCGCATACTGTTCCCCATGTTCCTTGCCAAAGAACTTCAAGTCGTCCATCAGATGGGTGTTCTCCTCCAACAAGACGTACCTGTACAGAATCTGGAAAAGTAAGACATGTCAAATTGAGTGGATATGAAAATATTTTTTGTTTGTTTCCGTCATGGTCATGCAGAAGAGTATGGAGTATGGAGAAATTCAGATGTAGATTAACCCTTTACCTAACATGAAAAGCCGATGACACTTGCAAAAAGAATTCTTGAATATTTTTTTTTATTTTTGTCTCAAATACATAGGTTATGACCCCTCATTGGAACGAGCTCAGTGAGCTCGTTCCAACGAGGGGTCACAACCTATGTTTCTGAGACAAAAATGAAACAATAATGAAAATTAACTGTCGATTTTTGAGAATGAGGTTGGCTGGTTTTTGCCGTTACGTTGGGTAAAGGGTTAAGTTATAGAATATTGTAAAAAGCGTGTCTCCTGAAAGGTTTTAGTGCCGTGATCAGAATAAACTGGGTCGCCATTTGGGTCATAATTCCAAGTCCGCTTTCCTCCCCGCCAAACTCTAAGTCATTTATGGCCTGTTCGTTTACCCACTTTTCGTGATTTTTGCGAATCTTGATGTAATGTGATGTTCCTTTACTCAAAGAGACATGCAGATATTATTCCGTGCTCCAGTTATAGAGATTCAATCAACATGTATTTAATTCACATTTAAACCATCAACATATTAATACAATTAGTGGAAATACGCTACGTAATCACAAAATCACGGCTGTGGTGAGTCTTCTAATGGTAACGTCATCATAAAGTCGGACAAATCAAGTCTCGATTGAGCAACATTTCTCGCGTTGATTCATAGAAATGCATCTTTATGGTAGTTTTTATGGTATTTTTAGATTCAGTCGCCTGGAATATATCAGATAGTCGAGCCTACGGTTCGCTTTTCCAACCTACTGAATTATTCCAAACGAGTAAATCTTAACACGGTCGATGGAGTATTGGGAGAAGTTCCTTGCCATAACAGATGGATGTTTTTCCTTCCCAGCTTTTAAAACACATATTGGTGATTTTTTTCCTTTTTTATAACCGTTGTGGATAATATGCTGGGCCTCCTCCCAAACCAGCGACTGTTTGGGTTTCTTTTTCTTCTTTCTGAACAACCATCAAACTACGGTTTCAGTATTAGCTTAAATATCCCCACGTTCTAAGAAAAACTCAGAGCAGAATTCTTGCAGTTATGCACAATTCCTAGTCACCTTCCAGTTCGAGGTTATGGGTGGAGGGTCTGACCCCACTACCCTACTACCAGTGCGCACACTCAAATCAGATAAGGTTATTGGCCCTCCCTTCCGTCTGTCGTGGACTCATAAGCAAAAAAAGTTATTTGGCTCGCATGGGATTTCAAATCCCACTTAGTTCATGTGTGCCTTCGGCGCGGAGAATTTTCATTCATTCATTGCCATCTCAGTGTCGAATTCCTTATAGAATTAGACTGGTGATATGAGAGCTGCGTCGAATTTCTTACAGAATTAGACTGGTGAGCTTGCCACCCGCAGCACTCTATTGAATCGGAGATACTACATGTATTTTCGCTTATTTTTCTAAATGAGGTTGTGGTTTCGTAGTATTTTATTTTGGAATTTACGACCTACAGTTAAAACTAGAAGTCCTGTCATAAAATGCACACAAATAGCACGTCGGTACGTGCGTTAATGTACTTTTTATGACCATAGTGAGGCTATCAAATTCTGTACATACGCCCTGTGCACAAGCAATGTTTCAGCCAATGGGCCTCCGGGTAACCCGAAGGTCGTCTATTGGCAGAAACATTGCCTGTGTTTTCTATGAGTAACCAGGAGAACCTGTCGTGCTTTGGATGTCATTCGATATGGAAATTGCGTACAATTCCTACGCGAAATTAAGCCTTGATAGGCTCACAGTTCAAGTCAGGACTTCTTGTTTCAACTGTACTGGTGTAAGTGTGCCGTTATTCAATTGCAATCTGACTTTGAAGAGACGGCTTTTGTCATTATTCTGTGTGGAAAAGTCATTCAAATGGCTGCAAGAAACTTCACAGAACGAAAAGTGGCCAAGACGACAACTGGTTGAACTTGCAAAGTATTTAATTATTTTTTTAAGGGAGAGGTGTGTAAAAAAATCTTTTTCACTTAAGCACAGCCGATTTAGTTAACAAATGAAGGTCGTTTATTATTAGTCATATGAAACATATATTACAAAAGGAGATTTGTAAATTACAATTCACATACATTCTTATTCATTATATTACACAAAATGATTTGGGATCAAACTGGACAGACAATATTCTAACTTCCTTTACGACAATTTACAACCTTGTCCTTCCACTTGTTCAAAGCCACTTTGTCTGAAAACAATAACTGATGTCATTTATATACAGTACGTAGAGAGTGTATTATCACTAAATCACTCGCAGAGTGGAGATTCCACCCGAGTAATAATTGCAAATTTGTTGCAAAGCATAACCAGCAACAGCAACACATTGCTTGTGTTTTGTTGTCGATAGGTACAACATTTGAAAGTTATAGCTTTGGTGATAACCCCACACCGCGGGTGATTTAGTTACAAGCCACTCTCCACGTCCTGTTTCGACAGCCTTTATCAGTTATGGTATGTTTATTTTTTGGTATGAAGATATATAGTTTTGTGAAGAATATTTTTTGTATCTTTTAAAACCAAAACAAAATAGAAAAAAAATGTACACAGAGTATGTTTTTTTATATTTCCTTTACAAACACAAAAAATGATATATTTTTTTTCTTTTAATAGACAAACATATGGTACACTTTCTATTTTTCAATTTATCGTGATGATGAATTGCCGACATGCTTATACCACGAATGTCAATATATTTTAGCGTCGAGTGGCGTTCCGGTAGTTTTGCGATTTGGCCTTTTAGCTGTAGACTTCACTCTACCCAGGTAAGATACGGAAGCAAATTAATCTGATACGTAAAAGCGATAGCACCCCCCCCCCCCTCTCTCTCTCTCTCTCTCTCTCTCCCATTGGCCTGTCTATAGATTTATTTACAGATTTATTTCCAGATATTTCTTTACGCATAAGTTCCTACATGCCGTTTCGAAAGACCTGATTTTAAATTTGGACCAACATCAGCTTGTTAGCACATTAACCAAATTGTCCAAGCTTAAAAAAAATGTGATATCGAATGGTGGTTGTCAAAATGTCTAAACCTATTTCCGAACACAACAAAAGTGCAACTTCGCTATTGCTGCTGTTTGTTTTTGTTACAGATGTCCTTTAGGAATGACTCATTGGGTTGTAATTGGTAACGCAGTTTGTTGAATTTATGTTGGATTATCGCTCTTGATTTGCATTTGCGGTCTAAATTTCTAATGCTCAGCGCCAACTGGTGGACTAATAAACACTCTATCAGTTTTGAATAGAATATATTACATGTCTACGTGAACAAAGGACAATGATGGTGCTGTACAAAACTTAAACTGCAAATTGTGTATGAATGAAATTTGAAAATAAATAATATTTTTAAAATAAAAAAAATGGTATTTTTTTATTGTGAGAAATTTACAATACAATTGAAAATTAGATCTAAAGTTTACCTGCTATGGCTTGATCTGGTCTGGGTCCTGAAAGTATACAGAAAACGCAAATTAACTGTTGTAATATACACGAAAACCTACTAAATATCTGGACAGGGTATGCTTTGGTATACACCATGACACGCGATGAAACAAATTAAGGTTCGAATTTTGTTGCTCGGCGACTTTATGAACTTGATATACATGTGGATAAAAAAGTAACCATAGTAATAAACTAGTTTTCATTCATTAACTATTTGACCCCTCGTTACCTGGAATGGAATCGTTTCTGTATACACTTACAAAGAGATGGGCCAGTCCAATATCAATATACAGGGAAGACAAAATATTAACTGCAGTCTGCAGCCATCCGGCTGCAGACTGCAGTTATTATTTTATCATCAATACCCCGTGATTTGACCTCTTATGATAAGACAGATATGAGACGAAATTATGCATTGGAACCAAATATGGTCATGAGAGTTCAAAGGGTTAATGAGGAAACCAAATAGTTTCATTTTCGTCTTCGTATTAATTCTTACTACATGATAATCAAAGCATTGAATTGTAACTCGTTCCACTTGGTACATTCAAGATATTTTTTCACAAAATGGATTCATGGCTGTTGTGAGCAGCCATGGCTAAATTTGATGAAACATTCATCCAAATTGAACACAATGAATCACAGGTGAAAAAATCCATTTTATTTACAGGGAGATAATTTGATTAAATGTGCCAATATTATATTTATGTCAGTGGCAAGAAAAAAGAACACAAGGTGACCCTGGATGTCAAAAGTGCTGTTAAACCCCAATAAATAAATAAATAAATAAATAAATAAATATTGTTTTTGCAAAAAGTTCGTTCTTCCCCTTCCGTAACCACACCAACACGGGTAAATAAAAGGTTTTAGTTTTTTTTCATGAGTACATACCACATCTCACACCGGCGTGTTCTGTGTTCGCACAATTGTTGCTGCCAAATCGCTGATGTCTGCAGAAAATGATAGATTCTTCATCTCCCTGACAAACGACATCATCTAACCAGATAGTAAGATTATCAGCTCGTCCAAAATATCTGTGTGACATTGACAAGGGTTCCCCTCCGCTGTAATTGAAAACATACAGTATAAAAATGTGGAATGTGGGGTCTGGCGTCTAACAACAAATACTGAATGCCGTTCGACAAATTCTATAAAACACAGGTTCTTTCAGCCCGAGATTTGTTCAAAACAGAAAACGGATTATTTCACTATCATATGAGATGCGTTTTTTAGAGTCTAAATAATTTTAGAAGTTCAAATTTCTTATGTGACCACCCCTAAGGTATTTTCTCTCACTCTGGCAAGCGAGGTTTTGTACATCTCTGTTCTGATTACATTCCTACGATTGATGCAGTTCTATCAAGAAAAACAAATTGATAATAAATTACCTGAATCCAAGCATACTGCATACAACACGTGCGTCTAGGGTACTCCAAAGATCGTCACAAACTGCTCCCCATTCTTCACTGTATAAAACTTCCACTCTTCCTTCACGTGGAGTTGAACCACCTGTTAATCTAACAATTGTGTCTACAAAACATTGAAGATCATTAATAAATTTAAATCCTAACGTTTTTAGACTCTGAAGGTTTCAGTTGGAGATCGCAAAAAGTCTACAACAAGGCTTTAGTCAAAGGAGTGAGAAATCGTCACGCGGCAAGAAATTGCCCTTATTTTATGGATTTGAGACGCAAAACTTTCATTGAGATCATTACACAGACTTCGAACATCAAAGCAAAATAGAACTATTTAAAGCCACTGGCATAGCCATGGGAAAGATTAAGGGAATCGCCCGCTGCCATTTTCCCTAGATATGCCAGTCCTGCATACATGCATACATATGCATGAAATTCCGAAATTTGTTCATGTACTCTAACCCCGGTTCTTCGTGGGCCTCTTTGCTAAAGGGGTGCCTTCTATTTGAGTAATTAGGCCTTTACAAAAGAACTCAGGGGCGTCACTTGGCATTGCAAATTACTTTATGTCCTCATAGAAGGCCATTCGACTTCACCTCGAGAGGATGTTATAAGTTATCTCCGCCACATTTATGGTATATGTAGATTTAATACCTGTATGTTGGTTTTTAAGTGAGACATCCAGGTATTAAATCTCTACATACCATACATGTTGTCTAGATATAACGCTTTCGTCCCAAGTGAAACAACACAATAGAAACATTGTGAAAACAAATTTGTTGACGCGTTTCTCACGCTACGCAATCAGTAGGACCACACTTGTGAGTAATTGTTTTGTTTTTACAAACACAGAAGACAACAGATAGAGTTACATCCCTTGAGTCGTTATTGGAAACGCGTGAACAGATCGCTATTTTGTTGACAGATTTGCTTTTATTTTATTTTTCTGAAGTTGTTTCATTTGATTATTCGACTTTTGTCAGAACTGTCAGAAGTCTGATGATATTTGTGACTATTTCAGGTTTTTGGTTCGATTTTTATATCGAGGCGAGCGAAAGCGAAACGCTTTCATTCAGACCATAAACCACCGATGTTTCGCGTATCCTTATACTCTGAATGTTGCACGCTCTCATATACCTTGGATGTTGGGTGTACCCTTTGCCATGGTTATTTTTCCTAAGGCATTCTGACCAATCAGAAGACAGAATTTATCAGGATATAAGGGGCAAACACGTTTGACACAACACGAGGTGGAATGAAGTCGAGACAAAAACGATTTCTTTGGTGCCATTCAAATGAAGTAGCGGGGACAATATATTTTTCTGCTGCCAATGGCAGCAGAAAAATATTTTGTCTCCCACTTTATTTTTGCCTGGCTACGCCCCTGCTGAAAGCAACTCATACAATCGCAAAACTTATTATGAATTTACTTTGTCATTTGTAACAGTGGAATACCGCTGAAAGGATTTATGCTTCTAAAGCTCGATAGACTAAGTAGGAGTAGAGGCTCACTCTTAAAAGGCGTTTTTGCTTGTTAATTTCTGTACAGTTGTATACGCAGCTGTTACTGATATAAACCAGGGTTGACTTTTGGGTATTGTTTGTGTAAATGAAACTGTGTTATTTCTGAAAATTCGGATATACTTATATTTATCTCCTAAATCTGAAATTTCAAAACTAGAATTACATTATGAAAGCACTTTCTTAGGACAAACGGTATAGGCTGTATCCCAGAACGTCGAAGAAAAGAAAATCTGCACCGGAGTGTTTGCACAAGAGAACAATGGGCTTAAGGCTATACCAAATTAAGATTGGGTATTTTGCAGGAAGGGTCTATGACCGTGGGGAATAACCATGGGTGTCTGTTGTGTAATTCTCACTGATGTTTGAATGATTTGTAAAGCTTGAGAAGCGTACCTTTGTTTCTCCCCAATTTTTACCTCTGATTATCTTCAGAACATTGATATGGATACCAATGACTTACACGTATGTACAGTGCGAGGGAAGATGTACAGTGCGAGGAAAGCGTATTGTCACTAAATCACATGCAGAATGGGGATTCCACACAAGCAATAATTGCAAATGTATTTATTGCAAAGCATAAGAAGCAAAAGCAAAGTTGCAGCCAATGGACCACCGGGTTATACCCGGAGGTCCATTGGCTGAAACATTGCTTGTATTGTTTGTCCACCTGTACAGAATTTTAAAGTGATACTTTGCGTGAAAACTCTACTCGCCGAATGATTTATCTACAATCCACTCTCCATGTACTGGATATCTAACACAACTCAGTAAACTTTGTTCCCCGAACACAGAAAACCCACCGACTGTATCTCTGATTGATCTCTGAACGCAGAACCATCTCACGAGTGACCACTGATTAGATATAAATTATAATTACTATAAAAACAAACTTTTCGAGGTGTGAATATTAGTTTTTTTGAGAACACACTATGTTGTCAACAGCTGTTACACGTAGAGGCTCACAACCCACAGTCCCAACCTACTTTCGACTGTTTGATTATATATATTATATTATATATTTCTAAATATACACAAGGTATTGTACTCGCACATCAGGTCTTGAGAGAAGCCCTCGCCTCAATTTTGTTTCTGCCGATTGCCAGGAAGTATATTATACTTTCACACACACCTTGTCGCAATATTGCTCCCTGTTCATTATTTATTTAATATTTATTGATGTTTTAAGGTCACATATTTATGCACAATGGCTAATCATGACCGTGACAGTTTTACGGGTGGAGGAAGCCGGAGTACGCGGAGAGAACCACCGAGCAACGATAAGCAGCTGCCAGCTCCCCAACATCGTAACTCCGCACTGCAACACAGGCGGGGTTAGATTGTTTGAAGACATGCGCACCATCGACGTGCAGTACGCCTTAGTACACGACGTCATCGTGCCCCCACGCGGGCAATGGAGATGAAGTGTCTTGCCCAAGGACACAACGCGGATGCCGCAGGTGGGATTCGAACCTAGGACCTCTAGGCTTGCAGACTGCGCCTCTACCTACTGAGCCACCGCGTTCCCTCCCTGTTCATTTCCCAGCGTTAAAATAATGTATTGGAGTATAAATTAGTTAAACAGGTATTTTAGAAAAACGGTGACCCATTTGCCGAATTCACTTTCGAAGCCATAGTCTGCGAAAGCCTTCGTCTAGAGGTGAGATCTGATTGGTCATTGCATGCAGGTGAGTTTCTATATTTAAACTGCATAAAAGTTAGACACTATGGTTTAATTATTCACGGGAATGGGAATTTTTTTTTTTTTTTTTTTTTTTGGGGGGGGGGGTGTCTCATTTTTAAAATCTGTCACGATACCGGAAATATATCGTTTGTCGTTTCCGAATTTCAGTCCCGATACCCGGGAAGTTCATAGGTCCGAACCGACAATCAATGTTACGTTCTGCAACTTTTGTTTCCCAATTTAAGTCTTTGAATTTCACTGGCATCAGCATTCATATTCAGAACCGGTAACCGGGGAATTCTCGTTCGCGAGATTAAACAATAGCTCCAACGGCGTTGCTGGTCTTGGTTGAAATTAATATTCGCCGTAATTTCAAAAGCTCTATTACCCAATCATTGATACCATGGTCTTTGCATTTCCCGGTTATCGCAATAGACTTTCAGCAACTGGAGCCGCAGAGTTGTGGAATTTCCGTTCCCGGTATTAAATCTTATTAGATACAAAATTACGTCGTTACCTTGGGACGACTATGAACATAAAGCGTTCATAACACACGCCGAGTTGTCAAACACAACAGGAGTTAGGGCATCAATACTGGGATCAGGAGAAGAACATGAAATGCTTTGTGATGGGAATGGAAAACAACAGACATGTGAAAAAGGAACTGCGAAGGACACCACCGGTAACAAGAAAGTCGGGAAGACCAAGGGCACATGGAGAAGGAATGTCGAGTCAGATATGAAACAACATAGAATACCTTGTGTCAGCTGGAGGGAATGCCACAAGGCATGCTGGAAAATCTTTGTTGACGTTTTTTTGTGTTCTAGAAGACGGAGAAGACTGCGTATGAAATTAAGTAAAGTACGAAGGAAAAACGGTTTTGACAAAAGAGCAAATTGAAGTATATACAGTTATGGATTCGAGGCGTAAGGTAGTTGTTCTGGGTCAAGAGATTATAAGTGTGTTTTTTGATAAAGTGTTTTCAAGAACTTTAAAAGATGCTGGGAAAAGTTACAAAGTATTCTACTGCATCCACAGGTTTGCGGCAGTTCAATTCTTCGATGGAGTCAGACGACTACTTCAGGAACTAAACACATCGAAGTGGGTAATCGTTTTCCAACGAAGTGCCGTTTAACCCTTTACCCAACGCAGACGATATCAAAATTTATTATTTTAAGTATCATTTTTTGAAATTTTTCCAAAAAATTCAACAAAACCATTTCATGTGACCCCCTCGTTGGAACGAACTCGTTCCAACGATGGGTCACATGATATGGTTTTGTTGAATTTTTTGAAAAATAATATTTTTTCTACTGCTGAATTTGCATATTATGCGGGCGGATGAGGACGATTCGTTGGGTAAAGGGTTAACTAATGTATGCTTTGTTTCATGATATCACGCCTGGAAAATACCCCAATAGACAGTTTCCGACAGTTTCTAATATTCACCTGCCGGGAGACGACTGAAACATGATTTATTTATTTATTTATTTATTTATTTATTTATTTATTTATTTATTTATTTTTTAATTTTTTAATTTTTTTTTAATTATTTGTTTGTGTTATTTTTTTAGAAGAGTTAACCCGAGTGGACTCCCTCGTTTGCAACGCAGGTTCGATCTCATTGTAAGGTTGGACAAGACATCTTACCGCATATTACTCCAGCGTCCTCGTTGTGGTTACAATTATGTTCTCCGTATATGACATGTCCACAATCCTGGATGTGAGTTTCATTTCCGATACAATCAACGTTGTCCAGCCAGATCTCACCTTGACCTTCTCGAAAATATGCCATGGATAAGGCGCGTCCACCTCTACAATATAAAAAGAGTCTTGTTATTTACACGCACACAAGTATGATTTCGTTTCTTCATTTTCATTCCATTGGAAGCAGAAGTAAAAACAAGGTAGTAGTCATTGGTCGTAGTAGAATGGCTTGGGGTTGCGGTGGCAGCAGGAGACGAGCAGGATCGAAGAAATACTGTCCTTGTAGTCTTTAGCCTGTGATATATAACGTGGTTGTTTCCCTTACTTTCAGAATATTATAGCTCAGCCTTTTTACTTCTCAGAGGCATTTTATTTGAAATAATGTTGCGAAAGCTCGATTAATTTATTTATTTATTTATTTATTGGTGTTTAAGGCCACATTCTTATGCACAATGGCTAATCATGACCGTGCCAGTTTTACGGGTAGAGGAAGCCGGAGTACCCGGAGAGAACCCCCGAGTAACGACGAGCAGCTGCCAGCTCCCCAACATCGTAACTCCGCACTGCTGCACGGGCAGGGTTAGATTGGTTGAAGATATGCGTACCATCGACTTGCAGTACGCCTTAGTACACGGCATCACCGTGCCCCCATGTGGACAATCAGGGTTAAGTGCCTTGCCCAAGGACACAACGCGGGAGTCCGAATCGATCGCTCAGACGGTCACCCATCCGAAGATTAACCGGGCTCGATGTTGCCCACGCTCGCTTAATTATTATACTCACTTGCAAACATGTGACTGCAGGTTTTAGATACCAAACTATTTATTGAACTTCAGTGGGCGTTTAACCGCTGCACACTGACGTCAAAATAACGGAATTTCAAGCAACACATTATAATGGAACTAGCAATTTAACCAATTCAATCTTGTTTGACATATCTCAATGAGATCTGTCAAACAAGATTTAATTTGTTAAAATCTTAGTTGTTTCTGAAGCCACATATAATTCAATTTAATTCTTACAGGCATAAATTTCAGCGCAAAGAAAATAGTAGCATTCGATGATAAAACAGACACAAATCTGTCAGACGGATGAGCAATGATTTAATTTTACCTTCCTGTGGGGCTGTAGGATTGAATTTTTACTGAACCTCCCTATGAATATAAAGTCGACTCGTACACTTTGCTGTGAACTCTAATCTTTAATTCGATACCAGTCATGAGCTCAGTTGAAGACAAATTGTTCCACTCTGCGTTCCAAAGAGGGCCATCTTTTACTGGATCGTAATTTTAATTATAACCTACTCTGTTTCTCAACTTATTGAATACACAAACAAGTAACTGTAAATTGTGATAAAAGCACGCTTAAGAAAAGACACGGGGATGCACGGTGGCTCAGTAGGTAGAGATGCAGGCTGCAAGCCGAGAAGTCCTTGGTTTGAATCCAACCTGCGGCAACCGCGCTGTGTCCTTGGGCAAAGTACTTAATCCTAACTGCCCACATGTCGGCACGGTGGCGTTGTGCACTAAGGCGTACTGTACGTCGATGGTGCTCTTGTCGTCAACCAATGGTAACCCTGCATGGGTGGAGTTAGTACGTTGGGGAGTCTGACAGTTGCTCGCCGTTGCTCGGTGGTTCTCTCTGGGTACTCTGGCTTCCTCCATCTGTAAAACTGTTCGACACGAGGTGTCCCGGGCTGCCGAAAGTGTCGTTAAACCCAAATAAATAAATAAATAAATAAATAAATAAAAACGTGAAATATTTCATCAAATGTCCAACCGCCATTGAAAGTATCACTAAATCAAGGACGTAGGAAGCAGTTCGAACTTGGTGGGCGGGAGGGGGTGGGGGCATGGCCTTACAGGTGAACCAACACATTACTTTATCAGTGGTGGTCCACTGTCGTAGTTGTATAGTAGGAATATATTACACAATGCTATGCATAAAACATTGAAACTTGGGAGTGAGGGGTCACATTCATATGAGGACACCCACACTCTGGTATATATTAGTGGTGACCTTGGATGTGTCTTAAGGGCAAGGCAGGAATACAATACACAAAGCTATATTTGAGACACACACACACGCGCCTCTTCATTGAAAAAGACATTTTCGGGGTTGCATTTCCAACAAAGTTGTTAACCCTTTACCCAACGCAGACGACATCAGCATTTATTATTTTAAATATCATTTTTTCAAATTTTTCAAAACATTTCAACAAAACCATATCAGGTGACCCCTCGTTGGGACGAGCTCGTCCCAACGAGGGGTCACATGATATGGTTTTGTTGAATTTTTTGAAAAATAATATTTTTTTAACTGCTGAATTTGCATATTACGCGGGCGGATGCGGGGGATTCGTTGGGTAAAGGGTTAAATATAGAGCAACAACTGTGCATTTTTCCCAACTCTAAAGTTTGCATCAGAGGCAAGTTCCCGCTAATTTAAAACAAGGTTGTGATTGCGAGTTGGTACAGATAATGTTGACCTAAACTCTCTCTCCTCCTCGCTCTCTCAACTATTTCTGGGGAATGTTATTTCTGGGGAAAGTTGGTGACCCATGCCCGACACTCCAAAATCAGTTGGGTTAAAAATCAACCGAAATCAAATGGGTTGAGTAAAAATGAACCCATTTAGGTTCATATTCACTCAACCCATTTGATTTCGGTTGATTTTTAACTCAACTGATTTTAGACAGCATGTGTCTCGAGTTCCTTCGTCTGGATTAAGGCTGCACGGTATATCGATACACCGATATATACCGGTATTCAAACCAATATCGATTGAATACCGGTGTAATTACAAAAATATCGGTTTATCGTCATTATTTATTTACCCACAATTTAATTTCTAAGATGTCTTGAGTTTTTTAACTGTAGCCCGGAATGAATAATATTATTCCTGTATCCAAGGAAATGTCTGCTTGTGTCCTCGTAAAATACAAATTCAGCAGTTGAAAAAATAATTTTCAAAAATTTCAACAAAACTATATCTTGTGACCCCTCATTGGAAGGAGCTCATTGAGCTCGTTCCAATGAGTGGTCACATGATATAGTTTTGTTGAAATCTTTGAGGAAAATCTGATAAATTAATTTTGAAAATAATAAATTTTGATATCGTCTGCTTTGGGTAAAGGTTTTTCGAACCGCATCATCAAGGCAGGCTAATTCGTTCCGACTGTGATGCCTCGAGTCTTGATTGTGGAACTTGTGTTGATATATCTGAACAGTTTTCGATATACCGGTATACCGCGGTATTTATTTGAATACCGATACCGGTATTCAGTTTTGAATATCGTGCAGCTCTAGTCTGGATCCTTTCTGTGTACTGAAGCCATTTAATAGCAACACATCTATAAATGTATCCCACCCCTGAGAATTTCATCAAGTGACTGGTTGATACACCGACGAAGTACACGCCAAACCAGAGGTGGTTGTTTTTTTCATGCCTGAGGTGTCAATTTTTAGTCACCTTTGGGAAGTCAGGACAGACTTATCTTTCTTAGACGGTTCCCAAACAAAATGTTTGTACCGGTAAGCGCTTCATCGAAACTCACGCCAATGATTTTATGGATCGCTGTGAGATGTTAAAGTTCAATTAAATTTATACAAGGGCTCAGCTGCGCCTTCACTGGAAAAATTTAAATACCACACCAAATCTACCAGCCAAGAGACTACGTCATTCAAAAAAGTCTCATAATTGCAAACAGCTCAATATTCACAAATGCCCCACCCCATCACCACTCACTGATACCCGAAGCTTTAAAACTAACAGAACCAAGGAAGCAAATTCTTTGTAAATTATAAACGTTGTATAAACTTACACATAACCGATTTCTCGACACACAACTTGAGCGTCCGTGTCATCCCAGGCATCATCACAAACACTTCCCCAACTTCCGTCATGGAAAACCTCAACTCTCCCTTCGTAAGGACCATTTATTCCTTCCATCAAACGGACATCGGCTGCAAGGACGAATACGTATCTTAATTCAGGGCTGTATTTATATATAATTACCCTGGTGTACAAGGTGAACCTCACTGAACAGATTGTCAAAATGGCACCACAATATATTAAGTTAACTTCTGTGACGCGAATTTAGATTGAGGAATTCTGAGCTGTAAAATCGGCCAATGGAAACAAACTTTCCAATCATGATCAAGTTTTTTATCTCCGTCTGTTTGTACAGTCCGACCGCCCTGGACTGGTCATTTTCCACGGATGGGCAATATTTCCACGGACGCACTAATATTAGATTCTGAACACTAATTTTAGGAATAATCTAATCATCAAAAACGTAATTGATGAAGCACCGTGCAATACCCGGTGTTTCATTAATAAAAAAAATTGCTGATCAGGATTTTTATTACCTGGTAAACGCATGCGTGGATATCACTGTCCACGCTTGGATTATGGCCAGCCCACGTAGATTGTACTCTATGAGACTCAATGATATACGAATAAATTAAATCTCCTTTTAAAATGTCGCTAAACAAGGTCACCGTGAAGATGACCAATTAAGTGCTATAATTCTCATTTGCCCTGATTGTGATGGCGGAAGTCTCGATTGATAACAATACTCCAACTACATAATCAAGGCATTCTTTCGACAAAGACATGCCTTGATAATGTTGTTGGAAAATTTATTAGCCTCTGTCCTTGGAATGTATGTTGGTTAGCGTCAAAGTTCAAAATTGAGAAATCCTGGATTTCTTTCTTGTTTTGTAGTAGCGGTCGTTAAGCATTGGCTTTCCAACTACTTACTTACTTACCAGATACGTACTCCACATCGGACATTCTGGAAAATATATGTACTCCAAATGATGAAACGACGCGAATTGGGTTCTACAGACCCTCATTTTATTAGCGATTAACTGATATTCGGCAATCGCATCTGACATCAGCTGATTTTAAGGGCCTATATAAGTAATGAAATTTTGTTTATTTTGAAAATTCTCACCTTTGATGTTCCTTCAATTCAAATTAAATATACACAAAATGTACATCAAAATGAAGGTTGGGATGTATAGAACACGAAACATACGTGTAATCAGCCCATAGAGTCGACTGTGGGCACCACTGGTTCCTGGAAGTCTGCTGCCGTATTCGCACCAGAACTGATAATTTAATAATATTTCACGAAAACATCTTGTGGCCAAATGTGCTTTACATATCCAAGAAGAAAGCTTGGGAATCAACAGTCTTCAAAACACGGCTACAGAGCTGCATGGGGGAAAATCCCAAAGCCATTGCTTTTGTTTACGTATGAGTATACTTTCGATTTCCGATCGACATCATCGGACGGAAAAAGCATGTAAAAACAATGCCGTCTAAAATCAAATAATGAAAAAGATCGCCTTCATACAGTATACTGTTATTGGATAGAGATTACACAGTTACCATATTCAATGCAAGGTATCATGACACCTGTTGAAATTTCTTAGAATTGCGAGTTTGGTTTTCGATGGAAATTCGTGGTATCGAGTGATTTGCGCATGTCTGTCGAGCAAGGAAACCATCTTCAATAAAAAATGCAGACAGTGTTGTCCTTTTCCAAAATGCAGTACTGTCGCTGCATTCGAAAGTGTTTTGAATGCCTAGCTTTGTTATTGAATATCTGAAGCACATTCAGCCACAAGTTGTTCTTGCGAAATATTATTTTATTATCAGTTCTGGTGGGAATACGATAGCAAACTTCCAGGAACCAGTGGTGCCTGCTGCCAACTCTATGAGTTGATTGCAAACGTGTTCCGTGTTCTATACATCCCAACCTTTATGTTGATGGATAATTTGTGTATATTTAATCTGAATTTAAGGAATATGAGAGGTGAGAATTTCAAAATAAACAGAATTCCGTTACTTATATAGCCCCTTAAGCCATCGGTTCACGATCGGTAGAGGTGTTTGAACACTGGTCCATGCCGATGGTTTCATGGAACACCGCTGGATCAAATTTGTTTGTATTTATGTTTGATTAACAATCTGATACAAGCAGTAACAAACTTAATTACTTGCCACAATGATTGACAGGATTCCAAGATTGGCCTTATCTCCTTGATTGGTCTGATCTTCCCCTTGATTACTGCCCATGACACACACACCCCGTTCTGTGTGATGACTCAATGAAATGCGATATCAGCAGAAATAAGCTAACAACGCAGCGTTTTTGATCTTTAATCTGTTAACTTGTTTCCACTGATGCCGTGTTTTTATTTTAATACACATACTGACATACTCTTGAGGTCAATAAACCAATCAACCTGACTGTGCTGTAAAATTAACCCTGTTCTATGCATTCTTAAACATACTACTTCCTATGGTTGTTACTATCTGACATCGGCACTCACAACCGGCAGATTTTGTGCTCAACTTATCGGCAAGGAGATGATGGTCGCAAATCCTTGTCGGTTAATCATTAATTTTTATGGCCAAAAAACTGTGTGTGTGTGTGGATCCGTCCAAGATGATAAGTGAAAAGACTATTTTTCTCGCCAGACGTGTCTTGCCTTTTATCGTGGAACCGCAATTTCGTGTTCTCAAAAATTAAGACGTTACTTCGACAGCCAGTTACAAATCCTGGTCATATTGCGGAGACTATTGGACTGCCTATGTCCACAATATGACTAACATTACCAATCTTCGTTGGCTGTGAGTGTAACATACGCCATCCAATATTCGATTAAAAACCGACTATTAGTCCAACAAAGAAGAGTTGGACGGACCGAAAGAATTTGAACATTCGCATTCGGATTGTCCAGAATATACTTACTGTGGTGGTGGACAGAGGAATCGTAAACGAAGGTGTGGTTTTACGTGACCACTCCCTTCTTTCCACAGAAATGCAACATCACTTTGGTCTTTCCTTTCTCCTTCAACCATATTTCAACCCGAATGCTAGTCTTCGGGTTGGAAGATAGTTGAAGAAGAAGGGGTAGACCGGAACATGTCCAGACCGTTGCATACACCCCCAAAAGAGAGACTAGATTGATTCAATCCATTTTCTGTTACAATGCTATACTACATGATGCGGCATGAAAGGACGTTAATATGTAATTTAAACATAAACCTTTTCACACCTTGGCCAGCACTTGTCTTTGCATGTGAATCGGGAAAATGGTATTTCACACTTGAGGATGCCTATGAATCAGGAACATGGCATTAATGTGGACCAATTTTTCACATTTTCTTCCATTAGGCCGAACCCTGCTAGATCCTATGCATTTGTTGCTATCCACTTTTTTCTACTTCCGCCGACTCAGGCAAAGGACGTTCTCTGAGGAGTTAGCCAACGGCGCAAATAAAGTTGAATAGGCTACGACATTTACAATAGTGTTACTTACTACATCTGACACCAGCATCCTCATAATGGTTACAGTCAGTCCGACCAACAGGTGCTGCGTTACACATCATAATATCAGTTTCATTACCATCACATCGAACATCATCCAACCATATCGGTCCTCTTCCCATTCCGAAAAATGCTTCTTTTACAGCCACTCCGCCTCTGTGGATGATAAATGCAAAAATGTGTGTGTATAACGGAAACCCGCGAAAAAAACAGTTTTACCCGATATACCTCAGTGTACCAAAGACCATTAGCTGATCGGATATTAATCGCCAAAGTAAATGCTGGATATTCGCCGAAGTCATTTTTAAATTAACACCAATCCAAAAATTAACCTTGGTCATGTGCCAAAGATATTTTCACATGTATATTTAACCCCCTCCACACTGCAATAAAAATACCAGAATTAGAAGTAATACTTTTTTACCGTAATTCAATTAGTATTTTAACCAATTCAGTTTTGTTTGACAGAGCTCATTGAGCTCTGTCAAACAAGACTGAATTGGTTAAATACCCAGTTGCATTGTGGGAAAAACATTGTATCTCAGAATTTCAGTATTTCGACATCAGTGTATAGGGGGTTAACAAAAACTGGCATATAGCATGTCTGATCGGTAAGTTTTACCCAACCGTTTATTTCAAACAATAATCTACCGTAATTGCCATAATAGTTTGATATTTTTCAATATAAAGTTTCATAAGTTCTAATTGAAACCGTTTTTTTTAAAGTTTGTATACAAGTAAACTACATTCCGTGGAGTTAGAACAGTTTGGTTCTGATCCTTGAAGTATCCCGAACTTTTCATGTATCTCGGAGAAGGCTGTACTTCGCAGTCCTTTTACCTTTACCTAACGAATCGGACGCATCCACCTGCGTAGTGTTCAAATTTAGCAGTTGAAAAAAATATATTTCAACAAAACCATATTACGCGTCCGGTTTGGACCCTTCTGCGTATCTGCGAAATGTCCACCTGGGACCCGTCTATCTGGGAAGCGTCCGTCTGGGACCAGTCTTTTTAAGAAGAATCTACGTGTCGATCTGAGGGTTCCTACATCTCGTCGTGTGAGAACCATAAGGTTCTATCTTCCTCTGGAAGATAGAACCTCGTGGTTCTCACGCGACGATCTGTGAAGCGTCCATTTTGGACGTAATCGTTACAGATATTTGGCGTTATGTAACAATATTGTAAGCGATGCACCAACATGCAGATTACATGTTAATTACTTTGTTTAAAGGTAATAAAAAATCAAATTTCCTTCAACTTGATATCTGATCGCTCTTGTCCTTCTGTTGACCAGGAAGCTAAAACGAAAGCAAACATACCATCGCCAATTAGTGTCTCGCCCACCTTTAATAAAAGCTATACCACTCAAAGTTGGCTAAGCACCAAGTATATCCAACTACCTGTTTTACGTTTTAGTTGAAATATTATTATGAAAAGTGTTTATTATTTTTTATTTAATTATATCTTTAATGATTTAAGAACATAAATTCAGATTTTATTTGTGTTTGACATTATTTTTTAGCTTTTGAATACGATAAGCATGGAAATGGATATTACTGGTAAAAGAGGAAATTTTCCAAATTTGCCAAAAAGTTGACGGAGCGAACAGGTATGGGTTCAATGTCGAGTATGAGACCCATTACTCTTAATTACAGCTTGACAACGCCTTCTCATGCTCCCAATCAGGTTCCTGGTGGTCCTTTGTGGGATGTTGTTCCATTATTGGACCGTCATGGCAACAAGCTCCTGGACACTTCTTGGCTTGAGTGGACGCGCGTAAATTGCAAGCTGCAATTCATTCCAGACATGTTCGATTGGACTGAGGTCAGGGGATCTTGCTGGCCAGTCTATACGCTCAATCGCCTTCCCCTGTTGATACTCCCGGACATAAGCAACATGAGGACGGGCATTATCGTCCATCAGAATGAATCTATCACCCACAACACCTGCATACAATCTGACGTGGGCATCCACGATCTCATCAATATACCACTGTGCAGTCAATGTACCACGGTCAAGGACACAGAGCTCTGTACATCCATCCCAGCTGATATCGCCCCAGACCATTATTGACCATCCACCACAGAGGTCATGTCCAGCATTGTTGGCTGCATTAAATCGCTCGCCTGGACTTCTCTGTACCCTAGAACGCCTATCTGTGTAGTCTAGGCAGTACCTTGACTCTTCTGTAAAAGGACAGGTCGCCAATCTTTTCTGATAGCCCATTCATATCGTGTCTGGCGGTGGTTCTGGGACAGCGGAATGAGAATACATTGTCTTCTCGATCGAATACCACCTTCGTGCAACCTTGTCCGGATAGTCTGCGTCGAAATATTTCCCCGGATGCATTCTGAAGGTCACTGCGAAGCTGGGTTGTTGTTGCAAAGCGGTTCCTACGGGCCTGAATTATCAGAAACCGGTCTTCAGCTGCAGGTGTTGCTCTGTCTCTGCCACCACCATGCCGCCTTACTGGTGTGCCATACTGCTGAAATCTTGCTCGGGCTCTTGTGATCAGCGTATGGTGCACACCAAGGGCTTCACCAACCTGACGATGCGTATCCCATTGCTCCACCATCCCAACAGCCCGCCACATTTCTGCTTCAGACAAATGTCTTCTTACATTTGCATTCGCCATATTCAATCATTAAATCACAAGAGTTTGTGTTAAAATTAAGATTGAATACCCTACACATGTCATGTACGTGTAGACAGTACACGAAAACATCATGAAAATCAAGGGGTACATGCTTTCCATGACCGTCACGAAAAGTCTGCCTGTCACGAAAGCTAATGTAATCACTGGGGACCATCTTAATATATTCCTCAATCATATCCACCAAATGTATCACAAATACGTCTCAAGTAAATTTCACAATGATGTGTCAAATATGTGGTGCTTAACAAACTTTGAGTAGTATATAAGAGTTTTGCATGAAAACTCTAACATTTGGGATGGATGGACGCCATTTCGTTTCCTAACGTTCCATTCCACGTGAAAGAAACCTGGATATGTGATTTTAAGTATTAATGTCGGAATTATATTTTCATTTACTTGAGCTCGGGCACCACTCGCTAGGAGCGGGCAGCTGCCCCCTTTTTACATGGCAAGGGGATCAAAGGGGCAACACTTGCCCCTTTTTCTCAAACATTTCTAACGTATTTTAAGTGTGCCAATGCGGGAAGGGGGTGTGTTTTATAAAGGAATCTGGTCGATAATCTCCAAACAGAGAAGCTACAGAATCGCGGAGTGATTTCGAAAGTTTTATATCATCAATTGGGTTGAATAAGGTGCCATCTGCAATACTTCAGCACTGCAGATGGCAACTTGTTCCTCTCAAGGAACGATACAGATGTAATGTCAACACTATTGTGTGCTACATTATAAGATGCGTTGTAACCTCCCGGTCTAATCTCATAACCACAATCGAGTGATGTTTTTGATTCCCCTTCCCCTTGCCCTCGGATGCACGCGCCGCTTTTGGTTAAAAGATGTAGATGGTGGATATGTTTACATCTAATTTTCATCCACCCAACTTTATTGAAACTACTAACAATTCAGGACCTTTAGAGTGATCTGAGACCGCTGCATTCCGGAAATATTTTGGGGATTGGCGGAGAAGCAAAATTATTTGTGTTCTGGCTGCATGAACTATCTCTCCATCCATATCCACCCATATCCATCCATTCACTCAATTCCATCCAGCCTCCCACCTATTAACCCACCAACTTCTCCATCTCTCCTTTTTGTGCGTATTCCAATATCTATACACTTCATTTAACCCATAACCCGTTGAGCATTTTCAAGATATTTTCTATCAAATCTAGTAATAGCTGCTGTGAAGCAGCCAAAACTAGATTTTATAAAAAAATCAATTCAAGAAATCATTGGTGAAACATCTATTCAATTTGATTAACTGTTCCCAAATGAGACTATTTCAGTGGCAAGAAAAATTCTGCCCTGGGCAGGAATATCCGGTAGCAGCATGCTCAAAGTTAAAGGGGGAAATAAAGACAAGAGCTTTATATTTTGTGGTCAACTTTAGTTAAGAAATTGGGTTCTGAAGGAAACAATAATCTGCGAACTAACCATATTTTTCCAGGTTCCAGGGAGACAGTGCGGATTTTGCGCGGTTATGCATTGACGAAAAGAACCCCCACAGTAGAAATTTGAAAATATTCTGCCGAGGTGTATCACTCAAATTTCGTAGCTGAAATCAGATTTTATCATATTTATGCTATTATTTGATAATATTTATAAGCTGGAACAATATACAAGGCAATAAGTATAAAATGAAACATATACAAGAAGGAAAAACATCAACTTCGATTCTCTAAAAGAAGACAATGATAGTTAGATAGTATAGTTCTCAGCCGACGAGTTGTATTATTGAAAATACCAGACCAGGACATTATGTGCTCGGAAGCCTTCCAAAGGATTCTGTAGTAAAGTTGCTAACACGGTTTTGCAGCTCAATAGTACATTCAAAACTCTTTTTTTTTAAAAAAACTTAAGAATTTACTATGTTTGACAAACTGAAAAATGAATTAGAAAACCAACTGGGCGATTTCATATATACGAATGGTTATATTTATCCAGTTTGCTATTTGCAGCAGCTCCAACTATTCTCGTCACGAAAATCGGCTTTCGATACAGTTATTCCCCTTGATCTATCGAAATCATCAAATCAATAGACACGCAAGGGATGTCTAATTAAGAAGCAAGTAATTGTTGACAAAACACCCATGGCTTCTGATTCAGTAAAAAATATAGCCAAGTTTGATTTTGTTGCTTTTAGTGACCTAATACAAAATATATTTGAACAACCTTCAGGAAAAGGGGTCCAGCAGAATGCTAAGGGCTGGGCTTATAAAGATGCGCCTGCAACGCAAGCTTAACATTCCCAAGATATATGGCAGGTACAGAAAACTAAAGCAGATGCAGAACCGATAGTACAAGTTAACATTTTCTGGTCACCTGGAGAGGTGAGAGTATCTTGTGTTGAGCGGCAGGAATAACATGCATGGGCAGCAAACAGAAAAAAATAAAATGTAGAAAAAGAAAACAAATAAAAAAGAAATGAAGAGAAACTGAGAAACAGAAGTAGAACATACGAAACTCGATGTAAACAAACAACGAAGAAATATGGTATGGAAATATGGAGCCTAAAGGTTGGGGAAATATGTTTGGTTAGGATAGTCTGACTTGCGACAAGAAGTTTCCAGTTCGTGTATCGATATCTAAAATTTACTTTTTGGCTAAACAGAATCCGATAACATCTCGGCTGTGAAACAAAGCAGATTTTTCCCATAGAATTGATGTCACATACAATAAATTCATTATACAAGAACGAACTTACCCATGACCAAGCATTCGACATATAACTTCACTGTCAAAATGGTCCCAGTAATCATCACAGACAGTGCCCCATTCTCCTCGAGCGAATACTTCAACACGACCTTCTATCTCTGTAAGTCCATCAACAAGTCGTACACGAACTGAGTCTAAAAAATAAAGTCATACAACTTACTGGATTTGTTTCCATCACTTGCAAAACAGTTCGTCTTTACATTAAAATGAACATTATATCCGTTAGAGATTGTTAACCATTCCAACGTGGTGTGCATAACTTTATGCGTGAAGAAAGAACTGGTAGTGCACGAACGGGCGATATAAAAAACAATCTGAAGCGAGGCTCGGTAATAATTTAATCCAACAGCTCCACAGAGCTGTTGGATTAAATTATTACTGAACCTTCCAACAAACCAGGATGGCTTCGTCCATTTCGCCCTTGACAATGTTGACTGAAATGATACCTTCCATGGCATCAGTGTTAAAGGGTGAAGCGTTTTAGTTCACCAAAAGAGGGAGGACCACACGAGCAATACATTTCTGTTGGTCATATTATATTGACGTGATTTTCAACGGCGTTTGGGCATTTTATCGATCCGACTTGAAAAACGGTGGCTCATGGGTTAGAGGACTAGATTTGGTACTGAAGGTTCAAACCTGGCCCGCGACATCTGTGATGGGTTAGATTCTTAATCCCAGTTACTCAAGTGAGGACACAGTGGTGCAGTGTGGTGAAGCGTACTGCACGGCGACAGGATACATTCCTTCAACCAGTGATGACTCTGCTTGTGCGGGATTAGTAACTTGAAGAATTCGACAATTACTCGCCGCAGCTCCGTGGTTCCCTTTGGGCACTACAGCTTTCGCTACCCGCATCTCTGACCAACATGATATGTTCCTGATTGTTTAAAGTGCCGTTAAACCCAATAAACGGCATTTTATTACCTGTGTACATAACGATTCTGGTGTGGAAATGTGTCCATTTTGAATCAATGAACGATTTCGTTTCCGTTATAATGTTTGTATATAATTGTATGTCTTAAATACAAGCTGCATAGATTATCGGTGTGTGTCACGTGAATACTTTACCTATCGCGTTTTCGAATCACACCAGCAATAATAATCAAAACAAACTTCTAATTAGTTTGGGTGAGGTGTTAGTGTAACCCCCACCCCACCCCCCACCCCCGGGCGGACAGCATCTTTTTCTGAACTATCCTGTTTTGGTTATCAAATACCGTAACAATGTGAATAGCGACGACCACTGCTGAAACGCCTGTGGATGCAGATTCTTCCAAGTCAGTAATTAGAAATGTTTCTGTTATTTTTTCGCTCAGTGTTCTTTTATTCTTCTCTCTCTCTCTCTCTCTCTCTCTTTCTCTCTCTCTCTCTTTCTCTCTCTCTCTTTTTCTCTCTCTCTCACACTCACTTCCCCTCTGTTTCCTCTCTCCCCCTCTCTCTTTCTCTAGAACATATGTGGTTGCCAGTGCTCACGGGCGTATATCAGGACTTCTGTTTCAATGCCATTGTCCATTCATATTCTAGAGTTCAATATGTCATTTATATAGTCCAAGTCTCAAAGCAACGGGAGGTAGAATATGAGGAGGAGAAACGAGTAGATGATGAATATTCTCGACATTTTTATCCAAACCTGAAAAAATCCCCGGGATGCTTTACGAATTTGGAATGCAATAGTCACAATTTCCTGCGCGAAGTGAATCAATTACATAGCTAACTGTTTGAGCATCCCCATGGATCCCACAAACTTCGTCTGTGAATGTATGGCAGCTTTTCTTCAAATTCTATTGGTAGCTTCTGTTGATAGTCCTCCAGCGCCCAACTGGGACCCGGCGAATCACAATGTTCCTCGCGAATCGAATCTCAAATCGAATCAAGCAAAAGGTTCGAAACCGAACCGAATCTCGAATCAAATACACTTTTCAATTGTTACGATATTATGGCCCACTGGTGATGTTAAGCTCGTCGTGAACCCAATATCAATGGGCATACTAGATTATTAAAAATTGATAGGTATCACAAAGGTGGTCGACGAAAAAGCCATTTCGTCGCCTGAGTGCTAGAATGTTCTATGTCCCCTATGGGACATAGAACATTCTAGCACTCAGCAACGATTTGTCGTCCTTTGAGTGCAAAAAGGCACCCGCCAACCGCAATGCCAAAGCGCCCTGTTGCGCTTAACGGGCGATATATTGTGCAAATGAGCCGTAACGCTATCTCCACAATCGCTTCAAATGTCATTTTTTATGAATTTTCCGAACTGAATTTGTGCTTCTAGTTAGACTGGATACATTCAATCATATTCATCAGAAAACTGCAGAGTGTGTTGTTATCTTCTGAAAGTCGAAAATAAAGAATTGTATGAAATAAAAATCTCACCAGGATTAGATTTTTCGATAACCGAGATGGTTTCGAATCGAATCGAATCGGTGACAAGATTTGAAATCAAATCGAATCTCGAACGTTCGCCGGACCCTTCTACCAACCGCAACCCAGTCCAGAATCTCTGTGTACTAGGTTTACAACCTCGTCTGCCCACTCCCCTCACCGGCCTTGACTATGGCTTCGATGGACCTTCCACGGTGAATATTTTACGGGTAATCAACTTTCCGCGCACACTATATAAAAAAAAATATCCAAAAATGAGCGTTACTATCCGAGCTGGGAGGTTTTGATTTTTCAGATTCGGTTTCGATTTCGGTTAGGTTTCGGGAATAAAACCTCGGTTTCGATGCAGTTTCTCGACTTGTTAAGAATACATAGTAAGCAATACTTCAGGCTCATTAACTGACAAAATCAGTCCAGCCTAACTTCCCTGCGATCATTATTAGGGGTTCTATGAGATGAGTTGTTAAGCCTATTCATTCAGAGAAAAATACAGTTAAAACTGGAAGTCCTGTCACGAATTGTGCTCTTATCTAGGCTTAATTGCCCGTTAGAATTGCGCGCAATTGCCATATTGAATGGCATCCAAAGCTCGGCAGGTTTACCTGGTTACTCATAGCAAAACACAGGCAATGTTTCTGCCAATGGACCTCCGGGTTACCCGGAGGTCCATTGGCTGAAACATTGCTTGTGCTCAGCCCATATGTACAGAATTTGATAGCCTTACTATGGTCATAACGCGCAGATAAATGCGCAGATCGACGTGCTATTTGTGCGCATTTCATGACAGGACTTCTACTTTTAACTGTCGATATCAGAGTAACAAATGAATAAAATTCATCTAATCTTTTTTTGTGTTATTGTCACAATTCTCCCCTATTGACTCGTCTGGTGGACGAGTCAATAAGAAAGAAACGTGACAATGAGAATGCGGCGTATTCGCCCCTATACCGGATAGACTAAATGACGGTGAGTCCATAGGGGCCACTAATCCATGTCTTTCCCATTAAGATAGTGTGATCAGTTTATGCACAAACATAGTAAAACTGTTCGACCGATTTTTGATGTGCCGTGCGGTTCGGACTTCCGGTTTGCTGTGAATACTGGAACTGAGCCGGAACACCGAAAAACCGCCCATCTCCAGTTGCCACCCTGCGCCTATCATATGGTTAAGAAAGAACCACTTGTTTAAGTTCAATTGTGCCCGCCATGTAAATAACCTTTGGTGAGTGGTTTCACGTCAATGGCGGTCTAAATTTGGACCATAAGGCCGCAGGTTGACTTTTAACAAACTATGGTCTAAGACTGAACGAATGCGTTCCAAGATTACATTCCATTGCATTTTTAGTATATTGTGAGAGATGGCATCCTTGTAAAAATGGTCGTCATTTCTATTACTTTTAGGAGTATAAAACAAGGTTATAACTCAAGATTTACCCGGGCGAGTCTTTTTTCAGTTTGAATGAATTCATTTTTATCATGCAATTATCAATGGAACAAGTGTTCCATTTTATCAGGAACCCTACTATCGGGACAGCAGAGGCTTTTAAGGCAATTATTTTTAACTTTCGTCGAAGGTTGCGCACGGGTCCATTCAGTGAGCTCATCGATCTAATTAATACTTCTTGTCAAAGGTTGCAGTTTCCACATCCACTTACAGTTAAAACTAGAAGTCCTGCCACGAACTGTGCTTTTATTAGGCTTAATTGCGCGTAGAAATTGCGCGCAGTTGCCATATCGAATGACATCCAAAGCACGGTAGGTTCTCCTGGTTACTCATAGCAAACACAGGCAGTGTTTCTGCCAATGGACCTCCGGGTTACCTGGATGTCCATTGCCTGAGACATTGCTTGTGCACAGCCCATATGAAAAGAATGGTCATAACGCGTAGATTAACGCGCAGATTGACGTTTTATTTAAGCGCATTTCGTGACAGGACTTCCAGTTTTAACTGTATCTTGCAATAGGTATGTATTGGATCCGTAATTACCCGAGTAAGGTGTGTATCAGAGACCCCTTCAAACAAAATAAGTATCTTGCAACTGAATAATACAACCGTGCGTTTGGTTACAATTTGTTTACGTTACTATTACAACATTAAAAGCTTTGAAAAACGTTTATGGGAGAGCTTGAAGGGCTGCACGGTATATCGATAAACCGACATATACCGGTATTCAAACCAATATCGATTGAATACCGGTGTAATTACAAAAATATCTGTTTATCGTCATTATTTATTTACCCACAATTTAATTTTCAAGATGTCTTTAGTTTTTTAACTGTAGCCCCGAATGAATAATATTATCCCTTTACCCATGGAATTGTCTGCATGTGCACACGTAATATACAATTTCAACAGTTGAAAAAATAATGTTCGAAAATTTCAACAAAACTATATCATGTGACCCCTCATTGGATCGAGCTCGTTGAGCTCGTTCCAATGAGGGGGTCACATGATATTGTTTTGTAGAATTTTTTTTGAAAATCTGATTCACTTTTTTTTAAAATAACAAATTTTGATATCGTCTGCCTTGGGTAAAGGTTTTTCGAACCCCGTCATAAAGGCATGCTAATTCGTTACGACTGTGATACCTCAAGCCTCGATTGTGATACTTGTGTTCATTTTTTCTGAAAGGTTTTCGATGTACCGGTATACCGCAGTATTTTGTGGAATACCGATACCGGTATTCAGTTTTGAATATCGCGCAGCCACAAGAGCTTGTGCGTTTTTATACACGAAAACAGAAAAAAACACATCTCAAAAGTATAATTATTAAATTATGGAACAACATTTCATTTATGCTTTTGTTTCAGAATCACTGGAACCATTCAAAGTGTACACTGTAATACTCTATTTTCGGAATGTTAAACAAGTACGCGCTCAATAAGATTATCTGGAGAATGCAAAAGTTCAAGGCAGTCACATACAGTTTCAACCAAAACGACTCGTCGAGATATGGTCTTAGGAACAAGGATAATATATAATTATCGATATATTTGTTGGATTAACCCTTTACCTAACGTAACGGCCAAAACCGGCCAGCGCTATTCACAAAAATCGCCAATTAAATTTCATTATTTTTTTCATTTTTTGTCTCAAAAACATAGGCTATGACCTCTCGTTGGAACGAGCTCGTTGAGCTCGTTCCAACGAGGGGTCATAACCTATGTTTGTGAGACAAAAAATGAAAAAAAAATAGTTATTCAAGAATTATTTTTGCAAGTGTCGTCTGCTTTTCAGGTTAGGTAAAGGGTTAAGAGTAAACGATGCAAACTTACTGCTCCACGACATTCTGAAACCACGATCTGTGCTTGCTCCGTCTGTGAAGAATCGTATGAAGAAAGATGATCCTGCTATGTCTTTAGGCAACACTAAGCCTGTAAGGTTGTCCAACAACCGGCCACCCCGACCTTCATAGATCTGTTGAAAAAAAAACAAAGAGAAAAAACAATACTTAAAATGGAGAGTGAATTATCAATAAACAAAATCGGAGTGGGGTCTCAAACCATCTAATAAATATAAGCACTTGTACGATAATGGGGGGCTCACACAAGTTTCAGCTATTGAACCTCCGGATTAAACCTGGCGATCCTCTGTTTTCTTTGGGTCTTTCTCACAGGTTTTGAAGGTCGTTGCTTGAATACAACTCCTTAAGCGTTTTAGCGATAGTTCACTAGCCACGTACTGCAGAGTTCTGTGGTCGTAAAAGCGGTCTCACGGTCCAACAAGTGGGTCAAAATGACAAAAACAAAATATTGCGAGAGCAGGACTGAATCAAGAATAACGAAGGAAATAAGCACCCGAGGTTCATTCTTCTCACGTTTCGTTTTTCTATCAGTATTATTTATATATTTATTTATTGGTGTTTAAGGTCACATACGTATGTACAATGGCTAATCGAGACCCTGACAGTTTTACGGGTGGGGGAAGCCGGAGTACCCGGAGAGAACCACCTAGCATCGACGAGCAACTGTCAGCTCCTCAACATTTTAACTCTTTTCAAGCTCCGCTCAAGCAGGGTTACAGTGGTTGAAGACATGTGCACTATCGACGCGCAGTACGCCCTAGTACAAGACGTCATCGTGCCCCCCGTGTAGGCAACCGGGATAAAGTGCCTTGCCCAAGGACACAATGCTGGTCGCCTCTGACTTGGATCGAACTCGGGACCTCTAGCATACAAGTCGAACAGTCTACCACCGAGCCACCGCGCCCCATTTCGACCAGTAAGTTTCCACATTATTGCTGCGGAAAATGTCGACAGAGAATTTACGACAGGATCGCGATCCAGTCAGGATTAGGTCGAACATTTCTGTCCGATTTTTGTAATCACAGTAATATACACTCAACGACTCTCCAAATTCTTTTACGAAATACTTCAATTTTTCCACACTTCCGGGTCAAAAGATTTGATAAGAATAACTTCGATCACTGGTGCAGCAAGAAACGTACAGATTAATGGTTAGTGTTTCCGTTCGTTGGTAAATTTGATATGTGCCCTTCACATATGTCATAAGGAAGTCATCATGACGGTAAGAGTTATTTTATTATGAGTTGCAGACAACCATTTTGGTTTAACCCTTTGGACTCTAGTGGTATATTCCATGCCAGTTCAATGGAAGCAATTAGAAGAGTCTATATTCTTTATTTGGGGTAGACTAATCAATATTTTCAAAGTGCAGCCCCGAGGCTGCACGTTGAAAATGGTGTTTGGTGTACCCAACACATTTGTTGAACAGCCATCCTATTTAATGAAGTTATGACGTATCATGTTCCTTGCCGGAAAAGCGGCCGATCGGGTTCCAAGGGTTAAACTTCAATCGTAGTTATCATGCTTGACCTTCGATTCAGTGATTCTTTCCTGGGGGAACGTGGTGGAAAGCACCGTTTCCCTACATTTTTTTCCGACCCCCCATAATTTTAAATAATTTGAAGACCTGAGATGGATTGATTGATATCCAGCATGCTGTCCAGTTAGTGTGAAGAGATGCTCGCCCGTGTGTTCAACACAGCGAGAACTCCTTCCTCTTGCAAGCTACAATAAAACCATTTTAGGTATTTGTAAGTTACTTTTCTCCGAACTATTAAAATGCAATACTGTTGGATATAAATACACAGAATGACGTCACGAGAGTGACACTCTTGGTATGTTGTTTTGGTTTGTAACTTAAGTTTCTCCGTTTTCTCAATACAACGGAAGGAGAGTGAAGCATCCAATTAACAGGCAATCAGACTAATGAAATTCACTGCAGAAAATCAACGAGAATGTGAATTTTCGATAATAAATTTCAAAATTGTCCCGCAGCACCCCCCCCCACCCCCCCCCCCTCCCACTCCCCATCTACACATAGCCCAAGAGTAGGGATCATCCTCTATCTCCCAACAAGGCATATCGTCTACCATTACTGTAATGATAAGGCCCCGTTCCTCTGCCTCGAAATTTCGGAACGCATCACTGACTTCGATTCTGCAACAAAAAACTGGCTTAAAACATTCATAGGTAAATTAAATTAGAAAAATGTTTAATCATTTAGAAATGAATATTACCTTTTTTAAGTCTGGAAGATACCAAATAGACACATTTCATCCCTATCATCACTTTTTCACCGGGTTACATCGGATTCAGCCAGGCAATACACCGGTCTTCTGGATCATACCCATACCTCAAGATTTGTCTCGGATGTAGCTTTATGGGGTTGGTTATTATGCGATGCACTCTATTTCACCCAATATTCAGAAGATCCCCTCATTTTTATTTTTATAAACAACAACTTAGATGGCGATTATATTTATTTCTTATCATCAACCGCTAAGTTATTCTAGAAGACTCCTTGATTTTTATTTATAACCAACTTCTGCATTTTACAAAAAAAAATCCTGTTTGTGTAGTAAGTGCTCAAAGTACTAAGTCCGAAAATATATAAACAAAATTCCTATTTATCAAATGAATATCATGCGACTGAGTTACATGATCAAATGCCATCTCGTCGCCCGAGTTCTAGAATGTTCTATGTCCCCTATGGGACATAGAACATTCTAGCACTCAGGCGACGATCTATTAGTCTCCTTGTTGGTAGCACCGATTTGGAAGCTAACCGAAAAACGTTACTCCATCTGAAAAGATCATTTGTTGGATCAAAATTAGATTACGATTGTGTGGTTTACGGGTCTGCGAGAAAGTCATACCTCAGACCTCTTGATGCAATTCTTAATAATGGTATTAGAATCAACCTTGGAACATTTAGAACGTCGCCAATAGATTCAAAGCTTTTTGAGGTAGGGAGCCTTCTCTCGGGGAGCGCAGAAATAAACTGTCACTCCAAAATGTTTGCACACTATTGCCTAACCCATCAAATCCCGCTTATAACTGTGTCGCAGATCCTCAAAATGTTGAGTTTATCACCAGAAACACATTCCTCCTTTGGGAATTAGAATTAACCCCCATATAGAACTTGAATCAGATTCGATAAACGAGAACCGAGAACCACATATTGCCGCATCTGAGCAAATCTACTGTCACTTTGGACCTTGCTTCTTCTAAAAAGCTGAGACAAACTTTCTGCCATTCAAACACAAATATGACGAAATAGTCTAAATACCGTGTATACAGAAGTGTCTATAGAGACGGGTCTAAAAATTGTGACAAAGTAGCATCTGTTGTTGTTACTTGTGATCAGATCACCTCAATCAGAATACAAAAGAAAAGTTAAATTTTCTTCTCCCTACATCCCGATAAACTCTGTCTATTGATTGGTCAGAATTCCTTGGACAAATAGCCATGGCAAAGGGTGCACCCAACATCCAAGGTATACGAGAGCGTGCAACATCCAGGGGAAAAGCGCACGCGAAACGTCGGGGGTATATGGTTTAAATGAAAGCTTTTCGCACTCACTCGCCGCGGTATAAAAATCGAATCACAAAATCTGAAAATAGTCAGAAATATTATCAATTTCCGACAATTCAGTCATATTTTTCCGTTATAAATAAAATAGTTAATTAAATGAAACAACCTGAGAAAAATAAAATAAAGGCAAATATCGTCCCCTGAGTTTCAATGTGTTCTATGTGCCAGTAGGCACATAGAACACATTGGAACTCAGGGGGTGATATGTCAAAAAATACTGTTTACGCGTTTCCTTAACGACCCAAGGGATGTAACTGTATCTATTGTCTTATGCGTTTATTAAAACAAAAAATATTCACGAATTTGGTTCAAGTGATAACGGTGCGTGGGAAACGCGTCCACAAATTTTTCTCCACTATGTTTCTATTGTGTTTGAAACGGGGCAAAAACGTTATCTCCGTCAACATGTATGATATATGGAGATTTTGTACCTGGATGTCTCATTTAAACACCTCGTCTGCGGCTCAGTTTTTAAGAAACCGACATCCAGGTATTAAATCTTCATGTACCATACATGTTGGTGGCGATGACTTATAATAGCTGGAGTTAGAGCTTTACAACTAGCGTTTGAAAACATCGATCATGTACAAAGAGGGAAGATCGATTATCTTTTCTGATTCCGATTCTCTTTCCTCTTTACTGGTTTTACTCAACCCATTTTGGAACTTCGTGAAACGTTGAATACTCTCATGTCTGACCAATATCATGTTTTGCTGGTTACCTGGACTTGTTGGTATCCCCGATAACACCAGCGCAGAGAGTTCAGCAAAATATGCTTTAAACAAGCCTATCACTGATTTCAAGATTCCATTCAGTGATTACAAGCCTTATATCAATCAAATCTATGTGGCACCCAGAGTGGAATTGGGAAGCAATTAACAACCTCCGTCGCTTCCAACCTGATAATTTTGATCATTATTTGTCTTGTAACCTTTGTAAAAAAGGCCATGAAATATGGACACAGTGTCATGTTAGTCATACGAGACTTTTTCATTGGTGTTTGTTATAAACTGATATGCGACCAGAATGTGTTTCCTGTAATGTCCATTGACTGTCGAACACATTCTATTGGATTGTACTGATTTTAATGACATCGTTTGCGACATTATAATGTACCGTCTTTGAGAGAACTATTTTAAGTATCTGTTCTCATCAGAATCTCGTTTCTCATTATCTCAAAGACACCTTTTTAATAAGTTTTTGTTGTTTTTATTCTTTTAATTCTTTTATCTCATGTGCAAAAAGTAGTTTGTCATCGAGTTGCGTAAAACAGTAGCCTATTCATTAAAAGTTCGATATCATTATTCACTCCTGTCTTCGCAGTTTGTTTCACTGTCATGCTAATGTTCAGTTTTCATGTTTTTAAACATATATTTTACTTTCTGGTGGAATCTTTTTATCCTAAATAACCTTTTTTATCGCCACGATATTGCCTCAGCTGTTTATGTGGCGTTTAGCATCATTGAATAAATAAATTAGTTTTCTTCCTTTTTCACTATAGCCTAAAATATAGGCTTCCTGAATTCTGTTGTTCACCCTTTCAACACGATTCTACGGTACAACCGCCGTGGACTGGACACTTTACTCGGGAGGGCAATATAGCCACTGACGCAATGATATTAGATTCCAAACACTAATTATACGATTAATCATTAAAAGTTTAATTAATGAAGCACCGGGTGGAACCCGGTGCTTCATTAATTAAAATTTTACAGATGATGATTTTATGACCCTGTAAACGCATGCGTGGACATCACCTTTCTTGGTTTCGTTTGAAGCCTCAGCAGGACGAGTTCGAAGGGTACGTCCCATTAAGGACTTCCATCCAATGCTTATGGAAAAAACTATTTTTTGAGTTTGCATTGAAACAGATAATTTATCTGTAGTGGTAAAGGTTAAAACCGACATTCGGGGCTTCACAAAGAACGTTTTATTGGAGAAAATTCTAATAGGTTTAGGACGGTTACGCAGATATCACTTACATACTTACCTCAACAAAGTCATTGAAATCTTCGACTTGGAAGTCTTCTATCCTCAGATTAAAAGATCTACCATTGGGATGAATTAGATAATCTCTACGGAAATTGTTTGGGTAATCGTTGGGATAATTGGGTGACGTCAAATCTCCCGATTCTAGGATGTACTCTATTGTTCCCTGTCCATTGATTCCTGAAAATAGATCGTAGTGTAAGTGTCAAGCTATCACGAAAAGGCAAAGGGGGAGCACTCCAGGCGTCGTCTTTCTCGTTTTGCGAACTGGGCGTTGAACTATCAACTACCACCTGGAGCCAATACCATAAAACGTTTACAATTGTATTTTCTAGAATTGTGTTTCTACTTATTAATATAACTGACTAAAATGAATCATTAGCATTTTAAAAGATATGGCAATTTGCCAACTGGCAAATTGCCAGATCTTTGAAAATGCTAATGATTCATTTTAACCCATTTAAAGTCATAATTAGAAAATACAATTCGGGAATATACAATTGTAAAAGTTTTATAGTATTGGCTTCAGACTAGACGATATCCACTGAAGTGTTAGGTATTTTGAGGTCACAAGGTGTGCAAACAACAGGTTATTTTGATGTGAATGGTACATTTCATTTCACACTACAGTAAATTAGAGTATAAAAGTAATTTATAACACATTTAACACGCAGGCTCCGTTTTTCTTCTGGGACAGGGTCATAATAAGTCTTGATTTCATAACATGAATGACCGATCAGTGAATTTGAAGAGTAGATCGATAGACCGATCAATATTTTCATAGTTCATATCATCGCTTTTCAGAGGGTTAATTTTCGTAAAAACGATAAATACTTTGTCTTCGTTAAACATTTTGAAAGTCTAATTGGCTGCTTATGTTCCGTAGAGGATAAATAACCGAGTTGATCTTGGATAGGCGAGAGAAAGCTCCCCGTAGAGGACCGTTTGGGGCCCTCTATGGGGAGCTTTCACTCGCCTATCCAACATCGCGTTATTTATCCTATTTAAAAAAAATTGTTGTTGTTGGATAGTTATTTATTTATTTAATGTTTAACGACACTTTCGACAGCCAGGGTCACCTCGTGTTGGACAGTTTTAGGCTGAAGGAAGCCGCAATACCCGGAGAAAATTACCGAGCAACGGCGAGCAGCTGTCGGGCTCCCCATCATACTAACTCAGCACAAGCAGGGTTAGCATTGGTTGAAGACAAGTGCACAATCGACGTGCAGAACACCTTAGTACACAACACCACCGTACCCCTACGTGGGCAATGGTGGTGTAGTGTCATGCCCAAGAACATAACGCGGTTACCGCAGGTGGGATTAGAACCGAGGACCACTCGGCTTTCAGCCTGTATCTCTACCTACTGAGCCACTGTGCTCCCTGATGGATAGTTCAATCGATGTAAAATATCCTACAGTTAGCTGTTGGAAATATAACTATCGAACTGTTAAGAATTGGATAGTCAAACTATATACCATAATTACCTTGTCTACTATACATGAAAAGACAATGACATAAATTTTAGCTTTATACACCAACTGTGGTGAACACGCCAGCAATGGGATTTCAATAGTTAAAATTTACACCTACAGTGGAACTGCATCCAAGTTGACCTTTGGTGACGTCTCTGACGTCGACCTGAATGCGAACTTGTCTAAATTTATCGCACGTCGCCTCGCGAAGAGTGAAATGAAAGTGGCAATTATTTAGTGCGTTTTTAAATGGGTTTACCTCATAAGATGCCAAAAATTAACAAACTTGCATTGACTCATGTTAATAAAGCATCCATAACTCGAAATAGTATGTTATTATGTTATTAAAATGAAAAAAGGCCTCGTTTCTTTGTCCATTTCGTTTCGGCGATAAAATTGACAGCGGAAAGAACCGCCCAACGGTGCTCATATAAACAAACTCAGATTCGCACGTATGTAGACTGCTGCTCAGTAAAATCGAGAAAAAAATAATAGCGACTCTTAATAATCTGACGATCATGGTATAAATAAAATATACCCAAAAGCTGACGGTTAACGCTACTTCATCACTCGTGTTGAACATTTGGTGCACCAAGCTACTATGGGTATATTATACAGTACGTGGAGAGTGTATTATCAAAAGCAATATTTACAAATTTGTTGCAAAGAATAACCACCACAAGCAAGGTTTCAGCCAATGGACCTCCGGGTTTAACCCGGAGGTCCATTGGCTGAAACATTGCTTGTGTTTTTTCTGTCGTTATGTTCACAATTTGAAAGTTTTAGCTTGGGTGATAACTCCACTCCGCGGGTGATTTGGTTCCAATCCACTCTTCACGTTCTGTATATATATATATATATACCAAAGAATAATAATGTGGGAATCAGTAAAAGTCTTTTATTGTAGTTATCTGACTGATAGTTTAAATTACTGTTTTGTATTAACCCCTTACCCAGCATAACAGCAAAAACCGGCCTGCGCCCCTATTCACAAAATTACCATTAGATTTTCATTACTTTTTTATTTTCTGTCTCTAAAACATAGCTTATGTCCCCTCATTTGAACGAGCTCAGATCTCGTTCCAATGAGGGGTCATAAGCTCTATAGCTTATTCAAATGAGGAGTCATACAGTTAAAACTAGAAGTCCTATCATGAATTGTGCGCTTATCTAGGCTTAATTGCGCGTAGGAATTGCGCGCAATTGCCATGTCGAATGACATCCAAAGCACGGCAGGTTCTCCTGGTTACTCATAGCAAACACAGGCAATGTTTCTGCCAATGGACCTCCGGGTCACCCGGATGTCCATTGGCTGAAACATAGCTTGTGCACAGAGCATATGTACAGAATTTGATAGCCTTACTGTGGTCATAACGCAGACATTAACGCGCGGGCTGACGTGCTATTTGTGCGCATTTCATGACAGGACTTCTAGTTTTAACTGAACATAAGCTATGTTTTTGACTCAAAAACTAAACAAAATAGTTAATCAAGAATTTTGTTCGCAAATGTCGTGTACTTTTCATATTAGGTAAAAGGATATCTTTTTACCTAAAATGACTAGAAAGCGAAGCATGAAAAACCAATTTCTTGAAGAAAAACCTCGTTCCAATGAGGTGTTATGAGCCTTTGAAGGAAAATTGAAAACATTTATTATATTTGAACGGCGACTTTTATGAACCGAGCGGCCCGGATTTTGTCTTTACATTAGGTAAAAGATTAACATAAACACCACAAATTTTCAGTATCCTTACCCTCTGAACAGTGGTATGGAAATTCAGAAATTTCAAATCGCAAATAGGAGCACGCTGGTTCAGTTGTTTGAGCACTGGACTTCTAACCGAACGATCCAGGGCTCGACCCTGACCATCGACAACTGCGTATGTTCTTGGACAAGGCACTTAATCCCAAGTGCCCACGCGTGAGTTCGGTGAGGCTGTGTACTAAGACGTACTGTAACCCGCTGGTGCACTTGCTTTCAACAGCTGCTAGCCTGCTTGTACAAAGTTAGAATATCAGAGAGTCTGGCAGTTGCACGATGCAATATGCAGGCATATTAACCTTTGAACACTGGTGGTATCTTTCACGTCAGTTCAATGACAGCAATTGGAAGACTCCTTATTCATTATTTGGGGTTAGGCCAGGGTGGGGAGGGGGGGGGGCACCAAAAATTTGCTAGACGTGACGTGGAGGTGGGTGGGTCTCTTGAGTGCGCCAAAAATGTGCATTTACAACTTTTTGGAATTTTTTGAATTTTTTAAAAATATATCAATATATCAGCTATTATATACCATAATTTGTGTTTCAAACCTTAAAGATGATGTTGTACACCACTCTCTTAACATACATACAACATCAGGAGGCTTTATATGTGAGAATATTGGGCTTAATCTGGGAAAATGTCACACGTTAGTAGGGGATGGGTGTCTTGTTCGAAATGTAGAAAATGTGCAGACAATATTTTTGGGAACAATTCAAATGAAAATTTGTTCCCGTATATGTACACCTGCTCTGGCCAAGTCTGATAATGAACAGCTTGTCATTTGTAGATTGGGGCCCACAGCAGCCCACATAGGTTTAAATTGGTGGTACCAGTTTAAGAACATTATGAAAACCCCCTAAAGACAGCTGTGCCTACTAAGTTTATAAGTTTATTTTGTATTTTAATGGGAGAGTGGGGGTGGGTGTCTGAGAACGGTAGTAGAAAATTTGCACGTAGTGGGTGGGTGGGTGTAAAAAATAGGACGTCTCGTCTTGCAAATTTTTGTGAGACCAATTAATATTTTCAACGTGCAGTCTACCCGTTACATTCACTTCGCAGCCACTCAACTTAATGAAATATTGACGTGTGATACGTATGAGGTTCCTTGGCCGAAAAAGAGGCCTTTCGGGTTCAAAGAGTTAAAGTATAAAAACAAATGTAACCCGAGAAGGTGGAAAAATCTGCCATTCTGACAGCGCAGAAATCTCAGATGGTGGCGTATATTCCCCAAACTGAGATAACCTCGACAGGTCAGTAATTAAATCTTAATTTCGGAGGTTTTATAAATATTTTTTATTAATACATAACTATCTCCACTGAGAACTGTAGTAAATCAAAAGCCATGATGTTGGTGCCCCAAAACGACTGCTCACTGTTAAGGTTCAAGAGCCAAATGTGAAAATAATAATATCAATATAGTAAATTTATTTATTGACAGTTTCGACACCCACGGCCATCTCACGTCGGATTGTGAACGGAATCTGAGGCGTTCCGACCGAATGTGGAACCATAGCACACCCACACTCACTCTCCCCCTTCCCCAACCGCTGTGCTGATACCAGTTTTGTGGATATTTGTCGTGCCGTGAAAAAACTGTTTTCAAATCTCCCCGTGGGAACCCCGGGAAGTGAGCAGCACTTGTTTACTGTGGTAAACCAGTTCCGCTTTACTAGTAAAATAGGACCCAGTCACCAATGCTTGGGGGTGAAAGTCCTCTAAAATGGGCAACATGTAGATCAACGATTCACTAAACTTGACTTCATCTCCATGTTGTGTCACGATAAGCCATGGTGCATAAATGTGTGACGTTAACCACTAACAAACAAACAAACAAACTGTTTTCAAAGAGGAAGGCAGTGTTGCCGTGCGCGGGTTTGGTTGGGGATGGCGACTTTATTTTCTGTAAATGTCATATTAAAACCAGCAACAGCTTCTTGGACTCATGCCACACACGCAGTGGGTCTCATGCAAAGGAATGGCTGTGGTTAATTAGGGATGTCGGGGTCCAAGCATGACTAATTTTGGGTCCGGTACGTGCAAATTAAAAAAAAAGAAAAAGAATTAGGGAATCCCAAGCAACATGACAACAACATGTATTTATCTACAAAAAAAATATTTCCTCAGTTTCCTTTTGTTAACAAGTATCCTAACTACCATCTCCATGTCATGCCTTATTCGGAGACAGGTCTTGATGATGCAGATGGAATATTTGTTCAGTCGGGTCTTGCTTGAGTCACAGCAGTTGGGATAAATTGGATTTACACCTCTGCCACCACTCCACCCAATAGTCTTCTCCGCGACGCCCCTAATTCTAGTAGAATTAATGTATGACGACCAAGGTGGTTGTAAACGTCACTAAATTCATAAATGATGAAATCAATAAAAATTAAACATCTGTTTCAACATAGCTGGCATGTGTAGACTAGTGCTAAAACGGTTAGGGAATCAGGTAAACGGCTAACCGATTTGTTCAAGGTATGAAAAACAAATTTCATACCGTGCGTAACGATCGCATAAAGCCTTTAACTCTTTAGCTAACACAGTTTTTGTTTAAAATAAATTAAATTTCACATTTTTTAAAAACAAAATCCAGAATTTTTCAATAAAACCTTACAAATATGTATACCATTAGCCGGTTTTAATGATATCCACATTTGTTTGGTTTTATCGAGACATTTATAAGATATTTTAGATTGCGGCAGGCTTATGTTGGACAATTTCCTTGCCGTTTTGACCGCTATGTTAGGTAAAGGGTGAACTGTTCATATATTATTAATGTTTTCCTTCTTTTTTGTCAAAAAACATAGCTCATTACCCTTTATTGGAACGAGCCCGCTTTGTGTGCAAAATATGAAAGTTCTCAGTTATTCAGAAAAGTCTTCATAAGTTTCTTCCCTATTCGTCTTGGATAAAGGATTGTCACCAGAGGTGGATGCAGAATTCTGGGTTTGGGGCGAGAGCGCCCCATTCCAATCGAGGGTCAGGGTGCGGCTTGGGGTCCTGCACGAGAGTGAACATCCCACTCTTGTCGGTTGTGATTGGTGGGTATTTTGGAAGACGGATGGCTAGTATTCCCCTGCGGTTGCTCGTTTGGGTTTTGAAACATTGTTTTACAATCAAAACATTCTCGCAAATTTATATGGACTCATTTAAATTTCGAAAAGGGGAAGCCAATTTATAATGGCTCACTGGAGACCTACGTTGGAGGTACAGATGTATGTGTGGGGTAGGATATTATTAGTTATCCTTGATTTTTCCAGGGTGTATGGGAATTTACACCGGTTTGCACCGGTTTGGGAACTCACACGAAGCCTCAGGGTGTATGAGTTTTCAAACCGGTGTAAATTCCCAAACCCCCTGAAAAACACAAAAATTTATTTCCAAGAAGTTTGATGTATTTAATACTTTAACCTACATTGTCGGCAAAGACTGACAGAAAATTTGTACTTTGCAAGTTTCTCAAATAAAACCAGACAAATATGGATGTCATTGGAACTGGCTCAATGAGCCAGTTCCAATGACATCCATATCTGTAATATTTTATTGCACATAAATATTAAATTTCCCGTATTTTTATTTTTGTTCTAACATTACCGATCAGAAAGTATGAATTAATAATTAAAAATGGGTACTTTTTAGCCATATAGCATGCTCTTGTATATTCTTGTTTTTACACCGTGGTTAAACGCGGTGTAAAAAAAACTCCACTGTGGATTGCAAGTTACACCGTACCTCTCAGCCAATCAAAATGCAGTATTTTGTTTCATTTGGACATAATATTCGATATACCCTACGGACTCCCACAACAGCATCGTCTATCATAACGTACCCATGGCATCGATGCTTGTTTAAAATTTGAATTACACAAAATAGGATATTTACAAAAAACATATTTATAAAAAATAGGTGGTCTCAGCGCTTTTAAAAACAAACTAATTACAACAATTTTGTCGGTTGATAATGAATGTCGAATAAAGAACTGGGAATAAGTAACGATTGTCACGTCCACCCCAAAAAATCGGCTTTCGAATTCAGTTTTCACCTTCAACATATCGCATGTGTTCTTCCATGGAAAAGATCTATACGAGCTCGTTTCAGTGAGGGGTCATAAGCTGTGTTTTAGATGCAAACATTGAAAACAAAATAGAATTTCGATGGAGAGTGTTGTGAATAACATTGGCCGTATATGCAGTGGCGGATCCAGGCTGGGCTGAGGGGGATATCGCCCTCCTCACTTCCTTGCTGTGCATTTTAGTTCGAATAATAATGATATATAATGTTAGACTGTTTGTGTTAATAAAGGAGGGGTCTCACTTGCCAAGTGCACATGGGCCATCATTTTAGCATAGACATTTTGAGCAATTATGTCTTCTAACTGTATACAGCACCTGCAAATCGTGCAGTGTGTAACAGCCTTTCACAACAGTTACAATCACTTATATGGACCTCTGTGTTGCAATTCTTCAAAAGGCAGAAATATTTCAGTTAATACTACATATGATATCAAAATCTGTTATTTTAATTTTTTTTTTTTAAAATAATTCAAAAAGGTTCAACAAAACCATATCATGTGCCCCCCTCACTGGAACGAGCTCAACGAGCTCGTTCTAGTGGGGGGTCACAGGGGATATAGTTTTGTTTAAAAATTTTGATTTGTTTCATTTCAACTGCCCAATTTATAAATTATGCGGGCGGACGCGGCCGATTCGATGGACAAAGGGTGAACGTTTTACTTGCAGCCGATTCTTCTCTAATCATACCACCCCACCCCACCCCCGCTGTTGCGTTAGGTAAGGGGTAATAATACTCACCTGATATTAGTAGCATCAGGAGGCCCAGATAGGTATATGTCGCCATGGCTGAGGAAAGAATATTGTCTTGTCCCCAGTGGAATATGTGTGTGGACCGTTTGATCTCGTACAAGGTTTATATAGCATTTCAAAAACAATGGGCACTTGTCTGTAACCCGTACGTGTTTACTCGTGTCACTGAGCTGTTCCATCCCCAAACTGTGTGTATTATTGGTTATCTGATAGTATTGCTAAATTTGCAGTATTGGTCTGCGAGAGTACGGGATTCCTTGTTTGTAAGATGGATATACGTCAAGATACTCTTGTGTGTCCACTTGAGAATGACAGACTACCATGATTAATCTTATCTCACACAAGGTGCTGTACCGTTAGCATACAGGTATGCCCCGGTGAAAATCAAGTTCATGTTTATACTAATTTTGAGAATTAACGGATTAACATAAAATTAGGTTCTGATACAAACAGCGCGCGTCGTGTAATCCCGCAGGGTATTAGCTTGTGTGCATACGGGCCACTTGATTTCATCTGTTCGTACCAGGATAATAATATCGAACACTCAATATTACGGCCTATAGTTGTAACGAAATACGAAATCAAAATACACTTGACAACATTAACTCAGTACATTTAAACTTCTCAGAACAGTTAAATTTGTTTAACAGAGAGAGAGAGAGAGATGTACACGCGAGTTTCAAACGGGGAAGTGAGCGAGAGAGGGGTGTTTTTTAGACTAATAATTATTGTTGCCCAAACCGTAACCTCCAAAGCCCTTCAAAGAATCTTACATGCAACAAACGCCATTTGTATGGTAACAATTGTTTTTCACACGGTGAAGTTATGTTCGTTTATTTGGAGGTTTAACGACACTTTTAACAGCCAGCAACACATCGTGTCGAACATTTTTACAGGTGGAGAAATTCTGAGTACCCGGAGATTACTCCCGAGCAGGTGTGTGGGGGGGGGGGGGGTAAATAACAGACTGTCCATCTTACTAACTCTGCGCCGGAAGAGTTATCAGCGATTGAAGACAAGGGCACCATCGACGTGTCATACGCCATAGCGCACACCGCCGTCGTGCCCGACGTTGGCAAATGAGATTAAGTGCCCAAAGACACAATCGCGGTTATTGCTGAGCAGAACCGCCTTAGGCCTACGGTGATATATACCCAACAGCTAAGCCACCTGAAAGCTTTAAACAGACTCGAACAATCAAAAATCGTTGAAGAAAGTTAAAGACTTACATGTTTAGCACTACTAAATTATTGTACACGGAGGTATTGCTGTTTAATGTTGCTCATTTATGGCAAATGGGACTCGGAAAGGGGCGTTTGTCTGTTTCTCTCACTCCTGTTAGGATACATCCGTGTTCATAGAACCATTTGTAAACAGTAGGCGTTTATATTGAGTATTATTATGCAGTGTGTTTTCTATTTCTTGGTTCCATTTTCTCATTTTGAGGAATTGAATAAAACGTTTTACATTTAATCGTTGCTAGCGCAAAGATTGTTTTAGTCGAGAACAGAGTGAGAAGGAAATCAGCTCATGTTTCTAAATTTACGACTACTTGGTTATGCTATTGAATTTTACTTTAAATCCACCCCCCCCCCCCCACCCCCACCCCCGCCCATGTATTAGTTTTGCAAAGCGCTTTCCATTAATGTAGTGTAACTTGTCAACGCTAATCTTAAGACAATCTTTTATAGACAACAGAACATGCATCTAACAACCTGGTCGTGTCGGTAGCGGACGACCTCACGTGAAAGTATGTGGGTGGGTGGGTGGGTGGGTGGGTGGGTGGGTGGGTGGGTATTGGGGAATTGGGTGGGAATGGTGTATACTTTTGATGAAAATCATAGTCTATGTATCCTCATTGAAACGAGCTTAGGGTGCTCGTTCGAAATGTTATAAGCTGAAACAAAAAAAAAAAAATTGAGCTATCGCGAAGTGTTGCGGGCCTGCGTCGTCTGCTTCTCGGGTTAGGCAAAGCGTCCCGTATTGATAATAACTTAAATAAATGTTGATTATATACTTCCATGGGTAGTTTTAAACATCAAACGCACACTGAAAAAATATAGGTTCTCGTTAGAACCAAAACTGGTTCTTATCTTGTTCCTGAGATGGAACCAGTTCTGTTTAAACAGAATTTATTTCAAATCAAATAAATCTATAAAGATTAACATTAAATATTAATAGAATTAAACATAAATTGAAGGGGTTTCAGTCGTAAGTTTAGAGCTTGTACGAGGTTGTCTCAAATCATTATTAAGCAAAAGAGATATGAACAGTAGGCATATCGAACCAGTTTTGGTTCTATACAAAATATATGATCTGAAAGAATATGGGTATCAAGGCCATACTCCCCCATTCGACGCCACTCTCCTGAACTCAGTAAAACAGAGTTTCGTTTGGACAGTAAATAAGCACTGCATCACTTCCCGGGGGCGCCAGGGAGAATGAGGTCCTTTTACTCACAAGACAGATATTAATGTCTAAACAATTCTTCGAAAATATACGTAATTCATTTGAACATATAAGCATTCATTCACTGAACGGACGACTATGCTCAAAAAGCTACATTAAGATTCTTTATATAGATATTATTTCCAGTTTACAACATTTTCAAACTTGAGCTTTCTGGTCTTCTAGAAAATTTCGAACGCACCATTGTATCTTTAAACACAAATGGACAACCGCATCTCTATTAAAGATACAGATGTCTCTTCCGGTTTATCTGGTGGAGTGCTGGTCTTTATTTTGAATTGTTCTGCATCTTAAAGGTTTCATATTCCATGGGTGGGCTTCATATTATCTTCGAAGAGAAATTGTTAAGGCTGTGTGGACTTGCCTCTCTACAATTTGTGGGAGAGTGCCTCAAAGCACATAAGCCATACATTCTAACAAGTCAAAGACCTGTGAGCAAATTTGACCACAAGTTATAATTCAGCACTCCACAAGTTAAAGATATATAATTTGCAAGATCACAAGATCGTGCTTATGTCACACACACTTTGCATTAAAAATAGGATTCAGAATACCGAGCAGAAGCTGCCTAGCATAATACACATAGCGATGTGCACTCGTAACTAGGGGCGGTGGAAGCTCGATAAAAAGTGGAGGGGCACACATTTACAATGCTACCCTGGTTCGACCCAATGTGAGAAAGGTTACAATCGTATCTCGGTAAATGTACCATGACTCGCTATAGTCTCTCGTTTAGATGAATATGCCGCTGTGTGGTCAGTGTCCGGGCCGTTCCGTCTACTTCAACCATCTTCCAACCTGAAGGCCAGCCTTCAGGTTGGAGAATGATTGAAGTAGAAGAAACCGACCGAAGCGACCGAAAGTGGGATTCTTTAGTTAAATATTGTTTGGATTTGCAAATAATGTTACATGGATGCCTGTATATTGACACGTTCACATGCACCCATTTAACTCATTGTGAAAGTTTGAAACATATCTGTGGAAAAAAGTGGAGGGACAGGTGTCCCCTGTGCCCACCCCCCTCCCCGGCTCCGCCTCCTCTAGTGATTAACCGACAAGGATTTGCGATCGCCCTCTGCTTGCCAATTAGGTCAGCGCACCATCGGCCTATTGTGATGCCGGTGTCAGATAGTCACAACCAAAAGGAGTAGTACGATCAAGAATGCACAGAATAGGGTTAATTTTACAGTACGTTCAGATTGATTGGTTCGTTCACCTCAAGAGCATGTCACTGTATGTATTAAAATAAAAATGCGCCATCATCGGAAAGAAGTTGACAGCGCAGCGTCTTTGATCAACGATGAAAGACGCCATGCTGTTATCCCATTACCAAACACGAAAAGCAGACGACACCTGCAAACAAAATTCTTGAATGACTAAATATTTTCATGTTTTGTCTCAAAAACATAGCTTATGACCCCTCATTGGAACGAGCTCATTGAGCTCGGTCCAATGAGGGGTCATAAGCTGTGTTTTTGAGACAAAATGTTTTTTAAAATAATGAAATTGAATGGTGATTTTTGTAAATCGCGCTGGCCAGTTTTGGCCGTTACGTTGGGTAAAGGGTTAACTAACTTGTTTTTGCTGATGTCGTATTTCACAGAGTCATGACATGACACGTGGCACCTGTGTCTTGAGCAGCTATCAAGGGGAAGATCAGACCAATCAATGAGATAAAACCAATCATGATTCCTGCCAATCATTGTTACAACTTCTTAAGTTTGATACCTGCTTGAATGAAATCGTGAATCACACATAAATACACACACTTTTGATCAAATGGTGTTCCAAGTAACCATCGGCACGAACCGATGTTCAAGCATTTCTACCGATGGTGAACCGGTTGTTTAAAATCGGCCGATGCGATTGCCAAGCTTCGGTTAATCACTAGCCGCATTTGCTCGTGAATGAGTTGCTCACTATTCCCTTCTGGGAAGAAGTCTTTAAAGGATGTAGATCACTGAAAGAAGAGTTAGTTTCTCGATTCGCACAGGTGACCCAGTTTAGCCATACGACTACGGTTGCAACGTAATCCAAAACATTACGATTTGAATTCGTCACTGGAGCGTTGATGCCACTGAGTACCGAGTTATTTGTGTATTTATTTACTGGGGTTTAACGACACTTTCAACATCCAGAGTCACCTCGTGTCTGATAGTTTTACGGGCGGAGGAAGCCTGAGTACCCGGAGAGAACCACTGAACAGCAGTGAGTAATGTCAGACTCCTCAAATTACCAACTCAGCACAAGCAGGGTTAGCCTTTGTTGACCACATGTGTACCATCGATGTGAGGTACGTCTTAGTACTGAGCGCCACCATGCCCCCATATGCATTGCTCAGGGACACAACGCAGTTTCCTCGAGTATCGAGTTACACGAGGCATGTACTTACTTGGCCATATAAGACATTGGTTGTACGCAGACTGTTCTAGATATATGAACAAGAGGTTCATCTACGTCCACCTCACAGCTGTCTTTTGTTTCGTTGATTTTAATTTTTTTATACGAGTGGGAGAGTATTAGTACCTCAAGTGTTTTTTTTCGGGAACAAACGAATTATGAAATTGGCTTTGACTTGTACAGTTAAAACTAGAATTCCTGTCATGAAATGCGCACAAATAGCACGTCGATATGCGCGTTAATCTACGCGTTATGACCATAGTAAGGCTATCAAATTTTGAACATATGGCCTGTGCACGAGCAATGTTTCAGCCAATGGACCTCCGGGTAACCCGGTGGTCCATTGGGTGAAACATTGCCTGTGCTTGCCATGATTAACCAGGAGAACCTGTCGTGCTTTGGATGACATTCGATATGGCAATTGCGCGCAATTCCAACGCGCAATTAAGCCTAGACAAGCGCGCAGTTCATGACAGGACTTCTAGTTTTAACTGTAAGTGCAGTCGTGTTGCATGTTTTTAAGTGTATGATCATCCACATCGCCAAGCTCCATCATTAATATCTGCCATGTTTCGGCACATTCGTGCACAGATTTATTCACTGAACAACGGCTATCTTCATACTGAAGATTTGTGACATTCAGGTTTTAGGTGTCGTGCAACGTTACGTTGGTCAAATTTTAGAGAATTTTTTTTCGCAGTCCAAAAATGGCCGGAAAGAAATAACCTCAATACATTATATATTAAAATGTTTGGGAATAAATATAGGACATGTCTGAACTGAACTTTGGCATCGAGGTTCTGCCATGTAGTTGGGAGCACTGCCTGAAGATTTGCTCTGGCATAGTAAGAGGCCAAACTTTCAACAATAAAATACCTTAAAATGACTGAACAGTTGTATTTTGCAATCCTTCTGGTACAGATTCGGATAATTTTTTTTTCTCATTCACGAGAAGAGTGAGCAGTAAGACTAATGCAATCTAATTGTATCTACCAACCCCAAATGCTTCCATTTTGTCCTGGTTTTGTGTTGATGAGGAAAGTTCAGCAGGGTTCCATACAGTTTATAGCAACAGGTATGGAGGCACAAGTGACTTCATCAATGACAAATGAACTTTCTGCAGTAATTATACCTCGTAATTCTGTTGAAAATGATTTAATATCCTTGATAAACTAAGGGCAAAAATACCCTAATTTATTTATTTGGTATCATATGTGTCATTTCCGGTGTTTAGTAAATGACAACTGCTTTTTGAATGTTCAACTAAGGAGAACTATGCCAACAAGGATTGATAAAACCCTCAAAACCAACAGTCTATCATCAAGAAAATTTGTATCAACCAATTGATTTCTTTTAAAACTTCATCCAACTTAACGGCCAAAACCGGCCAGCGCTATTCTCAAAAATCGCCTATTAATTTTCATTATTTTTTTATTTTTTCTCAAAAACATAGGTTATGACCCCTCATTGGAACGAGCTCGTCGAGCTCGTTCCAATGGGGGTCATAACCTATGTTTTTGAGACAAAAAATGAAAAACATTAGTTATTCAAGATTTTTTTTGCAAGTGTCGTCTGCTTTTCATGTAAAGTAAAGGGTTAACGTGTGGAATGTCCATTCTATGTTTTACTTTGCATAATTTGTTTTCAAACTATCCTCCACCTACAGCAAGTTTCTGGGAAGGTTGACTATTACCAGAACCAGCCGATTTTACAAAGGTCAGGGCTTATTTTGTTGGCTGCATCCAATTTGCTATGCAGCCAATGAAAGACGTAAACAAAACCATGATTATTTCACTTAAGGAGTTCATTTATCTGTAATTTCATAATCGTTCGTGTCTAATTTCGGAAATATAACCACTGTGGAATATTTATGTTGTAGATACATGATGGCATGCGATTTCAGTGGTACCAGTTTCATAATACATAGAGATTATTACCATTATGTGGATGTACAAAATATGTATCCGAGTCGAGCTCCGCGTTCTAAGGACAGATCACGACGATCTACCCTTAGAACCCGGAGCGAGACTCGGATACATATTTTTTACATACACATAATGGTAATAAACATTTTATCTTACAATATATTGGGGATAAGTCAAGAATGTAGACGAATATATAACGAACTATTTATTCGTACGGATGAACTCAAAAAATGGAACTCACGCGAAAGGAACGTGCTTGTATCCGACCGCCTGATACAAACATCTGTATCGGGGGGGTCGGATACACGACAGTTGCGTAGTTAATGCAGACAAAATACATGTTGATTGTATGATAAAAGGTTTTCTCACGCGAACAGCGATAAAATCGGTACCGTATTGGTCAATTTGACACTCAATTTACGATGTTCAAAAATTTTACTGCAGATGGATAGCTAAAAGCGTTGTTGTTCTCCTATTTTTTAACTCTCTCAGTTCCAGACAAAGCATGGAAATGGAATACCGGAAATTCTGTGATAAATATAGTTCTGCCTTCAGTCAAATAATATTGTTGTACAAACACAACTATGTCGATTACCATTAATGTTATGTGGATATATTTTTGTTTTCAAACCTAATTATGTAGTTTTATATTTTACATTTTGACAACAACAACCTTACATTATTACGAAAGAGAGGCGCGGTGATCCATTTCCGAAAACGGTATCCCTGAATGAGGAAACTGAAAAGATACCCTGCAGTAATGGCATTGTCTCTGCAACTTTCCCCTGTTAACTTATTGATCGTTTTGGATTTCGTCGCCTTGCAGACATGATATGAGTGTGGTCGTCTCTGCTGTTCTTAGATCTTTGAAAGCACTATTTTGCCTAAGTTCACGATTTGCCTTTCATTGTTACAAACCCTCATGTTGGGAGCGTGGTTTAGGGCGGGCCTAAATGCGTTTTTTCGGTTCATTGTGTTATGAAAAGAAGAAAAATAAATACTTTAGCCAATCATTTGGCCCGAAAATGCATGGACAGAAAAAGGTTTAATTTTACCAAATTAAAGCGTCAAAACTAGTTTTCCACAAACTGTTTTGGTTTATGTTTAATATGTTTATTACTTTGCAAAGTGTGGTTTACTGGGATGTCCGGGTTTGATTATAAACAATAACTTCACAAGTAAATTATGCAGTCAACAATTGGGCCGTGTATCCGTGGGCGCAAACGAAGACGCTATGTCGTGGGTGTAATGGGGACTTCATTGTTTTGGGGGTTTTGTTTAACCCTTTACCTAAGATGAAAAGCAGACGACACTTGCAAACAAAATTCTTGAATAAGCATTATTTTCATTTTTGTGTCTCAAAAACATAGGTTATGACCTTCATTGGAACGAGCTCGACGAGCTCGTTCCAATGGGGGTCATACCCTATGTTTTAGAGACAAAAAATAAAAAAATAATAAAACTCAATTGGCGATTTTTGAGATTAGCGCTGGCCGGTTTTGACCATTACGTTAGGTAAAGAGTTAAATAATATAATTATCGTTAAAAATGAAAAGTAATAAACAGAGTAATCACTTGACTCGACTGGTTACGTGAAATAATTTATTCGAGGCGAAGGACTATATTGTAAAACACTCGTGCGCATTCTCTAACTCGTGTTTGTACAACGCCCCTCATCTCTCATGAATTATTTCACGTAACCAGTCCAGTCAAGCGATTAATCTCTATAAATCCAAAGATGCTCGATTTGGTTCAATATGAAGCAGCTCACTACAAAATCATGCCACTATCTGCTGCTTCGAGAATTTGCTGGATTCATAATTAATAGTAATTATATAATAATAATAAATATTAATATTAATGAATATAATTATATATATATGAAGACATTAAATTGTCGTTTTAGCACTGGGCCAGATAAACTGGAACGACAAAAATAATTGCCTTGTGCAGATTTTAACACAATAATTGCTGGAATTGATTTAATGCATTGTACGTTCCCATTGTCACGCCTAAATCTGCCCAAAGTTTGCCTTGTTACTGCTCAACCAAAGTACTATTGAACATTTATTATTAAACAAATTAACCCCAGGATAACGTAACGGAAAACACGTCTGCCCAATTAACGAAAATAGTTGTCCCTTTAAAGCTGTATACGTTTATAATGCACAAAACCTATGCGCATTTGTCATATGTTACGTTCTTTTTTATAATTCTTTATTGAGAACTGACCAGTTAAATTACACACTGACTATAAAATAACACGTCACTTTGTCGATGTATAGCAAAATAAACTTACAGAGGTTACGTTACATTCTTGCAAGGTGTCGATCGCAACTTCGTACTTTGTTATCTCCCTTCCATCGGTCAGGGGAGTATGATTGAATTGCGCGGGACAACTTCATAGGTAATCATCTTTATGAAGTGTATTTTTTATTCATTTTTGTTATTTTCCTTCAAAACTACAAACAGATGACTGGGTTTTTGTAACGAGGTATTTTTTGCATTCTGGTAAGATCTGGTATTACAGCTCATGGTCTAGATGGAGTACCTTGGTTTTTATACCATGGTTACCTATTCTACAATATAGGAAAAGCTTCTGACATAGATTTTAGCTTATCACACCAACCGTGGTGAACACGCCAACAATGGGATTTCAATAGTTAAAATTTACACCTACAGTGGAACTACATCCATTCTGACCTTTGGTGGCGTCGACCTGAATGAAACTTGTCTAAATGTATCGCACGTCGCCTCACGAAGAGTGAAATGAAAGTGACAATTATTTATTACGTTTTTAAATGAGTTTACCCCATAAGGCACCAAAACTTAACAAACATGCATTGTCTCATGTTAATAAAGCATGCATAACCCGAAATGGTATGTTATTATGCTATAAAAATGAAAAAGGACCCGTTTCATTTTCCATTTCGTTTCGGCGATAAACTTGACAGCGGAAGAACCGCCCACGAATGCTCGTGTAAACAAAAACAGATTCGCACGTACGTACGTCTGGCGCTCAGTAAAATCGAGAAAAAATAATAGCGACTCTTAATAATCTGACGATCATGGTATAAATAAACTATATCCAAAGTAGCTTGGTATACCAAATGTTCACCACTCGTGGTGAAGTGGTGTTAACCGCGCACCAAAGGCTCGCGGTTAACACCTCTTCACCACTCGTGGTGAACATTTGGTACACTAAGCAACTATGGGTATATTCTATATATCTACCACGTTTTTTTCTCATCGCTCATCTCAGTAGATTTTGGCAGCAATTATGCATAATAACCTCTCCAGGCCGACTTCAGCACAGGTTGATATGTATATGAAGTACGGTGCAGTCATTCGAATTTCTCAGCTTTCACCAGCGTGTCTCCACGACGACCTGTCTCACTAAGAGCTCTTGGTCCGATGCAGTTTCCGATTCAACATAGTTTTCAAACCCACCGGAAAGAAAGGTTATCAAGGAGTAACAAGATACAGGCTGATTTAGCCTAGCCGAGCGCCGTAGCGAATGGGGGTGGTGGGGGGGGGGGGGGGGGGGTTGTTAGGTGTGACACCACCCTAATATGTTTTCAATTCGGTACCATTTTCGATTTGCTTGTAGTTTTAGATGTATATCCACTCATGCTGTTTGTTTGTGTGTTTATTTGATCATAGAGGTTTAACTATACTTTCAACAGCTAGGGACATGTCGTGTCGGAGAGGTTTACGGGTCGGTGACACCGAGGTAACCAAAGAGAACCACCTAGCAGCGGTGAGCAACTGTGGGACTCTCAACTTACCAACCCAGTCCACTCAGAGATAGAAACTTTATATGTAAAGTACGCCATTGGCATGCAGCCTTAGTATATAGCGCAATCCTGTCCTCACGTGGGCAATCTAGAATAGGTGTTTTGCCCAAGGACACAACCCAGATGCCGCGGAACAGGATCAAACCGTCGACAAGTCAAGTGTTCTAACCATTGATCTTGTTACGAGACTAGATTACATAACAGGACTTGCGTCACATACGAGTTCGATCACACAAATGGACTGCTGTGGTAACCGATTTAGACAGGTCGTCCCCTGAGTTCCAATATGTTCTATGTGCCTACTGGCACATAGAACACATTGGAACTCAGGGGACGAGTTAATGGACAAGGTTGACCAGCTTGGTGTGCGGTGCGTGTTAATTAAATAAGAAGTTGCGTCACGTCCGCCAGATGTATATTTTTATTTATCCACAATAGATGTCCAATAATTCTTCAGTTTCGGTACTATAAACTCCAGTAACTAATATTCCAACTTCATCATCAACGAAATCCTACATCGTATCACCGAGCATATGTCAATACCAACCCCAGTGTTGTTAAACTGACTCTGGAAGTGTATGTTTCTTTATTACAGTTATACGGAGTACAAATTGATTAATACGCGTACATGTTTCATAGCGCCCCACTTTTCCACTTTCGCTACTTACACATTACGATCTGCGTGAAGCACCAAGCATACACTGAATCACCTCCACAGCAGATTGACATGGAGGCAAATCGAAAATATTGATTAGACGAGGAGCTGATTTTTCGTTTAAATCATCTGGGTTCAATTTTAATTATATTAATTCGGTGCATGACATATTTTAAATGAACAGCAACGAACGATATATTAGCCTGCATGGTTCTCATCTTGCGGAGGATGGCACGAGTTGCCAGACTCGTCGTTTATATGGATATCTTGCGCATGAAATAGAACTTACCCGCATTTGGTTACAGGGTTTGACGCACATATTTGATAGACAGGGGTCTGTTTGTGCAGGTATCGATTGCTGTATCAAAACTTGACACATGTGGGATGAGACAGGTTACAGATTAAATTTAGTACGAATTGCCTCAGTTCGGGAAGCTAAAATCCTTCGAATTTGATGATGTTTTAGACATGAACCAGTGGCTGTAATTATCAGATTTCAGCCTTCCGGTCGTGGTCGGGAAGCACTGTGTTTCAGCAAACATAAAAAAGCTCTACTCTTTCCTGGCAATTCGATTCGTGTCGAGTCACGCCCATTTGGATAATTTCGAATCACAGAGCTGTCCTCAAACTCCTACCAAATGTACCCCCTTGAACCTTTCTTCTGTCATCAGGTCTCCTGTACAGGAGACCTGATGATGGAAGAAGAGTTCAAGGAGGTTCGTTTCAGAATTTGATTCTGTTCTAGTATATTCTGCCTTTTTGGTTGGTTTGGTCCAAACAGACGAGTCACAAGGCAAACAAAACTTGAGTTGAGACGGACAGTATTTATGGTTGTAAGAAGATGAAATATATATCACGTGAAGAGCGGTGAGTTTCGACTCGAGATTCGATTCGATTCGATTCGAAATCCTCTGCCTGGTTCGATTCAGTATTCGATTCGATCTAAAATACAGTGAGATTCCAAGTACCCCACTCAATTGCCCCAAACGGGAAAATGTTATATCCTCATTCTCAATTTCCTTTTTTATCAATCCTTGATCACTTTCAGAAACATTAAAAGTTCAGTGTTATTTGTAGACATAAATTTGATTTCTGAGAAGAAGTAAAATGATTATTTATTTATATTTGTTTATTTATTTATTTATTTATTTATTTTTTTATTTATTGGTGTTTAAGGTCACATATTTCTGCACAATGGCTAATCAAGAACTCGACAGTTTTACGGGTGGAGGAAGACGGAGTATCCGGAGAGAAACACCGAGCAACGGCGATCAACTGTCAGCTCCCCAACAAACTAACTCCACACAAGCAGGGTTAGCATTGGTTGAAGACAGGCGCACCATCGACGTGTAGTACGCCTTAGTACACAACGTCACCGTGCCCCCATGTGAGCAATGGAGGTGAAGTGTCTTGCCCAAGGACACAACGCGGTTGCAGAAGGTGGGATTCGAACCGAGGACCTCTCGGCTTGCAGCCTGCACCTCCACCTACTGAGCCATCGCGCCCCCAAACGAAATTATTTGTTGCTTTGTTAACTTTATAAAGAAACATATGCCATTTGGCGCATTCTTGGATCAACAAATTCAATTCTGTCAAAAAAATGTGTAATTTTATTGTTTCGGCAGGCCTCTGATAAAATAACACTTCCGAAGTTTGTTAAAGCTGGAGTGAAGGCTGAAAACATCAAACAGGCCCAGCAACGTAGTTCGCTCTCTGATGAAGTTTCAGTCAGGATTAATTACACTCTTCAAGTACAGCAATTTCTTTTCTGGAACTATTAATCAGAATAGAATGTCGTATGACAACAATTATTTATTTATTTATTGGTGTTTAACCCTTTACCTAACATGAAAAGTAGACGACACTTGCAAAAAAAAATTCTTGAATAACTATTTTTTCCATTTTTGTCTCACAAACATAGGTTATGACCCCTCATTGGAACGAGCTCGACGAGCTCGTTCCAAAGAGGGGTCATAACCTATGTTTTTGAGACAAAAATGAAAATATAATGAAAATTAATTGGCGATTTTTCAGAAAAGCCATACCCAGCTTTCGGTCCGGTGTCTGCTGCGCATGCGTCACTTTCGGGGAAAAAGTGGATCTAAATCTTAACACTGATGCCTATAGACAAAATATTTTAAACATTAATTACACAAATAACCTGTTGAAAGACAATATTTTACGCGTTATTTCCATTTAGTTCCATTATTCTAGTTTAATATAATATGTTTATGTTGATTATAGCGCAATTATTTTTTGCTTCCTTTTTAATTTGAAAATTGGTCCTGAACATCGTGTAGAACATTAGTAAATTTTACGAAAAAAGCCGACCCAAAATGTGTTTAAATGTATTTTTTACCTTTGAAAATGTTAGGTGAAATTTTTACGCGTTATTTTAGTAATCTGCAATAAATACAGAAAACAGTAATATAAATATAATGAGTATACGATATTTTGTTTTTGCTTCCTTTTTTTGGTTGAAAAAGAGCATTTTTCAGAATATTTCAAGTGAGCGTCAGATTACGCGTGAACTGAGGCTCGTCTTTTAAGAGGCAGAGTATTTCTCTTTACTTCGGATAAAGTGGAATATTCATGTGCTATGTGATTTTTGTTCACAATTTTACATTAAGGTGATTATAATTTTCATAATTTTTAAGTTTTTTTTTTTTACTCGTCATTTCTGCTTCTCTTATGTATAATGGATCTGAAATTAAAGGCACGTGAGCATTGGTGATTTTTTTCTTGAAATACAATTGAAGTAAATCTGAAAGGAAAGAAAGAAATCTCTATCAAAGAACACTACTGCTAGGATTAGTTTTAAAAAAAAAATGAAATTTCTCCTTATTGTCATAAAGAAAGGTTAAAAATCTCCCGTTGAGTATATTTTTATTAAGGTGATGATAAAGAATACAATCACAGTTCAGAAAATTACACTGGATTTCTCTCATGCTATCTTTCTTTACAATTGCAATGGATTAATCCAAGTAATTATAATCCTAAGACATGAAGCCTCGATGCACAATGGATAAAATATATAAACCAGATCTTCTGTTAACAGCTACAGATTAGAGACGGGCTAAGGTGTTACTAATATTGTCATAAATGATCAAAGTAATAATGAAGATCCGCTTGTACATCTGATTGTTTTTACGACAATCACAAACCCCTGATATCAATTAAGGAAAAGTCAATTCTCTCGCTCGTTGATGTTTTCTGCATTCATTCACCCCAGTATTTCGAGATAACTCCCCTACCGGACAGAAAGCTGGACATGGCTGGACGGTTTTGGCCGTTACGTTAGGTCACATATATCTTCACAATGGCTAATCATGACCACGACAGCTTTACGAGTGGAGGAAGCCGGAGTACCCGGAGAGAACCACCGAGCAACGGCTATCAACTGTCAGCTCCCCAACATAATAACTCCACAAAAGGACGGTTAGCATTGGCTGCAGACAAGTGCACCATCGACGTGCAGTACGCCTAGGTATACAACGCCACCGTGTCCCTACGTGGGCAATGGGGGTGAAGTATCTTGCCCAATGACACAATGCGGTTGTCGCAGGTGGGATTCGAATCGGGGACCTCTCGGCTTGCAGCCTGCACCTCTACCTACTGAGCCACCGCGCCCCCATGACAACAAGTGATAGATTATCGGTATCCGGACAAAATACCCTCGGACAAAATACCCTTAGGACATAATACCCTAAAAAAAAATACCCTTAGGACATAATACCCTCAATGGGTAGGACAAAATACCCTCGGACAAAATACCCAAAGACCAAATGTATATAAAGTTAGATTTTTGGTGTGGGGGGGGGGGGGGGGAGGGGGCGGGGTAACTGCATCTAAGGCACTAGCCGGTGTTTTGTTTGAAATAACAAGTACCAATGTTTTTAATTTTTTTTATTACCCCTTTACCTAACGTAACGGTCAAAACCGGCCAGTGCTATTCTCAAAAATCGCCAATTCATTTTCACTGCTTTTTCATTTTTTGTCTCAAAAACATAGGTTATGACCCCTCGTTGGAACGAGCTCGTCGAGCTCGTTCCAACGAGGGGTCATAACCTATGTTTTTGAGACAAAAAATTAGTTATTCAAGAATTATTTTTGCAAGTGTCGTCTGCTTTTCAGGTTATGTAAAGGGTTAAACTAAATAGATATGAAGCACAATACCAATGGCAGATGGCAATTGAATATGAAGCACAATATAAATGGCTTCAAAAGTAGACAAAATTGCTACAATTGTAGATTAAATTAACCCTAAAAAATTGAAAGAGAAAAGATAGAATAAAGTTGTGGAAGAACCGAAACACTGATAGAAGAATGTAGAAAGTAATGGAAAAAATTACAAGAGCCAGCTTGAACACCCCTTCCCCCCCCCAAAAAAAATCCAACTTTATATACATTTGGTCTGAGGGTATTTTGTTCGAGGGTATTTTGTCCTACCCATTGAGGGTATTATGTCCTAAGGGTATTTTTTTGAGGGTATTATGTCCTAAGGGTATATTTTTGAGGGTATTATGTCCTAAGGGTATTTTGTCCGAGGGTATTTTATCCTACAATCTACATTATCAGCTGCCTCAGTTTATAATTCGATATTGTTAGCCGAGTCGACAATTCTTTTCCTATTTGCCCTTCACATAACATAACAATTAGAACTGGACACCACTATTCACAAAAAGTGACCAATCAAATTTTGATATTATTTTCTTCAGTTTGTACCCCCCCCCCCCAAAACATAGCTTTTGTCTCCTCTGAGGGGGTATAAGGGAGATAGGAATGATTTAATTTTAATTTGTCCTTTGGGTGCAACAAGGCGTAATCTACAATACTCAAGTTACAGCACCCAAGGGGCGAATTATTGGAGAATGTCCTTCAAGTGTCGTCACGTAGAGTTGAACATTTCTTTTGTTTACCCTGTAACTGATGACTCCAAAAATCAACACGATCAATAGCCTTGCTCCATCGGGTTGTCGCCATCTAAACTTGTGGATAGCAAAATGTGAATGACTTTTGCTGTGTTTACTGGACGTACCTGTATTTCGAAGGTCCAATTCTGTCACACCTTAACTCAAGGTTGTTTTACTTTTTTCATAAGTTGTTGTAAAAAGTGACGTAATCCCGTTAACCTGCACTAATAAATTTGCATCTTTCTCTTATGGGAGTGGGGGATAGGGGACATTGTCCTATTGCTCTACTGATAACTGATTATTTATTTATTTATTTATTTATTTATTTATTTATTTATTTATTTATTTATTTATTTATTTAGTTTTAACGACACTTTTGACACCCAAGGTCACCTCGTGCCGGACATATTTTTGCGGGTGGAGGAAGTTGGAGTACCCGGTGAGAACCACTGCGCAACGGCGATCAACTGTCAGACTCTCCCAACGTCCTCACTCCGCACAAGCAGTGTTAGCATTGGTTGAACACAGGTAATCCATCGACGGGCAAGGCGCCGTAGTACACGGCGTCACCGCGCTACTACGTGGGCAATCGGGATTAAGTGCTTTGCCCGAGGACACAACGCAGTTAATACTGGCGGGGTTCGAACCGTGGTCCTGTCGGTTTGAAGTCCAATGCCATTGAACCACCACGCTCCCTTCTTAAAGCTGATCACATTGTTCAGATTATTATAATCCCTGATGGGTACGGGTGTGGGGTGGGAAAATCTCACCCGAGGGCAAGATATTTGGGCCAGACACTCGGCTTGCCGAGTGTCTGGACCAAATATCTTGTCCCGAGGGTGAGATTTTCCCATCCCACACCCGTACCCATCAGGGATTATTTTTCTCCCCCACCATACAGCGGTAACGTTAGCCAGAGGTAATCGGCGGTCACGTGCTGATATAATCAACTCATTTGGTATTCGTTGTTTTGAAAAACTAATGACACCATCGGAATGAGCATGCAAAAGTTATGTATATACCAAAGGTATATACCACGAAATCAATTAGGAACGGTGGCATCTTGGGGTTTAAAGAGTTTTAGAGCATCAAACTTTGACCACATGGCATTCTGATGACGTCAATATGAATTGGATGGTAGCAAGAAACTGATACGATATGCATAACGTCATAATAACGTTGTAAATGTATAACGTCACGTGGGTGGGGTGCATGGGATACATCTGTCTCTCCTTGCTATCTCACCTTGGACACACCTATGTTACACATGAAGTGGGGGTAGAAAACAAGTGAAAACAAATCATTTGTTTATAGGCTATTCTCGTTTGAAAGAATGTATTATCAATTTATCTAACACTCGTGTAAAATGAAATACAAAACAAGCAGTGTGGTTTACTACTAAAATACCGAACTATTTTATTTTGCACATTGCCGCCCTGACTAAAATCGTCATTAAAATTGACTTTTGATAAAATTATCTCCCTTGAAATTATGAGATAAGCGAGGAACGTCCAATTTAGTCGCAAGTAATGGTTGAGAAAACCCCTGAGACATCAGTATGAAATAAAATCAAGTTTCCATTTATTACTTTTAAGAGACTAAAAGAACAGACAGATGTCTGTTCTTTTCGTTTATTAAAAGCAACAAGCGAAAAACTTGGCTTTTCCTGGCAACCTAATTTGAAGCAAATAGTTCACAGATAATTTCTCATTATAAATATTTATCAGTATTTCCAAATGAAACAAAATACTGCATTTTGATTGGCTGAGAGGTACTTGCAATCCACAGTTGCTTTTTTACACGGTGTAAAAACAAGAATATACAATAGCAGGCTATATGGCTAAAAAAATAGTACCCATTTTTAATTGTTAATTCATACTTTCTGCTCGGTTGTGTTAGAACAAAAATAAAAATACAGGAAATTTAACATTTATGTGCAATAAAATATTACAGATATGGATGTCATTGGAACTGGCTCACTGAGCCAGTTCCAATGACATCCATATTTGTCTGCTTTTATTTATTAAGAAACTCACAAAGTACAAATTTTCTGTCATTTTTTTTCCCACAATGTAGGTTAAAGTATTAAGTACACCAAAATTCTTGGAAATAAATCCGTTATCCTTGTGTTTTCCAGGGTGTATGGGAATTTAAACCGGTTTGGGAACTCATACACCCTTCGGCTTCGTCTCAACATTAAAGTGTAAACTTTGGATTTGTTATGCCCCCGAACAAAAATTTCGGGGGTATATAGTCGAGGTCTCCGTCCGTCCGTACGTCCTTTCGTCCGTCCGTCCGTCCGTCCGTACGAACATTTTGTATTATAACTCGAGCATCAGTTGTCGGATTTTAATATTCTTTGGCATGGTGATAAGGCAGCTTGGGGGAACGGATGCCCTCGTACCTAGCGTTTCGTCCATTCATGTTTTGTAAAGTTATGGCCCCTGTTTGTTTGTGGCCTCTGTTTCTGACTTAGGTAAATTGTACCATAGCCTATAGGGTTGTTTGGATGAACCAATTCTCTTCAAACATTCCGAGGTTATTTATTTGCATGCAAGTCCGACTTTGCTACCTTCGGGGGCTTCAGCGCACGCGTTGGCGTTGCTCTTGTTCTTCTAGCGAATGCGTTTTTACAGTATTTGCAAGTTTTTTATTCTACCTTGGAAAAATTAGTAAACTTCAGCTCCTAGACGTGCATATTAATGGAAAAAGCGGTGTCTGTAGTACAGGTCTCGATGTGCACACTGTTGATATATTGGACAGAAAAAATACAGAACATCAAAAGACTGTGAACACGCCATTGTCCTATTTTAAATGGGGTTCAACAGGGAATAATGAAACGTTCAAACTGAATGGGGAAAAGTTGTAAAAATCCAGCATCTGTATTTTCACACTCCTATTCGGAAAAAGGTCTTAAGTTTCTCCAATGATGCGCTCTTCGTTGATACAAATTTGGTCACACCTCAAAATTTCATTTTTTTTAAATGAAATTCCCACACCCTTGGTGTTAAACGTACTGACAGCTTTAAGAAATTAAGGGAGCTAACTTTCCCGTAAATCCCATCCAATGACGAAAACTGTCCGTCATGGTCAAAAAAGGTATACATTTTTTCACCATGTACAGTACGTGGAGAATATAATATCACTAAATCACCCGCAGCGTGGAGATTCCACCCGAGGAATAATTACAAATTCAAGGCCTAACCAGCACCAGCAAAGTTTCAGCCAATGGACCTCCGGGTTATACCCGGAGGTCCATTGGCTGAAACATTGCTTGTGTTTTTTTGTCGATATGTAAAAATTTGAAAGTTATAGCTTGGGTGATAACTCCACTCCGCGGGTGATTTAGTTACAATCCACTCTCCACGTACTGTATTCCATAAGCTGAGTAACTGCCAGTGTGTATTGTGATTTTCAAAAATTACATATATTCCTCGAGTTGTTAAATCTATCCCGCTCCATTTGATATATGTTTACACAAGAAAAAAAGACTAATCGCACCCAAGATATTTCTACATAACAAATTTCCCTATTTGTGTCTCATTTATTTTGTCAGTCAAAACACAACATGTGCAATCAACAAGAAGCCAAATCTCGCCCAATATGTTTCTACAGAACCAATTTCCGCATTTGTTTCTTATTATTTTGTCAGTCAAAACAACATCTACAACCAACCCAAAGACCAGTAGCAATGCTTATTTGAAAAGAAATATAACCCATTTCAGAAAAAAACCTTAACTCTTTACCTAACACGAAAAGCAGACGACACTTGCAATAAAAATTCTTGAATAACTAATTTTTTTCATTTTTCTTTCTCAAAAACATAGGTTATGACCCCTCGTTGGAACGAGCTCGACGAGCTCGTTCCAACGAGGGGTCATAACCTATGTTTTTGAGACAAAAAAAATGAAAAGTAATTGGCGAATTCTGAGAATACCGCTGGCCAGTTTTGGTCTTTACGTTGGGTAAAGGGTTAAAGTTTTTTATCTGTTTTAATCATCGCTGGACACATGACATGGGGAGGAATGCTCCAGGGTAGCGAACGTCGCGAGAATTCCCAGGTTCCATCACACGGCATCCATCCATATAAAACGATGTTTGTATCCGCCTCTGGGCAGGATTGCCAGAAGCCAATCGGATTTTTCTTTGTGAGGAGGGAAGTGTTGCAGGACTGCCCATCATTTAAAAATTACGCTAGTTTGAAGCTCTCTTGTCCGTGGTATAATTTTTTTTTTTTTTGCGGGGGTGGGGGGGGGGGGGGGGTGAATAATTAACACCTTACCTAGCGAATCGGCCGCATCCGCCCGCGTAATTTACAAATCGAACCTCTGACGAAACATTATCTACATATTTTATGAAACCTATATCATATGACCCCTCACTGGGACGAGCGCTTCAAGCTCGTTCCAGTGAGGGTCCTATGGTATAGTTTTGTTGAAATCGTCTGCAAAATTGAGAACGAAATAATTTAAAAAAACAAATTTTGATATCGGGTACGTTAGGTAAAGGGTTCACGCAATGTCTCCACCTGATATATTATTGTCTCAATCAATTTCCGACCCTCATCCTCTTCACAGCAACAGTTGAGTGGAATACTTGGAAGGCTTTATATAATCTAGACAGCTGACCCGATTCTTCAACCACAGCGATGGATTATCGGTTGACAATCTGTCGTCGTTTGTTCCGATTTATTGGTTTTTGTTTTCAACTGCAAATAAAGTGTGTTTGGAGAAACAATTCTAACGTTGATCAAACTTAACCCTTTTAACTCGAACGGCCGTTTTTTTCCGGACAGGAACATGACGCGTCATAACTTCATTCAAAAGGATGGCCTTTCAGTAAATGTGTGGGGTAGACCAAACAATATTTTTAACGTGCAGCTTGGGGACTGCACGTTGAAAATATTGATTGGTCTACCCCAAATAATGAATATGGGCTCTAATTGCTGCCAATGAACTGGCATGGACCTCATTGCCCATGTGGGGGCACGGTGACGCTGTGCACTAAGGCGTTCTGCACGTCGATGGTGCACCTGTCTTCAACCAATGCTAACCCTGCTTGTGTGGAGTTAGTATGTTGGGGAGCTGACACTTGCTGACCGCTGCTCGGTGGTTCTCTCCGGGTACTCCGGCTTCCTCCATCCGTAAAACTGTCATGGTCATGATTAACCATTGTGCAGAAATATGTGACCTTAAACACCAATAAATAAATAAATAAATAAATAAATAAATAAATAAATAAATAAATAAATAAATAAATAAATAAATAAATAAATAAATAAATAAATAAATGAACTGGCATGGAAGATACTACTAGAGTTCAAAGGGTTAAGGAGTCGTCCAACAAAAAAACGGTCGTCATTTTTTTTTTCACCACTGCCTAAAATATTGATAAAAGAGGTGAATAAAGACATATTATACAAGGAGGGTGGGGGGGGGGGGGGTGGATGTGGTGGTTTACTAAAAAAAATTGAAGGAGGGTATCCTTCTGTGTATACTCCGAAAAGGCCAAAACACAGTTTCCACACAACCCTGTAAATATTTTACTATAGATTTTGAAAAAGATTGCATTTGTAACAGCTTAGAATGTATTTCAGCTGGAAGCAGCCAATTTATAATGCTAAGACCCCAGATGGGCCTTAGTGGGTTTATCCAGAAGGCATGTTAACCTGTTGTAACCTAACAACCCGTCTGTTCGAAACATTTCAGGAGTTGCCTGTAGAAAAAAAGATACTCAACTTAACCCTTTGAACCCTGGTGGTATCTTCCATGTCAGTTCAATGGCAGCAGTTGGAAGAGTCCATATTCATTATTTGGGGGTAGACCAATTAATATTTTCGACGTGCAGCCTTATGGCTGCACGTTGGAAATATCGATTGGTCTACCCGTTACATTCACTTCGCAGCCATGCAACTTAATGAAATAATGACGTGTGATACGTATGATGTTCCTTGGCCGGAAAAGAGGCCTTTCGGTTTCAAAGGGTTAACAAATATAAAAATATTACCCGAGAAGTTGGAAAAAATCCGCCATTCAGACTGCGTAAAAATTTCAGATGGTGGAGGTATATTCCCCAAACTGAGATAACCTTGACAGGGAAGTAGTTAAATGATACAAAATTTTAGGGCTGTACGTTGAAAATATTGATTGGTCTACCACACACAGGCGCTGAGCATCCGACGTAATGAAATTATGGCGTATCATGTTCCTGAATGGAAAAACGGCCGTTCGTGTTCAAAGGGTTAAAACCATGTGTTTCTGTCAACATAATCAACATAAATTGATATTATGAGCCATTATTATAAATATATTAATGCCATCTCCGTCAATTGTAAAAAGTTAATTATTATTATTTATTTATTTATTGGTGTTTAAGGTCACATACTTATGCACAATGGCTAATCATGACCGTGACAGTTTTACGGGCGGAGGAAGCCGGAGTAACTGACTGTTTGGACCAATTTAAAAATAAGAACTAGATTTCATAATCTTTTTTATGTTCTGTAACTTGTTTTCTGTTCACTCTATCAACAGTGTGCACATCGTGATATACAATACAGACATTATCCTCTCCATTTATTTGAATGTCTAGGGGTAAGATTTGCTCCTTTTTTTCCTTGGAAGAATAAAACTTGCAAATTACTGTGAAAACACATTCGCTAAACAAACAGCAAAAGAATAGATTTACTTAATTGCTTCTAATTCCCTTGCCGTAAACAGCCACGTCTTTTTTGTAACTTTTAATAAATGAAAACAACTGTATGGTGTTTTCATTTATCAAAATTATTTACTTATTTATTGGTGCTTAAGGTCACATACTTATGCACAATGGCTAATCGTGGCCGTAACAGTTTTACGCGTGGAGGAAGCCGAAGTACGCGGAGAGAACCACCGAGCATCGACGAGAAACTGTCAGCTCCTCAACACTCTAACTCTGTTCAAGCTTCGCTCAAGCAGGGTTACAGTGGTTGAAGAAATGTGAACTATCGACCTGTGTGCGCCTTAGTACACGGCGTCATCGTGCCCCCATGTAGGCAACCGGGATAAAGTGTCTTGCCTGCTTGCCCAAGGACACAACGTGAGTCGTCCCGGACGAGGATCGAACTCGGGACCTCTAGCATAGAAGTCCAAGAGCCTACCACTGAGACACCATGCTCCTTAATTTATCAAAAGCAAAACAATGAATCTTCGCTTCACTTTATTATGATGTTATGGGTGTTTTTTGACAATTACATGCTTCTCAATTGGACCGTGTAACAATCAGTAGTATAATAATCAACCAGTAGTGTAATATTAACCAGTAGTGTAATAAAAATTAACCAGTAGTGTAATACAAATCAACCAGTTGTGTAATATTAACCAGTAGTGTAATAAAATTAACCAGTAGTGTAATAAACATGCATGGAAACCAATAATTTTTCGACAAAATGTGAAAAAAAATTTGGGGTGGCTCAAATCATAGTTTGGGTACATCTTTTCGATTTTGAATCATTTTGCCGTGCACTTAAAGGCATTTTGCAGGTCAAACATCATTTCGTGGGTTCAATACGACGAGGAAAGGTATTTTTATGATTTTCGTGTGATGTGCATATTTTCTGGTGTTTAATGTCACTTTCTTCATTTGTGGCTTTATTTAAATTCAAAGTTGGCCAATTATTTATAGTAATGCTGTGCTTTTGAGAGACTGCTTACCCCAGGCATAAGTTGTCAGGTTCTATCATACCAGAAAACTTATGGGTGATAAAGTGTGGTATTCAAGGACTAGAACTGGGTAATCTCCTGCGTTGTCTACAATTATAACATTTAATACGGCCCCGGTGAATCTCTGAAGGTCTCTCTCACATCCATCCACCCATTACAGTCGCTGTATCATTATGCGTGGCTTTTTCAGTCTAGTTCACCGTTTTGAATTCGTTTTTCTTCTGGGAGTGGTTCTCCATATTTCAAAGCATAGACACTCTAGCATATTTTACGATGGTGCGGTGTGTGTTTGTGTTTGTGTGTGTGTGTGTGTGTGGGGGGGGGGGGGGGGGGTTACCTAAAATCTGCGGTAAGTTATTTTTTTCCATCTTGAAGGAGGATGTCGGTCAGAGAGTAGAGGGTATCTAAGGCGAGCGGAATAGGGTGGGTGCTTTGGAGGTCCACTGCCATTTCCGTCTGTCATGTCAAGTGATTGTTCTCGATTACCAATGGTACACAGCTATTTAGATCCTGTGATGATTTACATTTAATATGAAAAGCTTGAACTCATTCAACATGTAGAAAATATTGTTTCAGCAGAATTCATTGATGGATTAACACTACTCTTATACTGCATTAGAAGTGTGCCGTGGATAAATGACCCTCATTTGGGGAGCGAATGGGGAGGCGCAAGGGGTGTCATAGTCACGGGACCCAGGGACGCCATGTTGTGTTGTTATGGTAGCCCGCGTAAGCGGCCATGTTGTGACGTCATTCCCATAGGGATATGTGATGTAAGTGCGCGTGTGCATCGCGTGTAATTAGTTGACACGTGTTTCCTCCGTCTATTCTGTATACTGGAGACCGACATCTTGTTTTTTATGGTAGCACGTGGTTGCCCAGTGACCTCTAATGGAACGAGAATATGTTTATAGGGTAAGTTCGATTGGGTGGGAGTATAATGAATTCCCAAATAATACAGACAACTATTTATCTGGCTCGTTTTCGCGAAAAAAAGCTCATTTTCTATGTTCTTGGCCTTTCCCTGGCACGGGTTCTCCCAGAATCCTCGTTTCTAACGGACACGGACCTGCCCAGAGTACCACGTAGTTCTATGTGACTTTTAAAATGCGGTGTTCGATTGTACTAGAGTATTTTTACTAAGAGTGGCCTTGCAGGCAAATCCTTGTTTCCACTCTGTTACAGGATTTATTTAGGTACGGATACTTCCAGAATCCTCGTCTTTATGTGGCTTGAATTCTGTAAAGAAACCTCCCTTTTGGCTTCTTAGAGCATCTACTGCCCATTCTTAATCTATTTAGGTTCCTGGCTATGTCCTTATCATTAGCTCTAGTTCTAGCTAGGTATGGCACCCTCCCGACTGACATTTGACACCCTTTTTCATCGCACGAGGACCATGAGGAAAATCCTTACTAAGGCACAATCTGCCATTCATCATATCCTCATCTAGGTATTTGGGGATCACCAGAACCAGGCTATGGGGACTCGTTAGGACCACTGGAGACAAATCTTTGGAAATTAGTGGAGACCAGTCTTCGTGGACTACTACCTACAACTAATATGTACTACTAACTACTACTACTACCTACCACATACCATCTACTACTACTACTACTACTACTACTACTACTACTAGTAGTATACTACTACTACTACTACTACTACTACTACTACTACTAACCACCACTTCTACTACTACTTCTACATCTCTTTCCCCGTGGGAACCCCGGGAAGTAAGCAGCACTTGTTTACTGTGGTAAACCAGTTCCGCTTTACTAGTAAAATAGGACCCAGTCACCAATGCTTGGGGTGGAAGTCCTCTAAAATGGGCAACATGTTGATCAACGATTGACTAAACTTGACTTCATCTCCATGTTGTGTCACGATTAGCCATAGTGCATAAATATGTGACGTTAACCACCAACAAACAAACAAACAAACATTCTACATCTCTTGCTACTACTACTACTACTTCTACTACTACTACTACTACTACTACTACTACTACTACTACTCACAATCTACTGTTGGTTATCTAGTACCTGCTACAATCTACTACTGCTACTACAATCTACTACTATCCACCAGTACTATCAACTAGCCACTAGTACTATCCACTAGTACATTCCTCTAGTACTATCTACAAGTACTATTCACTAGTATTATACATTAGTGCTATTCATGAGTACTATCCACCCAATATCATCCCCTAGTATAACCCTCTGGTACTATCTACTAATACTATGTGCATCTACCATTTCTAGTATTACTACTACGTGCAACTACTACCACTACTGGAACTAGTACGAGTACAACTAGTAGTACTAGTTGCACTATCAGTGCTAATAGTAGTACTAGTACCACTACCAGTATTAGTGCCACTAACAGTAGTACTAGTACACATATCACTACCAGTACTAGTACACCTATCACTACTAATACTAGTACCACTAACAGTACTAATGCCACTAACATTAGTACTGGTACTAGTACACCTATCACTACTAGTACTAGTACCACAGTATCACTAACAGCAGTACTAGTACACCTATCACTACTAGTACTAGTACCACTAACAGTAGTACTAGTACACCTATCACTACTAGTACTAGTGCCACTAACAGTAGTGCTACTACTAGTACACATATCACTACCAGTACTAGTACCACTACGACTACCAGTGCTAGCACTAGTACCACTGTCGTACTAGTACTAATACAACTACCAGTACTAGTACTCTTGTACTACTCATACAAGTTTCATTAACAGTACTAGTGCAACTACTACCAGTAGTTGTAGTACTACTACTGCTACAACTACCACTACTACTACTAGTCTTAGTACACCCACCACTACTAGTACTAGTTCAACTACCACTACCAGTTCTAGTGCGATGAATAACTATCACTGGATTGAGACTTGCCGCATACAAAGTTAAAAACAATGTCTCACCCAGATCTAATAGAATTAACACTTCTTTAGAGCCAATGAGATCGATGTTCCTTTACACCATGTAAAAGTTAACTAAAGTGGTATTATTTCAACAATAAGATACACCACCCCCCCCCCTCCCACCCCCGCAAAGATAGACGCGTAAATCGGGAGATGGGGGTGGGAGAACTTTAGTGATCCATCTGGGCCGTATTAAATATTACAATTGAAGACAACACGCAGGAGACACGTCCTTGAATATCATACTTCGGCACCTGTAAAGTAACTTGACAATTTATTGGGTTATCATGGAACCTGACAACTTATGCTTGGGGTAAGAAGTCTCTCAAAAGCACAACATTATCACAAATAATTGGACAACTTTGAATTTACATAAAGCCACAAAAGCAGAAAGTGACATTAAACGCCAGAAAATACCCACATCACATACAAATCATAAAAAATACATTTCCTCGACGTATTGAACCCACGAAATGATGTTTGACCTGCAAAACGCCTTTAAACGTACGATAAAATGATTAGAAATCGATAAGATGTACCCAAACTATGATTTGAGCCACCCCAAAAATGTTTTCAAATTTTGTTGAAAAATTGTTGGTTTTCATGGATGTTTATTACACTACTGGTTAAGTTTATTACACTCTGATTATTACACTACTGATTGATTCGTTTTACACTACTGGTTGGTTATTACACAACTGGTTAATTTTTATTACACAACTGGTTAATATTACACTACTGGTTGATGATTACACTACTGGTTGTTACAGACCTCCCTCGTCAGTCTTATAATTTCAGGGGAGATAACTTTATCGGAAGTCGATTTTCATGACGAGATAAGTCAGGGATGATCATGTTGTGACATTTTCATCTTACCATTTAATTTTACTTGCCAACTGTTAGTTCTCATACCTCACAATGCAATTCCATAGATCCCATTGTAATACAGCGTCACGGTGCGTCAGTGTGTCATGCATTGTCCCAAAATATGCTGATATACAGGCGTAGTAACCTGGTGCACCATGTTACTTTTCTATAAGAGCAACGAAAAACTCGAAGTTTCTGGGAGGACCAAGCTACCTATTATTCCATTCGATTTGGGATGGACTCCAACATGACTTGCACCCACCAAGTCCATTCTCAATATTCGGAACTGCACTGCGGTTTGTTAACGTTTCTGCAGGTGTGTGTGTGCAACCACTGTATCTCGCTTTCAACATCTAATCTTGGGTGATTCGATAAGGCCTTGTTATCTGTAAAGAGATTACAATTTGGCGTATATTTCCGAACAACTTCTTCGGCCCTCATATTTTTGTTTCTAAACCACGCATTGAATTTTCTCCTCACAAAAAGAGAGTAGTATCATTCAGGAACTCCTTGGCGAAAAAACACAAACAAACACGCGACTGTTCTTCTCTTTTGATTACCTTGAACTTCTTGTGAAAGCCGATCTCGACCTTAAAGAGACAGGTTCTGTTGGGCGAGTCATTTAAAATACTATATCGATATATTGTAACTTTTTTCTCTTTTTCGGAGGTGGGTGTGGGTAACCGACGCATACGACAGACAGGATCACCTCGTGTTTGACAGTTTTACGGATGAACGAGATCTGTCGTTGAAATTCCAGCAGTGCATTATCACAAGGATTCATTGAACATTTGCTGGAGACAGAACATGCGTGGAAATTCAGGCTGGGGAAAATCTTCAGATGTCCCAAAATAGTGAACAAAGGCTAGAATACGCAATTTAATTGTAAAATATTTGGGATTGTTTAACCCAATGCTCGTAAGAAAATCAAAGTCACAAATATATATATATATATATTCCACGCTGTGGCTTGATAATGTATAGTTAGCCTGAACAGGAATTCAGGCAAGTAGAAACCCCCCCCCCCCCCCCCCCCCCACTAGAAGCAGTGCATCAGGCACAACTTCAACAAGCTCTTAAATTGTTCGTATCAACTGATTGGAAGGATGGGTGATTTAGTAACAAGGAGCTTCGTCTCCATGGCAAAACATTGTTTAGAATTTTTGTATATTTTTTTCTCCCATTATTCCAAAATTGAGCTGAAACGGTTAAAGGGTTTTCTTGATCGACTAATCACATGGATTGACCTTGCTTAACCGATTAATCATTTACCATAGTGGGTAGCTGAATAATTACCGTACCGTTAATGATTTACAGCATATTAACTCTTTACCCACCATAACGGAGAAACCCGGCCAGCGCTATATACAAAAGTCTCCATTCAAATTTTATTATGTTTTCAATTTTTGTCTCAAAAATATAGCTTATGACCTCTCACTGGGACGAGCTCGTTGAGCTCGTCCCAATGAGGGGTCATTAGCTACGTTTTTAAGACAAAAATTGAAAATATTTAGTAATTTAGGTATTTATTTTCCCAGTTTCGTCTTTCAATCGAATTGGTTAAAGGGTTAAAAATGCTCATTTCCAGCTGCGGATACATGCACGTTTCAAGTATGTATTCACGTAACTTGCATGCTTTACTCTGTCTCATATAATTGATATGAGTTAGTGTGACAACGTGGGCATGCTTTGGAGCAAGTTTGTCCCTTTGTTAACCTATATAATACAATAGTTCAAAAGTAACTGTTAGTCGATCAATTACTTTTTTGATTTATCAAGACGTTGATCATTGGTTAATTGATTAATCGGTTAACCGTTTCAGGTCTACTTGTCAAGACACACAAAAAGCAGGGCATTTCACATTTGTTGTCACAATATCAAGGTCATTCAACGTAATCTTGGATTTAGTAAAGTAGCCGCTGTTCTACTTTGGTGTTTTGTTATTCTCACCTGTGTGTGAGGTGGCGATTGCGTGGGGGAGGGTGTCAGGTGCACTTAGGCTATACTCGTGGGTGTGTGTGATGGATCATCCGGAGTTTCTGTCGTTTTGGGACGCTCGAAAGTGAATCAGCTGTAGATTGTGTCCAAGTTGGGTCGCCTGGTGGATTCCTTTCGGAAGACCCTCCCCTCTACTTGTGAGGTGGATGGAGTGTCCCTTGATGAGTTGATTCCACCCCTGATGAGTTGGGGAAGGTATTAGAAGAGATGGCCATGGTGGTTGGACCATAGTTTGGGGCTCATAGTAGTCATAATCCACTTGTATTATTTATTATTGGCAAGTTTGTATTTGGTGAGAGGAAGAACACATCATGGTATTTATCAAAACCTTTAAGAAGACGGACTGTTCGTTCGTTTATGCTGGTGAGATCTGGGTCAATCGGATGTTTGGAGAAATCGGCTGTCAAGTTGGCTAGAATTATTTTATTATATGCTAGCTTGTGAATTATCGCAAATTATCTAAAAGATATTTCTCGATATCCACCGACTCGATGGATATCGAGGAATATCCCTCAGTAGCTTCCTAAATGACGGCTGAATATTGTGCAATAAAATGTCTCGTAACATATAATAAAAAAGAAAATCTACTCTATTTTAGTCAGTATCGGGAATTATCTCATGAGTGTGGACCTGAAAGTTTTATTTTTCATAATAATACTTTCAGGACCTCACGATATTTTTTTTTCAGTAGCTTCATAAATGACGTTACGCTTCGGCGCATGACGTCGCCCTGAAAGTCGCCTCGAAGGAATGATCAGCAGCTTTCTGTTATTGTCTTGAAACCGTTTGCAGTTGAATTGGGCTGAATAGTGCGGAGTAAAATGTCACGTAGCATATAATAAGAACATTTACGCTATTTTGGTGAATATCGAGAATTATCTCATTCGTGTGCACCTGTTAGCGCACGTGAAAAAATAAAACTTTCAGGTCACACTTATGAGATAATTCCTGATATTTACTAAAATAGCGTAGATATCCTCTATGTATTTTAAATTTCCAAGAGGTGCGATAATCGCAGGGTGGTGTGGAACACTGGGATGCGCACAGCAGTAGAAATGTTGTTCTCAAATTTTAACATGCAGTGCGGGTGTGACGTAGATCTGATTGAGAAATTTAGGACAGCCCCAGAGGGGACGCCATTTTGCAAATTACACTGTTGGTGAATACGGTGTTCGCGGAGTGCATCCGACTGTAAACAAGCATGTGGCACTGAGTAGCAGTGGGGGGGCGGGGGGGGGGGGGGGTTATGAATGATCACCTGGACTGACAGAACTCTTGTTTTTCCCGAAATAAATTCTGCCATGCGTAGCCAACTTTCGGTCCTTCAAGTTTTATCAAACAAACACACACACAGATCTGTTGTTAAAGAGACGTTATCTTTGGTAATATTACAGGCAGTGGATACTGTTAAAACTGTCATAGAAGCCTAATAAACAAATAAACAGCCGGTTTATTTGAAATTTAACTCTTATCACGCTGAGTATTTTCAAGATATTTTTTCATCAAATCTAGTCATGGCTGCTGTGAAGCAGCCATGACTAGAGTTGATGAAGAATTAATCTAACTATAACAAGAAACCATTGGTGAAAACACCCATTCAATTTACAGGGGAAATATGTTTAAATATGCCCATATTGTACCTATATCAGTGACAAGAGAAACACTGTGCTAGACAGGAATAACTGCCAGCAGCATGTAAAGAGTTAACGCTGCTCGCCTTTCATTCAACGAATATTCATCTATGAAAATAAAAATTTTCCAGCTGTGTTGTTCTGTTTGTGACCGAATCTATTATGGCAGTAAAGGGTTGAGCGACGAAAGTTTTCGGATCCACTGCCATTGGGTACAGTGGCAGACAAGCATAGATTGTCACCCGGGGTCAACCTTGAATGGCACTCAATCCCCTATCCCCATGCATCGCTAAGTGTTTATTGGTGCCAGATTTAATTTAGATATCTGCAATTCGTAGATTTATTGATATATTTCGCTGCCCTTCAGATATGTTCTTCTGTGCGATCGCCATCCTCACCCATCAGCCACCATTGTGTTAAGAAGTGAGGTAAGAGATTTGAAATTTATCGCTGATCACGCACTTCTGTTACCTTTTGTTATTGCTGGATTACTTTATATGTTGAAATCAGGGTACATTAAAACTATCGTCAATGGAATACAAAATGCTATGAAGAAGATGCCCCATCCCGATGGGAGGGCCGCCTTATCTCAGATGACCCATCTCGGGCCTCCAGCCTTTGACATGCATGCCCTGGCATGTCTTGGCGGGGCTGCTTAGTGCTAGTAAATGCCCGTGTCCTGGCGTCTGACCCCTCCCCCACCATAAAGTGCTTTCGACACCCCTGCGTCGAAATAAATGTAGCAAGAATAGAACTGACACATTTTGTTGTTAAATATGCAGGAATGTGAGAAACGATGTCTTGCTTCTTCAAAAAAAATCGACACAGGAAGCTCTCAAATGGGTTATTTACATATCATTGAAAATTTTCCTCTTTCTTCTTTAACCCTTTACCTAACATGAAAAGCAGACGACACTTGCAAAAAGAATTCTTGAACAACTAATTTTTTTCATTTTTTGTCTCGCAAACATAGGTTATGACCCCTCGGGGGTCAGGACCTATGTTTTCGAGACAAAAAATGAATAAAATAATGAACATTAATTGGCGATTTTTGAGGAGAGCACTGGCCGGTTTTGGCCGTTACGTTGGGTAAAGGGTTAAATAATCGGGGTACCAAATGTTCAGAGAGACATATACCACAGCTACCCATCTCGATCCATCAATCCTGTCTCACCCCTGAAAACAGTAAGTGTATTTTGTGTTAAGTACGGAAAACCACAAGCGCACGTAATAATGCAATAATTATCTTGTTATATCGCAATGTTATAAGTAGTATGTCAGGGGCTTTTCACCACTAGGAAGTGCCGTCATGTCACGTGACCTAGTGGCGCCATGTTGTGTTGTCATGGTAACCCGCGTGATCGGCCATCTTGTGACGTCATCTCCATAGTAGTACGCGGTGTTAGTGCGCATGCACAGCGCGTGTTGTTAGGGTGATACGTGTTTCCGTCGTCCATTTTATATACTGGAGGTCGCCATCTTGGTTTCTATGGTAGCCCGTGGTTGCTATGTGACCTAAAACTTCTAATAGGATGGGATGTGTTCGGAGGGTGTGTTCGATTGAACAGGAGTAATTTCCCGTTTCGTAGAATTACAGCGAACAACCCGATCATCCCTCCAAATCACCGAAATTGACTTTATTTACTACGGATTTCCCCAGAATCCCTTTTAGGACCGCCGTACCATGGCTTATAATAGTAGCACATAGTTTGCGCTCACGGATACATGGCACAATTGTTGATTGCATAATTCACTTGTGAAGTTATTGTTTATAATCAAACCCGGAAATCCCAGTGTATCACACTTTGCAAAGTAATAAATTTACTCAATACAAAATACAGCAACTGTTGCAGTGGGATATGTGGGGGGAAAACATAACATTTTCCGATTAATGGTTACCGTCTGGTGGCCCAGTTTATTTTAATTGCAAAACCAAGTAGTACTGAATGGTGACAGTTCCTGAATCATTTGATTGTTAACTAAGTTCAATTCCCACCACGTCATTATTGATAATTATTAATCAGAACAGATTATGACCCATCATTTATATATTCATGTAAGACAAGCATTTATGCCAGGTCTGTTGTTGAGTGCAGCCGTGTTAACTATTGAAGCCCACATTTGATTGCGAGTGCCACAGAGAAGATGTTGTTTAGAACAGTTTGAACCATCCTGTATTCAGAGATTATAAATATCCTCTTGTTCATAAAGGATGGGTCAGAGACCACCTCTCGTGGGTCCTATTCTGTTGTGTTTTTGTTCATTTTTACTGATTTTATGGGATTTTGTTTGTTTTTGTTTATATTATAAAAAAATATTGATTAGAATCTATACATATTTACAAGCCTATGTCCTGGCCCTTACGCTTTAAATGAGATAACAGTCTTAATTGTTTGATCCTAATACTTGACTCTAACATTTTTTCACGTGAGTTTAGACCTTTTAACTGGCTGAGTACTAGAAGCCACTATCATGGTTTTCACGTGGGAGAACCACAGCAAAAACCAACATGTTCCATGTTCATGTTTCATATACAGTGAAACGCAAATAATAGTGGGCACCCTTCAATAACTTGTAATAAAAAAAATATTGATGAACAAATTCAGATCACAAAACGTTAAGTAGCACTGAGCCAGTTAATCATTGATACTTCTGTATGTCTTATGACGTACGAAATCAAACAGCGCGTTGACACTTTGGGGTCATTTGTTTTGTTATTATTTTTCGATTTTCTTTTTTTAAGTTCTAACCTCAATTCCTATTTTCTCCAACAAAGCCAATGCCAATTCCTGCAACATCCTGCAAAATCTGACCCAAAATATCAAAACATTTTTTTATAAAACACTTGCAAAATATTTCCTCTCCAATACTGGTACCCACTCCCATGAGAGGACTCTTTGGAAACAATTTATCTTGAAAAATTAACACATAGCGGCTAAACTACCACGATAGAGGATGCATTATTGTCTTTCTCATAAAAGGTAATCATAACGATATCAAACGGGCTATCGTACTACCCCAAATCGTTCCCGCCCTCGTTTCTGCATGTGGTATGTTAGCCCTCTTATGTGGCTTGCATTGGACTGAACGATTGGCTAAACTTAACTTTATTTATTTATTTATTTATTTATTTATTTATTTATTTATTTATTTATTTATTTATTATTGAAGTCAATTATTTCTGTACAATGGCTAATCATGTCCGCAACATGGGGATTTTTCACTAAGTAAGGCAGGTAACCTTCATCTATGGGAGGGGAGGGGTTCTACCAATATAAACTTGATCTAACACGAGATGAAATGAAATGAAATGAAATGGAGGGAAGAACTATTTTTTCGTTGCCAATAAAATAAGATAAATGGGAACAAGATATTTTTATGATTCCAATGGACGAAATATATTTGATCGCCACGCCCCCAAACCCCTCCCCACAACAACCCTCACACTCAGTCACTCCATTCAGCCTGGCTGTGTTCTACGAGCCTTTCCCTAACGTAATATGAATGACCGGCCATATATTGTTTTTCAGTTTTGCCTCACAAACATAGCTATAGCTCCTCATTTCAGCTAACTCGGTCCAATGTAGGCTATGCTTTTTTGGCAAAAAAATGAAAACGCTTATCATCCCTTGGTCTTTGTCTCAAAAATTTGAAAAAATGTGCGTTTTCTTAAATGTTGTTGGGCGGTTTTTTCCGTTTGTTATTTGGTAGTCACGTTCGTTTTTTGTTCCAGACATTTGAAACATGAGAACAATTTTGAAATATTGGAAATTTTGCATGGTATGCTGCAATGCACCCCTGGCAGTATTGAGGTTAAACCTTCATGAAACAGTATTCGTGGTCAAAAAACTGAAATGAAATAATCAGCACACCACGACAAATTTAACTCTTCCAAATCAATACGCACGACTTTTTCGTGAAGCGAACGTCAACGGTCCAAAAATAAACAGCAAAATAAATACCCAAATGGTCTGAAGGTTCTATAATAATTTGATCCTACAGCCCTATAGGGGCTGTAGGATTCAATTATTTCTGAGCCTCTCCACAAATATATGGATTCGTTCATTTTGCTGAATATAATAGTTTTTAGACACCATCATCCAGGGCACCGGTACTGAAAGTGTTAAATTAAATTGGAAAGTACAGGTTTTGAAGTATGTCACGGATAAATGAATACATTTAAATATTTTTCTATCTCGTCATTCACTGTGTGAATGAACATGTGTCATGACTGTGAACACGAACGCTATATATTGAGTTTTTCAGCCTGACGAAATCAAACAGTCCGTGGTTTCTGAACAAATGACATTATTTACAAAACATTGTTACATTTATTTCGTATTTACAAATTTGGAGCCTTGAACCCGGTGACAATGGAAGGAGGAAAAAGATATGTCCGTCATAGAAGAGGTGCTCTTGCGAATGTTTTTGAAGGAATAGAAGAAAGTCTTTTACAGAACATGAAAATTGATCATTCTCACGATGAGGATGTTAAAGCGAATGGATTGGAATGCTCCGAAAAACAACTTGGAGCAGAGACAGACGAAAACGATAACGTTCATGTTAATGAAAGTGGGCCTTTGAATGTTGAGGACGAATCCATCAGAGACACATCGTCACGGTCAAATCCTAGAATGAGACAGAGGCGTAATGCTTCAGCAAATGTTTTCGAAAACGTTTCGGATTTCCAGAGGAATCTCTTGATGAATGCGTATTTCTTCCCCTCGGAAGACCGCGAAGAGGAATAGGTTTGAGACGGTCCTGGAATACTGAATGTTGTTTTAACCCACGTAATACTAACCCCGTAGAACTGTGGTTTTATGTCTGTTCAGTGACATTCGTCGGACGTTTGAAATTTAGCATGTAAGATGGATAAGCCTGCTGGAAAAAGGCTGGAAAAATAAATTGGTCAACGTCACTAATTTATTGGAGAAACATTTAACAAAGAGAAGGCAATCATGATGGCGGAATTTAAAGACGCGCTGTGGTGTTGAGGGAAATATCATGTTAACAGATGTATAACATTATTTTGCTTCAAGACAGATTTCATTTCGCTACGTTTTGATTAGAATGTAGCTTTAACCCCCTGCACTCCGATGTCGAGAATACTCGACACCTCCCCCACTCTAAGCCCCACCACACCTCTCTGTCATCCATGGTTATCCCCCCTGTGTTGTCAGAAATTCAGCAATTTAGATTTTGGTTGACAGAGCTCAATTGGAGCTCTGTCAACCAAAATCTAAATTGCTGAATTTCTGACAACACAGGGGGGATAACCATGGATGACAAATCAGGCGTTTCGTCATCAGAGTGCAGGGGGTTAAAATCGACAGCGATCTATGAATTATTTTCTCCGCAAAAAACGTACATACACAGGGTTTTGGTACGTACAACAAATGGTTTTTAATACATAAAACTAAGTGAGCAGGCTTTTCAGAAATATCAATACGCAAAACAAGCGTGTGTTGTATGTTTTATTCGTTGCAAGTTTTCGTATCAATCGTATGTGATGTATTTATCTGTGTGTATTCGGGTGTGAGTGTACAACACATGCAGCTAGGATTACCGTGAAAACGCTCGCAGAGGTGAGTTTTAGCAGAGTCTAAAATTCATTGCCTATAAAAAGGCATAAGAACGACAAGCAATGTTCCAGCCAATGGACGTCCGAGTTTAGTCCGGAGGTCCAATGGCTAAATGTTTGCTTGTCCTCTCTCCATGTCACCACATAGACCAACAGTTGTTGTTTTGGTGGAAACTCCAACCACACGTAAGTTAAAAGTAATCCTCTCCCAAACTTGCTGTATGTAGACGGACACGTTTGGTGTGTCTCTGTGTCTGTGTACACGATTAGGATATTATTCTGGTACGCGCGTGTATATATGATGGCGTATTTCCAAATTTATCCCTTTGATCTCCTGAGGCCGTTGTTCCAGCCGGGACACAAGCCACGGCATAATGTCATTAAGGGGAATGACTGCAAGGTAAATGTGTGGTGTAGACCAATCAATATTTTCAACGTGCAGCCCTTGAAAATATTAATTGGTATACCTTCAAATAATAAATATGGACTTTTCCTATTGCAGCCATAAACTGACATGGAAGATACCATCAGCGTTCAAAGGGTTAATATTTTCTCCGTGTAGAGGGAAGCCTTAAAATACTTTAAATTCTCTAAAACAACACAAAAGTTTAGAGTCCAGGGAGAATACTAGATTTTGTCGTTTTTTATTTCGATAAAAGTTTGTTTCGCTCGATTTGTTATCCAAAGTGTTGCCATAACCGAGTTGTGCAATATTAATATCACATACTCGTCGTTGTTTTCTTTGAATCTTGATGTTAAATTTCCAGGCAAATACTCGCGATTCTTGTTCAAAGATTACTTTACTGTTATTTCGTCTTGAGGGAAACAACGAAATATAACATATCACTGCTCCGCCTTTATGTATTAATACTCAAAGAATTTTTTCATTATTATTTTTACAATACAGGCAAAACTAGAAGCCCTGTCACGAACTGTGTGCTTATCACGAACTGTGTGCTTATCTGGGCTTAATTGCGCGTAAGAATTGCGCGCAATTGTCATATCGAATGACACCCAGAACACGATCGGTCCTCCTGGTTAATCATAGCAAACACGGGCAATGTTTTTGCCAATGGACCTCCGAGTTAACCGGAGGTCCATTGGCTGAAACATTGCTTGTGCACAGGCCATATGTACAGAATTTGATAGCCTTACTATGGTCATAACGCGTAGATTAACGAATAGATCGATGTGCTATTTGTGCGCATTTTATGACAGGGCTTCTAGCTCTAACTGTAGCCAAATTTCAATTTGATTCATCGCATTGTCGCGAGTACATTATAACAATACCATTTTTGGCGTTTCTGAGTGGGAATACACTTTGTTTTGTTAGAGGAAGAAACGAATAAAAATAAAATAAAATTCTCTATTATTCTCTCTTTTGGTAACTTCATTGTACAGGTATATCTGGAAGGTGCACATTCCCTATCGAGAAACCGATTCTTTGTGCTCCTCGCAAAGGGGAGATGTCGAGCTTCATAACGTGAAGATGTTCTTGATTGTTTATTGTTGAGAAGGGAGCACGGTGGTTCAGTGGTTAGGGTGCTGAACTTTAAACCCAAAGGTCGACGGTTCGATCTTACCAGCGGTAACTGTGTTGTGCCCTTTGGCAAGACACTTCTTCCTGGTTGCCCACTTAAATTTCACATCTCATTCTGTCTGCATGTGAAATTTGATGTTTATTAATTTTCCTACAAATAACACTAATACTGTTCAGGCGCTACCAACATTTTCAACTGATTTTCCATAATAAATTCTACAAATATTAGTCAAACGGCAAACAGTTGTTGTCGATGTGCGGGAGAGACATGACGATTTTCATGTAATTTTCTCTGCAGGTTTTGGGCAGAGGTGAACATATTCTTTAAGAGCGTGAAACAAATCTTTTTGTCTCACTGATGTATGGACAGCCAATATCTGTGATGCTTTCTGGGGGAACGCGGGGAAACGCCGCTCTCTCATTTATTTTCGGCTACAGTTGAAATACCTTATATTACTTGATCCTGACGAATATCCAACACACTGCTCAGAAAGCTAGATGAAGGGGGAGTTCTCGCTGTGTTGAACACAGCGAGAACTCCTTCGTCTTGCTAGCTTCATTAAACCCAATTTAGTTATCGGTAAGTAATTTGCTTTCTAATCTATAATATACGTATATTATATAAATACATAAAGTGGCACCCTTACTAAGTTGCACGCCCGTTTGTTTTGCTTTGTAACTGAATCATGTCTCACCAGAGCGACATTTCCACCTACTTCTCAATTTGAAAGAATGCAAACAATTCTGAAGTAATAATGACTCTGGCCTTGTGTGTTGCAACTTAAAAAATCAACAAATAATGATGCTATATATGGTGAACTTGGACGCTATCCATTAGCTATTACTCGAAAATTGCGCATGATTAAATTCTGGTTAAAAATCCACTCAAATAAAAGTAGTCCACAGAGTTTTAAGGACCGAGGCGGACTATAATGCCACCTGTAGGGGTACAAATTGGGCCTATCAAATCAAAAATATTTTAGAGTCTCTCGGTATGCCAAGTATGGCAAGAACACATCCACATTTGATATGGATCTATCAAACGTAGAATTGTTGATCAAAACTCCCAATCTTGGTTCTCGTCAATCTAAGGATCACCCAGATTAAAAACCAATTGTGTGTTCAAATTCGTCTTCAAAACTGAAAATTATTTGTCGTTTATAACAAACCGTTATCACCGATCGGCGCTTTTAAGATTTAGAGTTTCAGCACAAGTTTACGAATTGAAACTGGCAGATATGACAGGACTTGCAGGGAGAATAGAACATGTATGTTACGCAATACAGGACAGGTAGAATCTGAATATCATTTTCTACTTGTATGTCCATCCTTTGGGGATTTACGCTTGCAAGTACTCCCAAGATATTATTTTCGCTGGCCCTCTTTTCATAAGTTCAAGGCATTAATGTGCTCCGAATCAGTCAAAAATCTGAGAATGCTAGCAAAATTTATTTATTTGGCCTTGAAGCAACGTGCAGTGGCTCTTACTTAAAAAAAACAAGAGCTACAGGCAAGCCTTTATTTGGTGGATCACAAGGTTCCACCCCGATCACCACTGGGTGATGGCTTGCTGGTGGTTCCTGATAGGAAGTCGTTCTCCCATCTTAGATTCGTGCAGAGTAATCCGACCACACTCAGTAATATTCCATACTGTTTTTTATAGCTTCTTCTGGAGGGAAATCATGTCTGCACCATTATTAAACAAGCTACGAACATGTTAGTATGTTTTTGCTTAACCCTTTACCCAACGCAGACTATATCAAACTTTATTATTTTAAATATCATTTTTTGAAATTTTTCAAACAATTTCAACAAAACCATATCATGTGACCCCTCGTTGGAACGAGCTCGTCGAGCTCGTTCCAACGAGGGGTCACATGATATGGTTTTCTTGAAATGTTTTGAAAAATAATATTTTTTCAAGTGCTCAATTTGCATATTACGCTGGCGGATGCGGCCGATTCGTTGGGTAAAGGGTTAATAAAGTATTATATTATAATTAAAATTATTATTAAATAAAGAATATGAATTATATTATAGTGTATGTATATTAATACATCACATTCGCATGCAGTCGAATAATTTTGAATAGAACCGAGCTTACACTAAAATGTTTTCAGAAAAACCTTTGATTAAAAGTCTGCTCCAATTCGCTTCAATACATTATTAAAAATGATATTTCTAACAAAGCCATGTTTTATCAGATCAATCTATTGAATATTTTGTCTGGAATAAAATCTCTCTTATTTATTTCGATTAATCCTCTGGCGACTGAGTATAAAAGTCAATGGCTGTTCCGTAATTATACTGGTAGTCCAATTAATATTGTTAACGTACAATAAATAAAGTACGGCCTCTTACAATTAATACTCCTGGACTGATGCGAAATATACCAGCCATGTTTGTAGAGCTAACAACGTCCACCTTTCTGCGATTAGTGGCTCTGAATAAGTTCATTTCATAAAGTACATCAAAATGGCGTCAATATTTTTCGAACGCGGCATACATGTATCGTCTTTCTTAAAATATTGGATCCGATTTGAGTCGAATAAAGCGGTGTTATTTAAGGAGTCTTCCCATAATCCAATGCCACTGCAGTACGAAAGTATGATCGACGAACAAAGTGACGGCTAAGAGGAAGCTTAAATGTTTTAGTAACAGTGTGTATTTTGACCCTTTACCCAACGCAGACGATATCAAAATTTATTTTTTATATCATTTTTTTCAAAAAAATTCAGCAAAACCATATCATGTGACCCCTCTTTGGAACAAGCTCGACGACCTCGTTCCAACGAGGGGCCACATGATATGATTTTGTTGACATTTTTTGAAAAATAATATTTTTTTAACTGCTGAATTTGCATATTGCGCGGACGGATGCGGCTGATTCGTTTGGTAAAGGGTTAAGCGGTTTTTGGATAGATAAAGTAATTTATAAATTTGAAACGGAAGTTGGGTCATATAAATTATTTCACGGACGTTAAATGATTTTGCTCGGAGTTTTGAACCATAAAATCTCCGATAAAAATTAACGTTATTGTGCGACGTCTTGTACAGTAATCAATCTAATTTCTCCAGGAAACAATATTATCTCGAAAGATATACATTTCATGATGGGATATGGGCTCCCGACTCGCGCAAGGACCAGTGATGTAACAATTGTGTCTGACATGTGCGATCTACCTATCCAGGCAGATGACAAGAGACAGAAAACACTTGACAGCTCAGATTAAATAACTTTTCCTACTCACTTTTATACAAAATGTGAGTGCTCGGACTCCTTCTGTCCAACATGGGAGGCGGGTAGACTGCACTTCAGGCCTTTTGGTCTTATCTCATATTTTGTTATTAATAATGAATGTATCAAGAATCTAATATCATTATGTCCCTTGAATGTAAAATGTTCCGTGCTCCAATACAAGATACTATTAATTATCCTTGTGTTTTCCAGGGTGTATGGGAATTTACACCGGTTTGGGAACTCATACACCCTGAGGCGAAGCCGAAGGGTGTATGAGTTCCCAGACCGGTGTAAATTCGCATAACTCTGGAAAACACAAGGATAACGGATGTACTTCCAAAAATTTTCGTGTACTTAATACTTTAACCTACATTGTGGGCAAAAACTGACAGACAATTTGTACTCTGTAAGTTTCTTAATAAATAAAACCAGACGAATATGAATGTCATTGGAACTGGCTCAATGAGCCAGTTCCAATGACATCCATATCTGTAATATTTTATTGCACTTAAATTTCCTGTATTTTTATTTTTGTTCTAACATAACCGAGCAGAAGGTATGAATTAACAATTACAAATAGGTACTGTTTTTTTAGCCATACAGCCTGCAATCTTGCTTTTACACCGTGGTTAACCACGGTTTAAAAAAAAACACTGTGGATTGCAAGTTACACCGTACCTCTCAGCCAATCAAAATGCAGTATGTTGTTTCATTTGGAAATAAAATTGGCTCCATGATAATTCGCAATAAATTTTTTTTGTACGATGATATGGGAGCTCGTGTGAGCAAACAAAATCACAAAAGTTTAATGGAGGAGCAGCCGCTTTCCCTTATACATCCATTTTCTCCGTTGTTAGCAATCTAAAATATCAACATGTTGAGATGCAGATGTTTTCTTATAATGCAATAAGGAAACTAATCAATGCAGTATTGTTTGGCCCAGCACAATATATATATACAGAGAACGACACGCGTGCGGGTGGGTTAATCGATATGGCACGAGTGCCAACAAGGAAGAATAAAACTCGAGGCCGCAGTGTCGTTCTGTGTTTATTACACGCCTTCACGTCTATGAAAGCAGTTATTAGAAGGACACTCAGCAATTCATTTGGCAACTTGTCCCCTGAGTTTCAATGTGTTCTGTGTCAGTAGTTGCATAGAACACATTGGAACTCGGGGGACGAACCATCAACAAAAAGAACGCATTTTATCGCCAACCAAATTTGCGAGGGGAACCCGAGTTACTATGTTTGGCTATCGATAGCGATTTAAATTGTAATTGCGGGGCACGATTTGTAGAAAATTCACGTGAAATTTCCTTCTATTTAAAAAGAGTCCGTCAACGAGTTTCATTTTCCGCATAGTTTAGTGTTGCTATAGATGGGGATTTTATAGAATAGGCGTGTAATAAATATTCTTGTGGTATATTTTTCACAATGTTGAAGTTGTCAGAATTATGAACCGTTTTCCCATTGTAGTCATAATACCGACGTTTCAAGCAGCATTTTTTTCCATGTTGCAACAAGGATTTCAGCTAATTCATTCGTGCTTGACAGAGCTTACTTTTAACCAAGTCAGTCTTGTATTACAGTGCTCAGTGAGCTCTGTCAAACAAGACTGAATTGGTTAACCCTTTACCTAATCTGAAAAGCAGACGACACTTTCAAAAATAATTCTTGAATAACTAATTTGTTTTCATTTTTTGTCTCAAAAACATAGGTTATGACCCCTCGTTGGAACGAGCTCGATGAGCTCGTTCCAATGAGGGGTCATAACCTATGTTTTTGAGACAAAAAATGAAAAAAATAATGAAAATCAATTGGCAATTTTTGAGAATAGCGCTGGCCGGTTTTGGCCGTTACGTTAGGTAAAGGGTTAAACTCTCAATCGTATTACGCTAAAAATCCACAGCTTAAATTTTGCTATTTCGACAACAGTATGCAGAGGGTCAACTTGGAGCATATGTTTATATCAGAGATGTTAAATAGAAAAAATCTCCGTAAAGGACTGTAATGTCACTTATACATTCATAGAATGTGCTCTCAAAAATTATTAGTCCACTCATCCGGTGAAATCATTATTCATTGATCATGGGAATTGTTATGTTGTGTTCATCATATTTTTGTAGCGATTGTTACTCTGTTTAGAATATTAAATATTTTTTTCCAGTTACTGCTGCTTTCCAATTATGATTCACTTGAAAGTGATGTCAACAAGTAATCAATTGATTTTATTTAAGCTAGGAGAATAACTACTGTGGGATGAATATTGTTCTTAACCCTTTAGGGCTGCACGCTGAAAATATTCTTCGGTCTTCCACACAAGTTAACTGGCCAACTATCTTCTTTATGAATTCAGGTGGTCTCATAATCCTCCCCAGTAAAACAGCCTGTCGGGGTCAAAGGGTTAACAAATCGATGTTGAGGCCGTTTTAAATGTCATCTCTTGTCTTTCTGTTCAAGATAAATGAAATAACGATACTTTCACTGACATCATTTGGATTCTGAACCGTTCTTTTAGGTATCACAGAACTAAATATTTTCCCATAGGCTACCATTATAACGTTCAGGCGGAACAAAATATGATCGCATCACTTTAATTTTGGCATTCAGATATCTCTGTCAAGTATAACCCTTTAGACAACTTTTTCTGATCTGAAAACAGGGGGTCATGCAACAAGTAAGAGAGAAAAACTGACACAAAGGGAAGTACCGGTCACGTGCACATATTTTTCAGGGAATTCCCTACAAAAACACACAAAAAGTAAATTGTATTTTTTAGGTCCAAAAGTCATCAAATCACCCTCTTTTTTATCAGGAATATTCAACAATAATGCAAGATGTCAATAAAATGTTTCAAACGTTTATTGAAACAATGGATTTTCCCAAGGCTGTTTATTTTTAGAGATTGCATCATTTCTGAGTGCAACATTTTAAGGCGGTTCACTCTAATTTCAATATTTTGTTCTGCGATACCTTTAATAAATTTTTGTTACGGAATCCTTTAAAATATTTACGTTACTAGGGCCCACTTTTATATTTTCCAAACGGCGAAAATCAACTCGGGCAAAAAGGGGGCATCGCAAAGCGTGTGCCAGTGTCTCCGATCCGCCAGAGGTTTTCTAATTCGAAAAAGAGAAAAATGACCATAACTCTGGAAGAAATGTGTGGAAGAAACTCACTCAATACAGGTGTCCTTCCCCCATGATACTCTATCACAACACCAAATATCATTCAAATGCGAGTAGCAGTGGCTGAGATACAGAGGAAAATGTTGATACGGACGGACGGACGGACTGATGGATGGACGGAGGGTATAGACAGGGTTGCATCCCCAAACCCTAAACCTGAATAGAAACTAACCCTAACCCCAACCCTGAGCTGACCGTAACCCTTAATATAAACCTCGAAAATTCTCAATTTGCCTAATAAGTCTCATATTTTACTAATTAACCCTTTACCTAACCTGAAAAGCAGACGACACTTGCAAAAATAATTCTTGAATAACTAATTTTTTTCATTTTTTGTCTCAAAAATATAGGTTATGACACCTCGTTGGAACGAGCTCGACGAGCTCGTTCCAACGAGGGGTCATAACCTATGTTTTTGAGACAAAAAATGAAAAAGATAATGAAAATTAATTGGAGATTTTTCAGAATAGCGCTGGCCGGTTTTGGCCGTTACGTTAGGTAAAGGGTTAAGTTCATAATATATCAAATAAGCTCATGATATTTCGGTAAGCTCATAATGCATCCCCGGACACAAAAAAACCCTCGTAACTCCCGTTTACCTGCGCGGACGGACTGGCGGACGATGTACTTGTGAGGTGATTTTAGTGTTAGGTATGGGGAAAATTGCGCAACTTACAAGTGGGTTTTTCGCACCTCGCAAGTTGAAAAAAACCTCACAAGTGGTTGGTGTACTAACGGTTTTATCCCCCAACCTCACAAGTAACGACTGTACACTGACGGCCACCTCGCAAGGCCATCCGCGGTGACCCGGACTGACGCATGGACGGACGGACGGATGAATGAATGAACAGGCGGACGGACGGACGGACGGACGGACGGACGGACGGGCGGACGGACGGACCGAGGTCTCCACTAGATACCCCTTCGATTTTTCAAGTCGGGGCATAATAACCCAACAGGAGCACCATCATTAGCAACGCATCAGAAAAAAAGTAAAGTTATGTCCGTGAACACCAATATTCCACCTGGAGCGCCATTGCCTGGAGTTTAGTTTTGGAGGGGACCCCGCGGGAAACCCAGATAGTAACTTCATGCATTGATATGATGTATGACGTATTAAGTGACGTCACCAATGACGTTAGCGGTCCCGTGGCTCGGTTCGAGCTGTGAAGGAGCCAGGAATCACATTATAGAATGAGAATCCCTTTGGGGGAAACGTCTGTGGTTATAGAATCCCGCAAGCGCACGTGAAAAATAAAACTTTCAGGTCCACACTCATGAGATAATTCCAGATACTGACTAAAAGAGAGTAGATTTTCTTTTTTGTTATATGCTACAAGGCATTTTATTGCACAATATTCAGCCCAATTCGACCTCAGATGCGTACGTTTCAAAACAATAACAAAGGTCAGCTGATCGTTCCATCACGGCGACGTGTTGCGGCGTAGCGTGACGTCATTTATGAAGCTACTGTGGGATATTCCTCGATATCCATAGAGTCGATAGAATTCGTCGTCTGAGTGCTAGAATGTCCTATGTCCCATAGGGGACATAGGACATTCTAGCACTCAGGCGACGAGATATCGAGAAATATCTTTTAGATAATTTGCGATAATTCAAAGGCTAGATATATTAAATTCAACTATTAAAAGGTAAATGATCTTTCTTACTATGCTGTCGAGAAGAAATGTTTAAAGAAAAATGCCCGCCCCCCCCCCCCTCCCTCATCGAATGAGAATGGCATAAGAGTGGGTGACAATTAAATCGGGAATTAAGTGTATTGTCCTATTTTGTCCATTTGCACTGAAATAATCAATAAAAATTAGAATAGATAAGAATAAAGATATACATTTTTTTAAGGGAGGAGGGGAACACTCTCTCATATCCATAGTTTGGTGATTGAAGCCATGGAACCTATATCGGCAGAATCTATATTCTGTTGGACATTTTACGGCATTTACCACCACAAGAAGCCTAGAACAGGCCCTTTTTATTCATTTTGTGTTTAGCAAGACGAAGGACATTTGCGATTTTTTCTTCTTCCTCTCCCGTTACATACATGCTATGCAACAGACACGTCACCCTTCTTGGGACAATCCTCAAGCATTTTATACTATACCCCTAAAAATTATAGATCATCAACATTATGTTTATGTAGAAATATATCAGTGTCTCGCTCTTGTTTCTAATGCCATATCTCGACGAGTCAAAGACGATTCGAGATATAGCCTTTGAAACAAGAGCGAGGTTCTGATACGACATTTTGTACATGGAAATTGTGGTGATGATAGATTTACTTTGCAATTCCCAAATGTAATAACGTAATTAATAATTTACTTAACGAATCTAACATCTCGAGGTCGTTCTCATGATGGATCACATGATATGGTTTGTTGAAATTTTGAATAATTAAAATACTAAATTGTGATACCGTGTGTGTTGAGTAAAGGGTTAACAAACATTTTAAGCCTTTGAACCATAATGGTATCGTCTATGCCAGTTCCATGGAAGCAATTGGGGAGTCCATATTCATTATTTGGGGTAGACCAATCAATATTTTCAACGTGCAGCCACGCGGCTGCACGTTGAAAATATTGTTTGGTCTATCCCACACATTTATTGAGCAGCCATCATATTTAATGACGTTATGATGTATCATGTTCCTGGCCGGAAAAAGGGCCGCTCCTTTGAAAGGGTTATCAGATTTAGCTTTCATTTTCAGACTCACAAAGATGCCTGTCGTTTCGGTTGCAACTGTATGCGACTACCTTCAGCTTTTGCTATCCTCGAATAAACTTATTCAAATCGTACATGTTCAACATTCCGAAAAGACTGTGCACTGCAATGCGTCCAATGATTTAGATACAAAAACATAAAGCAATGTGGTTCCTTAACCCTTTCAGTACTGGAGCCCTGGAAGTTATCATTTCAGTGAATACTGTGAACGGCGAAATGGGCGAAACCATCATGGTTTGTTGGGAGGTTCAGTAAGAATTTAATCAAACAGCGCTGTGGAGCTGTTGAATTAAATGATTACCGAGCCTCGCTTCAGATTTTTTTATCACCTTTTTCTTCACGCAAAGATTTAAGCACGCCGGGTTGAAAGAGTTAATTTAATTTATTAATGATAGTTTTGAGAACGCTCTCTCTCTCTCTCTCTCTCTCTCTCTCTCTCTCTCTCTCTCTCTCTCTCTCTCTCTTTCTCTCCATCTTCGTATAAAGAAACGCACAAGGCCCCTGGAAACCGCGATTCGAAAGCTTGTAACATTCTATAAATAGTAACGTAAACGACTCGTAACTGAATACGCGGTTGTATAAGGCAGTTACAAGATACAGATTTTGTATCAGGGACCTCTGATACACGCTGTATTAGGGGAATTACTTACGGATCCAATCCACATTTATTGAAAGATAAATAGAGATTATTACCATTAGGTGGATGTACAAAATATGTATCTGAGTCGAGCTCCGGGTTCTAAGGGTAGATCACGACGAGTCGAACGACGAGTCGAAGACGAGTCGTGATCTTCCCTTAGAACCCGGAGCTCGACTCGGATACATATTTTGTACATCCACTTAATGGTAATAATAATTTTATCTTACAATATATTGGGGATAAGTCAAGAATGTCGACGAATATATAACGAACTAATTATTCGTACGGATGAACAAAAAGAAAAAAAAATGGAACTCACGCGAAAGGAACGTGTTTGTATCCGACCCCCGATACAAACATCTGTATCAGGGGGTCGGATACACGACAGTTGCGGAGTTAATACAGACAAAATGCATGTTGGTTGTAAGATAAATCATGTTATTGGTGTTGAAGGCGTGTTCGCTGTACTGGGTGATGCTTCTTGTAAATCCCATGAAAGATGACGGATATGAGAATCGACATCGAATCTGCCTTGTGGGTGGAGAATCTTCTATTTCAATATCTTCGACATTGTGTTGGCCTACTTTTACAAAACAACGAATTAGATGAAATTCAACGTTTTGGTTGTTGCATAACAGTCGTTCGTTATTTGACCTCACAACTGACTCCGCTCAATCATTTAATAAATTAATCAGAATTATTTATGAGCCTGAAACACAGTCATACCTTCTGGTCAATAAAATTATTATCACAATTATTCCAGCTTAAACAATGAGGAAATGTATTTCCTGTCTACGACAAGTTCATTGCCCGGAGGCTATTGTTTCATTGGATTTTTGTCAATTTTAACGGTGTGTTTGGAATTCCAAACAAAGGTTGTATTTCTCTCAATACTGGCTCTGTAATAACAATCTTATGACTGCAGGAATAATTAAAGACAACGGGCAGTAGACAGCGTTATTGTTAACATCCTATCAACAGGGGTTCGCCACACTGTGGCATGGCTGACAATTTTCGTTATGGGAAGAGATTTACCGGAAAGTTAGCTCTCCTTAATTTCTTAAAGCTGTAAATTTAATACTAAAGAGTATGGGAAAGATTTAAATGTTGAAATGTTAGTGAATTTGTCTCATCGATGTTCGCAGCATTTCACAAACCTCGGACATTTTCATGCAGAGTAGTGTAAAACTTCATAAGCTGGACTTTTACAATTGTTTCCCGCTTGCAGGGGAGGGGGGGGGGGCGGGGTGTCACCCCCAATCCTGGCCAAAATTTCCTATAGTTGGAAATTCGGAAGGCGAGTCATGAGTAGTTGGAAATTCCATCTCTTTGGATTTTAGAGCTTCTTTGGTGATGCTGATGTCTCCTTTACTTCCCAAAAATCCAACTTGGTTTCAAATTGGCAAACATTCCAACTGTTACTATTTACAACTACAGAGTACGCAATATCGAGCTTCATAAGTATGTATCATGTCGTTCGGTACAAGATTTCTATAGTACGTTTACTTATCGTAATAAAAACAAATTCTTCGAAATGCACTTCAAGCAAATCACATTAAGCAAAAAAGTTCTCAGCTTGAGCATTTGTTTAGCACATATTAAATTCCCAGAAGAATGCCAAATAATAATAACTTAATAATTCTTTCATAAATGTGTTGGCATTTCAATTACTAGAATCAATTGTATGCCTTCTTTGATGGCTTCATTTGAAAAGTTTTCTCGGTAGTGAATTTCAACTAGGGGAGGGACGGGGAGGGGTCCCCATTCCGGTACCTCCCCTAGTTGGAACCCCCTCTCCGCTTGAAAGATTAATTACTCTCAGAAGGTGGTAAGTAGAAGATAACAGTACATCCCTCAATATCCTCGTGCATAATCCACTGTCCAAAGCAAGATGACTCTGGCAACACATTGTCCAACGCAAGACAATTGGGGGATGGGACAACAATACGTCTGATCATGCGATATATATTTAACAACAAAAAAGAGAGAACAAAAAAACAAATGAAATCAAATTACAGAGCCAGACTTACAAACTTAGTTCCAAGGAAAGCTTTTCGTTTCCAATATTTATGTTGAACATTTCGAGAGATTACGTGTTCTCAGATGTCATCCCAAACTGTCTGACCTTTCTGTTGAACCATTCGAAAATGACATAGCGCCATTTCGAAGGAGGGAGCGGATAGGACTATAGGTCGTGTAGCCCTGAAAATGCGTAAACAATCCTCTTTGACATCAAAGTATAAGAAGCCAAAAAATTAGGTTTACCCAGACCTGGAATTAAAAAGTTTATATCGTAACCCGTTGGCAGGTTTCGCTATATAATGCTGTGATAACAACCATAGAAAACATGGTAATGTGGTGCTTATCCGCTTTCTTTGTTTTTACTACGCCAGTCACGATGTTCTTTTACGTCTTAGCGGGATGTCGGCCAATATTAAACCAACAACTGATGCGCGATCTCGCCTAAGCGAGATCGCACGTTAGTTGTTGCTATTTATTTTGGCGGAAACTCTTTTAAGGTCATTTATTAAAGGTGAGTTGTATTACTTTGTCGTAACCTGTCATAGCCTGTAGTTCGTATTTTACAACTGACGTTACCCACACGTAACCTAAATTGTCCTTCGTGGGTTATTTCCTGGCCTAAGCAGCATATGGACGTCTGAATTCACTGTAGAGTAAAAGAGATAATAGTCAAGAATTTGAAATGTTGTTGGTTCTCGTGGTAGCTTTTCATAAATTTCTATGTATTATCCACTACAAAACGTATACGTCGCTGCTGTCATAGACATTGCACATCAACTGTGAGACTATAACCAGAGAATGTATGTTTCAACCATATCTGAGTCCGAAAGCGAACATTAGATATATATTTTTTTAATTTTTTTTTTTCCTGGCGTATTTTTGGAAACAAAATCAGGAGTTGTAATTATGGAACATATCGAGATTCAGGTTATATTAAAAACAATTCACTATAAAATACTACTTGGGTTGAGGTTTCCCACGGGTAGCAACATAAATTCATTAAAAAATGAGATACTGTGTCTCGATGGTTAGCCCATCAGGCGTGAGATCGAATGATAATGAATTCGGTTCTGATCCGAGTCACTCGCGTTGTGTCATTGAACAAGCGAAACACCCCTCTTTTTGCACAAATAGGAGCGGTGTGGAACAGAGTGCCTTCAACCAATGCTACTCGAAATCAAACAAGATCAGATCAATACGCTGGAAAGTCTAAAGCTGCTTATCCCTGTTCGGTGGTGTGATCACCATGCAATTTTCATTATTTTTTTTTGTTTCAAAAACATAGCTTATGAGCCCTCATTGGAACGAGCTCGTTGAGCTCGTTCCAGTGAGGGTTATAAGCTATGTTTTGGACGCAAAAAATAAAAAAAAAATAGTTATTCAATATTTTTTTATTTTTTTTTGCATGTGTCGCCTGCCTTTCGTGTTAGTTAACGGGATTTTTTATTCAACAATTTCTTTTGAAAGCGTTGTCTTCTCAGTGTATTAGGTAACGGAATGACAATATATGGCGCATTGCGGGTATTGTGGCTTCCTCAGCCCGCCTTGCTGTCTGTTGCAAAAACAAAAAATACACCTGATCCGAGCCTCTTATTGTTCTCTATGGGCGTTCAAATCCTAAACAACTTCCCATTCTAGTATAATTAACAAAAGCAAAGTTTCGGCTGATAAATCTCCTTGTTCAACCCGGAAGACTGTTAGCGGCAACCTTGTTCGGCTCTTTGTGAGTTTTTTCTTTCTATTTGGGTTACTGTTTTAGCTGTAACTTCTTTCCGACGGTGTTGTAATGCTAGCCTACATGTACCCTTCCTGTATTGTGTGATGCGCGCAGGGGACGCTGAGCCATACCACAAAACAACGACAGAAATAAAGCTATGTTAAATGACAAAAAAAAAAAACAAACAAGAGCAAACATTCAATACTTTAAGGTCGAATAATGAATTTATTTATATATTTATTGGTGTTTAAGGTCACATATTTCTGCGCAATGGCTAAGCGTGATCGCAACATGGAGATAAATTCAAGTCCAGCCAATCGCTTATATGCACGTCACACATTTTAGATGAATTCCACCCAGGCATTGGTGATCGGGTGTTATTTTACCAGTAAAACAGAGCTTGTTTACCACAGTAAACAAGCACTGCCCCACTTCCCGGGGTTCCCGCGGGAAGAATAATGAATAGTACATATAGAGGAATTGCCGCCTTTCCATTCCCATTTCGAAAATCTCACAGCCTTCCTTAGAAATATTTGACACCTCATTGGCTGATTTACGGCCATTCAAGTAAGTGGCAGACTTGGTATTACTGGAAAGATTGTGTACAGTTAAAAAGTAGAAGTCCTGTCATGAAATGCGCACAAATAGCACGTCGATCTGCGCGTTAATCTAATAGTAAGGTTATCAAATTATGTAAATATGGCCTGTGCACAAGCAATGATTCAGCCAATGGACCTCCTGGTAACCCGGAGGTACATTGGCAGAAACATTGCCTGTGTTTGCTATGAGTAACCAGGAGAACCTGCCGTGCTTTGGATGCCATTCGATATGGCAATTGCGCGCAATTCCTACGCGCAATTAAGCCTAGATAAGCACACAGTTCGTGACAGGACTTCTAGTTTTACCTGTATTGTAAAAATAATAATGAAAAAATTGTTTGAGTATTAATACACAAAGGCGAAGCAATGATATGTCATATGTCGTTGTTTCCCTCAAGACGAAATGACAGTAAAAGTAATCTTTGAACAAGAATCGCGAGTATTTGCCTGGAAATTTAACATTAAGATTCAAAGAAAACAACGACGAGTATGTGATATTAATATTGCACAACTCGGTTATGGCAACACTTCGGATAACAAATCGAGCGAAACAAAATTGCGCGCAATTCCAACGCACAATTAAGCCTAGAAAAGCGCACAATTCGTGACAGGACTTCCAGTTTTAACTGTCTTGGTATTCCTGGAAAGATCTGTGCCAGTGTTGCTATATCCTATTGGAAAGACTCATCATAGCCATCGCCAATAGTGGCGGCGCCAATATGCTTGTAAATTAATTCTTATCCACAAAACATGTATACATGCATGAACCAAGTGTTGTTTCGATTCTTATAGGAAAGGAACTACTGGATAAGAAGTGTTTATTGGTGACGTAGGACGCTGAAAACTGCATCTAATCAAATTATATAAAATCCATGTATTTTTGGGTGTTAATATATGTTTCGTTAATTAAATTTTGAGATATCAACACTGCATTACTTATTTGAACCTTATTTGAACCTGAAAGGCCGCTTTTTTCGGCCCAGTATCGAAATATAACCTGACTTCATAAAGTAGATAGCTACTCAGTGCACTTGTGTAGTAGATCGATCAAGATTTTCAACGTGCAGCCCCAACGCTGCACGTTGAAAATACTGATTGGTCTTCGCCCAAGTAAAGAATTTTCCCTCTTCCAACTTATTAACTGGTAGAGTGCTAGAAGCCACTATCAGGGCTTTTATATGAAGAGCAGGTACCCCAGCCTAAAGGTATCATATTCTGTGGATGTGCTTCATATGATATTACAAGTGAAATTACTTAGTCTATATGGGTTTGCCTTGTTACAATTTATGGGAGAGTGCCTCTTGGCACTCTCCCATAAATTGTATCAAGGCAAAGACACGTGAACAAATTTTGATGACCAAAAATAACTTAGCACTCTACCAGTTAAACTGAACTGGCGTGGAAGATACCATAAGGGTTAGGATAAAACGAGCGGAAAAAAGTATATGCGATTCAGTTATTATTGCATTTATTTTTTCGTCAAGTGGGATTGCATAATGTTGTGAGGAAGAAAGCAGATTGAAAACTTTCACCGAATCATGAAATCCGTCGCGATTCCGTCAAAATCATCTGTTCATTTTCTTGACCACGATTCTGCAGTTCCAATGCGTAATAAGAGGGAACACAGCGAAGCTGGAGTACGGGGGACAACAGGAATCAGCGGCCCGAGTTGAAGTTTTACAGGTGTTTCACGAGCACCACAGATGCGAGAGAAATACAGGGAAAACTCTAGCAAGAGTATGAAATGGAGAAATTGCTCTATTAAAAACTTTCGACCAAAGGCCTTCATCAGTTTTGCCAGGTTCGGAAAATACAACATACTCGGTTGAATGCAAATTTCACAATGAATGCAGAGAGACACCGTTTGATGTCGAATGACCCTTGGGTCAAAGAATGTAATTTCTGTGGTTTCTCGTGTTACATCCCGGCCCCTTCCGCCTTTCCAATTTCATACACCAGTAATCTTCACTTTTGGCTCTTACCCACAGGAACAACAGAAAGTACATTCTCTGGCGCTAGAATAACGTGAATGGTGATTCGACGTCAAACGTTCTTTCTCTGCCTTCATTGTGAAATTTGCATTCAGCCGAATATGTGGTATTTTCTGAAGCTGGCAAAAGTAGGACGGCCTTTGGCCGAAAGCTTTTAAAAGAGCAATTTCTGCATTTAATACTTTGGTCTCTTTATCTGGACATTATGGAACAGTCTAAGAAGGGTCGTTGGTCCCCCCCCCCCCCCCCCCCACACACACACACTCCACCCTCGTTGTGTTTTGCATTTATTCAACGATTAAACATGAGTTATCCGAATGGAGCTTAGATTTTTAAAAACAAATATCACCTTTGGCGGTCTGTTCATTTTCTTACGTAACCCTGTTGTTTTGTGTCGAAGCATTTCATTGGCTCAAAGTAGCTTTCTATTTGGAGGCTGCAGTGCTGATTAATTAATACTATTAATCCAATTAAAGCAGATTTTTTATTCCTGGTCAGTCCAATGGCATACATTGGAAGAGTGCATTTTTTGTTATGTTAGGGAGGCCTGTTTCGCAAGATGCTGCTTACAAGACAATGGGGATGTCTAACAAATATTTTCCGATAACGAATCTCATAATAGATATTAAGAGAGTGTCCATCAGTGGGTGACCTGCATCAGGCAACACGTTTAGATCACAATAACATTTTCGACGTTTGGGTGTTTTATTTTCAATTAAAATCATGGCAGAAGAACTGTCGCCACATCATATTTACAAAATCAGAGGGGTGTTAAAAAATATGGATTACGGTATTTCAAGCCTGGCATGGTGAGAATTATCTAATTTTTACACCTGGAACTTAGTTAATTACCCCCTGTTTTTTTTCGCAGTGGTGTTAATAGAAACTGTCATTACTTTCATGCTATCTTTAACATGGCCAAAAATGATTGTTTGCGGAAAGAATTGTCTATTGGCAAACGAAAGACAACACAATAATGAAAATATGCAGTATTTTAATGGCGCTAATTACACATATCTGTCAGAAATATGTTTGATGGAAAAATGTCCTCTCGACAAATATGGTGCTGGAACGGTCCATGATGAAACAATGCCGGTAATTACTGACAAAAAAAAATGTAACTTGTGATCTCCTAAACACAATAGCATTGTCTGACGTCAGTAGCGAGTGTATCTACCACGTGCCCGGATGACAGCCTGCCCCCTCCTCCAAATGCCATCGGTGAGCATTCTGATAAGGTCCGATGCAACTTCTGCCACTCCTCATGCAATACAGCTTTCAAATCGGCCAAATTCTGTACAGGCGGATCCCTTGCTTGCACAAAACGTCCAAAAAAGTCCCATATGTGTTCTAAGGGATTCAAATCGGGGCTCATTGCAGGCCAATGTAGTGTTCTAATAGCGTTGTTCTGCAGGAATGCTCTCACAGCATGGGGACGATGTGGCTTTGCGTTGTCGTCCATTAATACAGGGCGAATAGCCAACGGGTAGTTGTCAAAATGAGGCACGACAACCGGATTGAGAATGTCTCAGATGCACTGATGACCATTGAGATTCCCACGTACAGTCACCATATCAAGTTTACAATCATTAGAAAGGCAGCCCCAGATCATTATTGATCTTTCACCATAAGCAGCAGTGGGTTTGACGGGCGCGTGAGCAGTATTTCTTTGCCTCCACTCTCTCATGTGGCCATCTGTGACGTGAAGCAGGAACCTACTCTCGTCTGACCAATGGACTCTCATGCATGTCCTGTGATTCCAATGTTGTTGTGCCATAGCCCGTTCCAAACGTCGTCTTTGATGATGATCGGGCAGAACTGGACGCTTGATGACCCTTCTGGACCTCATACCCAATGCTTTGAAACGATTCAGGACAGTTCTGTTGCACAAACGCCTGTTGGGGAGCCAAAGGCGTTTCAAAACCCCTCTTGAAGCAAAAGGTTCACGCCTAACGAGGCGCGCCAGACTCCGATTTTCCTGAGGAAAGGTCTTTCAGGGTTATCCGGGTCTTGGTCGGTCCTTAGCAGCGTTGGTTTGTTGCTTTGGTCTGCTGATGACAGAATGCCTATAGCCAAGTTGCCTTTCAATAGCTTTGAATGACATGCCTGTTGCATGTATGCCAACGATTTGTCATCTTCGTGCCTCTGACAGTCTCCTCCTTACCGTATCAATATTTATTGATGAAAGAAGAGACAAATTTTCTTTTTTATACCCATATATTACATGTGGATGATAGCGTTTTTGTGACATGTTTGGGTAAAATGCTTCACGTGGACGGTGGATGTGTGTTATTTGGCAGTCACACTGTTTTTTTTTTATGTTCCAGATGTTTGAAACAAGAGGATAATTCTTGAAATATTGGTAAATTGTGCATGGTATCGCTCTACTTCGCCCCATGAGAGTTTTGAGAAAGAATCTTCGGAAAATACCATTATTCAGTGCGCCGGTGTTGAAAGTGTTGAATTAAATTGGAAAGTGCAGCCCCACAGGGGCTGTAGGATTAAATTATTACTGAACCTCTCTACAAGTATGATATGGTCTCGCCCATTTCGCTGCAGATAATAGTTTATCATACAGGGCGCTGGTGTTGAAAGTATTAAATTAAATTGGAAAGTACAGGTTTTGAAGTATGTCACGGATAACTGAAACCATTTAAATATTATTGTATTCCTTCATTCAGAGTATAGAGAACTTGTGTATTTACTGTGTGCACGAACGCTACAGTACAGCCGCCGTGGACTGGTCACTTTCCACGAGTGAGCAATATTTCTACGATCGCGATAATATTAGATTTCCAACACTAATCATAGGAATAATCAGCACAAATTTAATTAATGAAGCACCGTGTACAACACGGTGCTTCATTAATTAAAATTTTGCTGCTGGTAACTTTTATTAACTAGTAAACGCATGCGTGGATATCATTGCCCATGCGTGAATTAAGACCAGTCCACGGAGACTGCACTGTATATTCTGTTCTTCCACCAGACAAAATCATACAGTCCGTGGTTTTATGAAGAAAAGACATTATTTTCAAAACAAAGTTATAGTTATTTCACGTTGAACATATTGATTGGTCTACCCAACCTTTTGACTTAGTAGCCATCCTGCTTCATGAAAGTATGACTTTTAATGTTCCCTGGTCGGATAATTGGCCTTTAGGGTTCAAAGGGTCAACAAGGAGAAGGCAATTATAATGTCAGAATTTAACAACACGGCGTGATGTTGAGAGAATTATCATGTTAACAGAATGTATAAATAATTTTGCTTTGAGACAGGTTTCATTTCGCTACATTTTGATTAGAATATAGCTTTAAAAACTACGGTGATCTGTGAATATTTCTCCGGAAACATAGTGTAGATGTTTCGGTACGTACAGCAAATTATTTTTTAATACGTAAAACTCAGTTCAGAGCAGGCTTTTCAAAGGCACCAAGTACGCAAAAACAGGCGTGTGTTGTTTTTTATTCGTTGTATGTTTTCGTGTATCTGTATGTGTTCGGGTGTGGGTGTACAGCATATGATTACAATGAAAACGTTCGCAGAGATGAGTTTTGACCCAGACTAAAATGCATAGCGTATGAAAAGGCATAAGAAGTACACAGTTTCAAGCAATGGACCTTCGGGTCTAGCCCGGAAGTCCAATGTCTAAAATTGTTCTTGTCCTCTCTCTATGTCACCACATAGACCAATAGTTGTTGTTTTGGTGGAAACTCTGCCCATAAGTATTTTTTTAAAAGTAATCCTCTCTCAAGCTTACTGTATGTAAACACACGTTTGGTGAGTCTGTGTGTGTGCACACGTTTAGAAGCTTCTTCTGGTATGCGCGTGTTTAAATGATGGCTTATTTCCAAATTTAATATATTCGCCGTGCAGAGTGAAGCTGTAAAATACTGTAAATTCTCCAAAAGAACTCAAAACTTTCGAGTTCAAGGAGAATAATATATTGTTTCGTTTTTAACTTCGATAAAAGTTAGTTTCGCTCGCTTTGATATCCGAAGCGTTGCAATAAATGAGTTTTGCGATATTAATATCACTTAATCATCGTTGTTTTTGTTTGAAACTAGTGCCCTGCGAGTCGGATATTTTAGTATGAGGCGATTCTCGATTCGATTCTAGTTCAAAAACCGACGGCCTGAATTCTTCTAAATAGAGAGGTATTTAGCCGTTTAGAATCCCGTTACGCCTTATGTACTAGATTTTCCGACGTCAAATTTGTATATTTTACAGTAAAACTGCGAAACTAGTGCCTTACCAAAATCTCTAACAGCATCGTGTAATAGCTGCTGGATGTTGGTAGCGTTTAATTCCGGGAGCGGCAATTTTTCTGCTTCTGGTTTTTGAAAGTCGGTTGCGATACCGGTAATATGTTGGTTGTCGTTTCTGAATACCAGTTCCGGGGACAGAATCGGGAATCAAAGGTTGCGTTCCGCAACCTTTCGTTCTCAATTCTAGTGTATGAATTTCCTGGGCATCAGCAATCACTTTCAGAAATGATAACCGAGAAATTTACGTTCGCAGGATTAAGCCATAGCTCCAATAGCGGAGCTGGTCTTGAAAGAAATTGGTACTCGCCTTAATATCCGAAACTGTATACACAATCATTGACACAGTGGTCTATGAGATTCCCGGGTGTCGTGATTGACTTTCAGAACCAGGAGCCGCAGAGCTGAGAAATATTTCGATATTCAACCTTAGAAGTGGGTTGGTCATTCAATTCATTATATATTTGACAATTTTGGGAAACCTCCAGAAACAAATGGACTTTAATCAATTTTCAAAATCGATTGATACCAGGGGGTGGGGGCCACCACAAATTTGCAAGACGTGACGTGTGAGTGGGTGGGTCTCTTGAGTGCGCCAAAAATGTGCATTTCCAATTTGTGCAATTTTTTGAATTTTTTAAAAATATATCAATATATCAGCTAATGTATACCATCATTTGTGTTTCAAACCTTAAAGATGATGTTGTACATCCCACTCCTAACATAAATACAACATCGGCATCAGGAGGCTTTATATGTGAGAATATTGGGCTTAATCTGGGAAAATGTCACACGTTAGTAGGGGGGTGGGTGTCTTGTTCGAAATGTAGAAAATGTGCAGACAATATTTTGGGAACAATTCAAATGAAAATTTGTTCCTGTATATGTACACCTGCTCTGGCCAAGCCTGATAATGAACAGCTTGTCATTTGTAGATTGGGCCCACAGCAGCCCACAGATGTTTAAATTGGTGGTACCAGTTTAAGAACACTATGAAAAACCCCTAAAGACAGCTGTGCCTACTAAGTTTATAAGTTTATTTTGGATTTTAATGGGAGAGTGGGGGATGGGAGTCTGAGAACGGTAGTAGAAAATTTACACGTAGTGGGTGGGTGGGTGTAAAAAGGAGCCGAATAAAAAATAGGACGTCACGTCTTGCAAATTTTTAGTGCCCCCCCCCCCCCCCCTCACAGTTATTTAATAAATCAAAGAAGTGTTTCTTGTCGCTAATTCTTTAGACTTCAAGTAGGATATATATTTGGCATTTTGAGAAGTATGGACTGTAAGCTTCCGCGATTTCAAAAGAAACATAAAGATGCTGTTATATTCGGCAGAAAAACTGTAACTTCATGTAATCACAGAGCTAAACAATAATTACGCAACTTTGCAAGGGACTTCACGAAATCACCTATAGATTTCAGTATTTTACTGTGACATATAACAGTGTCTGGTTCTCTTCTCCCTGAACCCGGTAGTGATATAATGTAGAGCACAAACCAAAACATTTTATTAACGACGCTATTTGTATATCCAGCATTTTCATTTATGACATCAACTCCACAGGTAAAAAATAGCTGTCTTTGTCTCCTCTTGCGGTCGCCCTTATGAAAAAGAGTCGTGATACACGATATTATTGTACAAAAACACCACGGGACAATAACATGGTTTACCATAGGTACTTTTTATAAGGACGGATGACTGGGCGGGTGGGGAGGGGGGGGGGGTGGCTGGTATAAGGATGCTCGTATCCTTGGTGGAGGGGTGGGGGTGGGTACACATAAATTATTTTGCAAAACTGGTTTTCTTAAATTGATATAAACTTCATGTACAAAGAATGCAAACCGTTCTAACGTAATGGTTTCTGCCTTGCGTAGATTTTAACACATCACATGCTCATACCATGAAATAGATTTGAATAGAACCGTGCTCATACTAAACTATTTTCAAAAATACCTTTGATTGAAGGTTGGCTGCAGTTCTCTTCAGTACATTATTATTTAACCCTTTACCCAACGTAACGGCCAAAATCGGTCAGCGCTATTCTCAAAAATCGCCAATTAGTTTTTATTATTTTTTTCATTTTTTATCTCAAAAGCATAGGTTATGACCCCTCGTTGGAACGAGCTTGTCGAGCTCGTTCCAACGAGGGGTCATAACCTATGTTTTTGAGGCAAAACATTAACAAAATTAGTTATTCAAGAATTTTTTTTTTTTGCAAGTGTCGTCTGCTTTTCATGTTAGGTAAAGGGTTAAAATAATATTTCTAATAAAGCCATGCTTTATTAGCTCATTCTAATGAACTTTATATTTGAATAAAATTACTCGTATTTATTTGAATTAACCCTTTGAAGACTAAATATAAATTTACTTTATCATAATAATTAAACATTTCTTATATTATTCAATAAGTAGACTTCAGCGATGAGTCTCGTCCTTAGCGTCTTAATTGGGTTAAGAGTATTTCTTAATCAACTTAACTTAACAGATTTGGCCCAAGAAGGAAGTACTTTGTCAACAATCGACAGGTCTGCTATTTTCATGTTGAAAAGTACGCCTCATTTAATTTGGGTGTGGACCAACCAGCTGTCTGACACAAAGTAATTTTTATCTGAATTTAGGAAAGTGACAGGTAGACAGCCAATCTGGCTATGTCACCTCCCTACGGTATACATGATTATTCTTTTTTTCACAGGATAATAGCTTGTAATAGTTTTTTACTGTGTTATGTATTTTTACTATCTACTCGTGTCTCTATGTATTGTTCTATTCGTATAACGCAGAATAAAATCATCATCATCATCCTATAAAAGCAAATGGCTGTTCCGTAATTATTCTGGTAGACCAATTAATATTATTAACGTGCAGCCCAAGGCTGCACGTTAAACATATCAATTGGTCCCTCCGAAATAATAAATATGGACTTTTACAATTCATACTCCTGGACTGAAACGAAATGTACCAGCCATGTTTGTAGAGACAACAACGTCCGCTTTAATGCGGTAGATGGCTCCGAGTTAGTTCATTTCATAGAGGACATCAAAATGGCGTCGATATTTTTCGAACTCGGTGTGTCGTCTTTCTTAGAATATTGGATCCGTTTTTTTAGTCGAATAAAACGGAGTTATTAAGAGAGTAAAAGTTTCCCACAATCCAATACCGCTTTAATATGAAGGTTTGATTGACCGACAAAGTAATTGCAAAGAGGAAGCTGAAATGTTTGAGTGACAGGGTGAACCCCCTGAGGCTAAGTATGCAAGCAAATGTCTGCTCCGTAATTAAACAAGTAGACCAATTAATTTTGTTAACGTGCAGACCCAAGGCTGCACGTTATACATATTAATAGTTCTCTCCTAAAAAATGAATATGGCCTTTTACAATTAATACTCCTGGATTGAAAGAAATATACCAGCCATGTTTGAAGAGATAACAACGTCCACTTTTCTGTGGTAGATGGCTCTGAGTCAGTTCATTTCATAGACGACATCAAAATGGCGTCGATATGTTTCGAACTCGGTGTGTCGTCTTTCTTAGAATATTGAATCCGTTTTTTTTAGTCGAATAAAACAGAGTTATTAAGAGAGTAAAAGTTTCTTCCCACAATCCAATACCGCTTTAATAAGAAGGTTTGATTGACTAACAATGTAATTGCAAAGAGGAAGCTTCAATGTTTGAGTGACAGGGTGTATTTTAAACGTTTTTTTTTTGATAAATCAAGTAAATTATGAATTATTAACAGAGACGTTTGGATATATAAATTATTTCACTGACGTTGACAAATTTTGGGGTTTCATTTTCTGCTCGGAATTTAGGCCATAATTAAAAATTAACTTTGCAGCGCACCGTCTTGTACAATAAACAATCTAATTTCCTAAAGAAGCTAAACAACTTATCCTACTCAGTATTATCCCAAACGTCAATGTCCGGACTCCTAAAAAAGTTCCATGTTCCAGTCTCGATACGATTGCCTCTCGTGATAATTCGTAGCAGATTTTTTGTTATTACACACCTGTTCTATGAAATCCCCATCTACAGCAACACTAAACAGTGCGGAAAATAAAAATCTGGAAACGGAACTCATTGACGGACTATTTTTAAATAGAAGCGAAATTTCACAGGAATTTTCTACAAATCGTGCAACGCAATTACAATCTGAATCGTCCCCCGAGTTCCAGTGTGTTCTATGTGCCTCTTGGCACATAGAACACATTGCAACTCAGGGGACGAAATATTAACACGGGTTCCCCTCGCAAATTTGGTTGGCGATAAAATGTGTTGTCTGTGTTAATAGTTGCCAAATGAATTGCCGAGTGAAGAGAAATGATTTCGCGCGCCGAAGGCGCGCAGGGACGGTATGGGGGACAAGCCCCTTTCGACCCTCGGTAGCTGTATATGATGGCTGTCACATGTCTAGGCGTGTTGAAGGAGGAAAAGGATCCGGTACTCAGCAGGTGTCTCCAGTTGTGGGTAGGCGGTCTCGTTGACTGAAGTCGGTAGGACCCTCGGGTGAGGACCAGTGTTGGAGGTTGGGTCCTCTCACAAAGGTACTACCTCTCCCCGAGGGTGCAGTCGATCTGGATTTTCGGGCAAGTATAGTCTGCCGCTTCGAGGATGATAATGGGTGATGGCCATCACTGGCAAGTATAATCTGCCTCAGGCTGTCTCTGTTATAGTTGGACTCTTTGAAGGAAAACAACAACGACCCCTTTCGGGGACCACCAAGAAGAAGACCCGAACTTCCCTGGTTCGGGGGCAGGCCTGCATTGTAATCCTAGTGGGTTGGGACAAAAAGATGCGCAATGCGCTTACAAAAAGGGGCAGAGGCGGGACGTAGGACCAACGCTCGCCTCCCTTAAAGTGGTTGACCACTTTTAGGGATGGAGCGGAGGATGTTCAGGAACCAACGGGGTGACTGCTTCCATAACGATTAGACTGTCTGTAGCGGTTATTGGGGTGCTGGTCAAAAAACATCTTCTGTGTACCTGCTTAAAGGAAGAAGGTAGAATTAGTTTTTATTAGAATATGTAAACTGTAAAGATAAAAGTAGAACCTCTTTAGTTGCGTGTCTTTGTGGTGTCTGTTGTGTGTGTGTGTGGGGGGGGGGGGGGGAGTATGGAATGCACGAATCTTTACATTCTTAAGAGCAGTAACATACTCTCGTGTGGTATTGTGCTGTGTGTGTGTGCTTGTCGCTATGGGGGAGAGTATGAAATGCACGAATCTTTACATTCGTAAGAGCAGTAACATACTCTTGTGCTAGGGACCCCAGTCGTTCCCTTTTGATTATTTGGTTTTAAGGTGCCGGGGATCGCGAGCGTTTTAAGTGGGCTGAACTTCCTAGTTTGCAGCGGGACGGTAACAGGTCTAGTACACTAGACCACACCCGAGGGTGTTTCTTTCCTGTTGTGTCCTTCGCTGGAAGTGGCCGTATTTAGGTTAGTTTAAGTTTATTTGAAGTTGAGGGTGCCGGGGATCGCGATCGTTTAATGCGGGTTGAGCTTCCGAGGCTGTCAGCGGGAGAGCAACAGGTCTAGCACACTAGACCACACCTGAGGGTGTTTCTTTCTTGTTGTACCCTTCGCTGGTTGCGGACTTATTTATTTTAATTTAGTTTAGGGATATTCGGGGGCGTCGGGGATCGCAGTTTAACTTGTCATTCCTAGTTTTTATTTGGGCGGTCTTAGTTTTGGTTACAATTTTTGGGCTTTTGTCGGCTTTCGCAAATTACTCCAAGTTCGGAGATTAGTTCGCTGTCGGCTAACCGGTCATGATTTTTCGCGGCCAGAGTGGCTAGGCGGTCTTTAATGGTGGGGATATCGGCCCTGTCGTGGAGTGTTTTGATGGGTGTGTCCCATGGGGTGCGGAGGGCAACTCTAAGCGCGTGATTTTGAACCCTCTGGGGTTTTCCCATATTAGTTTGGTTGAGGTCAGTTAGTATTATTGCACCGTATTCGAGTACTGGGCGCACAAAGGATTTGTATAGTTTGAGTAGGGTGGACTGGTTGGCCTCCCATGAAGTTCCCTTGAGCATTTTCAGTAAGTTAATTCGTTTGGTAGCTTTTTTCGCCATGTCGTCGGTATGTTTGTTGAAGGACAGTTTCTGATCAATAGTAATGCCCAGGAATTTCGCTTCTTTGCATTCTGGGAGGGTGTTATCCATAAGTTTTAGGTCAAAATCCCGTTTGGTTTTCTTGCGAGTAAAGGTGATTCGTTGGGTTTTATTGGCATTTAGCTTAATTCACCATTTGGCACACCATTCTTCAAGCTCGTCGAGAGCGCGTTGCAGGGGGTTTTGGAGCAGATTGGCCGTATTGTTAGAGTCCCAGAGGCCCTTATCATCCGCGAATTGGGAAACTTGAACGCGGTCATCGGAGAAGCTAAGGTCATTTACGAAAAAGATGTATAGGAAGGGGCTTAGGAGGGATCCTTAGGGGGTGCCTGCTTCGAGGGGGACACTGTCAGACATTTCATTGTTCACTCTGACTTTAATTTCGCGATCATTTAAGAAAGAGGATAGTAATCTAATCAGTTTCACGGGGAGTCTCATTTTTGATAATTTGTAGCGCACTCTATTATGCCAAACAGAGTCGAATGCTTTTTCGACGTCTAACAGGACTGCCGCGCCCATTTGCTGATTGTTGATAGCGGTTTTCATTTGGGTGACTAATCGGTAGACATGTTCGATGCCTTCTTTACGGTTTCTATAGACTCTTTGCCATTTATTGAAGAAGTCGATGTCTTATACATATTAATAGTTCTCTCCTAAAAAATGAATATGGCCTTTTACAATTAATACTCCTGGATTGAAAGAAATATACCAGCCATGTTTGAAGAGATAACAACGTCCACTTTTCTGTGGTAGATGGCTCTGAGTCAGTTCATTTCATAGACGACATCAAAATGGCGTCGATATGTTTCGAACTCGGTGTGTCGTCTTTCTTAGAATATTGAATCCGTTTTTTTTAGTCGAATAAAACAGAGTTATTAAGAGAGTAAAAGTTTCTTTCCACAATCCAATACCGCTTTAATAAGAAGGTTTGATTGACTAACAATGTAATTGCAAAGAGGAAGCTTCAATGTTTGAGTGACAGGGTGTATTTTAAACGTTTTTTTTTTGATAAATCAAGTAAATTATGAATTATTAACAGAGACGTTTGGATATATAAATTATTTCACTGACGTTGACAAATTTTGGGGTTTCATTTTCTGCTCGGAATTTAGGCCATAATTAAAAATTAACTTTGCAGCGCACCGTCTTGTACAATAAACAATCTAATTTCCTAAAGAAGCTAAACAACTTATCCTACTCAGTATTATCCCAAACGTCAATGTCCGGACTCCTAAAAAAGTTCCATGTTCCAGTCTCGATACGATTGCCTCTCGTGATAATTCGTAGCAGATTTTTTGTTATTACACACCTGTTCTATGAAATCCCCATCTACAGCAACACTAAACAGTGCGGAAAATAAAAATCTGGAAACGGAACTCATTGACGGACTATTTTTAAATAGAAGCGAAATTTCACAGGAATTTTCTACAAATCGTGCAACGCAATTACAATCTGAATCGTCCCCCGAGTTCCAGTGTGTTCTATGTGCCTCTTGGCACATAGAACACATTGCAACTCAGGGGACGAAATATTAACACGGGTTCCCCTCGCAAATTTGGTTGGCGATAAAATGTGTTGTCTGTGTTAATAGTTGCCAAATGAATTGCCGAGTGAAGAGAAATGATTTCGCGCGCCGAAGGCGCGCAGGGACGGTATGGGGGACAAGCCCCTTTCGACCCTCGGTAGCTGTATATGATGGCTGTCACATGTCTAGGCGTGTTGAAGGAGGAAAAGGATCCGGTACTCAGCAGGTGTCTCCAGTTGTGGGTAGGCGGTCTCGTTGACTGAAGTCGGTAGGACTCTCGGGTGAGGACCAGTGTTGGAGGTTGGGTCCTCTCACAAAGGTACTACCTCTCCCCGAGGGTGCAGTCGATCTGGATTTTCGGGCAAGTATAGTCTGCCGCTTCGAGGATGATAATGAGTGATGGCCATCACTGGCAAGTATAATCTGCCTCAGGCTGTCTCTGTTATAGTTGGACTCTTTGAAGGAAAACAACAACGACCCCTTTCGGGGACCACCAAGAAGAAGACCCGAACTTCCCTGGTTCGGGGGCAGGCCTGCATTGTAATCCTAGTGGGTTGGGACAAAAAGATGCGCAATGCGCTTACAAAAAGGGGCAGAGGCGGGACGTAGGACCAACGCTCGCCTCCCTTAAAGTGGTTGACCACTTTTAGGGATGGAGCGGAGGATGTTCAGGAACCAAGGGGGTGACTGCTTCCATAACGATTAGACTGTCTGTAGCGGTTATTGGGGTGCTGGTCAAAAACATCTTCTGTGTACCTGCTTAAAGGAAGAAGGTAGAATTAGTTTTTATTAGAATATGTAAACTGTAAAGATAAAAGTAGAACCTCTTTAGTTGCGTGTCTTTGTGGTGTCTGTTGTGTGTGTGTGTGGGGGGGGGGGGGGGGAGTATGGAATGCACGAATCTTTACATTCTTAAGAGCAGTAACATACTCTCGTGTGGTATTGTGCTGTGTGTGTGTGCTTGTCGCTATGGGGGAGAGTATGAAATGCACGAATCTTTACATTCGTAAGAGCAGTAACATACTCTTGTGCTAGGGACCCCAGTCGTTCCCTTTTGATTATTTGGTTTTAAGGTGCCGGGGATCGCGAGCGTTTTAAGTGGGCTGAACTTCCTAGTTTGCAGCGGGACGGTAACAGGTCTAGTACACTAGACCACACCCGAGGGTGTTTCTTTCCTGTTGTGTCCTTCGCTGGAAGTGGTCGTATTTAGGTTAGTTTAAGTTTATTTGAAGTTGAGGGTGCCGGGGATCGCGATCGTTTAATGCGGGTTGAGCTTCCGAGGCTGTCAGCGGGAGAGCAACAGGTCTAGCACACTAGACCACACCTGAGGGTGTTTCTTTCTTGTTGTACCCTTCGCTGGTTGCGGACTTATTTATTTTAATTTAGTTTAGGGATATTCGGGGGCGTCGGGGATCGCAGTTTAACTTGTCATTCCTAGTTTTTATTTGGGCGGTCTTAGTTTTGGTTACAATTTTTGGGCTTTTGTCGGCTTTCGCAAATTACTCCAAGTTCGGAGATTAGTTCGCTGTCGGCTAACCGGTCATGATTTTTCGCGGCCAGAGTGGCTAGGCGGTCTTTAATGGTGGGGATATCGGCCCTGTCGTGGAGTGTTTTGATGGGTGTGTCCCATGGGGTGCGGAGGGCAACTCTAAGCGCGTGATTTTGAACCTTCTGGGGTTTTCCCATATTAGTTTGGTTGAGGTCAGTTAGTATTATTGCACCGTATTCGAGTACTGGGCGCACAAAGGATTTGTATAGTTTGAGTAGGGTGGACTGGTTGGCCTCCCATGAAGTTCCCTTGAGCATTTTCAGTAAGTTAATTCGTTTGGTAGCTTTTTTCGCCATGTCGTCGGTATGTTTGTTGAAGGACAGTTTCTGATCAATAGTAATGCCCAGGAATTTCGCTTCTTTGCATTCTGGGAGGGTGTTATCCATAAGTTTTAGGTCAAAATCCCGTTTGGTTTTCTTGCGAGTAAAGGTGATTCGTTGGGTTTTATTGGCATTTAGCTTAATTCACCATTTGGCACACCATTCTTCAAGCTCGTCGAGAGCGCGTTGCAGGGGGTTTTGGAGCAGATTGGCCGTATTGTTAGAGTCCCAGAGGCCCTTATCATCCGCGAATTGGGAAACTTGAACGCGGTCATCGGAGAAGCTAAGGTCATTTACGAAAAAGATGTATAGGAAGGGGCTTAGGAGGGATCCTTAGGGGGTGCCTGCTTCGAGGGGGACACTGTCAGACATTTCATTGTTCACTCTGACTTTAATTTCGCTATCATTTAAGAAAGAGGATAGTAATCTAATCAGTTTCACGGGGAGTCTCATTTTTGATAATTTGTAGCGCACTCTATTATGCCAAACAGAGTCGAATGCTTTTTCGACGTCTAACAGGACTGCCGCGCCCATTTGCTGATTGTTGATAGCGGTTTTCATTTGGGTGACTAATCGGTAGACATGTTCGATGCCTTCTTTACGGTTTCTATAGACTCTTTGCCATTTATTGAAGAAGTCGATGTCTTCAGGGTGCTTTCGAAAGTCTTACCAATGCAGCTGAGCAGGCTGATTGGGCGGTAGCTGGCTGGAGCGGAGGGGTCCTTGTCGGGTTTTGGTATCATGACACCGATGGCTTTTTTCCAGCATCTGGGAAAGTAGCCATGGGTGAGGCATGAGTTGAATAGTTTGTTTAGTCTTTCGATTAGGGAGTTGGGGCTTTGTTTTAGAATTTTGTAGCTTACTTCGTCTTCGCCGGGTGAGGAGGAGATTTTGCATTTTGGCACATAGAACACATTGCAACTCAGGGGGCGAAATATTAACACGGGTTCCCTTCGCAAATTTGGTTGGCGATAAAATGTGTTGTCTGTGTTAATAGTTGCCAAATGAATTGCCGAGTGTCCTTCTAATAATCGTTTTATAGTCGTGAAGGCGTGTAATAAACACAGAACGACACACGCGTGCGAATGGCAATTGATATGGAACTTGTGCCATAGCGGAAGGATAAAACTCGAGGCCTCTGGCCTCTCGTTCTATCCTTCCGCGCTGGCACTCGTGCCATATCGATTAACCCATTCACACGCGTGTGTCGTTCTGTGTATTGCGCGATGTTGGCGATCGTGTGAATAAAAAACGACAAGATTTTGATGGAAGAGCAGCCGCCTTCCCGTATACATCTATTTTTATCAGTACTGAAATTTTCGGAATTATTAACCCTCTGCCCACAGATGTCTAAATATCAACATTTTTATTCTTATAATGTAACTAGGAATGTAATTAATTCAGTATTGTTTGACCGAGCTCAATATATATATATTTTTGTCACAATGCCGTCATGCTCGGGAGATTACTCCCTTCTAAGCGGCTTTCACTTTTGACTACTTCATATTCCGTTACGTTAAGTGCCATATCAATATATACCGCGTCAAAGGAACGTAACAATTGAGCGTCACGCTCATCTCAATTGTTAGATTAGAATTAAAAATTTACTCGAGATGGACATACGTCGTGCATGTCGATTTATTACCTGGAAAGTAGCTGCCTAGGTCCTAGTCACGAACCCAGATGGAAAATCACTGTATCATATCTCCATTGGGTGGCACCAAGTAAAGATATGTCCCGTGTTTCACATTCCCCGTATTCAAGTGACTTACGCGCAAAATAACCAACCGCATATCTTCCCTGGGTGGCAACACGTAAATATATGTTCCGAGGTTTACGTTGTTCTCTGTATTCAAGTGTAAAGTATGCCCAAAAATACCGTATCATATCTTCATGGGTGGCATTAGGTTAGCTGCATATATAATGGTGAGCCTTGTAGGTGGCAGTTGATATAGATGGAGACAAAATAACACCTTTTGGACATATGATAATTCTTTTCACAAGCTTTTGACCTTGTCTGTCTTCTTCCGAAGATAGTATGGTAATTTAGTCTTGTTTGACAATGTCAAGCAAGACCTAATTGGTTAAATTCTTGGTCGTATTACGCTAAATATCTGCTGCTTGAATTTTGATATCTAGACAACAGTATTTGGAGGGTTGACTTGGATGCTATATTTTTTATCAGAGATGTTAAATAGCAAAAATCTCCTAAAATGTCTCTAACGTCAATTATATGTTCACAGCTGTGTTCTCATAAAGCATTAGTTTTCTCATTCAATGCAAACATTATTCACTGACAATGTGAATTTTTATAATTGTGTATTTCATATTGTTATTGTTATTCTGTTTAGAATATTTTTTTTTTTAATTGCTGCAGCTGTCCAATTATGATGTACTTGAAAGTGGTGTCAACAAGTGATCAATTCGTTTTGTTTAACCCTTTACTAACACGGAAAATAGACGATGCTTGCAAATAAATTTTTTGAATAACTATTTTTTTCATTTTTTGCGTCAAAAACATAGCTTTTGACCCCTCACTGGAACGAGCTCGTTCCAATGAGGGGTCAGAACGCAAAAACATAGCTTATGACCCTCACCGGAACGAGCTCAACGAGCTCGTTCCAATGAGGGGTCATAAGCTATGTTTTTGACGCACAAAATGAAAAAATAATGAAAATTAGAAAGTATTTTTGTGAATAGCGCTGGCCGGTTTTGGCCGTTACGTTGGGTAATGGGTTAAGTGAGGGGAGTAGCTACAATGGGATGCATATTATTCATAACCCTTTGAACTCTCATGGTATATTCCGTACAAATTCAGTTCGATCAACTGGTGGAGACTATATTCGTTACATGGGGGGGGGGGGGAGCAATGTATATTTTCAACATGCAGCCTTTAGGAAATGGTGAGACAACGATCAGATGATGTGTTTGTGGATGATTCGAGGATGACATTCTCGAATAGGCTTAATGCTTTTTCTGAAACTCGCATAATATTAAAAGGGACCCCCGTGGCTCAGTGGTTAGAACACTGAATTTCAAACCGAAAGGTCGGCGATTTGATTCTGACCAGCAATAACTGCGTTGTGAATTTGGGAAGGATACTTTATCCCAATGTTTCTCTTGTGACATGATGCCACTATGTGCTGAGGCGTACTATACGCCGATGACGCACTTACCTACAGCCGCTTCCAACAGAGAACTACTCATTGGAGATCTCGGACCTGGACGTTGGGGCCAACCAGGGTAAAACATCGTCAGAGAAAGGGTCATGGAGGATTGTAACCGTAACTGGCGAGAGGGGGTCAAATCAAAGAGGTCGTTGGGTGGCCTGCGTGATAAAGAGAAGCCAGGCTTTGAAGAGTACCTTGATGGCACCTTTGGGGGTCACTGCTCTTCAAGATGAGGTCGCGATCCCTGAAGCTGAGGGGAAAAGTTGGGAAGGACAGTGAAAGGGAGAGCCAGATGTGTAATCTGGGCATGGTGCAGACCCTGGAACACTTTCTTCTAGAATGCCAAAGTACCAGTCTAAAAGAATAAGATTCACAGGGAGTATAATGGGGAAGTGGGATGGGAGAATGAAGGACATGTGGTTAGGGGAGACTCAAAGGAGAGGGTTAATATGCTAATCGGATAGATTGGGAAGAATGGGGCAAGGGATGTCATCAAGCAGTTCGTCTACGAGTGTTGGGAGGGGAGGAGAAGCATGGGAATAGGGAGGCAGTTGGGAGTACAGGGGTAACCAAGTTACCTTCTCGTCCGAGAACCGCGACAAATCAGCGGCTGGCCAAAGTGTTATTATTATATTACTCTGCTTGTGTAGAGTAAGTGCGTTGGAGTGTCTGACAGTTACTTGTCGATCGGTGGTTCTCTCCGAATGTTTTCTCCACTTTTAAAATTGTCCGACATGATGTGACTCTTGCTGTTGGAGGTACCGTTATACCCCAAATAAAGCAAAACAAAACAAACAAAACAAATAAAGTGTAATATTAGGGGAAACTAGTGCTTGTGGTGGGATACCAACGATTATTTCCTTCGCAGGAATGCGAGGTACTGTTAATATATGTGAGTCATGGAACCATGGTTTCACCTGTTTGGTGTGACACAAAAATCCTGGACTGTGACACAGAACAAGGTGTATTCAAAAAGATCAATTGGCAGCATTGACTGAATTGGAAAGGGTTAGGCTTGGGGATCCCTCACCTAGGCGAATGAGAAAAGAAGCAGAAAAACTTCAGAAAAGACTTAAAAAGCATTGCCAAGCATTTCAGACTGGTGACAAAACTAGCAATGAATTGTTACATGCGGTAGGGAAGTGTAATAATAATAACACTTTGGTCAGCCGCTGATTTGTCGCGGTTCTCGGACGAGAAGGCCATGGTTACCCCTGTACTCCCAACTGCCTCCCTATTCCCACTCTTCTACTCTCCTCCCAACACTCCGAGACGAACTGCTTGATGATATCCCTTGTCCCATTCTTCCCAATCTCTCCGATTAGCATATTAACCCTCTCCTTTGAGTCTCCCCCTAACCACATGTCCTTCATTCTCTCATCCCACTTCCCCATTATACTCCAAGTGAATCTCATTCTTTTAGACTGATACTTTGGGCATTATAGAAGAAAGTGTTCCAGGTCTCCACCATGTCCAAGTTACACATCTGGCACTCCCTTTCACCGTCTTTCCCAATTTTTCCCCTCAGCTCCAGGGATTGCGACCTCAGCTTGAACAACAGTGACCCCCCCCCCCCCCAAAGGTGCCATCAAGGTACTCTTCAAAACCTGGCTTCTCTTTATCACGCAGGCCACCCAAAGACCTCTTTGATTTGACCCCCTCTCGCCAATTACGGTTACAATCCTCCATGACCCTTTCTCTGACGATTTTTTTTACCCTGGTTTGCCCCAACGTCCAGGTCCGAGATCTCCAATTAGTAGTTCTCTACTAGCTCCCTCACCTGGACCATCCACCCCGTTTTGATATTTGAGTTGAAAATTCTCAGGAACATTACTTTACACCATCGGCTGTCGGAGAGATTTACCAAATAATTAAGATAACCGAGCTTCAACAGGTCTATCCTGTCCTTGATCCTCATCCACCCAAGCTCACCCCTGATTGCTTCTAGCGCTGGGGCATTACTCGACCCCGTTATCCATCGGCCTGCATCGTTCTGCAGGATTTCCAAGCTCTTTACGGTCGTCTGGTTTAGGGGTACCACTTCCGTACCGTATGTTATACTTGGCAGCCCCACCATTTCCCAAATGGTTTCCCCACGAAAACCTTATTGAAACTGTTTCTCCCTATAAATTTCATTTGCTTTAGGATTCGCTTCCCCTTCAGAATCAATTTAATTGTGTGGTTCCGGTAGATGCCTCTTCCTGTAATGTTTATATTTACCCCCAAATACTCGTAATCACCTGTCTCTCCCACACTGAGAAGTTTGCTGCTCCCTTCCGGAATGCAGAACTCACCCACTCTCCACCTTCGAGTGGGGTCCACTTTGCGGCCCACAGGTATAACTTTGCTCTTGCTTTCATTAAGTTCGAGTCTCCATTTGCTCCCATATTTCCCAACAATTCCCAGCATTTTCGTTAGCCCTCTTCGCTTTCTGACACTAGAACCATATCGTCTGCAAAAAATAGCCCTGGGATCTTCAAGTCCCTAACTGCTACCCCCTCCTCGCTACGCAGGAGTTCATCTCCTAAACCTTTGATGTACAATGCAAACATGATCGGCGAAAGGATACACCCCTGTTTTAGGCCTATCTCCATAGGCACACGTTTCGTTGTAATGTTTCCCAGGCTAAGTTCACTCTGCACATCTTTATATAATGCTTTCATAATTCCAACAAACTCGCCTCCTTAGCCAATAGCCTCCAGCTTGCTCCACATACCTCCCCTCCATACTCTATCGTGTGCCTTTTTGATATCCAAAAAGGCCATAAACATCTTTTTCTTTTTTGCTTTCGCGGATTCTATCATTTGGGATAGTGTGAAAAGATGGTCAGTAACTCTCCTTCCCTTCCTGAAGCCATTCTGGATTTCTCCCAAAACACCCTTCTCCTCAATCACCTCCTCTAGTCTCCCATACAGGACTTTACAGAAAGCCTTTTCAATGTTGCTACTGACAGAGATCCCTCGATAGTTATCCAAAACGTCTTTTTCCCCCTTTTTGTGAATAAATGTCACTTTACTTTCTCTCCACTCCTTTGGGACCTCTTGATTTTTTATGGCTAGATTGAATAGGGCAGTTAGACTTTCCATGAGTTCCTCTCCCCCTTTTTTGATAAACTCGTTAGGAATTTCATCCACTCCTCCCGCTTTTCCATCCCTTAATTTTGATATCAGCGTTCGCACCCCCTCCGTTTTAATTTCGCTGTACACGAAGCTCGATAGGTTTTCCTCGACCTGACTCGGACACTCGGGTGGGCTCCCCATGCCCCATCGCTTATCGTTTACCTTTTCCCAGTGCTTGACTAGTTCTGTTGCGACTTGATCTTGCTCGTCTGTAACTCTGCCATCTACTTTAATACTGTGTGGGTTACTTCCTTTGTTACGTTTATTCACCCATTTCCAAAATACGTTCGCACTCGACCCCCCTGTCGTTCTTATCGTCCTAATAAGACTGTTATTTCGTACTCTCTAATTATCGTCTTTAATCTTATTAATTTTATTTCGTGCTTGGTGGTATTCTTCCTTAGCAACTGTGGCCTCATTGCTTTCCGCCCCCTTAAGTTTTCTACTTCTCCTGTATGCAGCACATTTAGCTTTTCTTCCCTTTATGGCCCTTTTCGGTTCTTCGTTCACTCTGTACCCAAGTTCCCGTGTTGGCACCCTTACCTTTCCTACACTTTTCTTTCCTGCCTCCACCAGGCTTGCAACTATGACGTCGGTCATCTTCTGGACACTGCCCCTCTTGGGTACGGTTGCAAGCTTTGGTTTCAGTTTTTCATTGGACTTCGCCCAGTCAGCATCTTTTTTGAGTTCACAAATCTCATTAGAGCTTCCTTTGCTTTTAACTAGAGTTTTGGCCCTGATCGTCACTGTAATCAAGTTGTGATCACTATCCACCTCCATTTTATCCTCATCATCCGCGTCTACCCCAATCCCCTCCCTCCATAAATTAATATCTGTGAGGATATAGTCGATTATTGATTTTCTGTCGTTCCTCTCCCAGATCCATTTCCCCTCACACCTCGCGTCCCTCTTCAGAATCTTCAGACCGAGCTCGTTTGTGAAGTTCAACAGCTTCCTTCCATTCCTGTTGACTTTATTGTCCCCACCCTCTATGCCTTCTTCATCATTACCTATGTGGCCATTAAAGTCACCCATCAGAATTATACCGAGCCCCTTATTTTGTAATTCGGTAATATTGGACCTTAGTGTTGAGTATATCGAATCATTCTATCGGGTTTGCTTCCCTCCACCGCACAATACACAATTATAGGTTTTAAGTGGTCCAAGATATGTTGTTGATGTGCTGTCACGTTTTAAGTTTTATCCAAGTGCTGAAGATATATATTTCATTCCATTGACAAAATACATTTTACTGAGGTTTATTTTAGTGCTGAAGAGAACATATATAATTTTTTTGTCAATGAAATTATAGAAAAGTTAGCTTTACTGGGAACAAGCTCTTCGAGCTCGTTTCATTAACAGCCACATTTCTATCATTTCGTTGATAAAATACATTTTACTGAGGTTTATTTTCGAGCTGGCGATATATTAATTTTGTCTGAGTGGAATTGGATTAAGTGGAATTCGTCTGAGTTGAACACGCAATATATTTTTAGGTTTTATCCAGTGGAGAATAGAATATAATGAACAACATTTATCATTGAAATTGTCGACACATTTTCGACTGCTTGGCCTTTTTAAAGTGGGAAAATAGATTTTCTACTTATTGCAAAACAAATTCATATGAATGTTCTAGAAAAAAAACTATGTGCAATGGTGGGGATATACTTGAGTGGTATTAAAATGAGATTAAATGGGTTTGTATTGTATTGATGTTTCTATTTATTCTATTTATTACTCAAACAAAACACTTTGTAGCAATAAATCAGTTTGGTAAACAGAATAGAGTAATAATATAAGAAGTATGGTGTTAAATTTTAGAGTCTAATTCAGTTAATTCACACACAATGTATTATTTGTAACTGCTTTATTGCTCACGATTTTGTACCTGTATGTTATTGTTGTTATTTGAGACAATTGTGTTATGGAAATAAATCACATTGACACATTTTTGACAGTTTTAGTTTTTATTATTAGATGTGTCCTATAGGTGTATAAACCAGCAGGGGGCAGGTGTCCACGGTATAAAAAATAGCTGGGGCAGGTGTCCTGTTAATAAAATTTGGTAGGGGGGGGGGGGCAGGTGTCCAACCCTGGAAAATCATGAGGGAGCAGGTGTCCTCTTCTATCAATTTGGACAGGGGGGGGGGGGGGGCAGACAGCCGGGGACAGGTGTCCGTATCTCCTCGAAAAGCACTATTTTCCCTTTATATTATGCTTTTACAAAAAACTCTGAAATATAATGAATATTTTTCCAGTTTGAATTCTTTCCTCGTGTGCAAAGTTAATCTGGATTATGTCACCTATTGTTCTGAACCGGATTGGACTGTGAAACCTATTTGCCATTATATTCACTGCTAATGGGAGACAGCTACCTCACACCTGATGCCATTAGATTCATTAGTTTTAATTACTGTCATTTAAAATGTGTTTGTTTTATTACACCTCAGATGAGCTCCATTCAGTCAACAACACAATGGATCATGTCAAGCACAGGCCTAAAGCATATGTTTTTAAAGCCTTGAAAAAACAAAGAATACTAAAACCTGAATTTTGTTTTACCAACAACAGCTCAGATAAAGTATATCAACCAACTAAAGGGATTAAAAATTCAACACAAACAAGCAATAAGACCAAAGCCTATTAACTGTGGTGTGAATACCAACAACATTCATGTAATCAGCACAGATACTACTATTCATTCCCCGACACTACAGAGGGTTTGCGTTCGGATATTAGGGCTCAAAAAGAACAGTTCGAGAAAGAAAAAAATGGAATTAATAAAAGCTTCGACGGAATCAAAAAAGGAAAATAAGTCGGCATCTGGAAAAAAGGGAAAAGGAAGAAATAATTCAGGTTTGGGTTCGTGCCCCAGCAACGGAAACTCTAAACAAAAGGGCAAGGGTGTGGAGTCCAACTCGTTGGGCCCTAAAACGAACACAGTTACAGATATCGCTAGTGTTTCTAAACCAGTTGATACAACTCAGCAGTTTTCGAAAACTAATCCTAGCAAGGGGATGGTGGGCAAAACTAATCCGACACCTGTTTCGCCCTGTATAGATAATACCGCTGAGATGGGGAGACCTGTGCACGCCATCTCTTTGGAGGTACCACCAAATCATGGCTCGGAACTCGTTACCACCAGTCAAGACAACTGGTTGCGTTCGCTCATAGAGCAAGAGACAACTACTGTTCCCACCTGTGATGTGGTCAATCAGATTACGCCGCGCCCGAAAAGGAAATTGGATACAGACTTCCAGGAAAATGGCGAGTCCCTGGAAATAGAAACGGTGGCTAAGAAAACCCGGAAAGCGTCGACACACACCGATAACCCGGGTGTTGTTGTCGTTGAGACCTCGGACACCATGGATGTTATAGTAGTAACAACCAGTGCGGGGATCCACAATGGTGGGAAATCGGCAGACAGTAACGCAACGGAAACGATACCGGCGACGCCAACATTTACCACACCACTGACGGTGGTGTATCTTTTGCCGACAAGGTAAGAGCCCTTTCTAAACAACCTCAAAAGGATAATACGGCCAAACACCGGACGAATAAACAACCACATCAACCGCTGCAAAACCCTTGCGTAGTCGTCACAAGGGTTCCCACAAAGATCAATGATGGGGATATTGATGAAGCCCTGTCGGGATACTCGTGGGGGAGACTAATATCTAAGACTACAGGCAACCCTACGTGGAAAATTAAAGTAAAATGCCCCAATAGAGCCATAAAACTTAACTTCATTAACAAAGGTGTTTGTATAAACGGACAAAAATATGAGACTGAGGAGTATCGTGTTTTGCCTCAGCCCACACAATGTCATAAATGCCAGAAATTTGGCCATATGTCGAACAGATGCAAAGGAGAGTTGCGTTGCATGAAATGCGGCGAAAAACATATAACAAAGTCGTGCAAGGTTTCAACACTGAAATGCCCAAATTGTAACGGGCAACACCCAAGCAATTATCGGGGATGTCCCCACTACAAAAAGTTAAAACCGACATAGAACTCAAAGCAATTAATGTCAACAGCGTAGAAAACTCAACCTCTCCACATTCGAGGTGCAGCCTAATGGCTGGTTCAATTTTTAATATAATTAACAAACACTTCGACGTCAGTCTTTCCGACATATGTAAAGAAGTTGGGAAAACAGCATCCAAATTATATCGAACTCAAATTTCTTCCTCGCTGATAGAAGCCGCCATAAATAAAATATAAATCACACCCACAACACGTTAACTAGTAAAATTACGTCAGGTACTGAACACTTATGGATAAGTTGAAAATAATTCAGTGGAACGCTCGAAGCGTTAACTGCAAAAGCTCACAGATGTCCGATTACTTCACAAACGTAGATGTAATTGGTATCAGCGAAACATGGTTAAAGCCAAGTGAGATATTTTTGCTAAGTAGATTCAACATCATTAGACGAGACCGTCCCACACAACGTGGAGGCGGAGTCGCTCTCCTCATAAGGCAGGACTTAAAATATAAAACGATATCAAGCGATCATCTCAACGCAGAGGTGATTGCCTCTGAGATTGAACTAGATCATAAAAAAGTTGCCGTAATCTCATATTATAATGAACCGAAAAAAAACAGTTGACAGCAAAGTCTTTGAATTCTTTGTGAAAAATCACAAACACTGTATTTTCTTAGGTGATTTCAATGCCAAACATCAGGTTTTCGGATGCAATAAAACGGAGCCCAATGGCGACGCTCTCTTCAATATCATCGAACAATTTGATCTTTTTGTATTAAATAACGACCACGACATTACTCACGTCAGTAACAACACCCTCCACCAATTCGACATCCTTGACCTAATTATAACCAGTAAATCACTAACTAATCAAATGCAAGACATATATGTGGGGGACGATGATTTAGGTAGCGACCACCTGCCTGTTCATGCTACATTACACGGTTGCAGCGGACCCGCAAGATACCCCACAATGAGGAGGAGGAATCTATCCAAAATTGACTGGGACCTCTTCAGAAAAATAATTCAGGTTAAAATAAACAAAAACGACCCAATGAATACCAGCGAGCTCGAGCAAGCATGTGCCAATCTCAGTGAAGTCATTAACAACACTCTTGATGAGATTTGTCCCAAACAGACAGTTAAACCGCGGGCCAACAGATTAACTGAAACCACACTCCAAATAATAAAACAAAAAAAGGCCTTCCTTGCATACAAATCAGAAAAACTTCCAACTAAAAAGGTCGAACTTAAAGCCGTGTATAATCGCCTCCACGGCGAAGTTAAAAAAGCAATAGCAAACGACAATCGCGTGAGATGGGAAAAAGCAACGGAAAATCTAAATGGACTCAGGGAGACTAAAAAGTTTTGGGATACTTTTAAAACCCTTACTGGACAAAAACATAAAGAAGCCAACAGTAAGGCACTAAAGATCAACGATGGAACTATGGCCCTGGATGACAAGGCGAAGGCTAGCGCCTTTGCTGAGCTCCTTAAGAAATATCATCGTCCACATGAGGGCGATAGGTTTGATGACGAGTTCAAAGAAAAAGTAAACAAATTTGTTCTAGACAACAAGACAACGTTTAACGATGCCAACTTCAGCCAAACGCCCGAGGACGGAGATGACCATGAACTCACGGAACCGATAAGCAAAGAAGAGGTGGCCAACACAATTAAAAAATGTAAGTCTTCTTCTTCCCCAGGAGGGGACGAGGTCTCATACAAAATCCTGAAACAATGTCCCTACACTTTTTTCGGTAGACTCACTAACCTCCTAAACTGCTGTCTCTCTAGTGGATACTTCCCAAAATGTTGGAAAGTAGCTACAGGAGTCATGATACCCAAACCCGACAAGGATTTCAGCAACCCAACTAATTACCGCCCAATCAGCCTACTCAGCTGTATTGGAAAAATTTTCGAACGGATTCTCACGACTAGACTCCGCAGCCATCTCGAATCAATCAACTTTTTCAATAAGTGGTAAAGGGCATACAGGAGCCAAAGAGAGGGAATCGAGCATGTTTATAGACTGGTAGATTATATGAAAACGGCGTTCAGTCAAAATGAAATAGGAACCGCGCTATTACTCGATGTAGAAAAAGCGTTTGACTCTGTCTGGCACAATGGCATGAGATACAAACTAGCTAAAATGGGGCTACCTTCCAAAATTCTAAGGATCATATCATCATTTTTATCTGATCGAAAAATCAAAGCGAGGGTCAACCGCGAAGTGTCAGCCGAGGTAAAACTCGAAGCGGGCACTCCACAGGGTTCGGTCCTCAGCCCGCTTCTATTTATAATATATGTGAATGACATTGACAAACTAGGGAAGAACCATGTTGAACTATCTCAATTCTCAGACGACAAAGGAATGTGGACGGCCAGTAAGTATGGAAACATAATACAAAACCGCCTGCAGGATACCATCCGCGACCTGCAAGACTGGTGCGCTCTGTGGCGCATCAAGCTAAATGCCACGAAAACACAAAGAATCACATTCTATAAAAAACAAAGGAAAAAGCCTGTGCCTAATATTGAGCTTAAGCTTTACGATCATAAACTTGAAGCTAGTAATGAGGCAAAGTTTCTGGGATTCAACCTGGATAGCAGTCTCAATCTAAACAATCACATAAACTCAGTCACCGTCAAAGCCACTAAACGCATCAATTTCCTGAAAATGATTAGAGGTAAAAATTGGGGAGCCAATAATGAAATCTCCTCAATCTTTACAAATCATATATACGCCCAGTACTAGAGTATGGGGCCATAATAACAAGTGACCTGAATAAAACCAACATTGAAAAACTACAACGGGTCCAAAATCATGCCTTGCGCGTGGCTCTGCGCAAGCCCACGTGGACATCGATAAAACAACTTCACGAGATAGCAAAAATAGACACTATAGCAATGCGCTTAAAAGATCTTCAAAGCAAAACTCTAAATAGACTTCAAGACAGCGAATTAATAATAGAACTCAATGCGCATCGCGTCCTCAATAGGAAAACTAAATAATCTGGGGCATGTCTATCGAAAGGGTTAAAGATTACATCATTGTGATGGGGTGAGCCAGGCATTCTGTGACCTAAATTTAGAACTGGCTGTGGGTGACACGATACGCACGAAAGCTTGCCTCTGTTACCAGTGGGAGTTGCAAACAGCGAGGAAAATCTCCACCTGCTGCTGGGTCTCCCCTCCCTGAGATATAAATCTCGGGGAAAAAATGCTGGCTTCCCCATCCAAAAGGACGGAAAAGTTGTAAATTAAAAACCGAATTGCTCTAATTTCCAGCTCTCTATCTTTTCTACCTCCTCTATCTCATCAGACACACGACCAAACTGAATGACAAACTATGAGGGATTGAAACAATCCTCAAGCAAAGATGTGCAGAAAACCTAACAAGACCAAGGCAAGGATTGAAACAATCTTGCCAGCAAACAGCCCTTTTAAGGGCTTTTTTGTGGGTGGGGGGGGGGGGGGGGTGTTGGAGGTCATTTGGAATTCCCGAAGGATAACCAGATACCTCAAAATCACATACGACATGCTATCTCCCAGAAGGCTTGATGGATGACTCCCGGTTTTTTCAAACTAAACTGTTGGAGCTTTCTCCATTCCTTTTTTGTAACCGCTATGGTCATATACCGGGGCCGCTACCAAACCGGCGTTGCTGTTTGGTTTTCTTTTTTCTTTTTCCTTTAAAGTTGCCATCGCACAACATTATATTCTGGCTCGCCACCATGGTGGGACTCAAACCTCTACCATCGCCAAGCTGGAACCGAATAGAGCCCACTCTCCAGCAGTCTTAATGGCGTTGAGGGTTTGGTCTTTGACAATCTATCACTCCAATGCAAACTGCCGGGAATTCTAACCACGTGCATACCCCTTCAGACCCCATTTGAGGCAATAGGAAAGCTAGGCCTGTGTGATCCAAGATCCAAGTGTAATAAAATAATCCAATAATCCAAGTGTAATAAAATAAGACTAACCGGGTCGCAAGGGATTTGTAAATCCCACATCGTCCCTGCGCGCCTTCGGCGCGCTAAAACCTTTCATTCATCTCATTCCCCGATTACCTCAAGTGTAAACCTGTAAACCTGTAAATGCCAGATCTGTGAGGAATAAGGTTCCTGATTTTGTATAACACATCGTCAATAACAAAATGGATTTATGTTTGGTTACTGAGACTTGGCTAACTGATCAGGACAGTGTAATTGTTTGAGGACTTTCCTGTGAAGGCTATATTTTCAAGAGTGCACCTAGGATTAATGCTAGGACTGGAGGTGGAATGGATCTCATGTACCGAGAGAATATAGAAATTAAAACCTCAACCCAAGGAGATAAATCCTCTTGTGAATATGCCGAATGGACGATATGCTGGGCTGACACCAACATCCGAACTGTGGGTGTATATCAACCACCTTACTCCAAAAATCATCCTCTCTCGACCAGTGTTTTCTTTGAAGAATTGTCTGTGTACCTAGAACCCATTGTTATGTGTTCTGAAAAAACTCCTTATCATCGGTGGTTTTAATGTACATATGGATGACAACAATGACAGTGATACTAACAAGATTATGAACCTCTTAGAAGCATTTGGTTTACAACAACATGTTACTGGGCCAACTCATACCTCTGGACACATTATTGACCTTATCATCACAAGATGCAATAATGACTTCCAGCTTTCTGCGCCATTAATCCCATTCAGATTATCTGACCATTCATTTGTTGAATGCACACTAGGTGTTCGAAAACCATCACTGACACGTAAGGAAGTAACACTCCGAAAATTCAATCAAATTGACATTAAGGGGACGTCCAACCTAACTTTGGTCAAATTTCAAGTCTAAAAAGACCCAAAATGAATAAACCCAATAAATTATATACCACAATTCTTGGAATGAAACATAGAACGTGTGGAAACTGAAATTTGCCTTGGAACTGCTGCCATGTGTAAATAGCTCCACCTGAAAGTCTGCTATGGCATAAGTAAGAGAACAAATTTTTTACAATAAAATACCTCAAAATAAAATAACAGCTGTATTCTATAAACATTGAAGTACATTCTCGAAGAAATATTTTCCTAATTCATGAAAGTAATAAAGACTGAGACCAAATGTTATAAGTGGAGTGCTCAGTGATTGAAGGCAGACATTTTCTTTTGTTTGTGTTTTGATTTGGGGAGTTCAACAAAGGTCAACTTGAAGGAGTCCACCAGAAGAAGTATGGAAGGACAAAAGAGTGTCTCCCAATATAAAGATGTATGTGTCACTGTGGTGGTTTGGAAAGAAACTATGACATTCTCCTATGTAGAATGCACTGCAAAGTCATACATTGTAGTTGAATAAATATATTTACAAACCCCTTGCACTGTAACCTCTTTTATCCCATGCATCAATTTGATAGTAATTGGGAGCGCGGTGGCTCAGTAGGTAGAGGTGCAGGCTGCAAGCCGAGAGGTCCTCAGTTCGAATCACGCTTGCGGCAACCGCTTTGTGTCCTTGGGCAAGACACATCATCCCCATTGCCCACGTGGGGGCACGATGACGCCATGTACTAAGGCGTACTGCACGTCGATGGTACGCATGTCTTCAACCAATCTAATCCTGCCTGTGCTGCAGTGCGGAGTTACGATGTTGGGGAGCTGGCAGCTGCTCGTCGTTGCTCGGTGGTTCTCTCCGGGTATTCCGGCTTCCTCCACCCGTAAAACTGTCACGGTCATGATTAGCCATTGTGCATAAATATGTGACATTAAACAATAAATAAATAAATAAATTAAATAAATAAATAAATAAATAAATTGATAGTGATTAAAATGTTAAATTTGTCTGCTTTATCAATAAGTATAATAGCTTTGTTTACTCTTGGACACCAATATACTCATCATATCTGTTGGAGAAGAAATAAGGGTAACTGTAACCTGTCACTGCAATAAACCATCTAATGTACTTAAAAGTACATTGTTATTCAATACACATCAAATCAACCTTACATAACCATTATTGCATGTACTTTCCCCAAGGAGGCTTATTGGCATATTGAGATCAGAAGGGCACATCCAGAGGGTCTCACATATTTTTTTCAAGAACGCAGTACACAAAGCAATCCCCAAAAGGTGACAAGAGAGCTCCATTTGACACAAACAATTTCCTGGGGTGGGGGCTCTCTTCCTTGCATGACTCTACCTCCGGCACTCAAGGCATATGTCTTTTTTCTCAAAGTTTAACTCTTTTTTTCTTTTTGAAGATCCTGGCCACACATGTTCCAAACACTATCAGACAGGTAAACCTCCAAATAAGTGTATCTGTAAAAATCATGTTACATTGCAAAACATTCTTTTTAGACTTTAAGTTCTGGACCTTTCATGCTTCTTATTACCAACTAAAACACTTAATTTATCGATTAATGGGTGAATAGAAAAGTCCTGCCATAATCAACATTTTGAGTTCTACAAGCCTTCATAACAGCTCCGATAAAAGTGTCAAACTTCAGAATATTCATTAGGTTACTGCTTGATAAGTAATAGGAACGAAATCTTTACCAGAAATATTTTGTAGCAATATATTTGAGGGTATCAGCAGGCACTTTCCAACAAATTGTAACAAATTAACTAGCTATAAACAAAATTTTCTAACTCAAAAGAGTGAAAAAGTACCACAACTCTGTAAAAATGTGGGAAGAAACACATGCTACAGCAGCTACACAGGCATTGTTTTCCTATGATGTTTGATCACAACACCAAATATCCCTCAAATTGGAGTAGCAGTGGTTGAGATACAAGGGAGAATGTTCGCACATGTAATGATGAATGGGTAAGACTAAGAGGACAGAGGTCACCACTGCACGGCCCTAGATGCACCTTTGATTTTACACCTTCCAGGTCTGGGGCATAATATTCGCAACACACCCACCTTATCAATTCATAATTTCAGTAAAATAAAAGAAATTATCAATTTTAATTAATTTATAGATGATGGGAAATATTTGGCTTCTTTCGCCTTCTCGTACTATTAATTACCACAAACAATATCAGTTTGATGTCGACAAACGAAACTGAACGCATGTGGTCTGGTTAAAAAGTAACTCGGCATGGATAATGAAGAAATTGCGAATATTTCGTCTTTTTCATTTGTTTGAAAATCAATTGCAGCTAATTTTGACCGTGGATTCGATAATTCGTTTCGGTTTTGACCACACGGTCACGCTGACAGCGGTTATGTTTATTGTGATATGCAAATTGGGAGATAGTTTCCGGTGAAGGAGATTTGTCACATTTGCCAGTGTAAAACGTTGACAAAAGACATTGATCGACGCTTGTGTTAGTATGGTTGGTTACAAGAAAAAACTAAATTCTCAGCATCGTCCAAACGCACCTTATTTAAAATCGCGAATGCATCATTTTCAACCCATCTTGAATCGGTCCTTTGCAGACTTAAAACAGAGCCGCGACAAATTCCATGGTTACTTGGAAGTAAATAACTTCACAACATCGGGGAAATCAATACGCTCAATATAGTTCCAGGTCACTTGGAATATACTTCGTGATAAAGTGATTTCTGAATCATTCTGCTTACTTTGTTATGAATATTTCCTTATTTTATGTGTATCGTCCCGATTTTATACACTCGGTTATTTTTTTACAAGTGGTTCATGTTGTCTCTCTAGTGCGCAATAATTCAGATTTTTTATCAACAAAAAAGTTCAGACGGCAAGTAAACACGAGAGGGAATTTCGAACCATATTTTGCAGTTGTGACATTAACAGCTCAAGTATTTGCTGTCACCTGTTTGCAAATCCGCTCATACACTGTCTCGGGCGTGATCAAGTCCTTGCATTCTTACGATTGCCCAAATTGAGTATTTCTGCAAGAACCACATCGTAATCACATGACTGGAATAAACATCATTGAAACATGGCCACATCCGGAACATCCAAAATTTGTGTTGGTGTTATTACATTCAAACATCAAAACCCACCAGAGTGTGTGTAAAAAAATGCTTTCTCCGAGTCTGTAGTATGTTATCATTATATTGAGGACAACGCTTTCGAATTACCGATTATTTTGTGGTTTTATCGGTTCGTTACTTACGCCATTGGCAAATTAATCTTCTTCAAAATCATAAAATTCACTTTTTTTCCTGAAAAAAAATTATATGTACCTTTTCTATGCACTTACTCATTATTTCGGTATGTAATTTGCCTTTCCTTACTTCTGTTATCTGTTTCTGAGGCATTGGGAAAAATGTCAACAAATTGACCAGAGTTAGGTTGGACGACCCCTTAACAAACTTAAATGTGACATCGAAAAATCAGATTTGTGTAACTTTCAGTGAGCTAACCTGGATGATCTGGCAAAATCATACAACAACACATTGTCTTGTCTACTGGATCAGCATGCCCCTCTGAAAACAAAAACATTAATTATTCGACCAAACATATCCTGGTTTACCAATGAACTGAGAACTCTAAAAGCTAATCGTCGAAAGCAGGAACGGGAAAGATCTAAATCTTACAATGAGGAAGCAGCATTTAAGACTATTCGTAATCAGTTCTCCAACAAACTAAAAGATGCCAGAAAATCTTACTACACAACATGTGTTGAAGCTTGTAATGGTGACAACAAAAACTGTTTAAAGTTGTTAAAAATCGGTGTACAGAAAAAGAAAGTGTGTCATTTCCACCACACGATGATCCATCAAAGCTAGCTGATCAATTTGGCAAATTCTTCATCAAAAAAATAAAATTAATTCATGAAAAAATTCAGAACATAAATACTGACAAAACTGACATCAAACAGAGACCATCAGAAAAAGAGCTTTCAGGTTTTCGACAATTAGAAATCCACGAGGTAGCCAAATTAATAAAAGAATTCTCAAATGCCTCATGTCAACTTGACCTAATGCCAACATCTATTGTCAAATCATGTGTAGACTCTCTGGCTCCTGTAATCACAAGAATGATCAACATGTCTCTGTTAGAAGGATATGTGCCTTATGCGTGGAAAATAGCAATTGTTAATCCTCTTCTGAAGAAACAAGGTGCGGAACTTGTGTTTAAATACTTCCGACCAGTGAGTAACGTACCGTCCATCTCTAAGCTGTGTGAATAGGCCGCAATTAATAAAAGGTAGCCAAATTAATAAAAGAATTCCACAAGGTAGCCAAATTAATAAAAGAATTCTCAAATGCCTCATGTCAACTTGACCCAATGCAACATCTATTGTCAAATCATGTGTAGACTCTCTGGCCCCTGTAATCACAAGAATGATCAACATGTCTCTGTTAGAAGGATATGTGCCTTATGCGTGGAAAATAGCAATTGTTAATCCTCTTCTGAAGAAACAAGGTGCGGAACTTGTGTTTAAATACTTCCGACCAGTGAGTAACGTACCGTCCATCTCTAAGCTGTGTGAAAAAGCCGCAATTGACCAGCTAATGTTAGTGATATGCATGCTCCATTACCGGCCAACTCGTCTGGATTCAGAAAATTTCATTCGACTGAAACGGCATTGCTCAAGGTTCAGAATGACATCCTCCTTAATATGGAGTCTGGAATGGTAACATTGCTTGTTCTTTTAGACCTTTGTGCTGCGTTTGACACTGTTGTGCCATAAAACTCTGCCAGAGACATAGAAATCTGATGTTGGACTTAATGGTGTAGCTGCTAGCTGGCTATCATCATACCTCAAGAATAAACAGCAGCGTGTATCAATAAATGGTAATCTGTCAAAAGACTTCCATCTTGAATGTGGAGTAACACAGGGCAGTTGTCTTGGTCCTGTTCTGTTTCTATTCTATATTTCACAAATGTTCACCATCATTGAATCTCACCTGCCTGGCGTCCATGGTTATGCTGATCACACACAGGTCTATTTTTCTTTTCGATCTTCAATCCAGGATCAAACTAAAGCTCTAGAAACCACTGAATCATGTATTTCGGACATTCGCACATGGATGGTTTCAAATAAATTAATGATAAATGATGATAAGACTAATATCTGAATTCCTAATAATTGGTTCACGACAGGAACTCACTAAAATTGACATCAATTCAGTGAAGGCAGGAGATTCCGCCACCAGTGCAAGTAACAGTGTACGTAATCTTGGTGCCTTCTTCGACTCTGTCATGTCTATGGACAGACATGTTACTAATATGTGGCATAAGGCTTTCAGGGGTCTATACAAAGTTAAACAGACAAGACAGTTCCTCACGAAAGACTCCACAAAAACCCTAGTTCATGCCTTTGTAACTTCACATTTGGATTATTGTAATGCCTTACTGTTCAAACGTCCGCAATATCGTTACTCTCGCCTGCAGATGGTACTAAATGCAACAGCCCAAGTGGTATGCAGGGTATCACGATATCACAACATCACTCCTGTTCTGAGGGATATGCACTGGCTGCCAGTCAAGTACAGAATAATTTTCAAAACTTTATTATTAGTTTTTAAGACACAAAACAACGTGTCACCAGCCTACTTAGAAGAACTTCTTAATACCAAGAATGCGTGCCAATACAACCTGAGGTCCGATGGTAAAATGCTTCTACATGCTCCAAAACATAGGTGTAAGACATTTGGAGATAGGTCATTCTCATTTACTGGCCCTCACTTGTGGAATAATTTACCAGAACACCTAAAAAGACAGTCAAATGTCAACCTTTTCAAGAAAGATCTCAAAACATACCCGTTTCAAAAAGCCTATAAGTGATGTTGTGGACTGTAAGATACTGTATATATACGGTTTTTATATTTGCACGAGCTCAGTAACATGTACAGCGCCTTAGAATATGGTTCTACATCTCCTGAACTATAATTTTGACGCTATATAAATGTGTATATTATTATTATTATTATCCAGGGAGAACCATCGAGAATTGGCAAGTGACTGCCAGATACCCTCAACGGACTTACTCTACACAAGCCGAGTTAGCAGCAGTTGAAGGCAAATGAACTGTCGAAGTGTGGTACGCCTTGGCATCGTGTCACAAGTGGGAAATCGAGATAAAGTATCTTTCCCAAAGTACAACGTAGTTTCTGCTGGTCAGGATCAAATCGTCGATCTTTCAGTTTGACGTTCAATGCGATAACCACTGAGTCACGGAGATCCTTCTTAATATTATGCGTTCAGCAAAACATTAAGCCTATTCGAGAGCATAGTCAAGATGGATGGTTTCGAAAGCAGAATTGAATTAATCTTCTCTGATTTTTCATTAACTGTATACCTAATAAACATAGCAGACGACATTTGCAGAAAATATCTCACGAATAACTTTCATTTTTGCCTAGGGAACATGGCTTATGACCCACTGTTGGAACGAGCTCGACGAGTTCGTATCATTGAGGTGCCATAAGCTACAGTACGTGGAGAGTGGATTGTAACTAAATCACCCGCGGAGTGGAGTTATCACCCAAGTTATAACTTTCAAATTTTGTACATATCGACAAAAAACACAAGCAATGTTTCAGCCAATGGACCTCCGGGTTTAACCCGGAGGTCCATTGGCTGAAACTTTGCTTGTGCTGGTTATGTTTTGCAACAAATTTGCAATTATTGCTTGGGTGGAATCGCCACCCTGCGGGTGATTTAGTGATAATACACTCTCCACATACTGTATGTTTTGAGGCAAACATTGAAACAAAATAATCAAATTTGGATGGAGATTTGTGTGAAAATGGGTGACCAGCTTTAGTCATTCCATTGGCTAAAAGGTTAAATTACGCATTATGGGTATAAGAGGAATCTCAAAATTCATCACAATTTGACATGAAATCTCGCGACTCAATGAGAGATCTTGAATATTTGGGTTAAAGGGAGAGATATGTTCAATGATTAAAAGGTAAATGATCTTTATTACACATCCATTAAAACTGTAAACCCTTGTATTTGTAACAGTTCGGGCTTCGAGTGATTGTTGGGACTTTACGAAATGGATGGATGGCTGTGTTACCCAAACTAGACCAGGTTCTATAAATCACTAACTCTGAAATGGAATCTCTAACAGTTTATTTTGTGAAATTTGTACAATTGTTTGTTTTGTCAGTTTTACTCTCTGGAAAAAAATATAACTGTTAAAAAAAAAAATCTTTATAAACGTTGACTAAATCTGTTTAAACTGTAGATACTTTTAATCTGTCTTTATTTATTTTAGTAGAATTTAGAAACTTTAATTTACTTTTACAGACCTTAAATCATTTATTTTTATCTACATTTATTTATTTGACTTTGAAATGTTTGAAGTTAAATTGTTTACAATTAATTAAATCATTTTGTTTTACATTTATTTAAAGTACTGGAGTTGAATTATTCTAAAGAGGCATGGCTCAAAATGCTGACCTTTCAGAAAGGCTAGTATTTGCCCAGGAAAAAATCACCAACTGAACACTGAAGTGGAAAGGAATGGTTTCACGCGCCGAAGGCGCGCAGGGACTGTATGGGGAACACGCCCCTTTCGACCATCAGTGACTGTAGATGATCAATTTTCACATGTCTAGGCGTGTTGAAGGAGGAACAGGTTCAGGTACTCGGCAGGTGTCACCGGTTGCGGCGTGATGGTCTCTTTGACTGATGTCGGTTGAACCCTCGGGTGAGGACCAGTGTGAGAGGATGGGTCCTCTCACAAAGGTACTACCTCTCCCCGACGGTGCAGTAGTTCTGGGTTTTCGGGCAAGTATAGTCTGCCACTTCTGAGAAGATTTTGAGTGATGGCCATCACTAGCTGGTATAATCTGCCTCAGACTGTCTCTGTTTGGTTGGACTCTTTGAAACCACACCCGAGGGTGGTTCTTTCCTGTTGTACCCTTCGCTGGTTGCGACCTTTTTTAGGTTAGTTTGAGTTTATTTGGAGGTGCCGCGCACTGAAGTGAGAAAAAACTACGAATTTATAGCCAAAATTCAACATGAAAAGTCCGTGATTAGTTTCATTTGCTGACCGATAGTTCGACCAAAACTTTGGGCCTATCAGTAGAAGAAAGATTATTCCAGAGCTACAATTATTTCCCCTTTCAAATGTCTAAGCCAATCAAAATGCTTGTTTTAACTACTTTTGGTGACCATGAAGAAGGCAAAATGACGATTTTCCACTTTTGCCAAGTTCAAGAAATTTGACCAAAAATACTCTAACTTTTAGATTGCCAAAGAGTTATAGGTAAAAAACTTAGCCAAATGAATGAGAAAAATAGTCAATTTGATGGATATTATCGCCCATCCACACAATAATGATTTTAGATTGACTTTAGAGCATTAAAGTGGAAAACATGGCGAAAATAGGAGAGTTGCCAAAAGCAAACATTCCAAAACGCCAAACAGTTGTTTGTAAAAAAAATCGAAATAACTGCAGAAATTGTGTGAATTGGATGGACATTACTGCCCATTGGTGAAATAATACTTTTGGATAGAATTTTCAAATTTTCCTATGGAATCAGGACGAAAATAGGTAAGTTACAACAAAAAAAAAACCCTGACTCTGTCACATTTTGAACGGAATCGTCGCTATTACATAAATGTTTCTGTATTCAACCAGTGATGTACCAAGCCGGAATTTTTTCCCAGCACCGTTTATACTAGTTCCTTTCCCGTCGAGTCATTAGTAACGCTTCCAAACGTTTCCAAATTTAGTTGTACAATTATCGATCGTCTGTCGCGTAGTGTGAAAAATGAAAACGTCCAAAGCAAAATAAATTATGTTCACAAAAAATTAATCAAGCAAAAATGAGATAATATTATAAAAAAAACAATCATTTTCAACCACAACATTTAATCTAGTCCCGTGGTCGTCTCGTTTACGGAGCCCGTTATATCTAAACTGGTCAACTTTATTTTTGTAAATCTTCGGAAATCTTCACATGATTTGAACTTCTTTTAGAAAAGTTTCTCCCAGCTGTTTTGCAAATCTGCCCCAAGTTGTACTTATATTTTTACTAACAGTAACAGCCACCAAATGGTTAGGTGTGAATGGACACCAGTCGAAGAGAAACAGCGATACGAATTTCAACAAACACGCCTGATAGAAAAAATAACAAATGTTATTTAGCCTGGTTTCAAAAAGGTTGTTTTGATTTTTTATCGATCCATTTGACCAGTACAGCGTCAAACAAAACAAACGGACTCTTCACCTTTGGGTTTAAACATCGGAATTAAAATTGGTTGATTTAAAAGAATTTTAAACATGGGATGTGTAATAAACACAGAACGCGACATGTGTTTGAATCGGTGGGTGTTTTACACCCACCGATTCAAACACACATCGCGTTCTGTCTATTTATCGACTGACTTTAGCGTGGGTGACGATTTTATCGGGAATTAAACGTATTATCCTATTTCTCCCATATGCACTGAAATAATCAACAACACTTAGAAGCGATGAGGGTAAAGATGTACATTTTTAAGTGAAAAGGGGAACACCCCTCCTCATTATTAGTATGCAGATCGGAGCATGAAACCTTCCACAGAACCTAGATTCTGTTGAACATTTTACGGCACTGACCATCACAAGAAGCCGCGAAAAAGGCCCTTCTTCATTAATTTTGTGTTTAGCAAGAGGAGGGTCAGTCGCGCTTTTTACCCTTCCCCTCCCGTTATATGCATATGCCACAACAGGTACACCCTCCTTTGGACAATCCTCAAGCATTTAATATCACTGGAAAATATATATCATCACCATTATGTTCATGTGCAAAATGTATCAGAAGACAGCTCTTGTTTCCAAAGCCATATCTCGACGAGTCGAAGATATAGTGCTAGAAAAAGAACAAGACTCTGATACAATATTTTGCACATAAACATCATGGTGATGGTAGACTTACCTTTCAATTTCCAAAATTAATATCTTAACACTTTACCTAACGAATCTGACGAACCCTCCAACGCAATTTACAAATTGCACTGTTGGATAAAAAACATTATTTAAAAAAAAAATCAACAAAACCAAATCATGTGACCTTCATTGGAATGATCTCGGTGAGCTCGTTCTAATGAGGAATCACATGATGTGGTTTGTTGATTTTTTTAATAATTAAAATACTGAATTGTAATATCGTGTGCGTGGAGTAAAGGGCTAAGTTAGGGCTGCACGATATTCAAAACAGAATACCGGTATCGGTATTAAAAAAAATACCGCGGTATACCGGTATATCGAAAACTGTTCAGATATCTGAACGTAAGTACCAGAATCGAGACTTGAGGCATCACAGTCGGGACGAATCATCATGCCGCAGACGATATCAAAATTTATTATTTTAAATATTCGTTTATCAAATTTTTCCAAAAAATTCTTCAAAACAATATCATGTGACCCCTCATTGGAACGATCTCGTTGGGCTCGTTCCAACGAGGGGGCACATGATATTGTTTTGAAGAAATTTTGAAAATTATTTTTTTGCTACTGGAGATTTTGTGTATTACGTGGGCACTTGCGGACGATTTTTTTTATTAGGGCTTAACGACACATTAACAGCCAGGGTCATATCATGTCGGTGACAGTTTTACTGGTGGAGGAAGCCGGAGTACCCGGAGAGAACCACCGAGCAACGACGAGCAGCTGTCAGCTCTCCAACATCGTAATTCTGAACTCTGCACTGCGGCACAGGCAGGGTTAGATTGGATGAAGACATGTGCACCATCGACGTGCACTACGCCTTAGTACACAGCGTCATCGTGCCCCCATGTAGGCAATCGGGGTGAAGTGCCTTGCCCAAGGACACAACGCGGGAGCGCAAATCAGTCGCTGAAATGGTCACCCACATGCGGACGATTCCTTGGGTAAAGCGATAATATTATTCATTCGGAGCTACAGATAAAAAACTCAAGACATCTTGAAAATTAAATTGTGGGTAAATAAATAATGACGATAAACCGATATTTTTTTGTAATTACACCGGTATTCAATCGATATTGGTTTGAATACCCGTATATGTCGGTTTATCGATATACCGTGTAGCCCTAGGCTAAGTTGCATTTTCCGTCGAAACTGTATGCGAATGTCTTGAAATATTGCGATCCACGAATAAACTTATTCAAGTTACTGACCGCGTACATGTTCAACATTTCGGAAAGACTGTGCGCTTTAATGCGTCCAATGATTCAGATACAAAAGTGGGTTCGCTGTATTTACTGGTTGAAGCTTCTAGTCCTTCCCATGAAACACAATGTATATGATAATCGACCACGAATCTACCTTGTGGACAGGGAATCTTCTTCTATTTCCATGTCTCCGACATTATGTTGGCCTAATTTTACAGGACAACGAATTAGATAACATTCAACGTTTTGGTTGTTGCATAACAGGCGTTCTTTGTTTTACCAACCAACTGACTCCGCTCAATCATTTAATAAATTAATCAGAATTATTTATGAGCCCTGAAACACAGTTATACCTTCTGGTCAATAAAATTATTATCACAATTATTCCAGCTTAAACAATGAGGACATGTATTACTACTTTCCTGTCTACGACAAGTTCCTTACCCGGAGGCTGTGGCTTTACTTGATTTTGTCGATTTTAACTAGGGCTGCACGATATTCAAAACTGAATACCTGTATCGCTATTCAAACAAAATACTGCGGTATACCGGTATATCGAAAACTGTTCAGATATATGAACACAAGTACCACAATCGAGACTTCAGGCATCACAGTCGTAATGAATTAGCATGCCTTGATGATGCGATTCGAAACACCTTTACCCAAAATCTATTATTTTCAAAATTAATTTATCAGATTTTCTCCAAAGATTTCAACAAAACTATATCATGTGACCCCTCATTGGAACGAGCTCAACGAGCTCGTTCCAATGAGGGGTCACATGATATAGTTTTGTTGAAATTTTTGAAAATTATTTTTTCAACTGCTGAATTTGTATATTACGAGGACACAAACAAATGATTCCTTGGATAAATGGATAATATCATTCATTCGGGGCTACAGTTAAAAAACTCAAAACATCTTAAAAATTAAATCGTGGGTAAATAAATAATGACGATAAACCGATATTTTTGTAATTACACCGGTATTGAATCGATATTGGCTTGAATACCGGTATATATCAGTTTATCGATATACCGTGCAGCCCTAATTTTAACGGTGTGTTTTGAATTACATTCGAGTTATATTTCTCTCTATACTGGCGCTGCAATAACACTCTCATGACTATAGTAGCAGTAAAAGACAGAAGGCAGTAGACAACGTTATTATTAACATCCTATCAACAGGGGCTCCCCACAGCGTGGCATGGCGGACAATCTTCGCTATTGGAAGAGACTTACGGGAAAGTTAGCGCCCCTTAATTTCCCAAAGTGGTCAGTAAATTTCACACTAAAGAGTATGGGAATTTCAGATAAAGATTTAAATGTTGAAATGTTAGCGAATTTGTATCATCAGTTTCCACATCACTTCACAAACTTCAGACGTTTTCCGGGAGAGTAGGGTTTAATCCCGGGAGCCGGAATTCCCGGGTTCCCGCTTCCCGGTTCCGAAAGCCGGCCCGATACCGGGGAAATCTACAGCACGGAACCGGGAATGAAGCGTGGTGACACTGGTTGTGCAATGAACTGAAGTTTTCTGAATTGAAACTTTGTAGGATTTCGTCAGCCCTTTCACGCCTGAAATTTTTACAGTCTGATTCCTGACGAACCATTTTCAACAAATCGCTGTAGCTCTCAACCAGTTCTGGAGGTGGCCCACACCCGCACCCTCCATTTCAACAGCAGGATTTAGTAGCACTGTTCACTAACTCTTCCAACATCAACACCCTCTTCACTTCCGTCACCAGTCGTCCCTTCTGCTTCAAGCAGAGGAGACTGGTGATGGCAGTGAAGTGGAGGGTGTTGATGCTAGAGAAGGTAGAGGTAATAATGCGAGTTATTCTGAAAATAAAGATGAGATACAAGCGGGTTTGGATTTTCATACTTATCTTAGGTAAAGAATTTTTCCGTTTGTGAAATATGCTCATTATCTTTAAAATAAATGCGTCATGTTACCCTTGTAAATTTGCTTGATATTACCAGGGAAATTTCCCGGTTCCCGGCTCTGAGAGTAATTTCATTCCCGCTCCCGGTTCCCAGAAAACCAGGGAATATACTAAACCCTACTGTAGAGTAGTATAAAAATAAAAATAAAGAAACTGGATTTTTACAATTTTTTCCCAATCGGTTTGAGCGTTTGACTTTTCGTCACCTGAGTCCCAATGTGTTCTATGTGCCAGTAGGCTGCCAGTAGGCCAGTAGGCTGCCAGTAGGCACATAGAACACATTCGAACTCAGGGGACGTGTTACTCTCAGTTGAAGCCCGTTTTTTAAAAAAAATAAGAAAACAGGCGTTCTCAACTTCTTTTGATGTTCTGAAACTTTTTTTCTCTTCTTTATATCAACAGTGCGCGCATCGTGACATATAATTCAGACACTGCCCTTCCCATTAATACTAAGGTCTGGGGGGTGATTGTTTGCCAACATTTGTCCTGAGAAGAATAGAAATTTGCAAATTCAAATTCGCTAAACAAACATCCAAAGAGAACACTTCCAGACAGATTTACGACGCATCTATAAATTATGCACTAAAACCATGATAAATCCTTGTTGTATGCGTTCGGTAGATCACATTTTGCATAGCTGAAGAGGTGTATTTACGACTTGCGTGCAAAGTGCGATCATCAATATACGTTCAACGGACGGGCAACTCATGCAAGCATACCATTTGTACTATATGCAAATAGCTGTTGTTGTTCAGTGGCATTGTCATTTTGCTCACGTACACCGTCAAAAGTAGAGACCACAACTAGGGCTGGGAACATTTTTCATGTTAACGAAGGCAAATCGAAGTGTGAACTTTATTTCTGGTGAGCATTTCAGCTACTAAAACAGGTTGTATCCATGGTGAAGTAAAAGGAAAGTAGTGTAAATACTTAAAGCAGGAAGGAAGATGAGTGGTTAAAACTTATTAAAACAATAGCTCAAATCTTCCCAGATAATACACAGCGGCAGCCTGCAGACTACCATGAGCTTTGGCGCTGTATGAAACAAAAAATCCCAAAAGACATACAGTACGTGGAGAGTGGATTGTAACTAAATCACCCGCGGAGTGAAGTTATCACCCAAGCTATAACTTTCAAATTTTGTACATATCGACAAAAAACACAAGCAATGTTTCAGCCAATGGACCTCCGGGTTTAACCCGGAGGTCCATTGGCTGAAATCTTGCTTGTACTGTTTAGGCTTTGCAACAAATTTGCAATTGTTGCTTGGGTGGAATCTCCACTCTGTGAGTGATTTAGTGATAATACACTCTCCACGTACTGTAATATACAGCCCGAATTCTTGGTCTTCTTGTAGGCATCTCATAACGTCGTTCCTGGTCGGTATCAGGTTGGAGCACAGGCGTTAACTTGCACCAGGTTCCCCTCATATGCAGCCTCGCCGATTAGAAGGCCTCAAAATTGCCCATTCTTGAGTCTAGATTTAATTTGTGAGGAATCATATATAGGTGAGTTATGTGTAGAACCATACCATCTGGAGACAACATTCAAGACTTTTAACTTATGGTCACAGACAAATTTGGGCATTGGGACAAAACCACCTCTTTCTGTTGATAAAGCACTGAACATGTGACCCTTCGGAATTAAAAATCGGAAGTGTGTTCCATCAACGCAGCCCTCCTCATGCCAGCTATGCCTTGAAAGTCATCTTTGATATCATTTATTTCATTTTCATGAATTGGTATTATTTTTTCCTGCAAATTACCTGCGTAACGATATTGGTAAGGCAACTGATTGCCGGCTTTGATATCCCTGGTCAATCTTCGATCACGACTTGGAAAGAACCCGTTGCGAAAAAAGCGAAGCTCTGCTCACAGCTGCAAAATGTGTGACAACAAGTAGCCCCTTCTAGTAAGTAAATGCTTCTAGACTTTTATGTCTTGGGCGATAACGCCTGGAAGACCCCTCGCAGACTATCTGGAAATCCTAACGCGCATAAGAAAATTGATGTTACCAAAATATTCCATACGGTGTATGCGATTCCTGAATATTTTCGATGTTCGCCGCCGAGTTCGTCAGTCCCGCTCTTCCTGTGCCTATTCAAGTATTTGTATAATATCCATGTTTGCGGACAATTTTCAGTCCAACTTATAGCTAAAAAAAACAACCAAGAGCGGCGATGTCTACGCAAAACATAGTGGCGGCGCCAGAGTTACAAACGTGAGGGGGTACAGTTGGGGATTGAGCAGCGCCGAGCTGGGGTGGGTTTCGGGGGGGGGGGGGGTCCTCTCCCTAAGTTGAGAAAATGTTTAACTGTTTTGCAACAAAATCATGCGAATATGGATATCATTGGAACCGGCTGAACAAGCCGGTTCCAATGATATTCACATTTGCATGATTTCATTGAGTTATACCTTTGAGAATTTTTCTAAAATATTAAATTTTATTTATTTTTTTTTCAAATTGCTGTAGGCTGAATTCCAAACGGATGCCTTGCACGCTCTCGATTCTAGCATTCGTCGAATACTCTTAAGCACTATGTTTCAGTACGTTTAAACGCGGCATGCCTTGTTGCAATGTGGACCCTCAACTCTTGTTTGTTGTTTGCAGCTAGCGTGCGTGTGGGGGACGGGGGGGGGGGGGGGGCAAACATAATTTCAAAACTTTTCTGATTTAGTGCACTTGGGAATATGGGATTAAGCATACCGACCATTACACCGCAACGTTCAATACAACAACATTTAAAATGATAGTATTGTTTTACTGCGCTTGGCGAAAAAAATGGAGGGTAGGTATCCCCACATACCTCTCCATGGCGCCGTCACTGCCGCCACCGATTAGAAATTCCTTTGTTACAATATGCACAGGCGTGTAATGTAAATCGTCAAAGTGGACAAACACCTTTCGAAAATACCGTTTCGAATTTTCCCCGCACATTGCACTGTTAACACCGGCTCAAGACTAATCGTATTTTCGTAGGGCCTCATAAATCTGACCATTAGCGCTTGGAACCTGTGATACTGGCTGATATTTTTAATGATGGATTGTCTGTGAATTAGTTGCTTCCAATCAACTTGCATAAAAGCCATGTTTTCTGTTCTTACTCCCAATGAAGGAAAACGTAACGGTCAAAACTGGTCAGCGTTATTCTCAAAAATTGCCAATTAATTTTCATTATATTTTAATTTTTTGTCTCAAAAACATAGGTTATGACCCCTCGTTGGAACGAGCTCGTCGAGTTCGTTTCAGCGAGGGGTCATAACATATGTTTTGGAGACAAAAAATGAAAAAATTAGTTATTCAATATTTTTTTTTGCATTTGTCATCTGTTTTTCATGTTAGGTAAAGGGTTAAATGTAACAAAACAAAAGAACATTTGACTTCATATTTCAGTAAAGCCATTGGACATAGATGTTTTCGTAATAATTACTTGCTTCTTGGGGGGGGGGGGGGGCTGTGGCGTTGCGGTAACCGGTTCTTGTCATATCACCGAGACTAAGCAACATCGGCCCTGGTTGGTCCTTGGATGGGTGACCGTCTGAGCGGTCGATTCCAACTCCCGCGTTGTGTCCTTGGGCAAGGTTCTTAACCCCGATTGTTCACGTGGGGGCACGATGACGCCGTGTATCAAGGCGCACTGCACGTCTATGGTGCGCATATCTTCAATAAATCTAACTGCTGCAATGCTGAGTTACGATGTTGGGGAGCTGGCAGCTGCTCGTCGTTGCTCGGTGGTTCTCTCCGGGTACTCTGTCTTCCTCCGCCCGTAAAACTATCACCGACACGATATGACCTTGATTGTTAAAGTGTCGTTAAACCTCAATAAATAAAGAAAAAAATAACCTACCTCTTAATTGGACATTCCTGGCACGTTTAATAATTTCATGGGAGATAAAGTCGATTTTCTTGATGATACAAGTCAGAGATGTTCTTAGAAAGTGAATTAATTATGAGATGATCACTGAGTCCGACGGTTTTTTGGGACTGACAAGGTGAGGTGCATTATGGGAACATATACAAGTCACAAATTCACAATGTCTTCCTCTTTCCAGCTCACGCCGAGAGAAACAAACACATAATTTCATTAAGTATGATGTCTGTTAAGTGAATGTGTGGGGTAGATCAATCAACATTTTCAACGTGCAGCCCCAAAAAATTGTACTCTTTGTGAGTAGTATGTAGTGTGGTATTCATGCCTGCGTTTTAGACCCAGTGGCGCCATGTTGGGTTCTCATGGTAGCCCGCTTGAGCGGCCATGTTGTGACTCATTGCCATAGTGATACGAGGTCTCAGCGCACATGCAGAGCGATTATTGTTTGGGTGATACGTGTTTCCGTCATCTATTGTGTATACTGGAGGCCGCCATCTTGCTTTCTATCGTGACACCTGGTTGCTAGGGTGATACGTGTTTGCGTCGTCTATTTTGTATACTGGAGGCCGCCCTCTTGCTTTCTATGGTGACACTTGGTTGCTAGGTGTCACAAAATCCTCCAATAGGACGAAAGTATGTTCGTATGGTGTGTTCGATACAATAGAAGAAAATACAATTGTCACAAACAACCCGACAATTGTTTTCCTAGTTCGGATTCTTTCGGAATCCTCTGTTTCTACCGGTTTATTTCCTTCGGATTCCTGGAGATTCCTCCTTATATGATTAGCGAAATCTGATTATCACAAACAAGTAGAGAAATTGTCCAAATTACCAAGCCCAAACCATAGGGCCCGAAAGGCTTCTAAAATGTGTTTTCGATTGAACTGGAGTATTTTTTCGGGTTTGGATTCTTCTTTCTGCGTGTTTATCCAGTTAGGATTCGTCCAGAATCCTCGACCTTCCGCCTATCCCAAACATTATTCGGGCTACACACGGTCTGCTGTTAGACCTAGTCATAGTTATCTCTAGTCTCTTTGGCCTTCACCAATCAGATCACTGCAGTCATCTAAATCTCAGCCACTGTGATATAATTATCTGGCAAAGGGGTTTCTAAGAATAAGTTCGGTCGTCAGTCGAGTTGTGATTAGAACAGGCATTACCCAGACGGTTCGAATTCCCTCGAATAAAATATCTTTAGAGAAGTGACCGGAGCAGGCATTGCTCGGACGACATCGAGCAACTGAACTATCGAACAATTGCTCAACGAGTGACTCCACATACGACTCTTCTACTCATCTCGGAAAAATGGATTCCATCACCACAAACGTTCCACCAAAAGGGATTCTATAGGGATTCCGTAAAAATGATTCTATAAGTTGGATTCTCAGGCCTGGCATTCTGAAAAATGCAGGAGGGCAAAAAATCGCTCTCCTCAATCAGCTCAGGAGAGCAATTAGCTTTACACAGCATTTTAAGTATCCAGTTGAACGAACTCATTGAAACTGAAACCAACAGACTACATCAGTGATTTTATTAGCTTTACTAAGGTAAAGCGAAATCTCTTAGACATCTAGATGTCTCACTCAACAACCGAACACACACTTGACAAGACCCGTGTGTGTACCCAGACCTGTTGTCCAAGAAAGTCATACGCCTACCACTACCACCTTCAACCCCCCAAGGGGGGGGGGGGGGGGTTGAAAGTGGTAGTGGTAGGCGTATGACTTTCTTGGACAACAGGTCTGCTTGAATCTACAGTCACATCCTGGTGCAAGTGCTTCAAGTGACAGGATAGTAGTAATGCTAGTATATTATAGTGTCAATATTCCTTGAATAATTACCCCTCAAACTGTGATGTTAGTTGTTGAACTTGAAACTGACAGAAAAAAAATATTGCTGTGACCCATTTTGCTTCAAATGATTGCAACTGTGTTTGGGTATGGTTGCAGCCATTACCTTTTACCACTACACCACTTTCAAAATGAAATTACGTGATGTTATGTGACTTCGAAGTTAAATTACATTTTTGCTTTACAACAAAAATTTAATGTGAGCATAATACATGTCATCTCAATCATCCCAGACCAAAATATTTAGGAGGGCAATTTTTCGCTCTCCTTAATTCTTTCAGGAGGGCAGTGAGGAGAGCTAAAAATCGCTCTCCTGAAATTGCCAACCCTGGATTCTGTGTGTGGAAATCCAAGCTCGTATAGAGCTTCTGGTAGTCTCACCATCGGCTTCCACCTTGCCTTCAGTTATATGTCTTATGATTACTCCCTCGTGTAGTAACCCAACACCTTAGTCTTCTATTATACTTACAGCATTGTACCTTTACTATTGACTTGTAGCACGACTTCATACTACTCAGCTATGCTAGATCCTGTCTCTACTCTGCCCTCGGACTAGGGCTGTCGCGACTATCATTTTCTGTAATCGACTAATCGTGACCAGTAATCGACGGTTAGTCGATTAATAGTCGCTTCCCATGATTTTTTAGCAAATCATTCTTTTGTTCGTAAAACTCTGAAAATGACAATGGCACCAGTGTGTTCAGACGAAGTGGGGTTGTGGGAACAACAAATCGGTCCCGACTGAAGCTACATGTAGTCCAATCTTGGACCCACAGTCCGTAATATAATTTTTGAGGTTGGTACGTCCTGTAGGACGTACCAACCCCAAAAATAATATTACTGACTGCGGGTCCAAGTTTGAACTAGATTGAAGCCGATGAATTAAAATGAATTCACCAAAGAACGACCCTGTATATGTTTCCTTTCTGCAATAAGTTTCTCGAAATTTTGAACTTTGAGATCCATGCATTCCCTAGTCAGTTGTTAAAATTGGATCTTAGTCTGAAGTACCGAACTTTGAGAAGTGATCTGACGTTCTGACTTTCGTCATAATTTTGTCACTTCCGCGCTTTGGGTTTTCCAATGGGTGCATTCGTGTGTACAAGACTGGAGAAATTCAGAAAAATCTATTCTTCTCGAGTAACTGTGAGTGTTCTTTCTTACACAGTCAGTGACAGTTGTACAGTCTTCCGGATATGAATGTTAACTATAGTTAGATATTTAAAGTTATTCACCTTCATTGATCATTCACCTCACAAAACAATGCAATTTAGCCCCGGCGTTTAGTAGACTTGTACCACTTTGAAAATGAACGACGATCGACTAAAAATAAAAAACGTCGACTACTTCAATAGTCGACGCTTAGTCGAATAATCGCGACAGCCCTACCTCGGACAGGTCTTGAACAGGCGCAACCAGATTGATCCATTCATCAAAACCGGTATTGATCTTTACATTTCCTTGATCTAGTGCACATTGGGGTGCCTTGCATATAAGAAACGGTCTGTTGGTGGTAGCGAGATGTACTTGTGTGCTAGAGCACGATGTGTACACATCACATGCGGCACATGGGATCGTGCGAGGTGTGTCGATATGTGGTTATGTGAAAATGCGCAATGTGCGCACAACACACGTAGCCCAGGGACACATTCGGTGCAAAAGGGATTCTGTAGACAGACAAAAGAAGGTATTACATGGAACGTGGTCCGGTGGTTGATGGGATGTACTGGTGTGCTAGTGCACAATGTGCCACAATGTGTGCACTGTACATGCTGCATATAGACACGTGCTGGATGCGTTTGCGTGCTAGTGCACAATGTGCGCCCAACACATAGGCACATCCGTCGAAAAAAGGTATTCTGTAACCACCGACATATTTTAAAAAGGAATTCCGTAAGAGGGATTTCCATCCGACTCGTGCCTTCATTTGCTGCCCACAAAACAGCTTTTGACCCTCATTGGCGCAAGCTTGTTCTCTTGAGGTGTCGTAAGGTAATGTCTTTGAGACAGAAATGAACGAAATTGTTTAGGCCCCACAAAGTAAAATCTTCTGTTTCTCGGGTCATTTTTTGTAAAATTCCATGTGGGCCGGCGATTTTTCATTTTATTTTTTTTATTTTTTGTAATTACATGTTTGCCACCAAAACATCACGTTCTTCGTTTGTTTTATGTTTTAGGCCTCATAATCTACAGAATAGCATGTATGGTGGTGTATTTCGTCCCTTGAGTGCAACAAGGCTTTGCAATGCAAAGCCTTGTTGCACTAAAGGGACAAATTTATCAATTATATTTACTCGGGCAAAATATGAGAAATAAACCATTTAATTATTAATGTTTTACGTTTGCATGGGGCGCGGTGCCGTTGCAGTAAGCGGTTCTCGTCAGATCACCGAAGTTAAGCAAGCGTCGAGCCCGGTTAGTCCTCGTATGGGTGACCGTCTGAACGATCGATTCGGACTCCCGCGTTGTGTCACTGGGCAAGACACATAACTCCGATTGTCCACATGGGGGCTCGATGACGCCATGTACTAAGGCGTACTGCGGGGTCGATGGTGTGCATGTCTTCAGCCAATCTAACCCTGCTTGTGCTGCAGTGCGGAATTACGGTGTTGGGGAGCTGGCAGCTACTCGTCGTTGCTCGGTGGTTCTATCCGGGTACTCCGACTTCCTCCATCCGTAAAACTGTCACGGTCATGATTAGCCATTTTGCATAAGTATGTGACCTTAAACACCAATAAATAAATAATTTAAGTTTGCATTGGTTATAAAAAGAGAGCAGGCGGCAACCAAATGGGTCATGCGGGAGGGCATGACAAACAATTTTTAACTTTTTAGATCCAATGAAAACTTGTTTTGCAAGTGTTGTCAACTTGTCGAATCAGGAAAAATTTTGCGATACAGATGAATGGTATTATTCATAAACTTTGACTGTATTTTTTTCTGCTCTATAGGTTACAAATTACAGTACGTGAACAAAGACCATTTCAATAACAATAATGTCACGAAGAGTAGAGGGTTTCCGATATATCCGGATATTCTGCTTCCTTCATAATGCCCTTCCTTTGAATGATTTTCACAGAATTGTGACGTCTTGGGAAAACCCCGGAAAACGTCACACATTGAAAGTGGGGTTGTCAAAGATTTACAACGTGTAATATTAACTTGAATTGCAAAGATTGAAGCAATATCTCTTACATAAGCAAATCTCTTGTTAACCCTTTAGCAAACAAACGTTACAGATAACTGAACAAATTATTAATCTAATTAGCTCCAATTGTTTAACCCTTTGCTTAACATGAAAGGCAGACGACACTTGTAAACAAAAGTCGAATAACTATTTTCTTTCTCATTTTTTTAAGCTATGTTTTTGAGACCAAAAATGAGAAAAATAATGAAAATTAAATGGTGATTTTTTATGAATGGCGTTGGCCTGTTTTGGCCGTTACGTTGAGTAAAGGGTTATGTTCTATTACTTTAGAACTCGCCTTACAAATGAGCTTCACGAGCTTTCTCGAATGAGAGCTCATAAGAGTTGTAAAATGGAAAGAATAAAAACAAATGAATATCGATTCGTGTGACAGGGTCTTCGTGGAAACACGAGGGAAACGGAGGCACAAGGCTGTGACTATGTGACCCCCTCCCCCACCATCCGCACGACGCTATCCAGAAATAGTTGAAAGAAATAGAGAGAGAGAGAAAGAGAGAGAGAGAGAAAGAGAGAGAGAGAGAGAGAGAGAGAGAGAGAGAGAGAATAGGCAAACTATGTCTTCAGTAATACACTTTACACCTTAATACAACCACCAGAACATCAAGTTGTGTGAATGTGTGTGTGTAGGGGGGGGGGGGGGGGGGGGGAGGTGGATCCTCGCGGCCCAACTCTGAGCTCAGCTGAGATTTTGACTCAAATCTATATTTTAAAAAAATAGAGTAAAACCTTTGCTGAGTTCAAAGTTTTCGTCATCGTTCGTGATTGTTTTCCGATAGAAGTCGATAGTTCCTTAAGTTGACTTTTAACCATCTCCTCAACAGATTCGTATAAACTTTTGCGTCTAGACTTCACCACAAATGCAAAATACATTCACCTAATTTATGTAGACAGTATCAGTGGCGTAGCGGAAAATATTGTGCCCCCCCCCCCCCCCCCCCCCGCGAGATAGAGACAGGGATCCTTTCATAATAGTTGTTACCTTTAAAACGGAAGCAAGTTTAGTGTTGTTACCGTGCACAGCATACAGGATTTCGCGTAGTATCATACGCCATAAATTAAATGAAGATATAGCCTATAGGATCGATTCTAAAAGTACGACTCTGTAGATTTTTTCATTACATGTTTTAAGTTTCACCCCCACCACCCAACGATACACACATGCACGCCCATGTGACTTGAGAGGCACCATGTAAGTATATTGTTCATTTCTCACCCCTATCAGTTACAATGATGTAGCGTTCACTTAACCCTTTACCTAACCTGAAAAGCAGACGACACTTTCAAAAATAATTCTTGAAGAACTAATTTTTTTCATTTCTTGTCTCAATAACATAGGTTATGACCCCTCGTTGGAACGTGCTCATCAAAAAATGAAAAAATAATAAAAATTAATTGGCGATTTTTGAGAATAACGCTGGCCGGTTTTGGCCGTTACGTTAGGTAAAGGGTTAAAAGAATAATACATAGACTACAAAGAGTACGTCGTGTGGAAGTGAGAGATTGAAATTACGTGTATTTGGTACACAGTCTCGCTCTCTCTCTCTCTCTCTCTCTCTCGTTTCCTCTTTCTTCAAGCGTCGGGACGTCCTTCAAGACGGGGGCCCTCCCTTCTAGCCGCTCCCCTCCCGCAATGCGGGCCCTGCGGGCCCATCCCCTACGCCACTGGACAGTATTGTGCTTCATGGCTAGAACATGAGCAGAAACTAGAGTCTAAGTTCGATTTTGAAATTCTTTTGTTTAAAAAATAACCGATCTGAGTAAAACTTAGATCCGAGTCCAATTTATTTGTTTTTTTAAACATGTGGTCTTGCTCTTAGAATGTCACACACAATACAGTATGACCGCCGTAGACTGGTCTCTTTCCACCAGTGGGCAATACCCCCCCCCCCCCCCCCCCCCCACACACACACACACATTACTGTTACATTCCAAACACTAATTTTAGGAATAATCATCAAAAATTTAATTAATAAATCACCGGTTGAAATTGTCCTGGTAAACACGTTCGTGGACATCATTGCTACTGTACTGTGTGTTTTCAGTGTGGAACGGTTTCTCTACCGGAAGTAAAATTTATCACACGAAAAATGTGATTTTTGCAACAACAGGTTTATGTCATAAAAATTCTAAATTAAGTCGCCCATAACGTTGTGAATACTGGTCACTAAATTCGAATGAAACCGAGGTTTTTAATGAGTCCCGGAGAGGGGATTTCGTGGACGTGATTATGACATTTCGCACTTAAGTCTTGATCTATCCCTACAAAATTTATGAATTATATCCACGAGATTCGCTCTGGGTCTGGTGACACCAGGGCCGGGGAGAGGAAATCCATGCCCGGGATTAATTCTGTGACTGGCCCATCTTTCGAAAGTGTCGGGATACTAATGCAGCTGCTAAAGTTCCTGAAGTGAAGAATTCTTGAAGTGATAACACCAGGTTTGGGGCATATGTATATTGATAACAGTATATTAACCCATTACCCAACCTAACGGCCAAAAGCGGCCAGCGCTATTCACAAAAGTTGTCATTCGATTTTCATTTTTTGCCTCAAAAACATAGCATATGACCCCTTATTGGAACGAGCATGTTGAACTCGTTCCAAATGAGGGGCCATAAGCTATGTTGTTTGACGTTAAAAAAATGAAAATTATAGATATTCAATAATTTTGTTTGCAAGCCAAGCGTCGTCTGCTTTTCGAGTTAAATAAAGGGTTAACAGAATGAAAATCTCCACCTGGCACTTCCATTCCTTCTTTACATGAGTGGAAACTGGTATTTTATTTAACTTATCTTGCTGATTCGGGAGGGGGGGGGGGACGCCAAAGGCTTGACACAGGAGTCAGAACTTTGGGAAACCCAGATTAAGAATCAGGAGCCAAGCCGGGCCCCACTAAAGTTTCGGGCCCAGGGGTTACTTCTCCTGGGTCCTACCCTCTCCCCGGCCATGTGTGAGACATGCTCATAGATTCTATATAGAATAGAGACTAATCCTCTATTTTCATTCATACTAGTGAACGGTTTTGTCATTTGACCTGTTCCAAAAATAATTTTTCAATGAAAAGTACTTTGATCGCAAAAGCTGCCCCTTTCACGCTCGAATCGTGACGTGATTGCTATCTTCTCGCGTTCACAGAGGTGGGTCGAGATTTATAGATAAACACAGAACGACACGCGTGTGTGAATGGGTTAATCGATATGGCACGAGTGCCAGCGTGAAACGGTAAAACGAGAGGCCGTTGGTCTCGAGTATTATCCTTCCGCGATGGCACAAGAGCCATATCGATTAACCCATTCACACGCACGTGTAATTCCATGTCGTTTTGTGTTTTTACACGCCTTCATGTCTATAAAAACAATTACCAGAAGGCCACTCCGCAATTTATTTGACAACTATCAACAAAAAGAACACATTTTATCGCCAACCAAATTTGTGTATTCATACTTTTCTTCTTCTGGATATTCATTATCCTCTTCACATATAGACTCTATTTCTTCCTCGCTATTTCCGTACATGTAAAAATCGCCATATCCTTCAATTTTAGACATTTTATTTATAATTAGTTGTTTCGCAATCGGTTCAGTTTCGGGTGATCAACCGACTGCACACTGCAAAAAATATAAGTTCTCTTTCGAACAAATACTGGTTCTAATATTATCCCTGAGATGGAACCAGTTCTATTTAAACAGTGTTTATTTCAAATCAAATAAATTTACCAAGATTAGCATTCAATTTTAACAGAATATTACATGAACTGAAGTAGATTCAGCAGTAAACTTGGACCTTATTTAACGCAGTCGCCAAACATTTTGACACAAAGGAGATATGAACAGTTGGCATATCGAACCAGTTTTGGTTCTGTATAGAACCAAAACTGGTTCGATATGCCAACTGTTCATATCTCCTTTGCTTAATAATGATTTGGGATAACCTCGTATGAGCTCTGAACTTACGGCTGAAACCCCCCTCAATTTATGTTTAATTCTGTTAATATTTAATGTTAATCTTTATAAATTTATTTGATTTGAAATAAATACTGTTTAAACAGAACTGGTTCCATCTCAGGGACAAGATTAGAACCAGTTTTGGTTCTAAAGAGAACCTATATATTTTGCAGTGCACAACGATTTCCGTTCGGCACATGTCTGCGGAAATGATTTTCATTTTCCGCATGGTTCAGTTTTTTTGCTGTAGATGGGGATTTCCTAGAACAGGAGTGTAATAAAAATATTTCGAAATCAATGCTGTTCTTCTGTACGACTTATTATCTCGTTCGCACGACTTAGTATCTCGTGCGCACGAGATGAAAAAAATATTTCCTAGGTCCTAAACCAGCCACCGTACTTCTGAGAGGCAGCGTTTTCGCGTTTCTATCTCACCGGGTCAAATTCTAGTGTTGTGGATGGAAAATTGCGACTAAATTGCAATCTCGCCCCGATCACGTCGAAATTCCATGTCCGCGTATGTAATCATCGTTCTCTGTATTTGTTTGTATTGATTCCTCAGTGATATATTTTCAAGAAATTATAGATATCATCAGTTCTTGGAAAATCCACATGACCGCATTAACAAATAAATAGAGGATATGGAATGAGTGTTTTTCTCATCTAATATTTATGAAACGAGTGTAAGAATTTTCCGTTTTGGCGACCCTCTGGCGAGCCCAAACGGAAAATTCGGACGAGTTTCATATTCTATTTATCACATGATACACACACGCACAAATTAGCCACTTATTTTGACTTTTTAACCCATCACCTAACTTGAGTTGCAGACGGCACTTGGAAAAAACATCCTCGTATAACTAAAAATTTTTCATTTTTTGCTTCCAAAACATAGGTTATGACCCCTCATTGGAACGAGCTCGTCGAGCTCGTTCCAATGAGGGGTCATAACCTATGTTTTGGAAGCAAAAAGTGAAAATATATAAAAAAAAAATGAATGGCGTTATTCTTGTAGACAAAAGATTAATACAATACAACCCACCCTAAATAGGACAGATAACGTAAATTCTCCCCACTGAAATTATGCAAATGTCACCCAGTTGTATTTTGTTTAGCCAATCAAATTGTCCAGTTTTGAAATTGACCAATGAAAACTCCTAAATCTAATTATGCAAATTATGAAAATGTGGCCCAGTTTTATTTTGTTCAGCCAATCAAATTGTCTAGTTTTGAAATTGACCAATGAAATTGACGGGAGGCTCTATTTATCACTGATTAATATGAAAACAAAATATTAAATGTTTTGAAGTGAACAAAACGGACGAGTCATATGATAAAGTAATTTTCCAAACGACCAGATAAGAATATAGGCCTTGGAATGAATGTTCGGCTACCAGAATGTGTCTTCAGAAACAAATTATTGTCATTGGATGAACCTACATTTACTGAATATTTACATTTTTTAATACGAAGTTTGCAATTTCAAACATTTACATGTTGGGTGGAAACGGCACTCAAAAGAAATTCACCAAATTTAACTTTTAATTCTCCTTACTTACATAGTAGCTTAATGCGATGAGAAAAAATGTCAAGATAGGCGTACGTCATTACATAGTTCATGACGTTTGCATGAAGACAGGGTGTAGGCGATGAGCTAAAATGCCGAAATGCTCCATTACAGAGCTCATGACGTTTGCATGAAGACAGAGTAAGGCGCTCAGAAACAAAATAACGGGTTGCACCATTACAGAACTCACGACGTTAGCATGAAGAGAGAGTTAAAGCGCTGAGAAAAAAATTACGGGATGCACCATTACGGAATTGATGGCGTTTGCGTGAAGACAGAGTTAAGAACTATGAGACCTCTATTCTTGCGGGCACAATTTAACTAATTGTCTGCTCCACAAAGACACTTGAACCCTCCACCCAACGCAGACGATTTCAAAATTTATTATTTTAAATATAATTTGTTAAATTTTTTCAAAAAAAATTCAACAAAACCATATCATGTGATCCCTCTTTGGAACGAGCTCGACGAGCTCGTTCCAAAGAGGGGTCACATGATATGGTTTTGTTGAAATTTTTCGAAAAATAATATTTTTTTTTTCAGCTGCTGAATTTGCATATTACGCGGGCGGATGCGGGCGACTCCTTGGGTAAAGTGTTAAAATCAACTGAGATAAAAAAACCAACCTGTCTCAACTAGGCTGAATGAATATGAACCCAATTGGGTTCATATTCACTCAACCCAGATGATTTGTGTTAAATTATAACCCACCAAATTTTAGAGTGTAATCATTTTGTTGACGAAGAGAGCTGCTAAGAAACAGGATTAAGAAATCCCGAGTGCAAATATCATCTCTCTCGTCAGATCGCATCATTATTTTTTTATAGCCTTGTTGTTTCTATTATCTAAAAATCTGAATTCCTATTTTCTGAAAACCAAGGCTCCATAGTACTTAAGGCGTTGAGGTGATGAGATAAAATGCCGAGATGACCCATTACCAGGCCCCTAACTAACTCAAAATATCGAGGGTGTAGCCTTAAGCTGCCCTGCTGATAGTATGAATAGCCCTGTTTACCCACCCCGACCTTCCAAAATTCGCACAAGTAACCGATTAATTTAAACGTTTTAATTCCGATTTAGCAAATCGATTTGTCCTGACCATATATGACTCGTCGGTCCCTTTTTAAGCTGCACGCAAATTATTTTTTCCACTGTTTACAGTACTGTCGATTATTGCTTGAATGCATTACAGGTCACCAGGCCTGGCGAAATAAATCTTAAACACTTACGCAGGGCAATATGCCTACATCTTAAAACTGTAACCCCCTGTTCGTGGGGCGGTAGTAGTATATCACGTACCCGGACGGGCCCCATTTGGGTGACCTCTTTGAGTATCTCGTGTCACGTCATAGTAACGTGTCCCTGATGTGTGCTTGGGGTGTGTTTGATTGAATAGAGAAGCTTTCTGCTTCGTATTTTCTCCAAACACTTGGTTACTTTGTCGAATTACAACAAATAAACCGACATTTACTCCAAATTGACAAAAAACACTAAAAATTATGGTAACGGACTTGCTGAAGCCTGATTTGGGGCTTGTAATAGTAGCACCTATTGCTATAAGACGCGTTCTATTAAACAGGAGTAGTTAGGATTTCCCCAAATTCTCGGTTAGGTTTGTAACAAACAATCCGACAATTGTTTTACTAGTTCGAATTCCCTACGTTTCACTGGACTGGAGTATATCTAATTACCACAAACTACCCAAATCACCCCGAAACGACTTTATTTGACTTGGATTCCTTTGGAATCCTCTGCTTCTGCACAATCTGTTCTATTCTGTTGCTTATTATCCCCAGGCCGAGGTCTGTCCCGTCCATGTTATAACGTCCTCAGCATCCCTATAAAGTATTCTGACTTCCCCAGATGTGTTTGTTTGCTTGTACACAATGTGTACACATCATATGCAGCTCATATGTATATGCTGGATGTGCAGATCTGTGCTCGTGTGCTAGTGCGCAATGTGCGCACACCACATGCAACACGCAGCGAATCCGGGTATTTGATGACACCTATTACATGGTGATGAGCTATTTGAAGATACCATTTCAGGATACCTTTTGAGGATACCTTTTTGATGAAATCTTTGCAAAGAAAGATCTGAAGATAGACCATCTGCCTTGCAATCCAACGCAATTGCATTCACACAATACTATAATCTTCTGTCACACTTGTAGTCTTGTGCCATTATTACTGACGTATAGCACTACTACAAGCTTAGTAGCTATTCCCGATTCTGTCACGATATCTGGCCTTGGACAAATCTTTAATTGGCTCAATCAGATCGTGCAATTCACCAAAGCATGTATTAGTTTACACAATGGCTAGACCTATTACAAGTCAGTGTACATTACAGTTAAAACTAGAAGTCCTGTCACGAACTGTGCGCTTATCTAGGCTTAATTGCGAGTATGAATGGCGCGCCATTGCCTTATCGAATGGCACCCAGAGCACGACCGGTTCTCCTGGTTACTCACAGCAAACACAGGCAATGTTTCTGCCAATGGACCTCCGGGTTACCCGGAGGTCCATTGGCTGAAACATTGCTTGTGCACATGCCATATGCACAGAATGTGATAGCCTTACTATGGTTATAACGCGTATATTAACGCACTGATCGGCGTGCTATTTGTGCGCATTTCAGGACAGGACTTCTAGTTTTAACTGTACATATAAGAATCTGGAGATGGCTTTTGAGGATACCTTTTAGAGGATACCTATATGAGAATATCTGGTCAACCCATTTCGTAGGATATAAAAGGGAGGATAATGTCACAACTTCATTATTTTGCTTCAGACCAGCAGTGGCTTCACGTCACAGTTGTGAAGAGTGATCGCAGAATTTTAGCAAGAAATGTACTCTTCATCGACATAAGAAGACTACCCACAAATCCGGATCTACGAATGCGCTAGATGTCTAAAAACGGTTTACAGAAAAGTCAACCAAATAAAACGCCATTCACCACAGGCACAACGAAACCCAAGCAAAGAGAAGAACACAAAAGAATAAACCATTTGTAAACGATGGACCTGTCAAAACCGTACCAGGTGAATAACCATGAACCAAAAAGAAACCCGAGGATACCAATACCCCCAACAGAAATGCCTCGTGCAGTAATGGCCGGAACGGGGATCGACTAACGCAACCACTCGACCAGAGTAATCCAACAACGAAGGCGCAAGAAGAGAAGTAGTACGTATAGGTCGAACTCAGTTCACTGGGAAGCTTCACCGCGCAGGGACCCATGAAACATGAGAGAGATCATAGAAGCACAAACCATGAACGAGAATGAGAAGATTCGTCAATATAATCAGATTTTACGAAGACACAGAAGATTCTACATCAACGTTTCACAGCCGAAAACGATCAAAATCAGACAGAAGACAGCAAGAAGATAGAAATGAACTTAAGAAAACAGAGATCGCAAAATACTGAAGAGAAGATCGAAATGAGATGAGGAGAACGAAGACAGATAAGACTGAAGACGTCGGTGCGGAACTGAGTGGAACGAAGAATGAACAGAACAATGATAGAATTCTCTATAACGAAGATTTACACATACACTGAACGACACACGTGTGTGAATGGGTTAATCGATATGGTACGAGTGCCAGCGAGGAAGGATAGAACGACAGGCAACTGCCATGTCGATTAACCCATTCACGCGCGTTTGTCATTATGTGTTTATTACATGCCTTTGCGTCTCTAAAAACAATTATTAGAAGGACACTCAGCATTTCATTTAACAACTATCAATAATATTGACATATCAAGCACGTGCCCATGTTTTGCATGCGATGTGAACACATTGTGACACACCGTGCACTAGCACACAAGCACATTCCACAAGGGCACAATAATCCAAGGTGATAGAAGAAGACTATAGTATTGGGTGAATAGAATAGCCTTGGATCACACGGCAGATGGTGGTGACCATGGACAAGTTAGCAGTGGTGGCCTTGGAGCTATGAAGGTTGAGGAGTGATTTAAAAGTCATGCGCCGAATAGGGCTAGTAGCCATAACTATCTTCAGACATATATCCTCCAAAAGGTATCCTCAAAATGTATCCTCAAAACGTATCCTCAAAGGGCACTCTCAAATACATCACAATGTCATAGGCATCCTCATTTAACCGTATGTGTCCATGTTCTGCTGCTTGTGCTGTGGCACATTATCCACTAGCACACCAGCACACATCGGCACACACATTATGTGGCTATGTGATGCATATGATCTGTACACATTGTGCACTAGCTCACAAACACATCTGGGAAAGTCCGAACACAAAACAGACCAGGGAATGAAGGGAATAAGTTATGGAATAGACCAGAATGTGCAGATGCAGGGGAAGCCAAAGGAATCCGAGTTAAGTAATGCTGTTTGTTTGTGATTTGGGTAGTTATCGAGTTGTTTGTGGTAATTAGATATACTCCGGTCCAGCAAAATGCAACTTCCGGTACCTCTCGGTCCTATAGCAATACGTGCTACTGTTATAAAGAGGATTCTCAAGGAAACCGCACAGCAGGTAGAAACTGAGGATTTAGTGGAAAATCCGATCTCGTAAAACAATTGTCCGGTTGTTTGTTGTAATTCCACCCGAGGATTGGGGAAAATCCGAACACGTAAACTACTCCAGTTTGATAGAACGCGCCTTATAGCAATACGTGCTACTCTTATGGGACCAAAATGCTACATTATAGGCCTAAAATGGGGCTTGGCCAAGTTTGTGTCTGTGATTTTGCGTGGCTTTGGTTGCTTATTGAAATTCTACGAAGTAACCAAGGATTTCTGAAAAATCCGAACCAGAAAACTGCAACCTCCGAACACTTCCCCGTCCTATTAGAGGCTTTTAGGTCACATAGTAGCCATGTGCCACCATGGAAACTAAGATGGCGACCTCCAGTAGACAAAATTGTCGACAGAAACACGTATCACCCTAATAACACGCGCTGCGCATGCCTATGCACACGGATACCAAGTATCACTTCGAGGATGACGCCACAACATGGCCGCTCTCCCGGGCTACCATAACAACCTAACCTAACATAACTGGGCCACGTGACTGACGTCACATTAGATATACCGATGAGCCCACCCCTTCACTCCAATGAGGCCCGTCCAGGTACTGGCGGCTGATTGCCCTGCTGGGCGGAACCTGCCCAACCACTGCCCTGCGAACGGATAGCTCAGGAATTGGGGGAGGGGGTGTAACATCCTCTCTCAGGATTTATTTGCCTGACAATCACGGAACCGATGGTTTGCATGAAGTCTGGGTTAAGGGGTTGACAAAATGCACCATTGCAGAGTTCACGACATTGAGGCTTACGTGGCGTGGGTTTAAGTGGATATCTTGTGGAAAGGGTGATGATACATTTCTTATCCAATTTTTCACCAGGACCGCATAAAGTATGGAGGGCTATGTTTGAACATATTTTTTTTTCAAGTTCCTTTAAATGTTTGTATCTGACAAGCTTTGAACCTTCAAACAGGAAGACTAAATTCGAATGTGACACGACAACTTGCTGTGTAAATGCCGTTTAGAAATTTAACAAGTAAACACATTCTCCAGATTGAATATTCTTTCCAGTTACAATGGACACAATAAAGTGTTTGTCGTGTTTCGGATGGCGTGTCAAACATAAAGAGAAGTTATACTAATTTGGTAGTTTTGTTCTTTCTGAAAGCTCATTGAAGAGGTATGTTTACCAACATACATTTTTTATCAAATTTGAACTCACAGTGTGATAATTATGTGACCAATGTCACGAACAAAGCAGAGTGAAATATCGGTGGTTTTCACTTCACCCATATACAGAATTTGAACTCTTCTCGTGAGAAGCAAACAGGAACTCGCGTGCTCTTGGTCTCGGTGTAATTTATTCGAAGGGAAGGTACCGGTACCTGCATTGAAAATTCCCGGCATTGTTACAAACAAACGTCAATTTCCTGTCGGAACTGAATGCAAATAACAATTGGAACACCTCCTAGGTATGGTTATCACCTAGCAAGTGAATTATATTCTCTGAAAACTCCAAACCACATTACAAAAATCAAAGTTTCAGCTAATGGACCTCCGGGATGAACCCGGAAGTCCATTGGCGGAAGCTTTGTTCCAATTGTTATAATCTAGAGAAACAAGCAGAGTGGATGTCTTCAAATTGCATTCATATGGACTTTATTGCGGATCGTATTATTCATTTCGTGGTAAAAGAATCAATATATGCTATTCTCACCAAATTATATTCAACAAGATCTGTCCCAAGTTCGACTGACTGATATTGAAGGAGAATCCCTTTGTGGTATTTGTTTTTGCTTTGTTTCGGATACGTTAGGTAAAGGGTTAACTTTATCAAGAGAATTACTCATAATTCAATATTTTCAACCCTGTCTTCCCGGGTGATATCATCCTAAACACTAATGCAAAGGAGCTTTTTCTTTCAATTCATAGAGTAGATTGGTAACAACAATTTAATGTTAAGCCAGACCCCCCCCCCCCCCCCCCACCCCCCAACATACACACACATTCCGGGTGTCTAAAATCAGACAAGTTGCACTAAAGATACAACACTGAACACGTCCGAACCGTATTTCTAATAGGATAATCGAATTTTGGTCGAATTTGTCCTGTGACCACAGAAAAAGAAGAGGAAGAGACCTTCCGCCGGACGACGCGAAGGAGTTTATGGAAACTGACAGAGTTCGTGGAAAAGAAAAAGAGGAAAAAGGAAGAAGAGGGCTGGTGAGGGCTTTGAAAGCTCCACACCTGATAACCCTGACCGTTCCACATCCAGCCCGGCAGCCCCCACTCAGGTAGTTCGACAGGGGTCAGTCCAATCTCCAGCCCATCACACTCTTCGCCGAAAGAGGAGATGAAGGAGGGAGGTCTGTCTTTAGTACATGGAGTTTAGACACTGCACCTTCCACCCCTTCTGCTCTTACTTCTCCCGTTTTTTTTCTCAACCAGAACCCCAAACAAGAGGTGATCACAGCGGAGACTGTGGAAGCTCTCCTGTGAGCGAGGTTCAGGGACGAAGGCCACCTAAAGTACATGCTAGACCAGATACAATACATGGTCAAAATGGGATATGAAGGCGAACTGCTCAGGAATATTGCTCAGGCACTCAGCAAAGCTAGTATATTAACAACACCACCAGCAGAAAACCTTCGGCAGCCGCGAGGACCTGACCGTACCGGCCATCTCAGCCCTCCGACTCTTCGCCTACCAGTTTCGCCAAGGTAGTCTCACCGTCTCAAGCTCCTCCACCTAAAAAAGGACAAGAAGAAACACCGACGCCGATAACCTGGCTCCTGCCCTCTTTGATCCTTTTCCTCACCCAGATATGGTGCAGGATGCACAATTATAATTATGTAGCCAATGAGGGTCGAAAGGGGCTTGCCCCACACCGTACCTGCACACCTTCGGCGTGTGAAACAATATCGTTCGGGAGGCATTTCGAACTTGACAGAGTGGTGGAGGTGGTGCACGATCATAGAAGGGCACACATACACACACTGATATATATCATCAGTGGATCCATGTGCCTTGATGGTTTGGAAGGAAAACACTACACAAAGCTACAACTCAGTCACACGCACCTCCACACTAACAGAAATACACAGAACGGCACACACGTGTGAATGGGTTAATCGATAGGGCACGAGTGTCTGCAGCCTCGAGTTTTATTCTTTCGCGATGGCACAAGTGCCATATCGTTTTACCCATTCACACGCGTGTGTCGTTCTATGTTTATTATACGCCTTCACGTCTATAAAACCATTTATTAGAAAGAGACACTCAGCAATTCATTTGATAACTCGTTACCTGAGTTCCAATGTGTTCTATGTGACAGTGGGCACATAGAACACATTCGAACCCAGTGGATGAACTATCAACAAAAAGAACACCTTTTATCGTTTCCAAATTTGCGAGGGGAGCCCGTGTTATTATTGTTAGCTATCGCTAGCGATTCAAATTGTCATTACGGTGCACGATTTGTAGAAAGTTCCATTGAAATTGCGCTTCTATTTAAAAATAGTCCGCCAACGATTTCCGTGGAACAGATTGTCATTTTCCGCATGGTTTAATGTTGCTGTAGATGGGGATTTCATAGAACAGGCGTGTAATTAGTTTACATTCTCCACTCCAAATGTCAGGTGGTTATAGTTGAGTACCCTGCCCCTCTTCCCCCACACACTAATTTTCTAGTAGTGTTATTATGGCGAAAAAATATATTGGTAAAGACACCTCTCTCTCTCCCTCTCGACCTTTCTCTCTCTCTCTCTCTTCTCTCTCTCTCTCTCTCTCTCTCTCTCCTCTCACAAGCACGCACGCACGCACGCACGCACGCACGCACGCACGCACGCACGCATGCACGCACGCAACTGTTTTCTGGAATAAGTTGTAGCTACGTGCCCCACTCCCCTGTGTCCCCGGTATCCTTTCGTTTGTGCTACTCCGATAGTTTGTTTTTTCACAACTACATATCAACGAAACAGATATATTCATGTCAATAAATTAATTGCAAGGATAAAAAGTTAGAAAATAGAATGATGGTTTATATCGGGCATTAATAGTGGGAAACTATAAGGTCAAATGATATAATGTAAGGTTTCAAGTACAACTTTCAGAGATGTGCTAATACATTTTTCGAACACTTTTTCGACTATTGTTTGCTTTCCCTGTATTGAAGAAACGTGCAAAGAAAAATTCGGTATTTCTATGACTCCTCAAAGTGTATTTGTAATTTTTAAATGTTGGCTTACAATTCCTCCAACCAGTGGCGGCGCCATAGTTACAGAAGTGCGGTGGTACAGCTGGGTATTGCCCGCCGCGCGTAAGTTTTAAAAAATTTCTCAACTTCGGGAGGGGACACCCCTCCCGAAGTTGAGAAAATTTTTAAAACTTACGTTGTAAATGGTTTTTCTCTGGAGCATTCTCAGACAATTAAATTAAAACAGTTTTATCCTTTTGAAACTTACTGGTTAGGTCTTTCAGTAATAGAAAACATCGTACATTGTGACATTTTAACGGAAGAACGCTGTTGTAAAGTGCGAGCACAAAGCACCAAACGACACTCAGATCGAAACTGAAAGTAGGCTGCATTCCAAACGGATGCGTTGCACGCTCTCGATTTTAGCATTCCTCGAATACTCTTAAGCGGTATGTTTCAGACCGTTTGAACGCGGCACCGCCTTGTTGCAATTTGGGACCTCGACTCCTGTTTGTTGTTTGCAGCTAATATGTGTGTGTGTGGGGGGGGGGGGGGGGGGGGGGGCACACATAAACATAATTTAAAAACTTCTCAGATTTAGTGCACTTGGGAATATGGAATTAAGCATACCCACAATTACACCGCCACGTTCAATACAAAAATTAAAATGATAGTATTTTTTTACTACGCTTGCAGAAAAAAGTGGAGGGGTAAGTACCCCCATACCCCCCCCCCCTGGTGCCGCCACTGCCTCCAGCTGCAAGAGTAGATGTCTCGGTGGTGTTGAACTACGCGAAAGTATCACTGCTGTGGCTGCTCTTTTCCTTAGCTTCGTCAGCGAACCATTTTTTTCACAAGGGATAAAGTCCACTGAAGCAACTGCGTATTCTAACGTATTTCTAACAAGAGTGTGCTTGTCACTTTAACCTTCCTCTATTTGGAAATAACTTTATTATTGTCGGGTGACGTCGAACCCAATCCTGGCCCAAGCTGTTTCAACTCAGAATATAACCACAATGCTGCGAACATTTGACATCTTAACATTCAGAGTTAATCAGATAGTGTTCAAGGTGAATTCTCAATCGATGATATTTTCGCTTCAACAGAGACATGGCTATGTAACGATGATCCTACATCCGGTGTCCAACTTCGTGGGTAGCGATCGATTCGGACTCCCGCGTTGTGTCCTTGGCCAAGGCACTTAACCCTGATTTGTCCTCATGGGGGCACGATGACTCCGTGTACTAAGGCATACTTCACGCTGATGGTGCGCATGTCTTCAACCAATCTAACCCTGCCTGTGCTGCAGTGCGGAGTTACGATGTTGGGGAACTGGCAGCTGCCCGTCGTTGCTCGGTGGTTCTCCCCGAGTACTCCGGCTTTCTCCACCCGTAAAACTGTCACGGTCATGACTAGAAATTGTGCATAAGTATGTGACCTAAAGCACAAATAAATAAATAATAAATAACTTCACGGTTTCATGAACCATTGCAGTACGACCGATCAAGGGGAGATCGAAATGCCATCTACTATATTAAAGACAATATCTCTTTTCGACATCGACCCGAACTTGAAGTGCTAAACACATAGTGCATATGTGCCGACATATTTACAACACACAGTAACTCGCTATTGCTGGGTATTTTCTACCGTCCATCCACCGTGCTCCAGATACAAGGGATGACATACAGGCATCCATCGAACAAGCCTGGGACACGCCACTTGTCGATTTAATCGTTACGGTTGGTTTTAAGTGTGTCCCCTAAGAAGCGGTTTTACTGAAATAAGATACCCTTTTAACCGTAGGTAGCTCGTGAGTGAGTCAACCTGTTTTGCTGAGTCATCGACCTCTCTGATACGGTAGAAAACACCCAGCAATAGCGAATTACTGTGTGTTGTAAATGTGTCGGCACATAAAAGAGATATTGTACGTGGAGAGTGGATTGTAACTAAATCACCCGCGGAGTGGGGTTGTCACCCAAGCTATAACTTTCAAATTGTGTACACATCGACAAAAACACAAGCAATGTTTCAGACAATGGACCTCCGGGTTTAACCCGGAGGTCCATTGGCTGAAACTTTGCTTGTGCTGGTTATGCTTTGCAGCAAATTTGCAATTATTGCTTGGGTGGAATCTCCACTCTGCGAGTGATTTATTGATAATACACTCTCCACGTACTGTAGATCATTTTTGCTATAACGTGAAAGCCTGCGAGTTTTTAGAACCAATTATCCCGGACATGATTCGCTACCACTGCGGAATATCAATTAAAGTTCAGTATCTTACACGCCTCCTCTTTTGTTTAAGAGAAGGATATGTCTGTATCCTCAGGGCAATTTTGACGCATTAAAAGAGGCCGTCTCTAAGGTTGACTGGACATTTCTCTCTGATAATTTGTAAACTGGTGCTGTTACTTCCAATTTCACTGACAAATTACTCGATAAGGCATTTAAACATATTCGAAAAGATTTTTTACTTCACGATCAAAACGACTGTATCGCATTGCCAAACGAATCGGTCTTCCGAACGCCTGGGCCAGATATAAATGCAGTTGTAACGGCTGTACAGAAGGCCAGAGAGTGAAACTTACCTAAAATCCAGAACACACCGAGAAGCAATGAAAACTCTAAAAAATAATGGTAATGGTAAAGCGGTAGGAATTCCTACTACTTACCACTTTGATAAAGCATATTTCTCAAGCGTCGAGAAAGCAGAAGTGCTCAACGAATACTCTGTTCTATCTCAACAGTTGACGGTTCGAATGCTTCCCTACTAGGGTTTAATATATCCCCTGGTTTTCTAGGGGGCGGGAATGAAATTACTCTCAGAACCTGGAACTGGGAAATTTCCTGGGTAATATCAAGCAAATTTGCGAGGGTAACATGACGCATTTATTTTATTGATAATGATCATATTTCGTGGGCAATCTCCCATCTCCAAACGGAAAAGTTATTTTCCCCAGATAAGTATCAAAACCCAAGCCCGCTTCAGTCTCGTCTTTATTTTCAGACAAACTCGCATTATCACCTCTACTTTCTCCAGCATCAACACCCTCCTCTTCACTGCCGTCACCAGTCTCCTCTGCTTTCAGCAGAGGAGACTGGTGACGGCAGTGAAGAGGGTGTTGACGTTGGAGGAGGTAGTGAACAGTGATAATATTAATTCTGAAAATGAAGACAAGTTTGAACTTTGAGGCAGGTGAAGAAGACTTTGCTGTTGAAAGGGAGGTGGAGGGTCCTCCAGAACTGGTTGAGAGTTACAGTGAGTTGTTGAAAATGGTTCGTTAGGAACAGGACTGTAAAGATTTCAGGCGCGGAAAGGCTGACGAAATCCTACAAATCTTCAATTCAGAAAACTTCAGTTCAATACACAAACAGTGCCACACTTCATTCCCGGTTCCGAGCTGTAAATTGGGGACGACTTTCGGAAGCGAGAACCCGGGAATTCCCGTTCCTGGGATTAAACTCTAATTTGTAGAAAGTAACTGCAACGGCCAGAATGAAACAAATCTTGATATAACATGAAAGACAGACACCTTTGAAGTGTTTTCCTCTCGTTAGATCTAATGCTCGGCCAGCGCACTGATTCTTATAAAACTCGATTGCTGGAACGTTAATGGACACACTGACTGCACTCGATGACATTTGCGGATGTGAAAGCTGTTACGCTGTGATTATACGTCGGCCGGCTTTCGGAACCGGGGACCGGGGAATCCCCGTTCCCGGGATTAAACCCTATTCCCTACATAACCAAGCAACCCAAGCTTTACGGGTTATTTATTGGTAGTATCGCTTTACAGTGTAGTGAAATATCTGAAGCAATAAAGTCGATAAAGGTACCAGGGCGTAACGTCCCGATAATATAATTCCACGTCTTCCAAAAGAATGTACATCTTCCTCATGTGATCTTCTTTCAATCTTATTTAATGTGTTACTGAATAACTCTAACTTTCTTTCACCGTGGAAGAAAGCAAATGTCTCCCCAATATTAGCTGTGCAGGTAACTTATTAGAAAAATGTGTCTTCGAACGCTTGTGGCAATTTCTGACAGGCAACAATGTTCTTAGTCAGTTCCAAGCTGGTTTTAAACCTAACGATTCAACTGTCCTCCAGCGGACTGACATACCTGACGAATTCAGTCGAACGCTTAATGAAAGCAAAGAAGTTCGGGTGGTCTTCTTTGACCTCTGCAAGGTGTTCGGCAGGGCATTGCATGATGGTCGTATTGCCAAGCTGATGACAATTGGTGTCTCAGGTGAATTACTGTTGTTCTTGAAATTGCATCTTTCTCATTGTAGGTCGCAACGAGTTGTGATGGGGTCGGATGCATCATCCTGGAAACCCATGAATACCGGTGTTCCACAGGGGACAGTTATTGTTCCTAATACACATTAATGACATAACCGAAGACTATCTCAGTATCATAAGCCTCTTTAGAGATAATATTTCCCGATATCTAATTGTAGAGAATCCAGAGCAATCACGACTTGACAACAATAGAAAACTGGACTAAGACCTGGTTGGTTGTGTTTAATCTCCGCAAAATAGAGAATAGAATATGCTTATATCCAGAGACGGCGGAGCCAGAGGGCTCAAGGGACACGTGTCCTTCTACTGTTTCTCAAAGACCTGCTGCGCGATTACACAGTGAGTTGAAAGGGCGTAAACCAATGTATCAATACACAAACATTCTTGTAATATATTATTTGTAAATCCAAACAACATTTAGCCAAAGAATTCCATCTTGTCGCTTCGGTCCGTTTCTTCGACCTAAACCATCTTCTAACCAGACCGGCAGCCTTCTGGTTGGAAGATGATTAAAGTAGAAGAAATGTCCAGGACAGTGACCACATCCCGGCACACTCATCTAAACGAGAGACTGTAGAGTCATGGTACATTGACCGATATATAATTGTAACTTTTCTTCCACTGTGTCGATCCATAGTAGCCTGTAACATTTCTGACCCTCCACTTTTGTGGAGCTTCTGTCGCCCGTGCTTATATCACGTAACACCAACTCCATTGCCCATCCACAATTATTCTTGGGGGATGCACGAATATCCGACGTTAGTAACCATAAACATTTCGCAGTTATATTAAATAACACATGTACATAGAACGACCACATAGACCATATTTGCTCTAAAGCCAGGTCTCGCTTAGACTCACTGAGAAAGCAGAAATTCAATTTCGATCGCAACGTTTTAGAAAAAGAATTACTTTGCCTTCGTTAGGCCTCTACTCGAACACGCCGAAGTTGCCTGTGACAATTGTTCGGCAGCTATGCTCGCATAACTAGAAAAAATGCAAATCGTGGCCGCGAGAATTATTACCGGAGCAACTCACAGTTCCATTTAGAAAGAAGCCGTAAACACAAATTGATACAGTTTGTCAAAATGTTTCATCATATGTCACCCCCATATATTGTCAATAAAGTTCCTCCGCTTGTCTCATCGTCCAACCCATCGCTCAACCACCGGTCGTGTCATAACCACAGAGTTTTATTTTGTCGGACACAATTATATCATTTTATCCCCAACATTACAAGGGCTGGGGTAATATAATAAGTAGAAACTAATAAAATATAATATATTACAATTTTGAAAGTAATATAAAGTAATAAGTAATAGATTTGTTTTTTACAAGTTATAGTAATATAATAGTCTGAACTGAGTAATATTTATTATTTTTTATTACAATTGAGATACTGGAAATGTTTAATATGTGTTTTGAGCAAATTAATAAATAAAATTATAATATATTTAAACGTGATATAAACAAAGATAATTTCTGTTTTCACCGATACATTGTTGTGAATATACAGTATTATGTGAGTGGTTTCAATCCAAGCTTACAAACAGATAAAGGCAGCGAAAGGTATCATTTACTGGAATCCTCTCATCATATCCAACAAATGATGCCATTAAGACTGAAAAGTGAATAAATTGTTTTCTTATCTTTATGACTTCAGCACTTGTATTTGTAGTTAATCCTTATCTGACCTTAGTATTGAGTAGTACTCCGTTTTTCTTTAATAACTGTGGATATTCTCCGTTGCGTGCTGTGGACAGGTCTGTTAGGAAGGGTTTTGACAGCGCATACCACTGTTTCTGTATTAGAGACCAAAGGTCATCCTTGCGTGTGGGAATGTTTTTACCTATTTCCTTCTTGATTTGACCCCATATATTTTCTATTGGATTGAGGACAGGACTGTTCCCTGGTCATTGCAAGGTCTGAATCCCCTTTTCCTCGAAGAATTGTCTTGTTGACGCCGAATTGTGACACGGTGCAAGATCCTGCTGAAATGTGTTGTGTCTTTCCGCAGAAATACTAGGCATTCACAACCATCTCGATGTCGTTTACAATTTCTTGTTGGTATCTTTTACGTTCAAACCGCGTTTCTGCTGAAGATTTTGGATCAGCAAAAGAAGAATGGGTCTGGACACTGAACAGTCGCAAAAAGGTGAGAAATTGTTTCTGTGGAATTACCACAGAAAGAGTTAAATCCAGTTTCTGATAATTCAGCCTAAACCCGTCACCCAACGCAGACGATATCAAAATTTATTATTTTAAATATCATTTTTTTAAATTTAAAAAAAATTTCAACACAACCATATCATGTGACCCCTCATTGGAACGAGCTCAATGAGCTCGTTCCAATGAGGGGTCACGTGATATGGTTTTGTTGAAATATTTCGAAAAATTTAATTTTTTCAACTGCTCAGTTTGTATATTATGCGGGCGGATGCGGGCGATTCGATTGGTAAAGGGTTAAAGAGTATTTGGTTCGTAATAGAATTCAGTGTTTGATCTGGTGCGTTTGTGTGCGTCTGTATTGGAACGATTTGTATCACATAATCACCATCAAACAGCTCATTACAGAAAACATCGTTCACAACACGTCTAATACGGGAATGACGTCAGAAGTCAACGTTATTTATGTCATTGGCCATGATGGGGTACGGAGTTTTGTGTGGAATTGACCGCACTCAATCCTACCAATACACGCTTTACGCCACCTCCGATAGTCTTTGGACGAAAAGCCTGTAACGAATGCGATTACATGGGATTTCTGAGTAGTGTCCCTTCATACCGGTTTTGCGCCGAAGACATCCAAACAAGAAACCCTTGTTGAGTGCATGGAGCCGTATATGGCATCATATCAAGAAAGAAATAGGAAAATATATTTCCAAATGCAAGGATGAACTTTAGTCTCCATTACAGAAACAGTTATATGGGCTGTCAAAACCCTCCCTAACAGACTTTGTCCACAGCATGCCGCGGAGAATATCGGCAGTTATTAAAGCAAAAGGGGTGTACTACTCAATACTAAGGCCAGATGAGGCTACGATGTGTTGTCATGATGTATGTGTGTTACAAAAGGTGTTGCAAAACCTGTTATCAGTTATAAGTAAATAAAATATACTATTATTTTCTGCAAAATATGTGCTATTAATTCATGCAGGGAGCTTTACTCGTCCTGAGATATCCATTTTTCGCATTTCATAATTAGTTCGGATATTAATCCTATAGATTCGCCTATGAATCTACCTTTCACGAATCCCAACTGAGTTTCTGTGATGATTTGGGGGGAGATCTGCTTTCAGACGGCTGGCAATTGCAGATGAACTGGTTTTGTACTCAACGTTAACTCTCAGAAGCCGGGGAATCAGAATGACTTTATTGAACATGACATACCGCGAAAAACTTAGAGTAAAGCAGGTGCTTCTAGTCAAGTGTCGTCTGCCTATTCGGGCAGACGACACTTGTCTAGAAACACCTGCTAGTGTTTAATTCTCCTCCAGCCCAAAGATAGACGAACCGTCACCGTCAGATTACCTGCCGTATTACACCACAGGGTAGAAAACTCGACTCCCGTCTTCTTAGAATTAAGTAGTGAAACCGGCCTCCAGCTTTTTATTTATAATTTAGATTTTACTTGCGATGGGATACATGTGATAACACCTCGTCTCTTAGTGACTGAAAAAAGCGCCCAGCGTTATACATAAAGTTTGGTGAATTGACCAGAGAGTTTACAAGCGCCCTTCAAAAATAATTATAACATTCCGAGGTACAGTCGCCAAAACCTGGTGATTTTTTTTTTGTTATACTTTTTAAGACTTGATGACATTCGTCATTATTTAAAGCTTCATCTCAATTAAATTTTTCCACTGTCTCTAATTTATTTAGAAGAGGGTTACTTGGATTCAGAAACGAATTTCGTGACGGGGAAGTAGTAGTTACCAGGAATATGAAATACCATTAAATTCTTTCTTTCCCTCTAGAATATCTTTGATATAAGTGCATTTAGTTTCGTCATTTCATACCATTTTTGACCTATTTTGTTGGCTTCTCACATTCCAACTTTTTTCGCCCGTATAATCGTGCCTTGATTTTCTTTTCATTAAACGTTTAAGTTCCAGAGTTGCTTTTTTTAATATTTTGTTTAACTGCTTCATTTTCATTATCTCATTCCGTGTATACTTCATTCAACTTATTCTGCAATGTTCTTTCGGTGTTTGATCTTTCCGTATAATGTTAGACGTATAACGTATCGTTTTCTCACGAAATATTATTTTTAAAGTTACCCAGAACATGTGATCACTTGCAGTGATGCCCATCAGTATTTTTTTACTATTTTACTAGAATACTGTTGTACCGTTTCATTTATGGTATTTCTGACAATGTTTGCATAAGCCGAATCAATCTCGGTAAGCTATTGCTGAATTTCCACAAAGCGCGTCATCTCTCCTGCTTTATGAATTTGAGACCAGTTGCAGCTGGTGAGTGGTCTGACTTGTACCTGATATCAATATCAGTAAAACTTAGAGTGGGTTGTAAATCAGACGTGATTAAACAGAGGATCTCCAATTCATCCCAAGTTAAAATCAAACATTTCAAAACTCGTCAAGTAAATTAAGAAAAGCAAGGTCCAGACCTAATTTGCGGGTCGAGTTTTGTAAAGTTTGATATGAACTCAGGACGACATGTAGATTATATTATTTTATTACACGCCTGTTCTATGTAAAACCCATCTAGAGCAACACTAAACCATGCGGAAAATGAAAATCTGTTCCGCAAAAATGTGTGCAACTGAAATCGTTGGCGGACTATTTTTAAATAGAAGCGAAATTTCAATGGAATTGTCTACAAATCATGCACCGCAATTACAATTTGAATCGCTAGCGACAGCTGAAAATCGTCCCCTGAGTTCCAATGTGAACTCAGTGTGCGAAATACTAACACGCTTTTCCCTCGCAAATTTGGTTGGTGATAAAATGTGTTCTTTTTGTTGATAGTTGTCAAATGAATTGCTGCCTGTCCTTCTAATAATTGTTTTTTTTACGTGAAGGCGTGTAATAAGCACAGAACAAGACACGCGTGTGAATGGATGGATCGATACGACACCCGTGCCATCGCGGAAGGATAAAACAAGAGGCCTGCAGCCTCTCGTTTTACCCTTCCTCGCTGGCACTCGTGACATATCGATTAACCCATTCACACACGTGTGTCGCTCTGTGTATATACTATCCAAATCCCTCAAAAGGCATTTGAATGGAACACGAAACCAGGCTTGTATTACGTGACAACTTAAGATGCGTTGTTTGTCCACGACAGAAAATAGCCCTCGATAAAGAAAAGATTGTGAAGTATTTAATGACATAAATTTAACCCTTTACCCAACGTAACGACCAAAACCAGTCAGCGCTATTCACAAAAATCGCCAATCAATTTTCATTATTTTTTTTCATTTTTTTACCTCAAAAACATAGGTTATGACCCCGCATTGGAACGAGCTCGACGAGCTTGTTCCAATGAGGGGTCATAACTATGTTTTTTAGACAAAAATGAAAAACATTAGTTATTCAAGAACTTTGTTTGCAAGTGTCGTCTGCTTTTCAGGTTAGGTAAAGGGTTAATGAAAGAATTTCCAAATAGACATCAACTACTGACACAGACAACAAATCGTTAACATTCCTCGTCCTCTGAGTATGTATATGCGATTGTTCTCCGGGGCTTTGTGGGCCATGCATTACAACATAACAGGAAGAAGGGTAATGTCATATAATACAACATAATTTAAATGGGCTGATTTATGGTGCGGGCCTCCCCTTTTCAAATAATTCAAGTTATTGTTTGAGAGTTTATCGTCGTAAATCTCATAACACCTCCTACTATACCTTTACCGTGACATGAACTGAAATTTATGTCCTTGAACAGATCTGCTGACCACTTTTTTATAATAATATCAGTACTTTATCTATATGGTACGCCAACGTAAGGAGATACTTAATATTGGTACAAGGTTACAACAAATGATAAATCTGTTTCTCGGTGCTGGCCCCGCACTATTTCGGTGTTGTTGGATCAGCGTTCGTATTTTATACATACAGCCTACACAAGCAAGTCGCTCTCCATCAATAATTCCTGTGAATATGCCTGCTGTACTATATATGTATTCATGGACTGGAGCCTGGACTGCACTGTAACCCACGTTCTGCCGACTTTGCCCCACAGCTCAAATATATATCTATATCTATGTCTCTCAGTAAGCTACTCAAGCAAGGAAAAGTCACAAAAATAGCCACGAATATTCGAAATGTCGCGGCAAATGACCTGGCTGACCGTTACGTCCTTTGCCGAAGCATTTGCGATTGTCGTGTCTAATTGCTAGGTGTGGTACGCCTCATTTATTACATGACTACAATAAATAGCCCCTCAATACCATTGTCATTTGCCCATCAAATCCAGCACTCCGGAAAACAAGAGTGCCAAGTTTTCCAGATCGTTATCATGCCCGTCTCAAGCGAGGCGCACGTGAATGGACTATTTCTACCAGCGCCCTATAAATAAATCGGTAAATTCCACAAATACATCAGGGAATCCCGTAATGTGTGCGTGTGATCGTTTATTAATCCCGTATTGGAAAAAAACTGCTTTTCTTTGATCAGTTACAGAACTCAATAAAAACAATTGCGCAGTTAGCGCGTTTCCCGACATGCGATTGAAAGAGAAATGAGAATAGATTACAATATTACAGTGAATCGAACGTACTCGATTTTTTGTTGATATTGCATTTTCCCTTTTCCATGTGACAAATATAGATTGCGTCTCCTCATTAAACTCTGTTGATTAACATTCTAGTCGAGGTCTATCTGAAAATGCCGTGCTGAACAATTGCAAAATAACAACTAACAACTATTTTCAAGATGCGAATCCAACAAAACGGGGGAGAATCTGTGTTATCGAAAGTGATTCTGATTCAAATTCAAGTCTTGCCTTCATTGTTTTTACTTTCAAGTTTCATGTTCGAAACGAACGTTCGACATTACTACGCGTTTGGGATTCCCCAGTTCCATAAATTTTTAATGGTTATTTGGCTAATATAATTCTTGTTGTATTTGATTTTTCAGGTGTTGTGATCAGTTTAATATACTACTTGTCATATAATAAACAAATTACTACAACAGTTAATTGTATTCCGTCTCGTTGAGGAGATGAGATCCGCCAGATCAAACTCGACGCCTACGGCGTCTCATTTGATCTGGCCGATCTCATCTCATCAGCTCGACAGAATACAACAATACAAATCAGTTGACTGTTGTTGTAATCTGTATATATCAACAATCTACCGTGACAGTTTATTGTCTATGAGGTCTTTGAACACGCCAGCTGTTGGGCAATAGTCGCAAAACAGACCTTAAACAAGCCTCTCACCTATTGTAAGATCTCTTTCAGTGATTTTAAATCACATATCAGAACGTACATCAAATCTATGAGACAGGCGAAATGGGGTGGAGCGACAAATAACAAGTTTATCCCTCCGATCTGCTATTACTGATAATTATCCGTCTAGTAACCTATGTAGTTAAAAGACCTTTCAATTTTTATGCGATGTCATTTTGGTCGTACAAGACTTTCACTTCTCTGTTTGCTGTTGTCAGGTTGGTTTATGAGATATTCACTGTATTACTAGAATCATCACCCATTACTGCCCAGGCCATTCATGTCTGGGTCATTCTATCATAATTAATTCCTATCTTCAATCAATAATTTAATTCATACCTGATTGTTTTACGCACACACCTACCGTTTTCTTGCCACGACATGACTTTAGATGCTGATGTGGCATTAAACACCAAGAAATAAATAATAAATAATTAAATGCACTTTCCGACGACTGGTCGGTAAAACAAGGAATTATGTGTGTTTTTGTGTGTGTGTGTGTGTGAAGGACACCATCATGTTTTAGAGGAAATTAGAATGTTGGTTTCTGATCCCCTGCTGGGAGTCGAAACATTGGGAACCACACCTGGCAATCAGAAATCCAACACCTAAACCACTAGACCAATGCACAACGTCAAAAACGATGGCTGGAATCTTGATTTTTAGATAAGTTCTCATGATTACTTGGTCTATCTTTCTTTCGGCAGCAGGTTAAATGTGTGGAACGCGCTTACTACAGTACGGTGAAAGTGCTGTGGTTGGTCTCAGATGAAGATTGGCACGGGCCTGTGTCTCTTTTTCGAAGGACATAATCATAATTTAGAGGAATTTAGAATGTTGGTTTCTAATAGTTAGTGATTTCTGTTTCTTTTGTGTCAGGCAGTTTTACGATAGTATTACGTCAATCGTGTTGAACAGCCATGGATGCATCAGAAGTTTGGGGTTTGAACACCCTATCTGACATAACATTACCCCAGGAAAGACCAAAAAGCATTGTTAAAATCAATGTATATGCAATGTTCAAGAAGATTCTATAACTAAATAAGCAACTTGATGTCAGAGGGTCATAATTTACTCCTCGTTGATATGTTTGAGTATTGTGATTAAAAAGCTCAATATTTTGAGAATGTTTTTTTTTAGGCCAAACAAAATGAAATAATTGATTCTCAGGCATTTTTGAACAAAAACGAATGAGGGAGAGCAGTTTTTATTTTTATATTTTATTTTTGATGGAATGGTCGCCGATGCCTAAAATCCAGTTGTGAAAGCCTAAAATTAAATACTAGAGCTTTCATGTTGATTTAACTGATAGTTTTTTTTAACAGAGATCATACAACACAAAATCAATACAGAACAACTAAAATGGAGATCAAAAATAATAAGGAGTTTTTTAACTGGTTGAGTACTAGAAACCACAATCAGGCCTTTCAAACAAATGAAGGTACCAGTGCAAAAGTCAACATTTTCCTTACCCATGTTTCGTATTCAGTGAAACGTAAATAATAATTTGTTTATTCAAATTTGTTCTATTACAATAATTGGAGAGTGCCTGTTGGTACACTCCAATAATTTGTCATAAAACAATATTAGATGAACGAATTCAGACCACCAAAACTAATCTAGCTCTCAACCAGTTAAATAAATAATTATTTTTACATACATATGAGAATCGTGTCGCATATCGCGAAGGAAATAACAATACTGTATCAATCTATTCGGCATATTGCATCGAAAATCGTGATGTGATACCGCTAAACTCACACCCTGTGATAGTTTTGTACATTTTGAATTTTGCCTCAGAAATAAATATGAAGAACGCGGGCCGTATAAACGAATGTGCCGCTGCCTGAGAATCAAAAGATTAATTTTCTTTAGCCTTATCTATTTGATTACACATATTGCTTATATTGCTTTGTCTTTTTCTAGTCCGTTAAACTTCAAAGATTGCCTAAGATGCACTTCAGTAAACGTCCACACGACACTTTCATAATAGCATATTCTAACTACCAACATGAATCCAACACTCCATCAGCTAAAGGTTTTAATTTTAGCGCTATTAGATTTTGGGGTGACAAACTTTCTCACCACCAATAACCTCTTTTATCTTTTCGGTTTTTCCGATCTCTTGTTTCGCCCTCATGATTCCAAGAGATAGTGGGCCTTCCAACTGTTTGTCTATTTTCACTGGCAGCTTATCCGAAGACTGGTGTTCACTACAAGTTTAGCGAAACGCAAGTTCTTTGACATTAAAGCATTACATTAAGTATCAAGGTTAATTGTTCCCCAGACCATCGTCTTGCTTTAGTAAATTACGAACGTTGAAACTTCAATAAATGATCAATAACACGACTGTTAATCAAATAGCAAAGAATTCTAAGTTCACGGGCGCAACGAAACCAATGGCATATATTCCTGTCTCTCATTTCACACTGTTTCCTCACCAGAATCAGAACTCGTTTCAATCATCGACTAGACATCCCTGGTGACTTCTCGGAGGACTCCGTTAATTTCTTTGTTTGTCTTGCAGACATGTACAGTACAGTCGCCGTGGACTGGTCATAATCCAAGCGTGGGCAGCAGTGATGTTCACGCACGTGTTTTCTTGATAATAAAAGAATCAAACTCATCAACATTTTAATAATGAAGCAAGATGATCGGTCTTTCATTGCAAACGTTGCGAAGTGAGTCCACAGGGGTTAATCAAACTCGCAAGCTCGAGGTTAGAACTATAGCCCATGAAAGTGTTATGGGGACTCATTTTGTAATTCAGTGGACTCAAGTTTTATTAACAGAATTTGAACAATACAATAAATTACATGGAATTGTATAAACTGGCGACCAGAGAACAAGCGTACTCTGTGCATTCACGCCAGATGTTCTGTTGACAATATTAGGCATACCTTTGCAGGCCAATATTGTCAACAAGCAGTAAATTGTAGGATTTGTTGAGAGATGGAACAATAACATTCGGCAGTATTTCCTGGGATGTTGGTGTTCAGACTGTCCAACAAATCACAACATGCACCTGGTGAGACTCCCCGGATATCTGGGGATGCTGTGTTGCGAAATTGCACAATTCACCAGAATATTCTGCCGGTTAATTGACACCCGGCAGAATACTATTCTATGGCCGAGATTCCATGGACTGCATGCAGACTGACCAACAGTCTGCATGGCAGTATGAGAGTCCACAAAATGGCGACGCCACGTCAGGGGACTTTCCCGAAATTCCCTAAAGACACGGGAAAGAATTTGCTGACGGTCGTCACGTACCCAGGCCTTGCATCAGAAATTTGGTGTGTATAAGCACCAATTTCTGACTGCTATGACAAGTTGTCTCTGGGCTCCTGATGAATTAGAAACTGTTTACAAGAAGAAAGCTGGATGCCGCCTCTGGTACTGAAGGTATGAACATTGATTGAACATTTTTGATACATTATAAATGTATGCCAGAGACGATAGTAGTCGCGGTAATTGTAAATGAATTAAATGATTTGATTTAATAAAATAGTAGATAACTTGAAACTGGTATTCGTTCTGCTGAACACGACAAGTTCGTGAGGTTACCGGAATCCGAGTCTGGAGCCTGTGTGTGATATCGTCTGGTAAGGATTCACAAAACGCCACGGGCTGGTGGGACCTCACAGATTTGCCAGTAATCACAATGATTGAAGTCAGAATTTACGATCACAGATCGATAAACTTTTTCTTAAATTCCGCAACAGACGTATATTTATATTGGTGCCGTGACCACAAACAGTGAAACGCGTTCAAGGGGTAATGGCTCACCAATCACCTCATGTAGCTCTTAGTTTCTCGGCGATGAGGACCATTTACATTGAGAGAAATCCCCCCCCCCCCCCGCCTAATTAAGTCTAATTAAGAAGCAAGTAAATATCAAAAGTTTCAAACTTTATAAAGCCAAACGATCAGAATTATTTACATGAGAACTATCAGACAGACAGTTTATTCATTATTAATTTATTGGTGTTTAAGGTCACATACTTATGCACAATGGCTAACCATGACTGTGACAGTTTTACGGGTGGAGGAAGCCGGAGTACCCAGAGAGGACCACCGAGCAACGACGAGCAGCTGCCAGGTGCCCAACCTCGTAACTCCCACAGCAGCACAGGCAGGGTTAGATTGGTTGAAGATATGCGCACTATCGACGTGCAGTACGCCTTAGTACACGGCGTCATCGTTCCTGCTATGTGGACAAACGGGCTTAAGTGCATTGCCCAAGGACACATCGCTCAGACGGTCAACCATCCGAGGACTAACCGGGCTCGACGTTGCTTAACTTCGGTGATCTGACGAGGACCGGTTACCGCAACGCCACCGCTCCTCCCAGACAGACCATTTAACACAATATTCCTCTGGGGAAGCAACCGACAAATATTTTGAGGGCATATAATTTTTACTCACGTTACAAACGTTGAGCGCATAAAAAGATGGCAAAGAAGTTTGCCGGAATGACGCAACACATTTTATTGAGTTGATTGAGTCGTGAGCATACAAATAGCAATGATAACGTGTTCTTCACCTCTCTCCCCGATTATCTAGACCATAACTGGTTTCCTTGTCAACACGTGAACTGTCTGGTTGAAATAAAGCAGACTCAAGTATGGATAGAATTTTTCTGTTGCCATCGCGACGATATTAGTGGATTATATGTTAAGACCTTGTAAATTTGAAGTATCGGGCCGAATCGAATCAGACAGAGTATTTCGAATCGAGTCGAATGTCGCGGCTCCCCAATCTGTAGATTTTCTGCACCTTCTCACAGTCGTAACTCACAGTCACTACTCAAGTATTGTATTCAACTGAGAATCTACTGTTTGGACAAGTCAATCAAAAAGGCGGACTATTCTAGAACGGAATCACAGAAGTTCCGGCAGCGGAACCTCCTTGAACTCTACTTCCATCATCAGGTCTCCTGATGATAGAAAAAGAATTCAAGAGGAGAAACTTGGTAGTTTTTCGAGAACTTCTCGACTATTCGAAAATTACCAAATCAGCGCGACTGGAATCGAATGAAACGGACGATTTCGAATCGAATCGAATTTTGAAGCCACAGTACAGTCGCCGTGGACTGTAAATAATCCACACATGGGCAGTGATGACCATGCATGCGTTTATCAGGTAATAAAAATCAAAATCAGAAAAAAATTTAATTAACCCTTTACCCAACGTAACGGCCAAAACCAGCCAGCGCTATTCTCCAAAATCGCCAATTAATTTTCAATATTTTTTTCATTTTTTGTCTCAAAAACATAGGTTAGAACCCCTCTTTGGAACGAGCTCGTCGAGCTCGTTCCAATGAGGGGTCATAACCTGTGTTTTTGAGACAAAAAATGAAAAAAATTAGTTATTCAGGAATTTTGTTTGCAAGTGTCGCCTGCTTTTCGTGTTAGGTAAAGGGTTAATGAAGCAAAGTGCAAAGTGAGCAGTACACGATGGCCGTACTGTACGAAGGGCCCTATTATATGCTGGTACCATAGAACATCCTTTGTTCGTGTGCCATCCACTGGCGTTCACAGGCGACAGAGGATACAGTTCATATCAAAGCACTGGGTTTGTCTGTCAAAATTAATACTTCAAACTACATAAGTTTGTTCTTTTCATGTTACTCTAAGTATCCCAGGACAAATTGTTAAATCCATTACCACAATGTAACAACCAAAACCGCCCATCGTTATTCGCTAGAATCGCCATCCAAATTTTATTTTTTATGTCTTGTCTCAAAAGCATAGCTTATAACCTCCCCATTCAGGTATCAAAAGCTATGTTTTTAAGGCAAAAATTAACGCTTTTCGTTGTTCAAGAAATTTTGTTGCAAGGGTGTATTCCTGTTGAAAGTAATTCACTTCGCCTTGTAATTGTGGAAATCATGTGTGATACATTCTAACTACGAAGGAAACAATTTACAGTAGAATTTGTTTTCCAGCGTATATACATTTTATTTCAATGTAATCGTGTTGAACTCTCTTTTTCAGAACCTCTTGGCACTATGTTCGTGAAACCAAATAAAAGACTCGTAAATAACTCTTTCTTGACAGTACAACATAAGTAGTATGTCAGGGGCTTTTCGAGGGTAGTTTGCCGGACCTCGGTGCCGGACCTCGGAAGTGACGTCATGTCACATGACGAAGTGGCGCCATGTTGTGTTGTCATGGTAACCCGCGTGTGCGGCCATGTTGTGACGTCATCTCCATAGTGATACGTGGTGTGAGTGCGCATGCGCAGCGCGTGTTGTTAGGATGATACGTGTTTCCGTCGTCCATTTTGTATACTGGAGGCCGCCATCTTGGTTTCTATGGTAGCACGTGATTGCTATGTTACCTAAGGCCTAGAATCGATAGGGGTATGTTCGGTGGGTATGTTCGATTGAATCGGAGTAAATCTGATTACCACAAACAACCAGACAATCCCCCAAATCACCAAAATCCACCCAAAATCAAAGAAGGGAGATAACTCTGCATACAGATTATGGGAAATCAAGCAATCTAATTGGTTAATTATAATTTATATAAATGATCTAGATAAATGAAACAACAAGAGTACTCAGAATAGGGTAGGAACTACTGGTATTACGTACCACCTTTCCAGTAACAGGATTATACAAAGCATTTGGTAGGTTAATACTATCAACGGTTAGGATGGAACCTACAGGGGAATATACCAACCATACTCTGCTGCCGTTCTGTATTATCAGGCATCGACCCTACCCCAGAATACCGCTCAATAATATGAAGCACCTGGTGGATCAGTAGTACCAAGGGCCAGCAAGAGACCTACAGGGATATGTACAGCCTATGCTATACTACCGTTCTATACTGCCAGGCATTACCCCCACCCCCACAAAATCACTAGATCTACCATAACGTACTACATATACCAGCCATATAATAAAACAAAGCAATTGGTTGGTTAATAGTACCAAGCACTAACAGGGGCCTATAGGTGTATATACCGCCCATACTATAGTAACGTTGTAAACTACCAGGCAGTACCCCTACCCACAATATCCCTATGCCTAGCATTGCATACTACCTATACCAGTCATAGGATAACATAATGCATCAGGTGGATTAATAGTACTAAGGGCCAGCAAGAGACCTATTGGGATATGTACAGCCTATATAGTATCCTCAGATAAGTATCCTATAAAAGGTATCCTCGATAGGTATCCTCAATAGGTATCCTCAAATAATACAATACCAGGCCATAGGTATCCTCAAATACCCGTATGTGCCTATGTGACAGGGCATATTGTGTCACATTGTGCCTTTTCACATAAGCACATATCGGCACATAAAGCATGTGCCTATGTGATAGGGCATATTGTGTCACATTGTGCCTTTTCACATAAGCACATATGACAAAAAAGGGGTGCCGAAGGTCATATGTTTTTCAAAAAGGGGTGCTAAAATTGGGGTGCCATTGGATATAGGCTTTTGTTATACACAAGGGAGATAACTGCATTATGGGAAATCAAGCAATCTGATTGCTTAGTTAGATATATGAAACAACAAGAGTACTTAGAATAGCGGCAGAACTAACAAGAATAGACCAGAAACTGCTAAATATAGTAATAATAAGCAAAGCTGTTCCAACTAATAGGCTCTTCTACGCTACTGGAGTATACTCTAGAACAAACGAACAGACTCAGATAGACGATAACTATTGCATATATAGATAGAAGCAGAGAATTCTGGGTAAATTTGTCCTATAGCACTACATGCTACTCTTAATAGGGAAATAACACGTCATGGGATCCAAAAAAAGGGATTCTGGGAAAATTCTAATCCAGAACATTTCTCCTGTTCAATCGAATGCACCCCCTTGTACCCCTTAGTACTATAGCACTACGTGCTAAGCTGATAAATTGGGGAAATAAAGTCAATTTCGGTGATTTTGGGTGGATTTTGGTGATTTGGGGGATTGTCGGGTTGTTTGTGGTAATCAGATCTACTCCGATTCAATCGAACATACCCCCAAAACATACCTCTGTCTTATTGTAGGCCTTAGGCAACATAGCAATCACGTGCTACCATAGAAACCAAGATGGCGGATTCCAGTATACAAAATGGACGACGGAAACACGTATCACCCTAACAGCGCACTCACACCACGTATCACTATGGAGATGACGTCACAACATGGCCGCTCATGCGGGTTACCATGACAACACCACATGGCGCCACTTCGTCACGTGACATGACGTCACTTCCGAGGTCCGGCACCGAGGTCCGGCAAACTACCCTCGAAAAGCCCCTGACATACTACTAACATAGAAATGTTTCAGTATTAATTAGTCGCTTCTCTTTCCGAAGACTATCTCTCCTTTGTTTACTTTCCGTCAATTTATTTATTTATTTATTTATTGGTGTTTAAGGTCAAATACCTATGCACAGTGGCTGATCGTGAGCGTGACAGGTTTACGGGTGGAGGAATCCCGAATACCCGGAGAGAACCACCGAGCATCGACGAGCAACTGTCAGCTCCTCAACATACTAACTCTGTTCAAACTCCTCTCGAGCAGGGTTACTGCGGTTGAAGACATGTGCGCCATCGACGTACAGTACGCATTTGTACACGACGTCAACATGCCCCCATGTAGGAAACCGGGATAAAGTGCCTTGCCCAAGGACACAACGCGGGTCGTCCCGGACGGGGATCGAACGCGGGACCTCTAGCATAGACGTCCAACAGTCTACCACTGAGCCACCGTGCTCCCACTTCCCATCAATAAGAAAAGTTAAGTGCAAATGGTTTTCACTCTATGTCAAGCTTCTTGTTTTCCAATTTGCAAATTAAAGATGGTAATAATTGTTCTGCAGTTCATGTTTTAGGAGAAAATATGGTTATATTGTTTTCTCATTTGCTGCTGTTAATTAAATTATGCGTGGAAACGATTGCGGATAACCTTCCATTTAATGTTGAATCAACAATCAATGTTAAAATAAGCTACAGGACAGTCGCCGTGGACTTGTCGCAATCCAGGCATGAGCAGCGATGCCCACGCATGCGTTTACATGTAATAAAAATCATGATCAGCAAAATTTTAATCTATGAAGCACCGGGTTATATCCGATGCTTCATAAATTGAATTTTTGATGATTATTCCGGTAACTAGTGTTCGGAATCTAATATTATTGCGTCCGTGGAAATATTGCCCACCAGTGGAAAGTGATCATTCCACTGCGGCTGTACTGTATGTATAACTTTGGAAAATATTTGAAAAAAAATAATGTTTAAACTGTCTTCTATTCGTGATGGGGAAAGGGTTTTAAACAGGAAGTTTAAAACTGATCGTGGTGAGAAATCGAGATTTTCGTTTGACGTAGATACATAATAAATTATTCATTCTTTTAAAAAGATTAACAATCACATAAAGTGTTTTACACATTATCATCATAATGTGATACTGATAATAAAGGCGATACTTTTCATCACTGTCGTTTCAACACGATTGTATTCGCTGTGATCAGTGACCGCAACAGATGCATTTCTTTTTGCACGAAAGATTCTCAAATTTCCATTTTCAAGGTAAATCCAAAACTGCGCAGTAACAAAGCAATTGGGGCGAAACTCAGCTTGCTGGCGGCTTTCTCTCGGGTATTCATTAACTCTTTAAAGTCACAATATGCAACTATGTTTTTGATATTGAAAATTTATTTATTTATTTATTTATTTATTTATTTATTTATTTATTTATTTATTTATTTATTAAGGTTTAATGACACTTTCGATCGCCAGGGTCACCTCGTTTCGGACAGTTTTACGGGTGGAGGAAGTCGGAGTGCCCGGAGAAAACACAGAGCAACGGCGAGTAACTGCCAGATTCCCCCAACGGACTAACTCCACGCAAGCAGGGTTGTCATTGGTTGAAGACAAGTGCACCAGCGGCGTGCAGTACGCTTTAGTGCACAGCTCCACCGTAACCCAACGTGGGAGATCATGTGATGAAAGCCAGACATTTCATATGCAGAAGTACCTCCTCATGTAACACACACAGTTTGGGACGGAATTGTTCGTTCTGAGATCGAATATATCTAAAAGAAAGATTTGATTGTTTTGCTGTAATTCATTGGCAATTTTAGGTGAACACAATTTTGTAACGTATGTGATATTATACATCTAATCGTCCGGCGTGACTAAACTGATTAATCATAACTAATCGGTAACTGTTAATGAACAAAATGAAAATTATGAACCTGAGGGATAATTCATTTATTATGAGGTTTCTTTCAGACCTGAAACGATTTTCCAATGATCAACGTGTTGATCGATCAAAAAAGTAATTGATCGATTAACCGTAACTTTTAACTATTATATTATATAGGTAAACAAAGGATCAAACGTGCTCCAAAACAGGCCCACGTTGCTACACTGCCTCACATCAATTATATGAGACAGAGTAAAGCATGCAAGTTACGTGCTGACATCTTGTTCACGTGCATGAATCATAGCTAGAAATGACCATTCTTAACCCTTTAACCAATGCGGTTGAAAGACCCCTTCAGCGTTTGGAGAAGGGTTCGCGATGCTGTTTGCAAAATTTGCAAAATGAAAGAAAAGATCTCATCTTGCAAAAAAAATCATTTTTGCAAATTTTTGGCAAAAAAGGAAAAACCCTTTTCTTCAACCTTGCTTCATTACCGAAAACGATCGTCGGTAGGGGGCGCGTTGGCTCAGTAGGTAGAGGTGTAGCTTGCAAGCCGAGAGGTCCTCGATTCGAATTCCACCTGCGACATCCGCGTTGTGTCCTTGGGCAGGACACTTCACTCCCATTGCCTAGATGGGGGCACGGTGACATTGTGTACTAAGACGTACTGCACGTCGACGGTGTACCAGTATTCAACCAATGCTAACCCTGCTTGTGAGGAGTTCGATTGTTGGGGGGAGGGGGGGGGGGGGGCTGACAGATGCTCACCTTTGCTTGGTGGTTCTCTCCGGGTATTCCGGCTTCCTTCACTCGTCAATCTGTCGTGGTCATGATTAGCCATTCTGCAGAAATATGCAGAAATATGTGACCTTAAACACCAATAAATAAATAAATAAAAAATAAATAAATAAATAAATAAATAAATAAATAAATAAATAAATAAATAAATAAATAATCGTAGGTAGATTTGTAAATGAGGAAAATGAATGACCTCAACTCAATGGTATGTTAGTTTAGGCGCCACAGTCGCCTACGGTAGGATTTGTGGCCGCTAGGCGTGGCTGCCTTTCAGTCTCTCTTGGTAGTTTCACTAACGATCTTGGCGATGGCTTGCAGACACTCTTGAAGATTTGTTATTATTTTGGAATCCACTTTTGTCGTTGCCAGTTTTTCTTTATCTTGTTTCCTTTGGAGAGAGGCTAACAAACAAAAAGCTCCTGGCAGAACCACTTACGTTTGGGGTCACCCCGTCATGAAAGTTAAATGAATAAAAAGTGAGACAAGTTGTAAAGTTTGGTCTGGCAGGCCCATCTCCTCCAGCCCCGAGGAGATGCTGAAAAAATTAAATATGCCCATAACGGTTAGCTCGAGATATTTGAATGAAGTTGAGAATTTGGGGGAAAAATTACAGAAGGAAATGATTGACCATGTGTTCACACTCGCTTTTATCTGACAGGCAAGTAGAGCTGAAACGGTTAAATGATTTTCTTGATTGTTTAATCGCATGGATTAACCTTGGTTAACCGATTAATCACTTACCATAATAGGTAGCTGAATAATTGCCGTACCATTGATGATTTACAGCATATTAACTCTTTACCCAACATAGCGGGGAAAACCGGCCAGCGCTATATACAAAAGTCTCCATTCAAATTTTATTATGTCTTAAATTTTTTGTCTCAAAAACATAGCTTTTGACCCCTCATTGGGACGAGCTCGTTGAGCTCGTCCTAGTGAGGGGTCATAAGCTATTTGTTTGAGACAAAAATTGAAACATTTTAGTAATTTACAAATTTATTTTGCAAGTATCGTCTTTCAACCGCATTGGTTAATGGGTTAAGAATGACCACTTCCAGCTACTGATACATGCACGTGAATAAGTATGCCAGCACGTAACTTGCATGCTTTACTCTGTCTCATATATATGATGTGGGTCAGTGTGACAACGTGGTCCTGTTTTGGAGCAAGTTTGTGCCTTTGTTAACCTTTTTAATACAATAGTTCAAAAGTAACGGTTTATCGATCAATTACATTTTTGATCGATCAAGGCGTTGATCATTGGTTAATCGATTAATCGGTTAACCGTTTCAGGTCTACAAACCCGTGGAAATTAATTACAAAGTTAATACCTTTTGTCCAGTTTATGGCTTTTGTCTTCAGTCATCAGTCTGACACTGATTATTTTACAGCGCCTTTTTTGTCAATAAAAAACGTTTTATGATTTTAAATATATTTCTTTTGTTATTAGGATAATTTGCATTTATTATACATTTCTCTGTATTTTCACCTCTTATTTGTTTCAAATGCTGTTTTCAAAGTCATAATAAAAATATTACAAAACTGCTTATGTCAATTAATTCACAAACCCAGAAAATTTTGTGCTTGCAATTTTTGGGAGGATTTGATTTTTGCAAAAAAGAAATTGCAAAAAGATTTTCAGTCCAGCTCCAACACTGTTTTGGAGAAACAAAAATATCGAATCATTAACCAAACAAATCCACCCCCCCCCCCCCCTCGCCCCCCACACCTCCTCCGTCGACGCATTATAACAACACTTTACAGAAACGCAAGAGCGGATTACCTCCAGTTTCACCACGACAATAACATGAACATCACAAAAAATGAAGAAACATGGGGACGGGCCTCAGTTTGTAACACAAAGAGCAATTTCACGAAAGTACGCTTGTGGTCTCATTAATTGTAACAGGATATCAATGTAGGCAATTTCTTTTTCTAGTTAGTTGGGTGGGGAGATTATTTTTAATTTTTCTTGCAAATTATTATTATTTATTTATTGGTGTTTAAGGTCACATATTTCTGCACAATGGCTAATCATGACCACAACAGTTTTACGGGTGGAGGAAGCCGGAGTACCCGGAGAGAACCACCGAGCAACGGCGAGCAGCTGTCAGCTCCCCAACATACTAACTCCACACAAGCAGGGTTAGCATTGGTTGAAGACAGGTGCACTATCGACGTGCAGTACGCCTTAGTGCACAGCGTCACCGTGCCCCCTCATGGGCAATGGGGGCGAAGTGTCTTGCCCAAGGACACAACGCTGTTGCAGCAGGCAGGTGGGATTCGAACCAAGGACCTCTCGGCTTGCAGCCTGCACCTCCACCTACTGAGCCACAACGCCCCCTCGTGCAAATAAGCATGGATTCAGAGGCTTTCCGCTGTTTTGCGCACACAGAATATACAGAATGTGCATAATAAAGCAAATTATCTCATTTAGTTTAACCCTCAAAGGATAATAAAGCAAATTATCTCATTTAATTTAAACCCCAAAGGACTCATTCTGGCTTCAATCAATTTAATGTAACAGAACAAATCTCCCAACTGGGAAAATTATCAAGTTACTTTCTAAGTGCCTTGGCAGTTATTTCTAGGAAAGTCATGGCTGCCTATTTAGGCAGCTAAGACTTGCCTAGAAACAATTGCAAAGCCACGGATGAAAACTGTTTTTAGTTATGATCTTCAAATTTCAGTTGCAGACGATCAATCAAGAAGACGTAAAAATTTTAGAGTCTTCCTATTTTGTAATAGACACCGACAGGCAATAAAAACGTCCATTAACTCTTTTGGCGCGACAGTCGACTAAAGTCGACAGACGGCAGACCGCGGAAAGTTACGACAGTAGTCATTTTAACCAACTGTGTGTGTCCATTTCCAAGTGATTTTAACCTTTTACCCAACGCAGACGATATCAAAATTTATTATTTTAAATATCATTTTTTCAAATTTTTCCAAAAATTTCAACAAAACCATATCATGTGACCACTCGTTGGAACGAGCTCGACGAGCTCGTTCCAACGAGGGATCACATGATATTGTTTTGTTGAAATTTTTGGAAAAATAATATTTTTTCAACTGCTGAAGTACGCGGGGGGTGGGGGTGTGGCCGATTCGTTGGGTAAAGGGTTGAACAAACATACGTATTCCTATGTTTCATGCACAATTTATGTCCTATCCATGAACAACGATATCGACCCTTGAAAGTATAAAGGTGCCATTTAAATATATACAGGAAATCATTTGAAAAACTGTCAATGAGATCATTAGAACATCTTTTAAAATAGTAACGCTTTAGTCTAACAACCTATACTTTTTGTAAAATTCCTGATGAATATTAGGCGCTAAGAATTCTGTTTCGCAGATTATTCCGCGCCAAAAGAGTTGAGGGGGTTCAATGAGGATTGAGAATCATAACATGTTTTGCCTTAAATACAGAGTTATTGCAAACCGGAATAAAAAGCTCTATTTTGTTTCGTCCACTTCTAAATAATGATTAATTGAAAATCAAAGATAAATGTATTAGACTGGTGCTTCCGGGTACTCCGGCTTCCTCCACCCGTAAAACTGTCACGGTCATGGTTAGCCATTGTGCAGAAATATGTGACCTTAAACACCAATAAATAAATAATAAATAAATAATAATTAGACTGGTGCTTACAACTGCATTTCTTGGGATACAATTGGTCTGAATGGGTTCAGAATTGCGAAAACTGATACATGCTTATTATACGATTAACATCTTTCTACGAAACGCAAGAGGGATACATCAAAAATTCGAGACGTGTGAGAATGCGGATATGTAATTATCCTGTCTGGCGGTTTTGTTCAAGTTCTACTTCGCCAACAATTACGACACGGCCATCATAATACAGTGTGAGTAATTAATTGAGAGAGAGCCCACATAATGGTTTTTCCAACCTATATTAAAACTCAAATAAAAAACACACATGCTTAGCAGGCCATGAGTTCGAATTTTACTCGAGTTACTCCAGCAAGATCATTGACTCTTTAGCTAACATGACTAGAAGAGTGTACATGCGCAAAAAACCCTCTCGAATAACTCAAAATTGTCAATTTTGCCTTCCTTTCAAAACTTAGCTTACGATTTCCACATTAGAACGAAGTCGGATATCTCAAATAAGTTATACTTTGCTGGGAAAATAGAAATAATAAATTAGAATGGCTGTTTTTTGTGAGTAGTGTTGGCAGGATACGGGCGTTACGTTAGTTGGGGGGAGGGGGGGTGAGCTTCATTTGCGTAGGCAGGCGGACACGGACAAGCGGGCAGGCTGAGCATGGACATCGGGCGGCCGGGCGGGCATGCGAGCGGGCATACGGGCGGTGGACATTTTTGCGGGTGGTTGGGGGATCGGGCGACCGGGTTTGGGTGGGCGAGCGGCAGGTGATCTTTCGGTCGGTGGGCGGTAGGGTTTGGGCGGGCAGGCAGGTAGGCGGGCAGCATTTTGACTGAAGGGCGTCAGCCTACAGTACAAAATACATCTGAAAAGAATGAAGAACAATATGTGCAAACAGACGTGTTCAGAATACCACGAGAGCAACACAGTCCCAAAAGAAATCAATGAAAAAGAGTTTATGCTATTATCTCAAGTCTTTAAAACTTGATTCTGTGTCTATCCAAATGTTTCATATTACCTGAGGAGGTTTCAAAATGCAGAAACAAGTATCACCACTAAAACGGATGGAATAAGTCAGTTCTTTTAACCCTTTATCTAACTTGAAAAGCAGACGACACAAGCCAAAAAAATCTTGAATAACTTTTTTTTTTTCATTTTGTGTCTAAAAAACATAGGTTATGACGCCTTGTTGGAACGAGCTCGACGAGCTCGTTCCAATGAGGGGTCATAGCCTATGTTTTGGAGACAAAGAATGAAAAAACAATGAAAATTAATTGGCGATTTTTGAAAATAGCGCTGGCCGGTTTTGGCCGTTACATTGGGTAAAGGGTTAAAAAACAAATTCTAAGCGAACTGACTTAATCACAAACACGATCCTTTAGGGGTTATCAACAAATGGACAACAATCTCTCCTTTCATAGAATTTCTCTCATGTTCAGGTCTGGAAATGGAGAGCTTACATCAAAACCCGTTAGCAGGTTATGCTATGTAACATGGTGGTAACCTACAGGAAAAAGTGTCCTAATACTTTTCCGTCTTCTCCGTTTTTGCAATGCTAGCAATGTTGTTAACATCTTAACAGAATTTCCGCTAACATTAATGCAACAATTCACGCGCGATCTCGCTCTGGCGAGATTGCGCGTTAATTGTTGCTATTTTGTTTAGCGGAAATTATGTTAAATGTCAGCCTATTCAAATATTGCTCGCATGCGCCATCTTTGAGTCTAAATTTAATCCTGAAGGACTGTCCGACGTAGGAGAAAAGAAATTCAGTCATGTTTTATTATTTTGTTGTATCATGTTGTTCATTCGCATATTATACAACTGAAGTAACCCCAAATCTAAATAATCGTTTGTGTGGGTTATTTCAAAATTTCTAGGCCCATGAAATATGCTTGCTTGAACAAATAAGTCAATGGCAAGTTGATACTTACTATTATTTTTGTTTATCTCCATCAAACATGAGTAATTAAAATATTTATTATATGCTAGGCTGTGCATTATCGCAAATTATCTAAAAGATATTTCTCGATATCCACCGTCTCGATGGATATCGAGAAATATTCCTCAGTGGCTTCCTAAATGACTTCACGCTTCGACGCATGACGTTGCACTGAACGCCGCCTTGAAGGAACGATCACCAGATCTTTGTTATTGTCTTGAAACTGTTTGCAGTCGAATGGGCTGAACATCGCGCAGAAAAATGTCTCGTAGCATATAATGAAAAGAAAATCTACGATATTTTAGTGAATATCGCAATTTATCTAATTCGTGTGGTCCTGGACGTATTATTTTTCACTCGCGCAAGCGCTCGTAAAAATAAAACTTTCAGGACAACACGAATTAGATAATTCCCGATATTCACTAAAATAGCGTAGATATTCTATATTCTATCTATCTTTGGACAATTTCTGTCATTGGAAGAGATTTACGTGAAAATTAGCCCCCCCCCACCCTTAATTTACTAAAGCTGTCAGTAAATTTAAGAGTATGAGAATTTTATATAAAAATTGAAATTTCGAATTGTTCGCGAAATTTTATCATCGATGTGTGCATCATTTCACACCATTCGGGCATTTTCCTGTAGAGTGATATAAAATATGGAAGCTTGCTTTTTACTATTTTCTCCCAATCAGTTCAACCAGAGGCCTCCTGGGCAAACACGGTGTTCTATTGGCTGAATTAATCACGGTGCTCTGTTGGCTAAATTAATCATGGCAATAGGGATTAAGAGCCTTCCCCAGGGTCACAACGAAGTCACCCCTGCTGGGATCGAGCCGTGAACCTTTCAGAGTGAAGTTCAATGCCGCCACCATTGAGCCACTGTGCTCTGGTTTGTATCATCAGAACAAATGTTTCACTTACAATGGAAAGACCCGCGGGGGGGGGGGGGGTATTTATCCAATTATCAACACGTCTGGAAGATGCAATATACAAAACTATCCATGAATAACTAATAATTGTTTTTTGCCTCAAAACATAGTTTCTGACGAATTCGTTTCAATGAGGGGGGGGGGGGGGGGGCATAATCACGATAATAAATCCAGTAAATTACTTGAAAATTCAACAGATGATTACTCACTCTATTTTAATGAATGCCTTAACAATGACAACAAAAAGGACGGTAAAAATAAATTGCGTACTTAACGCTCCTTCAAAAATGACATTAAATTCGAGCCCTATTTAGTTTACTCAAAAACAAGAGAAGCGAAAAGTATGTTTACAAGATTACGGATTAGTAATCATAATTTGGCATTTGAAAAGGGGAGACATGCACAGCCGCCAATACCTTTAGAAAATAGGATTTGCAATGCTTCTGATGTTTGTAAGGACGCCGGAGATGTGGAATCCGAGATGCATTTTGTCATGGACTGCCCGGCCTATACAAACATCAGGAGACAGTTGTTTGCAATAATTAACAGGAATAATGCAGACTTCTCAAACGCAAGCAAACAAGATCGGTTTGAATTTATTATGAAAAATAATACGGCCTCATTATGTCACACCATCTGCAACATAATCCTGCTGTTCTTCAGGAAAAGAGAAACAATAATTGCAAAATAATAGGTCATTAAACTTATTTATTTATTTATTGGTGTTTAAGGTCACATACTTCTGCACAATGGCTAATCATGACCATGGCAGTTTTACGGGTGGACGAAGCCGGAGTACCCGGAGAGAACCACCGAGCAACGGCGAGCAACTGTCAGCTCCACAACATACTAACTCCACACAAGCAGGGTTAGCATTGGTTGAAGAGAAGTGCATTATCGACGTGCAGTACGCCTTAGTACACAACGTCACCGTGCCCCCACGCAGGCAATGGGGGTGAAGTGTCTTGCCCAAGGACACAACGCGGTTGCCGCAGGTGGGATTCGAACCGAGGACTTCTCGGCTTGCAGTCAGCACCTCTACCTACTGAGCCACCGCGCCCCCAGGTCATTAAACTGACCTAGGGTTTTGTATATGTATGATACATTAGCTTTATTTACTATACAAAATAGCTGTTTCGTTTATTATTTGTTTATTATAACCATATCATATCTCTGTTAACTCTTTATGCAATCTGCCTCTCTGTAGGTGTTATTTTGCTTGAATAAACTAAACTAAACTAATCTATATTTTAGACACCGGTGATTTTGGGAACTCCTTTGGCCGCATGAACCAATTGGTAAAGGGTTAACCGGATCATAACTCGAATCCTACGAAAAACTTTAAGAATGTGGGTGCAGTGTTTCAGTTGTTAGCGCATCGGGCTATAGATTGCGATGTGATGAGTTCTTATCTGAACCACGCTACTCACGTGTTAACTCAAACTCTCAGGCCACCAGTCTAATTCTCTAAGGAGTTCGACGCTGTGTTGGCATGAAAAGAGTCAAGACCTTGAATAGCTCATTGCCTATGTTAAGATTCACTCGTCTGGAATATGTCAATTGGTCGGAAAAGCGAACCTATGGTTCGCTTTTCCGACCAAATGACATATCCCAGACGAATAAATCTAAAAATTACGGTAAAGATTAATTTCCGGTGAAACACCGCAAGAAATGTTACTCAGTCGCGAATTGATTGGAGCGAATTTTTGATGGCATTACCTTCAAGAATGAATATTCGACCACAGTAGTAGTTTCACAAATTGTCTTAATATCATCATGTTTACAATGTGGACTTGATGTTTATTGTTGGAAAACCCATAACGGAAGCACGGAAGAATGTATGTTTTATCTTTGTAAGTAAAGGTAAGTCACGGTACCCGGTAGTTCATCAATTAATTTTTTGATGATTATTTCTATAATTAGTGTTTGGAATCTAATATTTTTACATCCGTGGAAACAATGCCCACCGTAGAAAGTGACCAGTCCTCGGTAGCCGTCCAGTACATGCAGGTGGTGTAAATTACGATTTACTCGCCTAAATTAACCTTAATGATTTGCTGTCGTCGTGGATGTTTGTGTAAGGAGTTTATGCGATATGTTATACTCATGGATGTAGACAGATCATACCGTACGTGTCCGCCCTTTGGTGTGATGATCACATGCAAAAGCCTTCAGACTTTGTATTTAATCAATATGGCCAAATTCAAAAAGCTACCCAAGTATCGCTGCTCATTGTAGGTGCATTTGATCGGATGTAGTGTTTACTGTGTATTTGCTGATATTGGAATGTTGATGCCATTTAACTAGTATTCGTGCTAGTACAAACTATAAAGTGAATTTGTAGTCCTAAAGGACTCTCTCGATTACGTCGCGTGCCCATCCTGACGTCACAAAGTCAATAGCAACGTCATCTGTTAGCGATGGGATACTTTCAAGAAAACTCACCTTCCCCATTAATTATACATCACATACCCAAACTGTACACTCGAGATCGTGTGCATTCATAATTACAGTGTGCCTACTATACTGTTGTAAGCCTCCGTTGGAACCCCGGAAGTGAAGCAGTGCTTGTTTACTGTGGTAAACAGGCTCTGTTTTACTGGTAAAATAGGACCAGTCACTAATGCCCGGGGTGCAAGTCCTCTAAAATAGGGAACATGGGGTATAAACGATTGATCGATCTTGACTTTATCTCCATGTTGTGGTCATGATTAGCCATTGTGCAGAAGTATGTGTCCGTAAAGACCAATAAATAAATAAATAAATACTGTAGTAAGCAGTACGTATACCACATGCCAGACCCAGTTGGATACAGCAAAAGTCAAGTTCCTACGTGTATTTAACACTGACGGCTTCGACAAAATTGGACAGATTCATCCGTACTATACTATTTCCGACTTTTTTTAAATACCCAGTCATACAATGAACAATTTTTTACAACAGTCAATCAATCCGTGTTGTAATATTCCGTCTACGTCGTCTTGTTTGATCCAGCTGATCTGTCCTTTTCAATCGAATGAATATGACATAGGGGTAAATTGAGTTGTAATAAACTGTATTGCCACGTGTGTCACCCCCCCCCCCCCCCCCCCAACCATGTCCAAAATTTCCTATAGTTGGAAATTCGAAAGGGAAGTCATGAGTAGTTGGAAATTTCATCTCTCTGGATTTTAGAGCTTCTTTGGTGATGCTGATGTTTCCTTTATTTCCCAAAATTCCAACTCGTTTTCAAATCGGAAAAAATTCCAACTGTTACTATTTACAAATACAGTATACCAATATCGAGGTTCATAAGTATGCATGATGTCAACTGGTACGAGTTTTCTAACTAAACTTTTGCTGACGATGATTTTTATTACCTAATAAACGCATGTGTTGACATCACTGCCCATGCGTGGATTACGTCCAGTCCACGGCGACTGTACTGTAATACATATATGATTTGAACTGATAGTATCGAAAGCTGCGAAATTTAAAATAGACTGTCTCATTAAAACCCCATTTGGAAGAGGAGTGTAGTAGAAACCACTGCAAAGTAAGTAGTGTAACATTTCTTCAAGGACGCGGGACCAAACATTTCAGTTTAATATTTATCAGTTTTAATACTGGGACGGTCATGATTAGCCATTGTGCATAAGTATATGACCTTGAACACCAATAAATCAATATACTACTCAAAGTTTGCTAAGCACCAAGTATATCTAACTACCTGTTTTACGTTTTATTTGAAATATTGTTATGAAAAGTGTTTATATTTGTTATTTAATTATATCTTTAATAATTTAAGTACAGAAATTAAGATTTTGTTCGTGTTTGAAATGGATATTATTGGAAAAAGAGGAAATTTTTCAAATCTGCCAAAAAGCTGACGGAGCGAACTGGTATGGGTTCAGTATCGAGTATGAGGCCCATTATGGTTAAATCCAGCTTCACAACGCCTTCCCATGCTCCCAGTCAGGTTCCGGATGGTTCTATGTGGGATGTTGTTCCATTCTTGGACCAGCATGGCACCAAGCTCATGGAAACTTCTTGGCTGGACTGGACGGGCTGAAATTGCAAGCTGCAACTCATTCCAGACATGTTCGATTGGATTGAGGTCATGGTATCTTCCTTGCCAGTCCATACGCTCAATCCCCTCCCTCTTTCGGTACATGGGCAACATGAGGACGGGCATTATCTTCCATCAGAATGAATCTATCACCCACTGCACCTGCATACAATTTGACGTGGGCATCCAGGATCTCATCAATATACCACTGTGCAGTCAATGTACCACGGTCAAGGACACAGAGCCATGTACGTTCATCCCTGCTAATGCCGCACCAGACCATTATTGACCGCCACTATTGCGGTGATGCTCAGCAATGTTGGCTGCATGGAATCGCTCTCCTGGTCTTCTCCATACCCCTGAGCACCCATCTGTGTTGTCTGGGCAGTACCTTGACTAATCTGTAAAACGGACAGATCGCCAATCTTCTCTGGTCCATCCAACATGAGCCATGGGCCTAGCGGTGGTTCTGGGATATCGGAATGCGAAAACATTGCGTTCTCGATCGGAGACCACCTTCGTGCAACCTTGCTTGGATAGTCTGCGTGGAAACATTTACCCCGGATGCATTCTGAAGGTCACTGCGAAACTGGGTTGCTGTGGCAAAGCGGTTCTTACGGGCCTAAATGATCAAAAACCGGTCTTCAGTTGCCCTGTCTCGCCACCACCATGCCATATTACTGGTGTGCCATACTGCTGAAATCTTGCTCAGGCTCTGGTGATCACCAAATGGTGCACACCAATGGCTTCATCAATCTGACGACGGGTAGCACATGGCACCACCATCCCTACAGCCAGCCACATTTCTGCTTCATACAAATGTCTTCTTACATTTGCCTTCGCCATATTCAATCATTAAATCACAAGGGTTTGTGTTCAAATGAAGATTGAATACCCTACACATGTCATGTACATGTAGACGGTACACGGAAGCATCATGAAAATAAAGGGGTATATGCCTTACATGACTGTCACAAAAAGTCTGTCTGTCACGAGCGCTAATGTAAACACTAGGAACCATCTCAATACATCCCTCAATCATATCCACCAAAAATGTCGCAAATATGTCACAAGCAAATTTCACAATGATGTGTCAAATACGTGGTGCTTAGCAAACTTTGAGTAGTATAATATAAATTAATACTGGGAACTATTGTGCCTCATTGAAATATAAGGAGACGTCATACCCTTCTATCGCCGTCTATTTTTCTGTTTTGTAATAACAGTCATCCTTTGATGGCCATGAGCAAATTACTTGCTAATTCCTGCGCTGTCGCACCAAACAAAGAAAAACGTTTTCTGCAATAGTGCTCGTGTGTACCAACTGGATAACATTAACAAAGCATAACTTTAACTGTCAAGTCTAATTTAAAATAGGTTCAATCTTGTATACTTTGTAATGCATTAAATCAACAACAAAAAAATAATACTAATTGTATGTTTTTCAACGAATAATGAAAACTATTCACCGTTGAGTTTCATGACATGTATTCCTTAAATATTTTTTACTTTCAACATACAAAGATGCATACACTTTGCACTTTGTACAATTAATAAATAGCGAATGAACAAATGAATTAAAAAAATATCTCAGTATTAGCGCTTTTATCTGCATTGTTCATTCATATTCTTGGGATATTGCACTGATCATCATTTATATTTATTTATTTATTAAGGTTTAACGCCACTTTAACAGCAAAGGTCATATCGGGTCGCTGACAGTTTTACGGGAGGAGGAAGCCGGAGTACCCGGAGAGACCCACCGAGCAACGACGAGCAGCTGCCAGCTCCCCAACATCGGAACTCCGCACTGCAGCATAGGCAGGGTTAAATTGGTTGAAGACATGCTCACCATCGACGTGCAGTACGCCTTAGGACACGACGTCTTCGTGCCCCCATGTAGACAATCGGGGTTAGGTGCCTTACCCGAGTACACAGCACGGGAGTCCGAATCTTTCGCTCAGACGATTACCCATCCAAGGACTAACCGGGCTCGACGTTGCTTAACTTCGGTAATCGGACGTAAACAGGTTACCGCAACGCCACCGTGCCCCCGCACTGATCATTATACAACTGGATTGTTGGAACGTCAATCTATCCCTCCCCAAGATGCCTTTAAGAGAATTTGGGAATTTTTATCCCTCCGATCTGTGATTGGTGATGTGAAAGCTGTTACGCTGTGACTGCAGTCACAGCGTAACAGCTTTCACTTCACCAAACATCAAACGAAAGCCTAACGCGAAAACTGGTAACACGATACAAACTTTCCAACATTATCACTTGCTTGTTGTCGGTAATAACTAGTGAATATTCAACTTGTATTGTGAAAAATGTGTATACTATAAATATATTCGTTTTTAACAGACATCTGAGTTTCTTTTTCAAAATGCGATTGGTAGCTGTAAGGTGTCTGAAAGATGAACACTATGGAGAAAGAAAAAACATGTTGAGCATTATATATATATATGGAAAAGTACTCACCCTACCCGCCTACCCTCTTAAGATGGAATAAGCTAAGACATGTTTCTGTTTGTCATAATGAGCATTCCAGCAATGGGTACTACCTGGCACACATGTTTCGCTGATCAGACACTTTCACACCGCGCTGTGCACAAAACGTGTCATCTATTTTGTATATAAACAACACGTTAACATTCCATGGGGCGCCGTGACACCGTTTCAATGTGGGGGCGTTTTCTTCTTTTACAAACTATATGAGCGAAAGTGCTTTTTCCTTTGAAGTAGCGTTTATGCGCTATAAGGACATCAAATTCGTCATAAACGGTGCTGGTGAACTTCATCCATTAAATTCGATTCGAGCCGATGCAGACTTCAAAATTGAATTTAGCTAACTCAGTTCATAAATTTCGAATCGCGACTAGATAGTTATACTATATGAAGTACGATGACGCATGAAATACAAGGCTGTGGCATCAAAAATATTGATTTCGTTCGTCGATTACGAATTATAAATCAGCTCGTTTGCAGTTCGACCTTTTCGGAAATCAATAACGCATGCAGTTTTATTCTGCCCAGGAATAATTTGTCGACTACACTGCAAAAAATGTAGTTTCTCTTTAGAACCAAATATGGTTCTAATCTTGTCCCTGAGATGGAACCAGCTCTGTTTAAACAGTATTTATTTGAAATCAAATAAATTTACCAAGATTAGCATTCAATTTTAACAGAATATTACATGAACTGAAGTAGATTCAACACTAAACTTGGAGCTTATTCAACACAGTCGCCAAACATTTTGAAACAAAGGAGATATGAACAGTTGGCATATCGAACCAGTTTTGGTTCTGTACAGAACCAAAACTGGTTCGATATGCCAACTGTTCATATCTCCCTTGCTTAATAATGATGTGATACAACCTCGTATAAGCTCTAAACTTCCGGCTGAAACCCCCTCAATTTATGATTAATTCTGTTAATATTTAATGTTAATCTTTATAAATTTATTTGATTTGAAATAAATACTGTTTAAACAGAACTGGTTCCATCTCAGGGACAAGATTAGAACGAGTTCTGGTTCTAAAGAGAACCTATATTTTTTGCAATGTACATGGGACAAAGCAAAGACTAAGTTGATGTTTTTATGTTCGTTTTGCTTTTTTTGCCCCTTGGACTCGGAGATGTGATCATAAACTGCTCAGATGGAAATACCAACTGAAGTACAAAACACACTGGTAGACCCGAAGGCTGCCTTTGCCACCACTTGGAGATTCCAAGTGCACAAAGGTAAAATTCAGCTATCAGTGAATTTTGAGAGAAAACAAGAACCAGAGTCTTTGGAGAGGTGTCGCTCCTTTCGTGGGGGATTCCCTTCCGCACTGGTCACCCCCAAGTGACTCGGATTTGCTGGGTGAAGACTTAACTGCCGGAAGCCGAGAAAAGGGGAAGACGAACAAGAGAAGAAAAGAAAGGGGTCAGCCGCCAGACGCCGCGATGCCCTGGGGTTCCTATAAAGGATTAAGTTTGAAAGGGAAGGGAAGGAGGTAGAGGGAGGTATTCGAGGGACCACACCTTGCACCCCTTAATGGCCCCTGTCTAGCTCGGTACACTCATCGCAAGAGGAGCAGTCGGAAGTGGCTGGATCTCCAGCCCAACTTATCTTTCTTTGGAAAATGAGATGGAGGAGGGCGACCTTTCCTTGGTGCAGGAAGTGATTCCGGACGTTTCCCTCAAATACCGCCAACTCCTACTGGACCACCTTCTACTATCCAGAGCACTTCCCAGAAGACGGAACATTCGACTGAGGAAACCTTCGAGGAGAGATGGCAGGGAGATGCAGGAAACAACACCAAGAGCTCATGCCATAGATACCGGAACTTCCAGTAGACAAACTAGCAACAATCGAACGACACTTCACCCAAACAACTCTTGAGGCAGACATGACTCGAGTCTACCAACCCGGGCAGTCCTCCAACAACACCATCAACAGTCCAACACCACCAAAATGTTGCTACAGCATCTCCATCACAGCCACCTCTCCCAAAGAAGAAAAGCAGACGACAAAAGCGCCGCTAATGTCTCCGACAGTTTTCTCCTTTTCCACTCGTAGACATGAAACAAAATCTCAAAAGGGGCTTGCCGCACAACGTCCTCAGAAGAAAATTTTCAATTGCTACTTCATAAAATTGGTTCACTGATAATGAAGTTATGTAATTATTAATAAAACATATTATTGTCACCACAGCTGATTACAGCGACACGTGGTCATATGTGAAGCGTTCTCTGTTTTGGAAGCGACCACATGCGGGTTATGTTGAGAATTTTTTTTTGTTATATTTATTAGGTATTCCCACTCAGAGGACTTAAAATCGGAATAAATTCGCAGCACAAAAGCAGGCAGAGAATTCAGACCCGATAGCGACTGGATCGCGATCTGGTCAAAATAATCGGACCACCTTTCAACAATCCAGAATCAAACTCATCGAAAGCATTACATTTTTTATCAGCCTTGATTTTGCCAACTTATGAACGAAATATGAATCTGTTGGAGTAAATGTGCCCCCTTCAGGTGTTAATTCTATGGCCAACCCATCTCGAAAAAAACGCTTTGTGCGATCACAGTACAGTATATGGCGATTGTGAAACATTCCACATTCCCTCAATACTTCTCATCCTTCGACTACAAGTTGTTAAGCAGAGGCGGCTGAGCCGGGAGGGGGAGGGGCACAGGGGGCACGTGCCCCCACTTTATCCACCAATTTTAGGTACCCGAATGGCATTTTCCGACATAACATACACAACCCCTTTGGTCACTACACATCACCTTTACATATATGACCACATTGATTTTCAAGATTTGATTGAATAAATATAGAAAGCTTCAAATGGAGCGTAATATTTCAAAGAACGGTTTCAAAGTTATGATAAGCCCTTTGAACCCGAGAGGCCGCTTTTCCGGCCCATGAACATGATACTTTATAAATTCATTAAGTATGGTAGCTGGTAAGTGAATGTGTGGGGAAGACCAATCAATATTTGCAACGTGCAGTCTTGAGGATGAACGTTGAAAATATTAATTGGTCTGCCCATAAATAACGAAAATGGCCTCTTCCAATTGCTGCCATTGAATTGATATGGAATATACTACCAGGGTTCTAAACGTTAAGTAAAAAGAAAACAAAATATATACGCTGAGGTTAGTGTCTTAAGTAGAGTGGGTTCAAGGGTGAGGGGAAGCGTATATAAATTTATACATTTTGCATGAGTACACCGCCCCACCACCATTAACACCCCCCTCCCACAGAAGAAAAATTATTTTCCATCCTATACCCTTGCGGTATCTAGAAATGTGTGAACCACCACTTTTTTGGAGCTTCCGCCGCTTCTGTTGTCAACACTTTTAGACTTTAATTATTCTGACGTTCAAACGAATTCAGTTCCTTCAACGTTTTTCAAAATGCGACGTCAAACGTCGGAAAGTACAAACAAGATATTTTTCACATTAGTGATTAACTGATTGAGGGCTAGATTATTTTTGGTGGTCTGAATTTGTTATTCAAAACTTATTTTATTACAAATTATTGGAGAGTGCCCACAGGCACTCTCCAATAATTTGTAATAAACAAATTTATATAAACAAAATATTATTTGTGTTTGACTGAATATGAAATATAAGCAAGGAAACTATTGGCTTTTGCTCTGGTATCCTCATTTTTGAAAGCCCTGATAGTGGCTTCTAGCACTCAACCATTTAAGAAGTCTTGACAGCAGGATTATATTAGTATTTTAAGCTGCGATAACATTTGGCTCAACGGTTGTTACTGAGCATTATTCGGGAGAAAATAGGAATTGCGGTTAAAACTTTAAAAAATCGAAAAATAATAACAAAACAAATGACCACAAAGTATCAAGGCGCTGTTTGATTTCGTACGTCATAAGACGTATAAAATGATCAAAGGGTTAAGCTTCACCAAGAGGATAGATAATATCAACTTCCATCACTCATTACCACCCAGGGGCTGCTGTGATGTATTCGTAAATGACACATGTTATATAATCACATACAGTATTCAAGTAATCTAGTTTCAATGCAAAAGCGGTTTTATATTTACAAAAAAAATCCGATGAAAACGCCATGTTATTTCAATAGCGCATTGCTATCGTAAAAAAATTAAAATTCGTCGCTATTCGGTTCGTAACTTATTAACCATGTCCATTAAATTTGTATTGCGGTAAGCATCGATTCGAATCGAATTTTTTGAACTCGATTCATAAATTCGTATAGAATTTTCAGTCATTAGAGGCCCGCACAAAATGCAGAACTGTGGTTGCAAAAATGGTATTTTTCTCAATCAGATCGCGATCGTGTCGTGACACATTTGTATCCCTGCCTTACCTCGTTGTGGAACTCGACTTTTGATAAAGTTATCTCCCTTGAGATTATTAGCCGAGCGAGGAAGGTCCAATTGGGAAGCAAGTAATTGTTGAGAACATACCCATGGCACTGATAAAATATAAAGCCAACTTTCCTTTTGTAACTTTTAATTAAAAAACAACAGACAGCTCTCGGGGCTGTCTGTTGTTTTCGTTTATTGAAAGTAACAAACGGAAATTGGGCTTTTACAGAAATTTAATATTAGAAACAACATGTTTACATATAATCCACCGTTAACAATATCTATCATTATCACACCAGTAAACACTTAATGTCCACTGTGGCTCTCCGTTTAGCGAGTATGTTTTATAGTAATTCGCATGTTTTCATTCTTTCCAGGAAAAAGAAATAGCAAAACTCATCCCCTGGACGTTTATATTAACCCTTTGAGCCCTGGTGGTATCTTTCACATCAGTTCAGTGACAGCAATTAAAAGAGTCCATATTCATTATTTGTGGGGTAGATCAATTAATATTTGATTGGTCCACCCAACACATTCACTTAGCAGCCATACTCCTTAATTAAATTCTGAAGTATCATGTTCCTGTGCCGGAAAAATGGCCCCTCGGCTTCAAAGGGTTAATGGCAAGGACAGTATCTGTATTAATTGCCACGATGCCCACGCTGTTGATATTATGAACAGACAAACGAGGTACAGAACATCAAAAGTGGTGAAAATGCCGTTTCTTATTTTTAAATGGGTTTCAACAGAAAATATTAGTCAAACATTCAAACTGATTGGGATAAAATTGTAAAAGGTCAGCTTCTGTATTTTTATACTACTCTACCAGAAAATGCCTGAAAATTGCGAAGTGATGCGCACATCGATTAAACAAATTCGCTAATTTTCGAAATTTCAATTTTAATATAAAATTCGAATACACTTACTGGCAGCTTTAGGGAATTAAGCGGAGCTAACTTTCCCGTAAATCTCTTCCAATGATGAAAATTGTCAGCCATGACTCAAAAAAGTTATTGTGATGAATTGACGGCAACGTGGTCTGGGGGTTACGACTCTGAGCTTATGTTGTCAGTCGCGACGTGAAGCCGCAAAGCGTCTCGGTTGAACATACTCTAGGAGCTGCAAACCTCAGACCACGTTCCCGTCAATTCGTCACAAAAACGTATATGTTCCAATAAGACTCTACCCATAGCCCAAACCCCACATCGTGAAATAAACAAGGCAACTTGACTGAACACGTCAGCTTTTACGAAAACAAATTTTGTAAATAAACCTCTCGTGTACCCCACGACGTCACAGGACAACAAAAAATCAGCAGCTTAGATAAAGGTGGAGATTACTCCATCTCAGTTCAAATCATGGACTTATAAGTGGGTTTGAGAATACATCCATAGAATGATCACTTGCCTCAAATAACACGATTTTATAAGCAGTAGACACTTAAGATCTCCTCCCATTGTTATTATCTTTTCAATTATTTAACGTGGTGACGTCAGATGGTAACATATGCCACTTGAGCCGTAAACATGGAAAAAAACTAAGAAAACTCTCGTTCAGTCGGAGGGCGAAGATTTTAGTCTTATTGGAACATAAACAAAATATTGCGAAATCATGACCGAATCAATAGAAACAAACGAAAATTGCTATTTAACCCTTTGAACTCTGGTGGTATCTTCCACGCCAGTTCAATGGCAGCAATTAGAAGAGTCCATATTCATTATTTGGGGTAGACCAATCAATATTATCAACGTGCAGCCTCCAGAGAAATGTTATTAGCCATGTTTTGGACGGAAAAACAATAGAAAGAAACGAATCTGTAAGGTGAAGACGTGGTGCATATGATGTCGTTGGGTTTTTCAATCCAATGATTTGTGAACTTTTTTTGCGATATATTTGGGGCTGCACGGTATATCGATAAACCGATATATACCGGTATTCAAACCAATATCGATTGAATAACGGTGTAATTACAAAAATATCGGTTTATCGTCATTATTTTATTACCCACAATTTAATATTCAAGATGTCTTCAGTTTTTTAGCAGTAGCCCCGAATAAATAATATAATTCCTTTACCCAAGGAATCGTCTGCATGTGCTCACGTAATATCAGCAGTTGAAAAAATAATGTTAAAAGAGTTCAATAAAACTATATCATGTGACCTCTCATTGGCACGAGCTCGTTGAGCTCATTCCAATGAGGGGTCACATGATATTGTTTTGTAGAATTTTTTTTGGAAAGGCTGATTAACTTTTTTTTTTAAAATAATAAATGTTGATATCGTCAGCCTTTGGTAAAGGTTTCTTGAACCGCGTCATGAAGGCATGCTACTTCGTTACGATCATGATGCCTCAAGCCTCGATTGTGGTACTTATGTTAATTTTTCTGAACAGTTTTCGATTTACCGGTATGTATTTATTTACTGGTGTTTAATGTCACATATTTCTGCTCAATGGCTAATTATGACCGTGACAGTTTTACGGGTGGAGGAAGCCGGAGTACTCGGAGAGAACCACCGAGCAACGGCGAGCAACTGTCAGCTCCCCAACATACTAACTCCACACAAGCAGGGTTAGCATTGGCTGAAGACACGTGCACCATCGACGTGCAGTACGCTTTAGTACACAACGCCACCGCGCCCCCTACGTGGGCAATTTGGGTGAAGTGTCTTGCCCAAGGACACAACGTGGTTGCCGCAGGTGGGATTCGAACCGAGAACCTCTCGGCTTGCAGCTTGCACCTCTACCAACTGAGCCACCGCGCCCCCATTTACCGGTATACCGCGGTATTTATTTGAATACCGATACCGGTATTCAGTTTTGAATATCATGCAGCCCTAGATATATTCGATACAATAGTTATTTTGCATTATTTTTCATTAAAACATGACAACCTGTCCGCATATACCAGGCATGTAGCCAGGATTCTATAAAAGGGAGTGCCCTAACCAGTTTTGGAGGGAATGGTGTACAGATGGTATTTGAAAGGCCGTTGTGTGGGGTTTCGGGGGCCTCACCCAGTCCTAACTAGGACTTTCAGTTTTAGTCAGATTTAGTTAGGACTAGCCGCCCACCCCTGACAACAGTTTGCTAACTTTGGTGTTGTAAGAGCGAGTCTGAGGCATTTGTAGCGTTGTAGACCCTATATTGGAAACCATTTTGGGGCTCCATGTTGAGTGAAAGTTGTATTGGGTCAATGCTTTTGGGGTTTTGGGGGGGGGGGCGACAGCGATCATTCTTGGGCGGCAAAGTCCCGGTCCTAGTCCCCATCACCAGTCCCCCGCCCCCGTAGCTACGCCACTGGCTTACACTCTAGAGACAAAATAAAATCTCACGTGTCTTAGTCTTCATTCCCAACACTATTAAACAAGTTCATAAAGATTTTCCGAACGGATATAACAACTGAAATGAAAATGATATGCAACTTGTATTTTTATGTGACTCATTTTGACAAGTTCTGGTAAAAGGTGTGCAGTAAATGACAGTGACTAAAAACATCTGCATGTCTTTATTCGGACCATCAATTCTTTTAATTTATTTGACTGTAGTGAGCAGAAACAATTTCACTTCAGACCTTTTCGCGAATGTACTATGAATGTCAGCAATATTTGGCCGCAAAATAACAATGGGTGCTCTGTTTTCTGAACAATTTCTGTAACACACTCATCTGAAAGAAATAACAAAATTGGAAAGATTAAAACGATTCATACATTTTAATTAGGTTTCGGCCGCACAACATAAATTATGTCTTGACCTTTGTCTACTCCTTTTTAACCCTTTACCCAACGCGGACGATTTCCAAATTTATTACTTTAAATTTCATTTTTTTATTTGTTTCAAAAGATTTCAATAAAACCATATCACGTGACCCCTCTTTGGAACGAGCTCGGCGAGCTCGTTCCAAAGAGGGGTCACATGATATGGTTTTGTTGACATTTTTTCGAAAAATAATATTTTTCCATTTGCTGAATTTGCATATTACGCGGGCGGATACGGGCGATTCGTTGGGTAAAGGGCTAAAGAGCTCGATGGGGAACGCGCGGGGTTCAGTGGTTACGGAATTTGCAGTGACGTAGGTAAAGGGGGGCGGGGGCGGAGCCAGAAGTTTTGTCGGAAATTTTCGGGACCATTTTTAGGCGAATTTATGCCTAATAACATTAAAATGCTGGCTTTGGGAATAAAAACATGCCATTTTGGGTAAATTTTGGGTAAAAAAGACCAATTTTCAGTACATTTGCAGTAAACAACAGATTCTTTCTGTTTGTTTGGGTTTTTGTTGTTGTTACACTGTCGGAAAATTTTCGGTCTGTCGGAAAATTTTGGGCTTGCCCCACCGCCAGCGAAAAACTATCTACGCCACTGGGAATTGGACTTCAAAACGAAGGGTCCACGGTTCGATACTCGCCAGGGATTACAGCATTGTGTCCTTGGGCAAGACACTTTATCCCGATTGCCCACTTGTGAGCACGGTAACACTCTGTACTAAGGCCTACTTCACGTCGATGGTGCATTTGTCTTCAACCGCTAGCACTGCTTTTGGGGAGTCTGGAGTTGTTCTCCAAGTACTGCGGCATCCTCCACCCGCAAAACTGTCCGACACGAGGTGACATTGGCTGTCGCAAGTGTCGTTAAACCCCAATAAATAAATAAATAAATAAATAAATAAATAAATAAATAAATAAATAAATAAATAAAGAGCTAGGTGATCAGTTCTGTGTAATTAAATCTTTTTTCTGTTCATGCATTTTCCGGCAAAATGATTGGCTAAAGTATGAACCGAGAAAAAACGCATTTAGTCCCACCCTAAACCACGCTCACAATATCTGTCTTAAAAATTACGTTGCACAGTGTGAATGGAAAATAACCCCTACACTCTCATATTATTTCAACATGAAAAGTAATTTAATATATCGTATGACTCGTCCGTTTTGTTCACTTTAAAACATTTAATATTTTGTTTTCATATTAATCAGTGATAAATAAAGCCTTCCGTCAGTTTCATTGGTCAGTTTCAAAACTAGACAATTTGATTGGCTGAACAAAATAAAACCGGGCCACATTTTCATAATTTGCATAATTAGAGTTGGGAGCTTTCGTTGGTCGATTTCAAAACTGGACAATTTGATTGGCTAAACAAAACACAACTGGGTTATATTTGCATAATTTCAGTAGGGAGAATTTACGTTATCTGTCCTATTCAGGGTGGGTTATATTGTATTAATCTTTTACCAACGAGAAAACGCCATTCATTTTTTTTTTATATTTTCACTTGTTGCTTCCAAAACATAGGTATGACCCCTCATTGGAACCAGTGTGTCGTGCTCGTTCCAATGAGGGGTCATAACCTATGTTTTGGAAGCAAAAAATGAAAATGTTTAGTTATTCGAGGATGTTTTTTCCAAGTGCCTTCTGCAACTCAAGTTAGGTGATGTGTTAAAAAGTCATACTAAGTGGCTAATTTGTGCGTGTGTGTGTCATATGATAAATAGCATATGAAATGAGTGTTTTTGTCATATAATATTTATGAAACTCGTCCGAATTTGCCATTTGGGCTCTCCAGGGGCTCGCCAAAACGGAAAATTCTTAGACTCGTTTCATAAATATTATATGAGAAAAACACTCATTCCATATCCTCTATATATATCTCATCATATTAAACAGACTTTCAAAATAAAATTTAATAAACAATAAAATCCTTATCATGCTTTTTATTCCATGTTTAATTTTTTTTTTTTTTTTTTTTTCATTGGCATCACTAGAAAAATAATACATTATATAAGATTACAACAAAATGAGATTTTTACAGTATAATGTATATACAAAGCAGTTCTCCAATTACTCAAAGAATGCGTCATTTAGGTAGCTCCATTTTTCCCTAATACGCTCAGGTTTGCTGATTGTGTACATGTATAGAGAATACTTTTCAATATTTGGGTAGGACTTTATAGCTCTATTCATGTTTAATTTGTTTATATGCAATAGGTTATCGTGTGCGTTCATCGTTTTTCCCAAATCAAACGTATAGAATGGCCGGTCATAATAATACACAAATGAAACTCACGCGAACAAAATTGTCAAATTTCCAAATAGCCTTAATCAACTTTTTCTGAGACAAAAGTTCAACCAACTTGGCATCTGTGTTTATATCGAACTCCACATTTTCAAACTGTGTTTTCAGTTTCTCGGGAAATAGTCAAGATCAAAATTAAATTGAACTCAGGGTTGCTTTGAATGGCAGCACCCCCCCCCCCCCCCCGTCAAGTGGAAAAGGAGATTGAAGTTTTGTGTGAGCGTGACCTATGACGTTCCTAGTAACTTCATTCGTCAATAAAAATTTTAATGACACAAGAACATGTCTCAGAGAAATGTATCATTATTTCCAACAGAATTTTAGAAAACTATGCCTTTTATATCGAACTCCACATTTACAAGCTGTGTTTTCAGTTTCTTAGGAAATGGTCAAAATCAGAATTAAATTTAACTCAGTGTTACCTTGAAAGACGGCACCCTCCAGTCAATTGGAAAAGGAGATTGAAGTTTTGTGTGGGCGTGGCCTATGACGTTCCTTTTTACTTACACAATTCATTGGTCAATAAAATCTTTAATGACACAAGAACATGTTTCAGTGAAATGTATCGTTATTTCAAACAGAAGTTTAGAAAACTATGTCTTTTTTATTCAGTTATCACCAGGAAGCATGATGCGACCTGGTTTTTATTTTAACTCCGCACAAGTAGAGAGTGTTTAAATTTATTGCCCATTTACACAGTTTGGCCTTTGTTTTTGGAGGATCATAACTCAAGAAATAGATGGAAACAAACGATCATTCCTTATTATTCCTTATTCCTTAAACTGTTCAGTATATGTTGATAGGATTAGTATTGGAGAACTAGGCGCCATCATTAACATGTTTGTTACCGCCCAGCGAGGGCATGCAAGTTGCATGTGAGCATAATCAAGTAGCTTGTTTTCTTCCGTGCACTGCAAAAAATATAGGTTCCCTTTAGAACCAAAAATGGTTCTAATCTTGTCCCTGAGATGGAACCAGTTCTGTTTAAACAGTATTTATTTCAAATCAAATAAATTTACCAAGATCAGCGTTCAATTTTAACAGAATATTACATGAACTGAAGTAGATTCAGCAGTAAACTTGGAGCTTATTCAACGCAGTCGCCAAACATTTTGAAACAAAGGAGATATGAACAGTTGGCATATCGAACCAGTTTTGGTTCTGTATAGAACCAAAACTGGTTCGATATGCCAACTGTTCATATCTCCTTTGCTTAATAATGACTTAAGACAACCTCGTATAAGCTCTAAACTTACGACTGAAACCCCCTCAATTTATGTTTACTTCTTTCAATATTTAATGTTAATCTTTATAAATTTATTTGATTTGAAATAAATACTGTTTAAACAGAACTGGTTTTGGTTCTAAAGAGAACCTATATTTTTTGCAATATAAACTGCGTAATCGTATTAATCATTTTTGGCATTTATTTTACCAATACATTATAGTCGTAATATACCCATGCTTGTAACTTCTTAGGCTTTTGGGGTAAGGGAATGGCCGTGAAAATACCAGAGACCAGTCGACGCCGAGGACATGCTTGTTGTATCGATAACTCGATGCACACTACCCTCCATTTTTACTCGATACAAGGGCGTTTCGCTGTTAAGTAAACCATCATCTAGAGCGACGAAGAATGCCAACAAAACTTATGTCGACACCCATTAGAGCTTCTTGTATGCGCCTTCGTAGATGTGAAATCAGAGCACCAAATGATGGTTTGGGTATCTCTTCGCCTTGTGTGACGGAGAAGGTCAGTAAAATAGGTGTCAACCATCATTACACCTTCCTGAAGTTTGAAACCAGAAACCTGTTGTTTTTAATATTATATGCAAAGTGTTTATTTTCATTTTCATAAGAATTGGTATTTTTTCAATAGATATAGTAGAGGTTTTGAACATCAACACCTTTATGAGCACACTGGTGCAGTCTACTGGAGGTAAACAATAACTACTTATTATATTACACAATAATGACATTTTTAGTGACAGTGGATTTTTTAAATGAGGTTTAACGACATCTTCTATAGCCATGTTCACCTTTTTACGGAGTATCTGGAGGGAACCACTGAACACCGAAGAACAACTGTCAGGAACCCTAAGGTACTAACTCCTCACAAGCAGGGTTAGAATTGGCTGAAGACAAGTGCCCCATCGATGTGCAGAGTAGGACTACACGACATTCCACAAATGATTGCTGAAAAACACGAAGTGCGCAGTCGAGTTGCCAATCTCTCTAATATCGTGCGGATATATGCACTCTAAAATCAACTGGGTTACAAATTAACCCAAACTAACTGGATTGAGTGAATATGAACTCAACTGGGTTAATATTCACTCAGCCCAGTTGATTTGGGTTGATTTTTAGCCCAGCTGATTTCAGAGTGTGAGGTTGGGCTTGGGAAAACATGCTACAAATGCAAATAAAACATCACGTGGTGGCCAGCATTCACCAGAATCTGTAATGTAGTTTCACATATGCCGGTGCCACCACCGTACCGCTTCTTAACGTTTCCGGAATACCAAAACAACAAGAGTCGTCCCGAAGTCCCCCTTTTCACGCTTAGCCAAAGTGACCGAGAGTACTTGAGCTTCTGTGTTGAGTGTTACCTCTTCCGAAGATATAATATGTCCCCCACGTGCATATATAGTATATCTTAACGCGAGAGCCATAATTAATATTACTCACTTTATTTTCCGCGTTGTGTCCTTGGGCAAGACACTTCACCCCCATTGCCCACGTGGGGGCACGGTGACGCTGTGCACTAAGGCGTACTGCACGTCGATGGTGCACCTGTCTTCAACCAATGCTAACCCTGCTTGTGTAGAGTTAATATGAAGGGGAGCTGACAGTTGCTCGCCGTTGCCCGGTGGTTCTCTCCGGGTACTTCGGCTTCCCCCACCCGTAAAACTGTCGTGGTCATGATTAGCCATTGTGCAGAAATATGTGACCTTAAACACCAATAAATAAATACTCACTTTATTTTATGTATATCATTTGCAAACAGGTCTTTCAAGGTAGTTATTTCCACAGATAAAAAGCACAGGACTCACGGAGTTAACTGGACGCAAGTAAATAAATACTTGTGATATGGTCATAATATTATACCCACTGTTCGACTATTGAAATTGCGCAATTTACTGTAGCAGTTCTTTACGTTTATTAGAATCATGGAAGGTATAGCTTTCACGAAATGACAGATTTTAAATTGAAATGAAGCAATTAAAGTATAGATGTTTTTGGTGTAAAAGGCCTCCTGTGGTTATGAAAAGGCTTTAAAAATTGTTTGATGCGAGCGACATTAACACTTACCCAAAGGACATGTGTTCCCAATTCAGTGACTACGAAGTAAGAACAGTCCACACACACACCGATAGGAACTGTGATGGGGAGGGCCGAGTCACAAAAAGGATTCGCATTCGCATTGAAAATGCAGTTTCTGGGGAAATGATTTACCAACTAACAGGGACTATCTATGGCCTTTTAGAGCTTATTTTATAACAAACAAAAACAGACAAGTGAATGAACCCCAGATAAGTGAAACACAAACGATGTGGTGAACTGTCCTTTTGGTTATACAAATTGGTTTGTTGACCTTGCATATGGTTGATGAGAAATCAATGCAAGCAATAACAGCTGAACGCCAGTTGAAATGAATCGAGGGAGACCATAATTCGTCCCCTGGGTTCCAATGTGTTCTATGTGCCTACTACATAGAACACATTGGAACTCAGGGCACGAATGGTCGACGAAGGTTTTCTGAGTCTAGAAAAACGAGATCAAACTTGCTTTAGCGAACCCAAATACCTCCCAATCATTACACAGCAATCAGGTCTCAAAGAGCGTTTTCAAAGAGTATTTGTGGTACTGAAGAAGAAGGCGACGACGATGACGACGACGGCAAATACCCTTACCACCTACGCCCAGAACTACACTTTACTGACCTACTGGATCGCGTCGAACTAATTTCGCTCCGTCGACTACCTTCAGTGTTCGCGCGGACCTAAAATGTCTCTTGCCAAAACTTTTGCCAAGTGCAGTTTCTTTCGCGTGATTACATAAACGTTTGCCAACTTACTGGGAAACAAACACAATGAAAAAAAAATGATTTTGCAACTTCATTAATAAATAATAGACAAATAAAAAACAACAAATTATCTTCGGGATACACACTCTATGATCAGTGGGGTTAACAATCAACCCAAATCAACAGGGTTGAGTGAATATGAACCCAATTGGATTCATATTCACTCAACCAAGCTAATTTGGGTTAATTTTCAACCCAACTGAGTTTAGAGTTCATAACATTGCCACACCCTTTAAAGGTCTTTCTCCCCATGTGTCAATTACCGGGTCATTTTATACCATGCGGTTCTTGCTGAATACTGTAAACAAGCACAGCACCACTTCCGGATTCACAGGAAAAGCAATAATCAGTATGAAGTTATTGATATAATCTCAGACACGAGTCAAGAACAAAAAAGTCTTTTTGAAACAAAGTATATAAACAACAGAGAGTCGGTGCTGATATGATCATGGTTAGAGTGGCAATGACAAAACTGCAACAGTATACAATCAGAGGATGAAACATTTCAGTATAAATAGCTAAATTTATGTGTCATGTTAATGTTATTATGTTATAATGTTATCATGACAGAGAATGATTTTTATAAGATAGGAGCCAGCCAGCCACTAAATTCATCGTTACCAGTTCTATCGTTTAATTTCACAATCCATAATAACTAGAGCTAATGTGTCTTGAATCGGAGGGTAATAAAAGTAATTCTGAGGTACAAAGTCATTCTTTCCTTGATTATAACGGCAATAGGGGGCGGGGGGGGGGGGGGGGTAGAAAACACTTACCTCTTTTCGTTTTTTAAGAAGTAAAATGGTTCTTGCCATTTTTTTTGCTATATGCTTATTTTTTCTTGCCAACTTTGAAAAACAACTTGCAAGAGTCGCATCAGACCTAGCGGTATTGTTTTCTGCGAGGTCTTGCCTCGGACGGAGCTATCACATGCTTTTGAATACCGAACTGGTTTGCCTATTAATTTCTTCGAACTCAGAATTCAGATTCAGATCGAACCTGTCTCAAACGTAAATTCGAGCACCCTGGCTCTGAACACTCTGGTGAAACATTTCATTGAGTCGAGCACCATGGCACTTAACACTCTGTTGAAACATTTCATCGAGGTCAATACAGCAACTTATATAAAGTTAAATAGCACTGCCACAAATCTCTATACATTTAAGGAGATGACGATAGCAAGGATGATTACTGACTTACACCCTGTCCTTTGTTCAATCAGATACACTCTGTGAACCAGATGTATTCAAGTGACGTCACTTGAGCGCCTAATTGTTTCTTTTACCGGGCATTTCAAGTTGCTTACATACCTCGGATAGACAATAGAGACAGGATGCCAGAGGTACAATTAAAACTAGAAGTCCTGTCACGAAATGCGCACAAACAGCACGTCGATCTGCGCGTTGATCTACGCGTTATGACCATAGTAAGGTTATCAAATTCTGTACATATGGCCCGTGCACAAGCAATGTTTCAGCCAATGGACCCCCGGGTAACCCGGCGGTCCATTGGCAGACACATTGCCTGTGTTTGCTATGAGTAACCAGGAGAACCTGCCGTGCTTTGGATATCATTCGATATGGCAATTGCGCGCAATTCCTACGCGCAACTATGCCTAGATAAGCTCACAGTTCGTGACAGGACTTCTAGTTTTAACTGCAGTTACCATTCTCGCAGTTGAATCAGAACAACCTGTCGCGAGCTGTAAAACCTCGCCGCTACGCGGCTCAGTTTCACTCAACGCACTGGACAGGTTAATTAAATTCATGAAATACCTCCAGGGGCCAATGTTATAAAACTTTTACAATTGTACTTTCCCGAATTGTATTTTCTAGAAGTGAATATAAATGACGGAAACGAATCATTAACATTTAAAAGATATGGCAATTTCCCAACTGGCAAATTACCACATCTTTGAAAATGCTAATGGTTCATTTCAATTAGGTATGTCCAGAAATAGAAAATACAATTCTGAAAAATACGACTGTAAAACTTTTACAGTATTGGCCCCTGCTCGTTCGGTCACTTTTTCCTGTTTCGCCTTCACTGTTATCCAAAAGAATAATTGTCACGAACAATAGGTGTGCATTATTTTCAAGAATCATCCGCCATTTTTAAAAGAATTACCGGGCATTCTTTTAAATAATGCACAGTAATTGTTCTAATACAAACATTGAAGCTGGCCTGACCTGCACCTGGAGCAAATACTATAAAACTTTCACAATTGTATTTCCTAGAATTGTATTTTCTGCCAACTAATATAACTGACTAAAATAAATCATTAGCGGGGGGCGCGGGGGGGGGGGGGGGGGGCTCAGTCGGTAGAGGTGCAGGCTGCAAGCCGAGAGGTCCTCGGTTCGAATCCTACATGCGGCAGCCGCGTTGTGTCCTTGGGCAAGACACTTCACCCCCATTGTCCACGTGGGGGCCGGTGACGCTGTGTACTAAGGCATACTGCACGTCGATGGTGCACCTGTCTTCAACCAAAGCTAACCCTGCTTGTGTGGAGTTGGTATGTTGGTGAGCTGACAGTTGCTCGCCGTTGCTCGGTGGTTCTCTCCGGGTACTCCTGCTTCCTCCACCCTAAAACTGTCACCGTCATGGTTAGCCATTGTGCAGAAATATGTGACCTTAAACACCAATAAATAAATAAATAAATAAATCATTAGCGTTTTAAAGGATGTGGCAATTTGCCAACAGGCAAATTGCCAGATCTTTGAAAATGCTAATGGTTCATTTTAACACATTTAAAGTCATAACTAGAAAGTACAAGTCCAGAAAAAAACAATTGTAAAAGTTTAATAATATTGGCTCCAGGCTGATTTTCACAACTATATTCCTCTGACATCCGTGCGCAGCGTGTTGTTGTTGTCTTCGATGAGGTATCCTGGAGGATAATTCACTGATCAATACACGTTTAAATTTTAAATTTTTATTTTCTCCAATGCAATCAAATTATTTCATTTTTTCACTTTAAAGCAAGAATTTAATGGAAAATGGGTTTTATGTCAGATAATACACTCGACCTGACCGTGTTTTTACCACCGTTTCATTGTGTTTCTAAGTATTACTGAACCTCCCAGAAAATACGAAACAGATTCGCTACTTTTGTTATAATAAATACAGGTTACTAACACCATAACGGTTTCTGAGATGGTGTACTGAAGTCGAGAACTCCGTCTCTGGGCATATATCGATGAGTCCGTTAGGACGAATCGATATGACCCATAGACGATGTCGAGACTTCAATACACCATCTCGGAAACCAACTTGGTGGTAATAACCAATTTATCTTACAATATTAATCCCTTTCTTGACGTGTTTGGATATATTTTAACATTCATTCAGTGTCCATGAATTGGGGTTTTTTTTAACGAAAATCATAACTTCATGCTCTTACGTTCTTGAGCTGTGCATGACGCAACCTACATTCATCGTTCCACTTGCACTATAATCACCGAATTTAATAGAAGTATTTCAGCTATCTGTTTCTATGTTTTATCTTTCAGGTTCAATCCTATATAAAAATATGATCATGACAAAAAAAAATGATCTAGTCTAATTTATTTCTATTAGTATGTGATTGATTGAGGTGCAGGCTGCAAGCCGAGAGGTCCTCGGTTCGAATCCCACCTGCGGCAACCTCGTTGTGTCCTTGGGCAAGACACTTCACCCTGATTGTCGATGACGCTGTGTACTGAGGCGTACTGCACGTCGATAGTGCGCATGTCTTCAACCAAACTAACCCTGTTCAGAGTGGAGAGCTGACAGCTGCTCGTCGTTGCTCGGTGGTTCTCTCCGGGTACTCCGGCTTCCTCCACCCGTAAAACTGTCACGGTCACGATTAGCCATTGTGCATAAGTATGTGACCTTAAACACCAATAAATAAATAAATATGATGATTTTAGTTTAAGTCTTATTTTTTAAAAGGACCAGAAACGTTTACCCATTTTCCAAACGAATCGCCCGCATCCGTCTGTTTTATTTACAAATTAAGCAGTTGAAAATATTTTCAAAAACTGTCAACAAAACCATACTACCCCTCATTGAAACGAGCTGTTCGATCTCGTTCCCATAATTGGTCACATATGGTTTCGTTGAAATATTTTTTTTAAATATTAAAAATAATAATTAAAATGATAAATTTTGATATTCTGTGTGTTGGTTTACCCTCTACCTAACGAGTCGCCCGCATCCGCCTGTGTAATTTGCAAATTGAGCAGGTTAAAAAAAATAATTTTTCGAAATATTTCAACAAAACCATATCATGTGACCCCTCATTGGAACGAGCTCATCAAGCTCGTTCCAATGATGGATCACATGATATGTTTTTGTTGAATCTTTTTGAAAAATTAAAAACATAGTAATTAAAATAATAAATTTTTATATTCTCTATGATGGGTAAAGGGTTAACGGGTAAAGAATCTAACGAATCTGATGTTTAAAATGAAACGCATAATCAATGATAATAACTTAGGTACTACGATTTGTTGCATTATTGTGGTAATCAATAATTTCATGTTTCATCTGGCTCATCACTCTCATTATAATTAGTATTAGGATTTGTTTCACAGCAAGATTGCAATATGATGTATCACGCCGTGCCCCAGTTGGACATCGTGAAGACAGCTGCTGGTTATCAATTTATCGTATCGCACGCATCTCGCCCAGTATACAAGAGCCTTTAATTGTATATTGTTATGCATCAAATTAATACACTACATGCGGCATCGACCAGGGTGGGGGTTACGAAGGCATTCACTCTATTAGCTGTAAATGTGTACCACATAAGTTTTCAAGCAGCACTGAGCTTTGAACAACAACACAAATTTTCCTCAAGACAGTCCCAACATGCCACAATAAGTTCACTCCTTGCATGCCCACTTCCCCGAAGGACATTATATACGCCAAACATAAGTAAGGGACGCGTTCCTTCTTGTACATGAAACGGGACGAAAGGGAAACATTCGCCGCAGATTTTACACTAAAACCTCAATTTAATTACAATTGCAGATATTTTGGCAATACTTAGTATTTCTACACTCAGAAATGATCACGTTACGTTATGCGTACGTAACTGATCTTCAAATACATCCAACCCGCATTCAGATTTTGACCAGTTTTGCGTACACGATCGACCGAAACATTTAGTTACTTCTATGAACTAACAAATGTGGCGAAATCTCATTCTGTCACTTAACGATGAGGGTTCTCTGTCCGCTCCGAATTGCTGTCACACAAATTTCATTTTTAATGCTTAATAATGAAAAGCTACTGCTTGGTTTGTTTCATATCGGCCGAGATATCAGCCCGAGGTAACTTCGTATATCAGCCTGCGACCAAAGGTCGATCGCTGATGTGAAGTTACCAAAGCAACAAAAACTCCGCTCAAAATAACTCCATTATGCCCGGCAACACCAGTGTTCTGGATTGCGTTCGACGAGCAACGGTTAACGATTTCGCTGTAAGCAAAGTGGTTGCGCCTAGTCACGACGAATCAATGGGAACAACTCTGACTTGGTTCATATCGACCGAGATCGGCCTATATCAGTCGCCGTGGATGTTACATCGACAGAGCTTGACAATGGGCAATTCTGGGAAAGGATATCATATCTAATAAATAAAGACGTCATCAATACAATGCCATTGTATTAAGTGTTTGACTGGGGTGTATCATCTTGGATAGGGATTTGGAAGAATATTCTTTCCTATTTTTATACCTTCCATCAAATAAATATCACTCTTAACCCTTTATCTAACATGAAAAGCAGACGCCACTTGCAAAAAAAATTCTTGAATAACTATTTTTTTCATTTTTTGTCTCAACAACATAGGCTATGACCTTCTGTTGGAACGAGCTCAACGAGCTCGTTCCAAAGAAGGGTCATAACCTATGTTTTGAGACAAAAAATGAAACCATAATGAAAATTAATTTGCGATTTTTTGAGAATAGCGCTGACGGTTTTGGCCGTTACGTTAGGTAAGTGATTAAATATTACATTTTGTCTTCTCAGTTCGTTACTCATTTGCGTAGTGCATATACGCCGCAGAAACAGTGCACGGAAGGAAGATGTTCTTGGGTCCAAACATGCTCTTGTTTGCTTCTGGTCTTTTAAGCCATGATTAGCCTCTAAACTTTGGGTGATGAACACAATTCCCAACTTGTCCACGGTTAGTTGTTAAATTTAGTAAACTAGTTCTGTAAATTTGATTTGAACCTTGCCATGGGAGGTGCAGATCAGATCTATTGAACGAGATTCGAAAAATCAGACATTTAGAACTGAGTTGTTGGATCCACTACAGAGTAATTTGGACAGAGAAGTACTAAAATTTATTCTTTCAGTCTTTGATTTCATTCATGTTTCTTTTCTAAAACACGCTTTATATCGCCAGAGCAACTTTAGTATCGACCGCAATATAATGGAAAGACACAGAAAGTGGAGACAAATGTTGAATGGGATAAAATGCACAGATGCACTAAGGTGACCGATTTGTTGAATCCATAATCAATGGAAAATCTTTCTTCAACTTACTGAACTCACGAGTTTTAAGTTTCGATCAGCGCCACATGTCAGAACAGATGTCAGCATGGCTTCTAGGTGTCGGTCGCGGCTTGACCCTGCCAAGGCCGATTCATAAGAATCACACGGCAAAATCACACTACACTCGCGCACACTCCAACTACATTGACCCAGGAACAGCTACAAACATGCACGTGCAATCAGGTCGGATATGCAATACCGATGAGCTGTATAAGCTCTGTTCACTCTCCCTCAACCCAGACAGAGGGCTGTTGGGTGCTGTGATGGACTGACTCTGTCCAAACTGACTCACAACAAGCGATTTATAATCGCAGCAACAAACTCTAACTACACCCAATCCATCTACACATTGTAAACGAAATGTCTTCTCTAGAATCATTCATGTCGGTTATTGAAACGTACTTTTTCCATAAGGTATTTTACAATTTTTCACAATGTATGGTTTTAAGGCTATACTATTATTAACCATTTACCCAACGCAGACGATATCAAAATTTATTATTTTAAATACCATTTTTTTAAATTTTTCAAAACATTTCAACAAAACCATATCATGTGACCCCTCGTTGGAACGAGCTCGACGAGCTCGTTCCAACGGAAGGTCACATTATACGGTTTTGTTGGAATATTTTGAAAAATAATATTTTTTCAACTGCTGAATTTGCATATTACGCGGGCGGATGCGGGCGACTCGTTGGGTAAAGGGTTAAGTGATTCAACGAAGTTGTATTGACTTATTGGGATTGTTAGCCTTTTGTCTTTTAGGTTCACTACTCCGCGGTCACAGTTTCAAAGATATAGTGAATACATTTGGAACAGTTATTAATGATGACTTCCAGTTTTACAATTATGCATTCGTTTTTTAACATCCGGCCTTTGTCTAAAATAACGCCACATTTTACGTTTTTCTCTATCTTTTAATATCAGCTCCTGTATCAAACCTATCTTTTTCATATTTGGATATATCATCTCCACCAAAAACTCTATCTAAAAATGTGGCACTCACGTGACTGTCCTGGCAATTTATCGACGGTAAAAGCCGAATTTTCAAGTGACGTCAATCACTTCAACGGCACAAAAAATTAAATGTTGGGAAATGTTCATGATATTTTAGTATGCCGTATACCTCATCAAAATAGCAGATACGTGTGGGGGTTTTTTGGGGGTTTTTTTTGTTGTTTTTCGATTTATCGCAATTTTTGACGTGTTACGTCACATCAAATGTTAGCTTCTTTTTGTAAAAACACTACTCTTGTGATTCAATTATCTCCATACTTATATCTTACACATCTATGAAACTGTAAACACCGTTTTATAGTCACTGGAAGTTGTGCGCACCCATTTGTTTACTCAAAATGTCGCCCACGATGCCGGTGTGACAGGAATGATAGTCCGTAGGAAAATTAGTCCCTCTGGACTATTATTCCGCTGAATTATAGTCCTAGGTCTAACATTTCTAGGAATAGTAGTCTGGCGGACTACTATTCCTAGAAATGTTAGACCTAGGACTATAATTCAGCGGAATAATAGTCCAGAGGGACTAACGTTCCTACGGACTATCATTCCTGTCACACCGGCGATGCAAATTTTATGTCATTTTCTTGACCATTCAGTGTCAACCTCATTTTGAGCCTCAGTATTTTGAAATTGTGGGATTATAATCTCCAACAAAACCATATCTCAAAATGTGGTACGGTCCTTAGAAGTTCTATTCGTTAAGACCGAACTATGAGGTGACCTCATAAGGGTTCATCAAAAATTAAAATGCGTGCGAATTTTGTTTTCACTTTTAGTATGTGAAAATTAAACCTTTTTTCTGTTCATGCATTTTCATGCAAAATGATTGGCTAAAGTATTTTTTTTTCATAACACAATGAACCGACAAAAATGCATTTAAGCCCTCCCAAAACCACGCCAATAGAGTGAATGTAAAAGAACCCATGCACGCTAATATATTGTTCCAACATGAAAAATACTTAATATTTATCTCATCATATTAAAAAGACTTTCAAAATAAAATTTAACAAACAATTAAATCCTTATCATGCTTTTTGTTGCATGTTCAATTTGTTTATATATAATAGGTGATCATCTGCGTTCATCGTGTCACCAAAATCAAACGTAAACGACGGCCGGTCATTATAATACAGAAACGAAACTCATGCGAGCAAAATTTTCAAATTTCCAAATAGCCTGAATGAACTCTTTCTGAGACAAAGTTCAACCAACTTCGTTTCATCTGGGTTTATATCGAACTCCACTTTTACAAACTGCGTTTTCAGTTTCTTAGGAAATGGTCAAAATCAGAATTAAATTTAACTCAGTGTTGCTTTGAATGACGGCACCCTCCCGTCAAGTGGAAAAGTAGATTGAAGTTTTGTGTGGGCGTGGCCTATGACGTTCCTTTTAACTTACACAATTCATTGGTCAAAAAATTCTTTTATGACATAAGAACATGATTCAGTGAAATGGATCGTTATTTCAAACAAAATTTTAGAAAACTATGCCTTTCTTATTCCGTTATCACTGGGAACCATGATGCGACCTGGATTTTATTAGAACTCCACAAAGTAGAGAGTGTTTAAATTTATTGCCCCTCAAGTTTAATTATGAGGAACGATAATGTCAATTTCTTGAGTTAGTAATCCAAAATCAAAGGCCAAATATAGTGTAAATGGGCCACGCCTATTTACACAGTTTAGCCTTTGTTTTGGGGGTTCATCACTCAAGAAATAGACAGACACAAATGATCATTCCGTATATAAAGCTCAGAAAAATAGAACATAGAATTTTTTCGATTCATCGCCAATTTGAAGTTTTTCCGTCACTTCAAAGTGTAGGCTATTCTTGACATATTTCAGTAAAAATGCTACGTTAATGATTCCATTAATATTTCCGTATAAATAAATTTTACAGACAGCTATCAAACTGTGAACACTGTTTTTTCGTCACTCGAAGTTGTACGCACTTATCTTTGGACTTAAAATGACGTCTCTGATGCCAGCGATGCCAATTGTATGTCATTTGCTTGACCTTTTACGTATTAGTGTTTATCTTCTCCCCCCCCCCCCCCACCCCCCGCTTTTTATTTTTAATATTTCCCTTTTGAAATTTTGCCAATACAATCAAAATACAGACTTGGCTGCAAACAAAACGGGGTTGGCTGTGATTCGTTGAATGATTTCTGGAAATTCGTTTTTCGATTTCAAAACCTAATTATTATTATTATTATTATTATTATTATTATTATTATTATTATTATTATTATTATTATTATTATTAAAAATTGATTCTAGTAACTGAAATGCCAACACATTTATGATAGAATTATCAGGTTATTATGATTTGGTATTCTTCTGGGAATTGAACATGTGCTAAACAAATGCTCAAGCTGAGAACTTTGAACAATTCTCACTGTCCTAACATTAAATCAGATCTTATGTAGGAATGATCAATTTTCTATGTTTCATCATTTTGTAACTGTGAAGGAGGGAATTAACTCAGGATAACGATTTTATATGATGTGATTTTCTTTCAGTGCATTTCGAGGATTTTTTTTTTATTATAATAAGTAAGCGTACTATAGAAATCTCGTACTGATTGTCATCATGTATACTTATGTAGCTCGATATTGCGCACACCGTAGTTGTAAATAGTAACAGTTGGACGTTTTGGCAATTTGAAACCGATTTGGAATTTTGGGAAGTGAAGGAGACATCAGCATCACCAAAGAAGCTCTAAAATCCAGATACATGGAATTTCCAACTACTCAGGACTTGCCCTCCGAATTTCCAACTATAGAAAATGTTTGCCAGGATTGGGGATGACACCTCCTCCCCCACCCCCCTGTCGCCAGGTCCCTGAAGACGTCCGTCCTCGTTCTCAAAATGCTCACCATAAAGTATTAAATACATCATTTTCCCAGACAGTATCCAGAGAGTGTTAGGTCCTTAAACAAGTGGGAAAATAAATGAAATTATTCTACTTTCTGACGACAATAAAGCTGACCAGATGTTTGGGTCTCAATGCATTTCCACCTTATGTCGTTTCACGGTACGATCCGACCAGGACGTTTCGATCTCCTTGTGATGAAGAAGATAAGACAAAAGACACATGAGGTATTAAACGAAATATCTCAGGTGTTTTGACAATCTCGGGATTTGCAGTTGAATTACAACTTCGTAGCCTCATGCAGTCACAGTTCGATCTTTGATCGATTTGAAATATTACTACAAACTGAAACGAAATCAATGCGGCCGCCGTTGAAATTATAGGTTGTTTGTTATTACGACATGACATGGATCTTAATAGTGTTATATCTTATGCTGTTTGGCGTGATATTCATACATACCTTTGACAAAAGACGCGAAACACGGTATAATGTGACATCTTTACCTAGTGGCAGTCAGATCTACATCTTTCAAAGTTATCACTTATCTCGCAGAAGTGAACATCACATTCAATGGACTTCGAGAGACTGAAGTGCTGAAACGGGAACATTGTGAAGTGGAATCGATACAGGTCATAACTGTTCACTGTGATCGTTACGGATTTTTCTACTGCACAGCTGAAAAAAAGATGAACATTTTTATTATACGCTAAACGATAGATTATCGAAGAAATTGCGAAAAGATAGAAATCGTATCCCCCACTGTGAAGATATAGAAATTTCCACTTTCACGGTACCAATCAAAATGGCGGCTTTTTGACAAAGCATCACTTCAAGGTGAATACGAGTCAAATTATCACTGGTAATGATTAATTTGTTCTAAAAGCGAAAAAAGAAAAGTAAATATAGTGTTTTTGAGTGGATACCGATCATTTCCAGCAGTAATTCAACACGTATTCACCTTGAATTGATGCATGAAACCCGCTAGTCCAGACATAAACTGAAAGTCCGTAATATAAGTTTTTGGTTTGGTACGTCCTTTCAAAGGACGTACCAAACCAAAAACTTAAATTACGGATTTTCAGACCATGTTTGGACTAGAAATCTGCCAACTGAATTAGACTGCAAGACGCTATCTGTTCCGAGTATCAATCAAATCACTTCCGCGTTTCAATGATTCAATGCGCTGTTTACTTTCATGCATCAATTCAAGGTTGAAACGAGTGGAATTATCAGATTCTTACAAAAAGCGTATAATAAAGAGAAAATTTAGTGTTTTTGAGTGCAAGCGCTCGCGAGAAATAAAAATTTGTCTCTGTCACTCATGAGATAATTTTCGGTATCCACTCAAAAACACTAGATATCCTCTATATATTTGTAACTTGTAACACCCAACCCCTTCTATCTCCTCGCATCTGTAAATTGTTAAAATTATGTGCAGGCCAAGCATTTTAAATCAATGAACATCAACAAAAAGAACTATATACCACGCCGCTTGGAATGAGTATATAGTTATTTTTGTTGATGTTCATTGATGTGTGTCACAACAAAAGCAGTCCATGCAGACCTCGTTGACTGCAATGGGAGGAGGGATTAGAAAACCTGGCAGAGTGAATTTATTATGAACCTCGTTCTCACCTTCTTCCGGTTTGCAGGGGCGGACTGGGCAAAGAATGAGAAAGTTACCGGAAATGCACCAAGGGGGCCTCGGATCCGAAGAAAATTTTGTTTTTTCGAACTCGAAGAACGCTGTTTTTTTGCATCTGAGCAATCAGTGTCAGTTCACATGGAAGGCATTTCTGTATTATCTTTGCTGCTCAATTGACAAAAATAGTTCTTACAAGGGGGGGGGGGGGCACGGACAGGGATGTGGCGACAGGGGGGGGTCTTACCCCCCACTCCCACTCCCCCCCACCACCACCCCACCCCCAGCTAGGAGTATTTTATTCAATAGTTGGAAATTCCGAGGTCAAAAACCAAATAGTTGGAAATTCAATAAATTAACATTGTTCATGAAAAATATTAAAATTCCAACTTAATGATGAGAAATTTTGATCTTTTATTTCCAACTGGAAACTTGAGTTTCAAATTTCCTTCTCTAAAATTGACAGGGCCTCAAAATTTCGACTCTGATATCAATCCGGTAAATTTTCTGACCCAGACACATTATAATTTATGCTTTTTCCGTTTCAGGACTAAAAACGCCATTTACAATTTTATATGCTTTTTCAGATTTTGCCACCAAGACAGAGCTCATGTCCCATCAATGGAACGAGCTCCATGAGCTCGGTCCATTGAATGGTCATAAGCTATGTTTCTGAGACGAACATTTCAATTATTCAAGAAATTATTTTTAAAAGTTTCACACTCTCGTTGTGCTAAGAAGGGTTAAATGGGTGGTAGGGTATTTATCTATTATGATGCCAATATCCCAGGCGTCCTGTTCATACTGTTGGGGAGGGGGGGGTGGCTCAGGAGGTAGAGGTGCAGGCTGCAAGCCGAGAGGTCCTCGGTTCGAATCCCACCTGCGGCAACCGCGTATTGTCCTTTGGCAAGACACTTCACCCCCATTGTCCACGTGGGAGCAGGGTGGCGTTGTGTATTTAGGTGTACTGTATGTCGATGGTGCACCTGTCTTCAAACAAAGCTAACCCTGCTTCTGTGGAGTTAGTATGTTGGGGAGGTGACAGTTGCTCGCCGTTGCTCGGTGGTTCTTTCCGGGTAATCTGACTTCTTCCACCCGAAAACTGTCGTGGGCATGATTCGCCATTGTGCACAATTATGTGAGATTGACCACCAATAAATAAATAAATAAATCATACTGTTGTGAGAATGTCTTCATTAGTGAAGAGTCAGTCATAAAGAGAGCTCTCGGTTTTTCACGACCAGTCAACCGGAACTCATCTTAGTCGCTTTATCACGCGTATCAATTCATGAGCGTGACCACCTTTATCACAAAACAGAGAAAGATCTGAAAATTATAATCAAACGCCATTTAGCATTGATGGAAAATTCAATTTATTTTGTGTAGAAATTATTCATGAACCTACTTTTTGAAAAGGACATGTCATTTTCAATTCAATGACGCACAAGACCAACGTAACACCATTAGCCCTCAAGAAAGAAATTAATTGATTTCGCGAGTTTTGCACTTTGATATTCTGTAATCCACGTTCGCTGGTTTCATATCTCATCTAAATACACAACAGTAGTGTTATAGGCGCAGACGATATTCTGCTCTTGCAGTTTCGGAATAAAGAGCAGACGACAACATTATTCTCACCCTAAACTTTTCTTTCGTTTCAGTTCTATTTTATATTTATTTTGTCTCTGCGACTGTTTCCTTATTCTCCCAGATGTATGCACATGTGCAAACATGTCAGTGCAATGTCGGTATCGGTGACATAAACGCCAGTATATGTACATTTGCACCCCCCCCCCCCAGTATATATAAGCAAACATATATACACTGAAATGCATACGTAATACGTAATGCCAATATGGGTCATATAATAAATAAATATATCATATACTTCATCAAATATTTTATATAACTTCGTCAATTTGCCGTCATGCTCATACACTTCATCAAATATTTTATATAACTTCGTCAATTTGTCTTCATGCTCACTTCATCAAATATTTTATATAACTTCTTCAGTTCATGAGCATGACGGCAAATTGACGAAGTTATATAAAATATTTGATGAAGTGTATGGGGGGGGGGGGGGCGGTGGCTCAGTTGGTAGAGGTGCAGGCTGCAAGCCGAGAGGTCCTCGGTTCGAATCCCACCTGCGGCAACCGCGTTGTGTCCTTGGGCAAGAAACTTCACCCCCATTGCCCACGTGGGGGCACGGTGACGCTGTGTACTAAGGCGTACTGCACGTCGATGGTGCACCTGTCTTCAACCAATGCTAACCCTGTTTGTGTGGAGTTGGTATGTTGGGTAGCTGACAGTTGCTCGCCGTTGCTCGGTGGTTCTCTCCGGGTACTCCGGCTTCCTCCACCCGTAAAACTGTCACGGTCATGGTTAGCCATTGTGCAGAAATATGTGACCTTAAACACCAATAAATAAATAAATAAATAAATGAAGTGTATGAGCATGACGGCAAATTGACGAAGTTGTATAAAATATTTGATGAAGTGTATGAGCATGACGGCAAATTGACGAAGTTAACCCTTTACCTAACGTGAAAAGCAGACGACACTTGCAAAAAAAAATCTTGAACAACTAATTTTTTTCATTTTTTGTCTCAAAAACATAGGTTATGACCCCTCATTGGAACGAGCTCGACGAGCTCGTTCCAATGAGGGGTCATAACCTATGTTTTTGAGACAAAAAATGAAAAAATAAGGAAAATTCACTGACGATTTTTGAGAATAGCGCTGGCCGGTTTTGACCGTTACGTTAGGTAAAGGGTTAAATATATCATATATATTTATTTATTTATGTATTTATGACACACATATATATATATATATGGTAATTATGTATATAAATGTACACATTGCGTCGCCTGAGTGCTATAATGTTCTGTGTTCCATATGGGACATAGAACATTCTAGCACTAAGGCGAAAATATGTTGTCGATATAGGTAATATTCACACAAATATACTACTCAGATTTCGTGCCTCTAACATGAGGAGCATCCCGACTTTCACCCGACAGATAGCATCAAATTATGTGGAAAACAAATCACAAACAAAAACAAAGCGGTCATCTGCATTGACCAGGTGCTCCGAAAACACACCCCATTATTCCTCTGTGAAACGAACTTGTCAAGCTCATTCTAGTAATGGGACATACATTAGGCTACTTTTCGGAGGCAAAACTTTGCACTATAATAGCGATAGTTGCCATTTGTTCGTATGAATCCAAACTTTTTTCGCATCTAATGAGACGTCTTTCATCTCATATATCCCCCGATGCATCAAATCTGTGATTTTACGTTTCTAATGTGTCTTTCGTCCCCCATATACCCTCATACATCTTGTTTTATGGTAAAGGGCGAATGAGGAGAGAATTACTATTGATATAGGACGCCGTGGGGAGTTCGCGAGGGTTTTCCATTTTGATGAGCAATTTTATGCTCTCAGTATTCTTTCTTCGGAAAACGCTTTTAATATACGTCATTAAACATGTCTCTAAAGATACCCAGTAAACATTTCCAGGATACGATCATCTGTTAGTACGTTCAAATAAGGGTATACCTTTCAACCCTTTACCCAACGCAGACAATATCAAAATTTATTATTTTAAATATCATTTTTAAAAAACTTTCAAAAAATTCAACAAAACTTTATCATTTGACCCCCATTGGAACGAGCTCGTCGAGCCCGTTCCAAAGAGGGGTCACATGATATGGTTTTGTAGAAATGTTTTGAAAAATAATTTTTTTTTCAGCTGCTGAATTTGCATATTCCGCGAGTGGATGTGGCCGATTCGTTGGGTAAAGTGTTAAACTCATTTACACACGCGTTGCACCCCCGGCATACCTAACCCTCACCCCCTCCCTCACTACATCTCACGGGCATCGAGAAAAAAGACATTAGACAGTAAACATCAAACTAATCACCAGTCTCCGTATATGGGCAGTATATTATCAATGAAAAGGAACCGCGATTGACTTTTCACCTGTCAGATACTGTAAGTTGTGAGGAAAAAACACACCTACAAAACACTGATTGAGAGTGTTTCTGAAAACAGCCATCCTGCATGACCAAATGCTTCCAAAACACACCTTATTACGCCTCCACTAAACGAACTCGTCGGATATATACCTATAGGGTTGGTGAAAAAAAGTGTGGGAGGAAGGGGCAAGTGCTCCCTGTGCCACCCGGCTTCGCCACCCCTGATTACTACCATGTGAATGCAGGGAAGGCAGGTAGCACTGATTATAAAATCACTGCACTCAGAACACTAAGAAATATTATTTGTATTAATGTGATTACAATAGCTTTCCCGTGTGACAAATTCGTTATATGGATCTTTGGCAAGGTACACAGCGGTGCATAATGCACATAATTCTGGCAGAGTACCTTGACAAAACTCTATTTATAAAATGACCTGACCACTCTTCCCGTTATTGGGCCCATTCATTAAAAGTGGTAATGAACGTCCCATCAAGCCGTGCAGGCCTTAAAATTCGTCCCGATTCCCGTGAATCGGATTTGATTCTCGCGAACTCCTGCAGCGAGGATCAATTTTCAGTTCTTAAATTTGATAGTACTGCTAAACCCTTGTGAGTGTGGCCACCACATATTAAATATTGAGATGCAAACTCATATTTATGTTCCAATGAGAGTAAAATCCTCGATCTCTGACTGGATGAGAGCTGGCGTAGTTTCCTTTGTGTTTACGACTCAAGTAACAAATGTTACCGTCTGACGTCACCACGCGAAATATTTAAAATGCCGTCGCCATTTTCTCATTTGCTTCATCAACGGAGTGACTAGCAAGCCGCTTCATTTTTCTGCATTATTCACACGTGCACCGATTTAAGATTTAAACCAAGATGGAATGAGTTTATCTGGTTTATTCGTTATTTAGCCAGTGCCGTCGTGGGTATACGAGAGATTTATTTACTAAACCTGTGATCGTTAAAAGTTGCATTGCAGAAAGCAACTTTTAACGATCACAAATTTAGTAAAAAAGCCTCTCGTGTTTCACAATGTAGATTTTGGGCTATGGGTAGTGTCTTATTGGAACATATACGTTATTGCGATGAATTGACGGTAACATGGTCTGAGGTATGTGGCTCGGAGCGTATGTTCAACCGCGACTCGGATGAACATAAGCTCCGAGCCGCAAACCTCAGACCATGTTACCGTCAATTCATCACAATAATTTATAATATTTACTAGAGTTTAACCCTTTTGAGTCTAGTTCCAGTTTGGGTGAGTTTCTTGTCGTGCATATACGTGTACACTTAGAGCACATGTCCCGACATTCAGGCGTTTGGAGGTCGTGTTGTACAGGCAGCCAAGGCTTCAATAGACCACTACTGCGAAGTCAAAGTGTTGCCTTACAATGATGATGCAAATAATTTGAATACCGAAGACTTTCAGAACCTATGATAAGAATCAAATGAACATTTTGAGAAAATCTAAGTTAATTCTCATCGTTTTCCTTGCGAGAATCATTAGCTCGAATCGATTCGGATTCTCGCATGACCCTTAAGCCATGTGCTGGGAATAATCGTGGTTCCAGACTCGGTGACGAAAAATGATAAACATTTGTTGTCTGTGACAGTAGTGTGATGTTTATTTGAAAAATATTTCCTTAAATTTGTGCCATTAAATACTTCGCAATCTATTCTTTATCGGGAAATATTTCCTGACGCGGAGAACATTGCCGGAAAACAACGCAACGTAACGTTATCGCAGGCCTTGTAGAAGCCGCTGGTTGTTTCTCGTTCCCTTTAAGTAACTGCTGTGGAGTATTTAGATCTATAATAAAAAGAATCTCCAACTCGCCCCTTGCTGAATCGAAATTTACAAAACTCGTTTCGAGAATTAGGTCTCGATCGAGCTAAGCGAGATAAGTTTTGGACGAGTTTTGTAAATTTCTATACAAACTGGAGACCCGTTGGAGAGTCTCGATATAGAAAATATTTACGAGCATTAATCCCTGTGTCTTCTGACTGGTAAGTATGCAGGAGTACCCGACGTCAATGCAAAGAGAACAGACTTTTTTCTTGAAATTTGAAATGCAGATATTGTTTACGTGTGTACACGCCCTTTGTATGGGTCCCTAGTATGTTCATTCAGCTGAACAGCCTTCCCCGGAAGTGGTCTATTCACTGCCATAGCTACCTATGAGGGGGTTGGGGGTGCCGACCAGATCACAAAATGTTAAGGAGAAACAGTCTGTGGAAGGGTGTGTACAAAAAACCACCAGAATTGTGTAATATTCAGAATTAAATAATCTTTCCTCACCTATTTTGTATTAGTGTGTATTTCTCTGGTACCGAGACCCCTTCTGCTTTTATGGTACACTCTTTGACTGCCATCTTCACGTTTGGTATGACCTGTCCCACTGTTAAACTCACGTAAATTTCTTCACCAACTCGGCTGTGCAAATTTTGTCCAGGTATTTGCTTGACATAACCTGGATCGGTAAAGTATGCTACGTTGTACGTGTGATGAAATGAGCTTGCAATACCTGGTCCCGTTGGCTTTATTGTATCGTGTGGATGGGTTTTGCTAGGAAACTTGCATTGGAAGTACACTTTCCACACGTCATAGGTAATAATCAATGGATTCTTCGGACCTTCGTGGTAGCTGATGAAGTTACTATATGTAAGGTATTCTTCTTCTAACTGAAAATAAAATTCGTAAATCGATATAAGTATAGTTACAACTAGAAGTCCTGTCATGAACTGTCAACTTATCTAGACTTAATTGCGCGTAGGAATTGCGCGCAATTGCCATGTCGAATGGCATTCAAAAGTACGGCAGGTTCTCCTGGTTACTCATAGCAAACACAGGTAATGCTTCTGCCAATGGACCTCCGGGTTACCCGGAGGTCCATTGGCTGAAACATTGCTTGTGCATAGGCCATATGAACAGAATTTGATATCCTTATCATGGTCATAACGCGCAGATCAACGCGTAGATCGACGTGCTATTTGTGCGCATTTCATGACAGGACTTCTAGTTTTAACTGTAGTGGCTGAGAGCTGTCGATTAGATTTCATTATAAAAGACATTTTTGCAGTGCGTATTTCACTCTTGAAAACGTTTTTTTTAAATGTATTTTCAAAAGGTGTATCCATTGCAGATCGGTTGTTTTCACCACATGTGATATTTTATAGCTTGCTTTTTGGTGGTGCCAAAATCCGATAACAAAAAATATTAAATATAATTTATCGATTTCGCGTCTGTTGAAATGAAAATTTCGCGAACAGGTTCGGGTTTAAGCAGATTCTTCGTCATCTGAAAGTTAATCGTTACGTGCTTTGTTAATATTTCCCTTCCCCGGCCAGCAGACGACACTTGCAAAAAAAGTTTTCTTGAATAATGAAACATTTTCATTATTTTGCCTCACAAACATAGCTTATGACCCCTAAATGGAACGAGGTCGACGAGCTCGTTCCAATAAGGGCCATACGCTATATTTTCCAGTTTTGAATGGAAAAGTAATAAAATCTAAAAACGATTTTTTTTTAACGTTCGCTGATATGACTGTACGTGTCGAATATCAAATCAAATATGCAAACATTTTGTAATCGAACAAATATCGAACACTGAAAATCGCACATTTGTTTTTGTTTATGACCCATGGGGCATACTGGGAAAGAGGTGTCATGGAGATGGGGCGAGGAGTAAACTTAACTTGAGCAATGATTCTGAGATGTTATTTTTGTTCGTTTTGTCTTGATTCATCTTCATTTTGCAATGTTGTATTTATGAAATCTCGGCCTGTCTGTTGTGTGTGTCCCGACCCGAACGCGATTTGATCTGGAAAAATGTCAATTTTGTGACCGCAGTTCTGTGCACAAAAGCCACCATTCATATTTCGTTCAGTTTTGGTAATATAATTGTTTTATCCGTAGACAAAATGGAGTAAAATTTGACACATAGCCACCCCAATGTACTGTTTGAAGAGTCATTAGTTAAAATTCAGTCAACCATGACCACATGAGACGCTGCATGCTTTCAACAGATTTTTTCGACAAAGCGTTCATGCGGGGCACTCCCAAGTCCTATGGGCTTGAAACCCATACCGAGTCGAAGTTTTTGAACAGTACACATCGATTGCACAGCATTTCATTTCAACTCGATTGAAAATCAAAATGCCGCGAATGTCCGAAGTTGATAGGGGTAGGGCTTTTGCTGTAATTTTGCAGAGCCAATCGCAACGTCTCGTCGGCCAGCAATTTGGGGTCCATGAGTCATCGATAGCTCGTTTAGTTGGGAGTCTCAGAGCCACGGGAAGATCAGTTGACCGTCCCAGAAGCGAACGTTCGCGCGTTACGTCGCCACATCAAGATAGAGGCATACGACTCTCACACGTCCGTAACCGATTTCAGACGGAGACGGCGAGTCAGGCTGTAGGCCGAGAGTGTCCAAGAACAGTTAGGAATCAGTTACAGGAGTTCAATTCAAGGCCACAACGTCCCTAAGTTGGTATACAACTTACACCTAGGCGACATCAGCGTCGATTGAAATGGCTGCGGGCACATGCACCAAATCAGTTTCACTTGGCCCACTGAAGACATGTGTTATTCACTGATGAGCCGAGGTTCACGCTTAACAGGTCAGATAGACAAGAACGTTGCTATCGACGTCGAGGTGAGCGATATTTTGACGCGCCCGTTAAGGAAAACGACAGATTCGGGGGAGAGTCTGTTATGGTTGGGGTGGATTTCCCATTGCGTGAAAACAACTCTCGTGGTCATCCAGGGCAATCTTACAGCCGTAAGATATTGGGATGAGGTCCTCATGCCCCACGTTCTTCCACTTATCCATGTGCGTAACCTTATGTTGCAGCAGCATAATGCGAGGCCGGACGTTGCTAGGGTTTGTCGTGACTTCCTCATCCAAAACACTCTGCATTCCAGATTTGTCCCCTATCGAGCATTTGTGGGATGAGCTGGACAGGTGGGTCAGGAATCGCGTCAACGTCCCAAACAACGTCGCTCAGCTCACGCAAGACATCTTCGGGGTGGAATAACATCCCACAAAGGACCATAGACAACTTGAAGGGATCAACGGTAAGGATAGTTAGATCAGTGACTGAAGCCCGGAGTGGGCATACCCGCTATTGATTTTGATCAGGAAATGGCGTAGGGTACCCATGTTTGAACATTACTCATGCAAACGCCGTCTGTGTTAAGACAACAATACTCGTCAAACTTTAATCAGGTATGAAGAAATAACATCAAAATCCAAACAATGAAATAATCATCCATAACTCATTTGAAATATTTACCAGAGAAAAAAAGCGTTTTTTGCCGCCAGTATAGTTAGTTTAAACAATTCTTATTTCGAATTGAACTAAATAAATATATATTTTTTTTTAATTTCCCATCAAGACATTGCATCACTTAATTCTACATACTGCACTGCAGTGCAGTATGTTGAATTAAGTGATTCAATAACATGATGAAGAAATTACAAAAATGAGTATTCCGTGTATTCTGTACTAGCCTCGTATATTCTTGGCTAACTAGCATTCCCTTTTTGGGGTCTGTAGGTGGCCGAGTGGTATACGTGGTTTAGTAATGTTTCGCTAGGCGGGTTGTGCCGAAGGAAACTCTATCGGCGTGGGCTCGAAATCCAACTATGCCATTGAAAATAAAGATAGGTTATTACCACCATGCGGGTTTCCAGTATGGTGTCTTGAAGTCGAGGGCTTGTTTCTGGGCATATATTGCCGAGCTCATTATATGACCCGATGCAACGTCGAGACTGCAATTCACCATCTCGGAAACCAACATTGTGGTAATAACCTATTCATTTTAAAATATTTCTCCCTTTCTTGACTTGTTCGCATATATTTTGACAATCATTCAGCGTCTACAAAATGATTTTTTTTATAAATGAAGACCAAGGCTTCATGGCGCTGCGTTCTTGATCTGTGCATGACGCAATTCTCATCCATTGTTCCACTTGTACTGTAACTGACGAAGTTTATCAAAACGCAGGCCTCGACATGTATAATCATTTTTCGATAAGTGCAAGTTAAAAACGCTCTCTTTCTGAGAATGATCATACGAGCGGTTGCTACTCTCCATATAGATTTGTATTTTATCTAGAAGTTTTTACTTGTATTGCTGGAAATAGGTTAAGTTTAAATGAATCGGAAATATATTCAGCAGCAAGCTACAAAGCTGACACGAGGCTGTTTCTATGAAAAAGAATGGGCCATATCTTGCATGTGGATGACAGACACTTTGCAAGAGTATCGGTAATCATTAGTCAGGAAATGAATAAATAAGTTCAAAGCTCAGAAGGAATATCTTGGATATATTCCCTCCCCCAGGGGTGGAAGAAGAAGGAGCCGGTTGGGGTGTAGGTTTTGACCTCTTTTGGAACATGCTCATTCCGACGAAAAGTCATAAGCTTGGTCTTGGAATCACAAAATGGAAAATTTTTAGTTTTAGGTGTTAACAAATAATTTGTCCTCCAGCTGCGTTTGAAAGGGGATTAATGCGATGAACAAAGTGAGGTTGCCACCCACAGTTCATTGCGTACTTTTTCCATATCATGGCTGACAATATTCGACATTGGATGATATTTACAGGAAATTCAGCTACCATTAATTTTCTAAAGTTGTCTGTAAATCTAACACTAACGGTATGGGAATTTCATATAAAAGTTGAACTTTGAATTGTTGGCGAAGTTGTATGAGCGATGTGCGCAGCATTTCACAAACTTCAGACATTTTCATCTTGAGTGGTATAAAATGTGGAAGCTAGCTTTTTACAATTTTTTCCCAATCGGTTTGAATGTTTGACTATTGTTCAAACCAATTTAACCTTTTACCCAACGAATCGCCCGCATCCGCCCGCGTAATATGCAAATTCAGCAGCAGAAAAAATATTATTTTTCGAAAGATTTCAACAAAACCATATCATGTGACCCCTCTTTGGAACGAGCACGTCGAGCTCGTTCCAAAGAGAGGTCACATGATATGGTTTTGTTGAAATTGTTTGAAAAAATTTAAAAAATATTTAAAATATTAAATTTTGAAATCGTCTGCGGTGGGTAAAGGGTTAAAAATAAGAAAACGGCGCTTTCACCATCATTTGATGTTCTGAAAGGTTTTTTTTTTCGTTCACTATATCAACAGTGTAACATATAATACAGGCACTGTACTTTCCATTAATATAATAGGTCAGATTTGCTAAATCTCTTCCTGGGAAAAATAAAAACTTGCAAATTTCTGTACAAATACATTCGCTAAACAAAGAGTCAAAACGGACAATTTATTTATTTATTTATTTATTTATTTATTTATTTATTTATTTATTTATTTATTTATTAAGGTTTAACGATACTTTAACAGCCAATGTCATATCGTATTGGTGACAGTTTTACAGGTTGAGGAAGCCGGAGAACCCAGAGAGAACCACCGAGCAATGACGAGCAGCTGCCAGCTCCCGAACATCGTAACTCCGCACTGCGGCACAGGCAGTGTTATATTGGTTAAAGACATACGCACCATCGATCTGTAGTATGCCTTAGTGCACGACGTCATCGTGCCCCCGTGTGGACAATCGGGGTTAAGTGCCTTGCCCAAGGACAAAACGCGAGCGTCCGAATCGATTGCTCAGACCATCATCCATATCCATCCAATGACCAACCGGACTCGACGTTGCTTAACTTCGATGATCTGACGAGAACCGGTTACCAAAACGGACGATTACTTAGTTGTTTCTTATTAGTTTGCCATAAAAGGGCAACTTTCCTTTTATAAATTTTAATAACGAAAACAACATACAGCTCCGAGCTGTCAGTTGTTTTTGATTATTAAAAATAACAATAGGAAACTTCGCTTTATTTTCTACCGACGTCATAAGTGTTTTCTGAGCAATTACACGCTTCTTAATTGGACCTTCCTCGACCGTCTATTAACTTCGGGGGGGCGGGGGGGGGGGTAACTTTATCGAAAATCGATTTTCACGACGAGATAATTCAGGGATGTACAATCGTTGGGGCAATTCGCAACCACTTGCCGTTTGCGTTTGATTTCTTTTGCTAAAATGAACTGATATGTCTGGACTCACAATAAAGTCAGAAACATTCAATTGTAAATCAAAGAAGAATTTACAGAAAAAACCCGTCCCTACCACTTAAATTATCCGATCGCGGATCGTGTTGTCCAGTATAGAATCAGTTGATTCGCGGGGTAGGGCATGGTGGGGAGGCATTTTATAATAGCAAATTAGTAATTATTCTTTCTATAAGGAATTCAAATGATGTGTCATTGGTTTAATTAAATACAGACCACCCCAGTAGCCAGTCCAATAACTACACAATCATGTCCCGTGGACAGGCAGGGGCTACGCTACAACCCGACAGTTAAAACTAGAAGTCCGGTCATGACATGCGCACAAATAGGACGTAGATATACGCGTTGATCAACGCGTTATGACCATGGTAAGGCTATCACATTCTGTACATATGGCCTGTGCACAAGCAATGTTTCTGCCAATGGACCTCCGGGTAATCCGGAGGTCCATTGGCAGAAACATTGCCTGTGTTTGCTATGAGTAACCAGGAGAAGCTGCCGTGCTTTGGATGCCATTCGATATGGCAATTGCGCGCAATTCCTACGCGCAATTAAGCCAAGATAAGCGCAATAGTTTTTCCGGTAGTTTTAGGAAGAACACTCTTTTGTCGATCGCGCCTGGTAACACACTACCTTCTAGTCCTATTATTTAACAAACGGGTACCAAGTAGACTTCTTAGAAAGCAAAGGAATTGGCAAATACAATGCCTCTGATTGGTAAATGGAACAATATACTGGGTTAAAAATAAATATCTCGAATACTATTATATCGTCGGATGTCTCTTGCCCGCAACTTTTAGAAAACTGGCATCAAATATGAAACAAAAAAAAAATTAAATTGGATGAAACGGAAACAGTTCAGCGTAGCATAGGTGGAACACCCATTTCTTCGAGGTTTTCTATTTTTAGATGGTGAGATCGCCCGGCAATTACAATAAATTTACAGAAAAAACAACGTAATTTGACCGACAGACTGAAATATATTGATGTTTTCCATGTCTTTTACATATAAATTGCTTTTGTTTATACAATTCCCCGCGGGAACCCCGGGATGTAAAGCAGTGCGGTAAACAAGCTCTGTGTTATTGGTGAAGTCACCAAAGCCTGGGGTGAAAGTCCTCTAAAATGGGCGACGTGGGTATAAACGATTGGCTGGAGTTGACTTTATATCCATGTTGTGGTCAGGATTAGTCATCGTGCAGAAATATGTCTCCTTAAATATCAATAAATAAATAAAATAGATAAATAAATAAATAAATAAATAAATAAATAAATAAATATTTGTTCATAAAACACGAGGTCGTACATTGTAGGAGGCGAACCTATGTATTTGAGGGGGCGCAGTGGCGTTGCGGTAACCGGTTCTCGCCAGATCACCGAAGTTAAGCAACGTCGAGCCCGGTTTTTCCTTGGATGGGTGAGCGTACGAGCGATCGATTCGGGCTCCCGCGTTGTGTCCTTGGGCAAGGCACTTAACACAGATTGTCCACATGGTGGCACGATGACGGCGTGTACTAAGGCGTACTGCACGTCGATGGTGCACGTGTCTTCAACCAATCTAACCTGCTTGTGCTGCAGTGCGGAGTTACGATGTTGGGGAGCTGGCAGCTGCACGTCGTTGCTCGGTGGTTCTCTCCGGGTACTCCGGCTTCCTCCACCCGCAAAATTGTCACCGACACGATATGACATTGGTACTAAAGTGTAGTTCAACCTTAATAAATAATATTATATCTCACGGACATTTCCTTGCATTCTGATTGGCTGAAAGATGATACCCTATTTCGTGTAGTTTGCATCCACAGAACTGACCAGGCAATACACCCAGGCACTACACGTTTTCTATTTTTAGCACACTACTATATCAGTTTTCTTTTCATACTGGGCGAATAAAACTGATCAGGCTAAATTTAAAAATCGATTCACAGACGCACAACATCCACAAAATGACCCGGAAAGAAATCTTTGTGGAAAAATGTATCGCTTTTCCATTGTTGAAGTCACATTTTTCGAGGCGTTCATTTTATTCCTTGAGAAGATGATCCATATCTCGTTTCGAAGAGAATGATCCATACCTGGATCCAACTTTCATGAGAACGCGTCCGGATATGAAAAATCGTTTGTTTCGCTGCTCATATTATTTCGCTATTTAATTGTATGTTTTGGGCAGTAAACAAATAAATAATGGAATTCAATTGAATCTTCGGAGTTTGTATCCCGTACTGACCCATTCGGTAATGTATATGTGTGACAAATGTGTGGAAATTATCAAACTGCGTTGTCAAATTTCGAAAATTTTAGTTTTCATTCGCGAGTTGCGCGATTCTAGAATACACAGTTCCGTTTGGGGGAAATGTTTTGTTTACCCTTGCCGACCAATTCAAAATCTGTCTTCTGCTCATATTAATAATCCAAGTTAGCCGTGTTTTGGAAGAAGAAAATGTTTTTTAAAAACTACATGGTATTTTTTTCTATATAACGCTGGTTGGTAGGGCTGCTACCTTGGTAATATTTTAACAAATTGGACAGATGTTTTTCTTGATGGGTGTTCGATATAATATAAGGATTAGTGCAAGTCTTGTCGTTGACTACGCCCATATAGTGCCCAGTGAGGTGGTGTAGTTCCCTCCGCTTCGCGGCGGGAACTACACCACCTCACTGGGCACTATATGGGCGTAGTCAACTCCAAGCCATGCACTATTCCTTAAATAATAATGCCTGTATGTTTGAAAGGTGAATTAAGGAGAACTGAACAATGATCAATAAGAACTGACATGTTACTGATATAATTCGACATTTTACCTATAAAACATTAACACGATGTTCTTTCGTTCTTTGCAAGACATTACACTGCAAGATAATATCTACTTTACTGTGATGGCAAAAGTAGACGAATAATTTCAACCGGATCGCGACCCAGTCGCGATCCGGTTGATATATTTCCTGCCAGCTTTCTTCTTCATACCACTGCTGGCTCCTCCTGCTCAATAACAAAATACGACACCCCCAAATCTTAAATGGTACTTTCGTTTGTATTTCATGATTATGTATTGATTTCGCAATATATTATTTCTGAATACTCGACCCATTTGTGTAGATGTGTCGCGACCGAATCGCAATATGATCGAGAAAGAGGCAACTTTTGCGCTCACAATCGTACTGTATCAGCTGACATTTGTACCTACCCGTCTCGTGGTGAAGCAACAGGCATAACAGTGTTGAAATTCGAGAAACTCTCCGTTAATATATCCCGGACATTCATCGCCCACTTGAATATTCTCTACACGAGTTCCTGGAAACACATGCTCCGTCATTGTTAAATTCAGGGATACCAAAAATCCAGTAGATTTACATATGACGGTGGAAGCCTTATTCAGGTCTTCATAAACTACAAAATGGAAAACAAAAGACTGTTAGTTTCAGTAAAAAGAGAATAACCTACCCTTTCATACCGGTAAGCGATCTTAGCATAATGTTTTGCAAAAATGAAAATCAGTGGTTCTTAGCAAACAACATAATGGGCAAACCTGTAAAAAAGCTCTCTGTCATTTTCAGAATGAGGTCCCCAGAGGGTGAATTTGCTGATGCTAACCCATACAGTGGGCTAGACTTCTCCAATTTATCCTCTGCGTACCTATTTCAGTTTAGGCATGAGAGCTTGATTGAGATTGAGGTTCACAGAGGATAAATTTGGTAATGCTACCCTGTTGTGCAGGGTAGCATCACCAAATTCAGCCCATGTGAACCTCATTCTACAGATAACGGTCTGCTTATTCCCACTGGAGGCTTGATAAGAGGAAAACAAAATCCGTTGGCTCTAGAATTAAGTTAATCAAGTCAAATGCAAAAATGGATTCTCTTCTCTATCGCCCTGGCCAGTATTGTATGCGACAGTCCTATTCACTAAATCAGTCTTGAATAGGATAATACAAAACCAGGGACATTAAGATTCCACCGACACAAGAGTAGTATGTTGAGTCAAGGACTGGACAGACTTGATCAAATCAGACCGGTGCCCTCCAAGTACCTCGTAAGTGACGACATTGTCACTTGGCCCAGTTACGTCATATGGGATTGTCATCGCAGCCCACTTAATTGACCATGTTGAGACGCCATGTCATGGTGATACGTGATGTCAGTGTGCATGCGCATGCACGGCGCGTGTTACAATGACATATATATATTTTTTTTTGTTTTGTTATATACAGTACGTGGAGAGTGGATTATAACTAAATCACCTGCAGAGTGGGGTTGTCACTCAAGCTATAACTTTCAAATTGTGTACACATCGACAAAAAACACAAGCAATGTTTCCGCCAATGGACCTCCGGGTCCATTGGCTGAAACTTTGCTTGTGCTGGTTATGCTTTACAGCAAATTTTCAATTATTGCTTGGGTGGAATCTCCACTCTGCGGGTGATTTCCACGTACTGTATACCCGTGGTAGGGTGACGTATATATATCGTCAATTTTGTACACTGGAGTTCACCCTCTTGGTTGCTATGGTGGTGAGCCTTACAGATTGCTAATGGGATGGGGTGAAGGTGTAATCGGTTTAATGGGAGCATATTTAAAACAACACAACCATTACCTATAATCACTTCTGAAAAGGATTTTACTTGATTCGGATTCTCTTTTTTTCCAGAATCCTAGTCATGTATTATGGGCTACGTTTGGTTGAATGGATGTATCTAATCACCGAACACGACCCTAAACTTCACTCAAATTTTCCCAAAATCTTCATTTTTTCTGTCTATCTCAGGTCCTATTCTAGCAACTCCCACTCTAGCAATCTATCTGGTCGTAGCCACTCCTATTCATCGCTGGTCCTGACCTCGAATAATTAGATCACACTATTCATATGAGCCCCCGCCTACTGCCACATTATTGTTTTAGTCTGTCTGGATCCTGCGAATAAGTCCAAGGTTCAATCGAGTAGTAATGAGCTATCGAGCAATTGCTGGAAAGAGTGACTCCACGTACAGCAGATAGGCACAGACGGGAATTTGACGATATCTACGTCACGGCGATGTACTATTTGAGAATATCTTTTGACTGATACTTATCTCAAGGTACCTATCTGAAGATACCCTTATGAGGATGGTTTTGTATCCTTCTAGTTCTAGCTCCTAGGCCATCCTCAGGTCTTCGTAGCTTCATCAGCTTCAACGTTATTCCACGAATACGACACAATACTACAGACTTCCAACAGCACCTTTTTCTACCACTACTGATGGTTTGTGCCTTGGCTACCACAAAATGTCCGTGCTAGATCCTTCCTCAATTTATACTGACATGTAGCATTGCTTCAAGCTGGCTAATTATCCTCTATCTCGACCCCTGCCCTCACCCAAGTCTTCGTTGACTCGATCAGATCGCTCCTTTCATCTAAGCCAGTGTCAACCTGCATAGCTCCTTGATTAGGTGCATGCTAGGATATCCAATCTATAAGAGATTATTTGTTGATCGCACCCCGATGTGCATGTGGGATGTCATGGGCAGATGGTGGATGTGGTGGTGTGTGTCTGTGTGCTGGTGAACAACGTACAAACAACAGAATTATTTACACGCAGTCGCGGATATTGAAAAGGGGGGTTTCCGAAGGCTAGTCACGTGTTAATTTGGAGTGATGAAAGTGTGGCGCCACGGAACGCGGGACTGAAGTTCGATGGAATGTGTTTGTGTGCAAGTGGATAATGTGTACATAACAAATAGATTGTGATATTTGAAGATTTGATGATACTCTGCACCTCTGCCATGTTACCCCTGAACAGAAATTACCCCCAAGTACAAAGCTTAGCCCTATATCTCTGAAAAATGTTGGAGTGCATACCGGTGTTGTTCTGGTTTAGTGTCCACACAACGTTGCACGTAAAATCCACCCTACCCATGTAACTCCTGATAAAAATTAGCCCTAGGTATCCAAGTTCAACTTTCACGTAAAATTCATCCTGCCCATGTAACTCCTAACACAAAATTAACCATATGCACCAAATTTCAGTTGGATATCTCTGCAAATGTAGTAGTATGCATCACGGTATTGCTCTAGTTGAGTTAATGGTTAAAGGGTTAACCCTACGTCATACAGAAAAATTCACCCTGTCCATGTTACTCCTGGTAACAAATTAGCTCCAGGTGCCAATTTCTAGCTCAATATATGTGAAAGTACTGCGGTTAATGGGTTAATGCGACATCGGACACGATTTGCAGCCACCTAATGCCCCGTTCTTGGTCAATTGCCATTCCTGTTCAAATTACCCGTTGGAGCCAAATTTATATGTAGATTGCTGAGACACGGCGGAGTTGAATGATGTGATGCTCGTCGTTGCACGGGTTGGAGGGTTACTACGACATTTGGCGCAATCGAGAAACGCTCAAACGTCCCATTCCAGGTCAAATTACCACTGGGCGCTAAATTTCTTCCGGGTTGGACAAGGCATAGCGGAGTCGAACTACGCATGCCGTTGCACTGGTGGAAAGATTAATTTGATGTTCACAGCAATCCGTGACCATATCATGCCAGTTTTCTGGTCAGATGACTCCTAGGTGTCATATATTGTTTCAATGGGCGCGACTTTGTGAAGCAAAAAATAAATGTGGAGCGATAGTTGCATGCATTGAAGGGTTAACACCACGTCGGGAGTCATACTGGGGTCCAATTGCGCATGGTATTGCAATGATTGTAGGGTTAATGATACGTCCTTGGTAATCGAAGCCTATGCCACGGCACTTTTCTAGACAAGTGACACCTAGGTGCCGTATGTTATGTGCGGTCTCAATAGGAAGAGACACAGTGGTGTTACAAATACATTTTGAGAGATAATTGCGGGCGGTGATGGGGTAAAACGAAGTCACATGCGATCGGGACCCATCTAATGTCCCATTCCTGGTAAAATTACCCCTAGGTACCAACGCGGGCCCACCAGTCTTCGCGGAGGAAATCTTCTAGCTGGTCGGATCGAGTGAGAACGGAGAGGCGGAATGACTGAATCAAAGACCTCCCGTTTATTTAATAGATAAGGAGAATTGCACCAGGTGTCGCCAGAAAGAGGAATTTATGCGACCTGATCCCTGCTGTAGCATTGCTATTCTAGTCTGCGGATAAAAGGATGCACAGAAAATCTCTGGAGCAAAATTGTGTTTCTGGCCCACTTTTGGGGGAACCCACTCAATTTTTCGGTTGATGTTTTGTGTACCTGTATCTATCGTTTATGGTACAGTTGAGCCCACGTAATTGGATATCTCCTAATTGTATATCCCTGTTAATTGAATATAAACTCCCAAAACAAAACCATTTACCATACCCCCAGTACAAATTTGACCTGATAATTGAATATAGGTTATAGAGTAAACTCCTGTTAATTGAATAAAAAATCTTGTAACCCATCGAGAAATCACCCTGACTCACCTCAGTTTTCCTTCGTTTACAGACCTACTTGGCCTCAGTACATCCAATACAAGCATTTAATCTATTATAACTTGTTTGACAGAGCTCATTGAGCTCTGTCAAACAAGATATAAGAGAATAAATGCTAAGTTTATCCCTAGAATACAGGAAAGTGACATAATACCTGTTAATTGAATACTCCTGTTAATTGAATATTTTTTATTGGTAAAGTGGCTATTCAATTAACGGGGTTCCACTGTATATACAACACAAAGTATGGGAACAATCATAAAATGTTATTATATTTTCGAGGAGAGTGTGGGCTTTTGTAACTTTCGGAGCCATCCGGGTATTACTACACAACATATTGGGTTGTCCTGTACCGTTCCGGAAGAAAAACATAGAAAACGTCTTCTGCTATTTGTCGACACTCAACTCTTTCCATCACCCAAGAAACAATATGTTACTTTCGAGCATATTTGGTGTCAGTAAATTCAGTACTGTTTCCTCCTATCCACACATACCTCTCATTTGGGTATGACATGGACGTTGTGTTGGTGCAATGCAAAAGCTTAAGCCACCCGCCATACTTAAAAGAAGGATCCGGTTCTGACAAATGCGCGACAAGTCTCTCAGAGTGTTCCAAAATGATATTCAAGGCACGAAAATGAAAATAATAAATTTTCGAAGCAGATAAAAGTGTGATGGACACTTTTATTATACGCTAAACGATAGATTATCGAAAACAATTGCGGAAAGATAGAAATCGTATCCCCCACTGTGGAGATATAGGAATTTTTACTTTCACGGTATCATTCAAAATGGCGGCTTTCAAAGCATCACTTCAAGGTGAATATGAGTCAAATTATCACTAGAAATGATCAATTTGTTCTAAAAACATATAATGAAATGTAAACTTAGTGTTTTTGAGTGGCTACCGATCATTTCCAGCAATAATCCAACACGTATTCACCTTGAGGTGATGCATAAAGCTGCTGGTTCAAACATAACCGGAAAGCCCATAATATAAGTTTTGGTTTGGTACGTCCTTTCAAAGGACGTACCGAACCATAAACGTATATTACGGACTTTCGGGCCATTTTGAACTAGAAACCCACCAACTGAATCAGATCGCAAGACGCTATCTGTTCCGAGTATCGATCAAATCACTTCCGCGAATCAATGATTCAATGCACTGTTTACTTTCATGCATCAATTCAAGGTTGAAACGAGTGGAATTATCAGATTCTTATAAAAAGCGTATAATATAAAGAAAATCTTGCGTTTTTGAGTGGATACCGAAAATGATCTCACATGTGACCGAGACAAATTACATTTCTTTCGATCACTCATGAGGTAATTTTCGGTATCCACCCTGAAACACTAGATATCCTCAATTTATCTGCTTCAGAGATTTATTATTTAAGCCTCAAGTTGATTCTAAACAATAAAGATGGCTGCCAATATGACGCCTGTAAGGGTCAGTGGTATATTACGTATTCCAAAATTCATCTTCTTATTGATCTCATTTCTTTGACCTCTTGACATCATAGGTCACCTGGCAAGTGACGCCATTTTATGTATTGGTAGGCTGCATGTTGTGACTTTATTACCACAATAGTGCGTGGTGTTTGTTCGCACGCGCAACGTGTGTTGTTAGGTCAAGTTTTCCGGAATCCGTATTTATTTTTGGAAGCCGCTGTATATCGTGACACGTAGTCACTATGGAGTCCAAAGACCTTCAGCAAATAAGAGATGTGTTGGGAGGGAGGGACCCCGACAACTACCAAAAATGACTCGAATAGACCCCAAGACCTTCTACAAACACACCGTCGTGAGTTGAAAAATTAATGCGTAGGGCTAAAGTCTTAGAATCATCTGAGGGGTGTGTAGTTGGTCTCGAGTTTACAGAAACTACCTAAACTTGTCCAAATGGACCCCCAAAACCCATTTATCCGTCTCCGATTCTCAGAGAATCCTTCTTTCCGAGTTACCATGACCATCTACTGCCCATCCTCATCTAGTCTACATATTTCGAGCCATGTCTGATTGAACGTAAGTGTGCATGAATCCGTCCCACCCCCGACCTCAACCAGGATTCAGTCAGTCTGCGCCATTCATAATAGTCCGTCTCTGACTATACATAGGTGGACGATATACATTTATAAGTGCCCTGTTCTAGTGCATAACACGTCCTACCTTTCCCAGTGCTAGACTATTCGATCTCATACTTAAGCCTATCCAGTGGTAGACGATTTTCTCCCGTGCCTCCATGGTAGCAGACACATCGGACGCATCACGTGACACACGCTAGGAACAATATGTGTCACAAAAAACTTATAGCACCAATACGGGAATTGGAGAATACTTATGATGTAACACTGAAAGATATATTTAAGATGATACTTATCTGAGTATAACTTTTGAGGATAGCTGGAAGACCCATTCCCATGGTTTAAATGGGAGTATACTGTATAAGTTCGTCGTTTCGCTTCTGGACAGTGGTGGCTCCAGACCAGACGCGAGTGCAAGAAGATGTTGCAAAAGAAATTCGACCTCTCTTGTCATTAAGAAAACTGACCACGGATTCGGAATCCACCAATACACAAGATGTTAATAAAAATCAAGAGAAAAGACAAACTAAGGAGGCACAAGGAGAACCACACACATCATCAATCAATGGAGCCGCGGCATCTAAGTAAAAGTTATGAATCCAAGATAAGCACACTGGAATCAATGAAACTAGAAACACAGAAACTTTATTAACGGAAAAATATTTAACCACATTTAATGTCGCACACATGGAAAGAAGAGCGCCTCGGTGGAACCAACTAGGACAACCAAGAACGAAAAAAAATGCCGTCGAGCACGATCGAAGTTTAAAATGAACGAAGATCGAAGAGAACAAGGATTGAATAGATGATGGCAGTGAATATTGAAAATAATTTCAAAGTAAAAGGACAGAACGGAGAACGAGCAGATAAACATTGTACTATTATTAAGCATTTGATAAAGACCAACTATTATCTTGAACAGAAAACTCAATAAACTGTTGTATTTTCAAGATAATCCGAATCAGAAATATAATGTGACGTAAACGACATTTTAAATATGAAAATCTGTGACAACAATGTACCACAAAAAAACCGAGTTTACCGCAGACAGCAGCACAAAATAACTAGACACGCAGTCAACAAAATTGGTGCTTACAGCTGACCATTGATATTACTAACTCGCCGGGTATTAAACTCGCACATCAGTCAATCAAAAAGCGATCGAGCGTCATATTGAATACAGATCACCGACTGAAGCTCCTCTCAACCAATTGGAGCGATTCTACAACGAAACCTTTAGTACTCTAACAATTGTTATTGTTGTGTAATCAGAAGAGAATAGGAATCACCTGGGGAATAGGCTACCGCCCTGGACTGTTCACTTTCCACGGGTGGGCAATATCTCCACGGCTGCAATAACAGAAAACTCCAATCGCTGATTACAGGATTGATCATCAAAAAAATTAATTAACTGGTAGAGTGCTGGAAGCCCATATTTGGGATTTACTCAGTAGTACAGGTACCACAATTTAAAGGCCTCATATTCAGTGGATGTGTTTCACTTTATCCTTGAAGTAACATTATTTAGTCTGGTAGGATTTGCCTTGCTACAATTTTTGGGAGAGTGCCTATTGGCACTCTCCCATAAATTGTAACAAAGCAAAGATGTGAACCAATTCTAATGTCAAAAAATAATTTAGCACTCTACCCGTTAACAAAACACCGGGTACAACCCGGTGCTTCATTAATTAAACTGTTGCTGCTGATGATTCTTATTATCTGGTAAACGCATGCGTGGACATCACTACCCATGTGTGGGCTACAACCAATCAACGGCGACTGTACTGTAGATAATTATCCCCAATATATCCTCGAGTAGTGCATCACCTTGTCATCACTATACTCCAATACCCACATGAGCGTGTTGTTTGTGACTAAACTGGTTGATTGCTTCAAGCCCATATTTGGTCTTCATTCTAAAGTGTAGGCACCTCTGTTTAAAGGCTTTATCTACTGTTGATATGATTCATATTATTGAAGTGAAATTATTCAGTCTGCATGGACTTGCTTTGTTACAATTTGTGGGAGAGAACCTGTTCGCACTCTCCCATATATTATAACGTGGCAAAGGCATGTGATCATACTTTGAGGACCAAAAGACATTCAATACACTACCAATCAATGGTGTTTCAACATTATTGTTGGCTGCCTATACAGGCAGCCAACAATGATGTAAAAACACTGTCGTGATAAATACATCCTACCAGTTGAGTTCTCGAGGAAGAATACCTTTGGGACAATTTTTTCAGAGCAATATAAAAGGGGCATTTTGTGGCTGTATGAGTACCCAAGGGTTAAGTTATCTGGAATATTACAGACCAAAAGCTACAGTTAAAACTAGAAGTCCAGTCACGAACTGTGCACTTATCTTGGCTTAATTGCGCGTAGGAATTGCGCGCAATTGCCATATTAAATGGCATCCGAAGCTGGCGAAACATGGCAGTTTCTCCGGGTTACTCTAGCAAACACAGGCAATGTTTCTGCCAATGGACCTCCGGGTTACCCGGAGGTCCATTGGCTGAAACATTGCTAGTGCACAGGCCATATGTACACAGTTTGATAGCCTTGCTATGGTCATAACGCGTAGATTAACGTGCAGATCGACGTGCTAATTGTGTGCATTTCATCACTATGTCATCACTATACTCCAATACCCACGTGTTGTTTGAGACAATTTATGTACTTGCACACACGTACATATCGACACACCGACCGTCTGCTCACGTGCTGCATGTGTTGTGCCTACATTGTTATCTATCACATAGCAACAACATACATTCTGTTATTTGTAAGATACTCTGGTATGCACTAGGCCAAGGTACTGTATCAGAGGAGGCTACGAGTGGGGAGGTGTCAGTAGGTGGCTACAGCCACCCTCTCTGGTAAAGTGCCTTTTCCATTGCGGGCTTGTTGGGAATATCCTAGCCCGTCCTCCCTGTCTGAGAACAAGGGTCTTCTTATCGGGGAGGTACTGGCACAATTCCTCACCTATAGTGCAGACTGATACAGGCTGAGATAAATGGCGCGATCTGATTTGTCCTCCACAGTTTTGACCGAAGGCAGAGATCGAAATAGATCGGGAGAGTTAGCAAGCTTGTAATAATGCTAGAAGTCAGTACTAAAGGTTGAAAGACCTAGTGCACAACATTCAGTGGTCGCCAACGTACAGGCCATCAGTAGTGTAAGACTTTAGTTGCATCGGTTGCAGTGGCACTACTTAGTAGTAACAGTGGGCTAGCGATCGAGGTAAAAGCGGTGACTGCAGAAAACTTATGAAGTATGGGTTGCATTAGCCAATGTGTTCCATGCGATAATTACACATTGTGTATTGGAACATCTGGGAATATTGAGTGGCAAATGTTAGGCATAAGTATAAAAACGAATAAACTAACCATGGGAAAGTTCGCATGTGCCCGTGTGCTACATGTGTTGTTCGCACATTGTGCACTAGCACACCCCGGCACACCAAGCGTGTACACATGTGCTACATGCGATGTGTACATGCTGTGACATATTGGATACTAGGACAGAGGTACTTACGCTGAACTCGGCTATCTCGGGTCAGGCAAAAGTATAGGGACCAAGACCTTGACGTTTGGAAATGTCGCATGCGCTCATGTGCTGTATGGTTTGTGCTCATATTTTGCACTAGCACACAAGTACTTGTAGATATCTTGCCTCCATTTGGGTAAAAGACTATATAATCCAATACGGGCTGCGGTAATTGCCGATTTCGGACTCAATTTTTGATCGAGGTCAGAGGGTGGGACCGCGCCCTACTTACCTATGCGTAGCCAGAAATAGCCAAGAATATGTTACGAATGGGTGGCAATAGATGATCAGGGTAGTCCGAAATAAGGATTCTCTCAGAATCTGGACTCGATAAATTGCTTTAGTGGTGAATTTGAGTAACATAGGAAAGTTTTCGTTTTTGGCAATAGCACAGAGTCTCAAACAATGGAACACACGTTTTATAGGTCTCTAGGTCCCTACAGTTAAAACTAGAATTCCTGTCACGAACTGTGCGCTCATCTAGGCTTAATTGCGCGTATGAATTGCGCGCAATTTCCATATCGAATGGCATCCAAAGCACGGCAGCTTCTCCTGGTTACTCATACCAAACACAGGCAATGTTTCTGCCAATGGACCTTCGGGTTAACCGGAGATCCATTGGTTGTGCACAGGACATATGTACAGAATTTGATAGCCTTACTATGGTCATAACGCGCAGATTAACGCGCTGTTCGACGTCCTATTTGTGCGCATTTCATGACAGGGTTTCTAGTTTTAACTGTATAGCACCATGTACTTCGCTTTTCAACGCAAGGTGGCGGGTTTCTAATTCGTCAACAGAACGTGCCATAGATGACTCACTTGCCAGTTCAGCTGGTTTCCGGAAGATTTAAGTCTCGCAATTCCATTCCGTGTGGTCAAGGTCGGTCTTCACTCTTTGAACCCGAGGAGCCGCACATGCGTCGTAATACCACGTATCACCATCATGTCATGGTAATGGCATCACAACATGGCCCATTGAGCGGGTTACCATACCAACCAAAATGACGTCACTTGTTGGGTGACTTGAGACCTCACACGGGTTCATTAAATGAGATTAGTAGGGGGGACTTAAGGGTACATGACATACTACCAACATTTTCGAATGCCATATTGGCAGCCGACTTGGTAGTGTCGAGTCATCTTGATTCTTAAATAAGCTTTTCGAACCAGTGCAATGTGTTGACCCAGTATTAATGCCATACCAGGCTGTTTTAAATATGTGGATAACGGGAATAATGCTGCATACCAAAACAAAAAATTTTCTCGGAAAAGGCGTACCATTGTATTTCTAGGTTGATCGAAAGAATTCAGTTTAATGTAATCACCGAAGATCTTTTCGTATATTTTTCTTCCGGAACGGTACGGAACCACCCAGGTGTCGTGTAGTAATACACATATTTTATCACCATTAGTTTTTTTGTACAAAATGTTTTGTCCCCATATCCCGATAAGTTCTGTCTTTGGATTGGTCAGAATGCCTTAGACAAATAGCCATAGCAAAGGGCGCACTCTACATCCAAGGTATAAGAGCGCGTGTAACATCCGTGGTATAAGCGCACGCAAAACATTGGGGTATATGGTTTAAATGAACGCTTTCCGCTTTTGCTCGCCTCGATATAAACACTGAACCAAAAAACATGAAAATAGTCACAAATATCATCATATTTACGACAATTCTATCACAGTCTGCTGTTATAAATTAAACAGGCGAATAATTAAATCAAACAACTTGAGAAAAATAAAAATGAGATCAAATATCATCCCCCGCAGTTCCAATGTGTCGTGCCAGTAGGCACAAAGAACATATTGGAACTCGGAGGAGGATGTGTAAACAAAATACTGTTTACTCGTTTCCTTAACGATCTAAGGGGTGCAACTCTATCTGTTGTCTTCTGCGTTTGTAAAAACAAAACAGTTTATCACGAATTTGGTCCAACTAATTACGTAGCATGAGAAACGCGTCCACAAATTTTTCGCCACTATATTTTTATTGTGTTTCAAACGGTACCAAAACGTTATCTCCGTCAACGTGTGTGGTATATGGAGATTTAGTACCTGGATGCCTCATTTAAACACCTCTCCTGTGGCTTGGTGTTTAAAAACCAACATCCAGTTATTAAATCTCCATATACTATACATGTTGGCGGAGATAACTTATAATATTAGATCCGAGTTCTTATTTCTGAGGCCATATCGTGAGAAGTTGGAGATATAGCCTAAGAAACAAGAGCGAGACTCTAATACAACATTATGTACATGAATATACTGGTGATGATAGATGTATCTTAAAATTTTCATATGCGGACCTTGATTAACATATTTTAATAAAACCATATCATGTTACCCACTCTCCCTTCATGGGAAAGAACTCGATTAGATCGTTCCAAAGAGGTTCACATGATGTGGCTTTGTTGAAGTTTATAGACACTTTTTTACAAAAAAAATAATTAAAAGAAGAAATTGTTATGAGCTTTGACTAAAAAGTTAACTAATATTTGAATTTGCGATTTCATTTTCATACTTATAAAAATACTAGAAGTTTCGGGAGAAACTGCATATGAATGCCTTGACATTTTGCAATCCTCGGGACAACCTTATTGAGTGCGCACATGTTCTAATTCCGAACAGACTGTGTGCTTTAACAATATAACTGCGTGTTGTTCCAGTAAGAATGTTTCAAATAATTCCAGTGATTCAGATACAAAAGCATATAATTTAATAAATAGACGATATCTAGTGTTTTGAATGGATACCGACAATTATTTCAGGAGTGGCCGGGACAAATGTTTATTTTTCGCGAGCGCTTGCGCGAGCGAAAATTACCATTTATTTCGGTCACATGTGAAATAATGTTCGGCATCCACTCAAAAACACTGGATTTTCTTTTTATTATACGCTTTTTATAACAACCTGATAAATACACTCGTTTCAACCTTGAATTGATGCTTGAAAGTAAACAGCGCATTAAATCATTGTTACGCGGAAGTAATTTGATCAATAATCGGAACAGAGAGCGTCTTGCAACCCGATGGCCTGAAAGTCCGTAATATAAATTTTTGGTTCGGTACGTCCGTTGAAAGGACGTACCAAACCAAAAACTTATATTAAGGACTTTCAGGCCATGTTTGGACTACCGGGATTCATGCATCAATTCAAGGTGAATACGTGTTGAATTATTGCTGGAAATGATCAATATCCACTCAAAAACACTAGATTTTCTTTTCGTTTTTCCTTTTCAAAACAAATTGATCATTTCCAGTGATAATTTGACTCGTATTCACTTTGAAGTGATGCCTTGAAAGCCGCCATTTTGATTGATGCCGTGAAAGTGAAAATTTCTATATCTTCAGAGTGGGGGATACGATTTCTATCTTTCCTCAATTCCTTCGATCTGTTTGTATGGACACGTACGAAGTCCCTCGCAAGCGCATTTAGAAAGATTGTAACGTTTTATAAATACTGTAAAATCCTTTTGGTTCGTGGGGGTCCATTATTCGTGGATTTTTGTGGTTAGGTAAGACACGAAATTAAGATCCCAACGAAATATTTACTCCAATAACTACTATCGATAAACCCTGCGTATTTATTAAAGTTAATTCAACGAAGTCAAGTTGTATCGTCGATAGCTTATTTAGTCTCTGGATTTTTTTTTTTTATCGGCAATAAACATAGATAATAAATAATATTAAATAAATTTTGTGTGCTACAAGTTTAATTCGTTAACCCTTTACCTAACATGAAAAGCAGACGACACTTGCAAACAAATTTCTTGAATAACTAATTTTTTTCATTTTTTGTCTCAAAAACATAGGTTATGACCCCTCGTTGGAACGAGCTCAACGAGCTCGTTCCAACGAGGGGTTATAACCTATGTTTTTGAGACAAAAAATGAAAAAATAATAAAAATTAATTGGCGATATTTGAGAATAGCGCTGAACGGTTTTGGCCGTTACGTTGGGTAAAGGGTTAACACAATAGTGTGGTAAACCCATAGCAGCGCATATGCGCATCGTTTGTGCTTCAAGTATCGTCGACTTTTTTGTCAAGTCGTAAAATGGATTGTGTTTAATAAAAACGCAGAAGTATGATGAATGAAAAGTTTCGGCGCACCGAAGGCGCACAGGGACGATGTGGGATTGAAATCCCTTGCGACCCGAATAACTTTATTTGCTTTATAACTTTATTTGCTAACGAATCTGAATTGTGCACAACTACAAGAATTCTGCCCTGTATTTGCCTAGAGACGTGGGCATAATTATAAAACTGAAACCGCAGTTTGATGGCTGTTTTAGAAAAAAGAAACAGACACCTAAACAGTCGCTGGCTTGGGAGTAGTCCCAGCGTATTGCCCATAACGGTTACAAAAAATCCACCAATATGTGTTTTTGAAAGCTGGGAGTCATCCATCAGCCTATAAGGGAGAGTGGATGCTGAGCCTTGGCCAGCCTTGCCATATGAGGCAATTACATATGTGTAGCCCCAGATTGGAGGCCATTTTAGCAACTACCCACCCCCACCGCATCTACTGTACTGCATGGAGGATTAGCATTGGTCAAAAGCAAGTGCGTCATCTTCGTGATATATGCTTCAGCACACGGCCCACAGTGCTCCAAACTCTGCAATCGGGATTAAGTGACAGTTCTCAGGTCGAGACATAAGTTTCTGAGGCAAGCACATCCTGCAACATCAAAAAGGCTTATTATGCTTAAGCGAGTGTAACTGACGGGGTTTTATTTTAATAGTCATGGGATACGGCGATGATGCCAATTATTTTATGTTGAAATTGATCATTTTTATTTCCTTTGTTTAGTGACGAAGGAATGCCAGAATTTAGAGCAGACACTTTGCCGTTGTGGTTTTGATCTCAGTTATTACCATTTACCCTATAGCTAACGTGATTGGAAGGCATGTGTACACAAAAGTTTGCGTGACCAAATATTTTTAATCTGTGATACAAAAACATAGCATATTACCACTTATTGGAACGAACTCGAAGAGGGGTCATAAGTTATGTTTTGAGATAAAAAAAATGGGAAAAAATAATAAAATTTGAATGGTTCCGTTTGTGAATAGCGCTGTGAGGTTTTTACCTATTAAGCTGGCTAAATAGTTAATGGAGGTTTGTTAACCCTTTACCTAACGTAAATGCCAAAGCCGGCCAGCGCTATTTACAAAATTCCTCATTCAAGTTTCATTATTTTTTGTCTCAAAATCATGGCTTATGACCCCTCATTGGAGCGATGTCTATCAGCTCGTTCCAACGGGGGGCCATAAGCTATGTTTTTGGGACAAAAAATGAAAATATTTAGTTATTAAAGAATTTTGTTTGCAGGTGTCGTCTGCTGTTGGTGTTAGGTAAAAGGTTAAACATCTAGATTATGCGTGTGGTGAAGCAGTTGCTTACTTTTGGGAAAAAACTCCATTGACTTAATTCGTGGTTTTTCGCAAAAAGTTTTCCCGTGGTATTAGTGACAAACGGTCTTTCACAGACATTGGCAAAATTGGCATCGTTGTGGTAAATTGCAAATATTTAGTAGTATTTATAGTATTTGTCACGTTTTATACCATGGTTACCAGTTCTACTATGTATGAAAAGCCTATGACATAAATTTTACCTTTATACCCCAACCGTGGTGATCACGCCAGCAATGGGATTTCAATAGTTAAAATTTACACCTACAGTGGAACTACATCCAAGCTGACCTTTGGTGACGTCGACGTGAATGCGAACTTGTCTAAATTATCGCACGTCGCTTCGCGAAAAGTGAAATGGAAGTGGCAATTATTTATTACGTTTTTAAGTGAGTTTACCCCATAAGACACCAAAACTTAACAAACATGCATTGTCTAATGTTAATAAAGCATCCATAACTCGGAGTAGTATGTTATTATGTTATTAAAATGAAAAAGGCACTGTTTCTTTTTCTATTTCGTTACGGTGATAAAATTGATAGCGGTAGTACCGCCCTCCGATGCTCATGTAAACAAAAACAAATTCGCACGTACGTACGGCTGAAGCTCAGTAAAATCGAAAAAAAATCATAGCGACTCGTAATAATTTGACGAACATGGTATAAATAAAATATATCCAAAGTAGATTGGTGAACATTTGGTACACCAAGCTGCTATGGGTATATTCTATTTAATAAATATAGCATGGCTTTGAGTTAACTATGCCAAAATAGTGGTCCTCGAGGAGAGGATAGTCCCGACGCGTAGCGGAGGGACTATTCTCTCCTCGAGGACCACTATTTTGGCATAGTCAACGAAAAGTCATGCTATATTTATTATATTAGATGTGTGTGTGTGGGGGGGGGGGGGGGGGTTCTTCATCGGTCATATATGCAAGATAATATTCTTATTCACAGCCAAAGAAAAGAAAATGGTTCAGGGTTTAAACAGGTAAACTAAGTTAATTCTGCCACTCATAGTTCTGGGATAGAGAGGTAGAGAACCAAAACCCCAAGAAACACAATACCATTATTCCATTGACCCCCTCCCCGCCCCAACACTACTACAAACATCATCACTTTCGATACACATATTTTCATTTCTCCAAACTAAATGTAATAATGTATATGGGACGAGATGTCTTGTAAAGTATTTACGTTTCAATGGAATTTTCTAAGTGAATTCGAATATTACTATTTATAACCGTGCACTATTACCGTGCACTATTCTTTTTTAAAAAATGATAGTAGGTCTGTGCGAATTCGCTGACGAACTATCGGAAAATATGGTGTTTCTGTTCAACCAATCAGCACGCGAGAAAGTCACGTGACATCTAATACATATAAACAATATCAGTACTTACCAAACCACGAAATATTAAAACCAGTGCGAGTTACAGATCCATCGGTGAACAGTTCTATGTAGAACTGTCGACCAGTCACTTGGATATTTGTCGGAACTCTTCCAGTAAAAGAGTCCAGGAGAGGACCCGATTCACCTTCATAGACCTGTAAGTGAAAACATAAAAGTAAATTCATGCTCTATACACTGTCCATGTTACCAGGAAGACCAAGATCCTAAGATGATGGAAAAAACTCTCTCAAATCGGCTCTCACTTGTGTACAGTACGTGGAGAGTGTATTATCACTAAATCACCCACAGAGTGGAGATTCCACCCGAGCAATAATTGCATATTTGTTGCAAGGCATCACCAGCATCAGCACCAGCAAAGTTTCAGCCAATGGACCTCCGGGTTAAACCCGGAGGTCCATTGGCTGAAACATTGCTTGTGCTTTTTGACGATATATACAAAATTTGAAAGTTATAGCTTGGGTGATAACTCCACTCCGCGGGTGATTTAGTTACAATCCACTCTCCACGTACTGTACATGACTAGCATACTAATAAATTACCTGTATCCTTTGAGAACTACTTCCACAGACTTGAAACAAACACGAGACAAAACGGCCAATTACGCGCGAACAAACTGAGTACAACCTGCTTCTCCAACTTACCAGTCCAATTGCTAACACTTCGGTGCAACAATCTCGAAAGAAATGTCAATGATATTACTGCAAGGAATAAATTCAGAGCACAATTAATTAAAAGATATCTGGAATCGTACTCGTCAACGGTACATTGTTCCAGAATTCAATGCCCGGATTGCTGACCTTCAGCCTGTTAAAAAATACAATGGATATAGAAACGGTGGAGGGGGTGGGATAACTGTTGATATATCCATGGGATTGGGTCTCCGCCTCCGCCGCAGCCCTTGGCAGCTAGATCACGTATAGGAGCTCAGGCGTGATTATTACCCGTGAACCCTCTGACATATGCTGCGTTTTGGACATGGGAAGGGAAGTGTGCGATGTGATAATCGTACATTTTTTCCAGGGGCCAAAGCGTAGCATATGTCAGCTTAATAGACAGACCTCTTCGGGATGCTGCCTTGGTGGGAACTGGGATCCATTGTGAGCCCCGGGGTGGGGTCGCCAAGCATTCTTGTACTGGAGCTCCTAAATCATGCTAATACACCACAAAACCATTCATTGATAATTCACTCTTATTTGAATAGAAATCTGCACCACTGCATATTAAATGCCAACAACCATAGGACAAGAATATTACATGTACATTAGTATTCTATCACGCCGCATTGCATCATAAATCGTTTTTTTTTTTTCCTATCTTTTTTTCTGTTTGTTTTTTTGGGGGGGTTTTTTGGCGGGGGTGGAGGTGGCAGAAATCTGCACCACTGCATATTAAATGCCAACAACCATAGGACAAGAATATTACATGTACATTAGTATTCTATCACGCCGCATTGCATCATAAATCGTTTTTTTTTTTCCTATCTTTTTTTCTGTTTGTTTTTTTGGGGTTTTTTTTTGGCGGGGGTGGAGGTGCCATCTCCATGCAATATACTCACATATTATAATGTATTTATTTTATCCACAATAGATTTGTAAACACGCAGTAAATTACTGAACAATCATCATCAAATTGTCCCCGACTGAAGAAGACTTAGCAAATGAAGAAAATGGAGAATTCACATAAACTTTCTCACCATTTGTCTGACCCTGGTGTGAAGTAATCCAGATGAACGAAAAATCGGTTGCCATAATTCTTTTGAGGCCAACAACAGAAAATCTCAACTACTGTTTGACCAGTTTGTGCAGGCATGCAACACAGCAAATAGAATGGAATTGTCCATTCCTGAAGTGAAACTATGGACAGAGTAACACCGATTAACACTATTCTTGGAAAATTTGCATATTAACACTTTAAACCCTAGCAGCCGTTTTCCGGGCAGGAACATGATACGTCATAACATCATTAAATAGGATGGCTGTTCACTAAATGTGTGGGGTAGACCAATCAATATTTTCAACATGCAGCCCCGAGGCTGAACGTTGAAAATATTGATCGGTCTACCCCCAAATAATGAATATGGGCTCTTCTAATTGCTTCCATTGAACTGGCATGGAAAATACCACCAGAGTTCAAAGGATTAATATATCCAATGCAACATTTTCGATTTTAGTTCTTTTATAATTTCATCTAGAGTGTTTCAGCAAAATATACTATTCAAAAAGGTAGGGGATATCCAAACTGATGTTCATATTTTCGGAAAATGGTATTGGATACGTGTGATTGGACACATCAATATGTTACCAAGTATAGTGTGGATTATGGATATCACAGGCCCACGAAAACTCCTTGTAGGTTTTTCGTACGAGCGCCGCGTTGATGTCTGTGGGGTATGTTTTGAAATTTTCATTTGTACTGGACGGGCTTTTCGGAGGCCTCGACTTTATTTTCTTGGTATAAACTCGTTCATCGATAGTTTCTGGTCGAAACGTAACTTTTGAGGTATGTGAAGACTGACACGTGACGAACGTTTACGTGTCGTTGGCATGTTGGAAGCTGGCAACAGGCAGACTGCAGTGGCTGAAATTCCAAACGTTACTCAATCGGTGATTAGCAGATTGTGGTCACGCTACCGTCAGACAGGCAATGTTGATGACAGACGTCGGTCAGGTCGTTCAAAGGCGACAACTGCTAACCAGGATCGTTTCATCCGAGTCACAGCATTACGCAACCGCCAACAAAGTGCCACAGAAATTGGACATCAGCTGCACCGGGCGACATATGTGCGAGTCAGTGGTCAGCCTATCCGAAATCGCCTACATAGCTGGGATTTGTACGCTCGATGACCTCGAATAATTCCACGTTTGACTGAACGTCGCATCGCAGCAAGGCGTACCGTCGGTGGAGCACTGTCATGTTTTCCGATGAATCGAGGTTCACCCGACTTCCAGGACAGGCGTAACAGAGGGTGGCGGCGGCGGAACGAACGATACCACGATCGTTTTGTGGTGGATCGGTTATGGTGTGGGGAGGCATAACCATGACAAGCAGAACAGCATTGCATGTCATCCAATGACGTGTCACAGGGCAGTACTACCGTGACAGCACGGTAGCAGGTAATATGGTGTCATTTCCGCGACATCCCGACCGTCGATTCATTTTCCAAGATGACAATGCAAGGGCACGCAGTTCCTCCAGAAGCAGAACATTAATACACTGCCTCGGCCAACACTTAGTCCAGACCCTTCACCACGAGCACGCCTGGGATATGCATGGCTGGCGCCTACGACAACTCCAACAACCCCCAAACCCTCGCTGCTGCACTGCAGGAAGAATGGAATAACATCAGTCTAGCTGATATTGGACGTTTGGTGAGGAGTATGCCATGTCGAATCCGCGTTTGTCTCGCGAACCGAGGAGGATTTACAAGGTATTGAGGTCTTGGGCTGAAAGTGGTAAATTCTCTTACTGGCAGTCTATGTCTTCTACAGTTCAGTTAGTGGAATGTGTGTTTGTCAGACATCCAACTATCGCTGAAATCATTCACCCGATGTCAAAGTGCAATGCCTTTCTGATGAAAATATATATATATACTGAGTGAAAAAAGAAAGTATAATAAAAACAAATGTGAAAAAATAGCATAAAGGATGAAATATAATAGTTCTAATGTTGCATGTTTGTGGACAAGAGGGCGTGCAAAGAGTGTAATGACATGTTCTTGGTGTCCACCCAACCGTATACAATTTTGTTACGGATTTCAAAATAGCACGTGCTACCCGATAACGTCAAATTGAATGGGTGACCGACGATTTTCCTTGTGTTATGCTGTGCTAGTGAGCCTGGGTTATTGAGAAAACACGCTAGTTTTTGTCTTTAGACATTTTAAAAAATGCCAAAGTTAACCGAAAATCAGAGGTTGCGTGCCATTGGTATGCATGAGTGGTATATCTCCAGATGAGCTCGCTGCTGAGTTCGGGGTCACCGTGGCCACTGTTTACCGTTTCAATGGAAGGTATAGAACCACTGAATCTACTGCCGACCGACCGACCGCGTTCAGGTCGACCAGGATGTACGACCCCTGCACAAGACCGACATATTAGGACGTCTCATTCCGGGGTCGCTTCCTTTCGACGATGAAGACAGCAGAAATTACTCCTGGTAGAACTATCAATAGAATCAGTACACAAACTGTCCGCAACAGACTCGCTGAACACGGCATCCGAAGTAAGCGTCCATACCACGGACCAATCCTTACCCAACGCCATCGTACCGTCAGAATGGAATGGGTACGTCAGCGTGTTCGCTAGACTCAGCAGCGTTGGAGCACAGTTCTTTTAGTGATGAATCACGATTTTGTCTACGGCGCGTTGATTGTAGGGCAAGAGTGTATCGCCAACGAGGAGAACGGTTTTCTGATGCTTGCGTGCGGGAATGCGACCGTTTCTGCGGGGGTTGTGTAATGGTTTGGGTAGGAATTTCCTTGCACCATCGAACGCAGTTGATCTTCATAGATGGTATTTTGAATGGACAGCGAGATGTTCAAGCGGAACTTTGGTGGCACAGTCGTCAGGGCATCGAACGTCTAATGGAAAGTTCGTGGAGATTAATGTGGTCATCTTCACTTGGTTACTCTTCAGTGAGTTCAGTAAACAATGTGTCGAGGCGTGCAACACGTTAAATGTGCAGATGCGTTCATGTATATGCATCTTAAGGGTAAGTCCCTTTTAACGGGAATTGGGAAAGCTATGGAGTTGGACCTGGACGACGTTGGAGATTCGATTGGTTTCCAATCTTTCATGCATGACTTATATCGTCAGTAAAATCGATTTCGATAAAGTTTTCTCCATTGAAAGTATTAGATGAGCGAGGAAGGTCCAATTAACGAACAAGTAATTGTTGAGAAAAACACCTATGACGTCCGTAGAAAATAAAGTCTAGTTGTGGTGCTTTTAATAAACGAAGACAACAGACATTTACAGGCAAATAATTACTTTGTTAATGTAGTTATACGTTTTGGGTCCAAATACTCAATTCTCATTGGTCAGCTGGATGAAAACGTCATGACCAAATGTAATTCATTTTCCAATGAATACATTTGGTCGAACTTTGACCCGCATTTACGGTAGAGCGCAATTGACAGAATGTAATTCGGGCGGTGTTTAGGCGGGTTTTTAACTTTTAGCGCCTCTCGCAGTGATCAACTCCGCTGCTGTTTCTTTGGTGACATTTCCCAACTGTGGCATAAAGCCCGTTACTAAAATACTCGTATCCATTTCTAAAGTTGTGAAAATTAGAAATCAGACTTGATTTTTTCGCCTCGTTCGTTCGAATATGCTTTATTTCGTCTTTCTGCTTTGTTGTTTGGTAAAAAGTAGTTTAAACAGTTACGGAATGTAACTATAAGAATGAATGCAATTTTTATAATCTTTATTGGAGTATGAACGGGTGGGAATGGGTACAATTTGTACCCATTCCTACACGTTCATACTCCAATAAAGATTATAAAAATTGCATTCAATTCTTAATTAGAAGAAACTAGTTGACAGATAATCCCTTATTGAGAATATCTATCAGTATGACACCAAACATCACTACTAACTGTCCACTTTGGCTTTTTGTTTGGGAATGTGTTTTTACAGTCATTTAGGGGGCGCGGTGGCTCAGTTGGTAGAGGTGCAGGCTGCAAGCCGAGGGGTCCTCGGTTCGAATCACACCTGCGGCAACCGCGTTGTGTCCTTGGGCAAGACACTTCACCCCCATTGCCCACGTGGGGGCACAGTGACGTTGTGTTCTAAGGCGTACTGCACGTCGATGGTGCACCTGTCTTCAACCAATGCTAACCCTGCTTGTGTGGGGTTGGTATAGTGGGGAGCTGACAGTTGCTCGCCGTTGCTCTTTGGTTCTCTCCGGGTACTCCGGCTTCCTCCACCCGCAAAAACTGTCACGGTCACGGTTAGCCATTGTGCAGAAATATGTGACCTTAAACACCAATAAATAAATAAATAAATTTACAGTGATTTGCAAATTTCTATTCTTCCCGGTAAAAACTGAAAATCTCACCTTCTGTACTTCCATATTAATAGAAAGGACAGTGTCTTTATTATATTCGTTAACATTTCGAAATTTAAATTTTTAAATAAATTCGCCACTCCCTAGCTGTTAACCCTTTGGACTCTAGTGGTATCTCCCGTGCCAGTTCAATGACGGCAATTAGAAGAGTCCATATTCATTATTTGGGGTAGACCAATCAATATTTTCAACGTGCAGCCTCGAGGCTGCACATTGGAAATATTGATTGATTTACCCCACACATTTACTGAATATTCATCCTATTTAATGACGTATCATGTTCCTGGTCGGAAAAAGGCCGCTAGTGTTCAAAGGGGTAAGGCATTCTATAAGTAACAGAAAGTTAGCCTGAAAATATGGGATATGTTTTGTTTGACGTCGTACATAATTCAAGCAAAATATGGAATAGCATGGGTGGTGGTGTATTTCATCCCTTGAGAGCCTTCTTGCTCTCAAGGGATGAAATACACCACCACCCATGCTATTCCATAGATTATGAGGCCAAAAACATAAACCAAGAACATGAACTTTTGATGGCAAAGAAATAATTACAGAAATAAAAAATAAAATAAAAAACCGCTCGCCCGCATGCAATTTTACAAATAATGGCCTGAGAAACAGAAGATCTACTTTGCATGGCCTTAAATAATTTTGTTTGCTTGTGTCGTCTGCTTTTCATGTCAGGTAAAAGATTGATGAAAGTACACTGAATATCGAGTCTATGCACTGGCTCATATCGACATTTTTACACTGCTGGTTGCCATGTAATTAAACTGGGCAAACTTTCAGAAGTACACGATCAACTGGCACTTGCGATTTAGTGGTATGAATTAGGCAGTTCGCATCAGAAGGCGCATCAGGAGGTGCATCACTTGTACGACGAGCGTGGTATCGTAAGAAATAGGAAGTAGTTTCGATTCGAAATTTGACTCGGCTTGAAATCTTTTGTCCGATTCAATTCTATGATCGATCAGAGCTAAAAATGTGATTGAGCCAGCCATATAAGTTACTTGCCGAGGTCTGAAAGCTTTATGTTCTGTCTATCAAATATTAAAATATCCTCTACGATAAGTTTTTGGTTATTCAAAATGCTGTTCAACCCAGATGGAACACTGGGTGATTTGAACATCCACTCGCTGATTGCTTTCTGTGTGAGTACTCTCCCAGAGGCAGTGTTAACGCCACTGGGCTCTAATTTAGCCAATTGCACACAATATTTGGATTTGGCACCACAAAATGTCCTTTCACATTTGAAGGATAGCCATTGCGACAATGAAGGGTGAGATCGATGAGGAAACGAACAAAACCTTTTTTCTTGACTTCTAGTACACGGAAATTGCCACATGGCAATAAAGACGGAAACAATAACCCTTTTTACGAAAAACACCCCAAACCCAGTGATTGTGCCAATAAAGTGCTAATTCAACGTGAGTAGTAACGAGGCAATGTTTCTTCTTCAAAAGTGCGGTCACCCTGGTTATATCAACGCTACTGACCTAATTAATGGTCAATCTCTTTGCAGCCGATACGTGCACCTGTTGTTGTATAGTGGAACCCTGTTAATTGAATAGCCACTTTGCCAATGGAAATTATTCAAATAACAGAAGTATTTGATTAACAGGGAGTGTGTCACTTTCCTGTATTCTAGAGATAAACTTAGCATTTATTCTCTTGTCAAACAAGATATAATAGATTAAGTGCCTGTATTGGATGCTCTGAGGCCATATAGGTCTATAAAAGAAGGAAAACTGGGGAGAGTCAGGGTAATTTCTCGACATGTTACAAGATATTTTATTCAATTAAGAGGAGTTTACTCTATAATCTATATTCAATTAACAGGTCAAATTTGTACTGGGGGTATGGTAAATGGTTTTGTGTTGGGAAATTATATTCAATTAACAGGGATATACAATTAAGAGATATCCAATTAAGTGGGCTTCACTGTACTTAGATAATAAGGGTTTAATCTAGTAATTATTGTTCCTCGTGGCTTGGTGGGTCGCGGCGTACTTATTTAATTAAATGCAGGCTTTTGTTAAAATTCACAGCCCGTTAAACCCAGTGGAACAATAATTAGTCGATTACACTCTTATTGTCCTAGTGCAACAACAGGTGAGCGTACCTACAGCAATCAAATTGACCACTAATTGAATCAGTGGCATTGATGTAACGGAAGTGACCGCACTTTTCGTCTACCGACGATTTCTTCATAATGTTTTAGTTTTCTAGGGCTTCTTCCGTGACCAGTTGTCCGTTTACTCTTGATCTAATTGTCAGTTCATTTTTCGAAACTCGATCAATTCGTTTGGATCAAACAGCGAAAACAACACCACCACCCCCTTTCACTAGCAGTTCGGCTCCAAAACATTTTGTTTTGCACTAAAATATCCAGAATTGATAAAATATTGGCACAAGACAGTTTCGGACCAACGTGAATACTGCCTAAAGGCAAAAAATGAGCGGAAATCGTCTACAGTTAAATCTAGAAGTCCTGTCATGAAGTGTGTGCTTATCTAGGCTTAATTGCGCGTGGGAATTGCGCGCAATTGCCACATTGAATGGTATCCAAAGCACGGCAGGTTATCCTGGTTACTCATAGCAAACACAGGGAATGTATCTGTCAATGAACCTCCGGGTTACCCGGAGGTCCATTGGCTGAAACATTGCTTGCGCGCTTACCCATGGTCATAACGCGTAGATTAACGCGCAGATCGACGTGCTATTTGTGGTGCGCATTTCATGACAGGACTTCTAGTTTTAAATGTAGGTGTACCCTGTAAAATTTGAATCCAGATCTTGAAAATCTTATTATTTGACGTATAATTAATCGCACTCATTCAACTATAAATATTCCGAGAAATGAGCAAGCCACATACCCAAAACGATCACTTACATCAACATAATCATAAAAGCTTTCCAAGTCAAAATAGTTGAAATTTAGCTTGAAGATTCCAGCACCCGGGTGAATGTAGTATATCTTTCGTATATTGTTGACATACTGGCGACTTTCAAACCCCGGTGAAAATATCGTGCCACTTCTCGTAGTGTATTCTTCAAAGGCGTTATCTGCAATAGATATGAGAATGAAGAATTGTAACACGGGTAAAGAGACTATCTAGCAAACCGCCGACTGCACGGAGTTGCAACCCAGATAACCCGAACCAACTGTTTGTGTATATAACATAAAAAGCAAAAGCGATAATTCAACTAACAAACAAACTCCCAGTCTGAACCCGAAGCTTTATTGACTAAAATTGTAATATTCTTCTTATATCTTTCAGAGGCGGATCTAGGAATTGTGACTAACAGTCTATCTCAAACTGGCGAGTGGTGCAGTTTTTAGGAAAAGCTACATCCTTTTTCAGGAAACAAGCCGTTTTGGAAATGACGATAAAGCCGCCTTATTCATCATCACCTGATTCAAACATGTACTCGAGAACAATGATCTGTAATAATGGCTTTCTACATGTATTCATGTTCCAATAAGACTAAAATCTACCCCGCTGATTGTTCGAGAGTTCGCGTAGTTTTTTCTATGTTTATGTCTCCAGTAGCACATGTTACCGTTTGATGTCACCACGGGAAATATTTGAATTAAGGTTGTCTGTTTCACAATTATTTCGTCAATGGCGTGACTTACAAATCGCTTCATTGTATTCCTGATCAGCACACGAAGTTCCGAAAGAAGTTGTATTTAAATTATTAGAAAACAGTTTACGATTTGAACGAAGATGAAGTGACCTCACTCTTTATCTGATTTATTGATTGTTTGTCCTGGAGAAGTCGAGGGGTACACAGAGGTTTATTGACTAAACTTGTTATCGATAAAAGTTGCCTTGTACATTTCACTATGTGGGATTTGGTCTGTGGGTAGGGGTTTTATTGGGGCATATACGTTAGTTTGATGAATTGACGATAACACGATCTAAGGATTTTCAGCTAACAAAAATTTATTGTCCAGCCTAATTACCAGAAAACACTTTTATCTCACAATCGGAGCGTTTTTGCACTGTTACACAACTAAAGTTTAATGTATCTGGGCCCTTGTTCCAAATCCGTATCAAGGGCCCCCTGGTACAAGTGCGTTATTCTGCTGTTGCCAAAACAACGGCATTAATATCATTTTTCGATCGCTTCGCGCTTTTCCCTTCAGAGAAAACAATATTAGGTGAGGCGAAGCCGAACCTAATATTGTTTTCTCTGAGCCGTATATGACACTGTATCTGCCAACTAAACGCCCTGTAGCGTATTTATTATGCACGGCATGCTAAAATGTCACTGGGGAAGTTAACTCAACGAAGTTAAATTATGCGCACTGTTCGGCATCTTGGGCTGGTTTGTAGCCTATTATTGGGATTTTCTCTCTTGAAGTTAAAGGATTAGCTTTCGCTATGAAATGTGAAAAACTCCACCTCAATAAACGATGAACGGCATATTTTAAAATATAATACACCTTTACACGAAGAGGGATATTTAATTCACCAGTAATTATTGCAAAAGTAACATCCAAATTCACGTTGACGAAACACACAGTTGCTCCACTTCGCAAGACAGTATTCAGTAAAGTGATACCAGTGACGTAATTTTCTCTGAAGTGTAACGTCATCACTGACCTCAATATGGAGATCAATGAACGCTATTCTATTTTTCAATTTGCGTCTTTCCATCGATAAGGCAAATGAAAAAGTTTCTCTTGAAATAGTTTTATAACACATTTTGTGGTCAATATTGTGAGATAAATTTATCATCACCACAGTGTGTGTCTCCGGAAATTCTGATCAAGTCTCATTGTAGGCACAGAATCGCATTTCGACTCGCCCTAACGGGCTCGTCGAAATACTGTTCTGTTCCTACAACTCGACTTGATCTGAATTCCCGGAGACACACACTGTGATGATAATCTGTATGTACTAAAAGTGTGGTAAATAGTTTGGTGTCATCACGTTATATTCAACTGACATGTTTATTCAGTTCGGAAATGTCCATTAAACAGGTTCTAATATATTGTCTGCAGCAAATTTGAGGGTATATATTTTCTATTCATATATAAAGAAAGCTATGTAGTAATTTACCAAATATAACAGAGTAAAGCTGAGTCGCGATAAAAGATTTTATCTTACAGTCAACATGTATTTTGTCTGTATTAACTCTGCAACTGTCGTGTATCCGACCCCCTGATACAGATGTTTGTATCGGGGGGTCGGATACAAGCACGCTCCTTACGCGTGAGTTCCATTTTTTCTTTTTGTTCATCCGTACGAATAAATAGTTCGTTATATATTCGTCTACATTCTTGACTTATCCCCAATATATTGTAAGATGAAATGATTATTACCATTATGTGGATGTAGAAAATATGTATCCGAGTCTCGCTCCGGGTTCTAAGGGTAGATCACTCGTCGTGATCTACCCTTAGAATCCGGAGCGAGACTCGGATACATATTTTGTACATCCTCATAATGGTAATAATCTCTGTGTGTTATTTATTTATTTATTTATTGATGTTTAAGGTCACATATTTATGCACAATGGCTAATCATGACCGTCACAGTTTTACGGGTGGAGGAAGACGGAGTACCCGGAGAGAACCACCGAGCAACGATGAGCAGCTGCCAGCTCCCCAACATCGTAACTCCGCACTGCAGCACAGGCAGGGTTAGATTGGTTGAAGACATGCGTACCATCGACCTGCAGTACGCCTTAGTACACGGCGTCATCGTGCCCCCAGATGGGCAATGGAGATGAAGTGTCTTGCCCAAGGACACAACGCGGTTGCCGCATGTGGGATTCGAACCGACGACCTCTCGGCTTGCAGCCTGCACCTCTACCTACTGAGCCACCGCGCTCCCATCTCTGTGTGTACAAGCACAATGAGCACATAACATTTTTATCTACCATTCAGTCAATAAAACCGATAACCTTTACTTCTCCAATGAAGTCACTGACAAACAAAAAATACACTCCACTAATTAAAACAATGAGACTCCGTTTTCATATATCTCAACCCAACGACACACGAGGAGATTCCTTCAACATGAATGAAACTCTGCATGGTCATAACACATAATCAAACTAAGACAGTATGCTTTGTCGGTTGGGAAATGATATTTCGAACCAAATTTGATTCATTAAATTGGATAGGTGCATGGTTTGCGAAAACAACTGGGGAATTATATTTTTGTAGTGCGCAAGGGTCGCTTTAAATACATGACGTCACATCATTCATATATCTGTAGAAACGTGCAAACCACAATGACATTGACGGCGTTACTTTTCGAATTTTCTCTCCGTTACTTTAAATATTTGCGTTTCGCCATCATCTTTTTTTACGTCTTGCATAGTGGATTGTTTATGTATTGGTTCGTGCATTTCCCTGCAATGGGGAATTATTTTGTTGAGGCAAGCTGGATGCATCATTCATTGCAGCATTGTAAGTTTTTGAAGGGAGTGACTTGTGATTACCTGTACTACTGAAATCGTCTGTCGGGCGCACGTGCATTCGTTTCTCGTGATGTCATGTGACTTTTATCTCTACTACAATAGTAATACATAGAGGATATTCACGAAAATTTGATGAATACCGAAAATATATCGTGAGTGGCTACAAAGAAATATGAGGATCTTCACGAGCGACGCAGTCGCGAGTGAAGATCCTCATATTTCTTGTAGCCACGAACGAGATATTTTCGGTATTCATCAAATTTTCGTGAATTTTCTTTTTATTTAATGCTCTACGACTACAAACTCTCCAATTTGTGGCCTTTATTTGCCATTAAGGCGCAAAATTTATGTGCCGAACCGGCGTCCATACAAAAATTACAACAACCAAACTCCAACCATTGGAATGTGTGAATATCCGCACAAAAAGTAGTCCCGTCTTATTTCTCCCCTAACTTTACGATTTACCAAGGCTGGCGAATTGAAATAATCGCAATGTGTTTCGAAGAAATAGAACAATAACAAAAAACACCACTTTCTTATTTTCAATAACAAGACACGTCATTTTATTTTTTTTTTAACTCAATGCACTGAAGACGTGTGAAGTTGAACTGAAGAAATTTGAAAGTGATTTCGGCTTTTCGCTGGAAGGTGAATGAGAAAGTCAAACTTTGAAACCGCTGATTTAATGAATTGATTTAGTCACTGTCACTATCAATTATTCGAATTCGTTTGTATTTGGGACTCTGGAATTCATTACTGATGTGCTGACTCGTTTAAAGTACATGTGATTCGTCATCCGAACCTACGATGAAATATCGATTTCTAAATATCATTTTGATATTTCGTTTTGCCGACCGACAGGGGAATATGACTTAATTTTTCAGCGTGAATTGATGCCTGAGCATTAAATAAAAACTGTTACCAATCTCCACTACCAATTGTCGGTTATTGTGTAGTCCGCTCCGTGACTGTCATTTCTTAAGGTACAAATGCATGCATACTTGCTGAAAGGGTTAAATATGCTGCGGTACTTTACCTCCTACCAGTGTCTAGAGAATTCCGTTGGTTGTAAAATTCACATGTAATTTGTGAATAAACTATGGATCGTCAGAGGAAATCAAACTTTTTAACAAAACCATATCATGTGACCCTCATTGGAACGAGTTCGACGAGCTCGTTCCAAGACGGGTCAAATGTTATGGTTCTGTTGAAATTTTTTGAAACATAATATTTTTTCAGCTGCTGAATTTGCATATTACGCGGGCGTATGTGGCCGATTCGTTGGGTAAAGGGATAACTAGATAACACAAATGTAGTCAGAAAAGTCCTGAAAATGACATTTGAAGCAATGGCGGAGATTGCGTTACGTCCAGTTTGCATAATATTTTACACCTTAAGTGGAATAAGGCGTCATCTACAATTGCTAAACCATTGCAGATGGTGATTTGTCCCACTCAAGAAACGATATATGGGTTTTCTTCGTCCACCTGGTTATACCTGGTCAATTCTCGTTTGAATATAGCCCAATTCCTAAGATAACTACGGGTGAGTTTGCCACCATTCGAATTTTAAGAACAAAGGCTGTCTAAACTGATACTTTCAGTCATTTGATTGCCAATGAGCCAGAATAAACAATTCTAAGTAATGAAAGTGCATTGCATATTGTGTGCATGCCCTGGTACATGCCAAAATTTATACAAGGAATATCTGTTGTTGAAATATTAGTATATTATTAGTTACCCCGTGTCTGATCACGTGGTACGGGTTTTTACCTACCCGAAGCCAGCCGTATCCCATTCGAATGGGATACGGCTGGCTTCGGGTAGGTAAAACCCCGTACCACTTGATCAGACACGGGGTAACGAATTTATCTATTGACTTTCCGTTTTAGAAGTACAATCTATTTCATGTGTGAACAAACACAGCATGAGATCTTTTATCTTCCATTGTTGAGCCACACAGGTTTCTGCGGAATTTTTGTGCAAAAGAGTTTTTGTGAAAATATGCCGATATGACTAGTATAAAAAAAATATTGAATTTCTTTTTTTTCTTGATTTCGGGGTATGGACAATTTGTAGATTTCGGAACGAGGCTTCCACTGGGTATGGGAAATTTGTCAGTGGCTGAGCGGACGTATCGTGGGTTTCAATGAATATGGTCTCATACCACGTATCTATCAACCAATCAAATCAAAAAATTCACTTTAGTCAATAGATAATGTTCAATCTTTATGAACCAAGTTATAGGTCTATCTACTTGTACTTTCTATTTGATGGTACGAAAGTCCAACCAGGGACCAGTACTATAAAGCTTTTACAATTGTATTTTCTAGAATTGCATTTTCTACTTTTTCATATAACTGACTAAAAGGGGGGCGCGGTGGCTCAGTTGGTAGAGGTGCAGGCTGCAAGCCGAGAGGTCCTCGGTTCGAATCCCACCTGCGACAACCGCGTTGTGTCCTTAGGCAAGACACTTCATCCCCATTGCCCACGTGGGGGTACGGTGACGTCGTGTACTAAGGTGTACTGCACGTCGATGGTGCACCTGTCTTCAACCAATCTAACCCTGCCTGTGCTGCAGTGCAGAGTTACAATGTTGGGGAGCTGACAGTTGCTCGCCGTTACTCGGTGGTTCTTTCCGGGTACTCCGGCTTCCTCCACCCGTAAAACTGTCGTGGTCATGATTAGCCATCGTGCAAAAACATGTGACCTTAAACTCCAATAAATAAATGACTAAAATGAATCATTAGCATTTTTTAAAGCTATGGCAGTTTGTCAACTGGGAAATTGCCACATCTTTGAAAATGCTAATGGTTCATTTATTTATTTATCTATTGGTGTTTAAGGTCACATACTTATTCACAATGGCTAATCGTGACCATGACAGCTTTACGGGTGGAGGAAGCCGGAGAGAACCACCAAGCATCGACGCGTAGCTATCAGCTCCTCAACATTCTAACTCTGCTCAAGCTCCGCTCAGGTAGGGTTACAGCGGTTGAAGACATGTGCACCATCGACGTGCAGTACGCCTTAGTACATTGCGCCATCGTGCCCCCATGCAGGCAACCAGGATAAAGTGCCTTGCACAAGGATACAACGCAGGTCGTCCCGGACGGGGATCGAACTAGGGACCTCAAGCATTTAAGTCCAACAGTCTACCACTGAGTCACCCCTCTCCCTTTCAACCCATTTAAAGTCGTAACTAGAAAAAACAATTCTTGATAATACAATTGCGAAGGTTGTATACTATTGGGCCCGTTACGCATATTGATACTGGGTTCATATGGGAGTGCCTGATTTAACCCTTTACCCAACGCAGACGATATCAAAATTTATTATTTTAAATATCATTTTTTGAAATTTTTCCAAAAATGTCAGCTAAACCATATCATGTGACCCCTCGTTGGAACGAGCTCGACGAGCTCGTTCCAACGAGGGGTCACATGATATGGTTTTGTTGAAATTATTGGAAAAATACTATTTTTTCAACTGCTGAATTTGCATATTACGCGGGCGGATGCGGCCAATTCGTTGGGTAAAGGGTTAATTCGATATTCGATTCGAGCGAACATTCGTGATTCGCCGAGCCCTAAAAAGTAACTCATCGTGTGTCTAGAAATTGGGGTATAATATCCCCACAGGACAATGACGGATGTGTTTATACTTACATGCCGGGGTTGTTGGTATCGTAGTTGGTGGAAAGGTTACATCACTGTTACCTGAAAATAATAAAAATACAATTTCAGTAAGATGAACATCACACATTGAGTATCTTTGCCACAAAACGAACTTTTAGCTGTGGTGTCGTCAAATTTAAATAGCGAGTAATCCCTTGACTGGACTGGTTACGTGAAATAATTCATGAGAGGTGGGGGACGTTGTACAAACACGAGTGCGCGAATGCGCACGAGTGTTTTACAATATAGTCGCTAGCCTCATATGAATTATTTCACGTAACCAGTCCAGTCAAGCGATTACTTTGTTTATTACTTTTCATTATTAACGATAATTATATTATTTAACCCTTTACCTAACGTAACGGCCAAAATCGACCAGCGCTATTCTCAAAAATCGTCAATTAATTTTCATTATTTTTTTCATTTTTTGTCTCTAAAGCATAGGTTATGACCCCTCACTGGAACAAGCTCGTCGAGCTCGTTCCAATGAGGGGTCATAGGCTATGTTTTTGAGACAAAAAATTAAAATAATAGTTATTCAAGAATTTTTGTTTGCTAGTGTCGTCTGCTTTTCATGTTAGGTAATCGGTTCAAAAAAAACAAAAAAAACAATGAAGTCCCCATTACACCCACGGCAAAGCGTCTTCGTTTGCGCGCACGGACACATGACCCACTTGCTGATTGCATAATTCACTTGTGAAGTTATCGTTTATAATCAAACCCGAAAATCCCAGTAAATCACTCTTTGGAAAGTAATAAAAACAAATATTAAATAAGCTCAACAAAAGAAACAACAATCAAAAAGTGAAATAAAAAGTGAAAAAAGTGATATATTTCAAGTCCACAAAAACTATCTCTTTTAAACGTCATCCCTTACGAAAGTCACGCGATTTCAATAATCTGGATAACATTGGTCGAAAAATGTCCAGTTTGTCGAAGTGCATACATTGCAACCGCCGTGGACTAGTCACTATCCACGAGTGGCCAAAATGTCCACGGCCGCAATAATATTAATTTCCAAACACTAATTATAGGAATAATCATCAAAAATGTAATTATGAAGCACCGAACAACCCGGTGCTTCCAGGGATGTGGCGATTGGGGTGTGTGTGTGGGGGGGGGGGGGGGTGTCTCACCCCCCACCCCCAGATAGGAGTATTTTTTTTTCAATAGTTGGAAATTCCGAGGTCAAAAATCAAATAGTTGGAAATTCAATAGATTAACATTGTTCATGAAAAATATTAAAATTCCAACTAATGATGAGAAATTTTGATCTTTTATTTCCAACTGGAAACTTGAGTTTCAAATTTCCTACTCTAAAATTGACATGCCCTCAAAATTTCGACTCTGACATCAATCCGGTACAATGTAAATTTTCTGACCCAGACACATTATAAATGATGCTTTTTCCGTTTAAGGACAAGTGAAAATTTTCAAAAGGGTTCATAACCCTTTACCCAACGCAGACGGTTTCAAAATTCATTATTTTAAATATCATTTTTTTTAATTTTTTAAAAAAATGTTAACAAAACCATATCATGTGACCCTTCTTTGGAACGAACTCGACGAGCTCGCTCCAAAAGGGGTCACATGATATGGTTTTGTTGAAATTTTTCGAAACATAATATTTTTTCAGCAGCTGTATTTGCATATTACACGGGCGGATGCGGCGATTCCTTCGGTAAATAGACAAAACTACATGTATGTTTCAATGAGTCGTTTTGTATTCAATGAGTCAGATGTGCGTAGAAAGAAAACGTCGAGACCGAAGGTCGAGACGTTTTCTTTCTACCCACATCTGACGAACTGAATACAAAACGACTCATTGAAACATACATGTGGTTTTGTATTTATTACATGACCCAAGCACCTACTGACCTAATTTTCTTTTCTATCAACAGTGGTAAACACCATGCACTTTATGCAGTCGCATTGCATAAAAAAAGTCCCGGTTGGAACAGGCTGGTGTGCAATACGGAATTCCGTATTGCACAGCCGTATTGCACGCCGTATTGCATAAGAGAGACTGCATGGGCATGTAATAACGGGTTAAAAGATACCGGCACAGCGCTGTTTTCCATATTCGTCGAAATAAGGTCTAACTGAAAGACAAATGTGAAGTTTGTTTTTACTTGTTTCTATTCATAGCGTATGCGCTAATGAAAACTATCTGGGCTTGCTTGTGAAGATATTCGTTTCATGGGGTGTTTTTTCCACGTGTATCAGAAATTATAACACGAGTTAATTTCTGTTTTCATCAGATCAATTCGGTCAAATTCGTTTTTGTGTTCGCAATGTCGTATCTTCTGCAAATTTGTCTGAATGCAAATTTTTTTTAACCACGTATGTAAGTAAATTTCTGTTGCTCCTGACGTCCAAAGTGGTTATTTAACATTCTTCTTCATGTACAAGCAAAATTGAGAGTCAATATTTTTTTAAAAAGTTAACTGCTTATTGCGTTCTTTAACCATTTTAATCCTTTACCCAACGAATCGGCTGTATCCGCCCGCGTAATATGCAAATTCAGCAGTTGAAAAAATATTATATTTCAAAATATTTCAACAAAACCATATCATGTGACCCCTCGTTGGAACGAGCTCGTTCCAACGAGGGGTCACATGATATGGTTTTGTTGAAATTTTTTGAAAAATTTTTAAAAAATGATATTTAAAATTTTGATGTCGTCTGCGTTGGTTAAAGGGTTAAACCACAGAAGCCGCTTTTCCGGCCCAGTAACATGATACTTCATAATTTCATTAAGTAGATTGACTTTTGAATGAAGGTGTGGTGTGGACCAATCAATATTTTCAACGTGCAGGCTTGGTGCACGTTGAAAATATTAATTGGTCTACCCCCAAATAAAGAATATGGATTATTCCCGTTGCTGCCACTGAACTGATATGGAAGATACTACTCGGGTTTAAAGGGTTAACACAGAAACTAAACCTTAACTAGCGTTCCGTGTCATTAGCGTTAAATAACCGTAATAAACGCAGTAAACTGGAGGCTATGTGGACAGTACACAGGAAAAGGAGGATTTCTGTGAAGAATGCCGAGTCTGACAACGCGTAGTTAAAATCACTCAAATATTGATTGGGTCTCAGTTGGATAAATTGCAGTGAAGGGGGTGTACGAATGGATTTGCACATCTTAGCCCTTTACCCGACGAATCAACCGCATCCGCAAATGGAATTTACAATTCAGCAGTTAAAAAAAATTCTTTCAAAAAATGTCAACATTTTCTTTACCCACATGATTTGACCCGCTCATGGGAACGAGCTTATGATATGATTTCGCTGGCTCTTTTTTTTTTGAAAAATTAAACACAAAAAGTTAAAATAACAAAATTTGATGTCGTGTGTTGGAAAACAGTTTAAAGCCTACAGTTGGAACATTTTGACTCCGAAAACCTGGGTGCACTGCGAATATCGCGTGTGATATTTGGTTTGGCAAAAGAATTCGGGCTCTGTCAAGCAAGTTATCCAGTGGGATAGCTGCACCTTCTAACCAGATACCAAAATTATTTCTTGAGCGAGAATTGAACTTTACATATTCCAACGCGGTACTTCGACACACCTGAAAATATGTCATTTCTCATCCTCAGAGATTGAAATCATTTTCCTATCTAATAAAAAGTGCACATATTCATTTTATCACGTGATCTGATATTTAGTTTCGGCCATTAACCTTATTCTTTGGAAGCGATAATTTTAGAATGGAGAAAGCATTATCATTCAACAATATTCCAGAAGTGGACTTTGTGTACGCGGCTGTATTCTTGCAAGAAACGCGAACCCTTCTCGAACCCTTATTTACATTTCGTACATTACTTATCGAAAAATATGGCTTTTGTTTTGACGCATTCTGTTACTGGGGACTACTTTTTTGAATCTCTCTACCAAACAACGCACTGTTTTCAGCAGCGTAATTCGAGGCCTCAAAGGGACCACTGCTTCGTCGCCAGTTTATAGTGAAATCCACGGAACCTGTCCAACATACTCAGGGATGTGGCTAGAGGGTTTCAGCTGGGGGGCGGGGGGGGGGGGGGGGCCACCGGTGTAAATTCCAGCTGTGAGTGGTTTCGATAGGTGGTTGCACTGCAGTGCTGGGTGATATCTTTTAACCCTTTACCCAACGAATCGCCCGCATCCACCCGCGTAATATGCAAATACAGCTGCTAAAAAAATATTATTTTTCGAAAAATTTCAACAAAACTATATCATGTCGAAAAATTTCAACAAAACTATATCATGTGACCCCTCTTTGGAACGAGCTCGTTGGAAATAAAAGATAAAAATTTCTCATCGTTAGTTGAAATTTTAATATTTTTTATGAACAATGTTAATTTCTTGAATTTCCAACTATTTAATTTTTGACCTCTGAATTTCCAACTATTGAGAAGAAAAATACTCCTAACTGGGGGGGAGGGGTGAGACCCCCCCCCCCCCCCCCCCGCCCACACACACAAACACACACACCCATTGTCGCCACATCCCTCAGCATACTGGTCTGGATCAAGCCTTTGGTCGGCTTAGTGTTGCGGATCGGACATCAAAATACCGGTCGGGTACCGTTCCAGGGATGGATTGCGAACCGGACAGGTCCCGGCCCCTCACCGAAAGAAATCCAAGCCGTTCCTGATATGAGACGCCTGTCCGTTATGAGTGATAAGTGATACAATATATAGTCCACTGAGTGCAACAAGGTGTCAACTGCAAGGCTAAAGCACAGCAGATGGCTCGTTGTGTCACACAATTTTTGCATGAAAAGATATAAACTTCGCTTGTTACAAAGGCAGAGTGCCTTTATGGAATTCTTCATTTCCTGCTAGTTTATCAAACATGTTGATACCCACCAAAATCCTTCGGTCACCCTCCACCACGGAAAACATTACACGGAAGACGCAAACTGCCCTATATTGGTTAAATGCACTGAAGTGGGCCGCTTTGTACCGGTCCAGTGAAGCATTTGGACTGGTCCAGTGAAGTATTTCCGGGGGCAGGACCGTATCGGCCCGCTGTTTTGGGACCGGACTCCCATCGGCCGTCCGGTGCAGTGCGCATCATTAGTTCGAACCAGACCTAATTTAATGACCGCTTTTCCTAAATTCCGCTTTAAACTGCGCACGAGTTGGAGAATCTTTTATTTTACTAAATCTGGTTGTCATTTGCTTATCTCGAGAGAGTTAACAAAAATCAACCCATTGGGAACTTGTACATGTATTTAAAAAATTGAACGTTGTCTGTGTAGTTTTTTTTTATTTTTCAGTAGTCTGTTTCTTAGTAACACTTCCTTTTTCATTCAGCATATTATCCGTGTATTTGTTGATGATGTGTAGAGTACTGCGCTAGTTCCTGGAGGATGCTATTAAAGTTGAAATTCACCTTATCTATCATCGTTGAATCAAATTTTAAATTCAAACCTGCACCGAAAGAAACCTGAATTGTTGAAAACGTAATAAGGGGAATAACTCTAAATTATAGTTCAAAAATACCTCCCACACTTTCAGTAAAAATCAATTCTGATAACTGTCACTTGAGAAGACACTCGTTTTCATTTTCTGATATTTTACCTAATTTTGTAGTATTTATGGGAGTGTATATAAGATAAAGCTGTATATAAACAATTATTGTCATGTGAGACGAAAACCGTATGAGCTGAACATGAGGTTGAAGACGGTAAAAATATGTTGGAATATTCTGTGAACCGCTTGTATCAGTACTGGAAAGGAGGGACAGGAAAGAAAGTATAAATGGGTCGCAAACGCATCGAAAGTGCTTGTAGGAGCTAACACAGCTAACAAATCAGATATTTGAACAATAGCCGAATCGCCACCTCTTAATCGAGGAAAAGCGAGGCCACAAAGATGCCGCCATCGCGTAAGGCCACAAAATCCACGGCGTGGAGGCCGTGTGTGAGCATTGCTTCGAAATGTTGGACTTGGTCACCAGGCCGTCTATAAAAAATAGAGCTCAACCTGAACCGAGGGAAAATGGCCGATACCAACAGATCCTAACCGCGCTCTACGAGTAGCCTAATTTCTATTGCTCAAATATCATGATTCTCGAATTTTAATTGTGATCTCTCATTTCATAGAAGAATAACTATCGTACCAAAATCGAAACACTTAAGATGTTAATGCTATCCTTTCCACAGATATAACCACACACGGTTAAGCCCTAAGCCACACATAATCTAAAGAAACACCTAATGTTTTCTATCAAAATACAACGCCAACACTGTACCATAAGGGTACCGGCCGCCATTATTATTTTATGGAGAATTGAGAATCTCCTGCGAGGCCATTCATGGTTGCAGTCTATTAAATTCGTTTCGTTGCGAGGTTTGAATCTGAATCTGAATATTGTTACTGTGCAGGCCGCGTAGTTACGTATTATAACACAGGTTGGGAAGATGATGGTAATTAGTTGCGCCCTGTGGCCTTGACACAGGTAGAATCGATAACGGTGTGTTTGCTAGCGTTTACCTCGGCTCGAAACAAATTTAATTGGCGAGCTTCATAATCTTCGTTACAAACTCAATGAATGTGCGAGATTTTATCAAATAAATGACGCTTCAAAGAATATCGGACTTCACTATTTTGGATCAAAACAAGACGCTTCCATGTTAAAAACTACGTTACTGCCCTTGACCTCCTTTCTTTATTTAAAATCAAACTTTTGAGTTTTGGGCGGTAATTTTGTCATCAAAGGCGATATAAATATAAACTTCTGGAATTGAATAATATGCGCATAATTTGTTATGCCAGGTTTACAATGGAACTCAAATTCCGCAGGCGTCATTTTTTGGACGATAAAATATAAAGAACATACCACATCTCACACCAGCATCTTCGTAATGGCTACAATCATGCCGACCCCACCCAAGACTTGGACAATCGGCAAGTGATGTTTCGTTACCCAGACATGCAACTTCGTCCATCCAAATTCTCATTCCGCTAGACGAACCGGTGTATTGTAAAGTGTACACGGCATCTGAACCACTCCTGCCAAAAAAATATTAATAACATTTGTGACATTACTTTCTGTTTAGTTATATGGAATAGGAAGCTGATCATTCAAACATCTATAGCTGAATCAATATTTTATCTCCCACAGTGTGTATGGACCGCAAGATATGTGTCTATATATGCTGTGAAGCTTCCCATTGCCCCGAGATTACGAGGAAGGGGGCAGCGCCTGTCCGTTTTGCCAGAAGTTCACTGGTGGGAAAGAATATACCTTCTGAGAACTGTAAGTGAGAAACTTCCGAGTATTCATTTCTAAAGCATTGCAAAGCCTCCTCGCACTCATGAGACAAATTGATCAATTTTTTTACCTTAGGTAAAATATTGGACATAAGCCATTTAATTTTTATTTTTTTAAAGTTTACACTGGTTATGAAAAGAGAGCATGCAGCAGCCAAAAGAACCGTGTGGGTGGGCGTGAGAAACAGATTTTTATTTTTTTTTTAGGCCTAATCTCTCTTTTTGTAGTGAGAATGCTACCGCTTGGACATGGTTGGACCTATTGTTTCTATCTAAATCAACCATATTCCAATACCAAGGCTTGTCTTTGGGATTAACGAAGGTTTAAGTGCAAGAAAAAGTCCAACGGACCAAAGGTGAAACTCACTGATAAAATATCACAAAATCACAATTAACTCCTTGCATGCTGCTGGTGGATATTCCAGACCAGGACTGGATTTCTCTTGCCGATGAAATAAGTATAATCTGGGCAAATTTAATCATATTTTACCCTTTTAAATTATATATAGAATAAACGTATAGTGTTTTCAAGTAAAAAAATTATTTTACAAGTAGGATTAAGAATGAAACCGACGAGCCTCTGGCGAGTCGGTTTCATTCTTAATTCTACGAGTAGAATATTTTTTTTACTTGAAAACACTATACGTTTATTATCCCATAAATCATTTACAGGGCAGTCATGACAAAATCGTGCTATAATTCGCTACAAAACACAGCGAGAAGTGAGGAGCATATTGGTCCACCTCGATCGACCAGCAAAATTGGCAAAAACAAACAAGGCGCAGTTATACGTTTCTGTCTAAAAATAATTCCCCTACAAACGTGAGCTAAACTTACAAAAATATTTTATTATATGAGCAGTGGGTGGTGTTTTCTACTGGCATTGTGTAATACTTTCAAAAAGATTTAAAGAAATCAACAATCGAACTATTAATTATGCTAGACAAATGTGGTAGAGGCTAGAGGTCAACAAGTCCGTCGCTACTAGGGGAATAAATTCTTTCAGTGTTAAACCTATGGGGAAAATTTATCACCCTACTAGGTGAATAAAGCAAAAATTTATCCAAGGCCTTTACTGTTCAAATGAACGGCCATTTATGGGAGAAATAGAGTTTTTCAACAATGATTCTTGTAGTTATATTTAGAAAAATGTTTCAGCGAATCTACTCATGGCTGCTTCACAGCAGCCACGAGATGATTTGATGAAAATATTTCGAAAATACTTAGCAGATTAAATAGTTCATTACGGAAATATCGTTCATAACACATCTGAAGCCTATGGCACACGATACAAATTTGGTTCGAAAAGTATTAAACCTGCTGAATTCAAAAAGTTATCCCTTGTGTCATGGAATGTTGAACGATGCTGAATGGTGGGGTTGCTTTGTGTGATGATGTTTCTGGTGTGGGGGTGGGAGTTGTTCTTCAAGCTCCAGTTATATGCATGACACCGTTTCTCATTATAAAGTAATGTCTTTACGGAAAGGGTTAAATCGTGCATGGTGAAAACACATTATCAGAACTGCTAACTGCAGATACGGTACTTACACTGGTACAAGTCCCAGCATCCTGCAAACAACCAAGGCATCGTTTACATCCCATCTGTCGTCACAGACTGTACCCCAGAGACCGTTATGATAGACCTCTACTCTACCATAGTTAGCGAAATCGCCATCTGTTAGTCTTATATCGAAATCACCTTTAAAATATTAAGTGTCATGTTTAAGTCAATTTGAAAACTATTGAATTATTTCAATATTAAGATACAAGGGGATGTTCCATTCCTTTCAGTAGCCATGAAATGACAGTGTCATAACAAATGAAATTGTATTTGCATAGAGGAAAATATTTCTATGATATATGCCCCTCGTTTCTTTAAATTTACAAGGACATAATCTATCCTAGACCTTCGTCGTGAGGCTGATAAGAAGTTACCTCCGGCTGATATCTCTGCTGATATGAAACTAACCAAGCAATAATCTATAAATATCGGGTGCGAATAAAGAACGTCATGGTTGTTTGGGCGCGATAAATGAAGTACTGGCGCACATCTGGAACTAGACTAAAACTGCCCCCAGCTTCTTCCCCGCCCACCATTCGACAAAGGGCTATAAGAGTCAAAGTTTCAATCAAATGATGAAGAAATACCCGAGGTGTCAGGCAATAGCATGCAAATTAATTGCTGGTCAGTTCACCCTGAACAAAACCACAAAAGATAACTTGAAGTTCAACCAAAATGTATTCATGCTCGATGAATTGGACAAACTTGTTCGCGGCAGATGCCTGTTGTGCAGTGGCGTAGGGGATGGGCCCGCAAGGCCCGCATTGCGGGGGGGGGGGGCTAGTAGGGGGGCCCCCCGTCTTGAAGGACGTCCCAACGCTGGAATAAAGAGGGAATGTGAGAGAGAGAGAGAGAGAGAGAGAGAGAGAGAGAGAGAGAGAGAGAGTGAGAGAGAGAGAGAGAGAGAGACTGTGTACCAAATACACATAATTTCAAACTCTCACTTCCACACGACGTACTCTTTGTAGTCTATGTATTATTCTTTTAACCCTTTACCTAACGTAACGGCCAAAACCGGCCAGCGCTATTCTCAAAAATCGCCAATTAATTTTCATTAGTTTTTTTATTTTTTTGTCTCAAAAACATAGGTTATGACCCTTCATTGGAACGAGCTCGTCGAGCTCGTTCCAACGAGGGGTCATAACCTATGTTTTTGAGACAAAAAAAAAATAGTTATTCAAGAATTGTTTTTGCAAGTGTCGTCTGCTTTTCAGGTTAGGTAAAGGGTTAAGTGAATGCTGCATCATTGTAACTGATAGGGGTGAGAAATGAACAATGTACATACATGGAGCCTCTCAAGTCACGCATGTTGGGCGTGCATGTGTGTATCGTTGGATGGTGGGGGGTGAAACTTAAAACATGTGATGGAAAAATCTACAGAGTCGTACTTTTAGAATCGATCCTATAGGCTATACCTTCATTTAATTTATGGCGTATGTACTACGTGGAATCCTGTATGCTGTGCACGGTAACAACACTAAATTTGCTCCCGTTTTAAAGGCAACCACCATTATGGAAGGGCCCCCGTCTCTATCTCGAGGAGGGGGGGGGGGCAAGATTTTCCGCTACGCCACTGCTGTTGTGGTGATACAGTACGGCCGCCGTGGACTGGTCGCTTTCCACGGGTGGTAAATGTTTCCACGGACAAAATAATATTAGACTCCAAACACTAATGATGGGAATAATGATCAAAAATATAAATTAATGAAACACCGGGTACAACCCAGTGCTTCATTAATTAAAATTTTGCTGATGATAATTTTTGTAACCTGAAAAACACACGCGTGGACGTCTCTTACCCACGTGTAATGTCTGAACCTTACTGCAATATCTTGGACTCATGTCAGATACTGAAAATAAGAAGTTTGACAAAGTTCCATTTGGTTTCAGGTATGTTTATTATTTATTTATCCCTTCGGGATTCATACATAATTTGTACCCATTCCCACACGTTCTTCCTACAATAAAGATTATAAAAATTGCATTCAATTCTTATAATTACATTCCGTAACTGTTTAAACTATTTTTACCAAACAACAAAGCAGAAAGACGAAATAAAACATGTACGAACGAACGAATCGAAAAACCACCTTCACACAAAAGACAAAGCGCACAACTCTGAGCTGAGCGCCGGTTCCGTCTAAATGATATCCCAAAGGCAAATAAGCTTTAATTTTCACAACTTTAGAAATTCTAAACGAGTATTTTAGTAATGGGCTTTATGCCACAGTTGGGAAATGTCACCAAAGAAACAGCAGCGGAGTTGATCACAGCAAGAGGCGCTAAAAGTTAAAAACCCACCCAAACACCGCCCGAATTACATTCTGTCAACTGCGCTCTACCGTAAATGCGGGCCAAAGTTAGACGAAATGTATTCATTGGAAAATGAATTACATTTGGTCATGACGTTTTCATCCAGCTGACCAATGGGAATTGAGTACTTGGACCCAAAACGTATAACTACATTAACAATGTAATTATTGCAATTTAACGACTGTGTCAAGCGATAGGACTGAAGCATTACGTTGACAGGCTTTTGTGGCTGTAAAAGCCGTTCTGGAGAACACAAGCGAAGTTACATTTTCTAAAAGATTTCAATTAACTTGGCAAACACAAGATAGATTTGAGTCGTCTCACATTGATCGCCGGCATGTATACTGTGAATGTGGAACTTGGGAAACTATGTCACTGAGAACCCACAAGCACATGTGCACCGATGAGACAAGCACTACATGCCACTTACGTGACAACGCTATCATCGGTTGATAACGAATGTCGAATACGGAATAATGAATAAATAACGGTTGTCACGTCCCCACCACATTGCACTCAAACACACTGTTGGCAATCTCATTCCGAAATGCTTTGTATGAAAATCATGAGCTAGTGTGGTTTTTTCCGTTTGTTCTCTTTTATTATTATTTTTTTTTTTTTTGTTAATCAACGAAAAGGGGGCATAATGTCGCCAGATATGGTCTTCCAACTGAATGCTATTCTTTACCTGTAACGTTCAACACTTATTTTTCTACATAATTTTAAAACATGAAGTCCCTTTTCATACTTATTAAATATTTCATGATAGTTCCATCCGGCATAGTGAAAAAGGGCGTCTACCCAGTGCGTCTTGTTTGTAATAACCTCACATAAATGATACCGATCAATGTTTTTCTCGATTGTTTGCTCCATACCGATTTTTCCCCTTGGCTAATTGTTACGTGCAGTGGCGTAGCCAGCCCAAAGAAAGTGTGTGTGTGGGGGGGGGGGGGGGGGGCAAACACGCAGAGCCTGGCTTAGCTCCATTTTAATAGGGAGGGGGTGAGGGTGGTGTGTGCGGGAAAAGCTTTCCAAGCCTTCACATCTCAGAATTTGGAGTCCCTAAAGTTTGAGTTGGATAACCAAGGTAACAATAATCAGGGTTTCCACTAGAGTGAAATAAATGTGTCCGATATGGGCGGCCAAGGGTCGTCGATGGGGGTTTTTGAATCCTGGAATTCAAAATGTTTCTACAACGGGCCGAACCGTGGTTCGAAAACCCCCATCTCCTTGCATCTGAGCGGATATTTTGAGGTTGTTCATGTATTGACGACTGTGTACCTTTTCACCGACACAGTGACACGACCCCCCCCCCCAGACCCCCCACCCCCACCCCCACCCCCTACGATTTTTATGCCATTTTTGGTCATATTCCGAGGACCAGCTTTGAGGGAAAGTGAGGGGACGCATCCCCCCAATCCCCTCCATGGCCACGCCACTGGTTACGTGCATTTTTAATGCAATGCATTTCAGTTTGCGAGGGCTTTTTTTTTTAATTTCGAACTGATACACCGCTTCGCCGTTTTGTAAGGTAACTATTTAATATCGTTTAGACAACTGATTAGCCGATAAAATTCATCTTTATCATGCAACAAGGAATATGTTTGTCTATCTGTCGCTGACAGAGATAACAAGCCCGCGAAAGGTCGGCGGACGATTGGGTTGGAGGCCTGAATTATAGTAATTATTATCAATTAATTCTATAACCATTTCTTGATGCCCAGAGTTTGTCCTATAGTTGCATTTAATTATTTATATCACGGTTGCTGTGTGTACTTCTCGTTACACGATAAAACGCAGACATTTGGAAATGCGCCAGGTACAGCACGGGTAGAAACCGGATTACGAGAAAGAAGGATTGGACATTACGCGTCTGAGTGATGTTATTACGTGAATGGAATGTTTCGACGAAAAACAGCCTAAACACGAAAGTTAATAGATTGCCGAGTTAGTACGGTTGAGAGTCTGACAGTTGCTCACCGTTGCTCGGTGGTTCTCTCTTCGTGTACTTGTTCACGCTCGCCTTTGGACCCCGCGAAACACAAGAGAAACCCCACCCCGGGTCCTTGATTCCATTGCACCGTACTCCACTCTCGTTGGGTCGTGTCATTATTATATTTACACATACCTGTTGTATACGGCGTCGTCTGGCTTGGGTCAACTTGAAAAAGAAAAAGAAAATATCACATTAGGAAACTTTTAACAAAATGCAATGCAGTGAAATGGATTAAAATGTTTGAAAATAATTGAAAATTGGTAAACACACAACGGGACAAACACATTCTTTATAAAACATACTTGAAACAAATAAGTGTTAGGATAGTAGCACTCTTCTCAAAATTTCGTCCCCTGAGTTCCAGTGTGTTCTATGTGCCAGTAGGCACATAGAACACATTGGAACTCAGGGGACGATTTGGCTTTCAGATATGCAAGTGTGAAATGGGAATGGAGGACCTTATCAAGTCGCATAGGTTTGTGATAAATGCAATACACAGCAGCATTTGCGGATCAGTTGATGGAAAAGAGTGGCTGGCAATGATAACACAATATACTCCCCAAGCCTAGCCTTTTCCTAACTTACCTGCTTGGTTTAATGTTTTTAGCATTTTCGTCCTAAAATATATTTTTGGGTAAAAATATTGAAAAATACCGAAACAAAACTGTTTCATAAACTTCAACAGATAAGATTTTTCTTGAATGGGCATATCGATTAGAAACTATTTTCTTCATTTTAGCACATACGATCATTATTTAGTGAGTTAACGCAATGTCATCTTCGATGTTTACATCAGATTCAGTTTCACGTTAATTCTAATCGCCATCTTGTACCATACGTCTCGACACGACCTACCTGCGAGTATAGTTAAAATTTTGTTTCGGTCATTACTTCAGATTAAAATTCATATGACACAAGACACTCTCCTGCTAACGATTAACTTTTCCGCCCACCAGTAACGGGAATTGTTGCATCTCAGATATCTTGTCCACCCAGTCCAGTAAACAAGTGGAAAGTGGATTATCACATAGTCTGTTCAAGTGTAGCACGTATCTGACAAGATATACGAATCATGATCCAAGTCTACACTTCCAATAGTATATACCATTTTGAGAGAGTCTTTATTTGTTTGTTTACTAAAGTCTATTGGTGCAGAAAGTCGAGTCACACAATAGGAGCATGCAAAATCACACATTTTCGATTCGAATCTGATCCTTCCGACTATGACGGCTCAAGTCCCACTGATAAAATATTCCAGCTATATCATCAAGGCATGCCTTCCTGGAAGGCATGCCTTGATGATGTAGTCGGAATATTACTCAGGAACGAGACTTACCAGCACTAAGCAAAGCACAGGACTAGCCGCTAGCAACAGCTCATCGTCAACTTTGTTTGGAAGCCTTCTTGCACTCGAGGGAAAAACTTTTATTAACTTGGGTAAAATATTAGAGGTAAACCTTTTAATTTTTATTTTTTTAGTTTGCTTTGGTTATAAAAAGAGGGCTTGCGGCAGCCAAAAGGACCATGCCGGAGGAGCATTTTTTTTTTATTTTTTTAGGCCTCTTTACTCAATAAACTATGATAATTGAATTATGTCAGTTAAAGTTACTAATATTTTTAAATGATTGAAAAATTGAAATAATACACAGGTATTGTTACACACTTCTATTTATATTATTTCTGAGACCCTATACGGCAATATAAGAGTTATTATGGCTGCCCTGATTGATACACGAGATAGTTTTAAATATAGCCAAGTCTAGATTTCAGTGTTGTCTTCTGCATATTCTCTAACGATTAACGCCTGAAAAATTGACGATTTAATGAAAAATGTCACATTAAATAGCACAAGTGTTTCTAAATTTTGATGAAGAATATTCAACAAGAAGTTCTCAAGGGTTCATATATTCATTTGAATCTGAGAAATTGGCAGATTCAGAACAGCAGAACTTACAATTGAGGAATGAGTGTGTGGTGGTGGGATGGGGTGGATTGCTCCACTTTCAATGCTACCTTTCCACGAAGTTTTCAGGTATTTACCCTGATTTGCATTACAAACTTGTGGAAGCTCCGTGACTCACGGTACGGCATTAGACTTTAACGCGAAAGGTCCAAGGTTTGATCCCTGCCAGGGGTAACTGTTTTGGTCACAATCAGAGACACCGCATCTTCTTTTCATAACTTTTCAATAATTGCTTTCTTTATTTTCTCAATATCCGTCAGTCGCGTTGTTGTTTGTTGTATCTGACCTGGAATTCATCGAAATTTAACCAAATCGGATCTCCTCGTTCTTTTCCGGAATGTAATCGCGGAAATGAGCGAAGGGGTTTCAGTCACACCCACCGGCTATGATTCGATTGTAAGCAGTTTCGTCGATACTTTGTACAAATGTTTGGCATTCATTTAGTTAACCTATCACCTGTCACAACTAGAGAACGACAGTCACAACAACAAATAATAGAGTTTAAAAGGCGTCTTACATGATATGGCCGTTACGTGGGTAAGGTTTTGCATAGCCTCTAGTAATGTATAGATGTGAACCAAACTTGTATGTTTAATTTTTAATCGGAAAAAAAAGAGTTTTCTTTTGCTTACCACATCCAACACCTGCATCCTCATGGTGGTCACAGTTGTGAACTCCTAGCCCGCTATTAGAACAGTTTTGAAGAGATGTTTCAGTTCCGATGCAATGGACGTCGTCTAACCATATTGTTGTTAAATTGGAAAGACCGAAAAAGGCAAGAGGATATGCCTGCCCTCCACTGAAATAAAGAAAGTGTAATATTATGAATTAGTTGCATTTTTTCTTCTGACTGATGAAAGCGAATCGTTACTCAGATTAAGTTATGAGTGCTGTGAGCGACAGTTGAATGCCTCGTGGAATTTCTCCTTGAAATAGACGATATATATAGAATAAACGTACAGTGTTTACAAGTCAAAAATGTATTCTACGAGTAGGATTAAGAATGAAACCGACGAGCCTCTGGCGAGTCGGTTTCATTCTTAATCCTACGAGTAGAATAATATTTTCACTTGAAAACACTATACGTTCTTTTTTGTTTATCCCATAAATCATTTACAGGGCAGTCGCGGTGAAATCGTGCTATTACTCGCTACAAGACACTGCGAGAAGTGAGGAGCACATTGGTCCAATTCGATCGATAAGCAAAACTGCCAGAAATAAACAAGGTGCAGTAATGCATTTCTCTCTAAAAATAATTCCCCTACAAACTTGAGCTAAAGTTGCGAAAATAATTTATTAAATGAACAATGTTTATCTTTCTTATTTTCGTTGTTTATTGTTGTTTTTTTAGTCGTCGATTGAACTTGAGTTTTAAAAACAAAGCAGACGACACATGCATTTGTTTATTTACACTTTCCTAATTTGGAAAATGAAAAATCACTCATCATGCTCCTGCCTTTCACATTCGAATTTGTATGCTTTTCAACGCTTGGTTTCGATTTATTTTCTTTGCTAATTGTTGTTCGTTTTATCGTTAGACTGAGTTGAAATGTGTCATATATTCTAACACTAAACATTTCAGCGACGGTCAACGTTTGATAAATGTCGGTTCATTTTGTCTCGCACAAACGTAAAACAGGTCATGATAACACGAATGCGGTAGAGGTCAGAGGTCAACAAGTCTGTCTGTACTATAGGTATAATTCTTTCAGTGTTATACCTACTGGGAAAATTTATCACCCATCTAGCAGCTGCTGCTAGGTGAATAAAGCGAAAATTTATCCAAGACTTTTATTGTTCGAATAAATGTCCATTTATGTGATAAACAATTAAACTCACGTAGTTGCATCCTCACTGATCTCCTTTTAATTGATATCCCTGTGTTTAAAAGCTGGGACTCTAGACCTATATAGTGATGCAACACGCAACGACTTATAGGTGTGATGCCTTACGTCTCACCACAGTTTCGTCATTTGCAAAACCGTCTGAGTACCAAATTCTTAACATACAACAGAATATAAAAGCTTCTTGCTGTTATGGAGAGGTTTGTTTTTTATTTTTATTTTCCTTTTTTCGGTTTTAAGCTTATATTCATGACAAGAATTTGCGAACAAGTTATACAACTTAAAATTAACGCCTTTCCTTATCTCAATAGCGTGGGAATATGGGATGACCTACGTCCCGCCAGCAACTTTGTGGCGTTGCTTCTTAGAGAGGATCCATAGCCTGCTAAAATGTGTCTCTCTCGGCATAGGGGACCATTCACTGTCGACCGCTACCCACCGGACGATACGCTGTGACAGTATCACCTCCCACTCGATGCTGCAAGAGAGCGTTTGAAGACCTCGTGAACTTTTCTGGTCGCACATCGATCCTGGAAGCTCTGGCATGGGCGACCAGTGCACTTATACACTCGGCCACCACTTTCTTGTGTAAAGTATTTCTGTTTGATTAGAGTACAAAATAAAGCAAATTTGTTATTTTAGAATGTTAATCGTACTTCATAAAAAACGATTTCGTTTTGTTTTGTTTTTGTTTTTGTTTTTCGTTTTTCCCCTTTTATTCTATTATAATTACATTGTTAATGTAGTTATACGTTTTGGGTCCAAATACCCAATTCCCATTGGTCAGCTGGATGAAAACGTCATGACCAAATGTAATTCATTTTCCAATGAATACATTTGGTCGAACTTTGACCCGCATTTACGGTAGAGCGCAGTTGACAGAATGTAATTCGGGCGGTGTTTGGGCGGGTTTTTAACTTTTAGCTTCTCTCGCAGTGATCAACTGATTTTATTCTTGAACTTGTCGTTGCATAGGTGATTATAGTTTACTGGTATGTTAAATAAATTGTTTTGAACATTCCAAGTTTCGTTGCGAAAGACGGCAATTTGACAAATTTGGGTCAATGCCGAAAACCGGCGCTCAACTCAGAGTTGTGCACTTTGTCTTTTGTGTGAGGGTGGTTTTTCGCCTCGTTCGTTCGAACATGTTTTATTTCGTCTTTCTGCTTTGTTGTTTGGTAGAAAGTAGTTTAAACAGTTACGAAATGTAATTATAAGAATTGAATGCAATTTTTATAATCTTTATTGGAGTATGAACGTGTAGGAATGGGTACAAATTATGTATGAATCCCGAAGACGGATTTATACATAATTTGTACCCATTCCCACACGTTCATACTCCAATAAAGATTATAAAAATTGCATTCAGTTCTTAATTGTGTGTGTTTTTGTTTTAGTAACAGTAAGGCAATGATAGAAAATGATATAATTTCAAAAATCAGTCCTGTCAAACAGGTGCGGACAATTATCAACTATCCATGTCAATCATTAGACTTGATTCAAACCGCGATGCACAATAACATAACAAATCAACGACCAATATAGGAACGTGCCAATATGCAGTACAGCTAGTTTAATACTCACGTGAATCCCAGCATACGACAAACAACTTGAGCATCATTAACGTCCCAGAAATCGTCACACACTGTTCCCCATTCTCCATTATGGTAGACTTCAACACGTCCTGAACTCGGCGAATATCCATCGACTAATCGAATATCAAACGATGCTGTAAAAATCGATATAGAAAATGACTTTCACAGTAAGAAATACCCCTTTACTTAACTGGTAGAGTGCTAAATTATTTTTGGTTATCCAAATTTGTCCATGTCTCTTTGCCTTGTTACAATTTATGGGAGAGTGCCCAATGACACTCTCCCATAAATTGTAACAAGGCAAATACTCACAGACTAAACAGTTTTAATTCAAAAATCATATGAAGCATATCCGCAGAATATGAAGCCTTTAAGTTGTGGCACCTGCACTTCAGAGTAAAGCCCAAATATGGGCTTCCAGCACTCTACCAGTTAAATAGTACAATGCTGGAAGTCGGGTACTGTAACTTAAAGGCTTCATATTCTGTGAATTTGATTTGCATTTCCTTTGAAATGAAATTATTTAGTCTCTATAGATGTACCCTGTTACAATGCGCAGGAGAGTGCCTAAAGGCATTCCCCACGCATTGAAACAAGGCAAGAACGTGACCACATTTTGATAGCCAAACAAAATTTAGCACTCCACCAGTTAACATTTGCAAAAACAACTACTGCATAACTGAAAGGGAGCGAGGTTGCTCAGTGATTAGAGTATCGGCCTTCAAACCGAGAGGTCCATGGTTTCATCCCGTCCAAGGGGAACTGCGTTGTGTCATTGGGCAAGGCACTTAATCCCGATGGTCCGCATGGGTGGGGGAGGCGGGTACACGGCTGCACTGTATAACATGGCGACTGCACGTCCATGGTATACTTGCTTTCAACCCATGCTAACCCTGCTGGTGTGGAGCTAGTGCATTGGAGAGCTTGACAGTTTCTCGCCACTACTCGGTGGTTCTCTCAGGGTACTCCGGCTTCCTCCACCCGTGAAACTGTCCGTATCGAGGTGACCCTGGTAGTCGAAAGAGTAGTTAACATGAAAAGAAAAAATAACTAAAAACATACTTTTTACTTCAAAAACATAGCTTTGAGCCCGAACTACACGAAATCGTCCCAGCCAATACGATAAGCTGTGTTTTTTATGCAAAAACTGAAAACATAATATATTGCGAATAGATCTGGGTAGGTTTGGCCGTTATGTTATAATTTTACACACGCGGACAGGAGTATAATTGTTTTACTACTCTCTTCACTAAGACAATAGTGGAAGATTATTACATATTCCAATATTAAAGCTCACCTGCATAGCACATCTCAAGGACAAGTTGGAATCCTTTACAAATGAACGACATTCGATCATTTGGTAGGGTAAAACAAATAATATATCAGGCCACAACCACAGGTCTGCAGGTTGAAAATATACATTGATTTACATCTTTTTTTATTTTGATGAATTTTTAGTGAAATTTCGTCTTTACTCTTCAGTTCATTGTTGGCATGAATGTGTGAATGCATGAACAAACATAACCATTTTCAAAGTTATTTTATGGTTCGAATTGTCGTTGTAGGGGGTTACAACGATATAGGTTTATCCCTCAAATTTACATTAACCCTTTACCCAACGTAACGGTCAAAACAAGATAGCGCTATTCTCAAAAATCGCCAATTAATTTTCATAATTCTTTCATTTTGTGTCTCAAAAACATAGGTTATTACCCCTCGTTGGAACTAGACAAAAATTAAAAAAATTAGTAATTCAAGATTTTTTTTTTTACAAGTGTCGTCTGCTTTTCATGTTAGGTAAAGGGTTAAATAAGTTTAACGGTCACTTTTTTGATATTTTATTAGAAAGAGGTCCTTAAGTAAATTTTAATTTATTCCGTTAAATACAGTTTACCATTTACCCACAAAGGTGCAATCAATTGTGAATTTTAATAGCAATCAGTAAACTATTGGATGAATATTGGATCTTGGAACTGGACAACTTATTATGAATGTCAAAAGTTAATAGATTTCCTTAATTCCGGCCAAAGCGCAGCCACGTCTCAGGCAATCTCCACTAGTCAATATGAATGATATGCCACTTTTATGCTATTAGTTACCAATGAATTTCCACTGTGTAAAGTTAAGTACCGGTACTCTGTTTCGTATACTTATGTACACCGATGTGGAGCCGAAGAGTCCATCATCTTTCAAACCAGTGCAAATTTTCTTATATACTTTGAACTCATTATTGATACCTCCCAGAGAGCTAGCATGTTTCTGTCATAATATTGTGGTAGAAAAGAAAGCACGGTAAAGAGAGTACAAGCTGTTTTTTTCATTAGCTGCAGTAAGCGTTTCTGGAATGGATGAGTATACTTTATGAAGGCGCTTTCTTCATAGCCTATTGTGGGCTGTTCAGCTTTGTTTCTACTGCTTTGAATTTTTTTTTTAACGACACATTAACCGCCAGGGTCATATCATGTCGGTGACAGTTTTACGGGTGAAGGAAGCCGGAGCACCCGGAGAGAACCACCGAGCAACGACGAGCAGCTGTCAGCTCTCCAACATCGTAACTCTGAACTCTGCACCGCGGCAGAGGCAGGGTTAGATTGGTTGAAGACATGCGCACCATCGACGGACAGTACGCCTCAGCACACAGCGTCATCGTGCCCCCATTCAGGCAATCAGGGTTAAGTGCCTTGCCCAAGGACACAACGCGGGAGTGCGAATCAGTCGCTGAAATAGTCACCTGCTTTTGAATACATTTGGTCTACTTTACTTAACCCACCGCACACTGATGTCATAAAACCAAAATTTCAAGCAGTTATGTTTTTCCCATAATCGAACTTGGAAGTTAACCATTTCAATCTTGTTTGACAGAGCTCAATGAGCTCTGTCAAACAAAATTGAATTGGTTGAATTACTAATTGCATTATGGGAAAACTATGGAGGTTAAAATTTGGATATTTCGACGCCAGTGTGCAGAGGCCAGAGGGTTAAATAATAATATTCTCTGCAGTCAAGTATCAAATCAGATGTATTCCCATCTGTAGATTACTTACATTTAATCAGCTAGTCTGGTGATGACTATGCAAAAATTAACTACAATAGTATCCATCTACAATATCAATGTTTTGTTATTCCCTTCTAACTTCTGATTATGGACAAACTTTGTTGTGGTGTAATCGTCTCATAAATTCTCTTTGCAGCTGATATGTTTATATGATGTACACCTTTTTATTTACGAAATAATTTATGCATACCGTGCTGAAATGGTTAAAGTTTACTCACGGTTGGCAGTGGTAGAAACAGTGGACACATCTGTAAATAAAACAAAGGTATGCAGACAAATAACACAGACTGGCTAGATGTTTTTGACTTTGGTAAAATGAAGGGGTACAGCAGCAATATTTATTTATTTATTTATTTATTTATTTATTTATTTATTTTTATTTATTTATTTCTGTTAAAGGTTACATACTTCTGCATAATGGTAAATCGTGACCGCAACATGGAGAACAATTCAAGTTCATGTAATCCTTTATACCCATGTTGCCCATTTTAGAGGTTGTTCTTCAAGCATTGGTGACTAGGTCCTATTTTACTAGTAAAACAGAGTTTGTTTACCACAATAAACAAGCACTGCTTTACTTCCCATGGTCTCCCATGGAGGTTGGCACGGCAAAAAAGAGTACAGACTGGAGAGGTTGAGTTGGAAGGATTTACGGAATAATGCTTGTCACTTTTGGAGATATACTCTCGTACAACCTTTGTCATAATACAGCTTGGAAGAGCCGGGTAGAGTTTAGTAAATAACGTGTAATTACGAAAACGTAACTTGTAATTATGAATTAGTAAATTGTTATTACAAAATTATATCTTGAAATTGAGAATAATAACTTTCATTCACGAATTAATTGCAATTTCGAATCATTGACGTGTAACTGCTAATTAATAACTTGTAATTCCGAAATAATAATTTGTAATTACGAAATAACTTGTAAATACGAGTTAACTCAGCCAATTGAACTCCAGTCTCCACAGTTAGTTCTTGTGCGGTACCATAAACCGGCTTGTCCGTATACTGGTTACGAAATACGTAATTTCCAGTTACTATTTAGTGCTTACAAGTTACTATTTCGTGATAGCAAGTTATTTTGTAATTACATGTCATTTCGTTATTATAAGTTATTAATTTGTAATTACGTGTTGTTAATTCGTAATTATAAATTATTATTTCTAATTACAGATTATTAATTCGTAATTACAAGTTAGTCATTCATAATTACAATTTACTATTTCGCAATTACGAGTTATTTCATATTTCCAAGATATTATTTCGTATTTACAATTCATTATGTTGTAATTAGAAGTGCTGGAAACAAATTTCAGTAACTTACGTTACGCGGTAACGTATATATATGTTACGCGAATTGGATATGGCTAACTTCGCTCAGATGACCCCTGTCCAGTCATATTCATGATTTTGTTAACATAGATCTCAAATTGTTGTATAATAGCCTGCTGCAACTCTTTCAACACGAGAGGCCGCTTTTCCGGTCCAGGAACACGATACATCATAAGTTCATTAAGTAGGATGGCTACTAAGTGAACGTGTGTGGTAGAATAATTAATATTTTTGAAATTTACTTTACCCCCAAATAATGGATATGGACTCTTCCAATTTCTGCTATTCAACTGGCATAGAAGATACTACCAGTGTTCAAAGGTTTAAACTAAGAGACGGGACATGATGTAAGTATTCTAACACTAAGCCAATAACATACATTATTTATTAGAAATGATTTTCTTTCCCAGAACTGCCCTTTATCAGACTCTGCCGGCATAACTTCAATATCGGCCGACATCAAACAGGTACATCGTTACTATGAGAAACCTAATTGCTTACATCGAAACCTTAAACCGTTACTTTTTGAATGCGATCAGGAAAACTCGTGTTATGGGACATAATGGAGTAGTTTGAAGCGGAGTGTATGAATGACGAGTCATTAACAGAGGCAATGAGTGAGGATTGGGTGTGGTAGAGAAGAAAGAAGAGATTTGCATAGAAAATTCAATGCAAACTAAAATTCAGAAATCGTATGAAGTGATTCGTCGAAGTAAGAGAACAGAGAGTTCAGCTATCCGAACATCGCGCTTCTGCGGTGGGGAACCTGAGACACTCGATCAGCTGAACTAGGAGAAGGGGAAACTTTGCACTTGGTGAAGAGAATGAGAAACAAAAACATTGCCATAAAACAACAAACAGATCTGAGAACATTTTGTAATTATGTGACTGGGTTTAATTAAGAATTGACTGCAATTTTTTATAATCTTTATTGGAGTATGAACGTGTGGGAATGGGTACAAATTATGTATGAATCCCGAACGTAACGTGTGGGAATGTGTACAAATTATGTATGAATCCCGAACGGATTCATACAATTTGTACCCATTCCCACACGTTCATACTCCAATAAAGATTATAAAAATTGCATTCAATTCTTATAATTACATTCCGTAACTGTTTAAACTACTTTTTACCAAACAACAAAGCAGAAAGACGAAATAAAACATGTACGAACGAACGAGGCGAAAAACCACCCTCACACAAAAGACAAAGCACACAACTCTGATTTTTAATTTTCACAACTTTAGAAATGGAAACGAGTATTTTAGTAACGGGCTTTTTGCCACAGTTGGGAAATGTCACCAAAGAAACAGGAGCGGAGTTGATCACTGCGAGAGGCGCTAAAAGTTAAAAACCCGCCCAAACACCGCCCGAATTACATTCTGTCAACTGCGCTCTACCGTAAATGCGGGTCAAAGTTCGACCAAATGTATTCATTGGAAAATGAATTACATTTGGTCATGACGTTTTCATCCAGCTGACCAATGGGGCTTGAGTATTTGGATCCAAAACGTATAACTACATTAAAAATGTAATTATTAAATAAAGATGCAATTACTTGGTTCATATCAGCACTCGGTAACTTCACATCAGACTTCGACTTTCGGTATCAGTCTGATGTGAAGTTAACTCGGGCTTATATCTCACCCGATATGAAATGGACCAAGCATTAATAACCTCCAATAATTGCTACTGGTTAAACACCATTACTGGTTGAACTCCAGTGGTATCTTCCATGCCAGTCCAATGGCATCAATTAGAAGAGTCCATATTCATTATTTGGGGTAGACCAATCAATATTTTTAACGTGCAGCCCTGGAGCTGCACGTAAAATACTGATTGGTCTACCCCACACATTTACTGATCATCCATTGTATTTAATGACGTTATGGCGTATAATGTCGCAGGTTGGAAAAACGGCCGCTAGGGTTCAAAGGGTTAATGACATGGTGGGTTGTTTTCTGGCGAGTCCAACGTTGTTATGTGCGTTTACTATTGCCCTGCAGAACCCTTTAAAACTGTTTATCTCTTCTCTTTGCGACCTATTCTATAACACAAGCGCACATTGTGTTCTGTCGTTTCTCGAAGAAATCAACATTTTATCTACATTTTAAATTGTTTTTTTTTTAAACATGATTTTCTTTTCACATCTGTTCAACAGGTTGATTTATGCAGTATTCTATAAACTGATATATGTTTCTCATTATTACTCTTTTGGCAATTGAATTATTCCTCTTCACTCGTAAGTGAATGATGATTTTAAAGTTCCTTCCAATGAAGGGTCATAAGTTATGTGTTCGAGGCAAAAAAGAAAATGTTTAGTTATTTTACTTCCGAAGCCAACACACTTAAAACGTTACGACGTCGATGTTGACTTTTGACGTCATTTCTCGTATTAGACGTATTGTGAATGATACATTATCTGGAAATGCTAATATAAAAGTTTTATTACCCGAAAGAAGAATGCAGAACTGAACAGTTTCTCATTTAATGAATAGCGCATGACGTGATACTGAATACGTCTGTATAGTGTCTGGTGGGAGTGGTATAGTTTCTGCCGCGAAGAGGAGGAAACCATACCATGCACCCTGGCCACTTTATTGGCGTAGCCAATGACAAGGCATGCTGTAGTCTTTATATTGTATCAAACATCCCCCGTAGAGAAATATACCTTACGTACCTTCCGTATCTTCCGTATGAATTTCGTCATGATGCAAGCATAATGAAACCACCGATTTTCGTTTATTCCCAGCTGTGCTACTAAACACCGAACTCAACAGGACACAAATAAAATTATGGAACTTCTGCTAAATAACGTTGATATATTGTTCATAAATTAGTAGACTGGGGTATAATTATCATATATTTAACGTTTCAGGTGGATCCGTTCACTTAAAGTGATTTTATTAACTTTTTTTATTTTAACTATCGTCTCGGTTAGATTCTTGTGTTCGGTGTTTAGTAGCCTTCACACACACACACACACACACAGATAAAATTATAGGACAAGTGTCAAATAAAGTTGATATATTGTTGATATTGATAGATTGGGGGATAAATATCATATAATTAAAGTTCCAAGAGGATTCGTTAAATTAAAGTGATTTTATCAACCTTTTCTTTCAACTATCGGCTCGGTTCGATTCACGGTGCTACTAAACACGGAACACAGCCGAACACAAATACACTTATGGGTCAAGTATCAAACAAAGTTGACATATTGGTAGCTTGGGGTATAACTATCATTATTTCAGCTTTCAAGTCGAAGGTTCACTTAAAGTGATTTGAGTTGCACCTGACTCCTACCAAACACTAAAATCTAACCGAGCCGATAGTGTTTCCTCCAGAGAGAAAGGTTCCCGTACGCTGCTCCAGACCGGTTTCGACTTAGTCAGTCTCCTCAGTGGAGCAACTTGCGTTTGGGGTCACAGCTTGTCTGCTCCTCGTTTTTATACTTTTTTTGGTGGATACGTTATCCTACCTTGGCGGATCTATTTTTCCATTCAACATCTATCTGTCGGCGGATAAGTTTCTCCTGCACGCGCAAAAGAAAGCAGCGAGAAGAGCATTGGATATACACCATGCAAACACTATAACCGTTTGTGATCGACAGCCTGGACTGGGTGTCCTCTCTCATAATTATTATGCCTACATTCCCGGCTGTTAGCATTCAAGAAATAACAGAACGGCACTCGTTCGTCGGAAAAATACATGTCCTGTGTAGCAGAAAACAGCAATTACGCAGAGTATGCCTACAGCCCTTTCTTCCGAAACTAAACGAAATAGAGTATCACCTCTCAACCAATCAGATGGCTAGAAGTCACTTGAGATACAATATTAATAGTACAACACTTACTGCAACTGACAGCAGAATATTCGTTAATAAAGCAGAACTGCTGTCCCCATTCTTTATGACTGCAATAATATATGTTTGTTTCTGTTCCAAGACATCTAACATCGTCCAATATGGTTGGCAAATTAGGGTTACCTCCATATCGTGCATCCGATATTGCTACTCCTCCACTGTTAGGAACAGAAATGCCATAATTAGTAGGTGGATTTTGATATTAACATTTGGTAGACTTTGAATATTATCTCCGCTCGTTTTAAAATATCAAAAAGCAAGCGAGTGACTGTTCATGCAGGCAAGGACGACGGATGCGGGGAGCACACCCTGGCACTGAGGATGGGGGGGGGTGGGGGGGAGGGGGGTAGCTCGTACCTTTGGCGCCAGAAGTGCACTAGCGAAAAAATGCTGTACTTTCCGATAACAGTGACCGAGAAACTCCCTAGCATTCGTTCCTAACGTGTATTACGGTCGTCAATGACAATTGGGAGGTATGCCTCGGAGGTATCTGGAATAATGACCGAAGCTGGTCGATAATCATCAAAGAAGCTGTATGATTGGCGGGATAAGTTCTAAATTTAAACTCTCAGTGTGTATGATACAGAACATATTTTTCAACAAACAAAACAGTGTAGGCACCATTAGCATGGGAAGAGTCGTTTGGGTCCGAGTTAAGGATCGTATCACGGTTTCATTTAGTAATTAAACCATGTGCGTATATTTGTGACACATCGTGAATAAGGTATTGCAAATACACCTGTCCACAGAAATGATTTTAAGCACAAGCTCATTTTTTGTGAAGAAGCCCGAAAGATACAAGCAATGTTTCAGGCCTCAAGGTTCATCGACTGAAGATTTGCTGAACTTCTTGTTCTCCTGCAAAGACGTTTTGAATTGTTTTCTGGGTGGAAACTTCTCACGGCACATATTCATAGCCAATCGTATTCGCCGTATCTTTTTATTGTGAACAGCCTTCCTTTTAAAAATTACGGTATCTCACCCTTCCCAACCCGTCGAGCAGTTCATAGTGTTTTGTATATGTGCCTGTAATATATATTAATGAAACGCTGCATAACATTCAGTACAAAATAGTACACAGAATTGCATCCGGATGCTAACTGGACGGCAATAGGCTCGAAATTCTCATTCTCTTAAGGGTCTTAAAACAGAAACCTGAAAACACTGCATAGTATATGCTATTTTCGTTTTTTTTACAATAATTTATCTAGGAAATGCCGATCGATTCACTCGTGGCTTAAAATTCATGTGAGAGACAGAACTGAAGAAACGTTTACCCTTTTACTGCCAAGCCCACTTCAGTCGTATATGGAGAACCTTTACCTGCATGCAAGGTGAATAATACGATTTATGGCATACTTGAAACTCTATCATCTGATTACTTGTTGGAAAGGGATCTCTGAGACTTTTCCATCAATTTATTAGATAGTAGGTTTGATCCGCGAAGAACGTACAGATAATCATCATAAAGTAGGTGAAAATAGTATCTTTCGGCAATGTAATTGTTAATTCAGAACATATCCTCAGAGGCCTAGATAATTCTACGTATTTTTGTTAACTCATAATAAGGTAAAAAGGTTGACCTAGTAGTGGTGTCTTGGGAAGTCTTGGTCGCCAATACAGGCAGCCAGTACTTCACTAGAAACCACTAACGAAGTACAGGAACTCACAGTGACGAGACAATCAGAAGCATTGTTGATGAAAGATGCGTTCTGCATGTGCATGTAACACAAGCAACTCACCAATATTGGAACTTGGCGTTTAAGGGTTAAACTTTAGTAAATGTTATAAGTTATTGTGATGAATTGACGGTAACATTGACTGAGGTTTGTGTCTCGGAGCTTATGTTCTACCGAGACGCGAAGCGTCGAGGTTGAACAAACGCTCCACGCCGCAAACCTCAGACCATGTTACCGTCAACTCATCACAATGACTATATGTTCCAATAAGACAATACCAAAAGCCCAAAACCTACATTGTGAAACACGAGAGGCTTATGTGCTAAACTTGTGATCGTTAAATGTTGCCCCGTTCAAGGCAACTTTTAACGATCACAGGTTTAGTAGATAAACCTCTCGTGTACCCCACGACGGCATTGGATAAATAATCAACAAACCAGATAAACACATTCCATCTCAGTTCAAATCGTAAATCGATTTGTAATTTAAACAACGCTTCATCCGGAACACCGTCTGCTGCACGTGTGAAAAATTCAGAAAAAATGAACCGACTTGCTAGTCACTCCATTGATGAAGCAACTACGAAACGGGCGACGTCATTTCAAATATTTCGCGTGATGACGTCAGACAGTAACATTGGCTACTGGAGCCGTAAACATAAAAGAAACTATGTCAGCTCTCATCCAATCAGAAGGCCAGGATTTTACTCATACTGGAACATATAAATATAAGGTTTGTTTTTTTACTATGTAATAAGTCCTGGTTGCACTCATAAGTATAACAGTGCTCTCAAATTCTAAATTATTTAAAAAGTGCAGATTGATTCTTGCAGCAGCAGTTTATGAGAATCAAAACTGATTCTCGCAAATCGGGAGAAATTTTAAGGCTGCCACTGGTATAAAACGTCGCGATCAGATAGCGACTGCTTTTGTGATCATAGATCACAGTTTTGTTTAAATCAGGCACCACTTCAGATCTGAAGAGGAAATTTCCAGCCCTCGTTCTCTATGGTGACAGATATAAGGTATTCTTCCACCGCCCAAAGTGAAATGACGATGGAAATAGAAGAGTTATTTAACCCTTTGAACTCTAGCGGCCGCTTTTCCGGCCAGTTACATGACACACCATAACGTCAAAGAGGATGGATGTTCAGTAAATGTGTGGGGTAGACCAATCAATATTTTCAACGTGCAGCCCCGAGGCTGCACGTTGCAAATATTGATTAGTCTACTCTATCTCCAAAATAATGCATATGGACTCTTCTAATTGCTGTCATTGAACTGACATGGAAGATACCATTAGATTCAAAGGGTTAACGTCTATATTTTGCTAATTAATTCTAGTTCACAGATCACGCACTCAAACTATATCAAACCTAAGTGCTACATTACGACAGTTCCGAAGAATTCAAATTAACAGCAGTGGTTGATAATTTAAAACCACGCAAAAGAACACTCAATATTAAAAACGGTATCCTCCCCTTCTTTGTATTTTGATATACTTCTACACTCATTGCTGAGGGCTGACTCTTAGTCCTTAACTCTTTGCCCGCTGAGTATTCGAAAATTATTTTTCCTCAAATCTTCAGATCAACCATGACAAGATTGGATGAACAATTTATAAAAAATTAACTTAACTGAAGAAATCACTAGCCAAGAGTTAATTCAATTTACAGGTGAAAACTTGGTTAAAAAGTGCAGAGATTCTACTTATTTTAATAACAGGATATTTCCTGTCCTATGCAGATATATCTGTCAGAACCATGCTAAGAGTTAAAAGACACTCTAAGACTGATATTTGGACGATCAACAAGGGGCGAAAGTTGTCTTTGGTGACTTGTGGAAATGGAATGGAATTACTGTTCCCAATCAGTCACCTTATATACTGAATATAACCCATTAAAACAGTTTTTAAAGATATTTTTATGCTCTAGCGACTAAACGTCGGGGGGGCATATTGTTTTGCCCCTGCCCGTTCGTCCGTACGTCCGTTCGCCTGTTCGTTTGTACGTCCGTTCGTTCGTTCGTTCGTTCGTCCGTTTGTCTGTTCGTCCGTCCGCATATATGGTACAAGGTTTCTCCGCCTAACTCCTCTCACAGTATTCTAGCTAGGTCCTTTTTTTTATTTTACACGGTATTTATACATGTATCAAAGGTTTGCATATTATCAGGAATTTGATTTTGTTCCATTTTTTCACAAAATTATGCGTTGTTGAACACAGTAAATTTTTGTGAAATTTCGAATATAGGGTATAAGGTCCATCCGCTTAACGTCTCCGACAGTTTTCAAACCAGAACTTTTCAGTTTTACAGGGAATTTATACAAGTTGTCATATTATGAGAAATTTGATTCTCGCAATTTTTCACGACATTACGGGTTGCTGAACTTCGTTAAAGTTTGTGAATTTCGAATATAGGATACATGATTTGACCAGCTAAGTGCTCCCACATTACATTTGTAATTTAAAGTACTTTGTAGTATTCGCGGGGTGGGGGTGTGGGGGGGGGGGGGAGGGCATCATATGTTTCTGACAGACACAGCGCATGTACGAGTGACAAATCACTGTTTGCTCTTCAACCTCCTATGTCCATGTGTTGTGCGGGGACAAACTTCAGTCTAGTTTCTATAATGAATTTTGCTATTGTATATTTTACTACTATACATATGGGAACTCGACGATGAAAGTGTATAAAAAGTGACTTTCGGCGATGTTTTTCGGATCGTGGTCTTGGGTGTTTTACTCGGAGAATTCAACGAAATGCACCAAAATGGGTGGGTTGTTTCGGGTTGTTTCTGTATATAGGGTGATCCTCTACACGTATTATATGGATAAAAAGTCGGAGATAAATTTTTGCTTTATTCCCAAAATGGGGATATGCATTTTCACAGGTAGGTTTAACACTGGACATGTTTATAAATAAAGAAGCAGTGCCGTCACAAACGTCCTTACACACTCTAAAATCAGTTGGTTAAACATCAAACCAAATCAACTGGGTTGAGTGAATATGAACCCAGCTGGGTTCATATTCACTCAACCCAGTTGATTTGGGTTGATTTTTAACCCAACTGATTTTAGAGTGCACTTCCAGCATGGACAAATTAGAAGATGAATGTGTCAGTGCTTGTTTATTTAACTTTTTGTTATCGTAGATGTCCACTCTTTTTATCCTCATGAACCATAAATAACATATATGATATAAATATATAGGACCTCGAAATATGTCAGTACTTTAATTCGTCGGCATCAAACAAATGTCAAATCACCATAAAAATTCTATAATAGGTACCTGTAACCAAGCATTTTACATGCAATGTTTGCGGCTTCGTTACTCCAAAAATGATTACAAATAGTTCCCCATGTGCCATTGAACAATATCTCTACTCTGCCCTCCCATGGAAGGGTTCCGCCAGCTATCCTGAGCTCTATAGAATCTGAAATCAGGTAACAGATATTTTACTTCAATGCAAATAAACAGATTAATACTTTCCCCTAACATTTGGAAAAACAGTCCTCGAATAACTAACATGTTTGATGTTTTGCCTCCAAAACATAACTTACGACCCATTGGAATAACCTCCCTGATCTCATTCCAATGATTGATGGGTCATAAGCTATGTTTTTGAGACAAAAACATAAAATAAAACTCGAATGGTGAATAGCTTTGGTAGTTTCTGACGATTAATTTAGGAAAATGGTTATGTGAAGAAGGAAATTTGTTTTAGTCAATATATATTATGTTTCCACTGTTCAAGGAATTGTTCATTTGGGTCAGCGGCTGTTGTGTAGATGTATGAACATTATCACAACTGCGTTACTAATCTGACAGCGGTCCTGTATTATTTAAAGTGAAAACGCTAACTAAAATATAACTCGGAGTGGTTAATAAACACGGTGTTAAAACTAAAAGTCTGGTTATTAGGCTTTTCCCTCTGGAAAAGACTATTGTTTTTCTACGGATTATTATTTTTTTTTTTTTTTTCCACACATTTTGTCCGCACGATTCCGAAGCCATTTTCGGACCGATTTTCACAAAATTTTGCACACGCATAGAGGGGCACAAAATCTAAAAATGTACCGAAGCGGAATTTTGGATTTAACCCTTATTTCGTCAGAATTGGCAAAAAACTGTCAAAATTGGGGTTTATCGGCACTTTCTCGAAACACGTCTTGTAGATTTTTTTTAAACCTTCATCATTGATAGACCTGTCTGTGCCACGACCTTTGATACACATGACATATCAGGCGATGCATATGGTAACCCTCCACAGGCTGCCAAACATCGAAATTTTGATGAAATGGGCCGGTTTCAGGCCCCCAGAGCAGCCAAACGATACATGAGAGATAAACATAACTTCCTTTGTTTGAAGTGGAATTCACCGGAGATCATTTTTGTAAGTAATAATGGTGTTCAAAAAACCAAGCATTAACCCGTTTTGGGCTGGTTAAACAGCAATACCCCCAAAAAGCTCAAAAATTTAGGTTTTCCGTGGATTTCTCTAAACGCGTCTTGTAGATTTTCATGAAAAAATTGTCACTCCCAGGCCTTGATGTGACAATAGAAGTTGCATGGACAAAATACTCCGGTGAGCATTTGTTAACCCTCCACGGGCTGCTAAAAGTCAAAATTGTGATAAAATGGGCTGTTTTTGGACGCCAACGGCACCCAACGGTTACGCCACAAAGAAAAGTGATTTCTTTTATCGAGCGCACAATCTATAGGGAAACATTTTTGTAAGTAGTAAGGGTATTCAAAAAACGAAGTCTTAACCCATTTTGGGCAGGCTAAAGAGAGAGACCCCTTAAAATCTAAAAATTCCCATTTTCTGTGGATTTCTCTAAATACATTCCATAGGTTTTCAAGAAAAATTGATTACTTGCAGGTCTTTGTGTGACATTACAAGTGGCATGGACAAAATATGCCGCTGAGCGTTTATTAACCCTCTACAGAATGCCAAGCATCATAATTTTGTTGAAATGGGCTGTTTTCGGACACACACAGCACGCAATGTATGTCCGAGAGTTACACATAATCTCCTTTGTTGGAAGTGGAATTCACTGAGGACCATTTTTGTAAGTAATAAGGGTGTTCAAAAAACCAAGCGTTAACCCCTTTTGGGGTGGTTATTAGCGATACCCATCAAAAGCTAAAAAAAAATCATGTATTCCGTGGATTTCGTTACAAACATCTTGTAAGTTTTCAACAGAAAATGGCCATTGATAGGTCTTGGAGTCACATTACCGGTTGCATGGATAAAATATTCCAGTAAGCATTTGTTAACCCTCCATGGGCTGCTAAATGTCAACATTTTGAAAAAATAGTCTGTTTTTGGACGCCAACAACAACAAATGGGAATGCCACAGAGATACATAACTTCTTTTACCGGATGCAAAACTGACAGAGAAAAATTTAGTAAGTAGTAAGGGTATTCAAAAAATCGAGGTCTTAACCCATTTTCGCCTGGTTAAGATGTATCCCTTAAAAGCTTAAAATTCCAGTTTTCTGTGGATTTCTCCAAAAAATCTAGTAAGTATTCAAGAAAAATTGACCATTTGCAGGTCTTGGAGTGACATTACAAGTTACGTAGACAAAATATTCCGGTAAGCGTTAGTTAACTCTCCAGAGGCTGCAAAGCATAGAAATTTTGAGAAAATGGACTGTCCTTGGGCACCCATTGCACGCAATGTGTACCTGCGAGATAAACATAACCTCCTTCTTTGGAAGTGGAATTCACCAGACCAAATAATTAAGCCTTTTAGGGCTGGTCTTAACCCGTTTTGGGCTGGTTAAACAGCGGTACCCATCAAAGACTTAAAATTTCATGCTTTCCCTGGATTTCTTTAAAAACATCTTGTAGTTTTCAAGAAAAATGGCCATTTACGGGTCTTCATGTGACATTACAAGTTACATGGACAAAATATTCCGTTGAGCATTCGTTAACTCTCCACGAGCTGCTAAACATCAAAATGTTGATAAAATGGATTGTTTTCAGACACCAAGAGCACCCAATGGATATGTAACAGAGAAATATAACTTCTTTTACTGCGCGTAGAATTCACAGAGGATCAGTTTTGTAAGTAGTAAGGGTATTTAAAAGAATGAAACTTAACCTATTTTAGACTGGATAAGGAGAGATACCCCTTAAAAGCTTAAAATTTACATTTTCTGTGGATTTCGCTAACTGCTTGTTGGCAATTTTCAAGAACAATTGGACATTGGCAGGTCTTACAAATTGCATAGATAGAATATTCCGCTAGTCGTTTGTTAATCCCGCTACAGGCTGCTAAACGTCAAAATTTTGATAAAATCGACTGTTTTCGGACAGCAAATGGGTATGTAATAGGTAAACATAACCTCTTTTATCAGACTCATAATTCATAAGGGATAATGTATGATAGTGTTAAGGGTATTCAAGGGAGCGTGGTGGCTCAGTGGTAGACTGTTGTACTTCTATGCTAGAGGTCCCGAGTTCGATCCCCGTCCGGGACGACTCACGTTGTGTCCTTGGGCAAGGCACTTTAGCCCGGTTGCCGACATGGGGGCACGATGTCGCCGTGTACTAAGGCATACTGCACGTCGATGGTACATATGTCTTCACCCTCTGTAACCCTGCTTGAGCGAATATTGAACAGAGTTAGAATGTTGAGGAGCTGACAGTTGCTCGTCGATGCTTGGTGGTTCTCTCCGTGTACTTCCTCCACCTATAAAACTGTCACGACCACGATTAGCCATTGTGCATAAGTATGTGACCTTAAACACCAATAAACAAATAAATAAATAAATAAGGGTATTCAAAAACCAAGCCTTAACCCTGTTTATAGGATTAAAGACAGACAGCCCATGCCGTGTACGCTGCCTACATTACTTGTAAAATCGACACCCCCACTAAATCTACTTCGAGGTGCGGTGTCGGACCCGACCACCTGACGGTTCTGACCTCATTAGATAACACTCCTTCGTTGTATTGTCAGCATGGATTTCCCCAAGAAGCAAAGACAAAAATACGTCTGCGGAAAATTATGGCAAATATTTTATTTAGTCTGTATTTTGTCCGTGTAGAAAATGTCTCGCCCACATATACCTAAACATGATTCAATGATACAATTGGACATATTTCTCTCGTAAAACCTGAAACAAGACTTGATTTATTTCATTTTAGGATTGCGCGTGTATATTCTTAGAAGATTCTCTGCGTGTTATTAATATACAGCGTCAGTCTTTGATCTCGTTTGGGACGATCAGTGATTAACACCTTTCCGACAAGAGCCATCGAAATTGAAAATAAAAAAAAATAATCAAATTTCACAAAAACCTTTTGCAGAATCGTGTTTTTCAGAAAACTCTTTCGCGATTGCATGTGTCGTTTTCAAAATTCCGATCAGTAATCACGAAATTATAAATATGTTGTTGTCAATAACAAAATTGAAAGCGTGTCCGTCAAACTTGCATGACGTCAGAACTCGACTCGGGTGAAATACTGCAGTGGAAGGGCGAGAGTAATAAACGCTGATATCGCAGTAGGCTTTAAACTGGCCATGGAATGGTCCTAAAATCATGTTTATATTTGCAGCTTTACTGCAAATAGGTTTCCCGTTGTTTCTTCTTGAAGTGTTGTTTCCGTCAAGGCCAAGTACCTTAGAAAATTTGGAACACCGAGCAGTGGGCCTGCCCCATGAACACCTGCCTGTTATTAAAATTAATTAGCGGGGACATCTGCCCCACCCCCTTCCTGCTATTTTTTTTTACTTAGGACACCTGCCCCCTATTGTTTCTTTTACCTAGGACACGTGCCCCCCCTGCTGTTTTTCACCAACAACACCTGCCCCCGTTTGTTTGCTAACGGGCCCCTCCCCATTGACCTTTCTATCTTTATAAGCACCCGGGCCGACGGGGAGAAGGCGTGGTTGTGAGCATGGCTAGATTTCGCTGAAGGAAGGTACCCTCAATTCTGGGTCGAAAGTGGCGAAAATGACAAAAGGCCACTTTAACATGTGGTAACGGTATAAATTTCAGACGATCTGGGCGATGTACAGACGAAAGATCATACCTTGGAGCCGGTTAGGTAATTTGGCACAAAAAACTCCGATTTTATGCTCAATCGCTGCTCTACAATAGTCTACAATAGTGCCCAATTCCATTCCATTCCAAACTGATAGAGTCGGGACGAATAGTACTCTCACTTTCCACGCGATGCGTGGTGTTCTCCACGCGGTCTCGACACTTGCAACAGATGCCAAAATGTCGGCCAGGGTGTGTAGAACAAGTTCTGAAAATTAGAAGTCGCTGCCTTCGGCGGTCTGGACACGGTTCGTGTTTGTGAGATGTGCAATTTTAATGTCAAATTGGCAAATTTTCGTTAATCGTTTCCCGCCAAACCAAAACACCTACTCACCGCCGATTTCTTTTCACTGCAACTTCTTCCGATTATCTAAGGTTTAAAGATAGTGTCAGGATACCCCCCCCCCCCCCCCGCTACACCCCCCCCCCCCCCCCCACCCCGAACTTCCTCACTTTGGCGGCGTTCTGGGTTGAAAGTCTCGAAAATGGCAAGAGGCTACATTAACGTACGGCAACGGTATAAACTACAAGTAGTAAGGACGATATTGAGACAAAAAATCATACAATGGAGCCGCTTAGGCAATGGGACTTTATGCTCAATCACAGCTCCACAGTCGTCTACAACACTGCCCATGTCCATTCTGAACTGATAGAGTCGGGACGAATAGTACTCTCTCATTCCAAGCGATGCGTGGTGTTTTCCAGGCGGCTCGGACGCTCCAAACAGATCCCAAAATGTCGGCCAGGGTTCGTAGAACAAGTTCTGAAATTTTCAAGTCGCTGCCTCCAGCGGTCTGGACACGGTTCGTGTATGTCAGAAGTGCTATTTTAATGTCCAATATGCAAATCTTCGTCAGTCTTTTCCTGCCTGCCAGAAACCCAATCACCGCCAATTTCTTTTCACTTTAAACTTCTGACGATTCTCTTAGGTTTAAAGGTTGTGTTGGGATCCCTGGGTGGCGGTCTTAAAGAAGCAACTTCCATTTATGGAGAGAGGGGGGGGGGCTCTAAAGGAGTCTGCGCCCATTCACGACGTCTTTTTTTCGAACTGGCTTGAAAAGGAAGGACCAAATTCAAACAGTCACCTCCTCTCTTCAAAACGCTATATCCCAACCGATTCTAGGCAGATTTCCATGAAATTTTCACTCGTTGTTCATGGATAGTTGCGGCATCACTTTCCATGAAGAGCGATACGAATTTCGCATTTCGTCACGTCGAATTCGAAAAGAGCGCATGCGCATGGATTTCTCTGAAAACATCTTATAGATTTTAAGTAAAAATGGCCATTCGCACTTTTTGGTTTGAAATTGCAAGTTGCATGAATACATATGCCTGTTAGCACATGTTAACCCTCTACAATCTGCCAGACATCAATATTTTGGATACATTTGAGATAAAATGGACCATTTTCAAATAGACAGAGCACTCAAATGGTATGTGTCAAACAAACATAACTCCTTTTGTCGGTCATTAACTTGTGGGACGACGATATTGATATTAACCCACTCTACCATTAATGATGGTTTTTACCTAAACAATTTTTTTTATAAAACTGAGTCATTTGAGACTACTATAACCACCTTTCTCATAACATCAATGAAAGAACTTCAGTGAGACAGTTAAAAACAATTCATCAGACACTGTGGGGGCATGAAAAATCAAGTAATCTCATCGGGAAAAGCCATGATTCTCCAGAATCATAAAGTCTAGTTTTTATTTATTTTACCTCACAATAAAACAAAGAAAAACTAATTCGTCATACGCAATTATTAACCATTTTGAAATGTTTCCCTGCCGTGTGGTTTTTCCTGAAACCATTTGTCGAATTGTTATCGCTTTGACCAAGGCGCACCGAAAATGTTGACGGAAACGCACGAAGAAGTGGACCTTCCGTAACACAGTGACGTCATTTTTGGTGATTGTTTAGGCTACAGTGCATGTGCAACTTAAATTAAGAAGTTCTAAATTGAATTCCAGTTGATTTCATTGTTGCAATATAGCTCGATTTGGAACATATAACAAAGCATTGAGTAGGAATCGAGATTTGACATTCTGGCAGAAAGCATGTTTATTCGATACAATAAAAAATATAATGACCAAGCGTTTAGGAAACTTTGCAGATTGTCTCCCCTTGGAAGCATTGTGTCTCCAAGTGTTAGCATCGCGACACAATGGTTCCAAGGGGTGACAATTCACAATGCTCCTCTCAAGCCAGAGGCCAATACTATAACACTTTTACAATTGTACAGTTAAAACTAGAAGTCCTGTCACGAATTGTGCGTTTATCAAGGCTTAATGGCGCGTAGGAATTGCGCGCAATTGCCATATCGAATGGCATCCAAAGCACGGCAGGTTCTCCTGGTTACTCATAGCAAACGCAGTCAATGTTGCTGCCAATGGACCTCCGGGTTACCGGAGGTCCATTGGCTGAAACATTGCTTGTGCATAGGCCATATGTACAGGATTTGATAGCCTTATTATGGTCATAACGCGTAGATTAACGCGCAGTTCGTCGTTCTATTTGTGCGCATTTCATGACAGGACTTCTAGTTTTAACTGTATTTTCCTGAATTGTATTTTCTACAAGTGAATATAAATGGCGGAAATGAATCATTAGCATTTCAGAAGATATGGCAATTTGCCAACTGACAAGTTGCCACATCTTTGAAAAAGATAATGGTTCATTTCAATTAGTTATTTCCATAAATAAAAAATACAATTCTGAAAAGTTCAACTATTATAGTCTTTTGTAGAATTGGCCCCAGGTTATAATTTTTATATTACTTACCATACGGCCGCCAACACCATATAGTGGTTCAAAGAGGACATTTGAAATTGTTTCGTTCCGTAAAAACATTGTCAGTTTGTATCCCATCTCTGAATATCGGTCTTTTTGATTATTTCTGCAACTCATAATGCATGTTTATTGACAAATATGTTCACATCAATTACCCTTGTTACGACTGTGCTTTCCAGTTTTTTCTTCTCTCATAACTATTAATGCCGAAGAATAACGTAAAGCGTTAAAGTTCATCACCAATGTTGGAAGCAAGAATTTAGATATGACTATCAAAGAAAATGTCTTCAAAAGTCATTATATGCCTACAGAGACAAAGTGCTCATATCGATTGCAATTAATCCTGTAAACAACGTGAATACTTTCATCATTTACAAAAACATTTCTCGAATAACTAACAATTATTTTGGGCTCAAAACCATATCTTATGACCCTTTGTTGGAACGACCACGTTCCAATTATGCGTCGGAAGCTATGTGTTTGGGCAAAAATGAAAAATGGAAAACTTGAATGGGGATATATGTGAATAGCGTTGGCCAGTTCCTACCATCGCGTTAGATAAAGCGTTTAGATAAACAGGACAATGGCATAGCATATATGGACCAGAACTATGCTATTCAACGTAAGCTTACCTGCCAGAGCCTGGTCTTCACGTGGTCCTGAAAATAATTGAAAGATTCGGTTATTCCTAAACGTAAACGTGACAACGTGTGCATGGTTGGTTCTTATAAATGAAGATTTTATTGATTTAAACAACCTAGTGATCACAGTTTGTACAGCGTGAGGGGGTATGCATCCTTATCGAATTACAGTAGAGAACATACTAAACAGGGCTAATGACAAATTGTCTAAAAAATGAAAAAAACATCTCTAAAAAAACAGTTAAAACTAGAAGTCCTGTCATGAAATGCTCACAAATAGCACGTCGATCTGCGCGTTAATCTACGTGTTATGACCATAGTAAGGCTATCAAATTCTGTACATATGGCCTGTGCACAAGCAATGTTTCAGCCAATGGACCTCCGGGTAACCCGGAGGTCCATTGGCAGAAACATTGCCTGTGTTTGCTATGAGTAACCAGGAGAACCGGCCGTGCTCTGGATGCCATTCGACATGACAATTGTGCGCAATTCCTACGCGCAATTAAGCCTAGACAAGCGCACTGGTCATGACAGGACTTCTAGTTTTAACTGTATGTTACGTTATGATAATACCAAAAACGTTTCATTTTATAAGTAAACAAACATCACTACTTAATAACACTGTTGCTGAAATATGAAAAAAACTTACGAATATATGTAATTATTTAGTCTAGACTGTTTTGTGCAAAAGATGGGATTGTGAAATGAATATGTTATACGTATAGCAGTCTGTTGAAGACATAACACGTTATCAAACAGAAATAGATTGTACAGGGAATCAGAAAAATATATTTAAAAAAACAACAACGCAAAACCAACACATAAAAAAAAAGAAACAAGTGACTGCACTAGGGGTGCTAACACGCTCCCACTGGTGGGAAGTCGAGGGTGTCCGGACGACACCTTATATGACAGATCTTTTTAGAATAATAATGCAAGATGCTTGTGCGGAAGGACGGATCGACGAACAATCGAGGGACCGAGAGGATGAAACCTGTTGTGTATGCATATCATTTCCTCCATTCTGCTGCGCCAGTATTATGTTACTGTATCCCACATGTCTCATGTCCACATTGGACGTGAACCCGATTGTGGATTACCGGACTTTCAAACGCGGACTTCTGTTCATCATGTGTTAATATTGTTGCAATTATACCATGTGCGTGTGTGTTCCTATCGGGTTATTGTTGAAGTCTCAACTATAAAGAATCAAGCTGATTCTTACTGACGTGGTGGCAGAGATTCTCAAACGATCTCCCGAAGTAGCCTATGTTCGCTGCAAGCCTTCATGCTGAGATCATCAACTTCAAAAGCAGAATAACGCACCCCATAGACAATTTATTCTGTAAATTGTGCAACACTAGATTTATTCTTACACTTTTCAATCATTAATTAACAATGGCCACTTCTCGCGAACCAAAACAGTGGTGTTTGACACGGAACGAAAAAGTGAACTCGTTCGAGAATTGGAGACAGAACCTTCAATACACATTATCACTTGACTCATGCGGGCTACCAACTGACAAAAGAAATCTAAATTATGCCCACTACGCGGCTTTGAAGATGACACCGACGAGGTCCCGGAGGACCAGAGGCGTACCGTCCACCAAAAAGTGACCCGACTGGAACTGATGCTGGGAGCGATCGCAAACTATTGTCCCGTGATATCACGAAACTCTATTGCGAAAACTTCTACATCAGTGAACGACATTCCGCAAATACTAAGAATGCATTATCGGTTTAACCCTTTACCTAACATGAAAAGCAGACGACACATGCAAAAAAAATTCTTGAATAACTAATTTTTTTCATTTTTTGTCTCAAAAACATAGGTTATGACCCCTCGTTGGAACGAGCTCGACGAGCTCGTTCCAACGAGGGGTCATAACCTATGTTTTTGAGACAAAAAATGAAAATATTTTGAAAATTAATTGGCGATTTTTGAGAATAGCGCTGGCCGGTTTTGGCCGTTACGTTGGGTAAAGGGTTAACTCAACAGGCGTCCTCTTCATGGACTTTACAGACATAAAGTTAGAACCAGACGAACGCTCTGAAGATTTATTCCAACGTTTAGTGGCATTGTTGAAGATAATTTATTCTAGTCCAAAGGTCGCATCTGTCACCACGGAGAGTCCCCTTCCGATGACGAAGGGTTGTCACCATCCCTAGAAAATCTAGTTGTTTTAACTTGGTTGCCGTCTCATTCATCACGATCTCCCACACCTGGTTAAACAGCGTTAGGGCACAGAGTTGAGATCGCGTGTCCTCGCGTCCACAAAACCCGAAATATCACAAGCAATGCAGTCTTTACTTGAAGAAGTGCGCGCTTAGAAGATGATCGCGTTTTGCGTGCTGTAGCTCTTCAACCAGGGAAGAAGGATGGCCGGTGTAGCTCCAGTAGGACTGGTAACAATTGCACATTCAAACCAAAAGTCCACATTTCAAATTGCACTACATGCTGATGGACAATCCCCCTTAACTGTTGTGGGTGAAACGCGGTTAGTCCTCACACAAGGCAATAAACAGTTTCCTTTCGAAGCACTCGTCGTAAAAGATATAGATGAAGATATTTTGGATAGAGTCCTTTTTATGACAAAGACATACGGCCCGCTAAGTGGCAAATAATAATTCAGGATGGTACCAATTATCAGTATGGCTCTCCAAAGACCAATTGTGGTCTTCACGTAGTCCGCCGCACTCACGCCTACACACTTCGTGCCTCCTTGGTAATCAAAGGCTATATCTTGTGGCAGAATAAGAGGACAAAACCTGTTGCAGGTGCATTTCCTTTCCCGCATGCTGCTGCATCACCATGCCAAAGGCGATTCATATACGACCTATCGTTTGGGAATAACGATGTAAAATGTTTGTACGGACGGCCTAACACTAGAACGCTCCAACAGGTGAAATCCAGTATACACCATATTCTCGTCGAGAGTGGGATATAATTATACGTGCAGAAATATTGTGATTATAACAGGACGAACAAATACAGAATCTACTTTTAATTATCGTAAAAATAGATTTATAAATATTGTTTAAAAATATACAAACTGTTTGCTAAGTATTTTCTCTATTTTAAAGGTTTTGTTTCTTTAACCCTTTACCCAACGTAGATGATTTCAAAATGTATTACTTTAAATATCATTTTTTAACTTTTTTCAACACACTTCCACAAAACCATATCATGTGACCCCTCTTTGGAACGAGCTCGTTCCAAAGAGGGGTCACATGATATGGTTTTGTTGAAATTTTTCGAAAAATAATATTTTTTCAGCAGCTGAATTTCGCATATTACGCGGGCGGATGTGGGCGATTCGTTGGATAAAGGGATAAACTGAACGAATTCATGCACCAACAAGCTGCGCAAATGCTAAATACTGTGCGGCCGCCGTGGACTGGTCACGTTCGACGGGAGGGCAGTTTCCAAGGACGCAATAATATTGAATTCCAAACACTAATTTTAGGAATAATCATCACATCAAAAATATAATTTATGAATCACAGGGTACAACCCGGTGCTTCATTAATTAAGATTTTGCTGACGATGGTTTTTATTACCTGGTAAACGCATGCGTGAACATCACTGTTCATGTATGGATTACGACCAGTTCTCGGCGACTGTACTGTACTTTCTTTCGGGTTAAAGTATTAGTTACACAGTTTGTTGGTGGCCAATATGGTACAGTACGTGGAGAGTGTATTATCACTAAATCACCCGCAGAGTGGAGATTCCACCCAAGGAATAATTGTAAATTTGTCGCAAAGCCTGACCAGCACAAGCAAAGTTTCAGCCAATGGACCTCCGGGTTAAACCCGGAGGTCCATTGGCTGAAACATTGCTTGTATTTTTTGTCGATATGTACAAAATTTGAAAGTTATAGCTCGGGTGGTAACTCCACTCCGCGGGTGATTTAGTTACAATCCACTCTCCACGTACTGTATATATGGTGTCAGTTAATTTCATATGGAATTAACTGACACCATATATACCATATTAGGCCACCGAAAAACTGTGTAACGGATATATCTTACCGACTGCTGCATCGATGCACAGAACTAATAACAACAGCGATCCAAATTAAATAAGAGAATTCTCACAATGTGTTCACGTGTCTTTGCCTTGTTATAATTTATGGGAGAGTGCCTACAGGCACTCTCCCATAAATTGTAACAAGGCAAATTCATACATACCAAACAGTTTCATTTCGAAGGTAACATGACACACATCCACAGAATATGAAGCCTTTTAAAGTTGCCTAACCTGCACTTCAGACCAAATATGGGCTTCCAACACTTATTCTTTCAACTTGAAGCGTTTATCGGCTGCCGCCATTTTGAATAATCAATGAACAAAGGGGGGATTACCCATAGCTGTCAGCGTATATTGATGTTGACAGGCAGTATAAGGTTTTATTTGCAGTCTGCATGTGACGTCTTTGAACCAATGAAATTCCCAGATACTTGTAGGAGGTAAGATATTTTAGTTATATCTTCGTTTATGTGACAGGATTTCTTAAGATTAGTTCGTAGAGCCGTATCACAAATATGAGGTATCCAACGAGTCGAGTCTTCAGTTTATAGCGAAATTTACAAAACATGTTTGTTACTAAAATATGTGTGGGCCTAGCCTAGGGCGAGGTACAGGTCTAATTTACTGGACGAGTTTTGTTATTTCATTCTGAACTGGGGATGAGGTAAAGATTATATTTATCACCTGGCGCTAATCTCGATAAAAATTTCAAAGTGGATCGAGAAACATTGCTTCTCTTAAGATCTTGAAATACAATGAGTCATTGCACAATTACGTTGTAAAATGAGTTGTTTGGCAGAGTATCCGCTTAAAAAAATATTTCACTTCGACGAAAATATTTTAAATGCAGTAACAGAATTTTTTGAACAACAGTTAAAACCTTATTGAATGATCCCATTTAAAGTGTTTCCATTTCATGGTCCATCTCCCGAATCACCAGAATCGAGCAGAAATATAAATGCGAACACATGGAGATACTTCCATAAATTCTTCACAAACCTACAAGCAATGCTTATGCCATTTTGTACATTGAACTGACCATATTTCCTCAGCTATTTTTAAATGTGAATAAAGTCTAAACCGATCCTGAAACTATATTCAGATATATGAGGGACATGACCTATGTTTTCCCAACCCAAATTTGACGTTACCTGGCAGTTCTTGCGTATGTACGTGTGCATATGTTCTCAGCAAGCTGTTCAATAAAGCACAGGCTAGGAATCGACAGTCACCAAACTCAGCCATCACTATCTATAAAGCTGGTTTAAAGGTCGTCGTGTGAAACGGCCACGGCTAATGCCACTGTAGTCCTTTGTTATGCCTACCTTAGCGAGCATCACCAACTTACAGATCACGAAACTAGAAATTCACGTGTGGCCGTTTTATACTCACACAAAGGTCTTTGGAAGCCCAGCTGCGGTGCCCTTTTAATACTGCTAGATACTCCAGATAGCTGAAATGTCCATGTCGCTGTTTAAGCCTTTGTGTCCTAACTTCAGGTACATGTCCAATTATGCTAGGCTTCCTGCTTGGTCTGATGAATAATATAGGGATGCAGTATTTTGTCCGATTGCAGCGCGGTGAACAAACGAATTGCCAACAAAGAGTTTGACACTCCAAGCATTACCCATGATTTATGTCCCTGTTGCCGACATAGCTGGCAGCGTCATAACATCAAACAGCAACAATGCATTTATCTACAGTGAGGATAATTCTCCATGCAGTAGGACTGGTCACGTTCCACGGGTGGTTAATATTTCCGCGGAGGCAATAATATTAGATTTCAAACACTAATTATAGTAATAATCATCAAAAATTTAATTAATGAAGTATCAGGTACAATCCGGTGCTTCATCAATTAAAATTTTGGTGGTTATGATTTTTATTATCGGATAAACGCATGCGTGGACAATACTGCCCACGTGTGGATTTTGACCAGTCCCTGCCGACTGTACTGTATTTACACGAGTGGAGGCACCAATTATTTTAAATTAGTGTTTTTTTTAAAGATCAGCTTCTTTGTAAACTGCCTTTCGCATCCACGCTTATGATAATAATGCGACAAATAATATTATGCTTTTGTCCAAACTTATGTTTTGGAAAAGCAAAGGGCAGCATGATATCTCATTGAAGCATTTAAGACGTCGTTATGATTATGATAATTATTTGATTTTTACGCATTTGGTCTAAGATGTATGCTAAATACAGTTAAAACTAGAAGTCCTGTCACGAACTGTGCGCTTATCTAGGCTTAATTGCGCGTAGGAATTGCGCGTAGGAATTGAGCGCAACTGCCATATCGAATGACATCCAAAGGACGGCAGGTTCTCCTGGTTACTCATAGCAAACACAGGCAATGTTTCTGCCAATGGACCTCCTGGTTACCCGGAGGTCCATTGGCTCAAACATTGCTTGTGCACAGGCCATATGCACAGTATTTGATAGCCGAACTATGGTCATAACGCGCAGATCGACGTGCTTTTTGTACGCATTTCATGACAGGACTTCTAGTTTTAACTGTAGTTCATCTTGGTGTGGGGCCCTGCGAATCACACATTTTCGATTCGAATCGAATCTCGAATCGAATCAGGTGTATTATTCGAAATCGAATCGAATCAGGGGTGTCCAGCAGGTGACCGATTGGGGAGGGGGTGCTGTAAGCCTGATTTATCGTGACTGTTACGGCTCAAGTCCCGACTGATAAAATATTCCAACTCAGGCCTGAAAATAAGTAGTCTGACATTTGCAGAATGAGGTCCCCAGAGGGTGAATTTGATGATGCTATCCCATAGAGTGGGCCAATTTATCCTCTGGGTACGTCTTTCTTTTTAGTTTTGAGACCCTAATTCAGATTGAGGTTCACAGAGGGTACATTTAGTGATGCTACCCTGCTATGCAGGGTTGCATCACTAAATTCACCCTCTGGGTACCTCATTTTGCAGATGACATTCTTGTTCATACTACATCATCAAGGCATGCCTTCGACGTTTTTCTTTCTGGTTATAAGAAAGATCATCTCTGTTATATGACTAACCCTGTGCATTGTACAGCCTCGGTGAGTGTACATGTAAAGGCAGTCTGTAATATGGCAGTTACCTTTTTATAACCAGAAAGCGTGGCTAGCCCTGTGCAATGCACATTACCAACTGAATAACAAACCCTGTGCACTGTAGAGCCTTAGAGTAAATCTCATCTATAACAAATCTTTACCAAACTCAATGGCCAAAACAAGTCAGTAATATTTTGAAGAGGCATTTAAACTCAGCGTCTGTGTCCCCATTGGAATGTACACTGCAAAAAATATAGGTTCTCTTTAGAACCAAAACTGGTTCTAATCTTGTCCTTGAGATGGAACCAGTTCTGTTTAAACAGTATTTATTTCAAATCAAATAAATTTACCAAGATTAGCATTAACTTTTAACAGAATATTACATGAACTGAAGTAGATTCAGCAGTAAACTTGGAGCTTATTCAACGCAGTCGCCAAACATTTTGAAACAAAGGAGATATGCCAACTGTTCATATCTCCTTTGCTTTATAATGAATTGAGACAACCTCGTATAAGCTCTAAACTTACGGCTGAGACCCCCTCAATTTATGTTTAATTCTGTTAATATTTAATGTTAATCTTTATAAATGTTTTTGATTTGAAATAAATACTGTTTAAACAGAACTGGTTCCATCTCAGGGACAAGATTAGAACCAGTTTTGGTTCTAAAGAGAACCTATATTTTTTGCAGTGTAATATGGCAGTTATCTTTTTTACCAGAAAGTGTGCGTAGCCCTGTGCAATGCACATTACCAACTGAATAACAAACCCTGTGTACTGTAGAGCCTTAGAGTAAATCTCATCTATAGCAACTCTTTACCCAACTCAATGGCCAAAACAAGTCAGTAATATTCTGAAGAGGCATTTAAACTCAGCGTCTGTGTCCCCATTGAAATGTACTGTAGAAAGTTCTTTCTTTTTAGTGAATTCCAAAAATGAAAACATATTCTATTTGCAATTAATAGCATTTTATATGTAAGAATGTGTGTCAGTGACATGGAAATAGGCCTGGAAGATATTGCTTCAGACCAATACATGTACAATCGAAGGCTTTCATTGGTAATGAAGCTACTTTGAAGCAGTCATATTCTAGGAGGATCTCTACTTTCTAAATTTTACTGAGTTAGGTGCAGCTGTCGGTATCTTCAGTGTAATGGCGTCAAACAGAGAATGTTTCTCTGGTTTTGTTTGTGAAGCATTAATTTGTTACTCACAGTTCACTCCAGGATCTACAGAAAAACATTACGTACCACATACCACACCAGCGTCTAGTGAATGACCGCACGTGTTACTCCCGAATCCGCCATGTTGACAGAACAAAAGAGATTTTTCGTTGCCATTGCACTGAACATTATCCATCCACACGGGGCCGTTTGCATCACCGAAAAACTGAACTGCGTGATGTATCGCTCTACCACCTCTGAAATAAAAACAAAATTTCTTCCTCATGCTTACAGATACAGAGTCAGGAGCAGGTCACATAAAACATACACGTTACGATTTGTTAGTCAGTCAACGGTGTGACAGTGGTACGCTACCTACCTTCCAGACATGGTCCAATACTATAAAACTTTTTTATAATTGTGTATTTTCTATAATTGTATTTTATAGTTATGACTTTAAATGGGTTGAAATGAATCATTAGCATTTTCAAAGATGTGGCAATTTGCAGTTTGGCAAATTGCCATATCTTTTAAAATGATAAGGATTTATTTTAGTCAGTTATATTTATTATTTATTTGGGGTTTAACGACACTTTCATTTTAGTTAGTTATATTAATAGGTAGCAAATATAATTCTAGAAAATACAATTGTTGAAGTTTTATAGAATTGGCCCCATTCATTGATTTACAAACAACGTGACATAATCGTAGAAGGACGGTTGTTGGTAGTCTTCATTTATAATGGTAATATTACAATAGTTTCTTTCCCATGATTACAGATACAGAGTCAGGAACAAGTCACATAAAACATGCACAAAATGATTTGAGTCAGCCAACGGTGTGACAGCGGTACTCTACTTCCAGACCAGGAGAAGTTCATTGTTTTTGTTTCGCGTGATTTACACACTACGTTGCGTAATCGAAGAAGTACAGTTGTTACAAGTCTTCATTTATAATCAGAAAGACAATCAATTCTCTCTCCCTCTCTCTCTCTCTCTTTCTCTCTCTCTCTCTCTCTAGAGAGAGAGAGAGAGAGAGAGAGAGGGGGTGGAAACTGGGGAGAGGGAGTATCAGCCTATTTCAGTGGCCACAACTGTACTGTAGCTGCCATAAATCTAATAGACGAGTTCGTATTTCAATGTTCGAAAATGTCTGTTTGTCATACGAAAATTCGCCCAAGATTTACTGAGGAATGGATTTCCCATTTTTGGAGGCAACACGCATAGAATGTAATTAAGTGTTTCATAAAGTGTGATTAATGAAATCAGAATGATGTGTTGCCCTCCATTGCACATGCACTTGAACCCATTTATTATATTTTGTAATTTGTGAACTGTATTGGGAGAGACGTTGACATTGGCTATGCCCGATCGTCAAATCGTCAAACCCTATTTCTATTTTGAGAAATAAAATTATGTTTAAATAAAACAGTCAATTCAAGTCTCCATTGAGGAACACATCTAGCGTTGATTCACACAAGGTGCATCTCTATGGGTTCTTTTTCTGTTTTTTTTTTTTTTTGTTTTTGTTTTTTTTTTTTTTGTTTTGTTTTGTTTTAGATTCAGTCGCCTGAATTTCATCAGTTGGTTAGAAAAGCGAACTGAAAACATGTTGGACTAATTAATGTAATCAAAGGCGATGGACTGTTTATGGACTAGACTTGTTCATCCTGCTCATAACAGCGTCGAATTCCTTACAGTATTATAAAGGAGACTTGAGAGCTTGATCAATAGATTTAAGGTAACTGATTTTACGTTCGTCATCTCATAAAACCAGTGAGGCGCGTTTACTAGAACAATGTTTTCTATTCATTTGTTAATTATTTGGGAACAATGATCTGCCAGATAATGATGATACCGCGAAATGTAACCTGGTAATGAAATACTGTGATGTAACGCCGTTTGAAAGGGCTCTCCGAACCATTTCCAACAGTGTATTAATTCCCATCAAATCATTGGTTCAATAAGGAAACACATGAAGTACGTTGCGCTACTCTAGGTTGCTTTTCTCGGCCATTACACTCTCACTGTTGGGGATCGCGGTAGCTTAGTGGCTAGAGCGCGGGACTCCAAACCGAAAGGTCGACGGTTTGATCCTGACCAGCGGTAGCAGTGTTGTATTGTTGGGCCAGATATTTAATCCTGGTGGACGGCGTGCTTTGTGTTCTAAGACGTAATGCACATCGATGGTGCACTTGCCTTCAACCGATGCAAACTCTGCTTGTGCAGAGTTAGTAAGTTGGAGAGTCTGACAGCAACTTGCCACTGCTCGGACATTCTCTCCGATACCCATGCTTCCTGTACGCGTAAGGATGTTTCCCATAGTGTGACCCTGAATGTTGAAAGTATCGCTAAACCCCACCTATCAAACAAATAAACACTAACACTGCTAAACAATCTAGATTTATTCTGCCATTCTCCCACAAACGTGATCAGAAAGATGCATATCCGAAAAAGCGTTGCATGAAATAAATTCAATAACCATTTTTCACGTTATTTGAATTTCAGTTCTGTGCAGGCTGATGCACATTTGTCTGTTTTAACTCCTCACATGCTGATGGCGGATATTCCTGCCCAGGACAGGAATCTCTTGCCACAAAAATAATTAGTATTAGATCGCATATCTGGTCTAGATTTGATGATTTGTTTTTAGAATACCCATCGGGTTAAGAGTTAAGCATAAAATAGAAGAAATACGATTTTGAATTTAAATTGGTTAATGTGGTGTCGGCGAAGTATTTTAATTGAATGTAAAGATTAACAGTTATTTAATTTCTCTAAGTTATGATGAAAACGTTTTTTCGGAACAAGAATTGTGTCATTAAACGTGAACACAACGCAGTCATAAAAAACGTTTACTTCGGAATTACAGAATTACTAAAGTTATTGTTGCATTGAAAAATATAATTATTGGTTAAATCTTCATTAATTTCAAAATAATAGGAAAGTTCAAACCAAATTCGATTCTACTTTAAATTAACATGACTTAAAGACGACAGCGAAAAAAATCTTAAAAAAATTTAAAGTTATCATTTTCTGTTCCAATGAGTCTCAAGCTGAATTTTGGAGGAAGAAAACGAAAAATATGAAAAAAATAAATTGCGCTTTTTTGTGAACATAGCTGACGCACATGGTCATCACATGAGGTAAGGGGTAAAATTAAACTTGTCAAGTGAAGTGTAAGAACAGTCTCCAATCGTCTTACTTAACTGGTAGAGTGCTAAATTATTAATTTAAGGAATTCGACGCTGTTATTTTTGGTCATCAGAATTTGTTCACATGTCTTTGCTTTGCTACAATTTATGGGAGAGTGCCAATATGGCACTCTCCCATAAATTGTAACAAGGCAAATCCTAACAGACTAAATTATTTCAGTTCAAAGATAAAGCGAAGCACATCCACTGAATTTGAGGCCTTTAAGTTGTGGTAACTGTACTTCAGGGTAAAGCCCAAATATGGGCTTCCAGCACTCTACCAGTTAATGGATGTATATAACAGATGAAATGGCAAGCGTCATAATCCATTTGCTAGTGTGGGTCCTTTGTGCATTTTGGAGTCAAGAATATTACTCAGCATTTTCCTATATCATCTGAAGTTAAAAAAAGTCAGGGCAGACTTTCCCTGTCCTGGCAATAAGAGAGAAAATTGCACTTAAAATTATCCCCCCTTACTGAAAAACCTGAAAATTGATGTATTTTGAAAAATCCCAAAAACATAATTACAGTCGAGATAAACTATATTTTTTTTATTTTTCATATTCGTAATAAACCATATTGTAGTTGGAAATAGCAGAAATAATTTATTTTCAGTGTTTGGTATAATTTTTACCCAAAATATGCATTTTCTCTTGTTTTTTTTTTTTGAAGGAAAATATTTTAGACAAAATCAAAGAAGTTTCGTTTTCATTCTGTTACACAAATTTACCCATAGCATGTTGTATATTTCTTGAAAGGAACTCATCTTAGCTACGAGTTGCAGAAACTTGAGATGGCTAAGTGAATGTAAGCTGGATTTATATGGAAATGTCTACCCCTACCCCCAAAATAAAAAAACATGAAAATATTGTTAACACTTTACCCAACCAATCGGCCGCATCCGTAATATGCAAATACAGCAGTTGAAAAAATATTATTTTTCAAAAAAATTCAATAAAACCATATCCTGTGACCCCTCGTTGGAACGAGCTCGTCGAGCTCGTTCCAACAACGAGGGGTCACAGGATATGGTTTTGTTGAAATATTTTGAAAAATTTTAAAAAATGGTATTTAAAATAATAAATTTTGATATCGTCTGCGTTGGGTAAAGGGTTAGAATCTACAGTACTCCAAATAACATCAATCAATTTTTATTTTCACCCGTCTGAACTTTCTCATACATTACTTCTAATCAAGTATGGCGCATATGTATGATAAGCAATTAATTCTTATACAGTACTTGGAGAGTGGATTGTAACTAAATCACCCGCGGAGTGGAGTTATCACCCGAGCTATAACTTTCAAATTGTGTACATATCGACAAAATACACAAGCAATGTTTCAGCCAATGGACCGCCGGGTTTAACCCGGAGGTCCATTGGCTGAAACTTTGCTTGTGCTGGTTAGGCTTTGCGACAAATTTGCAATTATTGCTTGGGTGGAATCTCCACTCTGCGGGTGATTCAGTGATAATACACTCCCCACGTACTGAAGATATGCCATACAAAAGTTTGAAGCCAAACAGCCACCACCACAACCACCACCTCAGCCCACCCCATCGCACTGGGTTACCAAACATGCTTTATTTTTAAGACCACTTTCTGTATAATTTTTGGTAATGAATTACAGATGGCAAATATAAACTATCAGTGATATTTAATAATTAGTTGGTCAGAAAATATTTTGTTTAATACATTTCCTTTGCTATAGGTATAATTTAGCACATGAAGCGGGGCAGGGGCTAGATGTTTTATCGTGTTATAATTTAGCACATGAAACGGGGCAGGGGCTAGATGTTTTATCGTGTATGTGTATACAGTTAACCATCCAGATGTATTCGTAGTATCGCATCTCATTCACAGGGATTTCCAGTTTGTTGACACACAGTTCCAGTTTTCAGAGTGCTAGCACATTTTACGATTCAGTTTACACAACATGGAATCCCCATGTGATGACTCAATTCACGTCTTCAGATTGGATTTCAGCTTCCCAATCTACATCTGTGTACGACATAGAACGCAGCTACCCACGTGCTACTTCCAGTAACACTTCACCTGTGCATTTTCGTCGGCATTTTTGCCCCAGAGAACTTGGCCAGCTACAGATAGTCAGGATCATATTGTGTCCGATGTGGTAACACACTCATCTGACCCTGCATTGCTAAAGGCACCGACAACTAACTATTTTACTTCAGTGGCGCCTAGCGTGTACCCGTATTCACAGACTCCAATCTCCAGTGCTGCCATTGCCTGGCTCTTGGGACATTTGCCAACCAATACCGGTAACTCCTCACTCGGTGTTATGGGCCAGTTAAATACTTCAACAGATGATTTAATTTCAGTGGCTATTCATGTTCTTTCCAGTTTACTTCATAATAATGCTAAGGATGACTTTTACACACAGCTTTCGGGTGCTGTACAGCAAGGGCTCGTTTCTTTAAGACAGACAGGTGATTCGTTAGATGATAACCCTGCCCAGTTGATCACTCATGCAAGGGTTGTGGGGTTACCCCCTCTTCTTTCGGGGGCTATGGGCTCTCTGCTGACTCTGCCCCTACATGTGTGTCGTTCTTTGTGACGCAGTCCATTTCATTGGCCGCTAACGTGTCGCCCCAGCAGAAAGCCCCAATGTGGGCTCAGGAATTTGTTCATCTGACTTCACTGCTTCCTCAAAGCAGACTTGCGCATGTGGCTCACCTTCTTAGACTCCTTTAATGGTAAAATTATTTTTCTTCAAGCATGGACACACAGTGATGTTCTTTCTCTGCAAATTGATCTGCATCTTCCAGTGGTTTTGGGAGTATTTTTGCTGTTCATGGTTCTACGGGGCCTCGAACTCTTCCGGGCGAAAGCTAAACATTGTTGTCTAAGAGTTTTAACCCATTGTCTTAGCAGTACATCTATTTGGGTCATCGTTGAGTAATAAACGGATTTGATTTTTTCTGATAATGCCGCAGTGGTTCATGCCATAAACTCCAAAAACAAAGATCTCACTTGCTAACTCTTCTTCGTTCTCTGGTTCTTATCTGCTTCCAGTTCAATATTCTGTTCACAGCAAAACATATCCCAGGTAAGAGCGATATCCCAGCTTATACGCTTTCTCGTTTTGCTGATCGACGAATTCCGACGATTAGATCCGACTTGTCTTCCAGATCCAGAGACAGTTCCCCAGAACATGAAACTGAAAGCCTGTTGATATGATGTGTTCTCTTTCGAGGCAGGCGTTAGCTTCAGGCACGAGGCGTTTCTATTTATAGACTTACCAGAAATTTGCAGAATTTTGTTCCATATTCCAGTTTCAGTGCATATGGACGATACATTTGACAATGATTTGTTTATTTATATCCTACCTCTTCAATGCTAATTATTCCCCCCAAATCAGTTACATCGACGTTGTCGGGCCTTGCTTATTTTCGTAAACGTCATGGTGTTCCTGATCCCACGCAGGCCTCTGTAGTACGCGAACTCCTATCTGGTATCAGCACGACCATCAACAGACTCCCGTATGCCCATTGCAGAAGGTTTACTAAACAACTTAGTAGCTAGCCTTCCATTTTGCTGTGGTAGCTCGTACCATTGTCTCCTCTTCCAGACTCTCTACCCCACAGCATTTTACTCTTTCGCCCGGGTTGGCGAACTCTGGCCATCCAAAACTTCGAACGTTCAGTGAGTCCTGTAGTTCACAGATGTGCAATTCGCTTTTCAACTGATTTATCGAGATTTTAAACACAACCGAGGTTTGCGTCCACATGTCATCACAGTTCAAGCACAGTCCAATGTGCCTCACTGTGTAGTGCCCCTGCATTCTGCTTTTCTCCACCCGCGAAGGATGTGCACTGGCCCTCTCTTTGGGTTCCCTGATGCTTTCCCTATTCTGTGTGGTGACCTTGATGCTACATTGCATGACTGCCTGCTATTATGTGGTCTTGATCCAAACAGTTCAAAAGCCATAGCTTCAGGATTGGGGTTGCAACCCTTGCTACAGCTAAGAATTATACTGACTCCTAGATAAGGGCCATGGGTCGGTGGAAAACACATTCGGACATTCGGAGTCCTCCCCTATAGCGCGCACCCTTTGCTGGCAGGGTTAGGGCTCTTCTGTTGACGTCTTCAAACTACATGGTGTCGAAATTGCGTTCCGTATGGCTGGGTTTGGCCTCACGACGTGCCAATGCGAATACAGGCTAAAGCATTTGTTTTCCTTCTTGCCCACAGTACTTCTCCCTCCACCAGGTACCACTTGCCATCCATTCCCTGGACCACGATCGTATTCACGGCAGTAGCCTATCCATGAAAGCAACAGGCAAATTTGTGCCTATGTATAATAATTAATTGCTAATCATACATATAGACGTCATACTTGATTAAAATTACTGCTTGAGAAAGTTCGGCGGGGTGGAAATAAAAACTAATTGTTATTATTTGGAGTAGAAAAGATTTTAATGATATTTTCATGTATTCTTATATTGAGGGGTAGGGGTAGACATTTCCATATAAATCCGGATTCCATTCACCTAAGCTAAGACGAGTATCTTTCAAGAAATACATAACATGTTATGGTTAAATTTGTGTAACAGAATGAAAACGTAACTTCTTTGACTTTGCCTAAAATATTTTCCCTAAAAAAACAAGCAAAAATGCATATTTTTGGTAAAAATTGTACCAAACACTGAAAATAAAATTATTTTTGCTATTTCTAACTACAATATAGTTTATTGTGCATGTGTAAAATGAAAATAAAATAATAGTTTATCTCTACTATAATTTTTTTTTTTTTTTTGTTGAATTTCTCAATACCTATCAATTTTGGATCTTTCAGCAAGGGGGATAACTTTAAGTGCGATTTTATCCCTTATTGACAGGATGGGGAAAGTCTACCCTGATTTATTTTGACTTCAGATGATATATAAAAGGAAAATGCAGAGTTATACAGTACGTGGAGAGTTTATTATCACTAAATCACCCACAGAGTGGAGATTCCACCCAAGCAATAATTGCAAATTTGTTGCAAAGCATAACAAGCACAGGCAAAGTTTCAACCAATGGACCTCCGGGTTAAACCCGGAGGTCCATTGGCTGAAACATTGCTTGTGTTTTTTGTCCATATGTATAAAATTTGAAAGTTATAGTTCAGGTGATAACTCCACTCCGCGGGTGATTTAGTAACAATCCACTCTCCACGTACTGTATTCTTGCCCTCAAAATGCACACAGGACCCATCCTAGCCAATGGACTATCAACAAATTCCACAACACTAGACCTTTCGACGTCTATAAAAAATATACAGCTTTTGAGGAAATGGTAGCGATTTAGAGGCCTACACTTTTGACGCGCCAGTATTGATTTTTACACCTCGCATATCAATGAATCGCTCAATATTTTGTGAATTGGCCTTTCGTCGCGGATACGTCATATGGAATAAATTATCCGAAAGATGGGAATCGTCCCAAGTTACTTTAGCTGATACATCGCACAACAATCCGAACATGTTTTTATCCCCAACTTAAGAAAATGAAATTATTATATTTCGGTGCTGTATGGTTTAAAGAAAGCATATTATTCCTAAACCATCCTCGATGTTGAACTTACAGACTAATTCTGACAATGAGTAAGAACTGGTAGCAAGATTTCGACCAATGGACCCCTGGGATTTCCCCCAAAGTAAGAATTGTATTGTATAGCCTTATGAACACTTCAATGGGTGTTCCAGTGGATTATCCACTCTTCACGTACTTTCTAAGATTCTAGTCATTATTATTACCTTTTTGTGTTCATTAAGCTACAGGGAATTTTCAGCATCAAAATGTACTATCACAATACAATAAATTATAGTTTTCGTTCCAGTCATATATCCACGTACTGACCACTTTAGAGAAAACACAGCCCAGTTGTTGGTTACTGGTTCTGTTATAGCAGTGGGACAAAATCTGTGAACTAACTTTGTCCCTCTCCCTGGATAACCATGTGAAGTTACAATGAGTGATTATGTTTCGAGGGTAAGCATCGGGGAAAACGGAATAGATAGCTTGATGAATCTTCACCCAGTCCATCAAATTATTATGAATAAGCATTTTTTAACCCCTTAAAATCTGATGGCAGATTCCATGTCAGTGCAGAGCCATCAATTGGTATAGTCTATATTCGTTACTTCTGGGAAGATAAATCAAGATTTTCATCGTGCAGTCTTTGGGCAGCAGGTTGAAAAACTTCATTAGAATACATAATCTACTTTATTTCAAAACGAAACAAAATACTGTGTTTTGATTGGCTGAGAGGTACGGTGTAACTTGCCATCCACTGTAGCTTTTTCTAACCACGGTGTAAAAACAAGATCTCACAATAGCAGGCTATATGGCTAAAAAAAGTACCCATTTTTAATTGTTAATTCATATCTTCTGCTCGGTTATGTTTGAACAAAAAAAAAATGCAGGAAATTTAATATTTATGTGCAATAAGATATTACAGATATGGATGTCATTGGAACTGGCTCATTGAGCCAGTTCCAATGACATCCATATTTGTCTTGTTTTATTTAAGAAACTTGAAAAGTACATATTTTCTGTCAGTTTTTGCCCACAATGTAGGTTAAAGTATTAGGTATACCAAAGTTCTTGGAAGTAAATCCGTTCTCCTTGTGTTTTCCAGGGTGTATGGGAACTTACACCGGTTTATGAACTCATTCACCCTTCGGCTTCGCCTCAGGGTGTATGAGTTCCCAAACCGGCGAAAATTGCCATACACCCTGGAAAACACAAGGATAACTAATAATATCAATTCTGGTCATATATTGCTCTTGGACCTGAAAAGTGGCCTTTCATGTTCAAAACGTTAACCCAAAGCCTGTTTTACCGGTCCCAACATGTTGATGCGGCACAGTTTCAGAAAATAAATGGCTGCTCATAGAAACTGTGGAGCACACTGAGGAGCTACGTTGCAAATATTAATCCCCCCCCCCCCCCTAGTTAATGAGAAAAGACTCTTCTAATTGATGAAGTTGGGATTACGTGGAATATGTCATCAGTATAAAGGGTTAAATCGCTGTATTCTCAAGATGTAATCCCACAGAGCTGACCCCTGTGAGATTGAATGACCTCTGTTTTATCTGAGTAAAATAAGAATCAAATTGTGGGGTTTTGCGCAGCATTTTAAACAATTGGCGAATACTTACGTATATCCTAAGGTCCCACACACAGTTTCAGCATCAGTAGTGTCCCATCCTGTGTTGCAAACTGTACCCCAGTCATTGTTGTACAGAATTTCTACGCGGCCCTCAAACGGAACTGACCCACCAACGATGCGAACGAGTGAATCTGGAATTGAAAAAGGTGCCTTTTCTGACTTTTGTGAGTTCAATACAGTTTGGAGTATTACAGTGGATCGAAGAAAGTAGTAACAAAAAATAGTCAAAAGGTTCGTCTACCAGTTTGGTGAAATTGGCGTTCTATGTGTTTTGAAAAGATGTGTCCAGAATAATTTGATAAGAAGTACGTTTATCGGTGCAGAAAGTATCCAGTGTTTACTCACACGATTCATTGACATATTGACGCGGTGACAAATTATCCCCTGAGTTCCAGTGTGTTCTATGTGCCAGTAGGCATATAGAACATATTGGAACTCAGGAGACGAAATAGTAACACAGGTTCCCCTCGTAAATGTGGTTGGCTATGAAATGTGTTGCTTTTGTTGATAGTTGGCAAATGATTTGCTGGGAGTCTCTCTAATAATTGTGTTTATAGACGGAAGGCGTGTAAAAAACACAGAACGACATACGCGTGAGAATACGTTAATGGATATGTCAGTGTGCCATATCGATTAACCCATTCACACGCGTGTATCTTTCTGTATATGTGTGTAATTCTGTATAGGCCTCATTTCGGGTAAAGTAGAGAAATAATTAACGATGTTCAGTCGGAGCTAATTGAGACCCATGACGCGAACTGAGTGATGAAAGGGCATCGTCGTCGGGACAATTCAAAACGCCGTTATCCCCAAAAGTTCATCCTGGATCTTTCACTGCCTCTGCCATCGGTATGATCTTCGGTGGAGTATCGTTTACGTTGGGATGGTCGCTGCATAAAACCATTTTGGGGCAAGAATAAAATAAGAAAATACAAAATGAGTTTTTCCGTAAGTGAGGGATGCTCTTTGCAGCTTGTGAGGGTTCTAATCTTACTAAGAAGCATCCTTTACCTAACGTAACGGCCAAAACCGGCCAGCGCTATTCTCAAAAATCGCCAATTAATTTTCAAAATATTTTCATTTTTTGTCTCAAAAACATAGGTTATGACCCCTCGTTGGAACGAGCTCGTCGAGCTCGTTCCAACGAGGGGTCATAACCTATGTTTTTGAGACAAAAAATGAAAAAAATTAGTTATTCAAGAATTTTTTTTGCAAGTGTCGTCTGCTTTTCATGTTAGGTAAAGGGTTAATGAGGTCGTCCGACAACATACCATTGCCGCGCTTCTACGGCGTACACAAACGTGGATCTTTAAAAATTTATGGTGGAAATGCTAAGGTCCATGTTTTGATTCCGACCTGCAGGAACAGTGTTGTGTCCTTGGGCAAAGCACTTAATGCCCCTTTCCCACGTGGGGAGCAAGGTGGTTTTCTGTACTAAGATATACCGCACGTCGACGGTGCGTTTGCCTTCAACCAATGCTAAACCTGCTTGTGCGGAGTTTGTACGTTGGAGAGTTTGTCAGTTGCACGCCGATGCACCGGTGGTTCTCTCGGTGTACCCTGGCTTCCCTCACCTGTGCATCTGTCCGACACGAAGTGACCCTTGCTGAAATAAATAAATAAATAAATAAATAAATAAATAAATAAATAAATAAATAACAGGAGGGGGGGGGGGGTTAAGACCATAAATATGTTTGGACATTCAGCCAACTCTGTGCAGTCTTGTGTCAAAATACCGAAATATTCAAGCAACAATTTCCCCCCTAATGCAGTTTGGAATTTAACTGATTCAATAGACCATTTTTACATTCCTCCATCTTACATCCGGGGCTTCATTTGCCCCCACAAATCGGCTTTATTTATCAACATTGATCACACGTGTACTGAACTGCTGATCAGCATTGAAAGCTTCGTTTTTCGTCCCCGTTTTATCAATTAAAATTCGACAGTTTATCTAATCTGCGTTTGTTCTCATTCCCAAAGAGAATAAAGGTTAGGTGTTAGAAATTTGTGGATTTTGCAGTGTTATATTCCTTACTTGTTATTTTCATGTGAGCATTTGTACACATCCGGCACTCGATATGCTCGTTGATACGAGCCAGTCAGATTAGTTACTAAAATGGCACCCACGTCTGCTGTACAGTACTGAACGCTGCACTGATAGTTTGTTTCCACATTATAAATAATTTTTGTCATTGCTGTCGTTCTTTTGAAACAAAATTCGACTGTGTACCTGCCTGTCGTTCTTCGAATGAAACATTTTTAGCTTTAAAGAAGCCGATGGTACTTTGAAGTTGAGATTTGTGACGAACGTCGGAACGAACATGATGAAGGAGTGTATTGCAACATGAAAATGATAACAGATAAGTATGGAATATAACATCACAAAATACACAAATTTCTTTCTAATTTCTTTGGGGATGAGAACAAACGCAGATGAGGTAAATTGTCGGATTTTGATTGATAAAACGGAGGCGAGAAATGAAGCTTTCAATGCCGATCAGCAGTTCAGTACACGTGTGATCAATTTTGATAAATAAAGCCAGTTTGTGGGGGCAAATGAAGTCCCGGATGTAAGATGACGGAATCTAAAAGTGGTCTTTTGTGTGTGAGAAGTTTCCAAAGGATACTCACTATCCAATCCAATCCTGTCTGATATTTAGTTTTGAATATCGTTGGCCGGATATGTTCGTTACATTAGGCAAATGGTTAAATATTTTAGTGGATGGATTTAATCATTAGCCCCATCTAGCACTCTTCGGTTTCACTTCAACCACTCACATCTCTGCAGGGAAACGAGGAGTGTGTAGCGAACAAAAGGTCGCATTAATTTAATCATGATATTCCGTTGGTGAAGGAGTTCTTCATTGGAGATGTACTAAAGACCATCGTACAGTGTTCCTACAATACAATACGAAGTATTCAACAATTCTTAAGATGGCGGACTGATACTTCGAAATATCGATTTTAACCCTTTACCTAACATAGCGGCCAAAAATGGCCGGCAACTGACCAAAATAAGCATACCACAGCCTAAAATATCTTACAAATGTCTCGATAAAACCATACAAATATAGATATCATTAGAACCGGCTCGTCGAGCCGGCTCTAAAGATATCCATATTTGTATGATTTTATTGAAAAATTGTGAGACTTTTTTCGAAAAATGTGAAATTTAATTTATTTTTTAAAAAAGCTGTGTTAGGTAAAGGGTTAAGCACATCCAAATACCAGAGTGTTTCGTGTTTTTTTCTAGTAATTTCAAGGTAATCACAAAACGTTTTGCGATATTCAGTTAGTTAATGACTGAATAGTGTAGCCTTAGGCTTGGCAACACTACTTTTTTGTTTCCAATTGAAGAAAGGATAGACTATAAAAGGCTCCTGCTTCTGACATTCACAGCCCTGGGCGGCTTGGCTCCTGATTATCTGAGCAGTCTGGTACAAAGGTATGATCCAGCTCGATTCCTCCGTTCAACAACTTTGAACTTCCTGTTATACAAACTAGGCAGCCTCGCAACGGCAGGTGTTCGTGCGTTTTCCGTGGCGAGGTCCGCTCTTTGGAATAGGCTGCACTACCACCTTAAGGCACCACAGATGCAAATCTTCAAACAGGCACTAAAAACTCACCTCTTCACTCGAGTTTTCGGTGTGCGTTCGTCGTGTATTCTCCCCGTGTTCCGTATAACACATTTGCTATATACCAACAGAGCATTATGTAGCCTGAGAGCACATAATTCTGCGGATTTATGGCTCAAAACTACATTTATTTATTATTATTTTAAAGCGCTCACCTTACATTACCCCCGATAACAGCACAAGTATCAGCACCACAATAATTTTCTTCTTTTTCGTCAGAGACAATGCGCATGATCTCTCTCTCTTGAACGAGGTGATCAGCCTCATTCTACTCATGGGTCATAAGCTATTCTTCCACACACAAAGCAAACACTTAAAACTGTTGGGTGTTTGATATATTTCCTGCCAGACTTGACCAAATTATTAAAGGTTAAAATATGTACTGCCAAAGTAGCTTTTATGTTTGATTAAGTATGTTTTAACTCTTACCGCATCGGACTCCAGCATCTTCATTATGATTACAAGCATGTTGACCCCAAAGAACATTTGGGCAGTGCTGTAGATTCGTCTCGTTGCCCAAACAACCAACATTAGCCAGCCATATTCGCCCTGATCCTTGACCAAAAAATGCTTGTGGTAAAGGCTGTCCGCCGCTAAAACGAATAAAATGGACAAATGCTTGTTATTTTTGTCAATGTGGAGAATGGAAAAAATACACGATTGGAAATTATTTAATAATTAGGCTAGTCGATATTTAGTGACTGTAGTCTCAAACGAATAGGTCCCCATGGCCGAGTGTGCCCATAAGACGATTACGTCCGCAAAACACGAGCAAAATGTGTTCGCAAACGAGCCGTGTCCACTGGCGGACCTCGGGTCGATGATGTCCGAACAATTCAGGTGGACTTTGTCCGTCCGTAAGCCGACTACATCCGCAAAATCGGAGTCTGTGGACACAATTGCCCATGGTTTTGTGGACGTAATCGATTTGCCTTGCAAAACTATTCGGTCGAAAGAGATACTTTCTTTATAACCGTTTTTCTGCCATGTGTCTCTTATGATCCTCTATCTCGGTAGCGCAGCTACGGGGTGAAGCTGGTAACTACCCCACTAAACCTTTTACTGGCCCGCTCCCCCAAGAAAACATTGGCCTAATGTGAGTCCCAAAATGTTCTCCAAATAGGGTTAAACACCCTACAAAATGCCTCAGATACGCCTTAGATTACAGAATTTTGCTAACTTTTCTCGGAAAAAGTCTAGTCCTAAATAGGATCCAATCGGTCGTAACTCCATCCTCCGACCTTCCTGCTGAAGTGCGATGGGGTGTAACGGCCGGGGGGGCCTCGTTAGGACTGTAGGAGAGACCTCTACCACAAGGGCCTTCCGAATTTCATATTTGCACCCCCCAGCCTTGGGCACCCCTATTACAAATCCTGGCTACAAGCGTACGCTGTCCCCATCTGGACTTTGAATCATTCTTCTAAACTGTGGAAGAAAATGAACGCTGTGTAAGTCAACTTATCTTTGAGAGGAATCGCATGATACAATTTATCCATTTTGGACAGATACTCCCTGAATGTCTGTTAGCCGTCGCATGCCTGCACCAGACACATCGGAGAATGGTCGAAGTATTTATTCTGGGGGGATCAGAACCGTTGGCTGTAACATGCAATCAAAATACCCGTCAATGAAACTTGGCATTCGAGGTATTTATGACTAAAACATTTGTATAGAATTTAAGGAGGTCGATGAGGTTCCAATATATTTATCTGGATAAGAATTGTGCACATTTATTGCATTAGTTTACAATATGCCGTCAGTGTCTGACTATAAACTATTACGTTCAGAAATTTCAAGTAAATTCAGTCGCATGGTATCGTAGTGACCTTTCGTCATTTCGTATTACTTTCCGAAGTTTGAGATAAAAAAAAACATCAACCTTTTTCCGACATATTCATAAGCAAAGACGCTGATGAAGAAAGGATAGCAAATCTCGTTGTCAGAAAATTTAGGTTTTCAACTGGTAGAGTAATATGAATTTAGCTGATCAGAAGTTGTTCGCCATTACTTATCTTTGTAAAGGTTTCCTGGAAAGGAATCGGGGCAGACATGATATGTATAACCCGTGTTAAAAATATATCCCCCCCCCCCCCCCCCACACACACACAAGCATGTAATATAACGTAACGTATTTACACTCGTTTCCCTTTCTTATGACGGGAAAAGATTGTATAAGTTACGTAACATACAGTACAGTCGCCGTGGTCTGGTCATAATCCACGTGTGGGCAGTGATGTCCACGCATTCGTTTACCAGGTAATAAAAATCATCATTGCATGGGGCTGCGGTGGCTCATTTGGTAGAGGTGCAGGCTGCAAGCCGAGAGGTCCTCGGTTCGAATCCCACCTGCGGCAACCGCGTTGAGTCCTTGGGCAAGACACTTCACCCCCATTGCCCACGTGGGGGCACGGTGACGCTGTGTACTAAGGCGTACTGCACGTTGATGGTACACCTGTCTTCAACCAATGCTATCCCTGCTTGTGTAGAGTTGGTATGTTGGGGAGCTGATAGTTGCTCGCCGTTTCTCGGTGGTTCTCTCCGGGTACTCCGGCTTCCTCCACCCGTAAAACTGTCACGGTCATGGTTAGCCATTGTGCAGAAATATGTGACCTTAAACACCAATAAATAAATAAATAATAATAAATCATCATCAGAAAAATATTAATTAATGAAGCACCTGGTTGTACCCTGTGCTTCATTAATTACTTGTTTATTGATTATTCTTATAATTAGTGGTTGGAATCTAATATTACTGTTTCCATGGAAATATTGCCCACCCGTGGGAAGTGACAGGTGTATGAGCAAAAGAAATACGGCAGGACTCTAGATTTTCCACAAAATACTGAAGGGAGGAACAGTTGCATCCCCCCTCCTCGCAAAAGACACACACGTGCGCATACTCTTTGAGGCATCTATGAGCTGAAGGCACTTTTAAAAGCATTAGGCCTAAAAAATACAAATCTGTTTCTCAGGCCGTCCAGCATGGCCCTTTTGGCTGCCGCATGCTCTCTTTTTATAACCAATGTAAATTTTTAAAAAATAAAAATTAAATGGTGTATGTCTGATATTTTACCCCAGTTAAAATAATTGATAAATTTGTCCCTTGAGTGCAAAAAGGCTTTGCAATGCTTTAGCATTGCAAAGCCTTCATGCTCTCAAGGGACGAAATACATCACCACCCATGCTATTCCGTAGATTATGAGGCCTAAAACATGAACAAAGAACATGAACTTTTAATGGCGAAGACATAATTACAGAAATAAAAAAGAAAATAAAAAATCGCTTGCCCGCATGCAATTTTACAAGTAATGGCAAGAGAAACAGAAGATCTACTTTGTGTGGCCTTATAAGAACACATTAGTAGAAAGATTAAAATGATGAATCTCAGAACCGTGGGATTTAAAAATGATAGAACGTTCCACTGCAGTTTTTTGGTAATTTCATTTCTTGGTTGCTCATACCACTCTAAGGGACGCCATTTTCAAGTGACAAATGTGTACGTCTTACCCGTATCCAAGTTCATCGCAGACAACCTTTGCGTCTTCTGCGTCCCACGCGTCATCACAAACCGAGCCCCAAATACCATTATGGAAAACTTCCACTCTGCCTTCAAAGTTTCCGTGAATACCGTCTGCCAGTCTCACGTCGGCTGAAAAAATACATGGTCTTTATAGGAACCACGCACCACTATCTCGTATAAACTATTTACTTGCAAACGCATGAATATTACAATTTACCAAATGAAACTCCGCATTAACTGCAAAAAAAACTTCAATATTTTTTTTCCTCACGCAAGAGAACCATTAATAGAGTAATTATTTTCCGAAAGCCTTTATCCAAAAGATCTTACGACAAATGTACCAGATTTTATCCCCAATCTCGTCAATTAGCATCGGCTGTCGACAGTGCAGGAAAAGGTCGAAAAGAATATTCCTCGCAATACAACTGCCGACGGAAAAATAAAAAATGTCTCTATAGCTGTTAAATGAACATTCAGGTTTGCTTTTAAAGTATTACTACAGTCTAAGGCTCAGTTTCGTTATGCTGTCACAGTATCAGACACACAGCATTGACCTTTTATTGAATTCACTTCACTCGTGTTCGTCTGGGTCTAGCCCACAATTTTTTCGATTGTTGTTCGCACTGTGAAGTATTAGCTGTGGGTTAAAACGGCTTTTCGCAACTGGAGTAGCGGTCAAAAATGAAAACGTTTCGGATTCACACGACCAGCACTGACTGACTACTGTGGGCTTACCATGAGTTCATTCCCATTTGGCGATCTCCAGGTATTCCTTTTGCGATTGTGTTGCAGATGTGTCGTTAGAAGCATCTACAACTCAATCATAAAATGAATACCTGAATCTAAAATGCTGATTCAAAACTACCGAAGAAAAAGGTGTTTTGCACAGTCATTTTACCACGGCAATTGTTTTGCTGGCGCAAATTTCTTCAGCTGACAATTTGGCAGGCCTGCATGCCTAAAAAAATAATAATTTGTTTCTCCCAGACAGAGTTTATAACCACCAATTTCTAATTGGAACCGAATGTAACTATTTGTTTTCATTTTTAACTTTAGAATATAATTGTTCCACAAGAAAAGTTATGAAAGTCGTTGGGCATTTTTCCACTTTTCTGTCTCTAGTTGCGCGTTTACGAATCGGTTTTACATGATGGTTGAGACAAAAAACAAGTTTTGTACGCCAAGCTTGCATTAATTTCCTTTTCTGCTTCACGAATTCTGAAGTTATCTTAATCGCATACACAACATGCAGAGCTGAATCCGTAGATTCTTACTTGAAGCCTCGCAGAGTGGAGTTATCACTCATGCAGTTTCTAATCCTGTGACAAAATACGAGAAACAATGGTAAAATACCAGATTCCAACTCTGTTATAAAGTATATGAAGTACAATTAAGGCTTCTGTCTCAAGTTTCCAGGTCATAAATCAAATTACGTAAAGACTTTGACCTCAGTTTGAGTTTAGAACCATGCTAGTTCTTAAATAGTCCACTGCCTATATTTAAATTCAATCGCCTGGAATATTTTAGTTGGTCGGAAATGTTTACCTACGAATTTTTCTGACCAACTGAAATAAATTACACTAAACATTCATTTTCTTGTTTCTCAATCCACACTTGATTTGTAGTTGGATCTTTAAATGGTATTACCAATACTGTTAGAATCGTTTGTTTACTAAATAATTATGAATGTAGACACTACAGTGCTGTCGTCGTGGAGAGGTCGTAATCCACGCGTGGGCAGTGATGTCCACTCACGCGTTTATCAGGTAATAAAAATCATCATGAGCAAAATTTTAATTAATGAAGCACCGGGTTCTACCCGGTGCTTCATTAATTGAATCTTGGATGATTATTCCTTTAATTAGTGTTTGGAATCTAAATTTATTGAGTCCATGGAAATATTTGCCAACTGTGGAAAATGACCAGTCCACGGCTGCCGAACTGTAACGTGATTACGCAGCGTAGTTCCATCAATTTCGTTAATATATTGATGTTTTCAGGGCTAATTAGACACTTATTGATTTAATTATTTATAATTGTAGCACGAAAGAATATCTGTATATATCTTACCTTTGTGAGTGAAGGAACATCACGTTAAATCAAGGGAAGTCTTAGCGTAAATTACACGAAAAGTGGGTAAACAAAAAAGCATAACAACATCAAATTGAATGGTGGCCAGAGAGCTTGGCTCCAAGGATTTATGAAATTGAACTTTTCGCGAAAGTTATTGATTTGTCATCCTCTACATCCTTAGCGGATGCAGGTGATATGCAGCATCATGCCTCCTTCAGTAATGTAATAACCTTCATACGTGTGAAATAATCGGGTATTTAGCAATGTTTTACTTCTAGTGAAATGCATGAACACATTATAATCTACATATTGGTAGTGTGATGCCCTATACAACCCTGCTGATAGCGTAAATTGCCCTGTTTACACCCCCCCCCCCCCCCCTCCCAAAGCCGTATAAATAAATCAGGTCTGGCAAGTTTGTCCTGATAGAAAATGCTAACATAACTTGTGGGGGTGCTGATAAGCTGATGTCGTTGTGTGTATGTCCTAAACTGTATCGGTGCATGCCAGGTGTTCTTATTGCAGGGCACCTGTTTTGGCGAGATGAATTATTAACAATCATGCGGGGCAGTTTTCCCAGTATTTTCTACAGCTCAAAATTGTAAATCGCCTTGGCGGAACCAGCCGAACAACTGTACTGCGGAAAGCTCACACACACACAAAAACTCACACCTCAGGATTTAGGCCCGGTTGCGCCTAGCAAGGCAATCAACGGCTCCACGAACCAATTTTCCTGGAGGATTTGATTGCTTTGCTGGGCGCAACAATCCCAACCATTGTCCTGCGAACTGAAAGCTCGGGGTTTATTGTGGGGAGGGGGGGGGGGGTAACCACCCCTCCCCAGGATTTACGCCCCTGAATATAATAAACATTATTCAGCCGTAATACCCCTCAATACAACTCCCTGCACTCAGAAAATTTCAGGTTCTCCATAGGTATTCTGGAATACCCGGGTTCCTGGAATACCTATAACATTGTTTTTAATAGCCTCCCTTTCAATTTGTGCGCCGAGTACCAAAGTGTCAGTTTATCATTAAGGGTGAGGGTTGCGGTTCCTGATTCGGTCGATATCTGAAAATGTCATCTGCCTCAGTGGAAGCGTGATCCAAAGATATACAGGAATTTACGTTCATTAAAGTGATGCATTGTATCTGCTGCATATTCGAACTTGATCAGTACAATGGGTGACCGAGTAAGGTCAGTGGCATTCATGTATACCAATTATTGTATGTTGGCATTCGTGTATACTCATGAGATTTAGAGGGGTCAGCTCAGTTGGGTAGCATTCAGTTCTGTGAGGATCACTTTGTCTTAGAAGAAACTTCGTTTTCTGCGCAGAAATTCCGTTTTGTTTTTCCAAAAACACATTGCTTTGATATTCTGTAGTTTCACAGTTTTAACATCGGTACTTAAGGTAACCTTTATATTTGGTATTCTAGAGTACCCAAGAATCCAACCAGTATACTTGGTATTCTGGCAACCGGTATGTTTTGGGATTCTGGTCTGTAAATGTTTTGGTATCTTGCTGTACCAATCTTGGTACTTTGGAGAACCAATACAGTTGCTTTTCTGGATGCCGTTTGGTATTCCATAGTACCTTTGTTTTGGTATTCCTGTTTTGAAAAGTGGTGTATCAAATTTGGTACTTTAGAAAACGTGGGTTTTTTAAAGGGTACATCAGCTAGTCGTTTGTGAACAGATGCAGTGCTACACCACACATTGTCCCAAAATACTCTACGGTATGCTAGGGTGACATCTTGGCAAATCGGGGTATTTTCGAACACAACATAGCGTACCATGCTATGTTTTTTTTTTCATTAGCGACACAACGAAGCCACGGGTTTACGAAAGGGACATTAGCGGACCTGGACAACTCAACAATTCGGATCGCACACACGCGCCCTTTATCTCAATTTCTAAATCAGCGTTTGCACACACTGTATTGGAGCATAAATGTCATAGTTTACATCTTCGGGATATCAATAGCAGCTTTAAAGAAACTATGACAATGTGGCAACTCGTTTGTCTACTTACTGCATCTAACACCTGCGTCCTCATTGTGGGTGCAATCGTGAATCCCAATTGGCCTAGCATCGCATTCCAAAATGTCCGTTTCATTTCCAGTACACTGCACATTATCTAACCAGATTTTCCCTGTTCCCCTGCCATAATACGCTCTTTCTGATGAAATGCCGCCTCTGAAATGAATGAATAAATTTGGCCACACATCACTCATCAACTTACAATGTTTGCCAAAACCAGAATCCTGGATCAGGGGTGTAGATGATGACCTTTAGCCCCGGTGTGAATTCATTTTGCAAGTGGTGTAATCAAATTTGTCTTCAACTCACACAAAACGTTTCCCGTGATACCTGATAAATCGTGGTGTTTCATTTACCTGCACCAACTAACGTCTTTATGTCTTGTTCGTTTTCTCTCACCTCATACACTGCGCAAATCGTGGAATCGAATTAATGTGTGAGCGAAATAATTAAGATAACGCGCGCTTGTAGCAATGGAAGACCACGGCTCTCTTACACCTTAATGCTGCTGGGGGATATTACTTCCCAGGACAAGGAATTGTTGCCAGTGAAAGAAGTATCATTTAAGCACTTTTATCCACATATTCTCCCTTGTCTAGTAGATTATCTGTTTGATCAATGATTTCTTTAGTTGAGTTTATATGAATTTGTCATCAAATCTAGTCATGGCTGCTTCACAGCAACCATGACTAGATGTGTTGAGAAATATTTCAAAAATACTTAGCGGGTTACGAGTTAAACATTCCGCTCATACGTTAATTGAAATCCACATTTTTTTTTTAAATAAAAAAATAACGCTGACGCATAAACACGCCAGGCGCGTCTAACCCACCCCCACCCAACACAAACACAAAGAAGTACAAAAGTCTGAACCTAATATTCAGTACTTTCCCTTACCTAACGAATCGGCCGCATCTGCCCTGTAATATACAAATTCAGAAATTGAAAAAAAATATATTTTTCAAAAAAATTCAAACAAACCATATCATGTGACTCCTCGTTGGAACGATCTCGTCGAATTCGTTCCAATGAGGGGTCATATGATATTGTTTGGTTGGAAGTGTTTGAAAATTTGGCAAAAAATATATTTATAATAATAAATTGTGATATTGTCTCCGTTGGGTAAAGGGGTTAAGCTCACTCAAGGGCTACTGGAAACTCGCAAACAGTTAATCGTCAGAATCAAAGTATCGCACTTTATATTGTTAAAATGCCGTAAGATAATGTTCCATTAGCTCGTTCGGCCTTAGAACTCGACATACATTTTTCAGTTCAGGTGGGAGCGCGGTGGCCCAGTGGTTACGGAGTTGGACTTCAAACCGACCGGTCCACGGTTCGATACCCACCAGGGGCAACTGCGTCGTGTCCTTGGGCAAGGCACTTAATCCAGATTGTCCACGCGAGGCCACGCTGGCGCTGTGTACTAAGGCGTACTGCACCTTGGTGGTGCACTTGTCTTCAACCAATGCTAACCCTGTTTGTGTGGAGTTAGTACGTTGGGGAATCTGACAGTTGATCTCCGTCATGACGTTATCCATTTGTACCACTATTGTAGAACATATTGGAACTCAGGTGACGTTTTGTTTACATCTTTTACAACGTGTGGGTAACACTGAAAATAACAATGTCCAGTGGTATCCATCCCGAGTATGCAATGTCTCCGTACTCAGTACGTACTTTCAGCACATTTCATCAAAATTTGGATCTGTAGCAACAAAAAGGTTAGCGCAAAAAACAAAGACGGAAAAGGTTGGAATAAATTATACAAAAAAGTTCCAATACTGTGCTTCGAAAGCCCATCTTATAGTTTACATTATACCCAACTTACCCGTGTCCAAGCATTCTGCAAATGACTTCAGCATCGGAATGGTCCCAGTAGTCATCGCATATTGTCCCCCACAGACCATCGTGGAAGATTTCAACCCTCCCAGTAAACAAATCTCCTCCATTCACCAGTCTAACTTGTACAGAATCTAAAATAACATACAGTATCAAACATATTTTTTGAAGTGTTTATAAAATTAATTCTCCGGTTAATCTGTATGTTTGTATTGTAAAGATTATAAGTTATTGTGATGAATTGACGGTAGCATGGTCTGAGGTTTGTGGCTCGGGGCTTATGTTGAACCGAGCCGCAAACCTCAGACCTTGTTACCGTCAATTCATCAGAATCACGTATATGTTCCAATAAGACCCCACCCAAAGCCCAAAACCCACATCGTGAAATGAACAAGGCAACTTCAAGGAGCAAGACAACTTTAACAATAACAAATTTAGTAAATAAACCTCTCGTGTACCCCACGGTGGCACTGGACAACAAAATATCAATAACTTAGATAAAGGTCGAGGTTTTTCCACCCCAGTTCAAATCATGAACAAGTTCATAATTTGAACTGAGATGGAGTAACCTCGACTTTTCTATTAGTGGGTTGTGAGTATACATTCATAGAATGGTCACTGGCCTCGAAAAATAAAAAAAATTATAGGTAGTATTTTGAATGTCCTCCCAAATGTTAGCTTCTTTTCAAATATTTCACTTGGTGACGATAGACGATACCATATGCCACTGGAGCTGTAAATATAGAAAAAAACTAAGGGAGCTCTAGTCCAATCAGAGGGCGTGTATTTTAATCTTATTGGGACATACCCAAATAAATTCCCAATGACGGCGGAGGGAACCCCATTACGAAAATAATTTATTATGGAAACTCGCGGTACAAATGACAAGCGGAAATGGTCATCCCCTTTTGCTTCCAGAAATGCATTGCTGGATCAGACGATTAATAATCTATGGACATGGGATACACGAGAAAGAACGTAGGCGATAAAAATAAATTGTTTGGTTCAGATTATATGAAGTAAAAACACATATGGTCATACGATTGAGATCTTTTATATTTAGCCTTTTTATACATAGAGGATATCTAGTGCTTTTGAGTGGATACCGAAAATTATCTCATGAGTGTCCAAGACAAATGTTTATTACACCATTTATCTCGGTCACAAGTGAGATCATTTTCGGTATCCACTCAAAAACACTAGATTTTCTTTTTATTATACACTTTTTATAAGAATATGACAATTCCACTCGTTTCAACCTTGAATTGATGCATGAAGGTGAACAGCGCAATGAATCATTGAAACATGGAAGTGATTTGGTTGATACTCGGAACAGATAGCGTATTGCAATCAGATTCAGCTGGCGGGTTTTTAGTCCAAACATAGCCTGAAAGTCCGTAATATAAGTTTTTGGTTTGGTACGTCCTTTTAAAGGACGTACCAAACCAAAAACTTATATTACAGACTTTCAGGCCATGTTTGGATTGGCGGGTTTCATGCATCAATTCAAGGTGAATGCGTGTTGAATTATTGCTGTAAATGATCCACTCAAGAACAGTAGATTTACTTTTCATTGTACGTTTGTAGAACAAATTGATAATTTCCAGTGATAATTTGACTCGTATTCACCTTGAAGTGATGCTTTGAAAGCCGCCATTTTGATTGCTACCGTGAAAGCGAAAATTTCTATATCTTCACAGTGGGGGATACGATTTCTATCTTTCCGCAATTTCTTCGATAATCTATCTTTTAGCGTATAATAAAGTTGCTTATCCCTTTGCTCAAGGTAATGTCCAAAATTGACCCAGTGCTGTCTCCAAAAAAATCGGTATTGAAATTTTACTTTTTTTCATTTTTGTCTCAAATACAGTTTTTTTACCTCTCCTATCAGCATTCGGAACGATCTCTCTGAGCTCGTTCAAGTGAGGAGTCGCACGCAACATTCTTTTGGTAAAAGATACCAATCATTGAAGAATTTGTTTTCAAGTGTCGTCAGCTCTTCGGATAAGGTGAAAGCTTAAAATGTATTGCCTATATTCGTGGGGTGCATGTATTGTATGCCAGGTCCACAGGTTTCTTCAGATATCGTTTTAAATAGAGGTCCAAGAGCTCATAAAAAAGCTTAGGATCGGGCTTGAAAATTACGATCGGTCGGGAAACGTTAAGATTTATTTTTGTCCTCAGCCTCATGGTGATTTTATAATTTTTCTGAAATAGTTTCTTTGTCGGGGTTATGTTGTGTGCATGACACCCTCAGTCCTATATGACGTTTTACACCATGAGATTAAGTTTACTATAGTACCACCATTGAGAAAAAAAGACCCTGCAGTTAACCCTTTACCCAACGTAACGGCAAAACCGGCCAGCGCTATTCTCAAAAATCGCCAATTAATTTTCAAAATATTTTCATTTTTTGTCTCAAAAACATAGGTTATGACCCCTCGTTGGAACGAGCTCGACGAGCTCGTTCCAACGAGGGGTCATAACCTATGTTTTTGAGAAAAAAATGAAAAAAATTAGTTATTCAAGAATTTTTTTTGCAAGTGTCGTCTGCTTTTCATGTTAGGTAAAGGGTTAAAACTCCCATATAGGGTTAAACCAAACCCAGGTTTAGTAGAAAAGTTATGACGATTCAGGACGGTCTTGATTTATTTCTTTTCTAGGGCACGCCGGTGAGCAGAGCTCCCCACCCGATCCCACCCACCCCTTGCAGGTGTGGATGGATAGATAATTGCCATGAGATCTCGACGCTGTTCGAAATTCTTTCTCCACTTATCCTCCCACAACTTTCAAAAACGAAATGGGAGAAAACTAGACCAGAGGTGCTAATTTCGATTGTTTTTTGGTTTATTTTTTATTCTATTTTATTTTATTTTATATTTTTGATTTGGTCTTGATTTCGTGATGTTTTATCAAAGAAATATCTACCCACTGATCACAATACCGAACTTCTATTATTTCATCTCACGGGCGGTCACGAGTAGAAAATATGAACCGCGGCCTTAAAACCGCTGTAACTTTGCATGCCATATTGGTAACAATTACTGCCATAACCAGAATTCACAATGCAGCTAAAATGTCAGCTTGTATCACTTGTTATCACAAGCAGTTTTTACCACTAATGTGTTTTTACACATTACACAGTGTAGCATTACACAATACGTTATTATTACACTCCGTTCTATGTAAGCCCCATCTGCAGCAACACAACACCATGCGGAAAATGAAAATCTGATCCGCACATATATGCAGAACAGAAATCGTTTACGGACAATTTTTAAATAGAAGCGAAATTTCACTGGAATTTTATACAAATTGTGCAACGCAAATACAATTTGAATCGCCAGCAAATCGTCCCTGAGTTCCAATATGTTCTATGTGCCAGTAGGCACAAAGAACACATTGGACGCAGGTGACGAAATAATAATACCGGTTCCCCTCGAAAATTTAGTTGGTGATAAAATGTGTTCTTTTTGTTGATAGTTGTCAAATGAATTGCTGAGTGTCCTTCTAATAATTGTTTTTATAGACGTGAAGGCGTGTAATAAACACAGAACGACACACGTGTGTGAATGCGTTAATCGATGTGGCACTTGTGCCATCGCGGAAGGATAAACCACGGGACCTGCAGCCTCTCGTTTTATCCTTCCGCGCTGTCACTCGTGCCATATCGATTAACCCATTCACACACGCGTGTCGTCCTGTATTTTTATTGCACAGTGTGTCAATTATTACACGATGCGTTTTTAATACACACTGCGGTCTAACAGTTTATAATGCAAAGATATTCTGGTCGTTTTTTAAGTAAAAGAAGAAAATCTTCAATCTTTTTATTAGGGTCTCACGAATATCAAATTTCGGATCGAATCGAATGCCGAATCGAATCAGGCAGTTGATTCGAATCGAATCTCGAATCGAATCTCACAACTCCCCAAGGTGGACATATTGCATCTCCTGACAACCACAAGCATTGCCCGTATTCATTCAATTATTGTACTTCACGGAGTCTCGTCTCTATGAGATAGTAAACTAAAAAGCGGGCGGGATGGCAAAGTAGGTAGAGGTGCAGGCTGCAAGCCGAGAAGTCCTCGGTTCGAATCCCACCTGCGGCGTTGTGTCCTTGGGCAAGACACTTTACCCCCATTGCCCACGTGGGGGCACGGTGGCGTTGTGTACTGAAGCATACTGCACGTCGATGGTGCACTTGTCTTCAACCAATGCTAATACTGCTTGTGTGGAGTTAGTATGTTTGGGGAGCCTGACAGGTGCTCGCCGTTGTTCAGTGGTTCTCTCCGTGTACTCCGGCTTCCTCCACCCGTAACACTGTCCGACGCGAGGTCACCCTGGCTGTCGAAAGTGTCGTTAAATCCAAATAAATAAATAAATAAATAAATAAATAAATAAATAAATAAATAAATAAAAAGCGGAATATTCCAGAACGGAATCAAAGTATTCTCGGAAGCGCAGCCCCTTTGAACACTGTTTCTCTAGAGGAGACTTGATGGTAGAAGAAAGGTTCAGGTGGAGACACTTGGTAGGATTTTTCAAACATCTTGGCGATTGGAGAACTTGCGAATCTGCGCCACTCGATGAATCGAATCATCGAAGATTTCAAATCCAATCAAATTTTGAGGATTCGCACAACTCTATTTTTCATGGGTTATTCTTTGTGATGATTGACCTCTTTTGATTATTCAATCATACAAATAAACAGTAGATTCTGATGGTGTAAATTGTTTCTCACAGCTGGGATCGTTCTCAAAACAAAGGGGACTTTGCTGTTAGATCCCTACACCACATTGTTAACCCTTGCAAGCCACGCCACTTGTGCCGTGTATGGAGATCCTACACATTAACCTTGTATGTGGGAAAGTTTAATAAATGGAGAATATCTAGTGTTTTTGAATGGATACCGAAAATTGTCTCATTGGTGACCCACACAAATGTTTATTTTTCTCTCGTGGCTTCACTTGAAAAAAAAGATGTTCCTTTTGTAATACGTATTTCAGGAGAAATTGGTAGTTTTCCGCGACAAACCGTTGGTATTCACTATGATTTGGATACAAATCGAAATACGATAGATCAAGATGATTGTTTCCCTTTTCCACATTAACTGGTAGGGTGCTGGAAGCCCTATTTTGGGCTTTACTAAAAGTGACAGGCAATAACTGTCTGTAGCTACATTCCGCCCGAGGAAGCCTTTATTGTCCCTGATATGAATCTGATTTTTTATACAATACCTTGCTCTCTGACATTTAATTGGATAGTGCCTATAAGGCACTATCCAATTAAATGTAATAGAGCAGTATATGATGAGCTTTGATTTGTTGTCAGAAAAAACTCAGTACTTTACCAATTAATAATCTGCAGTGATAAAATAAAGTTCCCCTACACCTGGTATAGCTCATAAATGTATCAAAGTTTAACGTATAGTACACGTAATATAACTATAATTATAACAGTAAACATATTTCATTTTTTATAAACAACAATATCATTGGTACACGGACGTGATTTCGTAATGTTATCAACAGAGTGGAAGTTAGCATTTCATTATCTTCACCGCCATTATTATTGTCACGTGATGTTTTCTATACTCTATAACTGAGCATATAATTAAATCTATAACATAGTTGTGACTTTATTATCTGATTAATTGTTCAAAAGAGGCATGTGAGCAGAGGCGACGGTAGCTCCAGAAATGTAGGGGTCACACGTTTCTGGACAACGCAAAGGTTATGAATGGAAAATATTCTTTCTTTGGAGAGGGGGTGGGGGGAGGGGGGTAACAAAGCTAATAACAACTCAGCAGTAAAAACTTTTCGTAAATACTGGAGTGACAGAACGCAGGAATATTATTCAGAAACTCGACCTGATGAGAAGTTCTTCATTACTATCATAGGCGGCGGAAGCTCCAATAAAGTGTGTGTGTGGGGGGGGGGGGGGGGTCACACGTAATTCAGGAGGTGTTAATGGTGGTGGGGCGTGTATTCATGCAAAATATATAAATTTATACGCTACCCCTCACCCTTGAACCCACCCTATTTAAGAACTAACCTCAGAGTATTTATGTTGTTTTGTTTTTATTTAACCCTTAGAACCCTGGTGGTATCTTCCATATCAATTCAATGGCAGTAATTGGAAGAGGCCATATTCATTTTATGTGGGTAAACCAATTAATATTTTCAACGTGCAGCCTCACGGCTGCACGTTGAAAATATTAATTGGTCTTCCCCGCACATTCCCTTACCAGCTATCATACTTAATGAATTTATAAAGTATAATGTTCATGGGCCGAAAGAGCGGCCTCTCGGGTTCAAAGGGCTAATCATAACTTTGAAACCGTCCTTTGCCATATTACGCTCCATTTGAAGCGTTCTATTTTTATTCAATAAAATCTTGAAAATCAATGTGGTCATATATGTATAGGTTATGTGTAGTGACCACAGGGGTTGTGTATGTTATTCGGAAAATGCCGTTCGGGTACCTATAATTGATGAAAAAAGTGGTGGGGGCAGGGCAAATACCCTCTGTGCCCTCCAGGCTCCGCCGCCCCTGCATTTGAGAGCCTCTAACAATTAATCCCATAATAGTGTTAATGTGTGCATGTCGGCACGTGCGGAAGACAAAATTCGACAACTATCGCAATCAGCAGCAAAGGATATTAAGTGAATATCTTGTGTTTTTGCACTCACTTCTCCATGTTATTCGAAAGCCTCTATCTGGATCTTGATGATCAGAATGGAAGTGGATACAGAATTCAGTCGCTTGGTATTCCTTAGGAAGCTGGTTTCCTGTTAAATTTACCAACAAATTCCCATTGCGACCATCAAACACCTGCAATAATCAAATTTACACGCTTTTAAATCAAAATTCCGATTTTTGTCCACATAAAATCTCAAAATTTCGTCTTTGCATCTCGTAATTCCAAGATGAAATGAAGAAAATTTCGATATTTTAAAACATTTCTGCATGTCACTTATACACTTTCGTAAAATAGGCATGTCCCCGGGTTGCGTTTCTATCCAATAAGCCAAATTAGAAGGAACTGTAGCAGTCATCTCAAAAAAAGAATATTCATGGCTTCTCTTGAACTTGGCCGCTTAGATCTATCTTAATTTAAAATTTTCTTTCAAATTCTTTTAAGTTTGCCATACTTTGACACTTTTGGCAGTCCCTTGTCAAGAACTGACGTTGTCCGTTCCACACCAGGCGTATCACGTGCTTTACTTACGAATAGGAGATCATCGCCACTAATTACCATATGATTAGATGACTGATTACCTTGTACGGCTAAACGAGTGCCTTTTGTTTGGAGCTTGTAAGGTAAGCTCGTTGTTTCGGACCAGATAAGAGCTTTTTGGTGTTACATACTCCTATTGAGATTCCTCTCCATTAAAGTTATCACGTTTATCTGATTTGTTTCTATTAAGATACAAATATCGTCCCCTGAGTTCCAATGTGTTCTTTGCCTATTGGCACATGGAACACATTGGAACTCAGGGGTCAGAACACATTGGAACTCCGGGGACGATATGGTTTACTTGACAAATCGGTTTTTCGGTGTTAGTCACGTACCTATATTTACGCTTTTACCCCATGAGAGAAAAATTGTCAAAAGTATATACACTTTTTGAACTACAAAATCGTAAATTTAAGCTCTCACCTTGACAGTGACTGCCACCTTAAGGTTTCATCTCTGTTGCTTTCACAATAAAAAGTGTTTGGATGGCAAGGTTTATTGGTGAAATAAAACCTTCAAGATATATGTACCTTCTTTGTTATGATTTTGCTTTTACAAACTAGACTAACTTAAAGAGGGGTGGGGTTAATGTCAGGAATTGTTGATAACCGGGTGGGGGGGGGGGGGGGTGTACAAGTGGCAATGTCCAGATGGTACATGTCTAGATGGGTACGTGTCCGGGACGGAGGCAGGGCGATTGTCCAGGCACCAAACAACTGTCGGAGCTGTACAATGCAGTCGCTGTGGACTGACCGTAATACACGCGTGGACAGTGATGTCCAAGCATGCATGTACCAGGTAATTAAAATCAACAGCAGCAAAATGTTAATTAATGAAGCATCGGGTTGGACCCGGTACTTCCTTAACTTAATTTTTGGTGATTATTCCTGTAATTATTGTTTGGAATCTAATATCATTGCGTCCATGGAAATAATTCCCAACCGTGGAAAGTAACCAGTCCAAGGCGACCGTAATGTGAAGTTAAATTCTCGACATTTTGTGGGTTTCGTTTCACTAGAAATTCAACATCGGTTAATACTTATGAATAGAGTACCTCGACGTAGTCGTACGTGTTCTCTGTCTCGAATTCGTCGATTCTCAGAGTGAATCCTCTACCAGTCGGATGTATCCAGTATTCATGATCGTAGTCGTTTGGGTAGTCGTTTGGAAAGTTTGGTGATGTGATTGTCCCGGCTTGCACTATGTATTCATCAACTGCCCGCACAACTTGAAAAAATAAAACTCTCTTGTAAGCAATCATAAAATAAGCATTTCTTTATTCAAAATATATGGTAAAGCGTTGCTAATGCTTGTAGAGGTGTTTGTCTATCTGCTTCGAACGAAGGGGTCTGAACAAATAAGACCGACTGTGTCCGTACGTCGATTACCTCCGGAAACACAAGGTGATTGTGTGCGCGAGCAAAATCGACTTAAATTTTGCGGACGTAATCTGCCTGAGGCCTGACTGCTAACAGATTCTCCTCGTGTCCAAATACAATCGGCTCCCGTTTTGCGTACGTAATTGGTTTGCGAACAACAATCGGCCCGACGAAGCTGTTTGGTAAAAATATCTTATTTTAAGAGAAACCGATCATATGACAGAACGGATGTCATCGCTCAATTATTTCAGAGTTGTTTACCCCTGTTTCATTTCAAAGCTGATCAAAAAATATCAGTTCGTTGTTTTGTGTCAACCCAATATGTTAAACATCGCCACCATTCATTCGACTAGAAAGACTGGTAACACAATAGACCATTTTTACATTCCGCCATCTTACATCCGGGGCTTCATTTTCCCCACAAAATGGCTTTATTTATCAACATTGATCACATGTGTACTGAACTGCTGATCGGCATTGAATGCTTCATTTTTTGCCTCCATTTTATCAATTAAATCCGACAGTTTACCTAATCTGCGTTTGTTCTCATCCCCAAAGAAATCTGTGTATTTTGCAATGTTATATTCCATACTTATCTGTTATCATTTTCATGTTGTAAAATATGATACAATCCTTCAAGTTCGTTCCGACGTTCGTCACGACTCTCAACTTCAATGTACCGTCGGCTTCTTTAAAGCTAAAAATCTTTCGTTCGAAGAACGGCAGGCAGGCACCCAGTCGAATTTTGTTTCAAAAGAACGACAGCAAAAAAAAAATATTTGTAATGTGGAAACACACTATCAGTGCAGCGTTCAGTACTGTACAGCAGACGTGGGTGCCATTTTTAGTAACAAATCTGAATGACTCGTTTCGACGGGTATATCGAGTCCCGGATGTACGATAGCGCTATGTACAAATGCTCACATGAAAATAACAAGTAAGGAATATAATATTGAAAAATACGCAAATTTCTAACATTCAACCTTTGTTATCTTTTGGGATGAGAACAAACGCAGATTAGGTAAACTGTCGAATTTTAATTGATAATACCGGGACGAAAAACGAAGCATTCATTGCCGATCAGCAGTTCAGTACACGTGTGATCAATGCTGATAAATAAAGCCGGTTTGTGGGAGACAAATGAAGTTCCGGGTGTATGGTGGCGGAATGTAACAATGGTCTATTCACCCCATCATGGAAGACTTTTTACAGAATGGATCTTATAAAGGAATGGATGACTTCGCTTGAAGGTCTTTAGAGCTCTCTTCAATTGTCCTACCACGGGGAGTGGGGGCATAAACACATCTCCTAGTTTAGGGCTCATAAAAGTATATATTCTCGGTTTTAATTCTATCCAACATGCTTACTGTTTTAAGTGTTAACTTAACTCTCAGTATATTGTATGTAGTATAGCTTGTACGATTCAACCCAATTCTGGGCGAGGAAGGGGGCTCATTCGGGATCTTATGTGAGGTCGTATTGCGGTGAATTGTGGGTGCCAGATGCGTTGGAAAGATTGGTCTTTTGTGCAGACATGTTGTGATGTCATTACCATGGTGATACGCGATGTCAGTGCGTATACAATATACTGAGGTTAACTTAATCCTCGGTATATTGTATGTAGTATAGCTTGTACGATTCAACCCAATTCTGGGCGGGGAAAGGGGGTCATTCGGGATCTTTTGTGAGGTCGTATCGCGGTGAGTTGTGGGTGCCAGATGCGTTGGAAAGATTGGTCTTCTGCGCAGACATGTTGTGATGTCATTACCATGGTGATCCGCGATGTCAGTGCGCATGCTCGGGGTAATTCGTGTTTTCGTCTCCCATTTTGAAAGGTGAAGACCGCCTGCTTGGTTTCTATGTTGGTACGTGATTAGTATGGCTTCGAAAGGGCTAGAATAAAGCGGAGGTGTATTGGGATGGTATGCTCCAATAGATACGAATATATTTAATTACCAGAAACGACCCGACAGCAACTACATATTACAGAAATGGACTCGAAACTGGCCCGAAGTGTACTCTGGTGGCGAGGAAGTGCCTAAACTGGGAATATAAATGTGTTTTGTTACAACTTTTAGAGTTTATGTCCTGTTCTAGCTTCTACCGATCTTAGGTACTGATTCCCGTCCTCGACAGATTCTTTGTAGATTCTTCCCGATCGCCCTATTCTACTTATTCTGTATTTGCCTATACAGTCCTTCGTCCAAGCTGGCGCCTTTCTGACTCTGTCTATTCACTGTTTATCCAACACAGCACATGTGATACATAGACAGTTATTTGAAAGTCAGAGATGTGCTTATAAGAAAAGTTGCAGTGTGTCTCAAAAACAAAATGCATATTACCACAGGCGGATATTTGGAGTCTTTGGGAACTGAAGGCTGATGATTAGTAGACTGGTGTTTGAGTGTGGGGAATAGTATGGACTGATGGGGGACTATTGCGGATTAGCTCTTAGTCCCAAAACCATACCATGGCTCCCAATTACAACATAACCTATAGACCTATTGCATTTAGAACTACTAACACTGTCAACTATCTCTCTTATTATTCCCAAGCTGTACTGATGTTTAACACCAATTCTACTACCTTCTATCCCTAGAAACACACTCTGATGGCCAGTGTTGCTCGTATAAATAAACAATCTATCATGTGCTAGGATCTTCCAACATGATTGCCGGCCTGAAGCATTACTTCAAGCTTGCTAGTTGTCTCTGAACTGTCTAGACCTCTGCTTTAGACCTCTGTTTTAGACCAAGTGTTAGTACGATCAATCAGATTGCGCCCTTCACCTTAACACGGATCGGTTTATAAAGTTCATTCTGAATGAGAGATGATCTGTTGATCGTACCCATATGTACTTTATTTATGGGATTTAACGACACTTTCGATAGCCAAGGTCACTTCGAACAGTTTTGCGGGAGAAGGAAGCCGGAGTACCTGGAGAGAACCACCAAGCAGCGACGAGCAACTGGCAGACTTCCCAACGTACAAACTCCACACCGGCAGGCTTAACATTGTTTGAAGACAAGTGCACTATCAACGTGCAGTGTGTATTTGTACACAGCGCCACCGTACCGTGCCTCCACCTGAGATGCACTTATGTGATAGTTAACAATGTAAGCACAACACATACAAGTCATGGACATATGCTTGAAAGATCGACTTTTTGTATGATAGGTGCCTTAACAGCATATTACTCATGGGCACACACGTGTAGTTGAGGATACTTACAGTTCAAACTAGAAGTCCTGTCATGAACTGTGCGCTTATCTGGGCTTAATTGCGCGAAGGAATTGCGCGCAATTGCCATATCGAATGGCATCCAAAGAACGGCGTGTTCTCCTGGTTACTCATAGCAAACACTGGCAATGTTTTTGCCAATGGACCTCGGGGTTACCCGGAGGTCCATTGGCTGAAACATTGCTTGTGTACAGGCCATGTGTACAGAATTTGATAGCCTTACTATGGACATAACGCGTAGATTAACGAGCAGATCGATGTGCTATCTGTGCGCATTTCATGACAGGACTTCTAGTTTTAACTGTTTGCCTGGTGATGTACTCTACAATGATATTTATTTGAAGGCAGCTATCTGGGGGTATGTTTCAGAGGATAGTTAACTCTGTTTGTCGATTTTGTTTGGCATTGCTAACTGTAATACCCTGCTGTTACTTACAAAACCGTTAGTAGCCACTTCTACTAGTTTCTACCACTACTTTTGGCTATCAGTACAGTGATCTACTCCCATCAGTAGAGTGGCAGATTCTACATATGCTGCTGGCACATACCTTAGGTACAGGCAATCGCCACATCTAGACTGCTAACACTTCTAGTTGCTACTACCAGTCTTGCCATTCCTATTCAACAAATTCACTTTAAAATCATTTGGGGTGAAAATTAACCCAAATCAACTGGGTTGAGAGAATATGGACCCAGTTGGGTTCATATTCACTCACGCCGGTTGATTTGAGTCGATTTTTAACGCATCGTATTATAGAGCTTGTACTGTCACTCTGAGTTCTATGGTTGGTTTCCACTACAGGTAAAAACTGAGAAGAGCTAAGACTTGAATCAACTTTTCGACTCATCTGGGTATTTGAGGATATTTATGAGAAGTTGGTGTACTATCGTAGGATATTCATCGGAGAATCTTATGGTTAGACCTCAATGAGGGATTACGTATAATAACCTGTTCTGGCTATTGGAGGATACGTGTGACATGACATGGTGTAGTATTCGAGGATAGTTATCGGAATACATAGTCCACAGAAACCTATTGCTCCTGCAGTTTTGTCGTATAGAGCTGAGGGCCATGAGGGTAGATCTCAACGAAGGGCAACTTATAACCTCATCTGGATATTGGGAAATATGTATGGGATGGCGATGTAGTATTGCAGAATAATTATGGGGGATACTGCTTTGTAGAGGTGTCCGTACAGTACGGCTGCCGCTGACTGGTCACTTTTCACGGGTGGGCAAGATTTCACGGGCGCAATTATATTAGATTCGAAACCCTAATTATAGGAATAATCATCAAAAAATTAATTAAACCTGTGCTTCAATAATTAATATTGTGCTGCTGATGATTTTTACTACCTGGTCAACTCATGCGTGGACATCCCTGACCAGGCGTTGATTACGACCAGTCCACAGCGACCGTACTGTATAATCAGCAATAGAAGAGGGCAGTGCTATAAGAAGTAGTTGTAGCCAGAGACCAGAAAAGCTCAAAATAGTAAATAAAACCCACCAATTCTACGCCTAGTTTGGGGCTCTTTACAACAGTACTCTCTGGTTCAATTGAATGGACCTTTGTCCATATCCTATTTGGTTAATAATCCTATAGCACTGCGAGATAACAAGATAACTGTCTGGAAAGGTCCATTTCGTCAGTTTATGCTCGTTGAAGGACCGTTTCGGGTAAGTTTTAGATATAATCGCACCCAATCGGGTTACACCCCCCCCCCCCCAACACACCCCACTTCATACTAGCCTTTTCGGGGTCTTAGTAGCCATGCGTTACCATACAAATCAAGACATCGGCCCTATTATACCAAATGAACGACGGAAACACGGATAGCCCTAACAGCAAGCGGTACGCATGCGAATTGATACCACGTATCACTATGCTAAAAGCTACAACCTGGCCGCTTGCTTACGTGGGCTACTGTGTTGACACATATGACACCCATAAGCCGCGACATGACGTCACATGAAGAGACCCCCCCCCCCCCCCCCCCCACATAGCATTGGTTTGAAGCGTTCCAACTGTACTACTTACGTCACACCATCCAAATCAAAGGTACTTACGTCACACCATCCAAATGCAAAGCGCTGTAAAACAATTACCCAAAGCGGATTTTAGCGAATTTGGGACATGTTATTCAGGAAATACCCCCACCCCCCACCACCACCACCACCACCCCCCCCCCCCCCCTTTTCTAATGGCTCCATATGTTGCTTGTTACCTTTTTCCGGGTAATTCACCCTTTTCGCCTCCATCATCTAGACTACAGCGCTCCCGGCAAAGTACAAAGCCGCCCACGAGTAATATGCCCGAACCCAATCCCCTTCCACCCCGGAATGGGAAGCCTAATACCATCGAGCGTTTGTCGCGAAGCAGTCGAAGTAGAATCCCAACTGAACTCGAATATTTCCAACTTATTCGGAAAGAAAAGAGTGACATGTTATACGAATTATATAGGAGAGATAACTATGTTTGCAAAAGGTGATGTGAAAGTCGCAGGGAATCCCATCTTACCTAATTTTATCTGCGGATCTTTTTACGGAATCCCTGTCTGTGTCCAGCTATGACTATACGCCACCACCACCCTTTCCGAAGTGAGGGCTTTGATTTGACCCAACTACTTTAATACAGCATCTACATCACATACACAATACGGCGTAATCGAAGACTTACCCGATACCAATAGGTTACACTACAATGTTCAGTAACCTTTTTATTGGGGTTTAACAGCACTCCAACCAGAGTGATCTCGTGTCGGATGACAGTTTTACGAATGGAGGAAGCCGCCGAACTGCGTCCAGCAACTGTCGCGCTCTCCAACGTTCCAAGTCCGCCCAAGCAAGGTTAGCAGGAGTTGGAGACAAGTGTACCATCGACGTGCAGTGCGCCTTAATGCACAGTGAAAGCGTGCCCACGCGTGGACAATCGGGATCATGTGTCTTTGCCCAAGGATCCAATGCAGTTATCGTGGGCGTTTCGGTTTGAAGGTCAACTTCGTAATCACTGAGCCAACGCGCCCCCTCAGTAACCCTTAAATGTCTAGATGAGTGGATGAAAGCCTTGAACGTTTATCTCAATCTTAATAAATAAATATACGTTATAACCGACATGCGGGGTTCGGAGATGGTGTATTGAAGTCGAGACCTCGTCTCTGGGCATATATCGACGAGTCCTGACGGACTCGTCGATATATGCCCAGAGACGAGGGCTCGACTTCAATACACCATCTCCGAAACCCACTTGGTGGTAATAAACAGTTTATTTTATAACATTCCTCCCGTTCTTGACTTTATATATTTTTACTTTACAATCGTTCAGCATCTATGAGTTCATTTTTTATGAATGAAAATCGCGACGTCAGGGTATTTCGTTCGTGCGCTATGCATGACGTAATCCCCATTCATTATTCCACTTCTATTACAGTGTTTCAGCTGGGCGTTTCTTTGTTCTTAACACATGATAGGCCTGTATAAAAATATTATCATGGCAAAAATGATTTAGTCTAATCTATTTCGTTGAGTCGGTTATTTATCATTTAATTACTGTTATCAAAAACGGTGGCCTTGACATGTGTATTCAGTTTTCGATGGGAGCAAGTAAAAAAAAACGTTCTCTCTCTGAATGAAATGATCGCACGGGCGGTTGCTCCTCTCATTGCAGATTTGACTTTATCTAGACGTTTTCTCTTGTATTGGCGTACATACATTCTTGTTTTAAGATAAAATATAATAGTTCAAACACCTCATTTACCCATAAGAGAGAATCTAAAATAGCGATACTAGTAGAATATGCCACTATGTCCAGTTACAGTTCAATGCCTAGATGAAGGCCTGAATGACAGACCGCATGCGGGAGAAGCACTTTTATAAACTTTTTGAAAGAACTATAAAACAGCTCTGTTCCACCTGATGAATGGGTACAACCATGTTGGAACAATCAATAGTATCAGAAAAGTGTGGTGTGAAGAAGTAAAAACAGGTCATCGGTAGATTATGTGACAAATCAATAGAAGAAAATCGAAAGATACTAGACTAAATTAAATTTGGATTGGTAACTACTTATTAGAATACAGTCCAATTAAACCGTTGACCAACGTACAGGTACCTATGCTATACGCAGAATTCAATTTTCATTTTTTTTAAATTTTGCCACCATTGCTTATCATCCTTTTTGCTCCTTTATTTAATCTTATTTGTTTTACAAGGATTGGCGAACAAGTTGTGCAGCTTATATTAACGCCTCTCCTTGACCCAATGGCGAAGGTGTGTGGGATGACTTTCATGGCTGCAACTTCGTGGCCTAGCTCTTCTCGAAAACTACGAAGGGATCTTTAGCCTGCGTGGAGTGTGTCTCTCTCCGCACAGAGGACGGCCATTTTATGTCCCCACCCGATAGGACGGTACGCTGTGACAGCACCAACCCCTCAATTGTTTAAGGTCACATACTTATGCACGATGGCTAATCATGACCGTGACAGTTTTACGGGTGGAGGAAGCCGGAGTACCAGGAGAGAACCACCGAGCAACGACGAGCAGCTGTCAGCTCCCCAACAACGCAACTCCGCACTGCAGCACAGGCAGGGTTAGATTGGTTGAAGACATGCGCACCATCGACGTGCAGTACGCCTTAGTACACGGCGTCATCGTGCCCCCATGTGGACAATCAGGGTTAAGTGCCTTGTCCAAGGACACAACGCGGGAGTCCGAATCGGTCGCACAGACAGTCACCCATCCGAGGACTAACCGGGCTCGACGTTGCTTAACTTCGGTGATCTGACGAGAACCGGTTACCGCAACGCCACCGCGCCCCTATCTTTGTGATGTCACAGCGGTACTGGTCTGTAGAGTGATTCCTCCCATGTTTAGAACATTTGACTTAAGGTGATTAATAATTGTTTTTGCTGCAAAACAGAGTGCAATTACAGATTACATACAATACAGTCGCAGTGGACTGGTCGTAATCCACTCGTAGGCAAGTGGTGTCCACGCATGCGTTTTCAAGGTAATACAAATCATCAGCAGCAAAATTTTAATTAATGAAGCACCGCGTTGTACCCGGTGCTTCATTAATTAAATGTTTGATGACTGTTGTTATAATTAGTGTTTGGAATATAATACAGTGGAGCCCACTTAATTGGATATCTCTTATTTGTATATCCCTATTAATTGAATATAATTTTCAAACACAAAACCATTTACCGTACCTTCAGTACAAATTTGATCTGTTAATTGCATATGAGTTGTAGAGTAAACTCCTGTTAATTGCATATAAATTTTTGTAATATGTCGAAAAAATTACTGTGACACGCACCAAATTCCCCTTATTTATCAACCTTTTTGGACTCACTACATCCAATACAGGCATTCATTCTATTATATCTTGTTTGACAGAGCTCTATGAGCTCTGTCAAACAAGATATAATAGAATAAATGTTCAGTTTACCTCCAGAAAACAGAAAACTGACCAAATCCCTGTTAATTGTATACTCCTGTTAATTGAATAATTTTCACTGGCAAAATAGATATTCAATTAAGAGGATTCTACTGTATTATTGCGTCCGTGGAAATATTACTTTCCCGTGGAAAGAGTCAAGTCCACGGCTGTAGTTCTGTATGGTGATGACACTATGCAAACTGACGAACATGCGTTGATCGTATCGCTGTCATCGGGGCTTTTAATTGCCGTAAATATTACAATCACTCCCTCCCGCATACGCAGTGGCATAGAATAGTAGGGGAGTAGCCCAGCGGAAGGATGATCGGCACCAGATTTATTCATTTGTTAATTTGTTTTAAACCAGCACTGTAATGAGCGCAGAGCTCATTGTTTTCATTCAACATTACCTCACAAACTTGTATTATGGGCCAATTTCATCCTGTGTTCAGTCCGTATCCGGATTATTCTTATCGCCATTTTGTATTGGGGTTTAAGGTAGCTTTCAGCATTTCCGGTTATATCATAACGACAACGTAAGTATAAAGTCAGGCTTAGCCAATCGTTCACACATATACTCTCACTTTTGAGAACTTCCAGCCCGGAGGATCTGTGTGTTACCACTAGAACGTAAATTGATTGTTAAAGTGAGGAAGCACTTTTCCACTTCCTGTGGATACTCGGGCCGTAACCTGGATATCTCCGACTATTGAATATCTTTTCACTTAACATTGCAAACTCTGAACCTAACTAAATGACTGCAGATCCCACATCTGATAGCATAGCCTCTCAAAGGTACCATATCACTCATTCTAACTCGTGGGTAGATACGTAACTTAAAGGTAGATTCGACAGAAAGTGGTGACACGCCAAAAGATAATAATCAGTTCCAAGTGATTACTTACCCGAAACAATGCAAGCAACAATTATAAACACTGATTTTCTCATCCTTCTTTTTGCAGGCTTTCCTTCTTTTAAAATGCCAAATCTCCTCACCAATGCTCGTGCTTTTAAAAAGTTAAACCAGTAAAGATCTCAATACTGTGCCATCACCGTTAATCGAAATATATGTTTGCACATCACAGTAGGATAGGATCTACCTGGCGCGATACACTCAACTTGTTGAGATTATTATTGAACAAGTAAAGATTAACAGGAATACGTTTTTCCTAACATAGGATATTTTTGTAACCCTTTACTTACAGTACGACGGCTGTGGACTGGTCACTTTCCACGGGAGGGCAATATTTCCACGGACGCAATAATATTAGATTCCAAACACCAATTATAGGAATAATCACCGAAAATTTAATTAATGAAGCACCGGGTTTTACCCGGTGCTTCATTAATTAAATTTTTGCTGATAATGATTTCTATTACCTGGTAAACGCATGCGTGGACATCTCCACCCACGCGTGGATTACGACCAATCCACGGCGACCGTACTGCAACGTAAAGTAAATATTTGGCCAAAGTTATTTAAAAATCGCCGTTCAGGTTTTAGTATTGTCTTAATTTTTTGCCTCCAAAATATGGCTTGTGACAGTGGCACTGATTCAATTCTAGGTTGAGTTGGAATGCTCTCGTTAAGAAAGAGAAACATCTAATGGTGGGTTATGCTCTATAGTAAAGGTCCAAATAGGAGGATTTATAACGGATGGGAAAAAGCATGTCTGCAATGTATAATTTTTATCTTTACTTTCGTGGATGTTATTTCATTTAAAAACCGTTCATGGTCTCTAAATAAGTTTACACTTTATCAAATTGTTTATGGTGGTTTCCGTCAATGCTCCTTGTCTGAAAAACGGCCGAACTATGATTTAATGCGAAAACGCCGGTTAATCCATTTTTTTTGTTTATTTATTGGAGTTTTAACGACACTTTTGGACAGTTTTATGGATGGATAAAGCCGGAGTACCCGGAGATAATCACCGAGCAGCGGCGAGCAACTGTCGGACTCCCCAGCATACTAACTCCAAACAAGCAGGGTTAGCATTGGTTGAAGACAAGTGCATCATCGACGTGCAATACGCCTTAGTCGCGAGCAGTCTGAATTAAGGACTCAACGCAGTCACCCCTGGTGGAGATCGAAACCCGTTAATTCAATGGGTTAGGCCTATCTGCTCAGTCATGTACAGGTCTGATATGCATGGGTCGAAATTATTCCAGCTGCATCAGCAAGCCGTTCCTTCGACGAAGACATGCCGTGATTATGCAGTTGGAATATAGATGTGATATGCATGATTCGAAGTGCCTACTTTCGTTGTTCGGGAACTCTGTTGAGTTCATTTAGACAAAGACGGCGTCATTATGTGGACCATTTGGTGGTGTTCAACTGATAGGTTCTAGTTATTTAATAGATAGCTAAACGATAGATTATCGAACAAATTGCGGAAGATAGAAATCGTATCCTCCACTGTGAAGATATAGAAATTTTCACTTTCGCGGTATCAATCAAAATGGCGGCTTTCAAAGAATCACTTCAAGGTGAATATGAGTCAATTATCACTAGAAATGATTAATTTGTTCTAAAACATATTATGAAAAGTAAATATAGTGTTTTTGAGTGGATACCGATCATTTCCAGCAATAATTCAACATGTATTCACATTGAATTGATGCATGAAACCCGCTAGTCCAAACATAGCCTGAAAGTCAGTAATATGGGTTTCTGGTTTGGTACGTCCTTTCAAAGGACGTACCAAACCAAAAACTTATATTACGGACTTTCAGGCCATGCTTGGGCAAGAAATCAGACAGATGAATCAGATTGCAAGACGCTATCTGTTCTGAGTATCAATCAAATCACTTCCACGTTCAATGATTCAATGTACTGTTTACTTTCATGTATCCATTCAAGGTTGAAACGAGTGGAATTATCAGATTCTTATACAAAGCATATAATAAAAAGAAAATCTAGTGTCTTTGAGTGGATACCAAACATTATCTCACTTGCGACCGAGACAAATGGTCATTTTCGCTCGCGAAAAGGAAACATTTGTATCGGTCACTCATGAGATAATTTTCGGTATCCACTCAAAAATACTAGATATCCTCTATTTTTTCGAAAGTGCTATAACCTTTATTAAATGTGAGTCACCTCGTAACAGCGCTGTTGCTGAAAACCTATGCGCCATTACCAATTGGGCTACAGTTTGCTACTCTTAATTTTCTGAAGTTGCCAGCAAATTTAGAACTCAGTGTGTGAAAATTACTTAACAAAATTGAAACTTCGAAATGTTAGCGCAATTGTGTTATCGATGTGGGCATCATTTCACAATTTTCAGGTATTTTTCTGAAGAGAGGTATAAAAGTACCGAAGATCGCGTTTTGTAATTTTTTTTTGTCAACCAGTTTGAACGTTTGACTATTATTCTCTGTCGAAACCTATTTATAAATAAGAATGGCGTTTTCACAATCTTTTGATGTTCTGTAACTTTTTTATGTTCATTGTATCAACAGTGTGCGCATCATGACATATAATGTAGGCCCCGTCCTTTTCATTAATATAAAAGTCTTGGAGATGAGATTTGTCAAGGTTTTAACTTGGATGAATAAAAACTTACAAATTATTGTAAAACAGATTCGCTGAACAAACAGACAATGTGGACGTAGTGTTGGTAGGTGTAATACTGGTAAATATTTTTTAGTGACGGATTATGTGTGGAGTCGCTGTTTCTAATTAGTGTGTCATAAGAAGTCAAGTTTCCTTTTGTTTGTTTTTTTTATATTTTGTCAGTGTATTAAATGTAACAAAAGGACACATGGTTCCATTTTCCACTGACGTCTTGTGTTTTCTCAACAATTACTTACTTCTTAGAAGGGCGATAGCTTTATTGAAAGTAATGTTCGTGGTTGTACAGTTAAAACTATAAATCCTGTCACGAACTGTGCGCTTATCTCGGCTTAATTGCGCGTAGGGATTGCGCGCAATTGCCATATCGAATGGCATCCAAAGCACGGCAGCTTCTCCTGGTTACTCAAACCGAACACAGGCAATGTTTCTGCCAACGGACCTCCGGGTTACCCGGAGGTCCATTGGCTGAAACATTGCTTGTGCACAGGCCATATGTACAGAATTTGATAGCCTTACTATGTTCATAACGCGTAGATTAACGTGCTATTTGTGCGCCTTTCATGACAGGACTTCTAGTTTTAACTGTATAAGTCCGGGATACGTATTCATTGAGGCTTCGCTCGCTCTGAATAGCACACAGGATTAACTACAGGAATTGAGTCATGTGGGGCAGACAGACATGAGTGTTGCTAAAAAAACTTTCATTTAATTATTCTTGTTCAACTCTGTAACATTCATTACCGAAAAAGATATACTTCTATATGGGTCTCGACGTGCAGCTTGGAGGATAAAAAGGTGTATATTGTTTAAAAGGGATAACAGTTATCCTAAGCGCTAGTCAGCGGAAATTGAAAAGTATACCTTGAATTTAACGTTATGCTGTGAAGCTCGCCATTGGACATGCGACAAAACAACTGTTATAGATAGAGGTTAAGGCAATCAAAATACAACACTACATTTCCCGGATAATACAAATTATAATATGACTACCACGAATCATGGCCGCCGGGGGCGGGGACTAGCCCAGGAGGAAAGTGTAGAACGGGCGTTTACGGGCCCTGTGAGCTCCAAAGGCGCGAAGCGATAAACGCGTGGCGTTGGGGATGGGTTGGATATCTTTCCCCAGAACACCTGTTTAAGCATTCTCCTGCACTTTCTTGGCAATATTTACTCAGTTATTGCCTTACAATTTGAGTAATTTATTACCTTATTTTTGTGTGTATGGTGACCACCACCAAGCATGAAAGAGCAGTGGAAAACCACCAAACTGGAACAAGTGGGACTTTTTTGCATGAATGGAATCTTGGCAGTAATGCACCTACGTACTCTTGCCACTTCCACCAGCGTCGAAGGTCCGTACCAAAAGCCGTCCCATGACTTTCAGCTCAGACTTACCGATAGTTCAACCTACACTTTTTTAAAACACCATAAATCCCTCTGGGCCGTTATCCCTGTAACCACCCCGGCGCTGGTGCCACGAATATCCCTTCATCCCGCAGTAGATTGCCCGTCAATTCTGGCTCGCACAAAAACGAGAGTTTCACTTTTCTCAAAATCCATATCATCCCTGCCTCACACGAGCCTTTCTTGACATTAAAGACGTCACTGACAATCGAAGATTTTCAAAACCAGAATTATACAAACCCGAAAGAAACACCCAGGATTAACACCTATATTTCTTTTTTCTTTTCATTTCTGGCGTTGTGTTCAATTTTGAAAGATCCCTTCCCCTTAATAAAGAATTTATTAAAACAGTCAGTTACACTGGGTTGACACATTCCGTCTCGTTGTCGAGACCCGATTAGCCAGATCAAACACGTCGCCTGTGGCATCGTGTTTGATCTGGTTGATACGATCTCGTCAACTCGTAGAAATACTACGACCAGGTCAACTGACTGTTTTTAATAATCCGGGTTTAACCCTTTACCCAACGTAACGGCCAAAACCGGCCAGCGCTATTCTCAAAAATCGCCAATTAATTTTCAAAATATTTTCATTTTTTGTCTCAAAAACATAGGTTATGACCCCTCGTTGGAACGAGCTCGTCGAGCTCGTTCCAACGAGGGGTCATAACCTATGTTTTTGAGACAAAAAATGAAAAAATTTAGTTATTCAAGAATTTTTTTTGCAAGTGTCGTCTGCTTTTCATGTTAGGTAAAGGGTTAATAAACTGAATGGACGGATTATGTCTTCATGTTTTAGAATTTGCATACGCATGACGCTTTACGAGGTTAATATACAGTACATACTGAGTGATTTTGTCGAGTAGGTAGGAACCCATTCATATTCCTACATGCTTGATTAGTAGTAACTTGAAGACCAAACAAGTAAATTTGCAGTTGATGGACAACCGAGTACTTTACTCGGTGATCTTTCAGCGGCCAATTACGTTTCTGTGTTCTAAATTTCACTGTATATTAAGAGGTTATTACTTGGTTAGTTTCATATCGGACTAGATATCAGCGCAAGGAAACTGTGAAGTCACTGGGGGCTGATATCTTGGCCGATCTGAAATAACCAAGTAATCACCTATTCATTTATTAAACCAGAACCCATCAGATCTGTTACAGTTTCTGACAGTGTTATTGCAATAAATCTTTTCATAAATTCCAAAGTTTCCTCTTCTCCCAGTTCACCTATCCGAAACTCGCGGCTTCCCCAATGGGGAAGCCGCAAGGTTCGTATGGCTTGACTATCACCTCTCCCACTTCGACGAATTATCGCTTATGACTCTAGATTTTAGTTGCCAATGAATTTTCTGCACAACACCCTTTTTTTCTTCTCTGCATTCACCTAATGCTTACTTAATGCCACCATTAGTTCCTCAACGTTCAAAAACCAACCACCCTCTTTTGCCTGATCGCGTTCGACGAATAACGGTGAATGATTTCGCTGTGAAGAAATTGGTTACATTTGGTAACGCATCAAGGGGATACCTTCAGCGTGGTTCATACCAGCCGTGATTGACGTCAAATCATCCAAGTTTGAAGTCATATAAGCCGAGCCTGATAATGGGCAATTCGCGGAAAGAAAATCGTATCCAATAAAGATCTATATTTCCCCAAACCGCTTGTTCAATGTAGAATTAACGTTGAAAATTAGGAGTTCAAGCTCTAACTCGATGCGCGACACATTTCATTTTCCGATGATGCATTTTCTTCAGTTGACACTGGCAATGTGTTAAATAATTATTAAGTGCAATAAGTACGAAATTTTAGCCTCGACACGAATAATGTACAAGTCTACGTTTTTATTCATCGTAAGAAGTGAGAGAATGTGGTTTTGTTTCTCGCATTTGTTTTTAAATTTATTCCCGCCAGTTAAATCAATAAAATTTTGCGCGCGTCAGGTTTTTTCCACCTTATGATTATATAATCTGACCACTCTTCCGGTTATTAAGCCCATTCATTAAAAATGGTAATGTATGGCCCATTAAGCGCTGGAGAATAGTCGTAGATTTAGACTCGACGACGAGGAATGACAGGCATTTGTTGTATGTGACAGCAGTTTTGCTCATTTGAAAATTATTGCATTACATTTTTGTCATTAAATACTTCACTATCTATTCTTTATCGGGGATACTGCGCACCAACAACGCACCTTCTGTTGTATCGTAATCGCAGACCTTACAGAAGCCGTCGGAGAGCGCGGTGGCTCAGTGGTAGACTGCTGGATTTCTATGCTAGAGGTCCCAAGTTCGATCCCCGTCCAGGACGACCCGCATTATGTCCTTGGGCAACTCACTTTATCCCGGTTGCCTACATGGGAGCACGATGTCGCCGTGTTCTAAGGCGCACTGCGCGTCGATGGTGCACATGTCTTCAACCGCTGTAACCCTGCTTGAGCGGAGTTTGAAAAGAGTTAGAATGTTGAGGAGCTGACGGTTGCTCGTCGCTGCTCAAGGGTTCTCTCCGGGAACTCCGGCTTCCTCCATCCGTAAAACTGTAACGGTCACGATTAGCCATTGTGCATAAGTATGTGACTTTACACACCAATAAATAAATAAACGTAGAAGCCCCTGGTTGTTTCTCGTTCCATCTAAGTGTTTTGTCGAGGTGGATCATACAATAAATAATATCTTCAACTCGTCCCTTGTTTATATCTAACTTTACAAGACTCGTCTAGTGAATTATGTCTGGAATTCACTAAAGCTCGGTTCAGATCTAATTTAACTCACTCGTTTTGAAAATGCCTATATTAACTGGAAACTCATGGGAGATCCTCTATTTAATATACAGTACGTCTGCAGTGGATTAGCCACTTTCCACGGTTGGGCAATATTTCCACACTGACGCAATAATATTACATTCCAAACACTAATTATGGGAATAATCATCAAAAATTTAATTAATGAAGCACCGGGTACAACTCGGTGCTTCATTAATTAAAATGTTGCTGAATATGATTTTTTTTACTTGGTATATGCATCCTAGGACATCACCAGTCCATATCACCGACATTCCACCCAGAAAGGTACGACTGAAGCCTACGTCTACATTGCGTCCAATATTCTTCGTATGAATGGTCGCTATTACCCCAGATCTGTGAGCGCAAAGACGACGTCGTTCCCGGTCAGACCGCGATCAAGTCGCGACATTTTAACAGCAGTGAATCGATATTTCACGTACAAAATATTGTGAAATCAAGATAAAATTAAGAAAAAAATGTGAAAACAGCATCAAAGATGTTATGGTTTTAATTTTCCTTTTCTGAATTTCTGTGGGCACGAAAGGGAAATGAATTTCGATAAGATCGCGACACACTCGGAATCTAGTCGTAACTGTCTGCCCGCTTTGGTAATCACCGTATTGTGCTATTTTGTTATAAATCATATGAGTTCTTCAGTACCGGGACATTCACTTCATGATTTGGAAAATACATGTACCCGTGCGTGCAAAAGCTAAAGGTAACATTTGGAAGGGTATGCACCTCTTTGTGTGGACATCAATGATCTATAATGGAGATTAAACTTCTGACCTTCACTGATAGCGGATAAAGTTTGCTGTGATATGAAGATAATGTATCGCAGAAACGGATTTGAGGACATCCATTGTTATTTGCTTCTCGAGTACTTTTCGCTTGGCTATCAGTGTACGGAGAACTTGTTATACCTGGAAGTTTGTTTGTACTGAAATGTGAACCCGGTTGTTTGTGTACAACAGATAATGACAGATGATGTGACATGTTCGATTATTGTATCTGCAGACATTAATACAATGAACTTGATTTGAGCTTCAGCTTTCGGAACTCTGTTCAGAGAGGTCGACTGACAACTGTCACGTCATTTAAAGGTTTTTTCAAACTTAACCCTTTACCTAACATGATAGGTAGACGACACTTGCAAACAAAAATCATGAATAACTAATTTTTATCATTCTTTGTGTCAAAAACATAGGTTATGACCTCTCATTGGAACGAGCTCACCGAGCACGTTCCAATGAGGGACATAAGCTATGTTTTTTGTGAAAAATTATGCAAAATGAATGGTGGTTTTTGACCGTTACGTTAGGTAAAGGGCTAAGCAACACAGGGGCGGCTTTCAACTGTTGGGCTTCTCTATTTCATAAACCAAGATACGGCCATTTTAACTCACTAGCATCCTACACAGTACAGCAGCTATTCCAACAACGGCGATTCGAACAACTGAACGAGAGAAGACTCGAATAACGTAATGTTACTAGGCTTTACCATTTCTACAACCATAAATCATACAGGACACACACGGTGACTCTGACCTCAGTCCACAACATGTTTACTTGCATATCATGTGCAAAGTCAGCGACCAAGAAAGTTACAATAATGAACCACGAGTTCTCCATATTTGTTCCTAATCTTCCGTTTGTATGTTGGTTCTGAAGATTCATATTCAGAGTCGCCAGATACAGTACTGGCGATTCAAAAGCAGAAAGGCAAAACATTTCGGCTCGTGACTGAATCGGATCTGGGCGAAATGTTCTATCCGTGACACTGCCCACAGCACCGTAGAAGCTTACCTATCGAGAGTAAAAGATTAAAACAATGCCTCTCTGTTACTATAAAAATTTGTTTTCTGGGTTCATTTTTTTTGTTGATAGTTTCCGTTTATGAAAACTGCACAGGGACGTCGAGAAGATGACCGGTGGGTGGATGAACCCAATTTGTCCCGATTTTTATGACTCAAGTCCCAACTGAAGAAATATTCCAGGCACATCACCAAAGCATGCTAAATACTAAATACATGTAGTAGTGGTGATGTGCGGGTTTCCCAACCTCTTATTTAGCTCAAAAATGGTCATGTGGGATCCCAGCACCTCAAATCAGCCATGTACAGTTACAACTAGATATCCTGTCATGAAATGCGCACAAATAGCACGTCGATCGGCGCGTTAATCTACGCGTTATGACCATAGTAAGGCTATCAATTTCTGTGCATGTGGCCTGTACACAAGCAATGTTTCAGCCAATGGACTTTCGGGTAACCCGGAGGTCCACTGGATGAAACATTGCATGTGTTTGCTATGAGTAACCAAGAGAACCCGCCGTGCTTTGGATACCATTCGATATGGCAACTGCGCGCAATTCCTACATGAAATTAAGCCTTGATAAGCGCACAGTTCATGACAGGACTTTTAGTTTTAACTGTATAACCACGAACATTTACTTTCAATAGAGTTATCGCCCATTCAAGAAGTAAGTAATTGTTGAGAAAACACAAAGGACGTCAGTGGATGTCATTTGATGTGGCAATTGTGCACAATTCCTAAGCGCAATTAAGCCTAGATAAGCGCACAGTTCGTGACAGGACTTCTAGTTTTAACTGTACCTTCATTTGCATGCGACCGACTGCGCGTATGACGTTAGTCCGAGAATAAAATGTTGTTCCGTAAGAAAGTACATGATTACTAGCAAGGGGGAATTGATATCTATTAGCTAAGACTCAAATCCATAAAAAAAATGTTCGCCTAGCATTCCCTCCCATATAGCCACGCCCCTGGCTGCTACCATATCGCAATCGTCGAAATCCGATGGAGGAACAAGCAGTTTTTACAATCATAGAACTGAAAACGTGTGATTAAGGAATATAAATTATTTTGTATCCAGCTGGCATTATGCGAAAAGGGTCAAGTATTTTGAGCAATTGAATGTTTAGGAAGTGGATATATAGATTTTAATATTTGATAAGATAATAATTAAAGCCGAAACTTACTCAGTAGTCGTGGGAACTGATAAGGTATTTAAATCACCTCACAAATATAAGGCAGGCACCATTACAGATATAAAAGGCCGTCAAGTCATTGTCCTGGCAACGAAGTAGTCATTTTTTCTAGGGCGACCGAGCGGCATCAGAATCATGCTAAAACGGTAGGTGACCGGAAGGAAAGTTCGGTCTATTGGTAGTTAGAGGTTATTATTTGGTTAGTTTCATATCGGCCGAGATATCAGCCTGAGGTTACTTCATATCAGCCTAAGACCGAAAACCCAAAACAAATCATCACAAAATGTTCTCAGATCTGTTACAGTTTTCCAGCAGTGTTATTGTTTCTCATTCCTTTTGCAAAATCCATGCAAAGTTTCCTCCTCGCCTAGTTCAACTATTTCAAACCACCCGTTTAAAGAAGCAGGGACGTGGCAAACATTTCCTGTAGTTGGAAATTCGGAGAGCAAGTCATGAGTAGTTGTAAATTCCATCTATCTGGATTTTAGAGCTTCTTTTGTGATGCTGATGTCTCCTTTACTTCCCAAAATCCCAATTCGGTTTTAAATCGGCAAATATTCCAACTGTTACTATTTACAACCACAGTGTACGCAATATCGAGCTTCATAAGTATGCATGCTGTCAATCGGTACGAGATTTCTATAGTACGTTACTTGTCGTAATAAAAAAAAAATCTTCGAAATGCACTTCAAGAAAATCGTTATCCTGAGGTAATTCATTCCATCATTCAGAGTTACAAAATGATGAAACATCGAAAATTGATCATTACTACTACATAACATCTGGTTTAATCTTAGGACAGTGTGCATTGTTTAAAGTTCTCAGCTTGAGCATTTGTTTAGCACATATTCAGTTCCAAGAAAAATACCAAATAATAATAACCTGATAATTCTATCATAAATGTGTTGGCATTTTTGTTACTAGAATCAATTTCATGCCCCACTTTCATGGCTTCATTATCAAAATCTTTCTCGGTAGTGAATTCCCAACTGGGGGGAGGGATTGGAAGGGTGGTTTTCCCATCCCGGCCCCTCCCCTAGTTGGAAACTCACTACCCTACATCCCCCCTCCCCCATCGGAAACCTCTAACCACGTCCCTGTCAGAAAGACGAACAGGGTGGTAACAATTGAGCACACAACCCGTACTCAGCCAAAAATTGTAATCGTACACACCAAAGAATGAAATAATACAATTCAGTAAGAAGAAAATACCTCATTATTGCTTCGCAAAACGGGTGCGCAGTGGCTCAGTGGTTAGAGTTTCTGTCTCCTGACCAGGAGTAACTGCGTGGTGTTTTTGAGCAAGGCAAATAATCACGATTGCCCACATGGGTGGTGTGGGGGGCACGGTGGCGTTGTGTTCTAAGGCGTACTGCATGTCGATGGTGCTCCTTCATTCAACCAAATGCTAACACTACATGTGCGGAGGTTGTACGTTGGGGAGTCAGACCGTTGCTCGCCGCTGCTATTGGTTCCCTCTGGACACTCCGGCTTCCTCCATCCGTAAATCGGTCGGACGCAATCTCACTATCGAAATTTCGTTAAAGCCCAATAGTTAAATGAAATTAAAAGTTCTACGCTTGAACATTTGTTTAGCATATATTCAATTCCCAGAATAATACCAAATAATAATAATAACCTGATAATTCTATCATAAATGTGTTGGCATTTCAGTTACTAGAATCAATTTTATGCCCCTTTCATGGATTCTTTTTCAAAATGTTTCTCAGTAGTGACTTTCCAACTATGTGGATGGACCAGGAGGGGACCCCCCGGTCCCTCCCCTGGTTGTAAATTCAATACCCTACACCCCCCGATCGGAATCCTCTAGCCACGTCCCTGGGAGGAAGCCGCGACGTTCGAATAGCTGGACAATCTCATCTCCCACTTCGACGAATCTCCATTTTCGACGCTGAATCTTATTTTGCGTACAACTTCTTTTGTTTCTTCATCCACCTTATCCTTACTTATTGTCATCATTAATTTCTCACCATCCCAAAATTCTGCTTCAAACTATTCCATTATGACTTGTAACGCCAAGTATCCTGATTGCGTTCCACGAATAATGATGTGCGATTTCGATGTCATGGAACTGGTTTCGTCTAGTAACCCATGAAATAAGACAACTCCAATTTGGTTGATATCGGTCGAGATTAGCACCATATCAGCCGAGTTTGAAGCCATATCTGGCGAGTTTGATTATGGGCAATTCAGGACAAGAAAATACATATCTAATAAATAAAGATCTCCAAGTACTCTAACTATAAAGAGTACTGTGATCGCAAACCAATTTTCTTTCTAGATTAAATCGCCTCTTTGGTTGTGATCTGGTCGCGACACATTTATATCGAGGAGCCGAGATTCCATAAATAGTATAGTGTCAAATCGAGACTGAATTTAGAAAAATAACCAAAATCACCATTTGGGGTGTAATATTTTCGCGATTCTTGTATCGACAGGTCAGATACAATGGTGTTGTGGGTAAAATAGTGAACCGAGAATTTCGTCCAGATCGTTACTCAGTCGCGATCAAATCGTTATTCTAGGTCCACTTTTGAAATGACAGTACGTACAGTACGGTGGTCATGGATAGGTCAAAATGCAAGCGCGGGCAATATTTCCACGTATGTGTTAACTTTTGAATCTCCGACATAAAACAACGGATTGCCCTTAATTTTTCAATGAATGAAGAATCGGTTACGATCCGTTGCCTCATTCATTGAATATTTGCTGAAAACTACTGATCACTAACTGAGAAAAGCGCCCGCGAGCAACACTACCCACGCGTGGATTTTAACTGTTCCACGGCACCTGTACTGTACCTGTTTTAACATACAGTTTTGAGTGTGGCATGATTTATTTATTAGTTACACTGCTCGTAAGTGACCTAATATGGTATATACAAACTGTGGAATGAATGTACGTTCACTTTAAAATCAGTCGGGTTAAAAATCAACCCAAGTCAACTGCGTTGAGTCAATATAAACCCCCTTGGGGTGATTTGGTTTAATTTTCAACCCAACTGATTTTAGAGTGTTATTACTTTAGCTATATACTTAATCTGCATATGTGATAAGAAATAAATGATTCTAACTTATCATTTGCCGACATATTAGAAAAGACTGAACAAAGGGGAGATCACTCTCAGCAGTATATTGATTTCGACTCACTGTGTATTGTTCCACACAGCATGCATGTTGTTCATAGATAACTATTTTCTTAGAGAAGTGCATCCTTTGGCACTTTCCAATATTATTACACTGATGAATGGCACATATTAACTCCTTACACACTGCTAGCGGATATTCCTGCCGATGACAGGGAATCTCCTGTCGGTAAAACATATTATCTGGCACTAACAACCAACCAAATTTTGCCCTGTAAATTAAAACTCTTCTTGACCAATAAAATTGTCATGATGTTTTTATCAAATCCAGTCGTAGCTGCTTCACAGCAGCCATGACTAGATTTGCTGAAAAATATTTAAAAGAATACTCTGCAGGTAAAGAGTTAAATGAGATCTGTCATGCTCATCAAAATATTTGCCACCCAAGCAAGCCCTCTAAAAATCATGTTAAAATCAAGAGTCAACCTGGAGATTCATTGTTTAAAGTTTTGCTTTTGTTTCCAAAGTTTTTAAAGGATTAGGTTATTTTCTTCCTTTTATTTTTTTAATATTTTTTTGAGGGGGGGGGGGGGGCAGAGGAACTCAACTTCCGGGATGATTTACTGGCAACATCGCTTAATAAGCAAAACAAAGCTCAGACTTTGAGTATCTTATTCAAAGATACCACATTACCAGCATGAGGTGCTATAGGTTAGCAGCATTTTGTTCCTAACTAACTGGTTTATTTCAGTGTATTGCGGAGTGTCTTTTGACACTCACCAATAATTTTACAGAACCTTTTTGTATAAACCTTCAGTGTCAGAAATCTTCGATCATGCCTGTGGTTCTTTTGTTGGTGTCTTCGTTAAAGAGGCACATGAAGAAATATTCAGCTTGGTGTTTATTTATTTATTTATTTATTTATTTATTTATTTATTTATGTATTTATTTATTTATTTATTTATTTATTTATTTATTTATTTGGGTTTAACAACTCTTTCAGCAGCTAGGATCATATCGTGCCGGACAGTTTTACCGGGTGGCGGGAGTACCCGAAAAGAATCACCGAGCAGTGGTGAGCAACTATCAGACGCTCAAACTTACTAACCCAGGACAAGTCGAGTTAGCAGCGGCTGAAGGCAAGTTTTCTATCGACGTGCAGTTCGCCTTAGTACACAGAGCTACCATGCCACCACTTGGGCAAGGAGATTAGGCGTATTTTCCTGGAGACCCAGCGCAGATGGAACGGGTCGAGCGTCGACGCTTGGTTTAAAGTCTAATGTGCTAACCAATGAGCTACCGTGCTGCCAAAAATGGGGTTATTTTTATTTAATTATTTATTTATTGGGATTTAACGACACTTTCGACAGCCAAGGTCATTTCTTTTCGAACAGTTTTACGGGTGGATGAAGCCGGAGTACTCGGAGAGAACCGCCGAGCAACGGCGAGCAACTGCCTGACTCACCTACGTACTAACTCTACACAAACAGGTTAAGCATTGGTTGAAGACGAGTGTACCTTCGACGTGCAGTACGCCTTGGTACACAACGCTACCGTGCTCCCATGTGTGCAATCGGGATGAAGTGTCTTGCCCAAGGACACAACGCAGTTACCCGTGGCGGGGATCGAACTGTGGACCTTTCGGTTTGAATTCCAATTCTGTAACCACTGAGCCACCATGCTCCCGAATGGTGCTATAGTCCCCTCTAGTCTCGTTGCGGTGATGAATAACACACACTTCAGTGAGATGCCTGTACTTCTTTGACCGACGTTTCTGTTATATAGGTGTGCGTAGAAAGACAGTCCCTCAGGCCACCAGTCTAATTCTATACGACATTCCACGCTGTTATGGCCTGGAACCAGTCTAGTCCTCCAATTAGGTCATCGCATATTATAAGTTACAGGGCGTTTAGTTGGCAGATACAGTGTCATATATGGCGAAGAGAAAACAATAGTAGGTGAGGCGAAGCCGAACGTAATATTGTTTTCTCTGAGCCGTATATGACACTGTATCTGCCAACTAAACGCCCTGTAACGTATTTAGTATGCACGGCATGCTAAAATGTCACCGGGAAAGTTAACTCAACGAATAGTTAAATGATGCGCACTTCTCGAAAAATGTAAACAAAGCAGACGATGTTTACATACGCAACACGGGGAGTAATTTTGCTTCCGCATTCTAATAAATCACTCATGACTTGTTCTATAACCGCCAATGTTTTGGGCTAGTTTGGCATTTTATTATAACAGTTTCATTCAATCGAATGCAATGTTTATACGACGGGGCTGTTTTATATGGTGGGTCTTCTGTACGACTGCACTGCAGCATTACGTACGTGTAAATTAAAAGCTGAGGCGTGTGGATATAATGATAAAACAGAATGGCTGACGGGCACCTAATATAAAATTAATATTGGGTGTTTTTCAGCCATCCTGAACATAATATTGCGGAGTCTATATCTCTTAGTAACTTCGTTTGATTGGATAAACAAATTTACTAGCATAATAATCATAATTACGCCGATGAGTTCCCAAAAATATGTTAATATCTTGATGTTTTCAAGGGAAATTAAATACTTGTTGATTTAAATATCTATAACAGGGATATGAAAGGATATGCTAAATCGAGACTTGATTCGATCGACATTTTTGTGATATTACAATTGGAAATGAAGACTCGCCACAGTCGTAATTTCATAATTACGCCGGGTTGTTCCACACATTATCTTAATATCTTGATGTTTGCAAGGGTAATTGAATACTTATTGATTGGAATATCTATAACAGGTTCAGAAAATAATGCCTGTATATCTTTCTAAATAAATGCACAGCACATGACATTAACCCTTTACCTAACGTAACGGCCAAAACCGACCAGCGCTATTCTCAAAAATCGCCAATTAATTTTCATTATTTTTTTCATTTTTTGTCTCAAAAACATAGGTTATGACCCCTCGTTGGAACGAGCTCGTCGAGCTCGTTCCAACGAGGGGTCATAACCTATGCTTTTGAGACAAAAAATTAAACAAATTAGTTATTCAAGAATTATTTTTGCAAGTGTCGTCTGCGTTTCAGGTTAGGTAAAGAGTTAAAGGTAGTCTGCACGCAGATTGGCGCAAAAAGTGGATAAAAAAAGAACCCATAACAGCGTCATCTCCGAAAGAATTAGACTGATGACCTGCGAGCTTGATAGGGGGATTCAACAAAAGTAGGAGAGACTAGTCTAGCTCTATTGCAGTGATGAATGACACATATTTAAGTGAGCTGTCATGCTCATCAAAATATTTGCCACCTTGGCAATACCTCTAACATCTTGTAAAAACGATTCAGTCTTGGAATTGATTGCCTAAATCCTTGTTTTTGTGTCGAACGGGGGTGTTTTTTGCACTTCATTTGATAAACAGGACTGAATTGTCGATAGTTTACATTCAACCAGCAGAACAGATAATGATCAACAAAGTTTCTTTTAATTATATATTGTGAAGGTAGTATTATTTCTCAAGAATATTTATTTCAATGCAACCTATTCATAATTGCAAATTTGCTTCTGATATTACTTTCTAGGGAAACACTGCATTTATGAAAAGTCTCTCACATGCTTATCAGTTGTTCATTCCTAACCAGTTTACGGAAAGTTACGGAACCTTTCGCAGTGTTCTGTCGAACGAATCCAGTTACGGGGTCTTGTCTGTTATCAGTTCTTGTTGTCACGACTGAAAAATAATGAAGGCAGTTCTACCTACAGCTGTTGTGTTCTTACTGTTGGTGACGTGTAAGTACCGTTATCACAAAAGCGGATAGAAATTTCGATCTGATCGTGACTTAGTCGCAATCCGATCGAAGTTCTCTGTCGCTGTTCTTCCTCATTACACTGTCGGAAAAAAAGAAATTCGAGTACATTGAATCGCAGATCGTGATGCAAATCTTGACCAACTGGTATGTTTCGGGATTAGAACGCAATCTGATCGAATGATATCACTCGATGAAAAAATTGTCTGCATAAAACCCCACTGGCTAAAATGACCAATCACTTCTTGTCCGTTTACATGTTACTTTTTTCTTTTTTACTAAAATGAAAAAAAATGTTCGGTTTGGTTAGTTTATATTTCTTTATCAGTTAACAGGTGTGTTCTGAGGCGATTTCAAATTTTCCCCCAATGTGCCAAACGTCAAACCTTCTCACATCTTCTTCAGGATTCATTTGTGATATACCCATATATTCTATTCAAAACAATAGGGGATATCCAAACTGATGTTGATATTTTCGGAAAATAGTATTGAATACACGTGATTGGACACACCCATAAGTTACCAAACGTGGACCATGAATGTCACCGGCCCACGAAAACTTCGTGCAGGTTTTTCGCACGAGCGCCGCGTTAATGTCTGTGGGGTACGTTTTGAAATTTTCATTTGTACTGGACGGGCTTTTTCGGAGGTCTCATTGTTTTGTTCTTGGTATAAACTCGTTCATCAATAGTTTCTGGTCGAAACGTAACTTTTGAGGTATGCGAAGACTTACACGTGACGAAAGTTTACGTGTTGTTGGCATGTTGGAAGCTGGCAACAGACAGACTGCAGTGGCTCAAATTCTCAACGTTATTCAATCGATGATTCGCAGGTTGCGGTCACGCTACCATCAGACAGGCAATGTTGATGACAGACGTCGGTCAGGGCGACATCTGCTAACCAGGATCGGTTCATCGCAACCACAGCATTACATGTACGTAACCGCCATCAAAGGTCATCCAATGAGGGGTCATAAGCTATGTTTTTGACGCAAAAAATGAAACAAATAGGTATTCAATAATTTTCTTTGCAAGTGTCGTCTGCTTTTCATGTTAAGTAAAGGGTTAATATATTGAAAATCTCCACCGGACACTCCCAATCCTTCTTTACATGAATGGCAACTAGTATTCCAATACGATGGATAACTTATCTTGCTTATTCTCGCTCGGGGATCAGGGGGGGGGGGGGGAGGGTGCAAAGGATTGGCACAGGAGTCAGAACTTTGGGAGACCCAGGCCTTATCCAAGAATCCTGGAACAAACCCGAGCCTCCAAAGTTTCGGTAGCCGGGGTTACTACTCCGGGCCCCCCGGCCCTGGCCATATCGATTTTCATAGTTGTAATTGTACGCGTGTAGAATTCACTAAGATTTAAATAGTATTTATTTGTGATAAAGAATAGAAGCACGATTGGTAACGTATAAGAATATCATACAAACTGAATAATATGTAGTACGTACTAGGGATTTGAGCAATTTTAAAGTTGGAGAAATGGGTAAAATCAGGATACGGGGAATAAAGTTAGAGATTTAAGGTCAAGCAAAAAATACATTTGGTTCTGGGGTATATCATTTTTTTTAAATCATTATTTATTTTTTTTTTTTTTTTTTTTTTTGGTAATATTTATGCACCTTTTTGAAAACATAAATACTGTCCATATAATATTTAAGTTATTTACAAAACAAATATAATAAATGGATATTATATTTTAATCATGCTTTGAGGCAACCACGTGAACACAAATGTACATCAACTCAAAAAGTTAAACTTTTAAAATCTGACTCCAAATTCGCAACAGTGGCTAAAGGGAAATTACTCGCGATTCTGTTGTCGACATTGGGCAATGCATTACGAATTCTGGTGCAAATATCTGTGTTAAATTTACGCCTCAAATTTTAGAGTATTGAGTGGAGAGTTTGTAGGATGTAGATCATGTTACATTTTAATTTCAATGACAATTTCGTAATAAGATTTATTTAACTCACATCTCGGCATATCTTGTCCAATTGATCGTCCAAGGGCGTTTTGCGAAGTTAATTTAATTTAATTTAATTATTGGGGTTTAACGACACTTTCGATAGTCAGATTCCCCTTGCGTCCGACAGTTTTGCGAGTGGAGGAATCCGGAGTATCCAGAGAGAACCACCTGACTTCCCAACGTACTACCCCGCACATGCAGTGTTAACATTTGGTTGAAGGCAAGAGCAATCGACATGCAGTACGCATTAGAACACAACGCCACCGTGTCCCCCAACCACCCCCAACCCATGTGGGCAATCGGGATTAATTACCTTGCCCAAAAACACAACGCAGTTACTCCTGGTCAGGAGACAGAAACTCTAACCACTGAGCCACTGCGTTCCCGTTTTGCGAAGTAATAACGAGGTATTTTCTTCTTACTAAATTGGGGGGGGGGCGCGGTGGCTCAGTTGGTAGAGGTGCAGGCTGCAAGCCGAGAGGTCCTCGGTTCGAATCCCACCTGCGGCAACCGCGTTGTGTCCTAGGGCAAGACACTTCACCCCCATTGCCCACGTGGAGGCACGGTGACGCTGTGTACTGCACGTCGATGGTGCACCTGTCTTCAACCAATGCTAACCCTGCTTGTGTGGAGTTGGTATGTTGGGGAGCTGACAGTTGCTCGCCGTTGCTCGGTGGTTCTCTCCGGGTACTCCGGTTTCCTCCACCCGTAAAACAGTCACGGTCATGGTTAGCCATTGTACAGGAATATGTGACTTTAAACACCAATAAATAAATAAATACTAAATCTTAGGAATTGTATTATTTCATTCTTTGTTGTGTACGATTTCCGTTTTTGGCTGAGTACTGGTTGTTTGCTCAGTTGTTACCACCCTGTCCGTCTGTCTGAGAGGGACGTGGCTAGAAGTTTCCGATTGTGGAGGGGGGGGGGGGAGGTGGGGTGTAGGGTAGTGAATTTCCAACGTTTTTGGCTGAGTACTGGTTGTTTGCTCAATTGTTACCACCCTGTCCGTCTGTCTGACAGGGACGTGGCTAGAGGTTTCCGATTGGGGGAGGGGGGGGGGGGGGGTTAGGGTAGTGAATTTCCAACTCGGGAAGGGACCGGGAAGGGGAACCCCTTCCGGTCTCTCCCCTAGTGGGAAATTCACTACCGAGAAAGATTTTGAAAATGAAGCCATGAAAGGGGGCATAAAATTGTTTCTCGTAACTGAAATGCCAACACATTTATGATAGAATTATCAGGTTATTTAGCGCGCATGTGCGCGAAATATTTGGGGCGATACTGAGAAAAATTCACGGGGAACGCAATGCTCTGTAAGATTCAATTTACGGAAGATAAAATGGACATCTGCAAAACCCGAAAGGAATATTTGCAATTCTCCTTTATTAGTCTGTGTGAAACACACAGACTATTGTTTTTGCACGGTTTCTTTTTCTTTTCTTTTTTTCTTTTTTTTTTTTTCTTCTTCTTCTTCTTCTTCTTCTTCTTCTTCTTCTTCTTCTTCTTCTCCTGGTCTTCTGTCTTCTCATCACTTTTTTGTCCGCAAGATAACTCGAAAACGAATTGCCCTATCTCGTTGATTTTTGGCATGCTGATAGACAACCACAAGTTCTCGGTCACCTATGTTTTTCAGATTCCTGGGGCATCAGGGGTGTCTGTAGGGGTGTTTTGAAAGTGGGTCACGCCCATATCTCAGGCGTGGTATGACCTACAGACCTGGGACCAACACCAAATGAGTCGACACTCAATGGAGGTTCAAAATGTGGGTCAAGGTCACGGAGGTCATCTGGGGTCATTGAGTGCATTTTTCAGAATTGCTGGAAATCACATTTTTTTACCTCCTAAAGTATTCCTGACATACACACATGCAATTTGACGTAAAAAAAGTGGGCGTGGCCAAAATTTTTTAAAGTGTGTCACGCCCATATCTCAGGCATGGTATGACGTATGGACCTGGGACCAACACGAAATGAGTCGACACCTGTTGGAGATTCAAAATATGGGTCAAGGTCACGGAGGTCACCTAGGGGTCACTGAGTGTATTTTTCAGATTTGCTGGAAATCCTATTTTTTGACCCCCTAAAGTATTCCTGACGTTTTCACGTGCATTTTGCCATAAAAAAAGTTGGCATGGCCAAATTTTTTGAAAGTGGGTCACGCCCATATCTCAAGCGTGGTATGACCTATGGACCTGGGACCAACACCAAATGAGTCGACACTCGATGGAGGTTCAAAATATGGGTCAAGGTCACGGCGGTCAACTAGGGGTCATTGAGTGCATTTTTCAGAATTGCTGGAAATCACATTTTTTGACCCCCTAAACTATTTCTGATGTACACGCATGCATTTTGACGTAAAAAAAGTGGGCGTGGCCAAAATTTTTGAAAGTGGGTCACACCCATATCTCAGGTTTGGTATGGCGTATGGGCATGGGATCAACACCAAATGAGGCGACACTTGATGGAGATTCACAATATGGGTCAAGGTCACAGAGGTCACTTAGGGGTCAATGAGTGCATTTTTCCGAATTGCTGGAAATCACATTTTTTGACCCCCCTAAGGTATTCCGGACGTACATACATGCATTTTGGCGTGGCCAAATTTTTTGAAAGTAGGTCACGCCCATATCTCAAGCGTGGAATGACCTATGGACCTGGGACCAACACCAAATGAGTCGACACCCGATGGAGGTTCAAAATATGGGTCAAGGTCACGGAGGTCAACCAGGGGTCATTGAGTGCATTTTTCAGAATTGCTGGAAATCACATTTTTTGAACCCCCTAAAGTATTCCTGACGTACACACATGCATTTTTACGCAAAAAACTGGGCGTGGCCAAAAGTTTTGAAAGTGGGTCACGCCCATATCTCAAGCGCGGTATGACCTACGGACCTGGGACAAACACCAAATGAGTCGACACTCGATGGAGGTTCAAAATATGGGTCAAGGTCACGGAGGTCAACTAGGGGTCATTGAGTGCATTTTTTAGAATTGCTGGAAATCACATTTCTTGACCCCCTAAAGTATTCCTGACGTACACACATGCACTTTGATGTAACAAAAAGTGGGCGTGGCCAAAATTTTGGAAAGTGGGTCACGCCAATATCTCAAGCGTGGTATGACCTACCGACCTGGGACCAACACCACATGAGTCGACACTCGATGGAGGTTCAAAATATGGGTCAAGGTCACGGAGGTCACCTAGGGGTCATTGAGTGCATTTTTCATAATTGCTGGAAATCACATTTTTTGCCCCTCAAAGCATTCCTGAGATTCATACATGCATTTTTACGTTAAAAAAGTGGGGCGTGGCCAAAAAATTTGAAAGTGGGTCACGCTCATATCTCAAACATGGTATGATGAATGGACCTGGGATTAACATCAAATGAGTCGACACTTGATGGAGATTCAAAATATGGGTCAGGGTCAAGGAGGTCACCTAGGGGTCATTAAGTGCATTTTTCATAATTGCTGGAAATCACATTTTTTAGCCCTCCCCCCCCCCCCCCCCAAAGCATTCCTGAGGTCCATAATGCATTTTAATGTTAAAACAGTGGGCGTAGCCAACATTTTTGAAAGTGGGTCATGCTCATATCTCAATCGTGGTATGATGAATGAACCTGGAACTAACACCAAATGAGTCGACACTTGATGGAAATTCAAAATATGGGTCAAGGTCACTGAGGTCACCTAGGTCACCTAGGGGTCCGCTTGAAAGAGGTCACCAAAGTCATCAAGTGCGTATTATTCAGAAATACTGGGAAATGAATTTTATTACATCTTAATGCATTTCGAAAGTTTATGAACGTATTTCATCACTCAAATTAGTGGGCAGAGCCAAAAATGTCCATTTCTGATTCGAGTATCGAACCCTTTGAATGCTGGTCACATATATGCCTTTTCTGGTTTCTTATAAATAATTGTTCTGATTCCAGTATGAATATCTGTAAATACTGTTAACGAAAACCCATTTCTGATTTGTTTAAAAATATTTTACTCCTGAAAATAAGCCTCCATAAATTCTCTTTCTCTATAGTTTATTCCTGATACTTTAACCCTTTTCACACAGACTTGAATTTACTGGGTGCAGTAAATTCTGTTTCTCTAGTTTTATTTTGCTTTATTTCCATTTCTGTGCACTGTCTTTAAATAATACACATAAACAATCCCTAATAGATATATGTGTTTTTATGCCGTCTGCTAAAGTGTTTTTGCAACAGTGACATGAAAACAATCCGAAGAGAAAGTCTGACGCAATTGTTTTGACAGGTGACACTGATTACCGTTGGTCGTGTTCCATTTGTCTACACCGCGGTACCTAAGTATTTCGGGAACAAAAATAAGAACCCTCGGTGGTACTTCCTAAATACTCACCTTCATTAACGCGGCTTGGTGGGTTGTTTACGGATTATTCATGTTACGAAGACACCTCATTAGTCTGTGTGAAACACACAGACTATTGTTTTTGCACGGTTTCTTTTTTTGTTTTTTCTTCTTCTTCTTCTTCTTCTTCTTCTTCTTCTTCTTCTTCTTCTTCTTCTGTCTTCTCATCACTTTTTTGTCCGCAAGATAACTCGAAAACGAATTGCCCTATCTCGTTGATTTTTGGCATGCTGATAGACAGCCACAAGATCTCGGCCACCTATGTTTTTCAGATTCCTGGGGTATCAGGGATGTCTGTACGGGTGTTTTGAAAGTGGGTCACGCCCATATCTCAGGCGTGGTATGACCTACAGACCTGGGACCAACACCAGATGAGTCGACACTCGATGGAGGTTCAAAATATGGGTCAAGGTCACGGAGGTCACCAAGGGGTCATTGAGTGCATTTTTCAGAATTGCTGGAAATCATATTTTTGATCCCCTAAAGTATTCCTGACATACACACATGCATTTTGACGTAAAAAAGTGGGCGTGGCCAAAAATTTTGAAAGTGGGTCACACCCATATCTCAGGTGTGGTATGGCGTATGGACCTGGGATCAACACCAAATGAGGCGACACTTGATGGATAATATGGGTCAAGGTCACGGAGGTCAACCAGGGGTCATTGAGTGCATTTTTCAAAATTGCTGGAAATCACATTTTTTGACCCCTAAACTATTTCTGACGTACACACATACATTTTGACGTAAAAAAGTGGGCGTGGCCAAAAGTTTTGAAAGTGGGTCACGCCCATATCGCAGGTGTGGAATGAAGTATGGACCTGGGACCAACACCAAATGAGTCGACACTTGATGGAGATTCAAAATATGGGTCAAGGTCACAGAGGTTACAGAGGTCACCTAGGGGTCATTGAGTGCATTTTTTCAGAATTGCTGGAAGTCACATTTTTGACCCCCTAAAGTATTCCTGACATACACACATGCATTTTGACGTAAAAAAAAAGTGGGCATGGTCAAAAATTTTGAAAGTGGGTCACGCCCATATCTCAGGTGTGGTATGGCGTATGGACCTGGGATCAACACCAAATGAGGCGACACTTGGTGGAGATTCAAAATATGGGTCAAGGTCACAGAGGTCACTTAGGGGTCAATGAGTGCATTCTTCAGAATTGCTGGAAATCACATTTTTGACCCCCTGAAGTATTCCTGACGTACATACATGCATTTTGACATAAAAAAGTGGGCGTGGCCAAAACTTTTTTAAAGTGGATCAGGCCCATACCTCAGGCGTGCTATGACATATGGACATGGGACCAACACCAAATGAGTCGACACTTGATGAAGATTCAAAATATGAGTCAAGGTCACGGCGGCCACCTAGGGGTCATTGAGTGCATTTTTCAGAATTGCTGGAAATCACATTTTTTGACCCCCCCCCCCCCCTAAAGTATTCCTGACGTACACACCTGCATTTTTATGTAAAAAAGTGGGCATGTCCAAAATTTTTGAAAGTGGGTCACGCCCATATCTCAGGCGTGGTATGACCTACAGACCTGGAACCAACACCAAATGAGTCGATACTCAATGGAGGTTCAAAATATGGGTCAAGATCACGGAGGTCAACTAGGGGTCATTGAGTCCATTTTTCAGAATTGCTGGAAATCACATTTTTTGATCCGCTAAGGTATTCCTGACGTACACACATGCATTTTGACGTAAAAAAAGTGGGCGTGGCCAAAATTTTTGAAAGTGGGTCACACCCATATCTCAGGCATGGTATGACGTATGGACCTGGGACCAACATCAAATCAGTCGACACTTGAGGGAGACTCAAAATATGGGTCAAGGTCACGGAGGACACCTGGGGTCATTGAGTGCATTTTTTCAGAATTGCTGGAAATCACATTTTTTGATCCCCTAAAGTATTCCTGACGTACACACATGCATTTTGACGTAAAAAAGTGGGCGTGGCCAAAATTTTTGAAAGTGGGTCACGCCCATATCTCAAGCGTGGTATGGCCTACGGACCTGGGACCAACACCAAATGCGTCGACACTTGGTGGAGATTCAAAATATGGGTCAGGGTCAAGGAGGTCACCTAGGGGTCATTAAGTGTAATTTTCATAAGTGCTGGAAATCACATTGTTTTAACCCCCCCCCCCCCCCCCAAAAAAAAACATTCCTGAGGTCCATACATGCATTTTTATGTTGAAAAAGTGGGCGTAGCCAACATTTTTGAAAGTGGGTCATGCTCATATCTCAATCGTGGTATGATGAATGAACCTGGAACTAACACCAAATGAGTCGACACTTGATGGAAATTCAAAATATGGGTCAAGGTCACTGAGGTCACCTAGGTCACCTAGGGGTCCGCTTGAAAGAGGTCACCAAAGTCATCAAGTGCGTATTATTCAGAAATACTGGGAAATGAATTTTATTACATCTTAATGCATTTCGAAAGTTTATGAACGTATTTCATCACTCAAATTAGTGGGCAGAGCCAAAAATGTCCATTTCTGATTCGAGTATCGAACCCTTTGAATGCTGGTCACATATATGCCTTTTCTGGTTTCTTATAAATAATTGTTCTGATTCCAGTATGAATATCTGTAAATACTGTTAACGAAAACCCATTTCTGATTTGTTTAAAAATATTTTACTCCTGAAAATAAGCCTCCATAAATTCTCTTTCTCTATAGTTTATTCCTGATACTTTAACCCTTTTCACACAGACTTGAATTTACTGGGTGCAGTAAATTCTGTTTCTCTAGTTTTATTTTGCTTTATTTCCATTTCTGTGCACTGTCTTTAAATAATACACATAAACAATCCCTAATAGATATATGTGTTTTTATGCCGTCTGCTAAAGTGTTTTTGCAACAGTGACATGAAAACAATCCGAAGAGAAAGTCTGACGCAATTGTTTTGACAGGTGACACTGATTACCGTTGGTCGTGTTCCATTTGTCTACACCGCGGTACCTAAGTATTTCGGGAACAAAAATAAGAACCCTCGGTGGTACTTCCTAAATACTCACCTTCATTAACGCGGCTTGGTGGGTTGTTTACGGATTATTCATGTTACGAAGACACCTCATTAGTCTGTGTGAAACACACAGACTATTGTTTTTGGACGGTTTCTTTTTTTGTTTTTTCTTCTTCTTCTTCTTCTTCTTCTTCTTCTTCTTCTTCTTCTTCTTCTTCTGTCTTCTCATCACTTTTTTGTCCGCAAGATAACTCGAAAACGAATTGCCCTATCTCGTTGATTTTTGGCATGCTGATAGACAGCCACAAGATCTCGGCCACCTATGTTTTTCAGATTCCTGGGGTATCAGGGATGTCTGTACGGGTGTTTTGAAAGTGGGTCACGCCCATATCTCAGGCATGGTATGACCTACAGACCTGGGACCAACACCAGATGAGTCGACACTCGATGGAGGTTCAAAATATGGGTCAAGGTCACGGAGGTCACCAAGGGGTCATTGAGTGCATTTTTCAGAATTGCTGGAAATCATATTTTTGATCCCCTAAAGTATTCCTGACATACACACATGCATTTTGACGTAAAAAAGTGGGCGTGGCCAAAAATTTTGAAAGTGGGTCACACCCATATCTCAGGTGTGGTATGGCGTATGGACCTGGGATCAACACCAAATGAGGCGACACTTGATGGATAATATGGGTCAAGGTCACGGAGGTCAACCAGGGGTCATTGAGTGCATTTTTCAAAATTGCTGGAAATCACATTTTTTGACCCCTAAACTATTTCTGACGTACACACATACATTTTGACGTAAAAAAGTGGGCGTGGCCAAAAGTTTTGAAAGTGGGTCACGCCCATATCGCAGGCGTGGAATGAAGTATGGACCTGGGACCAACACCAAATGAGTCGACACTTGATGGAGATTCAAAATATGGGTCAAGGTCACAGAGGTTACAGAGGTCACCTAGGGGTCATTGAGTGCATTTTTTCAGAATTGCTGGAAGTCACATTTTTGACCCCCTAAAGTATTCCTGACATACACACATGCATTTTGACGTAAACAAAAGTGGGCATGGTCAAAAATTTTGAAAGTGGGTCACGCCCATATCTCAGGTGTGGTATGGCGTATGGACCTGGGATCAACACCAAATGAGGCGACACTTGGTGGAGATTCAAAATATGGGTCAAGGTCACAGAGGTCACTTAGGGGTCACTGAGTGCATTTTTCAGAATTGCTGGAAATCACATTTTTGACCCCCTGAAGTATTCCTGACGTACATACATGCATTTTGACATAAAAAAGTGGGCGTGGCCAAAACTTTTTTAAAGTGGATCAGGCCCATACCTCAGGCGTGCTATGACATATGGACATGGGACCAACACCAAATGAGTTGACACTTGATGAAGATTCAAAATATGAGTCAAGGTCACGGCGGCCACCTAGGGGTCATTGAGTGCATTTTTCAGAATTGCTGGAAATCACATTTTTTGACCCCCCCCCCCCCCCCTAAAGTATTCCTGACGTACACACATGCATTTTTATGTAAAAAAGTGGGCATGTCCAAAATTTTTGAAAGTGGGTCACGCCCATATCTCAGGCGTGGTATGACCTACAGACCTGGAACCAACACCAAATGAGTCGATACTCAATGGAGGTTCAAAATATGGTGTCAAGATCACGGAGGTCAACTAGGGGTCATTGAGTCCATTTTTCAGAATTGCTGGAAATCACATTTTTTGATCCCCTAAGGTATTCCTGACGTACACACATGCATTTTGACGTAAAAAAAGTGGGCGTGGCCAAAATTTTCGAAAGTGGGTCACACCCATATCTCAGGCATGGTATGACGTATGGACCTGGGACCAACATCAAATCAGTCGACACTTGAGGGAGACTCAAAATATGGGTCAAGGTCACGGAGGACACCTGGGGTCATTGAGTGCATTTTTTCAGAATTGCTGGAAATCACATTTTTTGATCCCCTAAAGTATTCCTGACGTACACACATGCATTTTGACGTAAAAAAGTGGGCGTGGCCAAAATTTGTGAAAGTGGGTCACGCCCATATCTCAAGCGTGGTATGGCCTACGGACCTGGGACCAACACCAAATGCGTCGACACTTGGTGGAGATTCAAAATATGGGTCAGGGTCAAGGATGTCACCTAGGGGTCATTAAGTGTAATTTTCATAAGTGCTGGAAATCACATTGTTTTAACCCCCCCCCCCAAAAAAAACATTCCTGAGGTCCATACATGCATTTTTATGTTGAAAAAGTGGGCGTAGCCAACATTTTTGAAAGTGGGTCATGCTCATATCTCAATCGTGGTATGATGAATGAACCTGGAACTAACACCAAATGAGTCGACACTTGATGGATATTCAAAATATGGGACAAGGTCATGGAGGTCACCTAGGTATCTGCCTGAAAGAGGTCACCAAAGTCATCAAGTGCGTATTATTCAGAAATACTGGGAAATGAATTTTATTACACCTTAATGCATTTCTAAAATTTATGAACGTATTTCATCACTCAAATTAGCGGAGAGAGCCAAAAGTGTCCATTTCTGATTCGAGTATCGAACCCTTTGAATGCTGGTCACATGTATGCCTTTTCAGGTTTCTTATAAATAATTGTTCTGATTCCAGTATGAATATCTGTAAATACTGTTAACGAAAACCCATTTCTGAGTTGTTTAAAAATATTTTACTTCTGAAAATAAGCCTCCATAAATTCTCTTTCTGTATAGTTTATTCCTGATACTTTAACCCTTTTCACACAGACTTGAGTTTACTGGGTGCAGTAAATTCTGTTTCTCTAGTTTGTTTTTGTTTTTGTCTTCTGAGTTTCAAGGATACTCACGTATTGGATGTAAGCCATTTCGGCCACTGACAATTTTCGTCAGTTGGGCGTCAAGTCAATACGTTTCGGTCGGTTGCATTTTAGCCGATTCAGCTGCTGAAGAAATATTCATGTCGAAGTGTATTAATTGAAGGCTGGATGAAGTAACATTATCAGTGGCGTAGCGGAAAATCTTGTGCCCCTCCTCCCCCCCCCCCCCCCCCGCGAGATAGAGACGGGGCCCCTTTCATAATGGTGGTTACCTTTAAAACGGGATCAAATTTAGTGTTGTTACCGTGCACAGCATACAGGATTCCACGTGGTACATACGCCATAAATTAAATGAAGGTATAGCCTATAGGATCGATTCTAAAAGTACGACTCTGTAGATTTTTTCATTACATGTTTTAAGTTTCACCCCCACCATTCAACGATACACACATGCACGCCCAACGTGTGTGACTTGAGGGGCATCATGTAAGTATATTGTTAATTTCCCATCCCTATCAGTTACAATGATGTAGCGTTCACTTAACCCTTTACCTAACCTGAAAAGCAGACGACACTTGCAAAAGTAATTCTTGAATAACTAATTTTTTTCATTTCTTGTCTCAAAAACATAGGTTATGACCCCTCGTTGGAACGAGCTCGTTCCAACGAGGGGTCATAACCTATGTTTTGGAGACAAAAAATGAAAAAAATAATAAAAATTAATTGGCGATTTTTGAGAATAGCGCTGGTCGATTTTGGCCGTTACGTTAGGTAAAGGGTTAAAAGAATAATACATAGACTACAAAGAGTACGTCGTGTGGAAGTGAGAGAATGCAATTATGTGTATTTGGTACACAGTCTCTCTCTCTCTCTCTCTCTCTCTCTCTCTCTCTCTCTCTCTCCCTCGTTCTTCCAGCGTCGGGACGTCCTTCAAGACGGGGCCCGCTTCTAGCCGCCCCCCGCAATGCGGGCCCATCCCCTACGCCACTGAACATTATTCGCGTGATTATTCGTGTGATACAGAAAGCAGTATGCATATATAGCTTTCAGGCATCAATTTAATTTACAAATTGGCACGAAACAGCGAACGTATTGTGCCGAAATAATTAATATTACATCCTCATAATCTTTTTTCAACCAATAACGTAATGGAATGAAAAACAAACAACAAAAAACCAAACAAAAAACAAACCAAAAACCATTAACAACAACAACAATGAAAATCCCCCGAACAACAAACTATATATTACTATTTTCCTGTCATTGGACCAGGCTAGATTGTCTAGCCGATTGATAAAGAGGAATGCCATGAAAATAAATTGATAAAAAATTGGTTAATATTCTCCTCTAAGCTTTTTGAAATTATGCTTACTTTATACCTGAAATCATTTTTTTCAGAAAACGGAATGAGTCTATATTTGCAGAAAATAGAAAATGATGTTTTTTTTCTGAATTAGAAATCCTGGTGCGTTGAGAAAAGATGTTTACTCGCAACCCTTTCGCTAAAAAAATCCCACTTGTTTCTTGCTACCGTACAATTTGCTCCACTTACGTCGCTGTTGTCAGAGCAGTTCCATGTCTGTATCTTTAGGTGAATGGTGATCGAGCGAGATTGCTATTAATCCGTAACCCCATCCCTAAAAATTCCAAACACTTTCGTGTTCTCCTCTCCAATGAGCCCCAGTTCCGCCTCGATGCACAAGCCTTTCCATGTTTCTATCTTTGTGTGAATTATCATCGGGCGAGATTGCTTTATGAGGTTTTCGCTAGTAGTGTATTCAAGACAATTCGTCACCTGAGTTCCAATGTGTTCTATGTGCCAGTAGGCACATAGAACACATTGGAACTCAGGGTACGAATTATTGGGTCACTGCAGTGACAACATTCGCTTCGAGTTATATTTTTTCTTTTGAGAAACATCACATTTGTTTTTGTACAATATACACGATTTGTGAGACAAAAAAACATATTAATTATTACAGTGTTTAATTTTTGGTTTCACAATTGCACTCTCTATGGGAGACTGAATGGTAACTTCGTGCAGTATGGGGAATAATCTTTAAAAATCTTCTTCAGATCAACCATTCAGAATCTTTTGATGTATGAGGAAAATGATTTAAAAGTATTTTTTCTCATGAACACCCCAATCAGAATCTTTTGATACACTATCCTTAGTGTAATCAAATTCAATTTTGTTAAAATCAAGTCCCTGGGTATAATATTTGGGTCCCTTTTAACTTAGTTAAATATGAGGAATAATCTTTTGAAATCTTCTTCTCCAGAACCACCAGTTAGAATATTTTGATATATTGTATTTTTAGCATCCTAAAATGGGTCGGATTAAAGTTTGTTCAAATTATGAAACACTGGTCAGAGTCTTTTGATATCTGGTATATAGAATCCTTACAGATTCAAGTTTTCTAAATCAAGCTCATCGCTTCATAATTGGGCTCTCTATGGCAGACTGAATGTTAACTTCGTGCAGTGTAGGGAATAATCTTTTAAAATGTTGTCTTCTTCAGATCCACCAGTCAGAATCTTTTTATATCTGGTATGCATCCTCATTACGAAGGTCAGATTCAAGTGTGTTCAAATCAAGAACCCCAGTTAATATTTGGACTCCCTATGGCAGCCCGACTTTTAACTAAATGCAACATAATGAATAATGTTTACGAATCTTCTTCAGATCCACCAGTCAGAATCTTTTGACATTTGGTGTACCGGCCTCTTTATAGAGGTCAGATCTAAATTTGTTCAAATCAAGTCCGAGCTCGTCCGCCACTGCATCTTATGGCAGTTGATTCGCAAATTAACGTTGCTAACCTCTTTACTGCCATACAATATTCGGTCAGGAACGGAACTGCACAGTTGAAAAAAATATTTTGCAACACGAATTTTTGTTGAATGAAATGAATGACCGGCGGGGACGTTAAATTTCAAATCCATCGGTTGTTTATTTGTTTATTATGGTTCAATGGCACTTTCAACAGCATCCACTGTCTGTATTATTAGCAGAGATACATGTAACCAGTCTATAACAACAGATCTCTGTGTATGGTTATTTGATGAAGCATGAAGAGCTGCAAGCTGGTTGCACATGGCATGTTCCGGGAAATATAAACGGCTTCTGATCAACTCTGTCAGTCCAGCCTGAGAATTGTATTTTCTAGAATTGTATTTTTTTTAATTATGACTTTGAATGGGTTAAAATGAACCATTAGCATTTTCAAAGATCTGGCAATTTGCCAGTTGGCAAATTGCCATATCTTTTAAAATTCAAATGATTCATTTCAAATATTAATAAGTGTAAAATAAAATTCTAGGGAATACTTTTGAAAACGTTTCAAAGTCCTGGCACCAGGCGATCGTACCAATAATCTCAGTCTCGCATTCCCCTCCATATCGGGTGGTGTCGGGAGCGCGGTGGCTCAGTTCGTAGAGGTGCAGGCTGCAAGCCGAGAGGTCCTCGGTTCGAATCCCACCTGCGGCAACCGCGTTGTGTCCTTGGGCAAGGCACTTCATCTCCATTGCCCGCGTGGGGGGCACGATGACGCCGTGTACTAAGGCGTACTGCACGTCGATGGTGCGCATGTCTACAACCAATCTAACCCTGCCTGTGCTGCAGTGCGGAGTTACGATGTTGGGGAGCTGGCAGCTGCTCGTCGTTGCTCGGTGGTTCTCTCCGGATACTCCGGCTTCCTCCACCCGTGAAACTGTCACGGTCATGATTAGCCATTGTGCATAAATATGTGACCTTAAACCCCAATAAATAAATAAATATCGGGTGGTGTCAACGTCAGGTCATTCAGGCGGACCTCTCACGCACACCTCCTATCCAGTGGAAATGGAACCCACCACCGACAGTACCACTGCAGCGTTCGGAACCGCAACCGAGAAAGCATTCCCAATAGCTGAATTCGTTTGCTCAAAAGCTGAATTCGTTTGCTCAAAAAAAACCAAGCATGACGAGGTCGGCTGAGTACCATGAATGAAACAACACGTGATCTACCAATCACCCAACCACTGCTATCCTACTTCCAGTCGGCGTGTTTCTAAGCGTACCGAACGCACCCAAAAACACCAGAGACGGCCCCAAATGGACGACACTCCCTCTCCCTGCAACAACATTGGCTGTTCATGTGAACGTGCAGATTTAGCTGTGTACAGTACGTGGAGAGTGGGTTGTAACTAAATCACCCGCGGAGTGGAGTTATCACCCAAGCTATAACTTTCAAATTTTGTACATATCGACAAAAAACACAAGCAATGTTTCAGCCAATGGACCTCCGGGTTTAACCCGGAGGTCCATTGGCTGAAACTTTGCTGGTGCTGGTTATGCTTTGCAACAAATTTGCAATTATTGCTTGGGTGGAATCTCCACTCTGCGAGTGATCTAGTTTTAATCCACTCTCCACGTACTGTACGCAGTGTGTTAAAAACGTACTGGGTAAGGATTTGAAATTCATTTCAACACCTCCCAACCCAACAAGGTCATCCTTTAAAGATACCCATTTACCCTTAGCCTAGGTTTATCCTTGCATACCCCACTGCATTGCACACAAGGTAACTTAATTATGTATTATCGTTGCCCTCACCCAGACAGAAAACAAATGCATAGCATCAAAAGATGGTGAAACAGTTTTCTTTATTAAAAATGGGTTACAAACGAGAATATGAAGTGAAAGAATGAAGTTTGTGAAATGATACAAATTTCGAAATTTCGATTTTTATATGAAATTCCTATACCCTCAGTGTTAAAGTGGGGTGGGTACTTAACTTTTTTTTGGACAATATATGAATGTTTATTACGTCTAAGTTTAAGACGCGATAGCTGGTTCAAATTTGTCAAAGCTTAACATTTGTACAATATGCACATGCCCACTTACTCACTATCGTGCTTGGCTGACAATTTTCGTCATTGGAAGAGATTTATAGAAAAGTTAGTTCCCTAAAGCTGTTAGTAAATTTAACACTTTTGGGTCGACTTTGGAATTCACTAGTCGTTTGAGCACTAGTCTAATATCTATTTGCTGATGAAGACCACGGAGCAGAAGGCTTCATGAAAGGACAAGAGTACGTCACTGCTAATTTTTGAGCTGCAAGCGTACTAAAATTTCATGGAAATCAAATGTGATTGAATTGTGACGTTGACGTGAATTACATCACCCGAACATTTGTCATAACCATTGGGAATTTTCTAGGTCGATACCACATTTTCAGGTAAGGTTTTTGTTGGAGATAAGATTTGCAAAAGGTGAAACAGGGTGGAGTGACGCAGACGTTGATATTAAAAGTTGAAATAAAATAATATATTAGGTATTGTTTCGGATGAAGGTCGGAAATACAAAATCTGGCTCGATGAATTCAAGCCCTGATTACCGTTAACATTGGTGCCATGTTTCGTAAGTGTAGTTTCAAAATTTTGGCAGTAATTTGTCTTAAGAAGAAAGGAAAATAGACTTATGATTGCTGTAAGTCATTTTTCACTTCCTCGTATGACTTACTAGTTGTCAGTGTCACTGCTTCTACAATTATGAATCAATTTCAAAAAAACTTCCTAATCATTAGAAAAACCAAAAGCGAGGATATTAATCACCTTCGGAAATAGTTTGACTTTGGATTGTTAAACACCAAAGTGAGACTGGCTAAAATTACTGGTATCACAGAACTAAATATTTTCCCATAGGCAATCATCATAACATTCAGCCGAAATTTAATTTTGGCAGTCAAATATCTTCGTCAAGTATAGCCCTTCGGACAGGTTTTTCTGACCTGAAAACACGGGGTCATGCAAAACATAACAGACAAAACTGACAGCAAGAGAAGTACCAGTCACGTGCACACATTTTTCCGGGAATTCCCAACAAAAACCACACCAACAGTCTATTCGTCGCCTGAGTGCTAGAATGTTCTATGTCCCATAGGGGACATAGAACATTCTAGCACTCAGGCGACGAATTGTATTTTTAGGTCCAAAAAGTCATCAAATCGCCCTCTTTATTTATCTGGAATATTCAACAATAATGCAAGATGTCAGCAGAATGCTTCAAATGTTTATTGAAACAACATACTTTCCCAAGGCTGTTTATTTTGGGAGATTGCAACATTTAAAGGCGGGTAACTCTAATTGAAATATTTACTTCAGTCATACCTTTTATGTTCGCTGGCAACATTTTTGTATTTCAATAAATGCCTTTCTATGGACGGTGGTGGAAAATCTTCAAAATCGTGTACGGTTTTCAGCTTCAATAGAAAACACTCCAAAAAGCCAGATTAAGTTGTGAGACCTATCGTGTTTGGCATTTCGTTTTACGATACATCATTCCTTTTGATAAACATTTGTGCGCAGAGGCGGGGGATCCGGGTAGTGACACGTGACAGGTTTCCTAATCCTACTAACTCTTTTTCCTAGGTATGTAATTTGATATAGAACTCTGTTCATATATCGTCAATCCTGTAATATATTATCTCTCAGCTGGAAGGTTTTATTTATTATTCTTGGGCGTTCTTGGGGCTCACTTACTAAGCCTAACCAGTCAGCCAAAAAACATGACTTTTTTATCTGTCAGTGTGTTAGAGCTGGGAGGTTTCCCTTTTGACCATTCTTCGGCGTTCTATGGGATCGGTAAACTCAGCTTAATCTATCAGAAAAAAACACACATTTTCTAATATTTCTTTCATGGCACAATATATCAAAATTCCAGGTCTCAGCTCATCTACTCTAGAAAAAAGACAGAACTGTTAGTATATTGTTTTTGTAAAGGTTGGACTGCACAAGAATGAGAATAACTGTCTTGAAAAAATGTTCTTTACAAGTGAGATTATGAAATGTTTAAATTAAAAAATAATGGTTTGAAAGTCTCAGCATATATTATTTATGATATAAAATGCAAGTGCAAAAAAAGGGCATCCTAATCTAGGAATAAAAGTGAAATTCCACATGACACTTTTCGCAAAATTGTTTTCGCTTACATTCCCCTTAAAATTTAACTATTGTCAATGACTCATCATGACTAAAAGTGAATTCATTGAAAAGGGTACATACATAATGGCAGCTGAGTTAATGTGACAGATAGGTTTCAACAAAATACCTTCAGATACCTGAATAAGTAAATTTAATTTTATCACTGTTATTAACCGAGTCCGTCCAATCAATTAAAGTTAACTTATCAAACGATCTGACATTTGAAGATTAAACTAAGTGTCATCAATCCGTCACCAGCTGACAATTTGTTTGACAATAATAGAATATGTGGCTGGTTTTGTTGTCAAGAGTGACTATGATTTTATTTACAGTGGATGAACCTTCATTCTCACTTGCATACAGTCAATTTTAACCCTCTTAGTGCCACGCCCACTTTATCCATATATGGCGGACCTCTATAAACGCCTGTTTGCGAGGAAGTGTAATAAAATTTATGACATACTCGAAAATCTATCAACTGATTAATTGTTGGAAAGGGCTCTCTGAGCCCTTTCCAACAATTAATCAGATGGTATGTTTTATCTGCGCATACCAGAAAGTATAGATAATCATCAATAAATAGGTGACATTAGTCACCTTCGGCAGCGAAACTGTTAAAACATAAATCCAAGAATGAAACACTCTATCGGTATGGCATTTCCAGTGCACAATTGTTCATAAAGTGTTTATTAGTTACAAGAGACAAGCAATGATAATTGTTTATCTAACTCATGCACATTGTATACACAAAAGCTGCAACTGTTGATAAAAATCTGATCCTATCACAACAACACATATTTGTTACCGATTGCACTTGGAATACACTCAGTCTGAGGCCTTTTCTCACAGGTTCTAAAACTTTTAGTGGCAAGACAACCCTCAACATTATAAGTCATTGTGATGAATTGACGGTAACTTGGTCTGAGGTTTGCGGCTCGGTTGAACATAACCTCCAAACCGCACACCTCAGACCATGTTACCGTCAATTATTCATCACAATAACGCATATGTTCTGATAAGACACTACCCATAGCCCCAAACCTACATCGTGAAATGAACATGGCAGCCTTTAATGATCACAAGTTTAGTAAATAAACATCTCGTGTACCCCACAACGGCACTCGGTGAATAAGTCAGATACCGGTCAGGGTCACTCCATCTTAGTTCAAATCGTAAATCGGTTTTGCAATTTAAACAACACTTCATTCGGAACACAATCTGCAGCACATGTGAAAAATCTACAAAATTGAAGTGGCTTGCAAGTCACTCCGTTGACGGAATAATTACGAAACGGCAACATCATTTCAGATATTTCTCGTAGTGACGTCAGACGGTAACATATAGCACTGGGGTCGTAAACATAGAAAACACTTAGTGAGCACTCGTCCAATCAGAAGGCGAGGATTTTAGTCTTATTGGAACATATTATAAGAATACTCACAACCGAATTCTTGCGCCGAGACCTTTCATTTGACGTAGCATATGCCTACCTTCCTAAAACGTACGTTTTTGACGCCCATAATCCTCATCCCTCAGGGAGGGCCGCTCACCTCATTTTTTAACTTTACGCGCTGAAGCCTTTCATTTGATGTATTACATAACTACCTTTCTAATACCTACAATGTTATCAGAATATCTGAAAAAAATAATATCAATGAAAAAAAATAAATTAAAATTAAACAAAAAAACATTTCAAAGTATTAATTTTTCGGGATTTTTTTCCTTAACCCTTTTCTTAACGAATCGCTCACATCCGCCCGCGTAATATGCAAAAAATTAATTTTTTCAAAATATTTCAACAAAACCATATCATGTGACCCCTCGTTGGAACGAGCTCATTGAGCTCGTTCCAATGAGGGGCCACATGAAATGGCTTTGTTGAAATTTTTTGAAAAATTAAAAAAAAACTTTATTTAAAATAATAAATTTTGATATCGTCTGCGTTGGGTAAAGGGTTAAAGGATAAGTGATCTCTCAAAAAAAACAACATTTATTTACTCTATATCATATTGTATACCAGTAGAAAAAAAACATGATTGAAGGAAAATAAATAATTCATGCTCATGAATACCGTACAGCCGCCGTAGTCTGGTCATAATACACGCGTCCACGCATGCTTTTACCAGGTAATAAAAGTAAAAATAATTCTCAGTATAATGTTAATTAATGAAGCACCGAGCACCCGGTTCTTCATTAATTAATTTTTTGATGATTATTCCTATAATTAGTTTTTGGAATCTAATGTTATTGCGTCCGTGGAAACATTTTCAACCCATGGCAAGTGACCAGTCCACGACGGCCGTACTGTAACTACTGTGTGTCAAGATTCGAAATTTGTCAAGATATTTTCATTAAAGGATAAGTGATCTTACTCAAAAACTTCGGTTCCTCTATATTTTATTGTACATCAGTAGAAATATTAAAAAAAATGAATTATTTATTTTCTTCAATCATTATTGTGAAAAACGACTGTGTGTATGTTTGGCTCATATTGATTGAACATTTTGTTTTGAATTTTCTCGACTAAATGGCTATCGAAAGAGACATATATTAGTCATTTGCACGCTACGCGCTTGGCGTCTCATGACCGTTTACGAAAGGGGTGGTGGAGAGGTTCCGCCTAGCGAAATCGGATCCAAAACAGCATATGTCCCAAACGGTTCTATATGATAGAAAGCTCGAATTAAAGTTGGTAACGACCTTTAAGTGCGCTTCCATCACGTTTCCTCAACGGTTAAAACAAGCTAAATTTTATTTTAAATCATTCACTTTTCTGACTTATATAAAAGTCGTTTTTCAAAAGGCACTTCCTATGCAGTATTTCATCTTCGGTGTTAACATTTGGCGGTGTGTCAGATGAATGGCGCTCTGTCCATTACCAAAAACACTGTAGTTTTTCATATTGCTCGTGTGTATTTGTTACGTTTTCTGTGGTGGTAGTCGGATCTCTCTCTCAATACGTTCACGAATCTCTTCCCAAATGTTTGTCATGTTCCACTCTCCTGAAATGGGGTAGGAATAGTAGTCAGATCTCTACTTCTGTCGCAGTACATTCAGGAATCTCTTGTTTGAAAATCTGTCATGTATCACTCTCCCAAAATGTGTTGGTAAAAGTAGTCAGATCTCTGTCTTGCCTCAGTACAATCACGAATCATTTGCCCGAAAGTTTGTCATGTTCCACTCTCCAGAAATGTGGTAGTAATAGTAGGCAGATATCTACTCTGTCACAGTACATTCACGAATCTCTTGCCTGAAAGTTTGTCATGTTTCACTCCCCACAAAATGTGTAGTAGCAGTGGTCAGATCTCTGTCGCAGGACGTTCACGAGTCTCTTGCCTGAAAGTTTGTCATGTTCCACTCTCCTGAAATGGTGGAGTAATGACTGAATGAATGAACAATTTATTTGCAGTATAATAAATGATTGTACAATATGAAATAGTGAGAAGGTACATGTAAGCATGATAATGCTTGGTAATGGCACAGCCATGAGGTTGTCTTCCTGCCACGCCCAAATATTAGCTTACAAACACATTCCATACAGTAGATTTATTCACAACTGTTTGTTCTATTAAACAATCAGGTTTTTCCAGATATCGAATGTATTTTCAGTATGATGGTCCATTCCACAGTGTGTGATGATAATTTGTCGACTTGAGCAGTTTGATCTGATAGTCATTTGCTCTCTTTCAGAACTTCAGTAACAAATAATATTGGGAGGGGTATACCTTCAAGTCTAAACACAAGTTAACATACCTTATGCACAACCATAGTAAACGTTTATCGCAGTTAACAAGCTCGACAGCGCCGGAGCAAGGCACCACTTCCCATGGAGCTCTCGGAGATCCACAGATGTCCAGCCATGGTTCGGTACTATCAGGGCATTATACTGTCTGTTAGCACTATAAGGTGTAACATAGAATGCTTTAAAGACCTGATCCTTTTTTCTTGAAGCCTGTTCACACTCTTGTTTATCCCATGTTAGGTGCTAATTTACGCAGACACGAACTTAATAATAAACACAATAGATGAAGAGAATTACGGGTAGGTAAACATAAGATACATTACGAGACGCTCATGAGAGTCGCAAAAAGTTAAAACAGTTGATGATAATTCGGAGTTATTTTATACAGTCCGGGCATATGGGATTATTGCAGCTGATGTTTGAGGCATGAGAATTTTTAAAAAATTCTCCGTTAGCCTCTTTTCAAATAGGGGCCTGGTCTGATTTAGAATTTGTGGTTCGTTTTCATTCGAGATCCAAGGGCATGAGTGGAGGGGAAGTTTTGCATTAAACTGTGTTCTGAGCTTATTCAAGTGTAGGTTACCTGATTGTCTCTTGTGTTCATTCCCGAAGGATTTATATAAATTCGAAAAGTGGTATCGAACCTAACAGTTAGTTTTTTGGGGTTTTCTATTTTTTTTTTTTTTTTTTTTTTTTTTTTTTGAGCCAATCATGCCTAAACAGTAGTTCGTGCATTTTGCACAAATCTTTGAATTTCAAAATTCGTAGACCTTTTAAACAAGGGATCAGTATGTGCGTTGTGCTTTTTATTAGCAATATCACAGACACCTTCTTTTGCCGATTAAATATTGACTTAGTGTTTGTTGAGTGTCTACTAAGTCTTCTTGGCCCTGTTAATTGCATAAATGGCTCGTGACTTTTTTAGAGCTGACAACAGCTATATGCTGTTTAAACTTTAGATTTTCGTCCATGTTAATACCTAAGAATTTTATGGACTTTTGATTATGCTCGATGCCGAAATGAGAGATATTTATATCTTTTAGAGTAATGGATCAATTTCGGATTAGATAAGAATCGTGTTGTGAATGTAAAAGAATAGACTTTGCTTTGTTGGCGTTAAGGGCCAGTTTATTTGCTACCCTCCAATTACTTATTCCGTATAGTTCACTGTTAGCTACTTGTGCAAATGAGTCTATGTTACCACTAGAGGTGTAATCCGTCGGGTTATCTGCGTAAGATAACACAAATAGACTCGTATAATTCTTTAGATCATTTATGTAGAGTATGAACAGAATAGATCCGAGTATAGATCTTTGTTGAACGCCAGTTGTTATCTCCAACAACTCGGATTGTACGTCCGCAATCGACACGAATTGGCTTCTACCTCTGAGTTAGTTTTTGCACCAGGCGTTTGTGTGACCTCATATTCCGTAAAATTCCTTTTTTTAGGAATATAGAATGATTTATCGTGTCGAAAGCTTTTGAGAAGTCTACAAACTGAGATAATGTACAGTCTCTTGATATTTTATCGTACTGTTGAAGATGTAATATGGGGTGTATTGTGAAATGTGATTTTCTGATGCCGAATTGTTATTGATAAATTATGTTATTATGATTCAAAATGTCTGCAAGTCTTTTAGGCATTAGTTTTTCTAATACCCTTGAGAACGTGGGCAGAATGCTGATTGGCCTATAATTTTTAAATAACTGCCGATCTCCGGATTTAAAAATTGAAATGATTTTGGCTTTTTTCATTTTATTCGGAACTTTTCCCGACGCAAAGGAAAAATTAATTGTGTGCTTTAAATGCTCAACGATGTCGTCGGTTATTTCTTTCAATAGTTTGGTGGATACGTTTTCATTACCCTTGTTTACCTTGGGCGTTATGTTTTTAATGCACTGGGTTACTTCTTGATTGCTTTTTGGCGATATACAAAATGAATTAGTGTTTCATTTTTTATATATTCGGTAGAGTGATGTGCAGAATGGGGTTATTGGCCGCGGAAAGAGTGTCCAATATTGGCAAAGAATTAATTAACTTTGTCACTTATTTCTTTTCTTTTGGGCTCGTTATATCTACATCGCCATCTCGTCGCCTGGGTGCTAGAATATTCTATGTCCCACATGGGACAAAGAACATTCTAGCACTCAGCCGACGATCTGTATACTTCAGTAGCAGGGTAAAGATCGATTTTGTTTTGTTGATGGCGCTTCTCAGTATTTCCCTTGTTTTTTCGTGTCAAATTTATTTTCCAGTAAAATACGGTTAAAATATTGTGTTTTGCATGCACGTTTTACTCTGTTGAAGACCGTACAGTATGTCTTGTGTTTCATTGTGTTATGGGGGGGGGGGGGGGGGGATAAGTTTGTGCGCATATAGTTTTGTTTTGTTGATAGAAGATTGTAATAGATCAGGGGTCATCCACGGTTCGCGCTTCACGTATTTCTTTGGAACTTACATAACTTTTTCTAGAAAAGCTTGTTCAAATATTTATGAAACTTACCAATTAAGATTCCATATGCCGTGTTGGGACAATTTGTATTAAAAGCATCAGAGAAATCGCTTTCTCGCAGCAAATTTTTTAAGTAAGTAATCAATATTTTCTCTTTAAATGGTCTTTTCGGGATTTGCGTGGGGTGAGTACTTTCTCTAGTTGACTCTTAAAAATAAAAGGTGGCGAAGTGATCACTAACGTATGATATTATTATTCCGGACGTTTGCATGCTTACGTTGTTGCGGAAAATATGGTCAATAACTGTGTCTGAATGGTCAGTTATTTTGGTCAGTCTCGTAATAACTGGCATAAATCCCGCGCTGAATATAGAATCTATAAATAAATTGGTTTTGTTATGGCTGCAAAAGCTCAGTAAATCAATATTGAAATCCCCTTTAAGTATGTTTTCTTATTTTCGATATTAAGTTTATCGACTAGCTGGAATAAAGTTGTCATGAAGAGATCAAGGTATCCTTTGGGTGTTGTATTGGGTTTGTAAATGATTCCTACTAGTCGTCTTTCCTTGGATGTTGTTTCTATAAACAAGGACTCGAAAATATGAGGAATAAAGTCCGTGAGATGATCGCGTATTTTGAAAGGGATATTTGCGTTAATAAAGAACTCTACTCGCCCTCTGCAGTCGTCGTTCTCCTGTCGCTGTCGAGTTAAAAAGGGGTGATAGCTTTCGAGTGCGTAGCTGATCTCATTCTTCATACTGAAAATTTCTGTCACGCCAATAACCTCCAGGAGATTCGAGGTGGTTTTAAGGTTACAAATAAGATTACGAAGTTTCTCCCATTTGGCATTGAGACTACTAACAATTTAAATTAAATAAGGAAACATTTTGAGATTTGTTCGACATCATGTCTTGTGGTGATCTTGTGGTGTTTCATACACAGAGGATATGGAATGAGTGTTTTTCTCATTTAATATTTATGAAACGAGTCTAAGAATTTTCCGTTTTGGCGAGCCTCTGGCGAGCCCAAACAGACAATTCGGACGAGTTCATATTCTATTTATCATATGACACACACACGCACAAATTAGCTACTTAGTATGACCTTTTAACCCATCACCTAACTTGAGTTGCAGACGGCACTTGGAAAAAGCATCCTCGTATAACTAATGTTTTTCATTTTTTGCTTCCAAAACATAGGTTATGACCCCTCATTGGAACGAGCTCGTCGAGCTCGTTCCAATGAGGGGTCATAACCTATGTTTTGGAAGCAAAAAGTGAAAATATAAAAAAAAATGAATGGCGTTTTTCTTGTAGGTAAAAGATTAATACAATATAACCCACCCTAAATAGGACAGATAACGTAAATTCTCCCTACTGAAATTATGCAAATGTGACCCAGTTGTATTTTGTTTAGCCAATCAAATTGTCCAGTTTTGAAATTGACCAATGAACGCTCCCAACTCTAATTATGCAAATTATGAAAATGTGGTATTTTGTTCAGCCAATGAAATTGTCTAGTTTTGAAACTGACCAATGAAATTGACGGAAGGCTTTATTTATCACTGATTAATATGAAAACAAAATATCAAATGTTTTAAAGTGAGCAAAACGGACGAGTCAGATGATAAATACAGTTAAGTTCATCAATAGAGAATATGACGTTTGAGGCAGCGTCACTATTATCATTAATAGCCCAAGAACATTAGGTTTCACTAGGGAAAAAAATCGGAGAAAGCTGATTTTTTCAGGGAATGTCGAGTACATGTCACTGAACGATTAGACAAAAGTCCCCTAAAATCCCAGTTGAGCTTTTTTGTCTACAGCCTTTTTTTCGAAAACGCGTTTGAAAAAAATCAAAAAAAATCGCACGAACTTTGTAACCTCGAATTGATCCAACTGTATTTTTTGTTTACGCGTATTTCGAGCTACATAATGTCTAATATACATTTACCTAGAGGAAAATGTGCATTCTGTGACAATTTCTGCGAAAAATTATTGAAAATTCACAAAAAAGTATCGGATTTACGCAAAAAATGACGATTTTCCTAACGGATTTGCCCAAAGGGTCGTCGTACAGAACGGGATGTTAGTTGGACAGACGATAAAAAATCCACCACCATTTGAAGACTTTTATCATTGCTTACAAAATAGACATTATGGAAGACCCCCTCTGCTTCTGGCCGAGTTCCCCTTTTGGCATAAAATTCGTCAGCATGAGAACTCAACTATTTTCGGGCTTGGGACCGAACAGACACGTCTGTGTCTGGCAGCATTAGATCAATAAATAATATTTACAGAATGTACAAAAATCAATAAATAATATTTACAGAATGTACAAATCAATCAACATGGATTAAGTTACATTGACTATTATCAACGCTATATACAGAAATGACATGACCTATACACATATTATTCATCGAACTCAGAAATTTCCGACAGGACAGTGTTTCTGTGGTTGTTACAAGAATCCGAATTGCAATTACACAAACCTGAGCAAGAGAGTCCTGCCTTCTTACACCCACACCTTTTTGTACAAGCACTCTTGCAACCACAACTGATCAAATTCAGTAGGTTATCGGGGGCACATGGCTTTGTGGCTGCAGTCGGTACAAGAAGTCCATTGTCTAGCGACCACCCCCAATCCGTCGGAGGAAGCGAAGCGCCCAGCCATTGTTGGACCTGGAGATAACATCTGTAGACATGTTGTTGTGCAGCATCGCTGCTTGGTGGGAGTGAGGCTAGGTCGATGGGTTTATTCAGTTTAGATTTTGCTACATAACGCTTTGAAATGACATATCTATATTGGTCGAGAGAGGAAACAGTTTTACTCCCGTATAAGATCAGGAGAAGTTGTTCCCCGGCAGCGGCTACTGCACTTGGTGTACTGTCATCCGCCAAAATTGTGTTGACATACTGTTGTGAGTCGCTAGTAACATCGGAGACAATTGTACTGAATACTTTCTTCTTACCAACTCGAAAGAGTGCAGAAGTAGTGTCACAACCACTTATAGAATGTGCTACAAGGAGGTTGCTTCTATGGTCACCCATTTTGGTTGCTATTTCACTAACTGAAACTAGTAAGTTTGGGGTAATGGAATACATCATGTGAATATTACATCCCGGTTGAACTCGAGAGGTAAGAATGACTAACAAGTCTGTGTCTGTTCCCACAACGACAACATTGTTGTCATCTTGAGCGATGTCAAGTGCAGTTTCGGCTATCAGTACATGAGCATCAGCCTCGGCCTGCTTGGACTGAATATTGATAGCAGATAGCTCCTGCATTAGAAGATCGATCAGTTGGGTTTTGTTCTTGGCATTTGCAAGGAAATCGGATTGGGGTGTGGTGGCTGGTAACTCGGGTGAGATATTGATATCAATGGAATACCTGTCTTTGGATCTACGGGCTTGTTCCATGCCCTTTGTCGACATTGTACAAGCATAACCCTCAAAAACAACCACGACGTTCGCCCCAAAATGTCTCACTAGATAATTGGAATATGATGTACATATGTCCTTATATGACGACTGTTTAGGCCATACAACTGCCCTCAATAAAAATCCACCATCTACAACAAACAGAGAATGTTCTGGGATTTTAGTTTGCTCGGAACCGTATGTTTTGAGGATCTTACCGAGCGTGCTTTTCTGTGTCTTCCTCATTCCAGCAGAATCAAACAATGCTGGTGGTTTCGGGGCGAGTTCATATTTGAGATACTCTTCCATCTCTGCTTGTGACTGAATAACACATGTGATGCGGTTGAACAGAATTGTGGGGTCAATCACTACCTTACTTCCACGGACTTTGATGCTATTTGCCATCGATGCGAAAGACTCCACAGTGTCAACACGTCGTAGTTTGAAGCTGTTGAACGTTTTGCTTACAACATTCGATACGCAACATTCACCAATTTTGCGAACTTGGTCACAGTTCACAGTTTCGTCGGCCACAAGCCCGGTCGCTATAGAGACTAATTGTAGTGGATCTCTATTCTGAAAGGGGGAATGCACTCTGAGCCAGTTCAATAATTTGGTGATATCATTGGCATCAGTCAATTGTGAACTTTGACGGAGATCCCGATGTTGTTCGCCATGACCAGTGTGAACATGAACAAAATTTTCGAGAGCATTACATATCGGAAGGCAAAGAGGTAGTCCATGTACCCATTTCGCAACAGTGCTATCGGTTATTCCCCTGCCATGTGTGAGACCACCAGGGAGCTTGAACATTCTCATTAAACACTGCTCTATGGTCTGATCAGAATATATCCCGTCCCAGAATTTATCTGAGCGCCTTATGGTAAAGTAACCTTTCTCAGTGAACAACTTCAAATCATCCTGTTGCATTATTTCTGTTAGCTCATTCATCTGCTGCAAATAGAGATGAGAACTTTTTGCGTATGCCAAATGACCACCTGCGTGAAATACTGGAATCATATTGCGAACACAATATGTGTGGAGTTCCCAGTCGCCTGTGCGCTCTGCCCTCAAGAACAACTGGAGAAGACCTATTTGCTCGTAGTATTGTACCCAAAGCTTTCCTGTGCGTCCTACGGACGCATTCTGGAGCAGTTCGTGTAATTTTGACAGTAGATGGTTGACACTTTCTTGATTGACAGCGTCAGCTGTTGTACAGTCACCTCTGGCAAGTCCACAGAATATTTCATTGACTTCTGTGCAGTCTATGTTATCTAGTGTTCGGCTTTCTTCAAACACAAGTTTTGTAATGGCAATTTGTGTTAGCAAATGGGCACGAACTGCTCTTGAATATGCATGACCACTGATCAAATGATGGATGGATCCACCAGCATAAACAGTCCCCCCAAAGTTCATCCAAGCCGCTACCAGCCATGATCGAACCAATTGCCCCTAAATATGACATAATCACATGGAAGCCGCCGATTCTAACATGCCAATGCATCTTGAGTGTAGGCGAACACCACATTATGTGATTTAATCGAACATGGAAATTGAAACAATGATGCTATAATATGGTATTTGAATGAGAAAAGCCGATGCCGTTTGAATTTGAGTTTAGGGGGTATGGTTAATATTTCACACGTTTCACCAGTTCATTATGGAATAAATGACTATTGTTATATATCATTATAAAGCCACTGCTTTTCTGCAATTTTTGATATATAATTTAACTCCCAAAGTAGTCGTAGATTTGATTTAATGGACGTTGTGTACCGTTGTGTGTATGAAAACAATAAATTTTTTTTCGTAATTTTGTACATTTTCGTGAATATTCACCATTGAGTGTGAGGATTGGTACAAAGTTGGCATTTTCTGTTGGGGATATGTATTCTCAATATAATTCAGCACGATATTTATGATTCTCACCCTACTAAGGCGAATAAGAATGAGAAATATGGAGCTGGGTCGAATTTTTTTTAAATTTTTTTTTTTCATAAAAAAAACGCTATAACTAAAAAAGCTCAACTCGGATTCGCGGGGACTTTTCACACTTTATCCGCAATGTGTGTCCCGGAAACATATAAAAAAATCAGCTTTCTCCGATTTTTTTCCTTACTTTCTCATTTTTATGTCTAATGTGCCTGGACTATAATTGCGTTGTTGAATTGGGAGATGAAGTCGAAAATATCGCTGTTCTGAATATCATCAAGTGTAATTTGATTAGTCATGATTACTAATTTTGGGGGTTAGACCACGGTCTAAGAATGAGATGAGTGTGCCATCATCTGAATAGGTCAATTTGGGTTTATACTTTTTGTCACAAAATTTACTTCTACTGTCTGAAATGCGGTAAAAGTAGTCAGATCTTTTCCCACTAATTTCTTATGACGTTTGTCATATTCCTCTCTCCTGAAATGTAGTAGTAGTAGTAGTCAGATCTCTGTCATAGACCGATCACGAATCTCTTGCCTGAAAGTTTGTCATGTTCAACTGTCCTGAAATATGGTAGTAACAGTAGTCAGATCTGTACTCTGTCACAGGATATTCACGAATCTCTTGCCTGAAAGTTTGTCATGTTCCTCTCTCCTGAAGTGTGGTAGTAGTAATAGTAGTCAGATCTTTGTCACAGTAGGTTCACGAATCTCTTGCCCGAAAAAAGTATCTCCCTGTCATCCGCTCAGAAACGTATCTATCCATCGCGTTCACAGTCCTGTTCGTTGTCATGTTACACTTTTTCTAGAATGTTGTGGTAGTAGTAGTCAGATTTCTATCGTAGCGTGTTCACGAAACTTACAGAAAGTTTACCATGTTCCTCTCTCCTGACATGCGGTAGTTACACTTGCCAGATCTCTACTCTGCCGCAGTACATTCACAAATCTCTTTCCCGAAAGTTTTCATGTTTCACTATGTGATAGTAGCAGTAGTCGTATATCTGTCTGTAGGAGTACCTTCAGGAATCTTTTGCCCGAACGTTTGTCATGTTCCACTCTCCTGAAATGGGATTGTAATAGCAGTCAGATCCTTGTTATGGTATATTCACAAATCTCTTGCCCAAAAGTTTTGTCATATTCCACTCTCGTGAAATGTCGTTGTGGTAGTAATCGGAACTTCCTCTCAGGATATTCAAGAATCTCTTGCCCCAAAAGTATCTATCGTCCGCCCAGAAACGTATATGTTCATCGCGATCACAGTCCTGTTGGTTGTCACGTGATAGTCAGATCTCAGCTCTGTCACAGTGCGTTCACAGATTTCTCGCTGTATTTTCTCTTATTCCGTTTGGATCCAAGCATTCGCCATTCCGCATGCCATGCGCTTGAAAATTTCCCTCACTCGTGAGTTCAATGTCGAATCGACCACATCCGTTGACGAGCCACTACAAGGCAGAACCGCGAGCGATTGTACTGGGAAGAATGAATTATTCTCTCTCTCTCTCTCTCTCTCTCTCTCTCTCTCTCTCTCGCTCTATCTCTCTCTCTCTCTCAAGATATCTCTACCGAGCCGTAAAACACTTCAAAACACCGACGGAAATTACATGTTTTTTGCGATTTTGACGCTTGGAAATCTTTCACAAACGAGAGGTCACCGCCGAATCGATGAAATCCGTCGATGGAACACTTAAAAAAGCCGACAAAAAATTACCCGTTTTGACATTTTGACTCGCGATTTGAAAGTTCACATCCGAGAGATCTCGGTGAAATCAACGAATTCGATCGAGGGAGCACTTATAAAGCCTAGAAAAAATACATGGTTTGTTTTTTTATCATCAACTTTTTTCATCTCGGATTCGAGTAAACTCGTCACACTGTCATCCCGTGAAACAAAATGCGATGAATTCTCCGACTGGGCCAGAACTGGACGATCTCACGACTTTCTAAGATTTTCGTAGATTTTCTAAGATTTCATTTTTGCTCGATCTCCGAGATTCGATCGACAAGGCGGGACAGATCCTCGTAGTGTCTCTATCGGCGATACGATTTCCCATCCGATTTTCGACTCGAAAAAGTCGCGTGTCGCACATTTTGCGAGAAGTTTAAAGTGGGCCAGTATCGTACTTATTCATTTCTCGAGAAATAAGCTCGAAAATCGCGATAAATTACCCAAGTCAAAAAGTGGGTTAAGTGGCTAGAATTGCCTTTTATACTCTACTTTCCATTCTCTCTAATACGAATGAAGATCGTTTTTTCTACTTTTTGATTGTTGATGGTACAATGGGTGATTGATAGATCTGATCGGACGCGTGGTGTCTCAGTGCTTACGGAATCAATCACCGCCAGTTGCCACTCTGTTGTGTCCTTGGGCAATGCACTTAATCCCGATTGTCCACGTGGGGGCACGGTGGCGCTGTGTACTAAGACATAACACACGTCGATGGTGCACTTGCCTTCAACCAAATAAAAAAAATGTTCAGCATTATATCACACCCCCACCCTTCCACCACCAACCCATAACAAGCTGTTAGTCAGTATTTTTAAAAGGTATTGTCAAATCAAGTTATGAATGCTTCAAAGCAGCCCACATTTGTTTATCACGGCTAATTTCTATGGTCACGGGCAGGGTCTGTTTTTTTAAATATCCAACGACATCCATTTACAATTTTTTATCGGGAGTGCGGTGGCTCATTGGTGAGAACATGGGACCTGAAACTGAAAGGTCGACCCGTCGACCAACGTTAACGCCATTGTGTGGGAAAGATACGTAATCCCGATTGCCAACTCGGGGGGGGGGGGGGGCACGGTGACGCTGTGTACTAAGGCGAATTGCACGTCAATAGCGCCAGGGAAGTGGCTAGAGGTTTCCGATTGGGGTGTGTATGGTAGTGAATTCCCAACTAGAGGGAAGGACCGGGAGGGGGGATTTCCGTAGAGAAACATTGTGAAAATGAAGCCAAGAAAGTGGGCATAAAAATGATTCTAGCAACTGAAATGCCAACACATTTATGATAGAATCATCAGGTTATTATTATTTGGTATTCTTCTGGGAATTGTGTATGTGCTAAACAAATGCTTAAGCTTAGAACTTTGAACAATTCACACTGTTCTAACATTAAATAAAATCTTATGCGGGAATGAGCAATTTTCGATGTTTCATCATTTTGTAACTGTGAATGATTGAATTAACTAAGGATAATGACTTTAGATGGTCTGATTTTCTTGAAGTGCATTTCGAGGATTTTTTTTATTACGATAAGTAAACGTACTACAGAAATCACGTACCGCTGCATACTTATGAAGTTCGATATTGCGTACACTCTAGTTGTAAATAGTAACAGGTGGAAGTTTTGCCGATTTGAAACTGAGTTGGAATTTTGGGAAGTGAAGGAGACATCAGCATCGCTAAAGCAGCTCTAATATCCAGATAGATAGAATTTCCAACTGCTCATGACTTGCCCACCTAATTTCCAAATATAGGAAATTTTGGCCAGGATTGGGGGGGGGGGGTGACACTCACACCCCCTACCCACCCCACCCCACCCTGTCGCCACGTCCCTGGATGGTGCACCTGCCTTCAACCGCCGCTAACTCTTCTTGTGTAGAGTTAGTAAGTTGGCGTGTCTGACAACTATTCGCCGCTCCTCGGTGGTTCTTCCCGGGTACTCCGGCTTCCTCCATCCTTACAAAACGCTCTGACACGAAATATCCCTGGCTGTCGTTAAATAACAATAAACAAACAAACATAATCGTTACTTTCAGTGTTTGTCAGTGAAGAGAAATATCACATTCATCTTTCGCTTTTGAAAGGTTGTTGTAATCAAGGTACTGTATTTATATCTATTTCAGATTGCACTTGTCACCCACGCAGATTCATTGCTGTCTGCACAGATTTCTGCCCAGCATCAGATTGCCCTGCAGGACAAGTATGTACGCATCACATGTGCAGTAGCTTATGTCTGCCGGAAATACCAGGTAAATAATACATACATGTAAGGCCATCAAAAATAAATACCTAGCTTTTCTAGGATTTAATATCATCTGATTTTTTTTTAGTTGAGGTGGGGGGATGATTTTACATTTTTCTTATTTTTTTTACAAACGATAGCCAAGAAGAGCTCCCCCACCCCACCCCCACAACCCCCATCCACCCGCCACTGCATGTACATATGCATGCCTTAACAGATATGGCGCTAAATTATTCTCGTCGTCAAAATTTGTTCATATTGTCACATATAAAAAAGATGCGCCAACTTTTAAGGAGCACCTGTGTGGATCGTTTCGGGGATCATTGTTGTTCAAAGTGAGATCCAAGTAACGGGAGTTGGGGGTGAGAATCGGGAAAGTAGAGGAAAGAGCGTGTCTAATGTGAAACTTTGGAGTAACGGAGACCCTGGAACACATCATTTTTGGACTGCCACAAAATATTTGCCTAGCAGAATAAGACTGATGGAAAAATGGGTTGGAAACATGAAGAATAATTAGATGAGTAATGACATGAGGGAAAGGGTCAATCTTAACCCTTTAATCAACCTAAAAAGCAGACGACACTTGCAAATAAAATTCTTGAATAACTAATTTTTTCATTTTTGGTCTCAAAAACATAGGTTATGACACCTCATTGGAACGAGCTCGTCGAGCTCGTTCCAGTGAGGGGTCATAACATATGTTTTTGAGACAAAAAATGAAAAAATAATGAAATTAATTGACGATTTTTGTGAATAGCGCTGGCCGTTTTTGGCCGTTACGTTGGGTAAAGGGTTAAAGTTGGGGAGATCGAGATAGCGCCAATGGGGGAACTATGAAACAGTTTTTGACGGAATGCGGGGAGATTAGGAGGGAGGGTAGGGGAGGAATACCCCCGGTGTGCGACCGCGACAAATATCTGCGGAAGGCCGAAGAATTATAATTATTTTGTCTTTGCCTTGTTACATTTTATGAGATCTTTCCCATAAATTGTGACAATTCAAATCCATACAGTCTAAATAACTGCACGTAAAGATAGTATTAACCACGTGGTTAAGATACGACGCATTTAAGTTGCATTAACTGTACTCCAGAATAAAACCCTAACACGGGCCTCCATCACCCAACCAAACTAAATTCACATATTAATGAAGTAATACCATTAATAAATAGTAATTAGGCCTAAAAGTGTTTTAGAAAATCTGTTTCTCAGGCCTTCCCGTAAAGTCCTTTTGGATGCCACATGCTCTGTGTTTATAACAATGCAAACTTGAAAAATTAAATGGTTTATGTTGTGATATTTTACCCAAGTTAATAAAATTGATAAATTTGTCCCTTGGGTGCTACATAGCATTGCAAAACCTTCTTGCACTCAAGGAACGAAAGGAACCCCACCCATGCTATTCTGTTGATTATGAGACCTAAAACAGAAAACAAACCAAGAACATGAACTTTTGATGGCAAAGAAATAATTACAAGAGTAAAAAAAAAATAAAAAACCACCCGCCCACATTCAACTTTACAAACAAATTGCCTGAGAAACAGATGATTTACTTTGTAGGACCTTAATTATAGTAGTTTTGTCCATATAGCAGCCCTGTATGCGGAATAACACACATGTGATGATCAGCTCATACTGAAAACGATTCTATAAGTTGGATTCTTTCATGCATGATCAAATTAACCCTTTACCCAACGTAACAGCAAAAACCGGCCGGCGCAATTCTCAAAATTGCCAATTCATTTTCATTATTTTTTCATTTTTTGTCTCAAAAACATTGGTTATGACCCCTCGGTGGAACGAGCTCGTCGAGATCGTTCCAACGAGGGGCCATAACCTATGTTTTTGAGACAAAAAATGAAAAACATAACTTATTCAAGAATTTCTTTTTTGTAAATATGGTCTGCTTTTCATGTTAGGTAAAGGATTATTTATTTATTTATCTATTTATTTATTTATTTATTTATTGGTGTTTAAAGTCACATACTTGTGCACAGTGGCTAATCATGACCGTGACAGTTTTACGGGTGGAGGAAGCCGGAGTACCCGGAGAGAACCATCGAGTAACGACGACCAGCTGCCAGCTCCTCAACATCGTAACTCCGCACTGCAGCACAGACAGGGTTAGATTGGTTGAAGACATGCGCGCCATCGACGTGCAGTACGCCTTAGTACGCGGTGTCATCCTGCCCCTATGTTGACAGTCGGGGTTAAGTGCCTTGCCCAAGGACACAACGCGGGAGACCGAATCGATCGCTCATACGGTCACCCATCCGAGGACTGACCGGCTCGACGTTGCTTAACTTCGGTGATCTGACGAGAACTGTTTACCGCAACGTCACCACGCCCACAGGTAAAGGGTTAAAAACATCTGATGTGGGGCCTAAATATGGGGGCGGGAGCTGATATAATCTATATATATTAACTTTGTATGGCATATTACGGTATTTGTGATCTACATATCATGAGACTACAAGTCTTCGGAAAACATGAGATGACAAATTGTAGATTGTCAAAATCAGTTAAACTCATTTACCCCGTTGTCCAAAAATAAGGTGATCCATCATTTGGTCATTGTAGTGTCAGTAAGTTCCTTTAATATAATCACACAGAAATTGTCTATATTTATCTCATGAAGATGAAAGCTGTCTTGTGCGGCTGAAATTACATTGACATTCATGAAGGAAGTATTACCCAAATTAACAAACAAAGATATTCTATCAAAGTCGTGTACTACACTTCATGTGCTGAATTTAAAAGGGCACACAATTATTTGTACGTATGTGGGTCATGATTTTTGTTTTACTTGTATGTTGAATTGCTAGTCAACTACACATAATTGGGTTTTTGGAACTGTCACAAATAGAAAAGTGCCTCAACCCCCGTTATTTGAGGTGGTGGTGAGGGGGATGTTACTAAAAATTAATAATGTCCAACAAACAAACTATAGAAGAAGAAAACAATATTTTAAGCGAATCACAAGCAGGATTCAGAAAAGAATACTCCACAATTGATCATATATTTTTACTGAGAGCTATACGGGAGCTACTACGCCTGAATAAAAAAACCCTTTACTGTGTTTTTATAGACTTCTCAAAGGCCTTCGATATGGTCTGGCCTGCGGCACTATAGAAAAAACTAACCGACTCACACATAGAAGGAAAAATACTACGAATAATTAAAAACATGTACAGCGATATAAAGTCTACTGTTATGATTGGTGGACAAATAAGTGAACATATTCCAAGCCTCATAGGGGTAAGGCAAGGCGAAAATTTATCGCCGATACTTTTTGCCCTGTTCCTAAATGACTTGGAAAAATTTCTGTACGACAAAAGCTGTAATGGGTTACAAATTGTACACCCCCAATGACAGTGCCCAATTTTATCTAGAGCTCCTCATGCTATTATATGCTGACGACACTGCTCTGTTATCCACAAATAGTAATGATCTACAATATACACTGGATATATTTTACGAATACTGTTTAAAATGGAAACTTGAGGTTAACCTAAGCAAAACAAAAATAATAAAATTCGGGGCTCGGGCTGGGAAAAATGATAAATTTTATTTAGGAGGATCTGCAATCGAAATGGTTAAAAATTTTAAATACTTAGGGGTAACTTTTTCTAAAACAGGCAAATTTTCTGGTGAAATAAAAATTAGATGCGCTGAAGCGAAAAGGGCAATGTTCTTTTTAATAAGTAAAGTCCGACAAAATCAACTGACTGTCGACATTGTCTGTGAAATGTATGAAAAATCAATACTTCCGATCTTAACTTACGGTTGTGAAATTTGGGGCTGTGAAAATATTGCACCGTTAGAGAAACTCGAACTATGGTTCTTTAAATTTATTTTAAAACTGAAAAAATCAACTGGAAATAATTTTATATATGGCGAACTGGGGTTGATACCCATCGACGTGAAAACTAAAATTCGGATGCTGAATTTCTGGGCCCAATTAGTGTCCGGAAAAGAAAACAAATTTTCCACCTCCCTTTATTCAATCCTGTACCTAAACCACTTGCATGGGTTTTACACGAGCCCCTGGATACGATATATCTCCTCCCTTCTAGACAAGTTAGGAATGACCCACATATGGATCAGTCAGAGCATAAGTAACAGGAAATTATTTAATTATATCGTTAAAGAAAAATCACAAGATATTTTCTTACAGGAGTGGCGAGCAACAATGTGTAAGTCAAACAAGTATTTGTTTTATAAGGTGATAAAAATTAACTTCGGCCTTGAAGATTACCTCCGAAAATTACCACTATCTTTGGCTATCCCTCTCGCCCAGTTTAGAACCAAAAACAACCGACTCCCGATCGAAACAGGGAGTTGGACAGCAGTAGAAATGTCACAAAGACAATGTAATCTGTGTCAGTCCGATATTGGTGACGAATATCGTTATATCCTTGTCTGTGACGAGTTAACGAAACCGAGGAATAAATATATTAAACCATATTATAGACGACACCCGAATATGTATAAAGCCCAATCTCTATTTACAAGTACAAACATCAAGCAAATCTGTAACCTCTCCAAATTTGTAAAAAACCTGAAATCATTTTTAACGCTTACTTAAGAGTACTAACAGCCTCCCCCCCCCCCCCCCCCCCTCCATTACGAGCAAATCCACACGCAAAGGTCTAGAGCAATTTCAATGTGACCCCAGATTATGTATTGGTGAGTGTATGGTACATGCGTGATATGGGTGTATACGGATGTATACTATCATGCACACATATATGTCTCTGATGTGCTCGTATGCGCGGGTGCACGTGCATACATGTTTGCGCGCGTGTGCACGTGTATGTTGGGACATTTATACGTGTTTGCTTTTCGTGTGCGCCATGTATGGCTAAAGATCAATCTTAATTATCAAACACCTAACATCCCTGAGCTCACCCTCCTGCATGCGTGCACACACCCAACCTTTCGCGACCAGGAGAATTCTCCAGGTCATGTTTCGTAAAAGGTGTGTAGTGCACGAGGGTGAGATCTCTGGTAAATATTATGTGTGTACAATTTACATTGGACATATTTTGTATGCTGAAATGTCAGAAAATAGCAAATAAATTTTATTTTGAGGCCCGGTCCTGCATGCATCATTATGCCTGTTTTACTCACCGTAACAGTCCATCTCCGATAACACCCATAAATGAAATTAAAAATTATTAGTAGGACTGGAACGCAATCGATTGTATCATGCACGGGGGAGCTCATTGAGGCCTGTCGTGCATGATATGGCCGACCGAAGTTCTTGACCACAGGGCAATACTGCCCGAACCCACATACCGAACACATTTAATATCATAGCCCGATATATCAGACGACTAGAGTTTACATACCTTCTCCGGCAGACCTCACTCGTGTGCTCCCTCCAGCCTTTTCCACTGAAAATTAAGAACCTTTTCGTCCAAGGCAGGGGGGTTTCGTCAACGGTACGGTCACATAACCTCAAGAGGTTGTGGGAGAGTACTGTTGACAACACTCCATGGTACCCTTTAATCTCGAACTTCGTATGCAATGAACAATCGACATACAGCGCTGGAGAGGTTACACGTATAGCACATGTATATATACGGACTGCCCGGACATGTAGTGTATTAAAATTTCTCTGTGTTAACACTTTCTTTACGCCATGTAAATGGTTAAAAGTGAATAAATGAAATGAATAGAAGGGTCTCAATGTCCAGATGTTTCGCGATCTCCGATCGCCTTTTAAGGGCGATATTTTGATGTCTTTGAAAAATGAGTGTGATGATGATGTGCACATTTTTCGCAGGAATACAAATTGAAAATTTACAGTACAGTCGCCGTGGACTGGTCGAAATCCACACGTGGGCAGTGATATCCACGCATGCACTTACCAGGCAATAAACATCATCATCAGAAAAAATTTAACTAATGAAGCACCGGATTTTACCCGGTGTTTTATTAATTAATTTTTTGATTATTAATTAGTGGTTGCAATCTAGTATGATTGCGTCTGTGGAGATATTGCCCAGCCGTGGAAAGTGACCAGTCCACAATGGCTGCACTGTACAATATATTTTAGGTGTTATTGATAAAAAAAAACAAGCGCCGAGATTGGAAAGTGAACACAATGTTACTAGTTTTCGTGTAAAGGTAATGACGTTTGATGAAGTGAAAGCTGTTACGCTGTGACCACAGTCACAGCGCAACAGCCTTTACGTCATCAAACGTCGAGCATTGGGATGAGTTTTCGAGTTGATTGACTTGACGCCATCTTAAGGGTGGGGAGGGATGGCGGCGACGCACATTGAGTTGTGACGTTTCTCGTTCATGTACCAGCAATCCAGTTGAATAGATACCTGTGGACATTACATTCGTTTGGGATTATTATCTGCGTGAAACTGCTATTTTTTTCAGTTTCGAGCATGCACACCAAAATGAGGGATTTATACAAGTAAAACAGTGCAAAAAACTCTTCAATTTCATTGGTGATAAAAAAATGAAACATTCATAAGTACTGGCTGTGAAATCAAAATTTAGATAAATGTTCATCAAACATATGTGGGAGGCTGAAGATATCTCAACTCTTCGTTTTCGATTCCAGTGATAAGTCGATCAGGACATGCAGTTAGCTGCTGTGACTAACGTAGTACGCGTTTTGGCACTATAATACGGCAAACATTTGTTGTCCATTATAATTAATATGTTGGAACTGTCGTTCACATTGTTCGTAAACACGATACGACATTTCAAACATGCGTCATGGGATGGTCACATCGCAGAATGTTTAAAGTATGGACATTATATCAATAATTCTTCGAAACAAATAACATTAAAGAGTGAATTTTATTCTGAAAGCATCAACTTCGTTCTTTCGTAAACTATTAGTGTATGCTGCATTTGACAATGTAGGAGCGTCGCTAAGTGGGGTTTATGGGAGTGTCGCACCCTCAATAGTTTTTTTTTTCAGTAGGGATATTTTAGTCAGAATTGAAGTGTAAGATATCAAATCTCTCTTGCTGATAATCTTCTTCTTTCTGAGACGACTAGATTTTATACTTGGAGTTGTGTCACATACAAATGGAGGTCTGTAGTCCCCGATTCGGGATGTTGGGGGGGGGGGGGGGGGGGGGGCAGTACTGGTGCGGTATGTGTTAACTAAATAAAACGTTGCACCACGACTACTACATGTATAGTTTATTTATTAACTAATACATTTCCAAGAAGTCTTGAGTTTCTAACAGTATTCTTGACTAACAAATATCCCCGCTGCATCGTCAAGCCATGCATTCGTCGAAGGCATGGCTTGATGATGCAGTTAGAATATTCATCAGTCGGGCCTGCGACCAACAGGATAAATGAGATTTAAACCCCCACCCCCTTTCCTCACACGCAAACCAGTCGGTCATCTTCCATATGTCCCCGTGATTATCCAGTCCGCGCTTTCTGATTCGGATCTTTGAACAAACATGCTTAACCCTTTACCTCACCTGAAAAGCAGACGACACCTGCAAACAAAATTCTTGAATAACTATTTATTTTAATTTTTTGTCTTAAAAACTTAGGTTATGACCCCTCATTGGAACGAGCTCGTCGAGCTCGTTCCAATGAGGGGTCATAACCTATGTTTTTGAGACAAAAAATGAAAAAATAATGAAAATTAATTGGCGATTTTTGTGCATAGCGCTGGCCGTTTTTGGACGTTACGTTGGGTAAAGGGTTAATCCACATTCAGTTTGTTGCTGAATAACTAAATCAATAAATAGCACAATACTGTTTCCCATTAACACAAATAGAGGTTTGGAAATTTTTTTCATGACGATGTTGCCATCTCTACTGATGTCATGTAATAACATCCTTATTGGATATTTGGGGTGACTACAGCCATAGGTGGTTTTCATATAATTCCTTTTCTTCACAGTTGCAACGCACTTTCATTAATCAGAGCCATTTATGCCCAAGCGCCAGGGGGGGGGGGAGGAGGGGGGGGGGGTACCCTACAAATTTTATTGGCGTTCCAGAGGTAACCTTTTGCGGTGTTTCCGAAACCAACTGATTCCGCACTGTAAACCTAGGTAAAAGTGATATATGTAACGATGTTCAGACCCAAAATTGAGCAACTGATTAAAGTAGAAGTAGAATATTTTATTTAAGTGGCACATTTCAATACACAAACATACACATACATAATATATATAGAGTATTTACAAAATATTTATATGAAATCCAGTCCATGAAGGCTTATGAGACACATTTTTATCAGAGGTAGGTAATTTTTACAGTAGTTCATAAAAAAAACCAAAAACCCAAACCGAAAATCCAAAACACACGCACACCAACACACCCACCCTTGCACACACACAACCTCCCACCCTTGCACACACACATACATACACATACACACACACACACACACACACACACACACACACACACACACACACACACACACAGAGTAATATGTAGACATACGCACACATGCACTTGCGTATACTTTCGTGTACTCCCCCCCCCCCCCCCATCACGTATATCTGTCTCTGTCTGTCTCTGTCTCTCTCTCCCACTGAAGTGTACTCTTAAATGTGAAGAAAACAAATTTGGCTTTGCATTTAGGTAGTATATATTGATGAGACACCGAATATGCATTTGCCGCCAGCTGTTGTTTGTTTTGGTACATTAGTTAGGTAAAAGGTGTAAATTTGGAGAGTTATGGCCAAAAATGACTAATTTTTTTTATTTATTGTATTTGTCAAGATTAAAACACGACAATAGGGCGTGTGAAGTATTTTACGATCGTTTCTTGCGTACCTTTAAAAAATTTGTTCCGTATTCGATCGATGTCGCTCTCTACAAATTGGTGCAATTGGGATATTTAACCCTTTGGACGAATTTCAGGTCGAAAATCACCAGAAAAGAAAGAAGCTAAAGTTAAGATGATATGTTGAATTTCGTGGGTAAAATGTTGCTGTGGATTTGGTTTATATATTCGTAATTTACCGTCAACACGTTTTGCTGTTATTTGTTTATTAGGTACAGTACAGTCGCCGTGGACTGGTCGCAATCCAGTGATGTCGGTACTGTATATCTATTGGTGGGTAAAACCTCTTTAGATCTATCTTATTTCATACACAGGCAATGCAATAATGCTTATTAGCAACAATCGGTGAAATTTACTTATTTTTGTAAATCTTTGCCACATTTCGTTCTGTAAAATAATTCGCTACAGGACTTGCCCAACATTTGCAAAGTGTTAGGGATCGGGAATAAACGGTCACTTTTATCCGTTAAAAGTACTAATATCAGTTATCCTTGTGTTTCCCAGGGTGAATGGGAATTTACACCTGTTTGGGAACTCATACACCCTGAGGCGAAGCCGAAGGGTTGATGAGTTCCCAGATCGTTGTAAATTTCCATACACCCTGAAAAATACAAGGATAACGGATTTATTTCCAAGACTTTTGGGGTACTTAATATTTTAACTTAAATTGAGGGACAAAACTGACTGAAAATTTGTACTTTGTAAGTTTCTTAATAAAACCAGACAGATATGGATGTCATTGGAACGGGCTCAATGAGCTAGTTCCAACGACATCTATATCTGTTATATTTTATTGCACATAAATATTAAATTGTTTGTATTTTTATTTTTGTTCTCACATAACCCACCAGAAGGTATGAATTAATAATTAAAAATAGGCACTGTTTAGACGTATAGCCTGGTATTGTGTATTCTTGTTTTTACACCGTGGTTGACCACGGTGTAAAAAGCCACTGTGGATTGCAAGTTACACCGTACCTCTCAGCCAATCAAAATGCAGTATTTTGTTTCATTTGGAAACTAAACATATTACACACTCTATTGTTGTGTTTTATCTTGATAAATACTAACATCAAAACATTTAGTTATTTTTCAGCCAAAATTCATCACATTTTCGCCTTTTCACAAAATTAAAGTGCCCAAAACAAATAAAAGTTGACAATACAAGCGTCGATGGTATAACATACATTAACCTAAACGTAAAGCAAAATTTTATAACAAAATTGGAATAGCACATTAAAATTTAAAAAAAATGGTTGGTCTAAAAATGGTTAAATATCTCAATTTACACAAGAGTTACAGAGTGGCATCAATCGGATTCGGAATCAGTTTAACCCTTTACCCAACGCAGACGATATCAAAATTTATTATTTTGAATATAATTTTTTAAATTTTTTCAAAAAATTTCAACAAAACCATATCATGTGACCCCTCTTTGGAACGAGCTCGACGAGCTCGTTCCAAAGAGGGGGTCACATGATATGGTTTTGTTGAAATTTTTCGAAAAATAATATTTTTCCAGCTACTGAATTTGCATATTACGCGGGCGGATGCGGGCGATTCGTTGGGTAAAGGGTTAAAAGGTTACCCTAAAAGGTTAATAAACAGACAGAACGCGATATGTTTTTGAATCTGTGGGTGTTTTACATTACGTGTTGGAATGGCGTAGTCATATTTTGCGAGATCGATTCAAACACACATCGCGTTCTGTGTTTATTACACATCCCATGCATTAAAATTCAACAATTTTTAATTCCGATGTTTAAACCCAAAGGTGAAGAGTCCGTTTGTTTTGTGTGAAGCTGTACCGATCAAAAGATTGATACAAAATCCAGGCTTGGCAATTTCAGGAGAGCGATTTTTTAGCTCTCCTTACTGCCCTCCTGAAAGAATTAAGGAGAGCGAAAAATTGCCCTTCTAAATATTTTGGTCTGGGATGATTGAGATTACATGTATTATGCTCACATTAAATTTTTGTTGTAAAGCAAAAATGTAATTTAACTTCGAAGTCACATAACATCACGTAATTTCATTTTGAAAGTGGTTTAGTGGTAAAAGGTAATGGCTGCAACCATACCCAAACACAGTTGCAATCATTTGAAGCAAAATGGGTCACAGCAATATTTCTTTTTTCTGTCAGTTTCAAGTTCAACAACAGACATCACAGTTTGAGGGGTAATTATTCAAGGAATATTGACACTATAATATACTACCATTACTACTATCCTGTCACTTGAAGCACTTGCACCAGGATGTGACTGTAGATTCAAGCAGACCTGTTGTCCAAGAAAGTCATACGCCTACTACTACCACCTTCAACCCCCTCTTGGGGGGTTGAAGGTGGTAGTGGTAGGCGTATGACTTTCTTGGATCACAGGTCTGGGTACACACACAGGTCTTGTCAAGTGTGTGTTCGGTTGTTGAGTGAGACATCTGGATGTCTAAGAGATTTCGCTTTACCTTAGTAAAGTTGATAAAATCACTGATGTAGTCTGTTGGTTTCCGTTTCAATGAGTTCGTTCAACTGGATACTTAAAATGTTGTGTAAAGCTAATTGCTGTCTTAAGCTGATTGAGGAGAGCGATTTTTTTGCCCTCCTGCATTTTTCAGAATGCCAGGCCTGAAAATCAAAACAACCTTTTGGGAACCAGTCTAAATTACATTCGTTATCTTTTGTATTGGGCGTGCTTGTTGGAATTCGTATCGCTGTTTCTCTTCGGCTGGTGTCCATTCACGCCTAACCATTTGGTGGCTATTACTGTTAGTAAAAATATAAGTACAAATTTGGGCAGATTTGTAACACAGCTGAGAGAAACCTTTTTAAAAGAAGTTCGAAGCATGTCAGGATACCCGAAGATTTACCGAATTAAAGTTGACCAATTTAGATATAATGGGATCCGCAGACGAGACGGCCACGTTACTGGGTTAATGTAGTGGTTGGAAATGATTGTTTTATAAATATTATCTGATTTTAAGTAAATTAATTTTTCTGTGAACCGACTTCATTTTGCTTTGGATGTTTTCATTTTCACCTACGCGACAGACGATAGATAATTGTATAACGAAATTTGGAAACTTTTCGAAGCGTAGCTGATGACTCGACAGGAACGGAACTAGTATAAACGGTGCTGGGAAAAAAGTTCCGGCTTGTACATCACATCATGCAGAAACATTTATTTCATAGCGGCGATTCCGTTAACTACAAGGGTTTAAAGTTTAATGGATGTGTAATAAAATGCTTCATACGTAGTGTTTTCAGGGTGCCCCACAAAACAGGCTTTTGGCGACTGGACAATATAGGATGGATTTCTGACGAAGCGCCTTTCAGATTATTCGAAGCTATCGCTTTGAATGAATCACTACAAAAAGGAGTTTGGACATATTCTGTTCTTATCTGGTAGAGTGCAGGAAGCTCATATTTGTGCTTTATTCTGAAGTGCAAGTACTGCAGCTTAAAGGCTTCAAATTCAGTGGCTGTGCTTTATATTATCTTTGAAGTGATATTTTTAGTCTATTAAGATTTGCCTTGTTACAAATAATAGGAGAGTGCCCACGGGCACTCTCCTATAAAATGTAACAAGGCAAAGATATATGAACAAATCTTGGTGGCCAAAAGTAATTTAGCACTATACCAGTGAATATTCTTGTGGTGACAGCTAAGCTCACAATTATCTTAGCAATTGGACTACATTTAAATGAGAATTGGCAAGGCATCGCGACAGTGGATTGAGGAAGAGCCGTATATCGTCCCGTGGGTGCTTTGGCATTGCAGATCGCGCCTTATTCCCTTACAGGGCTATATGTTGCACAAACGAGACGTAAAGCGATCTCCGTTATCGCTTCAAAGAAGATTTTTAAGAATTTTCTGCATAAACTGTATTATCTAGTTCGGCTGGATACGCTTAATCTTGTTCCCCGGATGTTGCAATAACTTGTGTGCCAATCCTTTTGTCTTTCAACATCTAACGACATAAAATATTTTTAAATCAAATGCTGGATGAGTTGTCACCTTCCTAAAATCGACATTAAAGAAATGTATGAAATCCAAACCTCTCCGGGATTCGATTTTTTCAAGATGGTTTCGAATCGAATCGGTGAAAAGATTCGAATTGAGTCTCGACATTCGCCGAATCCTACTGTTGACGTATTGGCTCTTACCACTTGCTTTCTTTCCAGAGGGCTGCCCGCCATTGCATTACTGCCGTACTTTATGTGAAGAATTTGCGAATGACTCTCAAAATGGTTGTCCTCTTTGCAAGTGTTCCAAACCGGTAAGTTGGTAGCACATCTTTATTTTGTTGATGGACGTCTGAATAAAATATTTCTGTAACCTATGAACTTTTATGACGTTCGAACGACGACTCGAAAAAGTATTTTTATAAGCTATGATCCCCTACGTTCCTACGACTGTTCCATTAATTTTCTTCAATAACCAGCAATAACTGAAAAAAATCCAATGTTTGCTTTCTATGCACAACGTACAACCCCCTCACAGTGAACACAGTATCAGTGTGGCTTGCGCATTGGATTGCAGATGAAAAGGGCGTCGAGCAGTCCTTACCCGCGTCATCTACGTTACGTCCTTGGTCAAGATACTTAACCATTTACCTAATGCGAAAGGCAGACGACACCTGCCAATAAAATTCTTGAAATACTATTTCTTTCATTTTATGCGTCAAAAACATAGTTTGCGATACCTCATTGGAACGAGCTCATCGAGCTTGTTCCAATCAGGTGTCATAAGTTATGCTTTTGAGACAAAATGTTTTACAAAATAATGAAAAGTTAATGGCGAGCTTTGTGAATAGCGTTGGCCGATTTTGGCAGTTACATTGGGTACATGGGTAAAGCATGTCGACACTGCACTTACCTGTAAACCAATGCTAACCACCGTTGTGCTGGCATAGCAAGAGGGAGTGGCTGACAGTTACTAGCCATTGCTAGGAGCACATTTAACATTTCCCCATAATACACTAGGAAGGTAACATATTCTGTTTTCTTTGGCTGTAGCTTATCAAGCTCTGCAAATCAAGATTGAATTGGTTAAATTCCTCGTTGCCTTATGGTAGATATTTGCTGCTGGAAATTTCGGTATTTTGAATTCAGTGTTTGGATGGTTAATATGAAATACTTCATCTAAATTTCAGTGATAGCTCGATAAGATGCAAATACATGAATCGACTGAGGAAAGAACTAATCAAACCTTTTCCTAACATGAAAGGCAGACGACACTCGCAAAAGAAATTCTTGAATAACTAATTTTTTTCATTTTTTTTTTGTCTCAAAAACATAGGTTATGACCCCTCATTGGAACGAGATCGACAAGCTCGTTCCAAAGAGGGGTCATAACCTATGTTTTTGGAGACAAAAAATGAAAAAATAATGAAATTAATTGACGATTTTTAAAAATAGCGCTGGCTGGTTTTGGCCGTTACGTTGGGTAAAGGGTTAAATAACCTATTGAGTTATTGGTTTTTAAATATCGCAAACGAAAAGCATCAAGAAGCATAACTTATAACCTTTCATCATAAAGAGATTGTATCGATCTTTATTACCCTTTTAAAATTATACAAGCTTCCTGATTGGTCAGAAACCAATACATCCAGCTCGGTACCTTTAACTCCAAAGGGGTGTACGAAGTTCAACGGGGCTATAAGAATATCACGTGACATCTAAACGGGGTGTACGGACATTCTATTCTGCACTTCGCCAATTTCCCTTTCACCCATCGGCGCAAACATTTTCGTCAGTAATAATAAACATTCAGATACAGTTAAAACTAGAAGTCCTGTCACGAAGTGTGCGCTTATCTAGGCTTAATTGCGCGTAGGAATTGTGCGCAATTGCCACATCGAATGGCATCCAAAGGACGGCAGGTTCTCCTGGTTACTCATAGCAAACACATTCAATGTTTCTGCCAATGGACCTCCGGTTTACCCGGAGGTCCATTGGATGAAACATTGCTTGTGCACAGGCCATATGTACAGAATTTCATAACCTTACTATGGAGCGCGCAGATCGACGTGCTATTTGTGCGCATTTCATGACAGGACTTCTAGTTTTAACTGTAGATAGATAAATATTTTATTCACCAGTATGCTAAGCAAATATAAAACTGACAAATGTGTGAAAATCTACAATATCCAATTTACAATAATATAGCACCTACACAATCAGAGATAATATTAATTTTTAAAATGTATACTAGCAGGGAAAGGCATAGCCAGATTGGCTGTCTTCCTGCCTTTCCCTATCAGACTCACAAACAAAATGAGAACAATATTGTGTCATGAGAATATTCCGAAAACTTGAAATAAAACTTATGTACATACCCCCAACGTCCGATTTTACTGTCATGAAGAGGGATTCTGTTGTGGTGTTTCTACACTACATATCGTTGCAGATTCTAAAAATATCCAATCTCGTTATATGAATTGTCTCTTCCGTAAAACTTATCAAAGCACTTGTACTAGTTTGAATATAGTGTCCTCGATTCTACAAGACGCACAATGCACCACTGTATGTATCGAATAAAACACTAATAATCAACTTGTGCCCCACAATAATAACGACGCGTCATTTCCGATTGTCCTTGAATAGAAGACGCTCAAATGTCTGAGTGCAATTGAAGGGAAATAACTCCAAATCAAATAAAAAAATTGCGTCTGCTTGTCCAAATCATTTTTCTGCAGAAATAGACTGTTGCAGTTTACCGGTTGACATGTTCAAGAAGTTTCAGGCTTGAACTATTCCTTTCCAGTTTATCGGTTGACATTTTGAAGTTGTTTTAGGTCTCAACTATTTCTTTCCGAAGTGTTATCGTTCTTGTTGAATAATAAAGAAACGTGTTTCTTTCAGTTTCTCAAGGTTTTCGTCACTGGAATCCCGTTTATGGATTGTACAACAAAACAAAACTCGACACACTGAAATAAATGTGCAGGGTAATAAAATCGCCACATCGTGTTTCAGCAGGGTGTACGGGAGGGTAGTAAGAAAGGAGATTCGTATTTCCTTCGGCTTTCACCCTTAGGAAATACGGATCTCAGAAGGGTACTACAGTCCCGTACACCCTGCTGAAACAGCGTGTAACTACTAGTATCAAGAAAAGGTCCACACAGCATTCTCAGATTCTTTTTTGTGTGTGTGGTGGGGGGGGGGGGGGGGGGGTTCTTTCTATGTGTCTATGGAAATATTAATTAAAATGTATTCATTTGAGTTTAGATAAACAAATTGATGGAATTGACCCAGTGTTAAAAGTTACGGGAGGTTTAGCTGGCAGATACAGTGTATTTGTAGGTGAAAGGAGAACAATATTTGACGAAGCTTTGACGGATCCTCGTATATTTCTGGCAAAGGTTCATGTGACACCGTGTCCACCAACTAATCGTCCCTTAACGTATTTATTATGCCAGCCTGCAAAGTGTTTGCAACCCGTTTCGTGTTTTCGATAACTTTTTCTATTGACATTTATTTGTTTACAAAAAACAGACGATTAGAGATATATTTATTTATTTATATTTAAGGTCATATACTTATGCACAATGGCTAATCGTGACCGTGACAGTTTTACGGGTAGAGGAGGCCGGAGTACCCGGAGAGAGCCACCGAGCATTGACGAGCAACTGTCAGCTCCTCAACATTCTAACTCTATTCAAGCTCCGCTTAGGCAGGGTTACAGCAGTTGAAGACACCATCGACGTGCAGTACGCCTTAGTACACGACGTAATCGTGCCCTCATGTAGGCATCCGGGATAAAGTGCCTTACCTAAGGACACAACGCGGGTCGAACTCGGGACCTCTAACATAGAAGTTCAACAGTGTACCACTGGGCCACCGCGCTCCCCGATTAGGGATGCAATGCAAGGTTGGTAATCCGACATCTTATCGACTGCCAAGAAAATTGTTTATATTTTACTTCCAACAATTTTGGGCGCATTTAAAATTCTGACTGCTATCCAACGCTTTGAGCGGGAAACATAGTTTCAAAAGTGTCAACTAGCCGAATACAGATTGTGCTTTACGTGATAAAACATACTATTACCACTTAACCCTTTACCCAACAGAACGGCCAAAACCGGCCAGCGCTATTCTCAAAAGTCGCCAATTACTTTTTATTATTTTTTCTTTTTTGTCTCAAAACATAGGTTATGACCCCTTGTTGGAACGAGCCCGTTGAGCTCGTTCCAACGAGGGGTCACAACCATGAAAAAAATAGTTATTCAAGAATTTTGTTTTTGCGATTGTCGTCTGCTTTTCATGTTAGGTAAAAGGGTTAACTGGGCATTCACCAGTGCATTAACATTGTTTTGTAAGGCGACCAAATTATATAACGCACAAGTCATGTGACGTATCAGGCCGCAGGCAGATAATGAAAATAATTTTCATTATCCGCCAAAGGTCCGTGATCTCGCCTAGATTTACTTTCAATCCACGTATTGTCTCCCTTGTTTGTTTTCATCCGAGGCGAAACAAGTGCACCATCACAGCGGAAAATCACGTTCATCACTTTAGTTCATACTTGGTTTTAAAAATTCTTTAAAAAGTAAATGTCGACACTCATGAATATTCAAAGTTCAAACTCGTAACTAAATTGTTCATTTTACATTTACGTTAAATGTCAGTGTATTTCTTGAGTATTTAGGACAAGTATGTTGAATAATTCTCGGATTTGTTTAAACTATCAACTTGCAGTTGTTTTGAGGTTACTTTAATGCCCTTCCCTATTAGTGGTAATACTAGTAATAACACGACTTTCTAGGGCACTACGTTTCTTTTAGCGGCCGCTTATAAGACCTCGGGCTGTTAATCATTTCTGTTGGCCCGCTAATGAACCGTAATGACCTTGAAAATCATGTTATTGTTATATTGAAATAATATGGTGTCAGTGTTGACCATTATTGTCGGTGTATTCCACATCATCATGCCACCTGTTTAATTTGACCAATCAACGAACTTTAATAACATCGGTGGACTATCCGATATTAGGTTATTCTATGCTGAACCGGAAATGGGATTGGTTCCAAACACTGCCAGTGACCGTGTATGACCTCATCCATCCCTCCCTTTCTGCTGGGCGCCATTTTGTTTCCGATTTAATATTCCCACCTCACGTTTTCACCTATTTTCGTGCAAATGAAAGTTCATCGTGGCAATATTTTCGACACATGAAACTTGATCGTCGTCTTTAAATTTATTATTTAATTCGTTTGGTGGCAGGATAAGTACGTTGCGGAACTTTTACTTGCCATGTATGACGCCATGTGAGTCTCAGTGCGATCAATATTACGCGAGGCCGTAGCGCCATCAATATTAGGCGAGGCCGTAGCGTAGTATTCCCCATCATCATGCCACCTGTTTAATTTGCCCAGTCAACGTACTTCAATAACATCGGTGGACTATCCGATATTAGGCCGTAGCTTAGTATTTCACATCATCATGCCACCTGTTTAATTTGACCAATCAACGTACTTTAATAGCATCGGTGGACTATCCGATATTAGGTTATTCAATGCTGGACCGGCAATGGGATTGGTTCCAAACACTACCAGTGACCATGTATGACCTCATACACCCCCCCCCCCCCCCTTTCTGCTGGGCGCCATTTTGTTTCCGATTCAATTTTCCCACCTCACGTTTTCACCTATTTTCGTGCAAATGAAAGTTCATTGTGGCAATATTGTCGACACATGTAACTTGATCGTCGTCTCTTAATTCATTATTTAATTCGTTTGGTGGCAGGATAAATACGTTGCGGAACGTTTACTTGCCAGGTATGGCGTCATGTGAGACTCGGTGCGATCGATATTAGGCGAGGCGAAGTGAGATTAATATTAGGCGAGGCCCATGGCCTCGCCTAATATTAATCTCACTTCGCCTCACGTGACGCCATACCTGGCAAATAAATATCCTGTAACTTATAGTCCTAGGTCACTATTTACGACCTCTCCATTGATTAATCTAACCGTCTGGCATAACAATATAAGTTCCGGATGCGGTGTCATGTGGGACGAAGTGAGAACAATATTAGGCGAGGTTTTGGCCGATCCTAATATCTTTCTCGCTGAGCCTCATATTGAAAATAATAAAACTGTCGTCTGCACCAAAGTTTGCACGACTGCAATGATTTAAAAGTGAACACTGCTGCCGCTTCAGGACACATCATAGTATAAACAACTCATTAAATTAGAACAATTGACATGAATTATGTGTCACTGTATATATCGGTATGAAGGTGTAACGAACGTGTTAACATTTAAGTTTTGAAACTCCGACAAAGCGACACATAATTATTTTCAACCCTTATATATATGGCGTTCTGACTAGCATCATGAGGGCAGAGTTTACGGGCTTGTGGTCAGTGTGTCCTATTAGCGGTCAATCTGTTTTGAGTGAACCACCGAGCAGCGGCGAGCAACTGTCTGACTATCCAACTTTCTAACACCACCCACGCAGGGTTAGTATTGGTTGAAGACAAGAGCACCATCGACGTGCAGTACGCCTTAGTACACAGTGCCACCGTGCCCCTGGATTAAGTGCCATGCCCAAGTACACAGCGCAGTTCGCCCTGGCGGGCACTTTTCAAAGAATTATTTTGCCTGGTTACAGTCACCTACCTCATCCCACAAAGCGTATAGTTCAGACGAAAATTGTACGTAAAAAATGCTGAAGATACAGACTGAGTGTAATTTCACCTATCGTAACACAAGTAACAACTGCTCCCATGAAACCACCCATGCTAATCCCAGTCGTACTTGTCACCAACACTTTTGAAAGCACATTTAAAGTTTCAAACAATGTCGACGATGTGCTGTCGCTGGCGACTAACTCTGTGCAGTGTCTAGTACCGATAAATCTCGCGCCGTTCCTGTTTTTGAACTATGATCCATTCTGGGTAATATTCCAACTACATCATCAAGGCACGCCTTCAACGAAGACATGCCTCGATGATGTAATTGGAATATTTTGTCAGTCAGGATTCGAGCCATCACAGTCGAAATACGTCAGGTTTACCCCCACCCTCCACCCTCCCCACATCAATTGATCATCTTCAAGATTTCCTGATTCCATATCGAGGTTCGAATCGATTTTGAATAATAGACTCGATTCGATTCGAGATTCAATTCAAATCGAAAATGTGTGAATCGGAGGACCACATGCAGATCAACCCTTTCGTATGCATATGCATGCACACAAATGAGTTAATACTTGTAAATTGAATTCATCGTCACCGTTGGTGAAGATTCAAGACATATTCTTACCTTGTGGAGGAAAAAATGCCCCGAGGGATTGTTTTTAAATATTCTGTAACAAATCACCAGGGTCACAATGGAAATGTCGCTCGAAATATTTGTCGAACGACCTAAAGCATTCATCAAATATCTGCACGCTGAAATTAATAGCCACGAATGCTCGTAATGTTTCCAAGCTTCGGATTTGTCACTTACACTTCAAATTGATGGGGATGAAGATAAATTTGAGGTGCGTTAGTATGCATTATGCAAAGACGTAAGACGCACGTTGAGAATAATATTACATCTGCGAGACATACAATTCAAAAACAGAACTGTTCAGAACTATTTCAGATATAAATGTTCAAACGAATAATGCAAAAGTGAGAAACAATATAATCAAAATATTGTGCTAAATATATTATATATTCTCATTCAATCCAAAGCCCTAAGGACTTTACGTCTTGTGACGTAACTGCTACAACACTCCGCCCGTGACCGGCGCACGGCCTGAACATCTCTAGGTTACAACAGACCCAATGATTTGCATTGGCGGCAGTGTTATCATTTTCCTGTCTCCTCAGCATGGATGTGACAACCGTTACTTATTCCCAGTTCCCTATTCGACTTCCGTTATCAACCGACTTTATAGGTGACTACCATTACTTATTCCCAGTTCCCTATTCGACTTTCGTTATCAACCGACTTTATTGGTGACAACCATTACTTATTCCAAGTTCCAAGGAACTGGGAATAAGTAATGGTTGTCATGCCCCCCCCCCCCCAGCTCATCAAGGAAATTGGAGGGAAAACAGACCTATGTCCACTTCGTATATCATCTCATTGAAAAAAAATGAACAGGAAAAAATATATGTTACTGTGTGTTTTGTGTCCACAAAGTTGGCGATTTCACTACCACCATCCAGTTACGCACTAAATTGAAAAGGCTAATTTTAACACCCCCGCCCCAACACCCACACCTCCTCCCCTAGCATACACAGATATTATTTGTCAATTTTCACAATTTTGAAAGGACAGACAGTGCAAATATTTTAAGTATTTTCCAAATTAGACGCTTTAACATTTTTACTGAGGGTTCCAAAATCAATAAATATTGCCCCAATTAGCTGATCCCCCTACATTTTATGCTCCATTAAAGGTTGAGGTAAAAACCGCTACGTGACGTTTTTGCCCATATATAGCTATTGTAACTTATAAGTGGCTCACCAGAGAGCACGGAGCTGCGTTCTCTGTGAGATGATAATAATATTTTCGCAAAATTTAATATTATGTAAAACACAAAGGAACGAGCTGTGCTTCTGGGCGGTAAGGATGTTCCTGCAGAATGAATTGCTAGTCTGGTAACAGGCGGATTGAGAGCGCGGTGGCTCAGTAGGAAGAGATGCAAGCTGCAAACCGAGAGGTCCTAGGTTCGTATACCATCTGCGGCAACCGCGTTGTGTCCTTGGGAAAGACACCTAATCCCAATTCCCCAATTGGTGGCACGGTGGCGTTGTGTACTAAGGCGTACTGCACGTCGATGTTGCACTTGTCTTCAACCAATACTAATCCTGCTTGTGTGGAGTTAGTACCTTGGGGAGTCTGAAAGTTGCTCGCCGTTGCTCGGTGGTTCTCTCCGGGTACTGCGGCTTCCTCCACCCGTAAAACTCTCCGACAAAAGGTGACCCTGGCTGTCGAAACTGTCGTTAAACCCCAATAAATAAATAACATTTACCAATGTATTAGTTTGAACGTTTACTGAGAAAAGCTTATAATGTTCTGATGCGTTGAATACTGCTACGTATTTTCAACATCAAAAGGTGTAAGAATTGGTACAGGTGAACATTATTCGATTGTGGTGAACGTTTCCCGAGGAAGTGATGCTTGTTAGAGTTGGGTGCAACTCGTATTTTTGTTAAGTGGAATGTTATTTTTAATAAATACATGCTAATACATTTATTGCAATAAGCTTTTTTAATATGGATCTCTCAAACTTCTTGATCCGTGCAAAGGGAAATAATCATTACTTAGCCGTTCGTGAAAGTTGTTAACGTTAATGTTGTCACGTCGTCAGATTTATTGTTCACGCTGACCGGGCTGCTGCACCAAATACATTACAATGATCACAATAGCGAACAGAGACTTTCGACCGGATCACGACAGAGTCGTGATCCGGTCGAAAATCTCTATCCGCGTTGATCAATGCAACACTGCAGAACATGCCCTGTCGGAATTCGAAAATTGGGCCTTGCGAGCCTCATATCTCTGGTTGAATCGAATCTCGAATCGAATGGGGCATCAGATTTCGAATCGAATCGAATCTCGAATCGAATCTCACCGCTTATCAAGTTGTGGATATTGCACCTTCTTACAACCCTAAATATTGTGAGACTGCACTCAAGTATTGTGTGCAACGGCGACCCGTGCAAATCAAGCAAAAAAAGCAGAATATTCCTCAATGGAATCAATGTAATTTCGGATGATAGAAGTAGAGAGCAACAGGCGATACTTTCTAGGAGTTTGTAGAATGTTAAGAACATCTTGACGGTTCGAAAATATTCGAATCGGCGCGATTGAAATCGAATGGATTCGAATCATGAGGGACAATTTCGAATCGAATCGAATTCCGAAGCTTCGCAGGGCCCTATTCGAGAACATTGAATCTAAAAGATATTTTCGTTTGTTTTTCTTGATTACGCAGTAGATTGTGTCGACTCATTGGTGTAAAGGTGTCGCGATCGGATCGAAACTTGATGTACTTTTGTAATCACATCTCTACAGAATGTTTCTACCTTTTAAATCTGTGTTCTCGAACTTAACACGTGATGTACTCAATGTATAACAGTCAGTTCCTGTCCAATAATATTTTTCTTTTTAACTTTCAGTTCAAGTAAAAGCTGGAAAGACGAACAGACTAATTTGTACATCCACCTGTATCTTTCTATGTATATTACAGTTTGATGGCAAGAGTTTTTTTTTTATTTTTTTTTTTTTAATTTTTAGAAAAAGATATAGTACATATATACAATATACATCTAACATATAACCCGACATAGTATGCAGAACAACTTACATTTTAACATTACCTTTACGTGGAGAGTGGATTGTAATTAAATCACCCGCGGATTGGAGTTATCACCCAAACTATAACTTTCAAATTTTGTACATATCGACAAAAAACACAAGCAATGTTTCAGCCAATGGACCTCCGGGTTTAACTCGGAGGTCCATTGGCTGAAACTTTGCTGGTGCTGGTTAAGCCTTGCAACAAATCTGAAATTATTCCTCGGGTGGAATCTCCACTCTGCAGGTGATTTAGTGATGATACACTCTCCACGTACTGTACATGTAAAACAGTATTTACAAAAAGAAGAATGGGACACAGAGAAGAGAGAGAGCGAGTGAGAGAGAGAGAGAGAGAGGGAGAGGGGATTTTATTTTCATCTTTTCAGTTAATATTCTGTGGTGGCAATCTCATATTGTTTCATGCCGTGCACATTTAGGAGAAATTTATTTATTTATTTATTGGTGTTTAAGGTCATACACTTATGCACAATGGCTAATCATGAACGTGACAGTTTTACAGGTGGGGGAAGCCGGAGTACCCGGAGAGAACCACATAGCAACGACGAGCAGCTGGCTCCACAACGTCGTAACTCAGCAATGCAGCACAGGCATGGTTAGATAGGTTGCAGACATGCGCACAATCGACTTACAGTACGTCTTTGTACATGGCGTCATCGTGCCCCCATGTGGACAATCGGGCTTAAGTGCCTTGACCAAGGACACAACGCGGGAGTCCGAAGCCATCGCTCAGACGGTCACCCATCCAATGACTAACCGGGCTCGACGTTGCTCAACTTCGGTGATCTGCCGATAACCGGTTACCACAACGCTACCGCGCCCCTTTGGGAGATAAAAGTCTTTCAGTTTTAATAGGCATTCCAGAATTTGACTATGGATAATCATTTGTTAACGAGCCCCATTTGTTAACGAAACCTCATATTATTTCATGCCGTGCACATTCAGGAGATAAACGTCTCTTGTTTCGTTAGACATTCTGTAATTTGACTGTGGAAAACCATTACAGTGCGATGGGTCAGTCCAATGTTAATATATAGGGAGGATAAAATAATAGCTACAGTCTGCAGCCGTTTGGCTGCAGACTGCAGTTATTATTTTATCACCAATGCCCCGTATATAGACCTCTTATAATAAGACAAAAATAGGACAAAATTATGCCTTGGGCCGAAAAATCGGTCTTAAGAGTTCAAAGGGCTAAACTGATACGAAAATGGAGGATAAATAACGTGTCGCGATTTCTGTACCGTGTTTAGTATACTGCCCAAAACAAGTTAAGCACCCCCCCCCCCCCCCCCCCCCTCATAATACCTGTGGGTATGCGAATAGCTCATATTGTGACATTCTGCATTCCTCTATCGGATCGGGCATACATCCTTAAAACAAGTAAATATTTTCTGGCTATTGACCACTTCACTGCCGGGTCCTTATAGAGAGAAAAGAAAACATCACAGTGAGAGAAATTCGGAAGGTCATGGACAGTATGCCACGCCGATTACCCCTTTACCCAAAGTAACGGCAAAAACCGGCCAGCGCTATTCTCAACTAGAGGGGGTATCAGTACCCCGTGGCTCACCAACAGGTGGCCAATGTAAAGGGGTGGCTGGAGTAAAAAAAAAAGTTCAAAACTTGCACACAAAAGTCCAAAATTAAAGAAAATAAGCAGCTAAAGGGTTAAATAATATAATAACCCCTAGAAGCATGCTAACATAAAATAGGAACCATGGCAATATGCTACAAGGTAAGTGTCCACTTTGAAAAAAAGAAAGACAAACCTCAAAACTTGCACATAAAGGTAAAAAAAGTATCACATTTGTTTCAAAGGGTTAAAATTTAGAAAAATACCCTGAAAATATTACAATAACCAGCATGGCAATAAGCCAGTGAGATAAAACTCCACTTAAAAAAATATCAAAACCTGCACACAAAAGTACAAAACCTGCACAGAAAAGTCCAAAATTAAAGTAAATAAGCAGCTAAAGGGTTAAATAATATAAAAATAGCCCAAGAAGCAACCTAACATAAAATAGGAACCATGGCAATATGCTACAAGGTAAGTCACCTCTTGGAAGAAAAGAAAGACAAACCTCAAAACCTGCACATAAAAGTAAAAAAAAGTATCACATTTGTTTCAAGGGGTTAAAATTGAGAAAAATACCCTGTCACAGTAACCACAATGGTAATATGACAATAAGGTGAAAGTCTACTTGAAAAATATCCACTTGGAAGAAAAGAAAGACAAACCTCAAAACCTGCACATAAAAGTATCACATTTGTTTCAAAGGGTTAAAATTTAGAAAAATGCCCTGAAAATGTTACAGTAACCACCATGGCAATATGCCAGTGAGGTAAAACTCCACTTAAAAAAATATCAAAACCTGCACACAAAAGTCCAAAATTAAAGTAAATAAGCAGCTAAAGGGTTAAATAATATAATAATAGACCCAAGGAGCATCCTAACATAAAATAGGAACCATGACAATATGCTACAAGGTAAGTCGCCACTTGGAAGAAAAGAAAGACAAACCTCAAAACCTGCACATAAAAGTAAAAACAACATCAAAACCTGCACACAAACGTCAAAATAAGTCCAAAATTTGATTCAAAGGGTTAAAATTAAGACGAAATACCCTGGAAAAGAGTTAAATGTTATCGTGAACCCCACAGCAATATGCAAAGAAGAAAACAATTTTTTTAAAAGCACAAAAATCCAAACCTGTAAACAAAAGAAGTCCAAAATTGAAGTAATTAAGCAGGAAAAGGGTTAAAGAATACAACATAGCCCTAAGATGCATGTTTACATACAACAGAAAGCATGGACATATGCTACAAGGTAAATCTACACTTGGAAGAAAGAAAAAAAAAAACCATGAAAACCTGCACGCAAACGTCAAAATAAGTCTAAAAATCTATTCAAAGGGTTAAAAAAATTTTAAAAATGCACCGGAAAGATATCAATGTTATAATAACCACCACTGCAATATGCAGTGAGGTCAACCTCACTTGAAATTGTTTTTTTTTATCACAGCCTGTACATAAAAGTAAGAAACTGTAAGCCTAAGTCCAAAAGCTGTACATAAAAGTCCAAAATTGAAGTAATTCAGCAGGAAAAGGGTTAAATAATACAAACATAGCCCTAAGATGCATGTATACATACAATAGAAAGCATGGACATATGCTGCAAGGTAAATCTCCACTTGGAAGAAAGGGAAAAAAACATCAAAACCTGCACGCAAACATCAAAATAAGTCTAAAATTTGATTTAAAGGGTTAAAATTAAGACAAAATACCCTGGAAAAGAGTTAAATGTTATAGTGAACCACCATAGCAATATGCAGAAACTCTACACTTGGAAGAAAGGGGAAAAAAACCCATGAAAACCTGCACGCAAACGTCAAAATAAGTTTAAAAATCTATTCAAGGGGTTAATTTTTTTTTTAAAATGCACTGGAAAGATATCAATGTTATAATAACCACCACTGCAATATGCAGTGAGGTCAACCTCACTTGAAATTGTTTTTTTTTATCACAACCTGTACATAAAAGTAAGAAGCTGTAAGCCTAAGTCCAAAAGCTGTACGCTAAAAGTCCAAAATTGAAGTAATTCAGCAGGAAAAGGATTAAATAATACAAACATAGCCCTAAGATGCATGTTTACATACAATAGAAAGCATGGACATATCTGCAAGGTAAATCTCCACTTGGAAGAAAGGAAAAAAAAAACATCAAAACCTGCACGCAAACATCAAAATAAGTCTAAAATTTGATTCAAAGGGTTAAAATTACGACAAAATACCCTGGAAAAGAGTTAAATGTTATAGTGAACCACTATAGCAATATGCAGAAACTAAAAAAAAATGTTAAAACGCCAAAAAATCAAAACCTGTACACAAAAGTTCAAAATATTTGAGAGCGGACGCCGACGTCGACGCTGACGCCGACGCCGACATGAGGGCTATGCCATAGGCTCACACATCTAACGTTGGTGAGCCAAAAATCGCCAATTAATTTTCATTATTTTTTCATTTTTTGTCTCAAAAACATAAGTTATGACCCCTCGTTGGAACGATCTCGGCGAGCTCGTTCCAACGAGGGGTCATAACCTATGTTTTTGAGACGAAAAATGAAAAACAATTAGTTATTCAAAAATTTTGTTTGCAAGTGTCATCTGCTTTTAGTTATTCAAAAATTTTGTTTGCAAGTGTCATCTGCTTTTCATAAGCTAGGGTTAAGGTGTGTTAAATATGCTCGGGGCTGTTCCATCAGGTACTGAACAACGTGTCGTTTTTTAACGTTGTGATGACGTCGGCGGTGCCTAATATTCATTCAATAAAAAAGAAAGCTCTAGAAACCCTTGCTTCACTAATAAGCATATTCCCCCTACTGCAAATAGCAGGTTTTCTCAGGAGAATTTACCCATTTACTTTATACGCACTGGTATCATAGGGAGTTGGCGGGGAGGGGGGGGGGGGGGCTTAACTTTTTTTGGACAGTATATATTACCGACGCTCAGATCGATTTTAGTAAACGAAGGTCAGAAATTTCATGTCAAATCGTGACGAATATGATACTCTTTTTATCACGTGTAATGTGTAATTTTAACTTTAAGCTAACGTAAATACTAAAACTTTCCAGCGTTGTTTCCAAAAATAGCCAGACAAAGTTTATTATTTTATTAAATCGTTGCCTCAAAACATGGCTTATTGGACCGTGTTCGCCGAGCTCGTTCCAAAGAGGTACCATAACCTAAGTTTTCGTGACAAACATTGAAAATATTTAGTTGTTCAGGAAATGTTGTTGTTCTTTTTGTCTGCTATTTGTATTGGGCAGATAGTTAATAAAAGATAAGAGAAGATTAATTTAATTCTAATTTCGAAACTCACTCACAGCGTCGATGTTTGTCGTCATTCATGTATTAGACGTGTTCTGAACGTTATTTTCTGCAGTGACCTATATATTTTTCCCTAATGAATATCTGAAGTTTGATGTTCCGAGTCCATCCTGAAAGTCTCCCGATTTGGGGGTGAAAAATTTCCGAATTTTCGCAAAATGACTAAAAAGTCGAATGCTATAACAAGTTTTACTACTTTAGACGCTGGGATTTCCATTTTTTATAATTTGAGCCTGTTTGAGCCGGAAATTTCAAAATATTCAGACCAGCGAGAGGGCGGTTACAGAAAGAAACATGACGGAGGTACATTTATTTGACAATTGCTGCCAAGATGCATGTGACTTTTTTCACTGAACTGGGCATAAAACTGCATATGAATGTCATCGCATTGGATATTTTTCATCGTTAAATGATGCAACGTGGTTGCATGTTCCCAAACTAAGACATCTTATGGCTGTCAGTCTGGAAAAAAATTGTTGTAGAAATCATCCGCAGGTGAAATATTTTGACCAAAATATACCACTACAAAGTGTTCAGAATATAAGTACATTTACATATACATCATTTTGTAAGTTCAGTACAAGTACATCATATTGTTGTTCATATGAGAACACCATTCAATGCAGAAAGTAGTTTAAAATGTCGAAAGGCGTGCTGATTTTGAAAACGTAGCGTTATGCGGTGCGCATGAAGTAATTTTATAATAATACTAATAACACTTTGACCAGCCGCTGATTTGTCACGGTTCTCGGACGAGAAGGCCTTGGTTACCCCTGAACTCCCAACTGCCTCCCTGTTCCCACGCTTCTCCTCTCCTCCCAACATTCGGAGACGAACTGCTTGATGACATCCCTTACCCCATTCTTCCCAATTTCTCCGATTAGCACATTAACCCTCTCCTTTTGTCTCCCCCTAACCACATGTCCTTCATTCTCCCATCCCACTTCCCCATTATACTCCCAGTGAATCTCATTCTTTTAGACTGATACTTTGGGCATTCTAGAAGAAAGTGTTCCAGGGTCTCCACCATGCCCAAGTTACACATCTGGCACTCCCTTTCACCGTCTTTCCCAATTTTTCCCCTCAGCTCCAGGGATCGCGTCCTCAGCTTGAACAGCAGTGACCCCCCCAAAGGTGCCATCAAGGTACTCTTCAAAACCTGGCCTCTCTTTATCACGCAGGCAACCCAAAGACCTCTTTGATTTGACCCCCTCTCGCCAATTACGGTTACAATCCTCCATGACCCTTTCTCTGACGATTTTTTTACCCTGGTTTGCCCCAACGTCCAGGTCCGAGATCTCCAATGAGTAGTTCTCTACTAGCTCCCTCACTTGGACCATCCACCCCGTTTTGATATTTGAGTTGAAAATTCTCAGGAACATTACTTTACACCATCGGCTGTCGGGGAGATTCACCAAATAATTAAGATAACCGAGTTTCAACAGGTCTATCCTGTCCTTGATCCTCATCCACCCAAGCTCACCCCTGATTGCTTCTAGCGCTGCGGCATTACTCGACCCCGTTATTCATCGGCCTGCATCGTTCTGTAAGATTTCCAAGCTCTTTACGGCCGTCTGGTTTAGGGGTAATCGGTCTCGCGGTAGCAAGACCTCATCCGATAACCTTGCATCAAATCTCTTTGAACCGTGATGGTCTATTACACGTCAGTTCAGAGCCACCAACTGGTAGATTCTACATCGTTACTTGGGGGGAGAACCAAGCAATATTTTCAACGTGCAGCCTTATGGCTGCACGTTAAAATTCTTGATTGGTGTACTACACAAATTGACTGAGCAACTATCTATTTTATGAGTTCAGGTCGTATCACGAACCTGGACTAGAAAAAAAACGGCCTTTCGGGTTCAAAGTATTAACCCTTTACCTAACATGAAAAGCAGACGACACTTGCAAACAAAATTCTTGAATAACTACTTTTTTATTTTGTGTCTCAAAAACATAGGTTATGACCCCTCAATGGAACGAGCTCGACGAGCTCGTTCCAAAGATGGGTCATAACCTATGTTTTTGAGACAAAAAATGAAAAAATAATGAAAATCAATTGGGTGATTTTTGTGAATAGTGCTGGCCGGTTTTGGGCGTTACGTTGGGTAAAGGGTTAAACCAGTGAAAACGTCTGCAACCATGGATCCAGAAATGCGGTCCATACAAGGCGTTAATACAGAGCAGAGGCCGGGAGAGAAGTATTTGCCTCAGAGAGCAGTCGTCCTGGTGGAATCTTGCTGTCCATTAGTTAGCATGTTCACAGACATCTGCATCGGTATTAAATTGTCACAGGCGACTACACAAAAATGACGATTTGTTCAACCAACCATAGAAATTAACCACTGTTGTGTCGATGTCATCAGAAATTTCATCGAATATCTAATCCGTTTCGGAACTGTTTGCTTATTATTATCATCCAAAGCTGACGATATCAACATTTATTTTAATTATTTTTCATGGCTGACAATTGTTATCATTGGAAGAGACCTTCGATGGAGTTAGCTCCCCTTAATTTCTTAAAGCTGTCAGTAACTTTAACACTAAGGGTGTAGGAATTTCATATAAAAGTTGAACTTTCGAAATGTTAACGAATTTATATCATCGAAAAGCGCATCATTTTTTCAGGGAGTTTTTTGTATAAAAGAAGCTGGGTGTTTACAATTTTGTTTTCCCGAACAGTTCAAACATTTGGCAGTAATTCTCTGTTGAAACCCCATCTTTGTTGACATATCTCTTCAAGCAAGTAAAAAAGACTGAGCTTTACCTTGGTCGATTAATAGTTGATAGTTGTTGCTTTTTCTTTTTGTATATATTCAGCTTCAGCCGCAGAGTCTATTTATTTATACACCACGCGTGTACTCAATTGTAAAGCCCGCGAGCCCATTGTGGAACCGAGTCTATAAACTTCATTATTATTATTTTTTTTTTAAAAAAAAGAAGAAAACGGTATGTTTACCATCTTTTGATGTTCTGTAACTTTTTTGTGTGCATTGTATCAGCAGTATGTGCATCGTGAGATATTATACAGATTCTGTAAACGTCTAGGAGATGAGATTTGCTATTTTTCTCCTGGGAAGAATAAAAAATTTTAAATTGCTGTAACAACGCATTCGCGAAATAAAAAAAACAAAGTGGACAATAAGTGTTGGGAGATGTGATACTGATAGATATTTTTAATTAGTTGAGTGCTAGAAGACACTATCAGGGCAGGGCTTTCAAAAAAATTGAGAATATCAGAGCAAAAGCCAACCTTTTTCTTGCGCATGTTTCATATTCAGTCAATCGCAAATGATATTTTGTTTATATAAATGTGTTTATATAAATGTGTTTTATTACAAATTATTGGAGAGTGCCTATGGGCACTCTCCAATAATTTGTAATAAAACAAATTTGATGAACAAATTCAGACTACCGAAAATCTAGCCCTCAACCAGTTGATGACGGACTATTTGTAAACGAGTTGCTTCTGGAGGCAGGTGGTACCAAGTACAATAACGTCTTGAGTGCCCAGTTCGAGGAAATGCGCCAGCAGCTGCTATTTTGGACTATTGTCGAGGGTGAGTTCATTACCACAACCGACTGTTCGATGCATTTGATACCCAAGAGCTCTCTCTGTTTGCGCAATGGGTTTAGCTTGCCTGGAATATGAATTTTGAACCATCTGTCTCAATATTCAATATACCTGTTTGACAGATGTAACACAAATTACAAACCGTGAAACAATTTATAAATAGTAAAACACATCTCTAAAACGAAACAAAAAACATGTTTGACGTTGACTTCGATGTGCGCGAAGGCGACGATGTTGATTCAGACGTCGACATAGACGATACCAGTTAAGACATAACTCTCGGAGTGGACTCCGCGGCTGCAACGGCGGTCCCGATAGAAACGGCGTTGTAGGAGGAGAGATCTTTGTAACAATAGGTTCTGCAAACAGTTGGTGATGGCTACAGTCCTCTTACACAACTGAGACAAACTCATGCCTTAACCCTTCGCACCCTGGTGGTATTTGCCAAACCAGTTCAATGGCAGCAATTGGAAGCGTTCGAATTTATGATCTGGGTGTAGATCAATTTATTTTTTAACTAATTTTCGAAGTGCATCATCCAAGCAGACCTTCAGTGTATGTAGTTGGATTTTTTGATCAGTCGGGACTTAAGCCATTACAGTCGGTACAAATCAGGTATACCCTCCCACCCGCATCACAAATCGGTCATCTCCGCGATGTCCCTGATAATTTATGCGAAAACTTTACTTTTTATTATTTCAGGATATTACTGGATTATTTGTGTATTCCTGCCAAGTATGTCAGAACTGTTAGTCCCCGAGCAGCGTAGAGTAATTCCGCTAATGAATAAATATTATGAAAATAATGACCAGGCTTGAGGACAGCATTGCAGATTATAGTCTCGAGGAACAAATGTCTCCCGAGGCATGAGTCGATGGTGACATTGGTTACAGGGGGGGGGGGGGGGGGGGGGGAATCTGCAATGTTCCCCTCAAGCCAAGTCATTATTACTTTATTATATGGAATGGTTTCACCCCCCCCCCCCCCCCCCGGATGAATTTGATGAAAAAAAATGTAATATCCAAAACTCTATACTAATACCCTTTCATCCCGAGCGGCCGATTTTCCGGACAGGAATATGATACACCATAACGTCATTATATAGGATGGCTGTTCTGTTCGAAAATCGCGGTGGTGACGATTTATTTAAGTTTAGTTTACACGGTTTGGTGTTACGCCCACTTTTTAATAAGTGAGGACTTTTGTTAATTTGGACTAAAAATCACTTGCTCGTAATAGCGCCAGGATGGCTGTTCAGTAAATGTGTGGGGCAGTCCAATCAATATATTCAACGGGCAGCCCTCGGGCTGCACGTTGAAAATATTGATTGCTCTACAGCATACATTCACTTAGAGGCTTAATGAAATAATGATGTATCACTTTCAAGGGCAAGAAAAACGGGCTTTGGGGTTCAAAGGGTTAGGCCTTGATTACACTAAGTTTAGACTCAATGGTGGGCGTCTGCGACTGAATTTATAATCGAATATTAACTTGAATACAAGTCGTTCAAAACTATGATATTCGACGGGGGGAGGGTTACGAGTACTGAATTCTTCAGCGGAAAATGTATTTGAAAACTGCTTGTAGCTTGCTGCAATTAATTTTCAAATACCAGTCGTACCTACTCGCGATGTGTGTGTATCACATGGAGATGTTTGATATACCACACTTCGCAACATTTATGTGAACATTTGTGTTACATTTGCATTTTTTTCTCTCCGAGTTTAGTCATTAATAAGAAAAACGAGGCAATGCTTTAGCATATATTTTGAGGGTATGATATACAGAGCCATCTGAATTAGAGCATGTTTTGTGGCTCATCTGACTGTCAACCCACTTACCCCTACATTACCCTTTCTCATTGACATTGATGAACACTAAACAACAATGTTCTATGTGGCATATTGTGTGAAAACAAGTAATGGTATGTATGTATTAAAGTGTAAATAAAATAATAGTAATCGGCAAGGAGGGGATACCAAAATAAACTACTTACAGTCTTTCTTCTTGTTAGCCACCAGACCTGCGATTTTTTTACTCTTTACGAGCAGACAACAGCTCGCCATGGTTCCACCTAGCGAGCAATTAACCATCAATAACAAATCCGTTGCATGCGCCGCGTAATATACAAATTGTACAATAGATAAAAATTCAACAGAACCATATCATGTTAGCCACCTTAACCCTTTAACCAACGCAGACGATATCAAAATTATTATTTGAAAAATCATTTTTTTTAAATTTTTCAAAAAATTTCAACAAAACCATATCATGTGACCCCTCGTTGGAACGAGCTCGACGAGCTCGTTCCAAAGAGGGGTCACATGATATGGTTTTGTTGAAATTTTTTGAAAAATAATATTTTTTCCGATGCTAATTTGCATATTACGCGGGCGGTTGTGGTCGATTCATTGGGTAAATGGCTAATTGGAACGAGCTCGTCGAGCTCTTTTCAATGAGGGGTCTCACAATATTATTTTGATGGAGTGTTTTTTCAGAATTGGAGGAAATATATTATAACAAATATTAATATCGTGAGATTTCAGTAAAGGGTTAAAATATATTCGAGGGTAATGGGTCAAATATTACAATGTGTGCACGAAAATGTGACAATATACCGTGAATTATGAGCTGCAGCATTCCAATATTTGAACTAACCAAACTTCACTTTCCGAAAAATTTGTACGTAAACAACAAAATTTGACAAACTTCAAGGACCATTAATGCAACTCACTGTTTTTTTCGCTCATGCATCCAGTGGAGAATCGTGTGACTGATTTACGATTGTTCCATTGAAGTTGCATTTCATGTGTTATACCGAACTCAGATAAATGGGAGTATTGCTGCGAAACGCCTATTCGAAAAATTGGGTAATATTTTTGGAATTCCAACTTACTGTGCACAAGTGGAGTGAACTACTAGTATGGAGATGTTCGTTGATGTCTTTCTTGAAAACTATTTCCTGATGCCGGGAGTCAATAATAACGTGCTTCACTTCAAATGGTAGCGAGCAATATACAGCTCTCCTCCCATTTTCAAATTCGAAAGACTGTACTTTAGAAAGATAATAATAACTTTAACGGCCTATATAAGTAATGAAATTTTGTTTATTTTGAAAATTCTCACCTCTCATATTCCTTAAATTCAAATTAAATATACACAAATTATACATCAAAATGAAGGTTGGTATGTATAGAACACGGAACACATATGTAATCAACTCATAGAGTTGACAGCAGGCACCACTCGTTTCTGGAAGTCTGCTACCGTACTATTCGCACCAGAACTGATAATAAAATAATATTTCATCAGAACAACTTGTGGCCACATGTGCGTTTTGGTGTGTGAAGCTAAAATCTGTATCACAGGCTTTATTTTAGTAGAATAGGTAGCCATGATATAAATCAGTGTACATGACATCGAAGTCTACTGACGACAAAAATGTGTATTTTCGAAATTTTGAGAACTCGAATTTTAGCCAAAAAGTCAGCCGTTTTTTTTTTAGATAGCTTGCTCAGTGGTTTCATAAAATGGTTTATGTCATGTGCAATGTGGTACGATTGCAATTCACAGTTTGAAGTAAGCAAGGCATGCGCGGATTAGTCCAAGTGTCTATCAGTTTGGACGTCATCGAAAAATATTTAAAGTTCCAGGCGTTATCTCATAGCTCGACGGTGCCAAAGCTGTTTTCTATTTTTCTAAGAGGTCTCTTAACACTTCACCAAATTTTGAAATATTTTGCGGTCAGAAGGGTGCATCTATTTTCCTATAGTGTTCGGTATTATTGAGCTGTTAAATCGCTCCATTAACATAATTATCTCGATATATAATTACTGAGGCCGAAGATTTATAAGCTGGATAGATTACAATACTTTGAGTGTAATGGAAGGAGGCCAATGCCTTGCGTTCATCCTGCGAGGGATTTTGCTGATCGCCCAAATTTCCATGTTGCTGACTTGTTGGGATAATTTCTTACATGATTTGTCAATTTCCGGATCTATTTTACTGGCGCAAGGGATCCATCCAGTTCGATTGTGAATGGTTGCCTGGCACCAGAATTTTCGCTAAAATAAGCTCTCAGACTGATCTATTGGTAAAATGGAAACATTTGTTCCTGGATTGGAGATCGTTTTCACCTTGATAAATATTGTCGAGCGCTATTCTATATTGAGTGTACATATCCACAATTCCATTTTCTAACTCGTTCAGCTGTTTGTTTTTTTTTTATTTGGATGGGGTAGGTACATACACAGAACGACACACGCGTGTGAATGGGTTAATCGAGTGCCAGCGTGGAAGGATAGAACGAGAGGCCATGTCGATTAACGTATTTACACATGCGTGTCGTTCTGTGTTTATTACATGCCATCGCGTCTATAAAAAACAGTTATTAGAAGGACACTCAGCAATTCATTTGACAACTGTGAACAAAAACAACACATTTTATCGCCAATCAAATTTGCGAGGGGAAACCGTATTACTATGTCGTTCTTTGAGATCCAATGTGTTCTATGTGCCTTGTGGCACATAGAACACATTGGAACTCAGTGGATGGTTTTCAGCTATCGCTAGCGATTCAAATTGTAATTGCGTTGCACGATTTGTAGAAAATTCCAGTGAAATTTCGATTTTATTTAAAAATAGTGCGTCAATGATTTTCGTTCCACACATGTGTGCGGAACAAATTTTCATTTTCCGCATGGTTTAATGTTGCTGTAGAGGGAGATTTCAAAGAACAGGGGTGTAATAAAAACGAAAATCCACGACCGATGAGAGATTTCTCGGTGTGCGAGAGAGAAGGGAAGTGAATTAGATTAACGATGTTGGTACCTAAATCCAAATCTACAGGGCTGGCTAAAGATATCCTGGCCGCATTTTGTTTAAATCGAGGTGAGAAAGCCAATGTTTGCAGAGACTGTTTGCGTTTTTACATCCTAGTGTATTTTATCCCCAACAACGGTAAAGTCCAAATCAAGGAGCTTTGGTACCAGAGTTGCTTCTGTGAGAAGTCCAAGGACAAATTGATCTTTGCGAAATAAATTTTTGATTTGGGGAAAGCTTCTGTGAAAGCGCGCGTGAAATACAGGAAAAACTCCAACAAGAGTTGTTGAGTCCTACCTCCCCCGACTACCCCGTGTACCCGAGTTATGTTCCGTATTTATAGTATAGTATGAGTAGTCTTGTATTCAGTGGATGATTCTGTGTTCTCTCTTGTTTGTCTCTGTTTTGTGTCAAGATATTTCATTGACGGCATAACGTCATTCAGATGTGTAACCACAAATTAGATGCTTTCGTATAGGAAGTTCTTACACGTAGGCCGGATTCCACGCGAGATGTATATAGCACATTTCTCGATGTCTATATTGTATGGAGTAACGTTGAATAAATACAGAAATCGCGGTATGAATGTTTGTACGTGATGGTTGAGAGAGTATACTGACAATCGGATTGTCCGGCGTTATCACTGCTTAAATTGTTTGGCCCCTTTTTGTATTAACTGACGTCTTTTGTCGTAGCTTTGACGTCTGCAAAAAAAATCACCAGGTTTTGTCATAGCACTCCTGATCGCCAGTTTTTTTTATAAACCGAGGTAATGAGTTTTATAGTATAAACCGACAGGTCATTTATTAGACATAACTTTTTGTCACTCGTGTCCAAAAAAAATTGATTGCCTGGAGATGCGCGTTCGGGACACATTTTGAAAAATATACTTTCTCCTTAGTATGTCATAATTAGCTAATTAGCTCTTAGTAACACCTAATTAGATAATACTAATTGGGTGACGTTGCCAACTACAATGCGATATTATTGTGCGTATGTGACGTCATAGAAACGTTGACCGCAGTTATTGTTCAATGTGCAATCCAAAATAACGTTGTTCGGGTCACAGTGTGTCGGACGTCTCGAACCTGGGTGATATGATAACATATTATGGGTGGTCTTCGCCTCTATTGTTCTACTTTTAGACTTTAGTTGTTTCGTTGTTGGTGTTAAAGTGGCTGGTGTTGTAGTGGCTGGTGTTGTGGTTGTAGTTGTTGGTGTCGTACTTCTAGAGGTTGACAGAAAACAAGTACTGCGCAAACAACTGCGACACCAAACATACAACACCAACAGCTGCCCTTATGTGCACTAATAACTATAATACAAACAACTAGTAGACCAAACACTATAATTTATACAACTACTACGCCAACCATTGCTACAATCCCCCAACAACAAGCAAAACTCCCATACCAACCAATAGCACAGGAATTACATCAAAAATAATCACTACAACTGCCACACAAAGACTATCGAATTATTGTGCGGCCTTTCTTTTTATTTTTCCGCGCTTGCACTCCTGCCATATCGATTAACCCATTCACAAGCAAGTGTCGTTCTGTGTTTATTACTCGTCTTCCAAGTCTATAAAAAAAACAACAATTTTAGGACACTCTGCAATTCATTTCACAACTATCAACAAAAAGAACACATTTTATTGCCAACCAAATTTGCGATGGGAACCCGTGTTACTATTTTGTCCCCTAAGTTCCAATGTGTTCTATGTGCCTACTGGCACATATAACTCATTGGAACTCAGGAGACGATTTTTAGCTATCGCTAGCGATTCAAATTGCAATTGCGATGCACGATTTGTAGAAAATTCCAGTGAAATTTTGCTTTTTTGTAGAAATAGTACGTCAGTGATTTCCGTTCCGCACGTGTGTGCGGAGCGAATTTTATTTTCCTCATGGTTTAGTGTTGCTATAGATGGGATTTGATAGAAGAGGCGTGTAATAATTTAATTTATACATCTACTACGCCAACCATTACAACAATCCCCCAACAACACCGACAACTCCTACACCAATCACTAGCACAGGAATCACTTCAAAAATAATCACAACTACTACACAAAAGCTATTGAACTATAGTGTAGCCTCTCGTTTTATCCTTCAGTGCTGGCACTCGTGCCATATTGTTGCGAAGCGAACCCACAGAGTTTGATTGAGCTCGAGATAAGAGCTATAACTCATGTAAGGAAAAGTGTTATAGGGTTTTATTTGGTAAAATGGTTCATCATTGGAAGTTTATTGACACTAACAGTTAATGGGAGTACTGGGAGTAAAATCATTCGAAATAATGTCGCCTTTACCAAAGAAAAAGACATTTATATGGTTAACAGTGACTGGACAACCATGTATGTGGCGAAAGTGACACCGTTTATCCACTACATGCAGAGGGTGGACATTAATGTACGCTTTGTGAATCTTGGTCACTGAAACAGTATTTGATAACAATTGTGGAATGTTGATTTTGTACGCGGCATCCTTTCCCCGTCCTCGGGACAAATCCCCCCACCCCCATCTCAATTAACTCTGTGTTTTCTCTTCGCAAATCGTTTTCCTTTCTGTGTGATGAAGTCCCTCTGTGTTTTGATCCTCGGTTAGAAGGAATGTTGCGAAGCGAACCCACAGAGGTTGATCGAGCTCGAGATAAGAGCTATAGCTCATGTAAGGAAAAGTGTTATAGGGTTTTATTTGGTAAATCAGTAAATCAGTGGACTCAGATTTTATTAACAGAAATTTATCAGTACAAGACATTACATGGAATTATATAAACTGGCGACCAGAGTACAGGCGTACTCTGTGGGCACACATAGCAGTGGACGCCAGATGTTCTGTTGACAATATTAGGCATAACTTTGAAGGCAAATATTGTCAACAAACAGTAATATTGTAGGGTTTGTTGATAGCTAGAACAATAACATTCTGCAGTTACTCCTGGGATGGTATTGTTCGAACTGTCACACAAATCATAACATGCACCTAGTGGAACATCATCAGAGATCAGGTGATGCTTGGTTGCAAATTATGCAATCCCCTAGCAGGCTGACCAATAGTCGTATGACCGTAATACGGGTCCACAATGGCGACCGCCACGTCAGGGGAATTTCCCTAACCTTTCCGCTGACTGGAAGTCACGTATCCAGGTCTTGCATCAGAAATTTGGTGTATATAAGCACCAACTTCTGGGAGTTACGACAAGTTGTTTCTGGCTCCTGATGAAGCAGACACCTATGTACAAGAATTAAGATGGATGCCGCCACTGTGTTTTAAGGTATAAACTTTGCTGAATATTGTAAATGTTACTTTATGCCAGAGATAACGACGGTAGTCGGTTTTGATTTGTTAACCCTTTACCCAACGTAACGGCCAAAACCGGCCAGCGCTATTCTCAAAAATCGCCAATTAATTTTCAAAATATTTTCATTTTTTGTCTCAAAAACATAGGTTATGACCCCTCGTTGGAACGAGCTCGTCGAGCTCGTTCCAACGAGGGGTCATAACCTATGTTTTTTAGACACAAAATGAAAAAAATTAGTTATTCAAGAATTTTTTTTGCAAGTGTCGTCTGCTTTTCATGTTAGGTAAAGGGTTAATAAATAAGTAGATAACTTGTATCCAGTCTTCGTTATACTGAAGTACGACAAAGTTCGTGAGGTTACCAAGCTGAATCCAAAATCTGGAGCCTGTGTCTGATATCGTCTGGAATCACAAAAACGCCACTGGCTGATGGGACTTCGCGGTTCTCTCAGTAATCACAACAAACTGAGTCCGAACTTACGGTCGTAGATCGATAAACTTTTACGTGATTCCGCAACAATATCGGTTAACCCATTCACACACGCGTGTCGTTCTATATTTATTACACGTCTTCAAGTCTATAAAAATAATTATTAGAAGGACATTCAGCAATTCATTTGACAACTTTCAACAAAAAGAACACATTTTATCGCCAACCAAATTTGCGAGGGGAATCCGTGTTACTATTTTTGTCCCCTTTGTTCCAATGTGTTCTATGTGCCTACTACGATTTTTAGTTATCGCCTGCGATTCAAATTGTATTTGCGATGCACGGTTTGTAAAAAATGCCAGTAAAGTTTCGCTTCTTTATAAAAATAGTCCTTCAACGATTTCCGTTCCGTTTATTTTTCACATGGTTTAGTGTTGCTATAGATGGGGATTTCATAGAACAGGCGTGTAATAATGTAATTTATACAACTACTACGCCAAGCATTACAACAATCCCCCAACAACAACAACAACAACAACTCCTACACCAACCACTAGCGCACGATTCATTTCAGAAATATTGACTACAACTCCTACACAAAGACTACTGAATTATAGTGCAACAACTACTATAGTATCATCCACAACAATACAAACCACTCCCACCCAATCCATACTACATTAATAACTACTACCACTAACCTGACCAACCACCAGCCTATACAAACTATCAACAACAAGAACAACCAACCACTACAACTACCACACCAACCACTATTATATCAACCACGACTACCGCAATTGCTGCAACTGTATCACCAACAACCACAACTACTACGCCGACAACTACTACACCAACCACCACTATATCAACAAAGACAACACCCACAACTTCTACGCCAAAACCTGCCACACCAACCACCATCACTACTCCAATCACGTGCGCACCAACAATGCTTCACCAACCATGAACACACCAACAACAACAACCACAACTGCAAACACTTACCCGTTTACCACTGCAAATATTACAACTATTACTATATCTCACTCACAACGACTACAACACTAACCACAACAACACTTCCCCGACAACTACGACACCAGTAGTATGTTTGTACATGTATGTTCAAAACAAGCCTTAAGAAGGAGGAGAAAGGGATAATCAGGATTAAATTTTAATTAGGGATTAAATTTTAATTAGCATTTTGTTCTATGACGTAACGCGTTTTTTTCAAATTCGGACCACGTCACTAATCCCCTTATGGAAGCCATCTTGTAGGCAAGGTCACCCGACATGCTTCCCGCGCGCATGCGTTGACAGCTATCTTGTTTTCGCGAGCTTTTTGTAAGTCATTCCCTCGTTTTAAATTCGGGTCACGTGACTACCACCCCCCCCCCCCCACACACACACACACTCCCACCCACCCACCCACCCTCCTTCTCAGTGGTAGTGTGTAAAACCCGGGGAGGGGGCCTTTGAATATTCCCAGCTTACATCCCTCCCGTATCAGTACCATTTGGTAGTCAAACTCACAGAGTCCTCCGGGCAAAGTTTCTTGCGGACAGTTACTAAACACGCCCAACGAGTTTTTTCTACATTTTTTTGCGAACCGTCAGCAAAAGTGCCATCGAATTGATGAGTATTTTTCTCTTCCAAATGATATTTAAGATCACTCGATGTTATAAACACAGTTTGTTTTGGTCAGTTCTAGAAAAGCTATATCACAGACAAATCTTATCACCGCATACATTCAATACTGTAGATAAGATAGTCAGACAAGAACACATGTAAGATACAATGCTTGTTGATTTTGCGCCTTACGAAGGTGTCTAAGCTTTGCGTCCATTCAGTGTAAGAAACAAAGTTTGTTTTGACGAATTCAAAAAAGCGCTTTACCACATGTACAAACAGATAAAAAATGAACATGTGGACTAACAGTGTATAATTAGATGGCAAGCTCAGTTAATTTGAAACATCCAGATGAGATAAAGCTTGTTGAACTCAATCCTATCGTTTGATGGGGAAACGAATCGCAGTGTGAGTTTTTTTTACTAATATCATAAGTCGTTTTCAAAGGAGATTTTACCGTGTGAGGAAAAAACATTCGTATATTTAAAAGCAGTACCTTACTCGACCCACTGATTTTGAAATACAGAACACCACTGTCCCTCCAAAATTCGAAATTGAATGACACTTTTTTGACTGTTAAATCTTTATCCACTAAATACACACAGGATACTGCAAACCTCCGCTACATGACGTCAAAGACATCCACTTAATGAAATACTACAGAACATACGATTTTTTTTTACCCCCCCCCCCCCCCCCCCCTCTCCGTGAAGCGTTTGGTCAATCATGATATCCAGAAAAAGTATAACCTCAGATGCTAAACACACTCAATCTATGAATAGGGGCACGTTTAACGATGAACTCTTTCATCTACGACATTGAAAACGGGGCGTGGTTCATTGGGAGAAGTACATAAAGTTCGTGTATAGTGTATTATCGCTAAATTACCCGCGGAGTGGAGATTCCACCCAAGCAATACTTGAAAATTTCTTGCAAAGCATAACATCTACGAGCAAAGTTCCAGCCAATGGACCTCCGGGTTAAACCCAGAGGTCCACTGGCTGAAACATTGCTTGTGTTTTTTTTTTGTCCATATGTACAGAATTTGAAAGTGATACTTTGGGTGATAACTCCACTCCATGGGTGTTTTTGTAACAATCCAGTGCCCATCTACTGTACATCAACAAGATAAATTATTAAAGCGGTGCCGAAGAGAAAGTTAAATATACCAGCGATGATACGAGTAAAGTCTATATTTTAAGCCTCGGGCTGCTAACTGTTGACCTCAAACAAGTGTGCTTCCTTAAATTTTAAAATGCTTTATTTGCTCACACCTGCTCATATCTGCTCATAGACTCATACGACAAAAAAGAGGTGGCCATGTTCATGGTGTGCGGAGCGACCATCTTGGGCGACACAAATGCGAAATGGCTATTTCGGATGATGTCAGCAACGCAATGAATTATGATACAGGGTCATTTCGTGGTATCGTGACAACTTGGTGTTATTTTCCTTTAATTTCAATATTTGAAATTTCATTTTGATTTTAATTTCGAGTTTTGATTCGGCATTTTCATTTTTTCATTTTAATTTTGATTTTTTTTAAAAAGTATCCCCCTCCACCCGTTTCCATCCCGACATTTCTGCAATGACTAGTCTCCAAGCTTATAAGTGCAGACCATCTTGTTGTTAACAAATATGGCGACCAATTCACCCACAGCCACATTTTTCTAATTCCATGCCGCAAGAAAGTTTATCACCCCATCCTCGGAATCCCTGGAAAGTGGAACAATGTTCGTTTTACTGCGGTAATTTATTTAAATATGACGCCAGCGCTTTAGGTGAAATGAATAATTTGTCAAACTTGACTCTGTTACAATATATAGCCCTTGATGCAGAAAGGGACCTTCAACGACAATAAATAATAATTTGGCGGTGTTTTCCGTTGTTTTTTTTTTTCTAAATGACTTTGACGAAAAGTAGCAAGTAGAATACCTACATGAAAACCACTAGATTTGTTTAATTTCTACAAAAAAATAAATAGAGGATATCTACCGTGTTTTAGTGAATATCGGGAATTATCTCATGAGTGTGGACCTGAAAGTTTTATTTTTCCCTTTGCGCTTGCTCCTCGCGAATAAGATTATTCCCGATATTTTATTATATGCTACGTGACATTTTAATGTGCAATATTCAGCCCAATTCGACTGCAAACAGTTTCAAGACAAGACAATAACAAAACGTTGCTGATAGTTCCTTCAAGGTGACGTCATGCGCTCCCGCAAAATAAAACTTTCAGGTCCACACTCGTGAGATAATTCCCGACACTGAATAAAATGGAGTAGATTTTCTTTTTTATTGTATGCTACGAGACATTTTATTGCACAATATTCAGCCCAATTCTACCCCACATGCGTACGTTTCAAAACAATAATAAAGATCAGCCGGTCGTTCCTTCAAGGCCACGCCATGTGCCGAAGCGTGACGTGATTTAGGAAGCTACTGATGAATATTTCTCGATATCTATCGAGTCGATCGATATCGAGAAATATTTTTTAGATAATTTACAATAATTCTCAGACTACCATATAATAAAAACAAATAATAATAATAAAAAGTCAGCTTTATTTCAATGTATATATTGAGTGTGAAATCATATTAAACAAATGGAATGCTGCATTTAAGTCGGTTAACGGTACAGACTTTGCTTGTTTTCGTACTTTGCTTGTTTTCGTCAACACATTATCAGATCAAAACGTGCACAGGTGTTTAGATAGGTAATAAAACTGTGTCAACAAATAAAAAGAATATTGCGACTTATCTTCCATTGGTAGTCTGTTCTCCCAACCAGAAGTATTTGATGAGAAGAAAAAGAGATCGAACGAGGAGTATATGCTGGCTCTAGGGAAATGGTCGTCTGCGATTCTAGCCCCAAGTGGCCTGCGAGAAATGGAAAAAAAAAACATTCATAGTTGGCTGACACTTGTCGCCCTTTCGGCGAGGTACAATAACAAAATCGACCGAAGGAGAGGTACGAGTTCCCGATACAGATCCAAGAAGACCTTATCTGCAGGAAACCGTTAGGGGCGGGGGTTACCATATCGTTAATATTCTTAATTGGCTTGTGCTGAAAAGGTCTCTTTAACCGTTTACCTAACATGAAAAGCAGACGACACTTGCAAAACAAATTCTTGAATAACAATTATTTTCATTTTTTGTCTCAAAAACATAGGTTATGACCCCTCATTGGAACGAGCTCGACGAGGGGTCATAATCTATATTTTAGAGACCAAAAATGAAAAAATAATGAAAATTAACTGGCGAATTTTGAGAATAGTGCTGGCCGGTTTTGGCCGTTACGTTAGGTAAAGGGTTAAATAACCTGACGGCCCAGTCAGGAGGCAGGAGAATAAGTTTATAAACAGGGGGCCCACGATGAAATTGTTTGTCCCACTACGCTTTATTGTATGTCGTGGAGGGGGGTGTGATTTCTCATGGGGTGGGAGAACTATTTCGGTGGTTACCAAGCCATCTTCATCAGCAGACAACTTGGATTAACACTAAAATTTCGGGTGGCTGTTGTCTTTCTTTTTTTATTATTATTTCACAACTGATTTGACACTTTGGAGAAAACTTAACATAATTTTACTGTCGTTGTAGAGGAGAGAAGTAATATTAATATACTGTTTGCGAACATGTATTCTTCTCAATCCTATCACATCTAAAATATTTCGAAGAATGCCAGACAGAGAAAACTCAGTCATTTTCACGGCAGTGCAAAAGCTTATTTACAACAAAAAAAACCGATTTGATCACAGAAATATAGAGGTGCTTGGGAACAGTCGAAATGGCTTGGTAAACTATTGCTCTGTGACAGGACGATCATCCTTGTTTTCCAGTTCATTTCTGGGCAGAGACGTACGTATTATATACTCTCCCAAAAAAGAAAGTGTGCATGCTAAAAAATAACACTAAAAAAGATATATATCATTTTCATTCATGGAAATTTTATTCAATCACAGATGAATGAATTTATGATCAACACGAGAAATTTCATTACGCTACGACGAATACTCTTGGTGCCACGGAGAGTCAAAGACACTAAGAGTCAAACACAAAAGTCACACACTCAATATCAGGCATGACCTCCGTCTTCATCGACTACTGCTGTGCATCTACGCCTCATGGAAGCGAACAAGTTAGCATGGAAGTGTTGTGGGGTGTTATTCCATATTCTGATAAGCTGTCTTTGGAGTTCCACAAGCGTTGACGGTGCATGGGGGAGCCGGCGTAGCTGACGTTTCATTTCGTCCCATACGTGCTCAATGGGTGAGATATCGGGCGAATTTGCGGGCCAGGGAAGAACACCCACTTGTTGTTGCTGCAGATACTGTTGAACAACACGAGCTGCGTGGGGTCGGGCGTTGTCCTGCTGTAGAATGACGCCGGGACCGTGACATTGCAGAAATGGGAAAACAACAGGTGTGAGCACTTCATCACGATATCTGGCTGCATTCAGATTGCCATCAATAATGACCAGCTCAGTTCTGTTACGGGCAGTGATGCCACCCCACACCAAGAGAGACCCTCCCCCATAACGGTTTCGCTCCACGACACATGGATCTGCGTAGCGTTCGTTTCGACGTCTGTACACTCTCTGGCGGCCATCTGATGATGAAAGATGGAAACGACATTCATCTGTGAATAAAACACGTCGCCACCAGTGTAAGGGATGCCTGAGATGTTGTCTACACCTCTGCAGTCAAGCACGACGATGACGTAACGTCAAAATCGGACGAATTGCAGGTCTTCGAGGACGTAAGCCGTATTCTCTCAGCCGGTTGATTACTGCTTGAGGATGTATCCGTCTCAGGTTAGGGATGTTCCTGGCTGTCGTCGTTGCCGTTTGTTGCCGGTTCCGGAGATGGACGACACGGATATACCGATCTTGTGCAGGGGTGGTAACTCGTGGTCTCCCGGAGCGGGGTCGGTCTCGAACGTCATCATGTTGTGCATGTCGATGGACTAGCCTGTCTACAGTGTTACGGTGGCAGTTCAAATGCTGGGCAACCTCTCTGTGTGTTCTGCCAGCTCTAATCATACCCGGGGCAAGGAGACGTTGATTCATTGTCAATCTTGGCATGCTAATGTGGAGTCGTTTTAACAGCAGCGCAAGTTTGAATGTGAACGATAGGAAGTGTTTAAATACCCAAGGATTCACACTGCTGCATGAATTTTCAGACTCTCCACGTGCAAAACACGCCTTTTCACAAACGTGCAGCACTTCATTTAACGTTAATGCAATTTTAACGGGGAAAGCTTTTTTTGTGTTCAATAGAACTTATTCATGAACAGGTTAACACTCTTTACACCTACGAAATTATTTTGTTGGAGTTTGATCAATTTCTGCAATGCACACTTTCTTTTTTGGGTGAGTATAGTATTCACTGTATTGTGATAACCAAGTTGATTAGCTGCATTCGACCCCAGCCTTTTAATCAATATTTCATGCTTTGGGCATGAAGCCCGGTGGCTCCGTAGTTAGAGCATTGAACTTCAAACCGAAAAGTCCATGATTCGATCCTAACCAACGATAATTGTGTTGTACGCTTGAGCAAAATATTTAACCTTTTACCCAACCCAGACGATATCATAATTTATTATTTTAAAAATCATTTTTTCAAATTTTTCAAAAAATCTCAACAAAACCATATCATGTGACCCTCGACGAGCTCGTTCCAACGAGGGGTCACATGATATGGTTTTGTTGGAATTTTTAGAAAAATAATATTTATTCAACTACTGAATTTGCATATTACGCGGGCGGATGCGGCCGATTCGTTGGGTAAAGGGTTAATACGGAATTGATTACGCATTGTGGCGCTATGTACTGAGGTGTAATGCACATCGATGGTACGGTCTTCAGTCAATGCTAACCCGGCTTGTGAGGAGTTAGTACGTTTGGGAGTCTGACAGTTGCTCGCCGCTGCTTGGTAGTTCTCCAAGTATTCTGGATTGTTTCACCATTAAAACTGTCCGACACGAGGCGACCCTGGCTGTCGAAAATGTCATTAAACCCAATAAATATATTCCGTAGGCGAGCGCTTGATAGACGAAAATCACATTGCCCCCTTTTTTATAAACGAATTTTCAAACCAAATTCCATTATCTCATTAAAGATCTGATAATTCGGGGGGGTTTTCGATTTGTGTATACTGTCGCTTAGTTATTTTTGTCTTGTAACTACCGTTACTTACTATATATCTTTTCAGAAAGCTTGTTGTCAGTCTGTGTACTCTGTATATAGTGTGAGAAGTACGGGGAGCCTTGTATGTGAGAAGCACTTGTCCTCAAATCCTGGTTTGCACCATTAATGGCAAACGAAATGTGTTTAAACTAAACCACATCAACCACTGCAACATCGACCATTACAACTGCTACATCGACAGCCACTATATTCAGCCTCCAATATTCCCTGCTGCTTCTCAAAAACTACCCAAACCCATGGTCACTACTATCTCTTTGTCCACATAAGTCCACAAAGGCCAACTTTCATTCTTAATAGCGCAAATTTAGTTCACATTGGAGCATACGTCAGAACAATCGAATTGTAGGGAAATAGCATAATACTTACAGTGCGCTACAGTATAAAGCTTTGGATAAGTCAATGGCTGTTCCCAAGGCAAATTACGACCCAAATGGGTACAAGCCGTGGGTACTGTGCCACCATAATAGACAACCGACTTTTCCCCACAATACCACGACTTATCCACTACATACATGTTATTATTATTACAACCCATAGCAAAAAGAGGACAATAAAAAGTCGCACAGTACTGTCACCGTGGACTGGCCATAATCCACGCGTGGGCAGTGATGTTCACGTGTGCCTGTACCATGTAATAAAAATCATAATCATCAAAATTGTAATTAATGAAGCACCGGGTTGTACCCGGTGCTTCATTAATTACAATTTGATGATAATTCCTTTATTTAGTGTTTGGAATCTAATATTATTGCGTCCGTGGAAATACTGCCCACCCGTGGAAAGAGTCCAGTCCACGGCGGTCGTACTGAATGTCTGACAAGAGAGGCATTGGGAAATGAAAGTATCTTGACTCAAAACAGTGTCACGCAAGAAAGCAAACAGATCACAATAGGTGATATTTTACTTTAAAAATCTATGTTTCATGCACTTAATTCAATTTTAATCCGGTATAAAACAGAACATAACTCAGATAGAGAACGGGGCAGCAATCAACGACTCTTGTTGACTCTTGATCGTGTTTTTTTTCTATATTTCAAAACACGCTTGAAAAAAAATCCAATGCGGATCCTTGATTCCCGTCCTCCGTATTTCGCTACCGTTGTGTTCTGTCTTAATGGTACATGACCTAGCATTACGTACAACCCATGGCAACAACAGAAGTGTATAAGACATTAGTTTGGCTAGTTAAACTAGAGGCTGACAGTAGACCAAAAGGGGTGCACACTGCCCATACTATTTAACCATTTCACTCGGCTACGAAACATCTGTCCGACCATGTCCCGAACAACACGGTGTTGGATTGTACATTGGACAATAACAGCGGTCAACGTCTCAATGATACCATGTGTGGACAATGATGTCACGACGTCATTGGGGACATCAACTCAATTAGTTTGTCCCGGTTATGGGTTACTAGCCGCTAATTAAGACATCCGTATGACTTAATTGGGACTTAGTTTGTCCTCATTAAGAGTAAATACCACCTAATTAGAATATACTGAGAGTAAGTCTTTTATCAAAATGTGGCATGAATATGCTTCGATACGCCGTAACGTGTTTTGTATGCCAGGTAAAAAAGATTAATATCTAACGAAACCAGTTGATTTCTATGACAAAAGTGGCGAGCTTGTCGATTTTTATTCAGAACTCGTAACTTCTGTTTATGAGAAAACATGGCAATTTACTTTTAAAAATGGCAAGCTCAAGCTCTTAAAAGAGCAAGCGATTTTACTCCAAATTAACAAACTTCGCCAGTCATTAAAATGGGCGAAACACTAAACGATGTGAGTTAAACTTAAACGTTTCGATATTTAAGTTGAAAATACTGATTGGTCTACCCCACATAATTATTGAACAGCCATCCTGACGCTATGACGTATCATGTTCCTGGCCGAAAAAGCGGCCGCTCGGGTTCAAAGGGTTAAAAAAGTTAATGTTCTACAAAACCTGTAGATTTCTATGACAAAAGTGGCGAGCTTGTTTTTTATGACAAAACCTGTCGATTTTTATTCAAAACTCGTGACGTCAGTTTATGAGAAAACATGGCAATCTATTTCAAAAATGGTGAGCTATTAAACGCGCAAGTGATTTTTAGTCCAAAGTAACAAAAGTCGTCACTTATTAAAAAGTGGGCGAAACACCAAACCGTGTAATTAAACTTAAATAAATCGTCAACACCGCGATATTTGAATCGGGGGAGGGAGGATGGCATTCCTGACTCGTAATGCAAATAGACTTTCGACCAAGTTATCTCCCCCGAAATTAATAGCGAGGAAGACCCAATTAAGAGGCATGTAATTGTTGAGAAAACAGCTATAACATCAAAAGAACGTAGAACGAAGTTTTTTTTTTTGTTGCATTTAATAAACGAAATCAACAGACAGCTCTCAGCTCTTATCTAATACAATGTCTTCAATAATGTATTTTTGGGGTTCTCTTGTGAAGGCCTATTCAGTAAACAAGGGCGGTGGTGCCATCGGAGCTGTAAGTCCCCGCCTACTTAAAATACTCTGCCTCTGTCAACACGAACCAAGGCGTCATCTAAACAGCTTTGGCTCTTCTCTTCTTGTGTCGCCATTAAACAGTAAGCGTGTTCTTTTTTACTCGGGTGCTGGATTGCACAGCCATAATATTTTCTTTTGCAACACTGTCGACCCATTCTGCTGCGAACTGGGTGTAAGCATTGTTAAGCTCATAGCACTGTTTTCTCGTTCTCGGTACGGAAGTTCGCCGTCGACTGCCCTTCCATTGTTTCTGTTGTTCGGATATCTGCAAGTCTACTTGGCAAATTTGTTTTTTCAGTTCTTCCCATTCGTGAAAGTCTAAAGCAAGCCCTGTCTTGGGTGGCGTGGTTCCTTGATTAATAAATCATCTCACGTGGACTTTCAATTCCCCTCAAAACATCGTGACCTTGAGGAACGTTTCGTGGTTTCCAATTTAGACCTTTGAAGCTATTTCTGCTATCTGAAATGCGTCAGAGCAGTTTGATAAAACTAATACTGAATGACTCTCCGGTGTTATCGGTGTGGGCAGGGCTTAGTCGACAGAGAAGTTTGCATAGCTGTTTTATCAGCGCTGATAGCTTGGGCAAACAATACTGGCGACTCTCGACACGAAAGCACTGTTAATGGATTAAGTTGTATAAAGAATTCTGAACATTCTATTGGCCCAGATGAGCTGAACATTTCCCAACACGTTTAGTCAGCAGGTCTAACGGCAGTACTTATTGGTAATGACTTTCGACAAAGTTATCTCCCCGAAATTATTAGACCCGCGGGGAAGGTCCAATTAAGAGGCATGTAATAATTGTTGAGAAAACACCTCTGACATCAAAAGAACATAGAGAGAAATTTCCTTTCATTTTTAATAAACGAAAACAACAGACAGCGCCCAGCGCTGCCTGTTGTTTTCGTGTACAAAACGTTACAAAAACAAACTTGACTTTTTATGACAAACTACTCAACAAGTCTGTAACTGTTCACTGTAGCTGTTTGTTTACAGTGATTTGCAAGTTTTTATTCCTCTTTTTATTCTTCAGTAGCTTCCTAAATGACGTCACGCTACGCCGCATTACGTCGCCTTGAAGGAACGATCAGACGATCTTTGTTATTGTTTTGAAACGTACGCATTCTCGTCGAATTGGGCTGAATATTGTGCAATAAAATGTCTCGTAGCATACAATAAAAAAGAAAAGCTACTCTATTTTAGTCAGTATCTGGAATTATCTCACGAGTGTGGACCTGCGCGAGTGAAAAATAATATTTTCAGGTTCACACGATGAATTTTTTCAGTAGTTTCCTAAATGACGTTACGCTTCGGCGCATGACGTCGCCTTGAACGTCGCCTTGAGGGAACGATCAGCAGCTTTTTCTTATTGCCTTGAAACTGTTTGCAGTCCAATTGGGCCGAATACTATGCAGTAAAATGTCACGTAGCATATAATAAAAAGAAAATCTACGCCGTTTTAGTGAATATCGGGAATTATCTCATTCGTGTGGACCTGCAAGTATTATTTTTCACTCGCGCAAGCGCTCGTGAAAAATAAAACTTTCAGGTCCACACTCATGAGATAATTCCCGATATTCACTAAAACGACGTAGATATCCTCTGTATATTAATGGAAAGAATGGTATCTATGTTATATGTCACGACGAGAACGCTGTTAAAATGTTGAGCATAAAATGTTGCAGCCCATCTAAAGATGGTGGAAGCACTATTTTCTTATTTTTTAGATGGGTTTGAACAGAGAATAATAATCAAATGTTCAAACTGATTGGGAAGAAAATTGTAAAAATCCAGCTTCTGTATCTATACTACTCTACGGGAAAGTGCCTTAACCCTTTACCCAACGAATCGCCCGCACCCGCCCGCGTAATATGCAACTTCAGCAGTTGAAAAAATATTATTTTTCAAAAAATTTCAACAAAACCATATCATGTGACCCCTCGTTGGAACGAGCTCGTGGAGCTCGTTCCAACGAGGGGTCACATGATATGGTTTTGTTGAAATCTTTTGAATTTTTTTAAAAAATGATATTTAAAATAATAAATTTTGATATCGTCTGCGTTGGGTAAAGGGTTAAGTTTGTGAAATGATTCGCAAATCGATGATACAAATTCACTATCTTTCGAAATGTCAGTTTTATATGAAATTCCCATATTCTTATTGTTAAATTTACAGACAACTTTAGAAAATTAACGGGAGCTAACATTCCTGTAAATCTCTTCCAATGATGAAAATAGTCAGCCATGATTACAGGGACTGACCACTTCAGTCGGAAATGTACTTGGAGGCTGCGAGTTGCACGCAAAAATTCATTTTCGGATATATGGTGGCGTACCAGCTTGTGGTGGGGTGTTTGACGTAGTGCACATAAAAAACGTTTATGTGAACATTAATTTCCTGTTTTCAATTTTTGTGTCCATGTTAAGTCGTTAATAAGAAGAGCGGGGTAATGTTCTCACATTTATTTTGAGCGTGTGACATACAGGATAAGCTGAAGTGCGTCGTGATTTCTTCATGGCTGACAATTTTCGTCACTGGAAGATATTTACAGGAAAGTCAGCTCCTCTTAATTTACTAAAGCTATCAGTAATTTTTAGTGTTCAACCGATGATCGGAACCGGAACCGGCCACCACAAGCGGCCGATTGTGGGCAATCGGATGACAACGGCAATGGCCTCTGGAACATCGGTTCTACCGATTGTTGACAAGCATTTTGTGCTGATTCATTAATCGCATTTTATTATCTTCTGCAATTGTTCATTTGTTAATGTAAAATGATGTCAATGATACCATTCAATAAAGTTGAGAAACAACCACAGTATGTATTCTTAATCTCCCTAGACGCCCCTATACATGCTAAACGACATGTAAAACTTACAATTGAGCGTACTTGCGGCAACCGCCAGTTCATGCCGGAAAGGTGAATGTTGCACTCTATTGACCCAGGTCGCATTAAATTGCAGTCGCACGCACATGGGCGATAAACGTGGCTCTCAGAGCCACGTTTACCACCCGAGTGTGCGCGACTGGTAATTTTACTGCGACCCCAGTCAACGAAGTTTAACACTGTGAAAAATGTTCGGTTTAATGTAGTTCTTTCGAGCCTCGACTTGTCTTGTAGTGCACGGTATTAAAATCGGAATCGCATTCAGAATCGGCCGATTGTGAGCTGAAATAACCGGTAATCGGTCAGCGACCATTGTTGGTAATCGGTTGAACACTAATAATTTTTTCTTTAAGGATATGGAAATTTCATATAAAACTGGAAATTTCGAAATGTTAGCGAAGTTGTATCATTGTTATGCGCATCATTTCACAAACTATTGACTGTATAGTGATATAAAGATACAGAAGCTGGAGTTTTACGGGTTTTCCCCCAATCTGTTTGATCGTTTGACTATTATTCTCTGTTTAAACCCATTTAAGAAAAAGAAAACAGTGCTTTCACCATCTTTTGGTGTTCTGTAACTTTCTTTCTGTTGATTAAATCAACAGTGTGCGCATCGTGACATATAATACAGACAGACACTATCCTTTTCATTAATATAAAATCTATGAGGCAAGTTTTGCTAATTCGTTTCCTGGGAAGAATAAAAATATGCAAATTAATGTAAATACACATTCGCTAAACAAAGAACCAAAGAGGACAGTAAATAGATTCCAATTAGCTCGTCATCAAAAGCTAAGTTCCCTTTTGTAACTTTTAATCAGCGAAGGAGCTGTCTGTAGTCTCGTTTATTAAAAGTAACAAAGGGAAACTTCGCTTTATTTTGTGCTGATGTCATTTGTGTTTTTTTCAACAATAATTTTTTCGAAAGTCCATTTTCATGACGTGATAAGTCAGAAATGTGTCGCCCATCGTACCATTCGGTTACTTATTTCAGCAGTACTTTCATCGTTAAAGCGCAATAACCAAATTTTTCGTAACATATGTCTGATTAGGGTTTATTATATTCCCTGGTTTTCTAGCAACCGGGAACGGGAATGAAATTACTCTCAGAACCGGGAACCGGGAACTTTCCCGGGCAATATCAAGCAAACTGACGAGGGTAAAATGATACATGTATTTTAATGATAATGAGAATATTTCATTGGCAATCCCCCATCTCCAAACGGAAAAGTTTTTTTCCCAAGATGAGTATGAAAACCCAAACCCGCTTCAATCTCGTCTTTATTTTCAGAATAACTCGCATTATCACCTCTACCTTCTCCAGCATCAACACCCTCCTCTTCACTGCCGTCATCAGTCTCCTCTGTTTTAAGCAGAGGAGACTGGTGACGGCAGTGAAGAGCGGGTTGATGTTGGAAGAGGTAGTGAACAGTGATACTTGTAATTCTGAAAATGAAGACGAGTTTGAACTTTGGAACGGGTAAAGAAGATCTTGCTGTTGAAAGGGGGGGGGGGGGTGTGAGGAGTAGTGGTGGGGTCGGGTGTCATCCAGAACTGATTGAGAGCTACAGTGATTTGTTAAAAATGGTTCGAAAGGAATCAGGACTGTAAATATTTCAAGCGTGGAAGGGCTGACGAAATCTTTCAAAGTTTCAATTCAGAAAACGTGAGTTCAGTACAAAAACAGTGCTTCATTCCCGGTTCCGTGCTGTAGGTTTCCCGGGTATAGGGACCGTTTTTCGGAACCGGGAACCCGAGAACTCCCATTCTCGGGATTAAACGCTATGTGTGATGACGCGTGATGCTATGCATAAACAGTGATGTGATTTCAAAACCCCTCTCTCTTTCGCGATCAGATACACCATTGAATCGATATTTCATAAAAAAAGTATTGCGAAATAAAGATTGAATGAGGAAAATGAAACAAAAATATGATCTAAGATGCAATATTTTCGGGTTTCTTTTTCGACGGTAGAGTCCGACAAATTTTACATTTGAGTCGAATCGAACAGCGAATCGATTCAGGCGAAAGATTTCGAATCGAATCGAATATCATCACGTATGCCATATGCCGATATTGGCATATTGTACCGTTCGTAAGATTCACTGGGAGTATAATGGGGAAGTGGGGTGGAAGAATGAAGGACATGTGGTTAGCGAGAGACTCAAAGGAGAGGATTAATATGCTAATAGGAGTGATTGGGAAGAATGGGGTAAGGGATGTCATCAAGCAGTTCATCCCCGAGTGCTGGGAGGAGAGAAGAAGCGTGGGAATAGGGAGGCAGTTGGAGTACTCGGGTAACCGAGGCCTTCTCACCCGAGAACCGCGACAAATCAGCGGCCGGCCAAAGTGTTATTATATTATTATTATTACAGTCGTGCAGTATTATCAATTCTTTGGGCAAGTCAGTCAAAAACGCGAAATATTTCAGAAACAGATTCAAAGAGGTTTCGGAACCGGAACTTCTTTTACCTCCTCTTTTGTCATCAGATCTCCTAACAGGAGAGGAGTTCAAGAGGAGGCAGTTGGTAGGATATTGTGAGGATATTTCTGCATTTCGAATATTTTCGAATCCGCTCGACTAGAGACGATTTCGAATGGAACCGAATTTCCAAGTTTTGCATGATTCAATTCGATTGGTCAGATTCACTTAATGTTATGAGAAGGAACTCATACGGTGAATTTCGGCCTTGTCGCGACCCAGTTGTGGTCTGTCCGAAATTCTCTTTCTGTATTTTTGTGTACCAGAAGCAGAGGCAGTCGACAAAGTGATGACACAAAATATAAAATAGCTGTGGGCAAAAAGGCGGGCAGGGAATGTCGGGCGGATCGCCACCCAATAGCAAAAAGTAATAATAATTGAACTTTGGAGCTGAATTAGTTTGTATTTGTCCTCATAAACACGACGCGAGATTTGGCCATATACTTGGGTTGGTTTGATTTTGCGTGAATTACTAATTCTCTTCTGCGTGGCCTGTGATCGAACACCGTAGGTCTGTGAGCTGGGGTTCAAGAATCAATGATAGCTTACTTATAAATTTAGTATGTGTGCAGTGGAAAGTTGTATTGTGGTATTTTTGCCGCTTATGTCTCATAAACATATCTTATAACACCCTCACAGAACAAGCTTGTGAGACTCGTTCCAATTGAGGCGTTATAAACTAAGTTTTGTTAGTAAAACAATGACAACGTTCTCTTATTTTACAAAATTTCTGTAAGGATTGTGCATTGCTTGAGTTTCATAAAAAATTAATGTTTTGTTAGTTTTTTCCAAAATCATTCAGAATGACAGTATGTTTCAGCTCCTTCCATTACATTATAAAAGAAAACACTGCTTAGGGTATTTATGATATTTTTGTGTTTGTTTTTAGACTTGAACATAATCTATTTGTGTTGGGGCTTCGACAGTGAACTTCAAAAACGTTTATTCTGCGTGAGGCATCATTGGTTAGAACGAAAGCAATCAAAACATCGGGGTGATCTGGTTAACTAATCGAGACAGCGTCGACATGGAATTGTCAGCATGAATGTGATACATTAGAACTTACATTTTAGGGGGCTGTAGCACTACATGCTAGTCTTAAAAAGAGGATTCTAGAGAAATCCGAACTAATTAAATATATTTCCGTAGTTGTGGGGTTGTCTGAGATAATCAGATGCTATCCAGTTTATTCGACCACACACTCCGAATATATAATTTCCTATTAGAATCATTTTAGGCTCATAGCATCCATGTGCCACCATAGAAACCAAGATGGTAGCATCCAGTATATAAAATATGGACGACGGAAACACGTGTTACCTTAACAACACGCGCTGCCCCGCTTCCCATGGGTACCGACACCATGCATAACACTGACAATGACGTCACATTATGGCTAATTACACGGGTTGCTATGGCAGTCCAAGATGGCGTAACCAGGTCACGTGACTATAATGACAAATGAAATCATCCAAGAGAACATCTAGCATGACCTTATCCATTTTTCTCCTGTACCCATGGGGCGGGGTGTGAGGGGAGACCACGATGAAAATATCGACTGGTCTAGCCACAAATTCATTCAGCCTCCATTTACTTCTTTCAATTATAAAGTTCATGATCATGGCCGGGAAAAAGGGGTTTTCGGAAATCTCTCGGGCCACCAAGTGTCAAATTCTGAAACGAATGTGACCTGGAACCAGTCTAGCCCGGAAATAGTCCACCGCCTATTTTTAGATTCGATCGGCTGGAATATTTGTGTCGGTTGGCAAATCGAACCTACGCTTCGCTTTCCCTACCAACTGAAATATTGCGTCCTTTTCAACTGTGAAAACAGCATAAATATTTATTTCCTTTGAAACAACGCAAGGCATGTTTCTCAATTGTGACTTGATTTGACTTTACCAACACTATACTACATGTTTGTTTACTAAATAATTATGAATGAAGACATACCGCAGTTGTAGTTTTATAATTATGACACGTAGTTCCACCAATTGTTTTAATATCTTGATGTTTTCGATGCGAATCATATACATTATTGAGTGGAATGTATGTAACTGAACCACGAGAGAATATTTGTCCATCCTTATGAGTAAAGGGACATTATATTAAATCAACGGTAGTCTCCCCGCAAACTCTAAGAGAAGTAGATAAACAATATTGACAACACCGTCGGATTACTTACAGAATTCTACTGGTGGCCAGAGAACTGGGTCATTTTCGTGTTAACCCTTTACCCAACGTAACGGCCAAAACCGGCCAGCGCTATTCTCAAAAATCACCAATTAATTTTCAAAATATTTTCATTTTTTGTCTCAAAAACATAGGTTATGACCCCTCGTTGGAACGAGCTCGTCGAGCTCGTTCCAACGAGGGGTCATAACCTATGTTTTTGAGACAGAAAAATGAAAAAAAATTAGTTATTCAAGAATTTTTTTTGCAAGTGTAGTCTGCTTTTCATGTTAGGTAAAGGGTTAAAGAGTTAATTTATGTTTAATCATTGATATTAGTCAAATCAGTATTGTCTTTCTTCTACAAATAATTACAAACACCACTCGATATCGAAATTGGTTTTTATAACTTAATCGCATCGCTTGCATGGCTGGGATCACTAGAGTCTCGTTCACAACGAAACAGATTTTGAAGTTGATACACCCAAACTTGGATCCTGCGAATCTCAGGTTTCGAGTCGAATCGAATCTCGAATGGAATAAGGCAAAAGATGTCCTATCGAATCTTGAATCAAATCTCAATACAGGAGCCTAGCCCATGCTATATTGCTCCTCGCGATACGATACCCGTAAAATCGTCTGCTCGCTATCTGATGTAAGTCCTTAGCAACTTGGACTGATGTATAATAAATGTGCAATGTCCAAAAATACGTTTTATATTTTTTTAGGCCTAAACAACTTTTATATTAAAATCTTCCATTACCTGTGTTTCGCTTGCCACTCCGTTCCACTTCGGGGCTAGAAATGCAACTGAATCAAAATTTGACGTTACGTACACAGTTTACGTAAATAACCAATAATACGTAGACGGTCGACAAGCATGGACAGCAACGCTACCAGAAAGATGGAAGCAAATACGGGTGGGCTGAAGGCTGGCGTTTTAAATCTACAGACTCCGAACCTGCAAATCGAAAACACAACAAATGATATCTTCCACGAGCTAACCCAATGGATTCGGCCAAAGAAGATATTGACTGTAGAATGTTTGCGCATACTCCGCTGGCTTAACTCGTCAGGAAAATCGACGTTCGATAAAGTTATATCCCCTGAATTTTTTAGTCGAACGAGGAAGGTCCTATTTAGAAGTATGCAATTGTTAACAAAATGCCTTTGGCATCAGTCTAAAATAAAGCGAAGTTTCCTTCTGTTACTTTTAATAAACGAAAACAACAGACAGCACCCAGTGCTGTCTGCTGTTTTAAATTATTAAAAGTCACAAAAGGAAACCTGGCTATGTATGGCAAGGTAATCGAAAGCAACTAAGTAACTGTCCACGTTGGCTATCTGTTTAGAGAATGTGTTTTTACAGTAATTTGCAAGTTTGCGGTTACGTTATTTAAACATAGTATTTTCCACTCTGGGTAAAACTCTATGTAAACCGGCGAATCACAGTGAACATAGTATCAACAAACACGAAATAAACTCGTTAAAATGTAATAACGTGACAGGTATTTACTATTTTAGGGAGCAAAGTGGTTTTGTTATTTCTGTTATTAATCTAGTATCCATTAACCTATGTAGCGTTCAGTAAAAACCTAAGGGAACTATTTTGTTTCCCGGACGACTAATTTCGTCGCTGTGAATGGGTCGTTGGATATCTCCTGATAGCGTTTGATCTGAAATGTTTGTCACTTTCGAAGCAATTATTTTGCATTAATTTGGGATTAAACGTAAAGATGTTTTTTAGAATAGGCAATGCATATTATAAAATGAATACCTATGTTTTTGGAGTGGTTACGGTAATTATTTCATTCTTGTCTAACAGGCTTGCGACCTGCAATTGCTCGTTGAAAATGTGTATCTAACGTGCTAGTCACTCATGAAATAATTATGGTATCTATTCGTAAACCATAGATATCCTCTGTTTATCACAGAGCCTTGGTGATGAGCTAAGATAGGTGACACCGAAATATGATAATTAATAGTATATTTTGACGTACTTTATACTAACAATACAATCGCAGTGGGCAAGTCGTAATCCACGCGTAGGAAGTGATTTCTACACATGCGTCTACCAGGCAACAAAAATCATTAGCAGCAAATTTTAACTAATGAAGCACCGGGTTGAGCCCGGTGCTTCATTAATTAAATGTTTGATGATAATTCCTATAGTTAGAATTTGGAATATTATTGCGTCCGGGAAAATATTGCCAACCCTTAAAGGTGACCAGACCACGGCGCCCGTACTGCTTTTATTCACTCCATGAAGTCGGATTTTTTGTTGGTGACAATCTACTTTCACCCACCGTGCACTTTCGACTACAAAATAAATCTGTTAAAAGTGCAGGCGAAAGCACAATGATTGGGGTAGTGGCATTAAACGTTACAGCCCGATTTACCGGTGGTAATAGACTTGGCTTGTTTTTACATCTGTGATCAAAAAGAAATGATTTTTAGGCCTTTATATCAGTAAGGAATAGTAGTTGTTAAACTGTTATCAAAACACTTTTCAGTTTTTACCGAGTTAACAACTCATAATACTAAATATAGTAATGATATGAAGGCGTCCTCCTCAGAGGACCGCGACAAATCAACGGGAAGCCAAAGAATTATTATAATATCACTTGCTCTGTTTCTGTACCATTGATAAAACATATAGCATTTTACTCAAGAATATTATTAAGTGATGGTGGCTTTTAAATTGTTTTGAAAATACCCAAGCTCTGGCGTGATCTCTTGGAAAATTCTGTCAGGAACCTCCGCGGGAAATGATCGCGGAGCCTGATATTAATAATATAGGTTATTGCAGTTATCCTACAGCTTTTAACCTGTTATGACTTTAGTAAACACAACATGTAGTATTTTGCCGCATACCAATATTTCGTCCCATGAGTGCAACAAGGCGCCATCTGCAATGCCTTAGCATTGCAGATGACACCATGTTGCATTCAAGAGACGATGTATATTTTTATATATAATAAAACAGCTTTATTATTTAAATGATTCACTTTGCTACCATTTAGTCAATGGTTCAACTCAATTTCCGTAGGGAGCGCGGTGGCTCAGTAGGTGGAGGTGCAGGCTGCAAACCGAGAGGTCCTCGGTTCGAATCCCACCTGCGGCAACCGCGTTGTGACCTTGGGCAAAACACATCATCTCCATTGCCCACGTGTGGGCACGATGACGCCGTGTACTAAGGCGTACTGCACGTCGATGGTACGCATGTCTTCAACCAATCTAACCCTGCCTGTGCTGCAGTGCGGAGTTACGATGTTGGGGAGCTGGCAGCTGCTCGTCGTTGCTCGGTGGTCCTCTCCGGCTACTGCGGCTTCCTCCACCCGTAAAACTGTCACGGTCATGATTAGCCATTCTGCATAAGTATGTGACCTTAAACATCAATAAATAAATAATAAATAATTTCCGTAGGAAATTTAATTGATAACTGTTAATTCCACCATCACAGTCTACACGTTTACCGGCGTTAATTTGTAGTCGAGACTGCACACTATAGGCGAAAGAAGACCGAACCCTTTTTTCTGCGGGTAAAACAATTAAACTTTACGACAAAAAACATCACGACTGAAGGACTGATGCATTCAACTTTTATGGATTTGTACTGTTATGGAAGCATTGCACCGTCACTCTTTAATTATTTTTTTCTCAAAAGACTTCAACAAAACCAAATGACGCTGCCTCTCATTGAAATGTTCTCAACCAGCTCGTTCCAATGAGGAGTCGCATGATATAGAGACTGAAGATCTAAAAGGGGGACTGCAGCAGGGGAGGAGCTTTGTAAGGGAAAGGATTGTAATAGAAACTAGCGACCTGGAATTAAGACCCAGAGTTCTTCAGACGGGTTATATAAAAAGGATGCGCCACCTTTTGAGGAGTACCTGCATGGATCGTTTGAGGGGTCATTGTTGTTCAAAGTAAGATCCAAGTCACTGGAGTTTAGGGTGCGAATTGGGAAAGCCGAGGATAGAGTGAGCCAAATGTGTAACTTGAGTGCAACGGAGACCCTGAAACATTTCATTTTTAGAATGCCCCGAGTGTTTTTCTAGTAGAACAAGACTCCTTGGGAAACTAACGGAAAAATCGGATGGAAACATGAAGGATAATTGGATGAGGAATGACATGAGGAAAAGGGTCAATTTTATAGTTGGGGAGATCGAGAAGACGTCAATGGGGGGAATTATGAAACAGTTTTTGACTGAATGCTGGGAGATTAGGAGGGAGAGTGGAGAGAAATACCCCGGGGGCGCTGGGTTAACGTTATTATTATTATTATTATTATTATTATTATTATTATTATTATTATTATTATTATTATTATTATTATTCGAAAAATATTTTATTTTGCAAATGCCCAATTTGTATATTACGGGGGCCGATTAAAAGCGGAATACGATAACAGACGATATTTGAAGAAAAAAACTTCTTGAATAACTAAAAAAAAAACTTTTTCGCTGTTTGCTCCCAAACTATAGCTTATGAGCCATCACTCACACGAGCACGAAGAGCTCGTTCCAATGGGGTTTCATAATTAATGTTTCAGAGGAAACAATTAAACAAACAAATTTGAAAAGCGATTTTGGTGAAGTGCGCAGGCCTGATAAAGCCTTAACATCGAATAATGGATTGTCGTCACTGTGATCAGATTGGTCCATTATTTCTCAAATTTTATTTCATTGTTTACGCATATAACCGGCACGTTAAGGAATATAATGAATGCAGTGTGTATCAAATGTAAACAAATCTAGTACCACTTCACTTTAAAAATCCAGATGAAATGAATCGTGGGGTTATGGGTATCATTGGAGAGGTTGAACATCATTCTATCCTCTTCAAGTGATCAATGGTGGACTGAAGAAACTAGAGAGTCAGCATAACGTGGCAAATTTTATCCCAGGATGATGGCACGAATCGTCCAGGGCACAAAAGTTCTTTAATTCCTCTGGAGTTGGCCGACAAACATCCGAATCAGTTGGTTGAGCCAGAGGAGCTTCGGGCCACAATGGAGCATGTCCCTTTAAATACAGAGCATCTCATTCGTTGCTCTGTTAATTCTGGACTGTATGGTTTTCGGTTGCTCCTGACCACATCAATTAGAAATCCCAGTCCTTCTAATAAAGTAGATGGATCTCCAGATTATAAAATTAGTCTGTATTTATTTGAGTTTACCGACACTTTAGACAACCAGAGTCACCTCGTGTCGGACAGTTTTACGGGTGGAGGAAGCCTGAGTACGCGGAGAGAACCACCTTGCGACGTCGAGCAACTGTCAGCCTCCTTAACGTACTAATACCACACAAACTGGGTTAGCAATGGTTGAAGACAGGTGCACCATCGACGTGCAGTACGCCCACGTGGGCAATCGGGAGTAACTGCCTTGCCCAAGACCACAACGCAGTTACCCCTGGCGGGGGTCGAATCGAGGACTTCTCGGTTTGAAGTCCAATGCCGTAACTACTGAGCCACCGCGCACCCACGTCTATATTATTTTCTAAAATTTTGCGTAGCCAAGTCGCCTTGTGAAAAATGAAAAAAATATACGTTAACAGTTTGGTCACCAATTTCTGATCAGGAGCCAATACTATAGAATTGTTACAATTGTATTTTCTAGAATTGTATTTCCTACCTATTAATATAACTGACTAAAATAAATCATTAGCATTTTAAAAGATATGGCAATTTGCCAACTGGCAAATTGCCACATCTTTGAAAATGCTAATCGTTCATTTCAACCCATTTAACGTCATAACTAGAAAATACAATTCTAGAAAATACAATTACAAACGTTTTATAGTATTGGCTCCAGTTCTCAACTACATATTGCTTTATGATACGATACAACTTTTACAGTTGTATTTTTCAGAATTGTATTTCCTATTTATGGAAATAACTAATTGAAATGAACCATCAGTGTTTTCAAAGATGTAGCAGTTTGCCAGTTGACATATTGCCATATCTTTTGAAATGCTGATGGTTCATTTCCGGCATGTCGTCGCCTGAGTGTTAGAATGCCCTATGTCCCATAGGGGACATAGGACATTCTAGCACTCGTGCGTCGATATTCGGGAAAATACAGAAGTAAAAGTTTTATAGTATTGGCCACCAGTTTGAGGTCTAAAGAAATTATTTTTGCAACACGGGATGTTCTATGGTGCTCCTAACTGAAACCAGAAGTATTTAACCTCCCCTATCCCAATTCTTCACAATAATCCACTGATTTCTAATAATTATGATCTCAGGCTGTGTAGTTGAGATAAAAAACATCTGGCTGGTAAGGAGTGTAAGGGGTTGGGTTGTATATACCGGACGGTGCTGTCTCTTGTTATCTCCCATATTAGTTTGTCTACAGATACGCATTAGCTTTACCATTTCCAACTTTCTATCCACTTGACTGCTATGTAACTTCACACACTCAAATTATCCTCGTTTTATTAGCATTTTAACCCATTTAAAGTCATAACCAGAATATACAATTCTAGAACATACAATTGTAAAAGTTCTATAGTATTGGCCACTGGTCACAGTTCGGATCAAAAGTTATGAGACTTGGATTGTTAGTTTAGGTTATCTATTTACCTATTAATGCCTTCCGTTTCGGGCACTATGCTCTCATAGTGTTGCTGAGGGATGCAATAGTGCCCGAGCGATAGCGAGGGCACTATTTGGTTCCCGAAGCAACACTATGAGAGCATAGTGCCCGAAACGGGAGGCATTGATGGGTTTAGCACATCACACCCAGACCACAACATATTAAAGAAGGAACGGAGAGATAACTAACACTTTACTATCCAAAATAAAACAATGAAATTAATAACATGAAAATGTCAGGAAAACATTAAACTATCAACTGGATTCGAACTCAACGGGTAAAGTAGAATAATGTAAATAAACACATGAAACCGATCAACCAATCATGTGGCACATAACTGGTTAACACGAGATATCATACAACAGAATCAACGTCTCACATATGGTGGCATTTACAGAGCTTGTGAGGCACTATAGAAATTCCATTATTCATGGCACTAAAGTTTTATTAACGTTCACCCCATTGAACGTGTTATGGGTACTTCCTCTGATGTACGAGCACATTTTAATTATTGTAAATATTTACAACACAATTGCTGAAATTGAATTTTGGGGCACAATACTGCATTTTGTTGCATATTTCTTTGGATTGCTTTCGAATGTCAATTGATGTTGAACTTTTTGAACACTCGATTTCCTCCAACGCACTTATCAGATCGTCGTCATCAATATCGGTATCTCATAATTCGGGTGCTGATACTGTGGAATTTGCTGACTGGAAAGAGAGTTGCGTTGTTGTTTTCTCAACAGCATTCCTCGCTGCAGGAATTTCTGAATGTTCAGCATCTGCATTATCGACCATGGAACTCAAGCTCTCCGACATACCTCGTTTGACATCAGCTCTTGTGTCCGAAACGTAACTTGACAATGATTTTTCATTTCTCTGTCCCGATAAAGAAATAATATCGCGATCTTTGAATCCACAACCATTAAGAATTGTTATGGTCGTAGCACGCACACAGTGGTTGGTATATGTATCAGAAAGACCAACTTATTTAGACATTTTTACCATGAACTCTCCTATGGAATTTTTCCCATTGCCCTTCGCTCAAACCAACATTCGTCATTCTCATGGTATGAATTTTTGGGAATTTGAAAGAACGCATCACACTCATGGTTTCGTTTCAAAAGATATCGTTGAAAACTATTAACAGGGCACATTTTTGAGCCAGTTTCATACATTTTAGGTCCATCACCTTCATCCTCATTCGTTACACCTGTGTGTTTTTTTGTTCGCTCAGCAGTAGTTTTCAGGATGTATTTTCTTCCAGTGTCATCAGTTTTAACTACAAAATCACAAGCTTTAATTTCTCGAATGTTTTCTCTCCCTCTCCGACAAAAGTAAAATAAAACCTCAAACATTACTTTATTCGAGAGACCTCTTGGAATGTCCGGATTAAACACAATTGGGTGCTGATATAATTTCATTAGATCGCCTGAAATAGAATGAAACACTAAGCATCAAAGCAGAATAAACGTTTACACGGTCAATCACAATCGTTTGTTGTGATCGAAGATAAATAATATTCAGTGCCCTCTCTAACACTCTTATTCAAAACTATTTAATTGATAGGTCTACAATTTATTTATTTATTCATGTTTATGATAACTTTCAACATACATTGCTCCCCGTAATTTATCTATTTATTTATTCATGTTTATGATAACTTTCAGCAAACATTGCTGCCCGTTATTTATTTACTTTCTTTCACAACTGTTCTTATGTGTCTCTTGTCGATTTGAGTAATAAACAACACTCATCTATTTCATGTAATTAACAAGACTGTGTATTTATACGAGAACAAATAATTACAACACCACTGTCTATTGCAGACACTGACTTGTTCACTTTCTAGTTTTGTTGTGTTTTATTTTATTATGTATTTTTTATAGTTACCTGGCGGAATGGGTTTTTTGTGTCGGACTGTTCCTTTTCCGTCTTCTCTTGTTTTCTTCAACATGCTGTCGAATACACGATTAGCATCTTTGAAAGCTGGGTCTGTTATTATATCAAAGTGTCTCTCATGTGGGGGTTCTTGCAAATATCTTCTTATTCCTTGACGAATGGCACAAATACTGCTTTTGGAATACAAATCACCATCGCGATTTCTAACGTTTGTATAAAAGTCTTTCAATAGTTCCGTTAATCTTCCAACATCTAACGTTTCAAATGCACCATTCCTTTTTCTGTCAGAACAGAACTGCCGGAGAATATTGACAGCATATTTGGTTAAACTAACAGTCTTTTGGCTCTGATGTTGTTCAAGAAAAGAATTAACATTCTCGTTTGCGAATCTCGAAACGCTCATTTTATTTCTATTCGTCTCCACATTTGCCGTCTGCTCAGAAGAAAAGGGGAATCCCCTCGGGATTCTGTTTGCAATGCGTGCGCACTATTGCATGACTCCGGGCACTATGCTTGACTCCGGGCACTATGTTTTCATAGTCCCTATCAATACAGCCAATGAGAATGCGGGGATTTGTCACGTGATGTACTAATGTAATGTTATGCTGTTTACTTGATAATTAAGGTTTGAAATGAGTTCACCTATTTTCTAATTTTAAGCTATCTATCGAATAAGCTACCATTTAATTTGCTCAACGGGTGTATTTTGCCACACCTGACGTAGCTCTTGTTAGTTGCATGGGAAAAGCATTTCATCCATATGATTTCTGCAACAATGAAATCTCCTCACTCTTGTTGAACTCTAATGTACCCTTCAAACCTTAGATACCCTTTGCTGCAATGTCGGATGGTTTAATGATATAGTAGTATAGTCCTACCATCACAGGTGTATGGTTTGTTATTCAAGCTCTGTGAATAGATCACCACTTTGGGGTTCCACCACGAGAGGAAATTATCCAGAGTGAAAAGAATGAAGTGAGTAGTAGAACAAAATGTATTGGCATTTGTTCAGATCTTAGAGTTTGAAAGGTAATGTCAGCAGTCAAATTATATGAAGCATCATATGACAGTTGATATGTTGGTGTGTAGCAATATTTTGAATACTGGCTGGTCACATTAAACTTTGGGTTCGGTCCGCTCAGCTTTATTTTAAGTGCTACCTGATGTTGTGCTCCTTTTAGCTCACCTGACTGAAAGGCAGGGTGAGCTATTGTGATCACTCACCATTCGCCGCCCGTCGTCCGTGAACGTTGTGTTCGCGACTTCTTCTCCAATACCGCTGGACCGATTTCAGTTACATTTGAGATAATTGTTTGTTAGAATCAACTTGCCCAGCCGCACAGAAAGGGGTGGGGGAAATGCTCCCAAATTTTAACAAGATCTTCTTTCCATGAGCCAATGCGTCTAATGACTTGATATTTGGTACTGAGCTTCCTTTTGGGGTATAGAATCAAGTTTGTCCAAACGAAGTTCGTGGAGCAATATTTGCCTTTGTAATATGTAGGGCAAGATTTTTGGCCCCGTCTGAAGTTTCTCTTTTTGAGCCTAAGAGTCGATTTGAACCAAATTTGGTATGTGGTTTTATTGAGTTATACATGCTGGACTCCTGAAAAAAAACTTTCCCGCATTCTTGGAGCGACAGGAGCTAAAAACAGAACTATTTTTTCAAACGCCCATCTTTCCCAAACCGCACGTAACAGAGACCTGTTATTTGGGATGAAGCATCCTTATAACCAGTAGAATGGAATTGTAAAAGATGCAGTCGGTTGTGCCGCAGTGTATTGTGGAGGAAATAGAAGAACCACTGAGTCAGCATATTTGCAAATATTTTAAAAAGCTTCTTCTCTGGAACCACTTATCAGAATCTTTTGCTATTTCGTATAAAGCACCTATCGGGTATTAGATACCAGTTTATTAAAATTAATACATGAGCCCAATTTTTAACTTGGTGCAATATGAGAAGTTCTCTTTAACCCTTTACCCAACGTAACGGCCAAAATAGGCCAGCGCTATTCTTAATTTTCATTATATTTTCATTTTTTGTCAAACACATAGGTTATGACCCCTCTTTGGAACGAGCTCGTTCCAATGAGGGGCCGTAACCTATGTTTTTGAGACAAAAATTGAAAAAAATCAGTTATTCAAGAATTTTGTTTCCAAGTGTCGGCTACTTTTCATGTTAGGTAAAGAGTTTAAAAATATTCTTCTACAGAACCACCAGTCAGAATCTTTTAATATTTGGTATACAGAATCGTTACGGAGGTCAGATTTACATTTGTTCCAATCAAGATCCCCGGGTAATTTTTGGGGTCCCTGTGATGGTCCGAATTTTAACTTAGTGTAATATGATAAAAAATATTTAAAAATCTTATTCAGATCGACTAGTAAGAATCTTCTGCTATTTGGTATACAGCATCCTTACTGGGGTCAGATCTAACTTTGTTCAGACCAAGTCCCCGTGTTAATATTTGGGTCCCCCTTGGAGCCCGAATTCTAACTTAATACAATATGAGGAATAATCGTAACAACTCTTTTTCTCCAGAATCACTATTCAGAATCGTTTAATATGCGGTATTCAGAATCCTGTATCGGATTCAAGTTTCTTCAAATCAAACCCATCGAATAATAATTGGGCCCTCTATGGGAGTCTGATAAATAATCGTTAAAATCGTCTTCTGATCCGTCACTCAGTATCTTTAGAGTTTTGAAATACACCATCCTGACGGGAGTTATATTCAGGTCTGTTCAAATCAAGTCCGTCGATTAATATTTGGGCTCCATAATGGATCCTGAATTTTAACATGGTGTAATATGAGGAATATTCTTCAACCCTTTACCTAACATAAAAAGCAGTAGACACTTGCAAATAAAATTTTTGAATAAATACTTTTTCATTTTTTGTCTCAAAAACACAGGTTATGACCCCTCATTGGAACGAGCTCGACGAGCTCGTTCCAATGAGGGGTCATAACCTATGTTTTTGAGACATAAAAATGAAAATATAATGAAAATTAATTGGCTATGAATAGCGCTGGCCGGTTTTGGACGTTACGTTGGGTAAAGGGTTAAAATATATGGGATACACCATTTTTTAGAGGAATCAGATTCGGGTTTGCAGAAATCAAGTCTACGGGTTAATGGCTGGGCTCCCTACTGAATATCAATATGAAGAATACTCTTTAAAAATCTTCTTGTTCAGAACCACAAGTCAGAATCTTTTGATATTTAGTATACATGGGTAAGATTCAAATTGTTCAAATCAAGTCCCTCGGTTAATAATTGGGCTTTCTATGGGAGCATGAATTTTAACCTCGTGAAATATGGGGAATATTCTTTGCAAATCTTTTTCTGCAGATCCACCAGTCAGATTCGTTTGATATCTAATATGCGCCATCCTCAGAGAATTCAGACTGAAGTGTGTTCAACTCAAGTCCTTGTGTTAATATTTGGGCTCCCTAAAAGAGCCTGAATGTTATCTCAGTGCAATATGGAGAATATTCTTTAAAAATCTTCTTCTCTAGAACCACCAGTCTAAAACTTTGATATTTAGTTTACAGCATCCTAAGGGGACTCAGATCTATGTTTGTTCAACCCAAGCCCTTTGCTTGATATTTGGGCCACCTATGGGGTCCCAATTTTAACTTGGAGTAAAATGAGAAAGAATCTTTAAAAATTAATAAGGGATATTCAGCCCAATCAATTAAGTTCTTGACAAGAATATTATATTTCCTATTTGAACAAATGTGAATAAGGAACAGCAAGGATTTTATTCCATACTCATTACTTTAATTTGCACTGCTCTCTGTGACTGAAGCTCTGTATACAACGTGCGGTGTGTATGGATGACATTCCACAACCGTAGAAATTCGATTGCATAAAATATTTTCTGGTAAATGGTTGTGAAATGAGATATTTTATACAATCTCACATGTTACGTAGTTGGGGGTTCCTCCTGATGCCTTGCGTGTTATTATATATGTCAAACGTGCAAACTGATTGGCAAAAATGTAAAAACCCAGCTTCTGTATGTTTATACTACTCTACAGGAAAATGCCTGACGTTATGAAATGATGCGCGCGTCGATAATATAACCTCGCTTCCATTTCGAAATTTCAATTTTTATATGAAATTCCCACACCCTTAGTGTTAAATTTACAGACAACTTTAGAAGATTAAAGGCAGCTCTTACAATGACGAAAACTGCCAGAAATGGTTTCAAATTCCACAGTTATTTTTCTTTCATCCTCATTCCAATCTCTTAACCCTTAGGTATCCATACAACCACAAACTGCCCTTTCTATGTTGCTTTGAAAAGGTTGCCCACAGTACAACCGCTGTAGACTTACGTAATCTACGTTTAGCAGTTAGTAAATATAATATCATCATCAGCAAAATTTTAATTAATGAAGCACCGGGTTGCATTAATTAAATTTTTGATGATTACTCCAATAATTAGTGTTTGGACTCTAATATTAATGCGTCCGTGGAAATATTACCCACCCGTGGAAAGTGACCACTCCACAGCGGCCGCACTATATTTATATCAATACGTCATATATAGTCAATGCCTCTTATATGAAGACCATCCCCAAATGCAATGTTCATTCGACCTTATCACAACTCCATCTCGTCAAGAGTTTGAAGTGTTGACAGAAGGTCAATTTTATTTCTCGATCAGTACAAATTTACATCAAGGGCTCTGGCTTCATTTCAGGAAGGGTTGTGTTTTTTTTTTGCGTGATTACGGTACACATATGCTACACCCAGTAATAAAATTTGACAATAACTGAGATCATAGTGCTGGTGAACGCATTTCATTCGTCATATCTGTAACATGCCGCAACCACACCTCTCATAATTTACTGAAAAACTATCTTTATAACCCAGCTGTCACATCCTTGTAAAATATATGTGTTCTCACTACACAACCTTACGTAATGCAACTGGTATCTCCACGGGTTGGATTTTTAACTTGGCTTGTCACAAACGGCTTATTAACGGATTACAAAACCTACAGAACTGAATTTTTGACACAAGCGCACAGTGCCTTACCCATAAGTTGTAACTCGGATGCTTTCGTTCCTCAAACATTACCTCGTCTGTGTGATTTCCATAGCACAGTCGCAGTGGACTGGTCATAATCAATAATCAACGCGTGAGCAGTGATTTCCACGTGTGCGTTTACCAAGTAATAAAAATCATAATCTGCAAATTTTTAGTAAATGAAGCAAAATTAGTTCACACTGGAGCATACCCCAGAATTATCGAATTGTAAGAAAATAGCATAATACTTACAGTGTGTCACAGTACAGTTAAAAGTAGAAGTCCTGTCATGAAATGCGCACAAATAGCACGTCGATCGATAACCATAGTAAGACTATCAAATTCTGTACATATAGCCTGTGCACAAGCAATGTTTCAGCCAATGGACCTCCGGGTAACCCGGAGGTCCATTGGCAGAAACATTGCCTGTGTGTGCTATGAGTAACCAGGAGAACCTGCCGTGCTTTGGATGCCATTCGATATGGCAATTGCGCGCAATTCTAACTGGCAATTAAGCCTAGATAAGCGCACAATTCGTGACAGGACTTCTAGTTTTAAACTGAAAAAGGCCTTAAATAAGTCATTGAGTGTTCCCAAGGATAACACGACCCAAATGGGTACAAACCATGGGTATAGTGCCACCAAACTAGACAACCGGGCATACCCCACAAAACCACGACTTATCCATTACATGCATCCCATAGCAACACGAGGACAGTAAAAGTCGTACAGTTCAGTCGCAGTGGACTGGTCATAATCCACGCGAGGGTAGTTATGTTCACGTGGGCGGGTACCGTGTAATAAAAATCATAATCATCAAAATTATAATTAATGAAGCACCAGGTTGTACCCGGTGCTTTATTAAATAAATGTTTGATGATTATTCCCTTAACACTTTACCTAACGTAACGTCCAAAACCGGCCAGCGCTATTCTCAAAAATCGCCTATTAATTTTCATTATATTTTTCATTTTTTGTCTCAAAAACATAGGTTATGACCCCTCGTTGGAACGAGCTCGTCGAGCTCGTTCCAACGAGGGATCATAACCTATGTTTTCGAGACACAAAATGAAAAAAAATAGTTATTCAAGAATTATTTTTGCAAGTGTCGTCTGCTTTTCAGGTAAGGTAAAGGGTAAATTAGTGTTTCGAATCTAATATCATTGCGTCCGTGGAAATATTGCCCACCCGTGGAATGTTACCAGTCTACTGCGACCGTACTGTATATTTAGTTCTCGTTAACAAAAAGCAAACAGTAAATATGTTGCGCTGCAGCTGGAGCGAACATATTATCTACACTGGTGGGTCACAAGAAAGCGGAAGCCCCGATTTAACTTAAAAGCACGAGCCGCCGCCTCAAAGCACGCTTAAATTAACTTTTCATATATTCAAGGCGAGGCAGACGATAGTGTTTTTCCCGTCGCTGTTCTGTTCAACTTTTACTCTGAACAATTCGGCGTTCAAATCCTGTTTCACTGCAGACTACATTAACTGCCGCATCTAGATTGATAGTGGATATAAATTTCCGACACCTGAATCGAAATACCTTACGCATTCCCATATTAAACAATGTCTCAAAAGGTTTAATTCGATCTGTCAAGTTTCGTGACACCAAATTCAAATCCATCCATCTAAGACAGAAGGACACGGAGCTGGAGGAAAGTTTTGTAACAAATTTTGACTATTCAGACAACAAGCACTACATTCATACACTTTTTTCGTTAGGCCTAAAAAAGTTAAAAATCTGTTTCTCGAGCTCTTCAGCTTGGTCATTTTGGCTACCGTATGCACTCTTTTTATAATCAATGCAAACTTTATAAAAATAAAACTCAAATTGTTTATTTTGATATTTTACTCAAGTTAATAAAATTGATAAATTTGTCCCTTGAGTTGCAAAGCAAAGCCTTCTTGCACCCAAGGAATGAAGTACACCACCACGCATGTTATTTTGTACATTATGAGGCCAAACACATAAAGCAAACCACGAAAATAAACTTCTGATGGCAAAGAAATAAATAAAAAAAATAAAACCCGCCCGCTCACATGCACTCTTACAAAAAAAAATGGCATGAGAAACATAAGAGCTACTTTGAGGGGCCTTATATTCCCATTTTTATGAGGTACACTCTTTTATTTTTTATTTCGAATATGTCAAAAAGTAACTTCTCGTTTTGCTATTCTCTGGCGAACAAGTTGGTGTATCCCTAGTTTCAGCTACCTGACTACTAATGACGAGAGTCGCAATAAACCGAGAGGAACCGAATATGACCAAACCATGAGATATCGAATTGTTTCTCGTAGCGATGCCAATACCACTCTGCCGCTATCTTGGTACTTTATCGCCGATGTCAGTTAGTTCGGGATTAATTCGCCTGAGGTTGTTTCGCCCCAGTCGCACTTCTCCTGGTATATACATCCAGTGATCTGTGATGTTACTCGTATTAATTTTCGTTATGCAAAATATATAGACAGAACTCGATGTGTGTTTGAATCGGTGGGTGTTTTACATAACGAGTTGGAATGGCGTAGTCATATTTATGAAATATGATTATGCCATTCCAACGAGTTATGTAAAACACGCACCGATTCAAACCCACATCGCGTTCTGTGTTTATTACACAACCCATGCATTAAAATTCATTTAAATATACAATTTTTAACTCCGATGTTTAAACCCAAAGGTGAAGAGTCTGTTTGTTTTGACTGAAACTGTACTGATCAAATGGATCGATAAAAAATCAAAACAACCTTTTCAGAACCAGTGTTTGTTGAAATTCGTATCTCTGTTTCTCTTCTGCTGGTGCCCATTCACGCCTAGCCATTTGGTGGCTATTACTGTTAGTAAAAATATAAGTACAAATTTGTGCAGATTTGCAAAACAACTGGGAGAAACAAAGAAGTTCGAAGCATGTCAAGATGTACGAAGATTTACCGAAATAAAGTTGACCAGTTTAGATATAACGGATCCACAAAACGAGACGGCCACGGGACTAGGTTAATGTTCTGGTTGGAAATGATTGGATTTTTTAAAAATATTATCTCATTTTTCGTTAACTAATTTTTGTGAACCGACTTTATTTTGGTTTGGACGTTTTTATTTTCACACTATACGACAGGCTGTCGATAATTGTATAACGAAATTTGGAAACTTTTCGAAGCTTAACAAATGACGACTCGATGCGAAAGGAACCAGTATGAACGGTGCTGGGGAAAATGTTCCGGCTTGTATATCACCCAATGAATACAGAATCATTTATGTCACAGCCGTTTTTCCGTTAAATACAAGGGTTTACAGCTAAATGGATGTGTAATAAAATAGATATATCAAATAGAAAAGGTTTTTATAATTTTTTTTATTTCATTTGTTATATTAATATGTAATAATTCTTTATAAATTGCTTTTATCTAATAAGATGTGTTTTGACCTGAATTTGGAATGAACTCTTTTCACACTGACTGATTATTAGCTAACTTATCGACGAATAATATCTTGTTGAAGCAAACACAATCCGACAGAAGAGTTTTTTTTTTTAAATCCCATAACAAGCATTCGTCAAATATTTGTAAAAATCGGATGTGGTTTCACCCTTTACCAAATACAGTATTTTTAAAAAATAAATTAAATTTCACATTTTTCGAAAACAAATTTCACAATTTTCAAATAAAACCATACAAATATGGATATCATTAGAACCAGCTCGACGAGCTGGTTCTAATGATATCCATATTTGTATGATTTTATTCAAAAACTTCCGAGATATTTTAGACTGTGCAAGGCTTATTCTGGTTAGTTTTCTGGCCGTTTTTGACCGCTATGTTAGGTAAAATGTTAACTCTTTAAACGCCGATAGTATCTTCCATGTTTATTTATTTATTTATTTATTTATTTATTTATTTATTTATTAAGGTTTAACGACACTTTAACAGCCAAGGTCATATCGTGTCTGTGACAGTTATACAGGTGGAGTACCCGGAGTGAACGACCGAGCAACGACGAGGAGCTGCCAGCTCCCCGACATTGTAACTCCGTACTGCAGCATGGGCAGGGTTAGATTGGTTGAAGACATGCGTACCACTGACGTTCAATACGCTTTAGTGTACGGCGTCATCGTGCCCCCATGTGGAAAATCGGGGTGAAGTGCCTTGCCCAAGGACACAACGAGGGGTCCGAATCGATCGCTCAGACGGTCACTCATCCATGGACAAACCGGGCTCGACGTTGCTTAACTTCGGTGATCTGATGAGAACCGGTTACCGCAACGCCACCGCCCGCCCCCTTCCATGTCTATTAATGACACCAAATTCTAAAGTTTATACATTATATGAGCGCGAACCAATTAATATTTTCAGCGTGCAGCCGTGGTTGACTGATCTATCCCACAAATTCACTGAGTTGCGATTTACATTTTGAAATTAAGACATATCAGAATCTTGAAAAGATAAAGCGGTCTTTGGGGTTCAAAGGTTGAGGTTGAAATTCAAGAGTACAATTAATCATTTCGAACGAATAAGAATATTAACAATCGTTAAGCCTCTCCCATTGACGAACAACATGAAAAAATTAGTTATACTTTATAATAGAAAAGTTTTGGTCGTTTCAGGTTTGAGGAAGACATATTCATTCAAGACAGCTGTAAGTCAAACATGTTACATTATGTCATCAGGGACGTGGATGAAATTTCAAACTTGGGGGTGGGGGGGGGGGGCATCTTATAAGGACACAATCACACTGATATATAAATTACTGATGGCTCATGTGCCTTATTGGAACGGAAGGAATATAATACACAAAGCTACGGTTGGGACTTACGCACCTCTACAGTTGAGAAAAGATCACCAGTCGCAATTTTCTCGACTTTAATGACCATAACAGAGACAAACCATGTGAAGGAATTCTAGGGGCAAAAAGTCTGGATACTCACTTCCACAGCTTCGCAATAAGACTGCCATGAGGAAAGACCCAAAAGACGAAAATAGACACCACATTTACGCGTTTTGAGACTTTCTGATATCTAGAATCTAGACCACCTTATTTCCACAATAAGAGCATTAAACAGTTGACATCTGCTTGGTGCACACAAAAAGGATAAATAGCGGATTTAAATAGTTTCTATACCGTACTTTTTCATTTACAAGTTGCACTCCACTCTGTAAACAATACAAAGAACCATTTGTGTCTGACCAGCTTGCCCAACACTTACATGAGAAGAGATTTTCCCAGTTCAGGAGATCTGTCTCCAAAAGCAGACGTTGTGTCATCGCTGAAACGGCCAGTGGTACTTCTGGTCAAAATAATATTGCGGAAATTTGGGCAAAGAAAGCGTTTGACCGAGTCAAGTATATTACACTTCTTCAGAAATTACTTAATCGCAAGGTTCCTGTAGCCAAAACACGATTACTTCTTAACTGCTTCAAAACTCTGCAGTTTTCTGTAAGATGGGGTCAAACCATGTTTCCAATATTTCATGTCACAAATGGTGTCAGACAGGATAGGATATTATCTCCTTTCTTGTTTAATATGTATAATGATGATATGAGCGGGTCACTGAACAAGCTGCCTGTTGGCCGCAGCCTTGGAGCGAAAACCATAAACCATTTGTGTTATGCAGATGATATGTGATTGTTTACTCCCTTCGTTATAGGTATCCGCACTCTGCTGAAGCGATGAAAATTGATATGATTTATAACACTAAGAAAAATTATTTGCTTGTCATTCTTACCAAAATTATTTTATTGTTTAACTTTTCCCATTGTCTGTCTTGGTACAACCGAATTATTGTTTGTCCCTGAATTCAGGTATCTGGGTCACATAATTCACTCAGACCTCAAAGATGATGCTGACACAGAAAGACAATACCATGCAATCTGTATTCGTTCCAATCAGCTTATAAGAAAGTTCTCTAAATGTTCAACGTGTGTCAAGAAGCTATTGTTTGTTCAATACATTACAACATTGTACTGTTGTCACATCTGGGTTAATTTGCATAAAAAAGCATCTGGAGACTTTCTGTCTTTTACAATAATGCGTTCCAACTTCTGATGGGCTATGACAAATTCTGCAATGCCAGTGGCATGTTTGTCCTGAATGACGCCCCCTCTCTCTGGCGCCTAAGGAGAAGGTTGGTTTATAGTTTTCGCAGGTGACTGTTCTCCAGTACCAACTCCGTTATTAGTGCAATATGCAATTCTGACTTAAGATAAGTTTCGCCCTTAGTGAAATCCTGGGCCTCTCTCTTGTACAACGATTGATTCTGGTGCTCATCCATCACTTTCATTACTTTCTTCAGATTGATGCTTAGAACCACTCCTTGATTCCAGTGATTGTTAAATAGATGTGTTCATGTGTTTGCCACTGTTTGTTAACCTTAGTATATATTCTGTAACTATTTCATTTTTTTATTTTCTCATTTTGTTATATGGGCCAGGTCTCTGAAATAAACAATCAATCAATCAATCAATCTTTGTCCATCGTGACAATTCGTTAATTTTTTCTCACTAGTATGCATAAACATTTGGCAGGAAGAAAAGATGACTGTCCACAAACATTCGACGCGATACACAACGAGGTGGTGGTGGAATTCATAATTCAATTGAACCGACCTATGATGCTGTAGGGCTAAATTATTACTTAATTATTCTAAAATTCCAAAAACAGATTCGTCCATTCGCGGGTGACAGTATTGTCATCTAGGCTCGGTTGTTGCCCGGGTGAGACAGTGGTGTTCTATGCACATTTCAGAAGTGCCGGTTCATTTCTTGCCATAAGTTTTTAGTTTCCATCTTTTCCTTCTCAAATCACAAAATTTGCCACTCTTCCATACTTCTTCTAATTGTTCATAACAGGACAACTGAAAATATTGCATACTTCCTAGATGTACTGTGCTATTTTTTTCTATATTGTTTCAGATTGTATAAATGTGCATTTTGAAATCGACAATGAAAAGAAATTCTTGAACTTCTGCTTGGAAAAGTGGTTTAAGTTTCAATATCTTACCTCCTATCAGTATCTGGGAATTTTATTGGTTCAAAGACGTCACATGCAGACTGCATATAAAACCATATACTGCCTGTCAACATCAATATACGCTGACAGCTATGGGTAATCTCCCCTTTGTTCATTGATTATTCAAAATGGCGGCAGCCGCTAAAAGCTTCAAGTTGAAAGATTGAGTGTTGGAAGCCCATATTTGGTCTGAAGTGCAGGTTAGGCAACTTAAAAGGCTTCATATTCTGTGGATGTGTGTCATGTTACCTTCGAAATGAAACTGTTTGGTATGTATGAATTTGCCTTGTTACAATTTATGGGAGAGTGCCTGTAGGGCACTCTCCTATAAATTGTAACAAGGCAAAGACACGTGAACACATTGTGAGAATTCTCTCATTTAATTGTGATCGCTGTTGTTATTAGTTCTGTGCATCGATGCAGCAGTCGGTAAGATATATTAGTTACACAGTTTGATGGTAGCCTAATATGGCATATATGGTGTCAGGTAAGCTCTCGTCCAATATGGAATTAACTGACACCATGTTAGGCCACCAACAAACTGTGTAACTAAACATATTGCATACCTTCTTCGATGTACTGTGCTATTCTTTTCTATATTGTTTCAGCTTGTATCAATGTGCGTTGTGAAACCGACAATGAAAAGAAATTCTTGATTTTCTGCTTGGAAAAGTGGTTTAAGTTTCATTATCCCCTGTATTGTTTAACCCTTTGAGACTTTAATTATCCTGACGTTCAAACGTCACTGGGAATTCAGTTTCTTTAACGTTTTTCAAAATGCGACGTCAAACGTCGGAAAGTACAAATAAGATATTTTCACATTAGTGATTAACTTGTTGAGGGCTAAATTATTTTTGGTGTCATATTTGGTATTCAAAACTTGCTTTATTACAAATTATTGGAGAGTGCCCACGGGCAGTCTCCAATAATTTGTAATACAACAAATTTATATAAACAAAATAATATTATTTGTGTTTGACTGAATATGAAATATAAACAAGGAAAGTGTTGGCTTTTGCTCTGGTATCGTCATTTTTTGAAAGCCCTGATAGTGGCTTCTAGCACTCAACCAGTTAAGAAGTCTTGACATCAGGATTATATTAGTATTTTAAGCTGTGATAACATTTGGCTCAACAGTTGTCACTATTCGGCAGAAAATAGGAATTTGAGGTTAAAGCATTAAAAAATCGAAAAATAATAACAAAACAATTGACCACAAAATATCAACGCGCTGTTTGATCTCGGACGTCATAAGACGTCATAAGACGTACAAAGGTATCAAAGGGTTCAAACATATTTTCTCTATATGATTAAGAAGTTCTTAACAGTATTTGTCAGTAAAAATGTTCAATCTGGTGTGTCGTTTTATTGTGTCGGAGGCGTTTTTATGTACATCCATTGCACACATGTGTCAATTTTTTTCTTTCGATACTTGAGATTCTTTGTGAAAATAATCTTCTAAACGTGTATCATTTATTTTGAAATAAATAATGTACTCTTAATTTTGTTACATAGTTGTATATCGTCTGTATAAAATATCCCACGATCGTTAACTCTTACTGAAACTGGCCTTAGGATTTGTATGTTTTCGGGAACCAATATCGGTGGGATTAGAACTCGGGACTAAGGATTCCATTTCCTTTAGCTGTGAATGTTTCTGCCATTCTTCCGAAGCAGCTGATGCGCGACTCCCAATCTAAGCTGAAATTAATTCAGCCAGAACTTTGGTTGGCATTCAGAACCCGCGTCGTGCACAATAAGAGCGAACTGACAATTTCTTAATGTTGTTTTCTTGTTATGGTCCACGGGAGCAGCCTAAATGTTGCTTTTGTGATAATTGTCTACGAGGGCAGTATGTATATATATATACCGACTACTTATGCTGAAGTGATTATTAAATCACAGAATTCCCACTTGTTGTATGTAGTTTCAACACGCAGAGATTACTCCAACTGTTTGCTGAGAACCGACTGTGAAGTGTGTACAAAGATTATTCACGTGACGTTTTAAATCCAATAAAATTCTAATAACGTAGCAGAAAAGACAATGTCTAGCACCATTCACCAATACTATCCATCCCAACAACGCTTCGATGATGAATTTTACACCTTCCGTGTTCTGTTCAATAAATAGAGAGTAATCGCTTGACTGGACTGGTTTCGTGAAATAATTCATGAGAGGTGAGGGACGGTGTACAAACACGTGTGCGCGAATGCGCACGAGTGTTTTACAGTATAGTCCCTCGCCTCGAATGAATTATTTCACGTATCCAGTCCAGTCAAGCGATTACTCTGTTTATTACTTTTCATTATTATCGATAATTATATTATTTAACCCTTTACTTATCGTAACGGCCAGCGCTATTCTCAAAAATCACCAATTAATCTTCATTATTTTTTTCATTTTTTGTTTCTAAAACATAGGTTATGGCCCCTTATTGGAACGAGCTCGCCGAGCTCGTTCCAATGAGGGGTCATAACCTATGTTTTTGAGACAAAAATGAAAATAATAGCTATTCAAGATTTTTTTTGCGAGTGTCGTCTCCTTTTCATATTAGGTAAAGGGTTAAAAAAAACAAAAAACAATGAAGTCCCCATTACACCCACGGCAAAGCGTCTTCGTTTGCGCGCATGGATAATTGTTGATTGCATAATTCACATGTGAAGTTATCGTTTATAATCAAATCCCAGTAAATCACACTTTCGAAAGTAATAATTGTATTTCCTACACGTTAAAATAAGTTGGGTTAAAAGTTAACACAAATCATCTGGGGTTTGTGAATCTGAACCCAATGCCGGGGTGGAAGTCCTCTTAAATGGGCAACATGGATATTAACGATATTGGCTGAACTTGACTTCATTCCCACGTTGCGGTCACGATTAGGCATTGTTCAGAAATATGTGACCTTAAACATCGATAAATTAATAAATTAATTAATTAATTAAATTATTGAGTATTTAGCAACTTCCCCTGTTGTTATTACAATCGGCGTCATTTGTTTATTGTTTACAAACTAATAAAGTACACCGTACACACACCCACGATTCCATTTACACTCGTAAATCACAAGAGTGCTTAACTGATGATTGTCATCGCTCAGTTCGTGACGGTTTTCGTTGCTGACGGAATTGCTGAACGTAAAAAGTCAACAAACATTATTAGTCTTAAAATTATTCATATTTATATAGAGTAAACTCTGTTTAACTTTGCACTCGTTCACCCGGTGGATGGCTAAGGGCCCATTCCTTTACTTACTCGGTTAGTAGACACAGGAGGCCCCAACAAGAAAATTTGCAGTTCATGGGCCTCAGAGTAATCTACCATAAAGGTTCATGAGCTGCAAATTGTTTGGTCAGTCATCAAGTTTTTTAATGACCAAGCAATTAAATGTTCTCGGTAGATCCCAACACATGCAAATATTTGACAGTACTGGAAAAATTAATACAGTTGCGCAATGATATTAGCTTCCAACATATATGTTAGTGCCTACTTCTAATTTCTAAGATAACTACCGTAATCATGTAGCAAAAGACTTTAATAACTTTTAATTGGCGTCATATGGCCCCGGTGACATCACAGTTGTGTTCAAACTATGAGTACCGGAGGTGTGAAGGCAGGAGGGGCAGCTGTCCCGTGTTTAGAGACTAGGTGGCAAGGGGAGGCAGCGTTTGTCCTTTATCACCAGAAGCGCACTGATGGAAAATATACTATTAACAAAAAGTAGGGGATATTTGATGAAGTGAGATATATGAAGAAATACATTTATATTATCATCAAAACGACAGTTGAGGCATTGCACTGTGACATCTGGTGAATGATTTCAGCGACAGTTGGGTGTCTGACAAGCACACATTCCACGCACTGAGCTGTAGAAGACATAGACGGTCAGTCAGAAAATTTACCTAATTCAGTCCAAGCCCTCAGTACCTTGTAAACCTTCCTCGATTCGCGAGACAAGCGCGGATCCGACGTGGCATATTCCTCACCAAACGTCCAATATCAGCTTGACTGATGTTATTCCATTCTTCCTGCAGTGCAGCGGCGAGTTTCTGGACATTGGTAGGGGGGCTGTTGACGTTGTGGTAATCGCCTGCCTAGCATATCCCAAACGTGCTCGATTGTTGAAAGGTCTGGACTTTGTGCTGGCCAAGGCAGTGTAGTGATGTTCTTCTCCTGAAGGAACTCTGTAGCGACACGGGCCCTGTGGGCTCTTGCATTGTCATCTTGGAAAATGAATCGACGGCCGTGACGAAGCGTAAATGGCACCACATGAGCTGCTGACATGTTGTCACAGTAGTACTGCCCTGTGACACGCCCTTGGAAGACATGTAATGCTGTTCTGCTTGTCATGGTTATGCCTCCCCACACCTTAACCGATCCACCACCAAAACGATCGTACTTCCTAACGGTTACGTCATGGTATCGTTCGTTCCGCTGCCGCCACAATCTATTTCGCCTCTCGTGGAAGTCGAGAGTGAACCTCAATTCATCGGAAAACATGACGTTGCTCCACCGACGATTATCCCAGCGCTCCACACCAATTACGCCTTGTTGCGATGTGATGTTCAGACAAACGTGGAATTATTCGAGATCGTCGAGTGTACAAATTCCAGCAGCGTAGTCGATTCGGATAGCCTGACCACTGACTCGCACATCTGTAGCTTGGTGCAGCTGCTGTCCAATTTCTGAGGCACTTTGATGGCGGTTACGTAATGCTGTGGTTCGGATGAAACGATCTTGGTTAGCAGTTGTCGCCCTTGGGCGACCTGGCCGACGTCTGTCATCAACATCGCTTGTCTGACGGTAGCATGACCACAACCTGCTGATCACCGATTGAGTAACGTTGAGAATTTGAGCCACTGCAGTCTGTCTGTTGCCAGCTTCCAACATACCAATGGCACGTAAACGTTCGTCACGTGTCAGTCTTCGCATACCTCAAAAGTTACGTTTCGGCCAGAAACTATTGATGAAAGAGTTTATACTAAGAAAAGAATGGTGAGACCTCCGAAAAAGCCCGTTCAGTACGAATGAAAATTTCTAAACGTACCCCACAGACAATATCGCGGCGCTCGTGCGAAAAACCTGCACGAGATTTTCGTGGGCCGGTGACATTCACGATCCACACTAAACTTGGTGACACATTAATGTGTCCAATCACGCGTATCCAATATCATTTTCCGAAAATATCAACATCAGTTTGGATATCCCCTACTTTTTTAATAGTACTTTACTTTCCGAGAATTGTAATTGAGAAACTCTCGAGTATTCGTTTCTAAAGTGCTTTACGCGTGTCATTGCCAAAGGGGGAGGGGGTGGGGGGAGATATAATGACGGAAGCCGATCTATAAGCACTAAACAAAGAAGTCATATAATAAGAGGCGATATTTATTTATTACCTTTTATATATTTTTGGTGCTTAAGGTCACAAACCCTTGGGAATTTGCCATCGGGCCCTATTTTACCAGTGAACAGAGCTAATTTACCACAGTAAGCAAGTACTGCTTCACTTCCCAGAAAGGGGCGATATATAATGTCAATACTATTAACCCTTTACCCAACGAATCGGCCGCATCCGCCAGCGTAATATGCAAATTCAGCAGTTGAAAAAATATTAGTTTTCAAAAAATTTCAACAAAACCATATCATGTGACCCCTCGTTGGAACGAGCTCGATGAGCTCGTTCCAACGAGGGGTCACATGATATGGTTTTGTTGAAATTGTTGGAAAAATTTCAAAAAATGATTTTTAAAATAATAAATTTTGATATCGTCTGCGTTGGCTAAAGGGTTAATGCTATCGAGTGTCATTTGACGATTCATGATATGTTGCAAACTCCAGCGTTTAACTCATACTCAGAGTCGAGTGCCCACTTTGATACTCCCCCGCCCTTACCCTCTGATGCTTTCGGAGTCTTTGGTTAAAACGTGTGGGTGAACAAACATATATCGGTCCTAATACTTCTATGTCAGCCAGAAGTGCACGACACAAGAATTTCGCTCAAAATTTCCGAAAACACCCGATCAGAAAAAATGACGTTACTGCTTTATTTTATCCGCTTATAAATCACATATGCAAAGATATCCTCAAGATGCTACTCCCTGAACTTAATTTAGAATGTAACAAAACCTATAGCACTATGATCGCAAAAGTGGTCGTTTTCTCGATTAGAATGCCATCCGGTCGCGAAACTCACTTAAAGGATCGAACAACAAAAAATGCGAATACAAGTCTGACTGAAAGAAAATACGAACGAAAACCGGATCCGGCATTCAACATTCGGTCGAAATTATAAATCCGTTTTTAAAAAACAATACAGAACTCTCCGACCACACTAGCCCAAACTATGATGATATGACATGAGTAGCCTTGTCGGGGGATGGTTCTCGAGGATTGCAAAAGAAACTGGCGAGTTGGAATAAGGGCGAAGTGCTCTTTAGACGGGTTGTAAAAAAGATGCCCCAGCTTTTGAGGAGTACCTAGATGGATCTATAGGGGCCTTTGCTGTTCAAAGTGAGATCGATGTCATTGGAATGGAGAGCGTCAATCGGGACATGTGAGGAAAGCGTGTGCCAAATGTGTAGTGTAGTAGTAACGGAGACTCTGGAACACTTCATTCTAGAATGTCCCAAATATTTGCCTAATAGTAGAGCAAGACTCCTTAGAATACTAATGGAAAAACTGGATGAAAACTTGAAAGATATGTGGGTGGGAAATGACATGAGGGAAAGGGTCAATTTTGTTTTAGGGGGATAGAGAAAGCACCGTTGGGAGGAATAGCCCGGTTGGTGACTGGGTTAATGTTACTTTTTTTTGTTTTTGTTATGGCGCACCACATCCAAAACATTCCGGCCTTTTCCATATTTATATTAGCATCAAACTGGACTTTTTAAAAAGATACCACTATAAAAACAAAACAATCCTCCTGTAGTGAGTGTCCATGTGTTATCACAGGTAATACAATGCGCCCCTGGTTTCGGTCCATGAGAACAAAAACTGAGTTACCAAAAAATAGGGTGCGCACACCGGGTTTTATAGGATGTTATTATGTCTCTCTTCTGTGATGTCAACCGTGCATGATTAATTTGGCCCACAGTAAAAGGTTATAGTACTGTTTTTTTGCGGTACTTGTTCTTAATGTTCGTCCCAGGAGACGTGAACACATTAGACATCTGGGCTCTACTGTTATTGATCAGTGTAAAGATATTGGGGTTTGTCAACAAAACAACGCAGTTTCAGTACAGTCGCCGTAGGCTGGTCGTAATCCACGCGTGGACAATGATTTCCACTCATGCGTTTACCAGGTAACAAACATCATCATCAGCAAATTTATAATTAATGAAACACTGGGTTATACCCGGTGCTTCATTAAATAAATTTCTAATGATTATTCCTAAAATTAGTCATGGTCAGCTTTTATCCTCAGTCGCATCGACTTACAAAAAGGTTATCTCCCCTGATTGCTCAGAATTGGCTGGCAAATATTTACACTAATTGAAAGGGGAATTTTAATATTTCTCGAAATTATATTAAACCTATGAAAGTTATATTCACTGTACTCATCAATCCTTTAAGAACGATATATAGGCTCTCAGTTGGTGATATTATCGAACGATTTCATTTGACCATTTTTCCCACGTTGATTTAAAATGCTACTGTTATTTCCTGTATAATTCCATGTAAAATGATAGAAAATTGCATTTTCGTCAACATTTAGCAGTTAATATATATCTTTTTGCTTCGTATTAGTAATGCTGTGCGCATACCGGCATATAATATAGATATTGCCCTATCTAGCCACATAAAAATATACAAGCTGACATTTGCCCAGTTTTTTCCCCTTTGATATTAAAACCAAGAAAAAATTTACTGTGGTAAAACAGTAAAAACTGCAGTCCACAATATCAGATATGTTTCAAACAAAATACTCAAAAGTTTCTATACTTGCTTTATATGAAAATATAAAAGACACATAGTACTGCCCCCCCCCCCCCCCACACACACACACACACGCTGACACACACACAAACAAACACACAGAGAAGTAATCACCTTTCCGAAACTCGCCGAAATTAAGTGAAGTATTGAGATGTTCACACACAAAAAAACGTCTATTTAAAGTAATGAAAAGGTTAATGCATTGGAAGCCACGGGGCTGTGGAAATGGTGGAAGAGTGGAGGGGGACTGACTCCTTTACTTTTTAAGGAGACGTGAAACCTAAGTGTGGTTAAATTTCTAGAATTTTCTCCAAAGTCCAAAAATGGCTAGAAAGAAATAATCCCAGTAATTTATATACCAATACATTTGGAAAGAAACGGAACATGTGAAAAGTGAAATTTGATATGGGACTGCTGTCGTATGTTTGAGAGCACTGCCTCTTATTGCATTAGTGAGAGACAAAACTTTTAGCGATAAACTACCTTAACATAACGGAATGATTGTATTTTGCAATCCATCCAGTACAGACTCGCAGAAATCTTTTTGTCATTCATGAGAAGACTGAGTAGTAGGACTTTTTTCAATCCATGGCATCAATAAAATGCTGCCAATTTGTTTTGTTTTTGTTTTGATGAAGAAAGTTCAGCAGGGGTTAACTCCACGAAGATTAGAACAGCGGGTATGGAGCACAAGTGACTTTATGAATGAAAAATGCGCAATGTGAACATTTTTAGGACTTATTTGTTTTCATTGTCCCATTTGGCTGCCATATTTGTCCGTTCGATCCATTGTTCGCGCGTTCCATTCCCGTTTCGGTCTGTTTCGGCCCGTTTCGGTCATTCGACACACCGTTATCATTGTAGTGCGTTCTCAGTTAACTTTATTTAACAACATTACACAATCCAAACGATTCCAATAGTTTCTCGTTTTTTGTGCCTGGTGATCAAGAAACTACGTCTCACAGCGTCATTGGTTCTAAATGTCGTCACTGAAATGAAGTTTTGAGTTTTAGCCTGCATTTATAGTTTGGACTGCATGTCGTATTGATCCCATTTACAGCCAGAGAATTCAGAATTTTGTCCCTCAAACTAATATAATTAGAACGTTTCTGTTAATGTTCTGTCTGTTTATAGTACCTGAGTTTTTGTGATTTATGTATGAAATCATTCGGTAACTTCGATGCTGTATTTTTTAAACAGAAATCGCAAAACTCTGGTATTATATTCCAGTTCTAAAAACATTCTAGCAGTAAGCGTGCCAACTCAGATGCAACAAGCTTTGTTTACGAAGAATAACTGTTCCTACACCATATGTATTGCAACAATGAAAACACATGTAGCGGTCGAGGTATAAAGGCCATTTACCAACCAGTCTGGTTGGTCCGGATCTCTTAGTCTCGTAGTAAATTGGTAGCTTTGTGTGCTTGAGGTCGCCGGTTCGAACCCCGCCCCCGCACTTATCTCTCCTTCTGTTACAGTTGGGGGCTCGTCCGATCCTAAGCAGTTGGTGGCATTGTGGACGCTGCGCTGAAGCTTGGTGGATGTTTCGACCGCTCTGAGGTGGAATCTGGGGTGAGATTCACGGTGGGTGAATCTCAAAAGAAGGGGAGAGTAATGTAGCCGTCGAGGTATAAAAAATATTTACCAACCAGCCTGGTTGGTCCGGATCTCTTAGTCTCGTGGTAACTCGGTCGTTTTGTGTGCTAGAGGTCGACGGTTCGAACCCCAGCTCCCGCACTCGTCTCTCCTCCCGTTACACATGTAACCAAATACATTATGCCCTGTGGACAGTGTGAAGGCGTGTTGGGGGGGGGGTGGTATTGAAGACCAGGAAGAAACACTGTTGCACCGTGGGACGGCAAGCTTAGGAATAGCGCGGACTGCGAACAAGTCACCCAGACGATAGCGATATGACAGAACGCAATTCTGCGTCAGTGGGCAGACATACTCTGACACTTCACAAGTACAGTGTGTTCAAAATAACCGTCGGCCACGCGATGCATGTCATACTTGACGTTTCTAACTATTTTTATAGACTAGTGCCCCAGGAGCTTCGAAAATCCGATTCGATGTCGTCATCGATGCCATGATCCTAGAATCATGGCGATAGCTTCCATATCAGTTCAATGACAGCGATTAGAAGAGTCCATATTCATTATTTGGGGGTAGACCAATCAATATTTTTCAACGTGCAGCCTGAGCTGCACGTTGAAAATATTGATTGGTCTACCACACACATGTACTTAGCAAGCATCCTACTTAATGAAATTATGACCTATCGTGTTCCTGGGCCGGGAAAGCGGCCTCGCGTGTTCAAAGGGTAAATACAGATCAGTACAGGGTAGCAGTGAGGTCCTTTTATATTCGAGTATACTCTCACAAAAGCACTAGTCATGTCTTGAAAAATCTAACCTGTATTAAATTGCTCAAATTAGAACTCACCACTAGCCTGATTTTTATGATTTTAATTACACTAAAATATGGCTGGCTCATCCTTTCTGGAGATATTGAAGTGAACCCTGGACCAAGAAACTCGAATCACGGTCCGTATGTATCATCTGCCCACTTTTTGTCTGTTTTTCACTACAATATTCGGGGGCATTCGTCATAAATTACATGAACTGCGAGACTCGTTAGATGTTTATATCATTTGTTTTACTGAAACTTTTTTTTGTGGAGGAATTTGAATCTTCTCAAATACGTATTTCTGGGTATCACGGACCCATGAAGCAGGATAGATATCAATACGGCGGCGGCATCGCCGTGTGTTTCTCTGAATGGCTTTGTTATAAATCGATCCCATAACTTGAATTTGGTGATGATGTCTTGTGGTTCGAGGTGGGAACTAGACCGAGAGTACTCCTATGTTTGACATATAGATCTCGTGATTTCTTTTGTGGTGATTACTGTGACGTTTTAGAAGATGAAGTTGAACAAGCACTCTATATTAATAGATTGTTATAACAGGCGATCTATACAGATTATCATGATAATGTGCATGTCCTGTGATTTGTATCAGATTCGAGGTGGTGTTTAGAATGGGATCTCAACGAGCCGGCTTTGCCGGTGAGTTCTGATCCCATTTTTGGACACCATCGAGAATCTGATACAAACCACAGGACATGCACGTTATCGTGATAATTCATTTATCTAACAATTCTGTCACACAAACAGATTAAATCTTAACAAAACGTAACGGCCAAAACCGGCCAATGCTATTCTCACAAAAATCGCCAATGAATTTTTTTCATTTTTTGTCTCAAAAACATAGGTTATGACCTCTCATTGGAACGAGCTCGTTGAGCTCGTTCCAACAAGAGGTCAAAGCCTATGTTTTTGAGACAAAAAATGAAAAAACTTAGTTATTCAAGAATTGTTTTTGCAAGTGTCGTCCACTTTTCATGATAGGTAAAGGGTTAAGTTATTTTCTAACATTTTTGGGACATAATGTTCGATCGACCGACCACTAAAACGCACATAGAACGCACATAGAATGTATCTATGTGCCTGTTATGATAGCCCGTAGCGCTACCGGAAACGAGTCGTCTATATGATACGGAATCAGAATGAGTCGCCGAAATGATACGAAATCGGAACACATTATGTGATACTTACCGTTTCTCGTGGTTTTCAGGCCAAAATCTATATGATTGTTAGATAAAAATTGTGATCTTCTAAAATCAAATAGTCGGCTCCAGAACATTATAGCTAAATTAAATTTTGTCAATGTCATAACATATTTATTTATTTATTGGTGTTTAATGTCACTTATTTCTGCACAATGGCTAACCATGACCGTGACAGTTTTACGGGTGGAGGAAGCCGGAGTACCCGTAGAGAACCACCGAGCAACGGCGAGCAGCTGTCAGCTCCCCAACATACTAACTCCACACAAGCATGGTTAGCATTGGTTGAAGACAGGTGCACCATCGACGTGCAGTAAGCCTTAGTACACAGCGTCACCGTGCCCCCACGTGGACAATGGGGGTGAAGTGTCTTGCCCAAGGACACAACGCGGATGCGTGGGATTCGAACCGAGGACCTCTCGGCTTGCAGCCTGCACCTCTACCAACTGAGCCACCACGCCCCCCCCCCCCCCCAATGTCATAACAGATCCGACCCGTTTCACACTACATTGCGAGTCACTGTCAGATCCGATCATTATAGGCGATACTCTCTCTCTTCTGTTAATTCAGGTACTATTTGGACTGTCCGATCATGGAGCGACGTATTCATTCATTGACGTTAACCGCCCCGCTACTAATTTGGATGCTAGAATGATTTGAATTATAGTAGAACCGACTTTGAAACGTTTAATAAACTGATTAGGGAAACCCATTCGGAAACCATTATTGTAGACCAAAATAGTCTTGAGGACGCGGTTAAATGCTTTACGAAAATATACTTCAAATAGCCGAAAAATGCATACCGAGCCATCGTGCACAAGTACGTGAAAACGACAATCTTGGTTTGACAGTGCCATACGACGGACAATTCGACAAAGGGACAGAACTCTTAGAAAAGCTCTCAAATTTGATTGTCCTGTTCTTTGGCAAAATTATAAGACCCTTTGAAATACAGCAAATAAAATGAAAAAAAATGCGAAAAAACGATATTTAGAATCTATGGATGAGACACTCACATCTCGTTCGAATCTCAAGATATTCTGGCACGAAGTGAAACGATTCCTTCATAACTTTATTGAAAGCTCTGAGATACCTCCATTTATTAATAATTCAGACACCGATCCAATAATTATAGATGATAACGCCAGAAAGGCTCAATACCTTAACTTATTATTTATTTATTGGTGTTTAAGGTCACATACTTATGCACAATGGCTAATGATGACCGTAACAGTTTTACGGGTGGAGGAAGCCGGAGTACCCGGAGAGAACCACCGAGCAACGACGAGCAGCTGCCAGCTCCCCAACATCGTAACTCCGTACTGCAGCACAGGCAGGGTTAGATTGGTTGAAGACATGCGCACCATCGACGTGCAGTACGCCTTAGTACACGGCGTCATCGTGCCCCCATGTGGACAATCCGGGTTAAGTGCCTTGCTCAAGGACACAACGCGGAGTCCGAATCGATCGCCCAGGCGGTCACCCATTCGAGGTCTAACCGGGCTCGACGTAGCTTAACTTCGGTGATCGGACGAGAACCGGTTACCGCAACGCCACCGCGCCCCCTCAACACCTTAATCAAATGTATTGGAAAAAAAACAGCAATGATCACAATCTTCCCCAATTTGTTCTATAGTGTGAACAATCTTTCTTGTATTAATTTTACAGAAGAAGATATCATAAACATTATTATTTTTCTTCGATTGAAAAAGGCATGCGGCCACGGCGGAATTGGCGTTGGCCGTACTTCGTTGGATGAATTCCAGAAATTCGCTTTGCGATTTCAAAACTAGGTAGTTTATATGCGGATTCTGTTCAGGACATCGGGGGTGAAAGAGTAACAGTACGGCCACCGTTACGGCTGCACTGTATATCGATAAACCGATATATACCGGATTTCAAACCAATATCGATTGAATACCGATGTAATTACAAAAATATCGGTTTATCGTCATTATTTATTTACCCACAATTTAATTTTCAAGATGTCTTGAGTTTTTAACTGTAGCCCCGAATGAATAATATAATCCCTTTATCCAATGAATTGTTTGCTTGTGCCCTCGTAATATACAAATTCAGCAGTTGAAAAAATAATTTTCAAAAATTTTAACAAAACTATATCATGTGATCCCTCATTGGAACGAGCTCGATGAGCTCTTTCCAATGAGGGATCACATGATATAGTTTTGTTGAAATCTTTGGGGAAAATCTGATAAATAATAAATTTTGATATCGTCTGCGTTGGTTAAAGGTTTTTCGAACAGGATCATCAAGGCATGCTAATTCGTTCCGACAGTGATGCCTCGAGTGTCGATTGTAGTACTTGTGTCCGTATATCTGAACAGTTTTCGATATACCGGTATATCGCGGTAGTTTTTTGAATACCGATAGCGGTATTCAGTTTTGAATATCGTGCAGCCCAAGCCGCCATTTACGGGTCACTATCTACGGGTGGGCAATATTTCCATAGACGCACTAATATAAGATTCAAAACACTAATTATAGGAATAATCATCAAAAATTAAATTAATGAAGCACCGGGTACAACCTGGTGCTTCATTAATTAAACATTTGCTGATGATAAAGTTTATTACCTGGTAAACGCATGCGTGGACATCACTGCCAATGCGTGGATTACGACCAGTGCCCGGTGACTGTACTGTAAACACGAACTCTGGAAATGCAAACGTATAATAAATAAATTAATTTGGGTGTTAAAGACACTGATGAAATCAAGTACATTGCAGGAACTTCCATTGATCACGCATAGAAATATGTCTCACCAGCAGCCATCTTGGGGACGTGGAGTTGTTATATCAATAAACAGCGATCAACAAATAAAAAAAGAAGCCAGACAAAAATCAGAGACCAAGATTTCCGCATGAACATCAGACGCATACTCACTGGCCAAACAAAGAAGAAAGGCAAGGAAAAAAACGAACGGCGTTAACTGAATACCGAGGCCTCTTCCTAGGGTCCTGCGAATATTCGAGATTTGTTTCGATATCGATACCATGCGTATGCTTCGAGATCGATTCCGAATCAGTCTCAGGATTCGATTTTTTCGAATCTCTCGTACTAACTTCAATTTGTTACATTTCCAACAAAAATAGGATAAAACTGTCATTAGAAAATTCATTCATGTAGGCTCAATTCCTATTTATTTGAGTAATTGACAATGTTTAATTGTTAGGTAAGGTGTGAATTTGGCCCAGAACATTATCCATAGTTTTGGTTTTTGAAGGCTTAACTTGTTACTTTTCACGTTCTTAAGAACGTGAATAGTAACAAGGTAGGCCTTCAAATACTAAAACTATGGACAATAGGCCTAGCTGTTTCAGCGACGGTGCAACAGAGAATATTTAGTTATTGGTGTTTAAGGTGTTCACTCCGTCGCCTAAGGGTCATCACAGTGTTCCGTAACTTCCGTTTGATGCAATATGAAATAACTTATCTTTTAAGATTCGATTCGGGATCGATTCGATGTCGATATCAGAGACACGATGCGATTCGAGATTCGATTCGAAAAGAAATTTGTGATTCGCATATCCCTACCTCTTCCCTTCTTTAACGCGCCCGGACCTGTTGTAAAATTCTTAAATCTACAGTAAAAGAGGATCGAAAGGGGCTTGCCCCATACCGTCCCTGCGCGCCTTCGGAGCGCGAAACCATTTGATCATCATAAAAATTTCTTGGTGTTCAGTATCCCGACGCCTCGCAATTGCGACCGCTTTTTAAAGAACATACTTTGAAGTCTGTGGAAAATGAATATGCTAATGGTGTGCACATTTTTCGAGGGTGTACAAAATGAAAATTTACAACATATTTAAGTTATTATTGATAAAACACAAATGCCGAGAATCATATTTATTTATTTATTTATTAAGGGTTTAACGACACTTTAACAGCCAATGTTTTTTCGTGTCGGTGACAGTGTTACGGGTGGAAAAAGCCGGTGTACCCGAAGAGAACCACCGACAAATGACGAGCTGATGGTTGAAAATATGCGCACCATCAACGCGCAGTACGCCTTAGTACACGACGCCATCGTGCCCCCATGTGGACAATCGGGATTAAGTGCCTTGCTCAAGGACACAACGCGGGAGTCCGAATCGGTCGCTCAGACGGTCACCCATCCGGGCTCGACGTTGCTTAACTTCGGTGATCTGACGAGAACCGGTTACCGCAACGCCACCGCGCCCCAATGTCGAGATTAGAAAGTTAATACAATGTCACTAGTTTTCGTGTTATGTAAAGGAAGGCAGTGGGCGGAGTTATCGAGTTGATTTACTTGACATCATTTTAAGGGCGGGTGTGGGGGAGGCGCATATTGAGTTGATGCTATGTTACTAGTGTTCGTGCTTAGTAAACACCACGACATTGGATGAACTGAATGTTGTTATGCCATGACTAATTTTCCCGTCATCAAACGTCAAAGATTGGAAGCGTTATCCGGTTGGTTGTCCTGTCGCCGTCTTAGCAGTGGGGTAGATTGGGTTGCGACGTTTTTCGGATGCGTTCAAGCAATCCACATTAGATAGGAGTGGTTAACCCTTTACCCAACGCAGATGTATTCAAAATTTATTATTTTAAATATCATTTTTTTTAAATTTTTCAAAAAATTTCAATAAAACCATATCATGTGACCCCTCGTTGGGACGAGCTCATCGAGCTCGTTCCAACGAGGGGGTCACATGATATGATTTTGTTGAAATATTTTGAAAAATAATATTTTTTCAACTGCTGAATTTGCATATTACGCGGGCGGATGCGGGCGGATGCGGGCGATTCGTTGGGTAAAGGGTTAAACCACAGTCGCTGCCAATGTGACTGGTATGCAAATAACGGAAAGAGAAAATGGAATCAATCCACCTCTCTCTCTCTCTCTCTCTCTCTTCTCTCTCTCTCTCTCTCTCTCTCTCTCTCTCTCTCAGATTAAACCAACCTCACGACATTATGTGTTCACAAAATCAAAACACCTGCATGTATACTACGCCCGCCGTGGACCGGTCACCCTCCACTGGGCGGGCAGTATTTCCACGGACGCAGTAATATTAGATAGCTAACACTAATTACAACCGGGTGCTTCATTAATTAAAAGTTTGCTGATGATGCTTTTTATTACCTGGTAGACACATGCGTGGACATCACTGTCCACGCGTGAATTACGTTCAGTCTACGGCGACTGCACTGTAGCTTCCACAAGTCCACAAAACGGAAGTTGCAGTTTATCTCCGCTGGAGAGTGAATCAATATTTTCTCTTTATCTTTGATCTCTGTTATAATTCACATTATATTTGGAGATTTATTTTTCATTTTTAATAACTTAGACTGATGAAAATATTATTTGTATCCCTGCCATACGAAACTACGACATTTGTTCAGTTTTAAGTTTAGCTCATTTTATTCATTTTATTTGGGTTTAACGACACTTTAGACAGCCAGGGTCACCTCGTGTCGGACAGTCTTACGGGTGGAGGAATCCGGAGTACGGAGTACCGGAAAGAACCACCGAACAGCGGCGAGAAACTGTCAGACTCCCCAACATACTAATTCCACGCAAACAGGGTTAGCATTGATTGAAGACAAGTGCACCATCGACGTGCAGTTCGCCTCAGTACACAATACCACCGTACCCCCACGTGGGCAATTAGGATGAAGTATCTTGCCCAAGGAAACAATGCGGTTGCCGCAGGCGGGATTCGAACCGAGGACCTCTCGGCTTGCAGCTTGCATCTCAACCTTCTGAGCCACCGCACTCCTAAGTTCAGTTCAATAGAGCAATTTTAAAAGAGTTTGTCTCAATCAGACAGTATAGACTCTCTTCTTATTGATGATCGTGGTTCTAATTCAGATTACATTCCTATCGTTTTTTATATATATATATATATATATTTTGCGTGTCTTTGTATACTAACCTTAGAATAATATTTTTTCTTCAAAACACGAATTATTTATTGGTGTTTAACCCTTTACCTAACCTGAAAAGCAGACGACACTTGCAAAAATAATTATTGAATAACTAATTTTTTTCATTTTTTGTCTCAAAAACATAGGTTATGACATCTCGTTGGAACGAGCTCGACGAGCTCAATCCAACCAGGGGTCATAACCTATGTTTTTGAGACAAAAAATGAAAAAAATAATGAAAATTAATTAGCGATTTTTTAGAATAGCGCTGGCCGGTTTTGGCCGTTACGTTAGGTAAAGGGTTAAGGCCACATACGTATGTTCAATTGCTAATTGGGGCCATGAAAGTTTTGCGGGTTGAGGAAGACGGAGTAACAGGAGAGAAGCACAGAGCATCGACGAGCAACTGTCAGCTCCTCGACGAGCGACTGTCAGTATCTCAACATTCTAACTCTGCTCAAGCTCCGATCGGGGATCGAACTCGGGACCTCTTGCATAGAAGTCCAACCAGCTACCACTGAGCCACCGCGCTCCCCCTTCGGAACACGTAAAGCTCTAATGTGTTTTAGTTTTAAGATAGGGATATTACGCATTCGATACCCACATAGATGGGAGCGCGGTGGCTCAGTGGTAGACTGTTGTTGTTGGACTTCTGTGCTAGAGGTTCGGAGTTCGATCCCCGTCGGGGACGACCCGCGTTGTGTCATTGGGCAAGGCACTTTATCCCGGTTGCCTGCATGGGGGCACGATGGCACCGTGTACTAAGGCGTACTGCAAGTCGATGGTGCAAGTGTTTGCAAAAGCAGTAACCCTGCTTGAGCGAAGCTTGAAAAGAGTTAGAATGTTGAGGAGCTGACAGTTGCTCGTCGATGCGCGGTGGTTCTCTCCGGGTACTCCGGCTTCCTCCACCCGTAAAATTGTCACGGTCACGATTAGCCATTGTTCATAAGTAAGTGGCCTAAAACACAAATAAATAAATAAATATCCCACTTAGATCGCAGCGTTCCGGTAAAATCGACTACTCCTCGATCAGTGCGTTTGCACAAAAAAGGTTGCATGAACCCATAAAACTCAGCAAAGTTACCTTGAATTCAATTGTGGAATATAGGACATACACCGGGTATCGCATCAAGACCTTCAAAATCTACATAAATTTTTACTAATATCAATAACAGCAAACTGTACTGTGATCTCAAAAGCGACCTCTTTCGTGATCCTAGGTTCTACTGCCTGGTTGGGATGACTGCAGACTGAGAATAGCGACCGAAATTCTCTGGCTGTTTTTTTTTATCATACTACTCTATTACTCTATGGTCAAACATTTCATTTTAGAATGCCCCAAATAATGGAAAAATGGGATGGAAACATGAAGGATAAGTTGATGGGGATAACATGACGGAAAGAGTCAATTTTTATGGTTAAGGAGATTGATAAAGCCCTGATGGGAGGGATTATGAAACACTTTTTGACTGAATGCTGGGAGATTAGGAGGGAGAGTGGGGGTAGAATATTCCGTGGAGGACAGGGTTAATGTGTGCCTCCTCCTTAGACCGCGACAAATCAGCGGAAGGTCAACGAATTATAATTATTATTATTATTATTAATCAATTAAACTTCTCCAAACAGAGGACTGCACTCAAACAGCGAAATATTCTCCAGGATGGTTCTATGTTCGGCGCGTTTTATCAAACCCGGGTTGCATTGGCCCATGAAACCGTTAATCTGCCTTGATTTCAATCCCCAACTCCAGCCATAATTCACCACAATTACCACACATGACATTGTCACGGACTTGAGTTTCAGGAACAGCTTAACTGATTCCATAATCAAATATCAACAACACGAACATACGGTTGATGGTCGATGAATTAACAACATGTAGCAGAGGACTGCATAAAAAACACAGTATTTCGCAGCCAGCTGTTTACAGTGAGAAAGAATTTAACGAGCGGGGGGGGGGGGGGGCGTCCTACATTCGCCATAGCCTAATAGTTCGAGTTACATTGAGCAAATAATGTCGGTTGCCTTCGTTCCGAAATCGAGTAATAAAAGGAAATGCTGTGCACGAAATGCAGTTTCTTGTACATCATTTACTTTCTTGGGTTGTAAAACGATGACAGAAAACATTCTTCAATATCAAAGTCCTGGTGTATTCATCCTGCCCTGAATACCTGAAGCCAACGTCCCGCACTACAATTTCGCACTTTTTCACAAGGGTAAAATTCTAAACCTAGGCCATATGTAGAAACTAATGCCATGTTAATTGGAGATATATTTTTAGTATAAGATATATGATTACATCAGGCTAATTGTTAGACAAGAGAATTTGAAGTTTTGGTCACAAAGTTGGAGTCTGTTGCATAGGGGTAAATTACCAGAGGATTTATGGGAAACAGGGGTTTAGAGAAATTGACTATTTTTTAAAATGTCATTTTTACACGGAGTTGTTACCAAAATTCTGCTTTTGATGCTGCTGGGTGCCTGAAAATGACTGGAACCGGCATTTTTTTCAGGCAGTTTGGCATTTTGAAGCCTTGCATTTGACAATAAATTATTTCACTTATATTCAGATTGTTTATTTCTACTTAGTCAGATAGTGTTATATGCTTTGGAGTGGATTTGGAAAATGTAATGCATGTATGGGTCAGATAACTAAGTTAAAGTTAGAAAAAATTCGCATTTGAAGAGAGTACATGGCATGTCATTTTTGGAAATGCCTAGAAAACTGTGATGCGGAACCTAATCGAGTTGAAACGTTTGTTTTAAAATGCACAAATGTTTGGGAATTTCGCTTCTATGCCAGTGTGTTCTGACGATTATTTTATGCTAATAAATAAAGGCGATAAACTTCTTCAAGTGACGGATAAACACAGGACGACACGCGTGTGTGAATGGGTTAATCGATATGGGCACGAGTGCCAGCGCGAAAGGATAGAACGAGAGGCCGCAGGTCTCGAGTTTTATCCTTCCGCGATGGCACAAGTGCCATATCGATTAACCCACTCATACACGCGTGTCGTTCTGTGTTTATTACACGCCTTCGCGTCTATAAAAAAAATAATTATTAGAATGGCACTCAACAATTCATTTTACAACTATCATCAAAAAGAACACATTTTATCGCCAACCGAATTTGCGAGGGGGAACCCGTGTTACTATTTCGTCCGCTGAGTTCCAATTTGTCCTACTGGCACATAGAACACACTGGAACTCAGGTGACGCTTTTTAGTTATCGCCAGCGATTCAAATTGCAATTGCGGTGCACGATTTGTAGAAAATTCCAGTGAAATTTCGCTTCTATTTAAAAATATGTGCGGAACGGATTTTCATTTTCCGCTTGGTTTAGTGATGCTGTAGATGGGGATTTCATAGAACAGGCGTGTGATAACTTTCTATAATGAGTTAGTTACTGGTTTTACGTTTTGTTTTCGCCGTATAGAAAAGGTCGTCAATGATTCTGAATAAATAATAACAAGTTTTTCCAATGACATAATTTGAGACGTCACCTTGGAAAGTTGTTTTTACATTTTCACACAAAGATTCGTTGTTGGCGCCCTAAAACAAGTAAACTTCCAGTTGATAAATAGTGTTGAATATTTAATATTTTCACAACAAAGTGCATTATTTGAGATTTATGTTAGGTGTAGTGACACAGTGTGATTAATATACGGCTTCATTTTTTGAACTGTCACATCATATGACTTTTATGTAATGTGTAATTTGTTGTCATCTGATCTATTAAACCCACGTATGTTTTTGTATATCATGTTATATTTACAGGTCTATTGTTATTCATGTTTCGTTGTTCAAGCAGTAAGGAAGCTTCTTTTCTGGCACATCAATAGACACGGTAAGTAATCTAGGTAATTGCGCACTGCTAAGCTTCGAAATTCCATTAGTTCGAACTCATCCTCTCATTTTTCAAAGTAATTAACCTTTTTAATAAATTTTAAAATTGTTTTTATTCTTTTATTTCCTAATTTAAATCCATTATTTCAATTCGTAACTAACAATGATATGTTTTACTTTCGACAGTTTTTATTTCCTAATTAAAATCCATCATTTTAATTCGTAACTAACAATGATATGTTTTACTTTCGACAGTTTTGTTGCCACGATAAAGACTTAGCTGTTAATGTAACTATATATATATGTATATTTGTATATAATGTATTACGGTAATGCCTTATCTTGGCACAGTTGACAATTCTCCCATTTTAAACGAATGGGCTTTAAGCTTGCTGTCGAATCCCGTCACTTAATATCTCCATTTACAATATTTCGGTGTACACCATTGTTCGTAAGAGTATCATATTTATGTAAGGATTAAGCTCTACATTTCCAAATAAAAATATTGTTTAGACTAAAAATTCATGATTGTGGAAATGTGTCAATATGCAGGAACGTCGCTCAAGAATTTTCATCCGGCACAGAAACCGGATATAAGCACGGCTCTGATTTGTCTTTCACAAGGTTTTTGAACCGCTTCGGCACGTAGACCATATATTAGCACGGTTGAGATTGGTCTTTCACGAGATTTTGAAAGCGATTTCCTTTACTCAACGCAGACGATATGAAAATTAATTATTTTAAATATAATGTTTTTAAATTTTTCAAAAAAATTCAACAAAACCATATCATGTGACCCCCTCGTTGGAACGAGCTCGTTCCAACGAGGGGTCACATGATATGGTTTTGTTGAACTTTTTTGAAAAAGTTCGTTCCAACGAGGGGTCACATGATATGGTTTTATTGAATTTTTTGAAAAATAATATTTTTTCAACTGCTGAATTTGCATATTACGCTTGCGGATGCGGGCGATTCGTTAGGTAAAGGGTTAAGCACCAATAAATAAATAAATAAATAAATAAATAAATAAATAAATAAATAAATAAATAAATAAATAGTCGAAATCATCCCAAAGATTCGATTCAAGTTGAACTAATTCGGAAATTATCGAATAGTAGACACGTCTTCACAATCCTACCAAGCGTTTCCAATTGAACTCTTCGTCTGTCATCAGGTCTCCTGTGGGGGCGCGGGGGCTCAGTAGGTAGAGGCGCAGGCTGCAATCCTAGAGGTCCTCGGTTCGAATCCCACCTGCGACAACCGCGTTGTGTCCTTGGGTAAGACAGGTCACCCCCATTGCCCATGTGGTGGCACGGTGACGCTGTGCACTAAGGCGTACTGCACGTCGATGGTGCACCTGTCTTCAACCAATGCTAACCCTGCTTATGCGGGGTTAGTATGTTGGGGAGCTGACAGTTGCTCGCCGTTGCTCTGTGGTTCTCTCCGGGTACTCCGGCTTCCTCCACCCGTAAAACTGTCGTGGTCATGATCAGCCATTGTGCAGAAATATGTGACCCTAAAAACACCAATAAATATAAATAAATAAATATCAGGTCTCCTATAAAGGAGGCCTGGTGACAGAAGAAGAGTTTAATGAGATTCTATATCCGAAATTACTTTGATTTCGTTCTGGAATATTCCGGTTTTCTTTTCTTTTCTTCGTTTTCGGTTGACTTGCCTAAATAGATGAGTCGTGTTAACGACAAGACAGTGAAAACTGGCAATACCGAAGATACCGTTGTAAGAAGGTGCAATATTTCCAACCCGAAAAGCCGTGAGGATCGATTCGATATTCGATTAAATTTTAAAACCTCTGCCTGATTCGATTCGAATCGAAATTTGTGCAGGATCCAACTAGGTAATACTATTTATAAAAGTATGGCCATTGCCCTGTGTTCTTCTTGAATTAGTAGAAAAAGGCCGAACCGGTGGAGTTCGGAATCCACCAGCAAAATGGATCCAAATATATGTATGTTTGTATATAATGTATTACGGTAATGCCTTATCTTGGCACAGTTGACAATTCTCCCATTTTAAACGAATGGGCTTTAAGCTTGCTGTCGAATCCCGTCACTTAATATCTTCATTTACAATATTTCTGTGTACACCATTGTTCGTAAGAGTATCATATTTATGTAAGGATTAAGCTCTACATTTCCAAATAAAAATATTGTTTAGACTAAAAATTCATGATTGTGGAAATGTGTCAATATGCAGGAACGTCGCTCAAGAATTTTCATCCGCTTGCGGCGCAGAAACCGGATATAAGTACGGCTCTGATTTGTCTTTCACAAGGTTTTTGAACCGCTTCGGCACATAGACCATATATTAGCACGGCTCAGATTGGTCTTTCACAAGGTTTTTGAAAGCGATTTTTTTAATGACAGTTAAGTCGAAAACGGGACGTTGACAGTTGCCATCTACATGTTTAATGTATCAAAGTACAAAATTTGTTTTCTCTCTGTGTGTTTTATTTTAAATTCAATTTTTACTTTCTCTTTTCCTATTTTTAATTTTGCTTTCTCAATTTTCTTTTTTCCTGTTTTTTTTCAACTTTATATTTGTTTGTTTAACAAAAACAAGTTTGTAACGGTGAAATGTATTTGATTACTTCACTTGTCATGCCAACGAATTCATACTTCAAAAAGTGGCATTACAGTACTGTGGTCACAAAAGCCGATGGACAATTCCGAGCGGATCGCGACTGGGTCGCGATCCGATCGGAATTATCCTTCCGCTTTTCTGCCTACAGCCCTATAGAATTTCACCCATTAGTGAAAACATGCAAAAATACTGAAACTGAGATGCTGATTTCGTTCCATTTCTTAATCCGTCTCGATTTTGCAAAATTTTATTTGTAAAATCTCCAGTCATTTGTGTACAAGTGCTTTGCTAGGCGATCGCGATTCAATCGAGAAAAATGCCACTTTGTGTTCTTAGTACTGTACGTTAGCGTTTATAGTTCTACCGAAAAGAACATAATTCAACAACTGTTGTTTTGATCTGTATAAGAACTGGGACGTGATTTATCAATATTCCAAAAGGAAGCTTCCATATCTTTTTCAAACTAAGTGTAAAATGAGTTTCTTTCCTTCCAAGGCAGAGCTAACGATTCATAATATCGGAGTATTTGACTGCTTCGTGAGTTAAAATTCAAAAGAAAAATGACAGAGAGTGGTGGCCGAGTGGATAAGTGCGCTGGTCTCTCATGCCAGAGGTCTCGAGATTGATCCGAACACTCTCTGTCAGCATCAATTATGGGGTTGATGCTATCACAGCGTATCATCCTATCGGGTGAGGACGTAAAATGGCTGTCCTCTGTGCGGAGAGAGACATACTCGTGCAGACTAAAGATCCCTTCGTAGTATTCAAGAAGAGCGAGGCCACGAAGTTGCCGCTACGAAGGTCATCACACACACCTACGCCATTGGGCCAAGGAGAGGCGTCAATATAAGCTGCATAACTGGTTCGCCAATCCTTGTAAAACAAATAAGATTAAATAAAAAAAAGGAAAAATTATAAAACTTACTTAGTGCCACTGGCAATTTGTGTAGATGTGTTTGGTCGATTCGTAAGATTTATACATCATTATATAGTTTGTTTAGGCCTAAAAGAGTTAGAAATCTGTTTCTAAAGCCCTCCCACATGGTCATTTTGGCAGCCGGATCCTCTCTTTTTATAACCAATGCAAACTTGAAATATTAAAAATGAAATGGTTTGTGTCTGATATTTTACCCAAGTTAATAAAATTGATACATTTGACCCTTGAGTACAACAAGGCTTTGCAATACATTAGTATTACAAAGCCTTCTTGCCCTCAAGGGACGAAATACACCACCACCAATGTTATTTTGTATATTATGAGGCCTAGAGCATAAAACAAACCAAGAATTTGAACTTTTGATGGCAAAGAAATAATTACAAAAATAAACTAAATACAACGCTCGTCCGTACGCAATTTTACACAAAAAACATGGCCTGAGAAACAGAAGATCTAATTTGTGGGGCCTTAACTGTTCATCTTACTCGACAAATAGATGAAACCTGTCAACACAATTCTTGATAAATTAAAAACCTGCATTTCTGTCCTCAAAAAGCATAGCTCTTCCTGGTGGGAATCAAAAACATATAATTTTCTAATTTTGCATCGATAATTTCTGCTAAAACTTAACGGTCGTGACTCCCCTCCTTCTCCAATATTGAGAAAAGGCCCCCTCCTTCTATCTTGGAGAGAGTTTAAAAACTATTTGTTTAAAATACTTTCCTTGTCACCAGCTGAATTTGTGGAAATTTTAGCTCGAATGGGCCATAGTGTATAAGTAAGTTAAAATTCGATAGAGATCCAAAGTGCTTGTAAATCCTTGCCGTACATTACAAAAATGATAATACAGTAAAGACGATCCTGTGTGTTATGATATTTCATTCTGGAAAAATTAGGGTGCATGGTGCTCGTTTGTTAGAGAATAGACTTCAGATCGAAAGTTCATGGGTTCGATCCTGACCAGAGTTATTTGCGGTGCACACTACACCACCGTGATACGTCTAAGCATACTTCGCCACGGTGATCCCACGTGGGCAAATTGGAATAAGTGCCTTGCTCTCTGCAAGGCACTTATTCCAATTTGCCCACGAAGGCTCACGGTGGCGTAGTGTGCGTAGACGTACTGCTCCTCGACAGCAGAATGCCTTCAATGTTGCTAACCCTCTTTGTGCAAGGTTAGTAAGTCAGTATCAGTTCTTTATTTCACAAACCATTATTATGGTACATGAGATTTTCATATGATTTTACAAAATTAATATATGTAAACAGTGTGCGCAGATGAGGATACTAAGTGTATGTTTATGGTCTCGAATAACTCAGGAAATCAAGTGGGTTTCTATGTTCCGGCCAAAACGCCCGAAGTCACCTTACCTGAAATGAACAGGGATAAGCCACAGGCACTTCGCCTCCCTGCTCGGAAAATAGGTAAGGTGAGAGTTGGCGCGAAATAGCATTAACTAGAATGACTTTCTTCAATGGGGAACGTGATGAGTGGGTGGATGTGTATAGGGGCGCACTAAGTTTATGTTTAATACATAAACAAGGCTATGTTGTTGGGAACTGCTAGGGCAAAAACGAAAACCATTTGATTTATGAGAACTGCGAAACAAAAGTAAAGTGTGTTGTGTGGTGTTGTCTGTGCTTGTCGAGATATCGGTTCCTTCGATATAGGCAGGACGTTGGTTACTCAATGCGGTGGTTCTCGATTTGCCGGCTCCTATTGTTTTCAAAGTAGGAATCAGTGACGCATGTTAATTGTTAAAGCAACATTTTTGGGGAAGATAAAGACAGGTTACTGTTATAGTCTAGTTTTAATAAGTATAATAAATTGTACGAAGAGACTTCATTGATAAAGATTTCATTAAAATATACAGACATACGGCCATAGAATAATGAATACAGTTAAAAGAAGAAGTCCTGTCATGAAATGTGCACAAATAGCACGTCGATCTGCGTGTTAACCTTCGCGTTATAACCATAGTAAGACTATCAAATAGTAGCCCAGAGGTCCATTGGCCGAAACATTGCCTGTGTGTACTATGAGTAACCAGGAGAACCTGCCGTGCTTTGGATGCCATTCGATATGGCAACTGCGCGCAATTCTAACGGGCAGTTAAGCCTAGATAAGCGCACAATTCGTGACAGGATTTCTAGTTTTAACTGTACCTAGATTTTCAGAGGTTTTTTTTAAAAAAAACTGGAGCGGAGATGAGGATTTTATATTTTCTAAAAATAAAAAGATAAAATCAAAAAGATAAGATTTGAAAAACCAAAAGAGTTCAACTGATACACGAATTCTCTTCAACACGTGAATTAGTCCAGCACACCATACCTTGTCGAAAGTCTAGCTGACATCACAGAATTCACCCTATTCTCTTTGTCTTCATCAATCTCCTGATAGAAATCATCATATAAGTCAGTTGGAGGACATTTGAATTGCCAGGTGTAATATTAGTTGTCTTCAGTGGATGTACCCAAACGATTTGCCGAAAAGTCATGGCAAGCATATTTCATTATTCTATGTTTAATATTGAGTTAGTGGTAGGAAATAGGTATGTAGTATCGGGACCGAATAGACAAGGAGAGAAAGACACGGAGAGGGGAACGGTGAAAAAAATTAGGACATCAGAAGAAGGGAAATAGAAAATTTCTGCAAAGAAAAAGGTAGACGAAAGCAAGAGAAAATAGATTTATTATTTTCTAATCAACAAACTAAACAGTAAACAATCAAACAATAGAAACATATGATAAAAGATGAGAAGCGCCAAATATATCTTGTTAACATAACTTCTAAATAAGCAATAGAAATAGACAGAGACACAAGGAAAACCCAAGACTACACTAGTTGCACGTAATTTACAATAGCTTTTGCGGAAAACGTCTACATAGGCTGTGCCTGTTCGCTGAACCCTATTTCTACCAAACAAATAAAACATGTGTTTTAAGGAGGGACAAAAAGGAAACCCTGTAGAATATCGCCCATTGGGTGGAACAAGGAGCCATCTGCAATGCTAAAGCATTGTAGATGGCGCCTTGTGCCACTCATTGGACGATATTACGCACGTTTTGAGGTTGAAGTCCTCGAAAACATCTTGAATAGGTAGTTTTCTACTTTACAGCCTCATTATCACTGTTCTCTTTTCACAGGTCATCATGGCAGTTATTAAAGTATGGATACAAATATTCGTCGCTGTGATGGTTTTTCAATCAATAGGTATGTAACATATTAACATAATTATTGTACTGTGATCACGAAAGTGGTATTTTAGTCCATCGGAACACTATTTGAATGTGACTTAATCCGAACTGTGGGTCCCTAGTGGGTGGGAATGTTATACGTAAAACGGAGCAGAATTAATCCTTTTCTCAACGTTTTGGCCAAAAAAGCCAGCGCTATTCACAAAAATCGCCAATTAATTTTTATTATTTGTTTCATTTTTTGTCTCAAAAACATAGGTTATGACCCTCATTGGAACGAGCTCATCGAGCTCGTTCCAATGAGGGGTCATAACCTATGTTTTTTGAGACACAAAATAAAAAAAAAACAGTATTCAAGATTTTGTTTGCATATGTCGTTTGCTTTTCCTGTTAGATAAAGGGTTAAACCTGCATTTTATGATCTCTTTGTTTCGTGATCACTCGATTGCCCATTTGTTATCAAAACTGTGTTCGTGATCACCTAGCTGCGTCCGGAAGATTAGATCTCCAGGAAGTACTGAGTATTTGTTTTTTCGTCCTTAGGTCGGTTCCTGATCAAATGTCCACGCGGCACAATTTCACGTGAACTCGCACTTGCGGATGTGCGGTGGCTCATTGGATAACACATTGAATTTCAGACCGAAAGGTCGACGATTCTATTCTGACCCGCGCCATCATTCTACGTAGTGTCATTGGGCGATACATTTAATCAGGATTGCCCGAGTGCACGCGCAATGGCATCGTGTACTACAGTATACAGCACGTCGGTGGTACACATGTCTCCAACGAATGACAACCATGTTGAGCCAGATTTCGAGGTTAGAGAATTCAACGGTTACTTACCGATGACTGGTGCTTCCTTTTGGAAACTTTAACTTCCTCTGCCCATATGGCTATCAAATACAACCTGTTGAAAGTGCCATGAATTCCAAATAAACAACCAAAAATATTTTCCCTTGTGCTTGCTCTTCAATGACTATGCCAGCAGGTCTTCAGATTACTAAATTTGGGCACAACGGCAAATAAGAATCCAATATGTTGCGACATGAAGGGAGGGTAAAACGGTGGTATTTTTGCAGTCAGAGCATCTGTTTCATGTACGTTTCAAATATTTTCTCAGAAAAAAAACAGACGCCCAATATCTACAGCCTCTTGTTATAGGCATTCATCGGTATTATTGGCTCTCCTTATTGAGCTGAACATTTGCAGGGAGGGTTTCTTTGTTTTCCGTGTCAAGTCTAAATCTTATTTAAATGGACATGATGCACGACATTTAATAGGAAACGCCAGAAATATGAATATATTAAATCTCAAGCTTTGAGTGCATGTTCATATACATTTCGTGATGGAATGTGCTGAATATGGGTTTATCCGGAATAACGTTTTTCGCAGATTGGAGCTTGAAAATCAAAACTTCTCTGTGGTGAAAGTCGATGAAACATTCTTTTTCTTGATGAAAAGTAATGAACCCAAGCGGTGTAACATCATCTGTAGTATGATCCTGCTCTTCTTTAAACTACGCGAGTTGAAGCTCCATCAGCAGTAGTGATTGCCGTAAACGGTTAATTATATATGACTGGGGCGCGGTGGCTCAGCAAGTAGAGGTGCAGGCTGCAAGCCGAGAGGTCCTCGGTTCGAATCCCACCTGCGGCAACCGCGTTGTGTCCTTGGGCAAGACACTTCACCCCCATTGCCCATGTGGGGGCACGGTGACGCTGTGTACTAAAAGCGTACCGCCCGTTGATAGTGCACCTGTCTTCAACCAATGCTAACCCTGCTTGTGTCGAGTTAGTATGTTGGGGAGCTGACAGTTGCTCGCCGTTGCTCGGTGGTTCTCTCCGGGTACTCCGGCTTCCTCCACCCGTAAAACTGTCATGGTCATGATTAGCCATTGTGCAGAAATATATGACCTTAAACACCAATAAATAAATAAATAAATAATTATATATGACAAACTACGCCAACAATTAATACTATCATTGCCATGCAATATATTGATGTATTATCTTCACACTTATTGTTATTCTTATATGTATATCATGTAATCTGTCTGTTCATGGCGTTTTTGCTGAATAAACTTATCTTATCTTATCTTATACAGAGTTCGCCAGTGAAGAGTAACCTGCATCGAAAGTGTCGTATACGACACTGTCGATGCAGATTACTTTTCTGGCGAACTCTGGTTCTTCTAAACTTATTTAGTTGCTTGCGTCGACAGGTAGGCCTATACTGTATTGCCATGTGAATTGGCGTAACTTGACCAAACTCTGACCAAAACACCCCCAAAACCTTCTTTAATTTTCAAACACCATATAATTTGGGCCTAATTACATTATTTGGGCAGCGCGTTCACCGGCGCTATTCTGGGAGAATGTAAATGCTTGCACAGTGCCGTCATTAATTATTAGAAAGCTCTCACAGAACGCTTTCCCATGCCCAATGGCTACGGCGTGTTCCCAAAATGCAGAGATAACTAGCGAAAAGTATTTTGACCAACATCTTTCACACTATTGTTTTTTGTGGTATTGAAGAATTTAGAGTATTGTGTGGGGAAGTAGCTTGTGCATTGTGATGCGCTATTTACATACAGTGCGAATGCCTTCGTCAATGTGGCACGAGTGCCAGCGCGGTAGTATGGAACGAGAGGTGCAGCCTCGAGTTCTATATTTCCACGATGGCGTGAGTGCCATTTTGACGAACGTATTCACACACCGTGGCCGTCTGTGTTTATTACACACCCACATGACATAGAATCCATTAATTGAAAAATTCGAACATCACACACAGAGAATTTCAACTTTGAAACTCTTTATTTATTGATCGTCTGCTTGACATGGAAACAAAAACAATCTCGGGTGTGATTTGCAAACACGAACGACAGATCGATAAGTTAATAGAATAATATAAATGAAGTCCAAATAGGTTATTTATTCACATTTTTTAAGAAATCAGCTCCGTTATCTGAGAGATATTCACTTCAAAGTCAGAACTTGAATGTGATAAAATCACTCTCCATTTATAGAATAAGTTTAGTTTCGTAACTTTTGGTAGATTTGAACAAAAATATTTCCAATTGTTACCGCAGCTTCCGAATTGATCTAGGCCACAAAACGATGTTTCTCAATTGGTTGATTACGAGAATGCAGTGGCGTTAATTCTTTTGGTGGATCTTTGGCGTACGGTGAAAAAATAGTCCGTCGACTTTTATCCATATGGAACATGTGTTCCGTACGGATTTGTAAATATGGAACGGGAGGAAAAGTAATAGGCATGCAATAAATACATGTACACAGAACGACACGCGTGTGTGAATGGGTTAGTCGATATTGCACGAGTGTCAGCGCGGAAGGATAGAACGAGAGGCCGCAAGTTTTATCTTTTCGAGGGGCACAAGTGCCATATAGATTAACCCATTCACACACGCGTATCGTTCTGTGTTTATTACACGCCTTCGCGTCTAAAAAAACAATTATTAGAAGGACACTCAGCAACTCATTTGACACTTATCAACAAAAAGAACACATTTTATCGCCAACCAGATTTGCGAGGGGAAACCGTGTTGCTATTTCTTCCCTGGAGTTCCAATGTGTTCTATTTGCCTACTGGCATACAGAACATATTGGAACTCGGGGGACGATTTTTAACTGTCGTTAGAGATTGAAATTGTAATTGCGGTGCACGATTTGTAGAAAAGTCCCGTGAAATTTCGCTTCTTTATAAATATAGTCCTACAACGATAAGACTGTATCAATGCATACAACATATTGCATCGCAAATCGACATGCGATACCGCTAAAATCACACCCTATGATAGTTTTATACATTTTAAATTTTGCTGCCGATAAAAATAATACGAACGATGGCCTTAAGAACGAATGTGCCGCTGCCTGCGAATCAAAAGATTAATTGTGTTTAGCCTAGCCTAAGCTTTACCCAACGAATCGCCCGCACCCGCCCGCGTAATATGCAAATTCTGCAGTTGAAAAAAATATTATTTTTCAAAAAATTTTAACAAAACCATATCATGTGACCCCTCGTTGGAACGAGCTCGTCGAGCTCGTTCCAACGAGGGGTCACATGATATGGTTTTGTTGAATTTTTTTGAAATATTTCAGAATATGATATTTAAAATAATAAATTTTGATATTGTCTGCGTTGGGTAAAGGGTTAAATTATTTGAGCCAAAAACCCAACAGAAGTCACTTAAATGGAACGAGAAACATTCAATTACGTTACAACCTAAGATTCGTTGTTTGTTGTTTATCCACAGTGTTCCCGTCAGGAAAATAGCCTCCGATAAAGAATAGATTGAGAAATATTAAATGACAGAAATTTAATGAAATAATTTTCAAATAAAAATCAACTGCTGTCACAAAAACAAATGTTTATCATTCTTCGTCCCCCAAGTCTGAACTCACGATTAGTCTCCGGTGCTTGATGAGCGGGTGCGTTAGGCCCTACCATTTTTAAAGAATGGGGTTATAATAACCTAAGGAAGAAGGATTCATTCATAAAATAAATAGTAATTAACGATAGCAGTATCGTCTCTACAGCTGACCCATGTGCTTAATGGGGTGATGAACATCTCAATCGAATACCAATTGAACTACTGACTCTTTAGAGTCCATGATACCAATAACAAATCTGGGTGTGGCCTAAAAATGGGGCTGATGCTGATGATAAATTGGATTTTTTTTTTTTATGGCTTAAAGTTTGGGCATGTATGTTTGATGAAATAGCGATGATATTAGGTACACAGTTTTTAAGTGACATAATATGATATAAATACGATGTCAGTATGTTCCAAATTGGGCTCGGGGTTATATATAAATAAAACGGTCTGTTGGTGATCCAATATGGTTTATTATGCCTCACGTTTGTAACATCTGCCGTGATTGGTTAATTTGACACCTTCTAAAAGTCATAGTACTGGAGTTTGGGGGCAAAACACGGGTACTATCGGAACATTTTTCCCTGGAGACAAGAGAACGAAGAAAATGTAAGCTCCACTTCCATTGATCAGCGTCGATTGGAATTTCTCAACACCAAACGCTGGCTCCGTGCTCGTTTAACTGTTTTCGTCACCGGTAGACACAATCTTACCTACAAATGGGCATCTTCAGTGGGTGTGTTTTCAGTTTTAACTGCAAACAATGAATTCAAAAGAATCAGAAATATTAAAAACTCACGTGTTGTTCACCACCTTAGTGAATCCTGAATATGAGTTATGATCTCAATCAATTATATTTCCACAAGTTTAGTAATCCCCGTCCTCACTGAACCTCCGCCTCAAGTTCACAATAAATTGTTTCACTCCTCTTAATTCTATCAACTGCCGTCGTCCGAGAAACATGAATTTATATTCCATTAATTTATACCACTTATCACACAAGCATTAACAATGAATTATAACATGAACAGCTGTAAACACTGGCGTTTGTTGATATAGAAACTCCCAAAGCGAAGGCACTTGTGACAAGTCATTTTCGAAGAGACGTCATTCGTTCGAAATGACGTCATGTTTTTGGATTCGACTACATTGTTGTTGCAAGACTGGTGTTTCTTTTCATGTTCTATCGATGCTTCAGGTTTTATTTCAGAAATCACACAAACTCAGGTACTATCGACCGATAGAACATGAAAAGAAACGTTCTAATATTATAATATACCAAATTTAGAACTTATTGATGGGTGTATACCATATTAGATCACAAACAGACCGTTTTATTTATATATCTCACCGAATGGTTTTCATTTTTGTTAAATTGACAAATGCAACGATTGAAGAGTGACAGATTTCGCACTTGTTCAAAGTAAAGTCATTGTCGTCTGATTCCTCTTTGATAGAAGAATAAACAAAGGGGAGATCACTCTGTTAACCGCGTATTGATCTCGAGATATGACTGTACTAAATATTTGAATTAGAGCTGCCCGTATTGAACAGTTGCACTCGTAAATGATGCAATATCCAAAACTAAGCAGCCTTGGGGAAATATATTGTTTGAATAAACTGAAATCTTGCATTATTGTTGAATATTCCAGAGGGTGATTTGATGACTTTTGGACCTAAAAAATTACAATTGGCTATTGGTGTGTTTTTTGTGGGAATTTCCTGAAAAATTTGTGCACGCGACCGGTACTTTCCTTCTTGTAAATTTTTTTTCTCTTTTATTTGTTGCATGACTCCCTATTTTCGGACCAGAAAGAGAAGAGTTGTCTGAATGGCTATACTTGACAAAGATATTTGAATTCCAAAATTAAATTGGTGCCTTCATATATTTTTTCGCCTGAATGTTATAATGCTGGCCTGTGGGAATATATTTAGTACTGTGATACCTCGAAAGACTGTGTTGTATACATGTTACAGTAAGGTTTTAAAACTAGGGAGAACTTGAAATCCATAGTAAGGCCGTGTAATATTTATTTTTCTCAAGGGTTCCAAAAAATATTTTAATGTTAATTGTCCCTATATCCCGATAAATTCTGTCTCTTGATTGGACAGAATGCCTTGGGCAAATAGCCAGGGAAAAGGGTGCACCCAACATCCAAGGTATATCAGAGCGTGCAACATCCAGGGTATAAACGCACGCGAACATCCGGGGTGTATGGTTTAAATGAAAGTTTTCCGCTTTTGCTCGCCTCGATATAAAAATCGAACCAAAAAACATGAAAATATTCATAAATGTCATCAGATTTCCGACAATTCGATCATATTTTGCTGTTATAAATTAAATAGTCGAATAATTAAAGGAAACAACTTGAGAAAAATAAAATAAGAGCAAGTATCGTCCCCTCAGTTGTAACGTGTTCTATGTGCCAGTAGGCACATAGAACACATTGGAACTCGGGGACGATATGTAAACAAAATACTGATCACCCGTTTCCTTAACAACCCAAGGGATGTAACTCTATATGTTGTCTTCTACGTTTGTAAAAACAAAACAGTTATTCACGATTTTGGTTCAACCATTTACGGAGCGTGAGAAACGCATCCACAAACCTTTCTCCACTATGTTTCTATTGTGTTTCAAACGCGACAAAAACGTTGTCTCCGTCAACATGTATGGTATATTGAGATTTAATACCTGGATGTCTCATTTAAAAACCGACATCCAGGTATTAAATCTCCATATACCATACATGTTGACGGAGATAACTTATATTGAAATCTCGAAATAAAAAAAATAAAAACTTTATCGAATTTCTAAGAATTTCTAGGAATGTTTGACACTAATTTCCATTCCTAAAACTTGTTTATATTATAAAGAAAATTATCACGTTTGGAATATTGCTGCTGATTCTTGTTCACCACGATGACCACTGAGTATACAAAATTTAAGTGATTTTAGGAAATCACTGTCAGTAATTGTCAGGCAAAATTTTCATGAAATACTTAAGGATGCTACAACTTATACAAAGTTTGCAGAATACTTCTCCAATCCAATAAAATTCACGGAAGTTTGTAGGATGTAAAGAATGTGTATAAATATAATGCTAGATGTTTTCTTTCCAGCAAGAGCACAAACAACGTGGTTTCATTGTCAACGAGAAGATCAGACGTGTTCAGCGTTGGGCACCTGTGCCTCATCAACTGGTGTTTGCACTTGTACTGCCGGCACAACTGAAGGCTATAATTGCAAAGGAGTTGGTGAGTATACGATATGAAAATACTTAAGCACCTTATCTTCATGAAATACTTAAGCACCTTATCTTCGTGAGCATCGATAAATGGGATTTATCGTTTGTGACGCCTCTCCGATAATTTTTTAAGTCGGGGCATTTTCGTCTCCATGGTGTCTCAGATATCGCTTCGGTCTTTCAAGTAATCATGTAATTTTTGCAAGACTAGACTTCGTACTCAGACCGATCTCTCACACACAGTCGGCCATACAAATAGAGATCTCTAGTACCGTATTTGGCCTTTTGAGGACACATTTTGACCCAATTTGGAGAATCGGTACTGTATATATTTTATTTATCCAGAAATAAATTTCAAAGAAGTCTTGAGTTTTTAATTATAATCCCGACTGAATAAGATTCCAACTACATCATCAAGACATGCCTTCGACGAAGGCATGCCTTGATAATGTAGTGGAACATTTGACCACTAGCAGGGGCGGCGAAACAGGGGGGGGGGTGGGGGTGGGGGGGCTTTAGCCTCTCCACTTTTTGGCCGGGCCATGTTTTTTTGTATGCATATATTTTAACACAACCAATGACTGGAGAAACAAGGGGCGGAGCCTCCCCCATATTCTCGCCAGCTATGTTTCTCTCGTACTGGTTCAGTTTCGATGGATTTCGGATCATTTTTTGCAGTAAGTGGCAGCAAACGCTAAAATGTATGCAGTCTGTTAAAAAAATCGGTTAACTGAAGTAGATCGTATCTTTCAGACATACAAGTACCGAATTCACCCCCAGACAAGCAAATCCACAGACAGTATAATTGCTGTAAACGTCCGGTAAAGCATACAAGTGAGGTCTATTTATCAGCTTTGGTCGTTACGACCAAAGCTGATAAATAGACTTCACTTGTATGCTTTACCGACGTTTTTAAATCTTTCAAATACATCCCCTGAAAAATCTCAAAATATCCACTCAAATGCATGGAAATGGGGGTTTTGAGACCCTGGTATTTAAATTTTTCATACCGACGACCATCCATCGACCGATCCAGCCCCCCCCCCCCCCCTCCCTCCCCCCCCCCCCCCCCACACACACACTTTGAAAATCGTTCCGCCGCCCCTGTCTCGGGACTTGAGCCATCATAGTCCGGAGAAATCAGGTTTATGCTCCTTCCCCAATTAACTTTACGGCGCCTCTGTGTATTTTATTGGTTGTACATTTTTGTTTGCGTGGCTTCATAAACTCCTAAATTGAGAAGGAGTGGAAGAAGTGGTGCCGTGGACGAATTCATTTCATTTTTACGAATATCCTGACATTAGCTAAATACAGTGTCGTGTATAGCTTGTTCTTCGGGGTGGAGCAAGACCATTGGCTTTTCCGAAAGAAATTAGTAATGTATTTCATCGCCGCCTGTCGTAAGTGACATGCGGCTACGCAGTGCACTTCTAAACTGTCCCCACGTCAGTTCGTTGGCCTAAGTCAATGTGCATGTGCTATGTAGTAATTTTAAGGCCCATCTCTTCCAAAACAATCTCCCAAATACATTTCTTTGTGGGCGTGGTGCTCTCTTGAAATAGCTGTTCATTACTTTGTCGATTGTCGACTTTTTCTGTCTGAAAGAATAAAGCGGACGTGACAACCGTTATTTATTACTGAATCGATAAAATCGGTTCATAACGAATGTCGAATATTAAACTGGGAATAGGTAACGGTTATCACGTTAGTAAGAACAAATACTATCAATCTGCTAGCCCATTTCCTCGGACATCCTCCTGACCAGAGCGAAATTAAAAAAGAAAAAAATTCAAAAGCAACATGAATATATTCTTGTCACGAAGCAATTCTAAAATTCATTTGACACCAAGAAGAAATAATGCACACAACCGTCACACGATTGTACCTTGTACCTGAATCTCACGCTGCTCGATTTCTCCACTGTGTCTTCAGTGCCCACGAATTACTCCTTATATTACTAAACGTACTCCACGGGTAATTGCAGTGCATTGTGAAACAACGAGCATTGCTTCTTTCCCCATCTGGGATCTTTCTCTCCTTCATTCACCCTTTCAGTGCTTCCAACATTACTCCATCTCGACTTTGTCGTTCAGTGTCTTTCCTTCTTCCTTTTGCTTCGTTCTCTTCTACAAAAAATTATTCCAGATTTCTACAAAGCAAAACAAAGTGTATAGCTGTCTAACCATATGTATATACTTATTTTGAAAGTTTACACGACGGATTGAGCGCGGTGGCTCAGTAGTAGACTGTTGGAACTTCTGTGCAAAAGTTCCCGAGTTCGATCTCCGTCCCGGACGACCCTCGTTGTGTCCTTGGGCAAGGCGCCGTATCTCGTTTGTCTACATGGGGGCACGATGACGCCGTGTACTAAGGCGTACTGCACGTCGATGGTCACTCGTCTTCAACTGCTGTAACCCTGCTTGAGCGGAGCTTGAACAGAGTTAGAATGTTGAGGAGCCGACAGTTGCTCGTCGATGTTCGGTGGTTCTCTCAGGGTACCCCGGCTATCCCCACCCGTAAACTGTCAATGTCACGATTAGCCATTGTGCATAAGCATGTGACCTTAAACACCAATAAATAAATAAATAAATAAATACACGACGGATTGTCTAAGCGACACTTCGCACATACGACTAATTGTCCAGGCTGCATATTGTCCATACGATTGTGTGTCTAATTGCCAATAGTCTATATTTGATGGCGTGGCGCAATGAATTGTCCTCTTCTTTCGAGCTAAATGAAATGGGGATTAGGCCTACAAAATTCAAAATATGTTTCTCATGCCCTCCCGCATGATCCTTGTGACTGCCGCATCCTCTTTTTATAACCAACCTTAAACTTTAAAAAAGTAAGAATTAAATGGTTTGTCTGATATTTTACCCAAGTTAACAAAACTAAAAAAATTGTCCCTTGGGTGCAAGAAGGCTTTGCAATGCATTGCAAAGCCTTCTTGCTCCCAAGGGACGAAATAAACTACTATCCATGCAATTCTGTTGATTATGAGGCCTAAAGGACAAAAAAACCCAGGAACATGAACTTTTGATGGCAAAGAAATAATTACAAAAATAAAAAATAAAATAAAAAAACGCCCAACCGCATGCAAGTTTACAAATAATGGCATGAGAAACGGAAGATCTATTTTGTGGGAACTTAATGACATTTTTTTTATCATTTCAGAATTTTTTAGGGTCTTAGAAATGTTCACCTAATGATCCGCTAGCTTACTAGATAAATAGCTTTTATAAAACAATGATCGGCATTGTCATGGGTCCGATTTTAACATACTGCATTGAAAAGACGCCATATCAACACTCTCTTGGTTTGATTTGTAGGGGTCGAGGTATAAAGGCCATTTACCAACCAGTCTGGTTGGTCCGGATCTCTGAGTCTCGTGGTAAATCGGTCGCTTTGTGTGCCAGAGGTCGACGGTTCGAACCCCGGCTCCCGCACTTATCTCTCCTCCTGTTACATTTGGGGGCTCGTCCGATCCTCAGCAGTAGGTGGCACTGCGGGTGTTTCGACCGCTCTGAGGGAGGAACCTAGGTGAGATTAACGTGTGGTGAATCTCAAAAGAAGGTAAAGTGTAGCGGTCGAAGTATAGATGCCACTTACCAACCATCCTGGTTGGTCCGGATCTCTTAGCCTTGTGGTAAATCGATCGCTTTGTGTGCCAGAGGTTGACGGTTCGAACTCCGGCTCCCGCACTTATCTCTCCTCCTGTTACAGATTAAATTTCATCTAGATCATGTTGACTCAGTGTCTTTTAGCCACAGGGTCGCATCGATTAAATGTCGCTAAGACCGAATGTCGTGCGGACTATCAGTCGTGAAGACAGAATGTCGTATCGACGAACTGCCGTGCAGACGATTTGAATGAAGAGGATCTGTCGTAGACGGCGCTGGTGGACGTAAAGACAGACATGATCAGCACATTTAATGAGTTTCTTTTAGTGAGCGTTACAGGACCGGACGATAATAACAAATATCGATTAAGATAATTAAACGATTATTGCGATATGATTAAATATCGCCTTCGTGAAAAATTACCGATCTGTAAAAGAAATTATCTCATTAATCCGTGCCACCAATTAATAACATATTATTGCACGCTAGTGATTTTATTTTCATAAAATACACGCTTTTTCTGAAAAAACCGAAGTGAACAATAATTTTTTTTGTATTGTCTTTGAACAATATAGATCACGTGCGCGAACTATTTAACTATTTCTTTTTTTACATTTGGGTTATTTTAGAAATAATTCGTGTTTTTAATATGTTTTGAGTAAACTGTAGGCATGCAATAAATACAGGACAGCGTACGCGTCCGAACTCTCATTTTTTACCGCACTCGATCGATTTCGGCGGAGGGATAATATTGAACAAGAAGCCGAAGGCTTCTTGTTCAATATTATCCCTCCGCCAAAGTCGATGAATATTTTTTTAGTAAACTTTAGGCGTGCAATTAATACAGAGCAGCATACGCGTTCGAGCTGTCATTTTTCACAGCACTCGATAGATTTGGGTGGAAGGATAATATTGAACACGAAGGCTTCGGCTTCTCGTTCAATATTATCCCTCCGCCAAATCGATCTCGTGCGATAAGGAATGAAATGACAGTTCGAACGCGAGTGCCCCTCTGTCCATATTACCATTCCATATTAGTAATATATCATAAGCCTCACGGGAAGTAATTTTAAGTAAATATACCGATGGTTTCCCGTGCGCAACTTACGAAAACAAAACTTGAAAACCGAACTTAATCTCTGTTTTCATTTATTTTATGAATAACACATACGTGTAACGTGTTATATCAGCAAAACGTTTATTTACACCTATCCACGTTTCTGCTGCGCCATACATTCAGTACCCTGTATGTTATTATTTGCGATTTTGCCTCTAGTTAACTTGAGTAAACTTGAGACAGAATATACGGGCAGTTAGATCAATGGTTTGGGAAAGCTAGCCAAAAATAAACAATACACTCTTTGTCTTATTTTAGAGATGTCAGTCGTTTCAGTTAATAAATCATGAAATATTATCACGCACCTATTAATGTAAAACACGTGATTTCCACTGTTCTGCCTGTGCGATAAAAATAAAGTTGTATCGCACACGTGGTGATACAAAACACGTTCGATTTAATTTTCAACGTAAACAGAGAAGGGCGTCCGTCTAAATAAATCACGTCATCATTCGTCGAATGCACCGGAGTCTAGATCGCTTGGAAATTCCAAGTTCCTCATTTAGGTTTGTTTACCTGGGATATTTAAACAATCAGATTCTCAAGTAAAAAAAAATCAGAATAACAAAAACATTCTGACAGCTTGTTCCTTTACAAATACTTTCCAAAACTGGTCATATAATGATGGAGTGTGCTAAACTTAGCTATTTATAAAGTTTTTTGTTGTGTTATTCCCGGCAGTTTAGTCAATTTGACATCCGAGCATCGTGACCGCGACACTGATCGCTGTCAACTGGTTTCGACCAATTGAATGCCGTAACAATTAAAAATGCAAATTAGGGTTGGTACCCAGCCTATTAACAGTGATGTCTTCTTGTCAACGAAGGAAAAGGAGCAATTATTACCTGCGTCGCCAGCGGCAGAGCAGGTCTAGTAACCGCTCGACTCCGTCCGTCCGTCCGTCCGTCTGTCCGTCCGTCCGAAACACTTCTTCCGTCAAAGTGTTCTTGGCTTCTATGAAAGGGAATGATTTTATATTTGGTCTGCTGCTTCATAATGATGAGTTGTATCGTGTATCTAATTTTCTGATCTGCCGTGCAGCCACTTCCTGTTTGCCGATACTTTGAAATTTGACTGTACTCACTGAACATTGAAATTTTTCGTCACACTTTTCTCGGCTTCTATGCAACGGATTCATTCAATATTTCACCCGGAGCTTGATAATGTTGAGTTTTATCATGTATGCAATAATCAGTTGCATGCAGCGACGCAGGTCCAGACCCGGTATTGGTCTTGTCAACTTTGAAAGTGCTTTCATTTCCATTTTCGTGTAGACTGGTTGTTATATGGGAGGTGTGTGATAAATACAGAGACGCACATACGTTTAAATGGGTTATGAATTATCGCACTCGATTTCTTTGGCCCAGGATTTCACTCGAGTGGGATAATACTTAACCCATTCAAACGTATGTGTGGTTCTGTATATTTATCGCAGATAAAATCTAGTTATCGTTGAAAGCAATATATCGATTAAGCTCTTGTCTCAATATGCAATAAACGATAACATTTTAATTATCGCCATTTGATTACAGTACATGGACAGTGGATTAAACTAAATCACCCGCGGAGTGGAGTTATCACCCAAGCTATAACTTTAAAATTTTGTACATATCGACAAAAAACACAAACAATGTGTCAGCCAATGGACCTCCGGGTTTAACCCGGAGGTCCATTGGCTGAAACTTTGCTTGTGCTGGTTATGCTTGGCAACAAATTTGCAATTATTGCTTGGATGGAATCTCCACTCTGCGGGTGATTTAATGATAATACACTCTCCACGTACTGTAAATATCGAGTTATCGCCCAGGCCCAATGGGTTACTGTGTTCAAGTGTTATATCAACATGTAAGCAATTATCAGCGAAGCCACAGAACACAATGATTTATCGTCGACATATAGATGACCTCCAACGAGTCCCCGGTTTATTTTGAGATTTTGAAAGGAGTTTATTTTGAAAGGAGTTCGCTAACTGAGGTATGTACTGAGCCTTTGACGAGGTCCAGTCCAAGTTTACCAGACGAGGTTCTTATAACCTTGGAAGACGTTGAAGATTCTTTTTACCCCTGGCACTTTCATTTATTTACAAATTAACTCATTTAATTTAAACCTCAAAAGACTAAATCTAACTTTGATCGACTTTTACTGCAACTTAACAGGTGCCGTGGCATGCTGTCTCAAGGGGGAAATTTGCGCGTTACATTCTATTAGGTTTTCAAGATATTTCGGTATTTAACCAAAACTCGGTAATTTTTTTTAATAACGAGTAAATACCGAGCTCATTTTAGTTTAATCGGTATACCGTGTCTCACGGTATTTCGAACAGTATCGAGGATAATCTTAATAAAAAATAAAAAAAACGTATGTACGTTTATAAAGAGTAATGCTCAGAATCCTTATCAGTTGTGTACGTATACAACAGAAATCCAAAATTTTACTACATGCAAAGCTATCAAATTATGTGGGAGGGTCGTTTCTGAATCGAACACAATAGGTGCACTGTACACTCCACTATTACAGTATTTATTCATTTAGTTATTAGGGTTTAACGACACATTAACAGCCAGGTCATATGATGTCGGTGACAGTTTTACGGGCGGAGGAAGCCGGAGTATCCGGAGAGAACCACCTAGCAACGACGAGCAGCTGTCAGCTCTCCAACATCGTAACTCTGAACTCCGCACCGCGGCACAGGCAGGGTTAGATTGGTTGAAGACATGCGCACCAGCGACGTGCAGTACACCGTAGTACACAGCGTCATCGTGTCCCCATGCAGGCAATCGGGGTTAAGTGCCTTGCCCAAGGACACAACGCGGGAGCACGAATCATTCGCTGAAATGGTCACCCATCCAACTGCTGACCGCGCTCGACGTTGCTTAGCTTCGGTGATCCGACGAGAACCGGTTACCGCGACGCCACCGCGCCCCAACTACTACAGAACGTGGAGAGTCTATTATCAATAAATCACCCGCAGAGTGGAGATTCCACCTAAACAATAATTGCAAATTTGTTGCAAAGCATAACAAGCACGGGCAAAGTTTCAACCAATGGACCTCCGGATTAAACCCGGAGGTCCATTAGCTGAAACATTGCTTCTGTTTTCTGTCCATATGTACAGAATTTGAAAGTTATACTTCGGGTTTTAATTCCACTCCGAGGGTAATTTATTTACAATCCACCCTCCACGTACTGTACAAGTTGGATTAACGATACAGATAACTGAGTGGACCAGAGTAAAAAAAATCTCCAATTAATTGTCAGTGGGGTACAACTGTACAGTTTGTACAACCGCTTGGAGATAAATTGAATGGATCCAAGGAAGGGAAGACTTATCCAGAAACGACTGTCATGGAACTTAGAATGGTTCTAAGCGCCATGGCAGTCGTTCCTATTTAAGTCTTGGCTGCCTATATAGGCAGCCATGGCTTGCCAAGACACTACTGTAAAAACACTTTATATTTGCTCTTCAGATTTCAGTTACATACAGCAATAAAAAATGTAAAAAAAAGTCGAGTCTCTGGATTTTGTAGAAATATAGGAAGTTACTGAAAGGCAATAAAAACGGCAAATGAAAGGATTCAATTGTAGTTAGTGACTACCCGAGAATAAAAACTTTTTTTTTCTTTTCCCCCTTAATTTGGGTATTTTGATATTAGTGTTCAAAGAAATGCAGCAAAAAGGTCTATTGTGATAATCTTTACGATGAGAACAACCAACGCGCTTTAGTCAACAGTGTACAAGTGCCACCTTAACCCTTTACCCAACGTAACGGTCAAAACCTGCCAGCGCTATTCACAAAAATCGCCAATTAATTTTCATTATTTTTTGTCTGAAAACCATAGGTTATGGCTCCTCTTTGGAACCAGCTCGTTGAAAAAATGCTCGTTGAAAAATAATGAAAATTAATTGGCGATGTTTGAGAATAATGCTGGCCGGTTTTGGATGTTACGTTGGGTAAAGGGTTGAGATGTCACGCAAGATTGTTTTTAGGATTTGTCCTTCTACGACATCTACGACATTTAAAGCCCAAAGCAAAGCCTTTTTGGGTCGATATTTAATCAATTTTCCCAACGGGCCGAAACATTTTTTTTGCTCTTTGGCGAAAATGTTACACATGGAGCAAAAAAATGTTTTTTTTTCAAACAGGCCCTGTGGCGACATTCGTAAAATATGAAATACAGTACGTGGAGAGTGTATTATCATTAAATCACCCGCAGAGTGGAGATTCCACCCAAGCAATAATTGCAGATTTGTTGCCAAGCATAACCAGCACAAGCAAAGACCCGGAGGTCCATTGGCTGAAACATTGTTTGTGTTTTTTGTCGATATGTACAAAATTTTAAAGTTATAGCTTGGGTGATAACTCCACTCCGCGGGTGATTTAGTTAAATCCACTCCCCATGTACTGTACGCCCCATTTTTTCTCAATACAGAGGTGCGTTGGTCTCATATAACGCTTCGTGTATTGTATTCTTACCATGGCATATGGGTCGGGCGCTGTGCCACAGTTGTAAGAGCAATGAACTTCAAATCGAAAGGTCGACGATTCGATCATGACCAGCTCTAACTACGTTGTGTCCTTGGGCACTTGCCCACGTTGGGGCACGATGGTGCTGTGTACTAAGGCATACTGCACTTCGATGGTGCATATGCCTCCAATGGCTGCTAGAACCGCTTGTACATAATTAGTATATTGGGGAGTCTCACGGCTATTCACCGCTGCTCGGTGGTTCTCTCCAGGTATTCCGGCTTCATCTACCCGTAAACCTGTATGACACGATGTTACACTGGTTGTTGAAAGCATCATTAAACCTCAGTAAACAAACAATACATATGCAGACCTGGCATTCTTAAAAATACAGGAGGGCTAAATATCGCTCCCCTCGCATGGCATGGGGGTGGGGGCGATTAGCCTTCCTCAAGCTAACAAAGGCTAAAAGTAGCAAGATTACTAGAAATGAATTCTGCCCAGTGAGCTTTGTACATTTTATTTGGTGCTGCTAACAAGGTAGTCTCTGTGAGACGGCTACACTGCACCTCTCACACCTCCCTCAAGGCCCGGAGATGTGGGAGGGGCAGTGTGGCCGTCTTACAGAGAACACTAACATAGTAGAGATCTGAAAAGATGTGGTTTTCAGGAATAGCCTGTTCTGGTAATCGTTATTTTCTAAGGCCAAAAGAGCTAGTTTTCGCCATCCTTAAGTTTTTTTAAGGCGAGCAGTGGGCGAGCGAGCGAATAAATCGCTCTCATGAAAAATGCCAGGCCTGCATATAGGTCACCACTGATATACATTAGTGTGGCTGTCATTCTGTGGCCGTGACCCCTCCCCCCCCCCCCAAAAAAAAAAAATCAAACGTAAACAATGGCCTGTCATAATAATCCACAAACGAAACTTAGGCGAGCAAAACTTTGCAATTTCCAAACGACCTGAATGAACTCTTTCTGAGACAAAGTTCAACCAACTTCATGTCATCTGGGTTTAAATCGAACTCTACATTTACAGACTGTGATTTCAGTTTTTCAGGAAATGGTCAAAATCAGAATTAAATTTAATTCAGTGTTGCTTTGAATGACAGCACCCCTCCCGTCAGGTGGAAAAGGGGATTGAAGTTTCGTATGGACGTGGCCTATGACGTCCCTTTTAACTTATGCAATTCATTAGTCAATAAAATGTCAAATGACACAAGAACATGTTTCAGTGAAATGTATCGTTATTTCAAACAGAATTTTAGAAAACAATGCAATTATCACTAGGAAGCATGATGCGAACTGGTTTTTATTTTAACTCTGCAATGTTGAGGGTGTTTAATTTTATTACCCCTCAAGTTTAATTATTAGGAATAATCGTTTGTTTCTGTCTATTTCTTGAGTTAACCCTTTACCCAACGTAACGGCCAAAACCGGCCAGCGCTATTCTCAAAAATCGCTAATTAATTTTCATTATTTTTTTCATTTTTCGCCTCAAAAACATAGGTTATGACCCCTCATTGGAACGAGCTCGCCGAGCTCGTTCCAATGATGGGTCATGACCTCTGTTTTTGAGACAAAAAATGAAACAAATTAGTTATTCTACAATTGTTTTGCAAGTGTCGTCTGCTTTTCACGTTAGGTAAAGGGTTAAGTACCCAAAAACAAAAAAGGCCAGACATAGTGTAAATGGGCTACGGACATTTGCACAGTTTGGCCTTTGTTTTTTAGGGTTAATAACTCAAGAAATAGTCAGAAATAAACGATCACTCCTTTTATTTAATGCTCAGGCATCAATTCACGCTGAAAAATTAAGTCATATTCCCCTGTCGGTCGGCAAAACGAAATATCAAAATGATATTTAGAAATCGATATTTCATCGTAGGTTCGGATGACGAATCACATGTACTTTAAACGAGTCAGCACATCAGTAATGAATTCCAGAGTCCCAAATACAAACGAATTCGAATAATTGATAGTGACAGTGACTAAATCAATTCATTAAATCAGCGGTTTCAAAGTTTGACTTTCTCATTCACCTTCCAGCGAAAAGCCGAAATCACTTTCAAATTTCTTCAGTTCAACTTCACACGTCTTCAGTGCATTGAGTTCAAAAAAAATAAAATGACGTGTCTTGTTATTGAAAATAAGAAAGTGGTGTTTTTTGTTATTGTTCTATTCCTTCGAAACACATTGCGATTATTTCAATTCGCCAGCCTTGGTAAATCGTAAAGTTAGGGGAGAAATAAGACGGGACTACTTTTTGTGCGGATATTCACACATTCCAATGGTTGGCCGGTTCGGCACATAAATTTTGCGCCTTAATGGCAAATAAAGGCCACAAATTGGAGAGTTTGCAGTCGTAGAGCATTAAATAAAAAGAAAATTCACGAAAATTTGATTGCGTCGCTCGTGAAGATCCTCATATTTCTTTGTAGCCACTCACGAGATATTTTCGGTATTCATCAAATTTTCGTGAATATCCTCTATATATGCCCTATGGATATGAATATTTCAGCTACCCAAAAGAAAGCAGCAACTGACTGTGGGGGAACATGCTCTCCGGATGCTTACGGCTGTTATGAATTCACAACAGGCACAGAAACTTGTTATTGCAAAGAAGACCAAATGGGATCGGATTGCACCGACAAAAGAGGTATATATTCAATTTTCGTTTTTCATTTGTGTCGTGGTGTTGCGAATGGTAGTGTGTGGAAGGGGCATCGCACGCCATTATTTTATTATTTTTTATTTTTATCTTGAAGATCACACCTGTTCAAATAGGACTTTAAGGCAGCCCGACAAACGCTTTCATTAATAATAATAATAATAATAATAATAATAAAAATGATAATAATAATAATAATAATAATAATAATAATATCCACCGAGGTGCCCATAGGCGTTCCAAAGAATTATGAAAAAACTAATATTGCCATATGAATCGATTTACAAATCAAAATACAGTATTTCCAACGTTATACGTCAGAAGCCAACCCGAAGACTGCCTTCAAGAGATAGATACGTTTTTAATGACTTTTTCAAAGAATTCACACCCTTTGTTCTTATGAGATGAGCTGGAGCTAACTCCATAGATAAGGGACAACTCTCTATCACTTACAGTAACCAGGTCTCCAATGGTATGATATAAGTTGGATAATCCGTGCCAAATAAAGTCGTTTTTCGTGATTTGGAGGGATTGTCGTGTTGTATGTGGTAATTAGATTTACTCCTATTCAATCGAATAAACTCCCCGAACATACCCTCGTCCTGCTGTAGGCCTTAGGGTGACATTGCAACTACATGCTACCATAGAAACCAAGATGGCGGCTTCCAGTATACAAAATGGGCAACAGAAACACGTGACACACTAACAACACGCGCTGTGCATTCGCACTAAGACCACGTATCACTATGACTTCACAAGATGGCCTCTCACGCGGGCTACCATCACAACAATACATGACGTAACTGGGTTTCGTTATATGACGTCATTTCCGAGATTCACGCCGAGGTGCCCCTGTGAGGGCCGGGTACATGATCTACTACTCATGTTGAGGATTGGAATAAGTCTGAATTAGCGTGACTTGAATTGAATCGAATCGACTCACTTAGCTTATTTCGAATCAAATCGAATTTCGATCTTCGCAGATCTCCGGTCTATAGCTTATATGAACAACTTCGAATACTGCATTTTTATTTCCTGAACTCCTTGTGTTGCGCCTGTGATATGAAGTCATGTAATACATACAGATTATCATGATAATGTGCATGACCTGTGATTTGTATCAGATTCGAGGTGGTGTCCAGAATGGGATCTCATCGAGCCTGCATTTTTGGACACCACCGAGAATCTGATAGATAAAATAGATGACTCAACATTGCCGTCAGACTTGAGGCGTCGGTTATATTGCAGCGACGTTGTGTCATTTAGTACTTGTGGGGGAACTAACCATTAAACGTCCGGAATGTGGAGACTCCGCCCAGCTAAGGACTCTCAGATCTGATGAAAGTCACCGATTATGCCTCTTCACGAATCTTCAACTACAGTTAAAACTAGAAGTCCTGTCATGAAATGCGCACAAATAGCACGTCGATCTGCGCGTTAATCTACGCGTTATGGCCATAATAAGGCTATCAAATTCTGTACATACGGCCTGCGCACAAGCAATGTTTCAGCAAATGGACCTGCGGGTAACCCGGAGGTCCATTGGCAGAAACATTGCCTCTGTTTGCTATGAGTAACCAGGAGAACTTGCCGCGCTTTGGGTGCCATTCGATATGGCAATTGCGCGTAATTCCCACGCGCAAGTAAGCTTAGATTAGCGCACAGTTCATGACAGGACGTCTAGTTTTAACTGTATTGCGAGTTGTTAAAACTTAAACCACAGGACAAGATGACATAAATCTGTTCCAGTCGTATAGCAAAGTGATAATTTTCCCATAGTAGAATAAGCAGTTCTCGTTACCAATTGATGCGAACAACAGTCAGGAATCGCGGGACGTGACAACCGTAACTTATTCCCAATTCCTTATTCGACATTCGTTATAAACAGATAAAATCCGTTGACAACGAATGTCGAATAAAGAAGTGGGAATAAGTAACGGTTGTTACATTAGTAAATTCTCCAGCACAGAACATGTTATGAATGTGAACCCATATACTGGTTGAGTCACTACCACCCTGTTTCTCTTTTTTGCGGTGTGTCTTTTGGGAAGGGGTGGTGGTGGCTGCGCGATAGTTTCGTTGAAATTGTGACACGAACATTCGGAGCTAGCTTAATAACGTTGCAGCCTCGTGTTCGAACCCTATCGTTACTCGTTCTAGAAGGACTTTAGGTCACAGCGCAGACATGAGGTGGGTGTGTGCTTGCAAGTAGTATATATAATTAGACTGAAGGGTTGTACCTTGCTGTAAAACGAGCAAACATGGATTCCAGTAAGTACAACTTGTAAACCCTAATATAAACTCACTGGTTATGATTTCATGCTCCGGTTCGTTTCGTTACACTTTTTTATTACACGATTCACCTTCAACATGGGCAGATTATGGGCAACGATAAATTTGTTCAATAGCGAAGCAAGGGGCGTAACTATGGGCGGGGAGGTATTTTCGTCTGGATTGGAGTCATCGTTAACGATCCGGTTTTTCTTGGTAGTACGAACTTTCATACGAGACTAGATTTGCTCTCAAGTCATAAATGCATTCAGGCTCGTGCAAATAGAGACATGTGGCGTATTCGGTCTCAGCATAACCAATTTTGAACCTGGTTTGTGCTAATTGAATAAAAGTTGAGATCGTGATGGCTCAGTAGTTTCGGCAATAATTACATTGTTAATGTAGTTATACGTGTTGGGTCCAAATACTCAATTCCCATTAGTCAGCTGGATAAAAACGTCATGACCAAATGTAATTCATTTTCCAATGAATACATTTGGTCGAACTTTGACCCGCATTTACGGTGGAGCGCAGTTGACAGAATGTAATTCGGGCGGTGTTTGGGCGGGTTTTTAACTTTTAGCGCCTCTCGCAGTGATCAACTCCGCTGTTGTTTCTTTGGTAACATTTCCCAACTGTGGCATAAAGCCCGTTAATAAAATACTCGTTTCCATTTCTAAAGTTGCGAAAATTAAAAATGAGTTGTGCGCTTTGTCTTTTGTGTGAGGGTGGTTTTTCGTCTCGTTCGTTCGTACATGTTTTATTTCGTCTTTCTGCTTTGTTGTTTGGTAAAAAAGTAGTTTAAACAGTTACGGAAGGTAATTATAAGAATTGAATGCAATTTTTATAATCTTTATTGGAGTATGAACGTGTGGGAAGGGATTCATACAATTTGTACCCATTCCCACACGTTCATACTCCAATAAAGATTATAAAAATTGCATTCAATTCTTAATTGAATTTCAAATCGAAAGGTTCACGGTTCAACCCCCATCGAGGGTAAATGCGTTGTGTCCATGGGCAAGGCACTTAATTGCGATTGCTCGCGTGGGGCCACGGTGGCCCTGTGTGCTAAAGGGTACTGCGCGTCGATGAGGAACTCGCTTTCATCCAATGCTAACCCTGCTTATACGAAATTTGTACGTTTGGCAGTCTGACAGTTGCTCGCCGCTGCTCAGTGGTTCTCTCCGGGTACTCAGGCTTCCTCCACCCGTGAAACTGTCCGACACGAGGTGATCCTGGCTGTCGAAAGATCATTAAATCCCAATAAATAAAATAAATATAGACATGTGTATATATATAAATAAATATAAATAAATATATGAAACGTTGGAAAGCCCATGTATCCCGATCACTTCAGGAATTTATCCATAAATAAGTTTCCGCACAATAATCATAACTGAAAAATATTCCTTCTCCATCATCAATGCATGCCTTCAAAATGATGTAATTGGAATATTTTATCAGTCCAGACTTGAGACATGACGTCTGGACAAACTGGGTTTATAAAACACCACTTCCGTCCCCCCCCCCTCCTTCACCACCACAGCCTCTCACCTCTACCACATCTCGAGAAGGGTGTAATTACATGCGTAAAGTTTTATACAAGTTACTAGTCAGTAGTGGTCCTCTGTGCAAGGACCTTGAAACAAATTCGGATTGACAAATCAATTCTGTTTGCAAAAAGAAAAAACGTCATTCAGAGGTAAACAGTGGCGGCGCCAGAAATTTTTTTGTGGGGGGGGGGGGGGGGAAACTAGGGTGGCAAACTCCCATGAAGGGGGGCAAATACGCATAGGATCATATCATTACTTTGTAATGAGGTAGTCGAAACTTGGACCCAAAGTCCGTAATATACTTTTTTGGTTTGGTACATCCTGAGGATGTACCAAACCAAAAAATTATATTACGGACTTTGGGTCCAAGTTTCGACTAAATGTAATGGTAATTAGCGGTCCTCCTTTCAGAAAATCGAGAGAGAGAGAGAGAGAGAGAGAGAGAGAGATAGATAGAGAGAGAGAGAGAGAGAGAGAGAGAGAGACTCATAATGCCCGTCTGTCATAATGCGAAATCCATGAATTTTTTTAGACAAGGGATATGGATAGACATGCCTTTGTTGGCTTATAACTTAATAATAACTTAAACTTATAAGTATCTGCATCCGAGTCTTTAAATCTCTACTGCCTGGATGTATTCATCAGCCAGCCGGAGGCTTTGGGCTAAGTGTGTATGGGAAATTATTGGGAATAAAAAAAAGAGAGGGGTGTGTGTGTGTGTGAGAGAGAGTGACTGAATGTGTTTGTGTGTGAGGGTAGATGGAAATGCATGCGAGATGGTTGGGGGGGGGGGGGGGGGGCAACTGGGGGCAAAGCCTCCGTTTGGGGGGAATGCCCCCCATGTCCCCCACCCCCACCCCCCACCCCCCGTAGCGCCGCCACTGGAGGTAAAATGCAATTAGCCAAATGTCTTTGGAAACGTCCAGAAATATGCTAGATTTTCAAAATGACAAATTTCGTAGCGCTGTGTTAATGCCAGATATCAGCTCCCACTGATTTCCAGATTCAGATATTATAATCTAGTTTTGAGGAAAATGTCCCGGATTATCTCTGATGTCCAAGGTGGCGCTCTAGGTAATATAAACAGGAGCGGAACGCGCAGAAAATTTCATCCTCAAGGACTGCCAGCAGAAAAATGAAAGACAGCGATTAACGCCACACCTGTGCCAGTTATCTACTGCGCTACGACATTGTTTCCAAAAAAGCAACAAACAAATCACTTCTTTCCGGTATATTGCCGTACTGTGATTACAAAAGTGGTCTTTATTTTCAATTGGATCGAGATCCGGCCGCGACAAGGCCTGCGTTTTATCCTTCCGCACTGGTACTCGTGCCATATCGATTAACCCATTCACAAGCGCATGTCGTATTGTGTATATATTGCGCAATCAAGAATAAAAACATTTGATTCTTCGCACTGAAACAAAATCTGACGTGTTTGTTGTTTTAGTAGGTATCTTTGTTCTTCACTACCGTATGTCACAAAATTTACGAAAATATATTTAATACAGAACCCAAAAGATAGCAATGGATGGGAGAGAGCTCATTGTGAAATAGTCTCAAGGGGAGTCTTTGCATTTTGGACTTTGGTTTTGTAACTGCAAGGAGGTGGAGGAGTTCCCTTCGCGCCTAGTTTGGGGCGTTTTTACTCCTCATATTTAGAGTAGTTAGACCCGGTGTATCGATATGTATATTTCATTCTATGTGGGCCCTTGCGAATGAGATTTTTTTTCAACTCGAATTTCGACTTTTGCCAAAAAAGATTCGAGTCGAACGAACATTGAATTCGAAGCATGTTAGCCGAAACCAGGTGTCTAATTGCTGTTTTGTTAGCGATATTTCCACATTAAAAAGGCCACAGTAGGATTGTTTTGGCGTTGTACTAATGATTTATCCACGTATTCATGCTAATATTTCACAGCTCGTACGTTAACAATGCTGCACCCTTAAACGCATGGTTAAATAGGAGACAGAGAATCTGCATGTACTGTGAGTGCTCAACTCCCTTCACGCCTTTGAACTTTGCATCGTCCGATCTTGCCTTATCATGAAGCATTGGATGCCTCTCAATAACGTGAATCTGGAGGTGAGATGTTGTAACTGTCGCTTGGGTTCTGTACGTAGTCTTACATGTATCCAGCAAAAAATATGAGAGTATAACCGATGTCATTTGGAATTAATCGACACGCATGATTCCAAATGACGTTGGTAATACAGTGTACGTTCCATGTTTTTATTTACAATACCTCGGAAGTGGTTGTATCAATAAAGCGAAAAAGTAACGGTGGTTAGTTAGGAGTGTATACTGCAAAGTGGATACATCTTTAGTTTTGCACCCGTTACGAACGTCGGTGTGCTCTTGCGTTACGCGCTTAATTCCTCGCTTTGTTTTGACAATTCAATATTAAATTTAAGATTGAGCGTGTACAGACCAGACATTTATTAACAAGTTTTTTTTTTCATATTCGATTTTTGTAATCGTTATTTTAGTTTCGACTCGAATTTCTTGATCGAGTCGACTTCGACTCGACTTCGACTCGAACAATCGAATATTCACAGAGGACTAATTCTATCTTATTCACAATTCGTTTCAAACATTAAACGCTTTAACCCTTTGACTAACCTGAAAAGCAGACGACACTTGTAAAAATAATTCTTGAATAAGTAATTTTTTTCATTTTTTATCTCAAAAACATAGGTTATGACCCCTCATTGGAACGAGCTCGACGAGCTCGTTCCAATGAAGGGTCATAACCTATGTTTTTGAGACAAAAAAATGAAAAAATAATGAAAATTGATTGGCGATTTTTGAGAATTGCGCTGGCCGGTTTTGGCCGTTACGTTGGGTAAAGGGTTAAGATGCTATATAAGTAAACGGAAAGTTAGAGTGAAATTAGATGACAGGTTATTTTCGATTTCGTCAAAAATACAAACAAAATAATAATTTTGGACTTTTTTGTTGTCAAATCCGCCTTTATGAATACTTCTTCTCAATTCTAAATACCAAAAACTGAAAACTCCTAACATTTTTAGTTTTTTGTCGGCATCAAAAATAACATGTCACTTATTTTCAAGCTAAATTTCCCATTACTTATATAACACTTTGAAAGCTGTTACAAATCGCAGCAATTGCACCACGATACTGCTGTGCTTATTCAACGTTTGGCGATAAAATACAATTTTGCTTGTCGATCGAATTGGACCAATGTGCTTCTCACTTCTCGTTGTGTTTGGTAGCGAGTATGAGTACGATTTCACCGCGACTACCCTTTAACCCTTTACCTAACATAACGGCCAAAACGGGGGCGCGGTGGCTCAGTTGGTAGAGGTGCAGGCTGCAAGCCCAGAGGTCCTCGGTTCGAATCTCACCTGCGGCAACCGCGTTGTGTCCTTGGGCAAGACACTTCACCCCCATTGCCCACGTGGGGGCACGGTGACGTTGTGTACTAAGGCGTACTGCACGTCGATGGTGCACCTGTCTTCAACCAATGCTAACCCTGCTTGTGTGGAGTTGACATGTTGGGGAGCTGACAGTTGTTCGCCGTTGCTCGGTGGTTCTCTCCGGGTACTCCGTCTTCCTCCACCCATAAAACTGTCACGGTCATGGTTAGCCATTGTGCAGAAATATGTGACCTTAAAACACCAATAAATAAATAACGGCCAAAACCGTCCAGCGCTATTCTCAAAAATCGCCAATTAATTTTCATTATATTTTCATTTTTTGTCTCAAAAACATAGGTTATGACCCCTCTTTGGAACGAGCTCGTAGAGCTCGTTCCAATGAGGGGTCATCATCTATGTTTTTGAGACAAAAAATGAAAACAATTAGTTATTCAAGAATTCTGTTTGCAAGTATCGTCTGTTTTTCATGTTAGGTAAAGGGTTGAAAGATTTATGAATAAAGAAAATAAATGTATAATGTTTTCAAGGAAGGCGACAGTCACAGCATCGTACGCCAAGCATCCGATTTTTGATACGACAGTCGTGTACGTCATCAGATTGAAATGAAAACTATAGCTTTCTGTTGGGGTTGTCACACCAACGTGCGCGATAAAAGTTTCGTATACCTCACTCCTGACCGTCCGAATAAAACGGAACATGTTCCATGTTTTGACGGACTGAATCCAATCGTATACATTTTTTTTCAATATTTTGAAGGTCAAATCAAAGTATGAAAAACCACATAATTATGCAGGTACAGTGGAGCCCACTTAAATGGATATCTCTTAACTAAATAACCCTGTTAATTGAATATAATTTCCCAACACAAAACCATTTGTCATATCTCTAGTACAAATTTGCCCTGTTAATTGAATATAAGTTATAGACTAAACTCCTGTTAATTGAATAAAAAATCTTGTAACGCGTTGATAAGTTACTCTGACACTCCGCAGTTTTCCTTTGTTTTAGACCTATTTGGACTCAGTACATCCAATACAGGCATTCAATCTATTATATCTGGTTTGACAGAGCTCATGGAGCTCTGTCAAACAAGATATAATAGAATAAATGCTAAGTTTGTCTCTAGAATATTGGAAAGTGGCACAATCCCTGTTAATTGAATACTCCTGTTAATTGAATAATTTTCATTGGCCAAGTGGCTATTCAGTTAACAGGGTTCCATTGCACTAAGTCATTTTTCTGAATCCTGGAAGTGGTGTGAAGAAGGTAGGTGTGCATCTTGGTTACTTGTGTTTTATAGTTTTCCCCAGTACGGTAGTGAACTTATGAATATTATGTCAATGATTAATTTTCAAGTGGTTCAACGTCTGCGTTACTGCCGCCCCCAATATTTTGTTTTTTTTATTCAAACATTTATTGAAAATTAAGATAATTTTATAAAATCGTAGCAAAATGACTCTTCCCCAATATACAGGGGTTGAATCTTGACTTGGCCCCATTTTCGTGATATTTCAGTTTATACGTGCTCCTTAAGGAGAGCTTTGAGGCCATGAACACGTGCATATAGTGTGACCATGCAACGATGCGAATCGAGGAGAAATACGTGTACGATAGACGGACTAGAAAATCGTATGTGATGGTGTGACCGCCGCCTAAAAAAATGTATTCTACTCATAGAATTAAGAATTAAACCGACTCGCCAGAGTCAACGCATCCGGTTGAACGTTAGGCGTCTGGGTAACGTTATGACGCGAATGAAATGCTTCGACACCAAACTATGTCAAGCATGAAAGTTATCAGACCGACAAAAACTTGTCTTTAACAATATAAGCTTCTGTCGCAGGGAATTCAAGTTTAAACGTATCTGAACAAGGTTTCTGATAGGGTTACTAGACAACTCGCCCCCTTGGACAACTCGCACCCCCCCCCCCCCCCCCCCGGACAACTCGCCCCGATGGACAACTTGCCCCTGTTTTGTTTTTTTCTGGACAGCTCGCCCCCATGGACAACTCGCAAGATGGTGGGAAAGCTGGGAGGGGAATGGATAGATAGAGAGAGAGAGAGAGAGAGAAAGAGAGACTTGTGTGCCTCTCTCTCTCTCTCTCTCTCCTGCACTTTACGCCAAATGGACTGGGTTCAATGGAAATGACAACCCTTACTAGTGACACGAGGAAGAACGTCACTAAATGCTTTCCACGTAGCTGCTTCGAAGTCCATAACGACATTGATAAGATGTTCTAACTGGTGATTAGATTTTAAATGTTCGAGTACAGCACTGTAATCACGTGCAGATTTGCCCGACATCAAGTTTATAATATTTTTAATATATGGGGGCGAGATGTTCATGGGGGCGGGTTGTCTTAGGGGCGAGTTGTCCAGAAATGTTGGGGGCGAGTTGTCCAAGGGGGCGAGTTGTCCAGTTCCCTCTGAGAGGACCTCCTTAAAAATGTTGACCGCTCTGGGGTAGATGTTGTGTTGTTTGCTGAGGTACGGGTGGGTCCCAACACGCTACAAATCACTCACCCTACACTCTATATAGATGTATGCATATACTTGGAGACTTCGATTAATCGCATTTCTAATTTCTCCAATCCGCCGTTTGATTCGATTCCATTCGTTATCATCGTTATCAACTCATGAACATACGAACGATTCGAATTCGCCATGATGAACAACGACCGTGTCAAAGTTTTCATAAAGTGGTTCATCTCCGGTCGATTTCCTCGTAGTTCGCAGAATTCTCAGGGGACGTGAAAACCGTTACTTATTCCCAGTTCCTTATTCGACATTCATCAGCTATTAAAATCGGTTGATAACAAATGCCAAATAAGGTAGTGGGAATAAGTAACGGTTGTCACGTCAGCGAATTGTTACTGCAGTCAAGACGTCATTTCCTCTGAAGAGTATTTAGCATCTCAAAAAGTTGAAAATACGGAATATCCCTGGAGTTTTCGTGTACATCATACATGCTTGACTGCGAAAAAGGCTACGAATTTCCAGCTTCTCAGTGAGTCGCACGACGTTTGCTAATGGAATACATCGTCACTAGAGTGTAACAAGGCTGCGCAAAAGGTGCCTTGATGCACACAGGGCACAATATGTAATTTTACGCACAGGGCAAGAGAAATTGAATTAGGTTCGAGCAATGCCGCGGCAATCGGGTCCTTTCCTGAATGCCGAGCGTGTCATCACATCCATCAGAGGCGGCGGAAGCTCCGGAAAAGGATGGAAAATACTTTTTCTTCGGGCGGGAGGGGGGTCAATGATGGTGGGGCGGTGTATTCATGCAAAATATATAAATTTGTATTCGCTACCCCTCACCCTTGAACCCACTCTATTTAAAACACTAACCCTAGCGTATTTATTTTGTTTTGTTTTTACTTAACCCTTAAAACCCTGGTGGTATCTTCAATATCAATGCAATATTGCAGCAATTGGAAGAGGCCATATTCATTATTTGTGGGCAGACGAATTAATATTTTCAACGTGCAGCCTCAGGGCTGCACGTTGAAAATATTGATTGCTCTTCCACACACATTCACTTACCAGCTATCATGCTTAATGAACTTATAAAGCGGCCTCTCGGTTCAAAGGTCTAATCATAACTTTGAAACTGTCCTTTGAAATATTACGCTCCATTTGGAGATTTCTATTTTTATTCGATAACTTGAAAACCGATGTGGTAAGATATGTATAGGTGATGTGTAGTGACCATAGGGGTTGTGTATGTTATGTCGGAAAATGCCTTTCGAGTACCTATAATTGGTGACAAAAGTGGGGGCACGTGCCCATGTGAACCCCCCCCCCCCCCCCACACTCACACACACACCCGACCCCGCCGCCACTGGCATCCATTTTATAACGTTGTGAAAACGCGAAGTCGCGAAGTTGATTATTTATCCGATTCAAATCTGGTGTCTAACCCTTTACCCAACGCAGACGATATCAAAATTTATTATTGTGAGTGGTGGCCGAGTGAGTGAGTGGTGGCCGAGTCGATAAGTGCGCTGGTCTCTCATGCCAGAGGTCCCGGGATCGATCCCCGGTCGGGGAAAGTTCTCGATGTGTCCGAACACTCTCTGTCAGCATCAATTGTGGGGTTGATGCTGTCACAGCGTACCGTCCTATCGGGCGGGGACGTAAAATGGCTGTCCTCTGTGCGGAGAGAGACACACTCCATGCAGGCTAAAGATCCCTTCGTAGTATTCGAGAAGAGCTAGGCCACGAAGTAGCCGCTATGAAGGTCATCCCACACACCTACGCCATTGGGGCCAAGGAGAGGCGTTAATATAAGTTGCATAACTTGTTCGCCAATCCTTGTAAAACAAATAAGATTAAATAAAAAAAAAAAATTTATTATTTTAAATATCATTTTTTTTAATTTTTCAAAAAAATTCAACAAAACCATATCATGTGACCCCTCATTGAAACGAGCTCAATGAGCTCGTTCCAATGAGGGGTCACATGATATGGTTTTGTTGAAATATTTAATTTTTTCAACTGCTCAATTTGCATATTACGCGGGCTGATGCGGGCGATTCGTTAGGTAAAGGGCTAATTCGATTCAAGAATCGACTCGAAATGTTGGTTGTTTTTTCCTGGGCCCTAGCACATACCTCGGGCAATTTTATCGAGTTCATTTTATTTTTATTCCAGCTACAGTTACTTGCGATGCCTCCAAGATGTCTATTTCTATGACACCGTTGTCAAGTGCAAGCAAATTATTTGTTCCTGGTTTTGAAACTACAGCAGGCTGTTCTGTCGTTCCAACCGCGGGTACTTTTTCAATCGATTTATCTCACACAACGGGTTGCGGCGCAGGCGTTGTTGGAACAACTGTTATTAACGATTCTCCTAATGTAAGTAATTTTTTCTAATATTTTGTCTTAATATATTACCGTACTCCTCTAAGTCCCAAGGCGGTTAATTGATATGTTGTCACGCGTATTGTCGAGGCATAGTTATGTGGTATTAACTATTGTATAGGCCCTGTCTAATGCTGTTTCTTTAATTATTTGGTTCTCGGCAGTCTGATAACCATGGTCACCTCGCGTCGGATAGTTTTACTGGCGGAGAGTAGTTAACACAAGATTCCCCACTCCCAAAAATGTCACTACAGACCCACAATTTACTACATGAAAAGGAATTCCCATAGACATCTTGGTTTTATACTCTCATTTTATGAGCACTTTTGTGAGCAATTTTGAGTAATTTGAGCACTTTTTGAGCACATTTGAAAGCACTTTGTATGTGCTCATAACACGATTTTTTTTATGCCCACCCGAGTATTAAAGTATGTACACCCATCTCCCACAAACAAATACCATCTCTAGAGCCCAGCGAACCTCAAATTTTGGGTCAGTTCGAATCTCGAATCGAAGTAAGCATCAGATTTCGAATTGAATCGTATCTCGAATCGAATCTCATCAATTACCAAGTTGAGGATATTGCACATTATTACACCCCTAACGTCTAATTATAATAGAAATCAGTAAAAAAATAAACTGCGTTCTCCCCTCACTAGTGAGATCAAACACCTCGGTTATTAACATTTCGTGTGAACTTGAAATTTACAAATGAATTTTCACAAGCGTAAAACAAAATTTGTTCTCGCTCCACTAGTGAGGATAACAAAAAAGTTGTTCTCGCTCCACTAGTGGGTATAACAAGACGTCGTAATTACGTCATTTCGCCAACAATCCCGAAAACTATTTTGTGTCAGCGGAAACAGCGATCAGCTGATTGTGTAAACAGATTTCTTGCGTGGTATGGGCGTCGGTTTGGATCGTTTCAGTTGAAGCTTCAAATCAAAGGGATATAATAAAAAGAAAATCTAATGTTTTCTTGTGAATACCGGGATTAATCTCATTCGTGAGTGAGAGAATTTGTATTTTCACTCGCAGCAACCCTTGCTGTGAGTGCAAATACAAATTCTCTCACTCACATTAATCTCATTTGTGAGTGAGAGAATTTGTATTTTCACTCGCAGCAACCCTTGCTGCGAGTGCAAATACAAATTCTCTCACTCACAAATGATATAAATCCCGGTATTCGCAAGAAAACATTAGATATCCTCTATTTCTTACAGCCGTAAATATTGCCAGTGGGAACGCGATGGCTCAGTAGGTAGAGGTGCAGGCCGTAAGCCGAGAGGTCCTCGGTTCGAATTCCACCTGCGGCAACCGCGTTGTGTCCTTGGGCAAGACACTTCATCTCCATTGCCCGCGCGGGGGCACGGTGGCGTTCTGTACTAATGCGTACTGAACGTCGATGGTGCACTTGTCTTCAACCAATGCTAACCCTGCTTGTGTGGAGTTAGTATGTTGGGGAGCTGACAGTTGTTCGCCGTTGCTCGGTGGTTCTTCCTCCACCCGTAAAACTGTCACGGTCATGATTAGCCATTGTGCAAAAGTATGTGACCTTAAACACCAATAAATAAATAAATAAAAAAATAAATATTGCCAGTCTTCGCTCAGATATTGTGTGCAACGCCGACTCGTGCAAAGCAGCCAAAAAGCGGAATATTCCAAAATGGAATCAATGTAATTTCGGAAGCGGAACCTACTTGGAATCTTTTATCATCAGGTCTCCTGTCTAGTGGACCTGCTGATAGATGGGGAGTTCAAGAGGACACACTTTGTAGGATTCTGTAGGATTTTGAGAACAACGCGACGATTCGCAGGGCCCTAACATCATTCTTCATCCAACATCTGTACATTATTGTTTTCCTCTTCTACCAATAATATCCATTTTCCATGGTTATCGCATTCAAAAGCTAACAAATAATGTCAAACACAAACAAAATCCTAATTTCTGTGCTTAAATCATTAAAGATATAATTAAATATAAAATATATACACTATTCATAACAATATTTCAACTAAAACGTAAAACAGGTAGTTGGATATACTTGGCGCTTAGCAAACATTGAGGAGTATATTTCAAATGCGTTTAATAGTTCACCAAACCTTTTGATATATATGGACATATTATTTACAATATTATTTACAAAAAGTGGCGACCTTATATTTTATTATTATATTTTATTAGAATATATTTTTACACAGTTAGTGTTGTATGTAACGTCAGTCATATATTATAACCTCGATATTCCAGTGTGTAGCTTTCGAGCTTTGTTGAGGCATTTTCATTTATCAATCACACGACTTCATCACACTTCCCACTTGGTAGCGATTAAAACTAAAACTGGAACGTTAAGTCATAGTATTTGGGTGCAATAGAACACAGAAAACGTTTTTATTACACACCTATTCTATATTATTATGCCTCACGTTTGTAACATCAGCCGTGATTGGTTAATTTGACACCTTCTAAAGTCATAGTACTGGAGTTTTGGGGCAAAACACGGGTACTATCGGAACATTTTTCCCTGGAGACAAGAGAACGAAGAAAATGTAAGCGCCACTTCCATTGATCAGCGTCGATTGGAATTTCTCAACACCAAACGCTGGCACCGTGTCCGTTTAACTTTTTTGAACACTGGTAGACACAAACTTACCAACAAATATATCACCTTCAGTGGGTGTGTTTTCAATTTTAACTGCAAACAATGAAATTCAAAAGAATCAGAAATATTAAAAAACTCACTCACGTGTTGTTCACCACTTCAGTGAATTCTGAATATGAGTCTCAGTTATGACTTCAATCAATTATATTTCCACTCCGCTTAATTCTATCAAATATTGTCGTCCGAGAAATATGAATTTATATTCCATTAATTTATACCACTTATCACACAAGCATTAATAATGAATTATAACATGAACAGCATGATGCAGTTGTAAACACTGGAATTTGTTGATATAGAAACTCCCAAACTTTAGCGACGGCATTTGTGACAAGTCATTTTCGAAGAGACGTCATTCGTTCAAAATGACGTCATGTTTTTGGATTCGACAACATTGTTATTACAAGATTAATGGCATGAACTTTGCAGTTAACGCTTATTAACAATGCAAGTTATTTTTTGTTCGGCATAATAAAATAATTAGAACGTTTCTTTTCATGTTCTATCGACCGATAGAACATGAAAAGAAACGTTCTAATATTATAATATCCCCATCTGCAGCAACACTAATCCATGCGGAAAATGAAAATCTGTTCCGAAAAATGTACGGAACGGAAATCGTCGTCAGACTATTTTTATGAAGGAGCGAAATTTCATTGGAATTTTCCACAAATCGTGCATGCAATTACAATTTGAATCGCTTGCGATAGCTACAAATCGTCCCCTGAGTTCCAATGTGTTCTGTGTGCCAGTAGGTGCATAGAACACATTGGAACTCATGGAACTCAATAGCAATTCTTTGCTATACGGGTGCAAAACACCAGTGATTGATAAACTCCAACACATTCAGAACTGCGCTGCAAGTGTCCTCACCCAAACTCACAGGTTCTGCCATATAAGTCCAGTCCTTCAGAATCTACATTGGCTCCCTGTCAGGCAACGGATAAAATACAAAATATTGTTACTCACCTTTAAGTGTATAAACGGTGTGGCCCCGGAATATTTATCTGATCTGGTCAAACCCTACACTCCCACTAGGTCTCTGCGCTCCTCTACATCCAATGACCTTGCGAAACCTAGATCTAAACTTATCGCAGCAGGTGATAGGGCCTTTAAATGTGCAGCCCCAGCTCTCTGGAACTCTATTCCGACACAATTAAAACTTCCACAAACAACCATTAAATTCAAGGCTAGTCTTAAAACCTATTTGTGCAAACAAACCTTCGCGAACTAATCATTGATCGTGTGTACGTGTGTGAGTGTGAATAATTGTAAAGCCATAGAGCACAATGTGGATTATAGGCTTAAACATTATTTATTATTATTATTAAAATAAGCAGACTGTCATCTGCAAAATGAGCTCCTCAGAGAGTGAATTTACCCTCTGTGAACCTCAATCTGAATCAGGGTCTCAAAACTGAACAGAAAGAGGTACTCAGAGGATAAATTGGCCCACTGTATGGGATAGCATCATGATATTCACTCTCTGGGGACCTCATTCTGCAAATGTCAGACTGCTTATTTTCAGGCCTGCTCATGGGGCGAAATAGTACCACGAGTTCCCCTCGCAAATTTGGTTGTCGATAAAATGTGTTCTTTATGTTGATAGTTGTCAAATGAATTGTTGAGTGTCCTTCTAATAATGCTTTTACAGACTTGAAGGCGTGTGTGAATGGGTTAATCGATATAGCACTTGTGCTATCGCGGAAGGATAAAACTCGAGGCCTGCAGCTTCTCGTTCTATCCTTCCGCGCTGGCATTCATGGCATACCGATTAACCTCTTCACACACGCGTGTCGGTCTGTGTATGTGGTTTTAAAAAAAAATGGTTTCTCTGCCAGCGTGCTGGTTGTTGAGGAATTGTAAACTATTGTCAGAAATATTTTGAGTTTGTGTAGACTTGAGTATTTATTTTAAATCTTATTAATCTTTCAGGCAGGTGACAAAACCTATAAAAACTGGCTGGTTTTGCGGTATGTTAATTCCTTGGACTCTCCCCTGAATTACTTGTTCGAGGCTTCTTGTGTTATAGGAGAATCGGGAACATATTCGGTTACAGGGGAGATCGCCCAAGTGACTGTCGATTATATGTAAGTATAAATATCTTTTTTCGAAAATGTGAGTCAAATTTATATGAGAGTTCCAATATTGGAATTAATGTTACTCCTGCCTTGAAACATTGCACTCGAAAATATTGTATTATCCGAAACTAAGCAGTCTTGAGAAAAACGTTTTGTTTTAAAAAAACCCTTGAAGCCTTGTACTGAAATCTTGCATAATTGCTGAATATTGCAGTTAAAAAAGGGGTGATTTGACGAATTTGGGGACCTAAAATACGATTGACTATTGGTGTGTTTTTGTTGGGAATTCCCCCCCCCCCCACCCCCCACCCCCACCCCCCCCCCAAAAAAAAAATATGTCCACGACCGGTAGTTTCCTTCCCATCAATTTTTCTCTCTTATTTCTTGTATGACCTCCAATTTTGAGGACAGAAACATTGTCTGAAGACGCATACTTGACACGATATTCGAATGTTCAAATGTAACCCTTTACCCAACGAAGCGACAGCATCCACCCGCGTATTATGCAAATTCAGTGGTTGAAAAAATATTATTTTTCAAAAAATTTCAACAAAACCATATCATGTGACCCCTCGTTGGAACGAGCTCGTCGAGCTCGTTCCAACGCGTGGTCACATGATATGGTTTTGTTGAAACTTTTTGAAAATTTGAAAAAAATGATATTTGAAATAATAAATTTTGATATCGTCTGCGTGGGGTAAAGGGTTAAATGATACAATCATATTTTTTCACAAGCTCAACGTTATAATGGTCACCTATGGGAAATATTTAGTACTGTTAAACCAATTGTGCGCCGATTTGCCTGACAACATCAGTTTCTGGAAGCAATGTATTAACCCTTCAGGTCCGTTTCAGACGTTGCACAGCCGTCGCGTCGAATTTATTTCCAGACCAATAGCTGAATTAAATGCGTCTGAAGTGCGACGTCTGTATCAAATATAAGCGAGTAGATGATCTTCAGACGAACTATTCATAACGCGTCTGAAATACGAGATGGTAACAGACGTCGCTTTTCCGATGCGTCGAATTCAATGCACATGAGATGCATAATAACATGCTAGTGAGGAAACACTCATGAAACGGGGGAAAACGAGCTATTCGTGACATAAATAACATGATTCTTGAGGAACTCCGAAGAAAATTCAGCACTGTCAATCTTGATTATTATTATTATTACAGAAAATAAAAAAGCGAAGTGGGTGAACCGTGGCTAGAAAATAAAAAACGAAGAGGGGTTGTCTCGGTGAACCGTGGGGTGGGAAAGGGTGCCGGAAGCAGGCGAGCAGAAGGGGCCAAGGGAGCAGCGCGTACCAGACGTGCACTAGTTAAGGAACATTGCATGGCTTGGAGTTCACTACGCCCACATAGTGTCCAGTGAGGTGGTGTAGTTCCCGCGACGCGAAGCGGAGAGAACTACGCCACCTCACTGGGCACTATATGGGCGTAGTCAACGACAAGCCATGCACTAGTCCTTATATTACATCGAACAACCCGAAAATGCAAATTAACCAAATAATCTACAATCCAGATTGTAAACATGTAATGATGTTTTTTAATTTAAACAATAAAGGAGAAATGAGAATAATGTGTGGATATTGATATTGTGATTGTTCGACACAATGATACTATTCCTCGCCTCTGCCAATGTCTCACTCCGGGTTCTAAGGGTGGATCACGACTCGTCTTCGACTCGTCGTGATCTGCCCTTAGAACCCGAAGCTCGACTCGGATACATATTTTGCACATCCACATAATGGTAATAATCTCTGTTTATCGGAACGTATCACCTCGGAAAACTTTGCGGCTATTCTTGCGACACTAAAAAAAACCAAGTGTATATTTTTATGTAAATCGAATTGTCCAGTTGGTGACCGTGATTTCGGCCACCATTCTGGATAAATCGCTGCTTTGTACGTTTTTATAACCAGAAAATGCATATAGTGCCCGTGCTAAAAATAGAAAACATATTGTGCCCGCAAGTAGTGACCATTCAGCTCTCTGCTGGACAACTACACGAAATAAGGTATCACCTTTCAGCCAATCAGAATGCAAGGAAGTGACGTGAGGTATAATATTGGAGAATATTTTACTTTCCGAGGACTGTAAGTGAGAAACTATTCTTATTCGTTTCTAACGTATTTTATGTGTGCCTGTGCCAATGGGGGGGGGGGGGGGGGGGGGGGGGGGGTACGGTATAATGACGGAGTAAGGTCAATAATTACCAAAAAGAAACTATACTATCGGCGGAATGATTTCTAAGGCTTAGTATCTTCCCTTGGGTGGAACAAGGTACCATCTACAATTCTGTAGAATTGCAGATGGCACCTTGATCCTCTCATGTGACGATATGGATATAGAATGTCAGTACTATTGAGTGTCACATTACAATTTGTGATAGTTGTAAACTCTCGATCTTAACTCGCACTGAGTGTCGAGTGCCCTTTTTGATAGCTCCCCCACATACTCTTTGATGCTTCCGGTACGGTTGTGGACGGGCGTGAATTGGACGAGGACACAGACGGACTACGCACCGCACGAAATATTTTGTCTGAAAAATGTCGGCTTGTCGGGTAAATGTTGAAACGTTTTGTTAGGTTATATTGGTAATATTTCGCAAAATTTATGGAAAATTACTGATATTTTGGCACAAATGTGCTTTGGTACTAAATGTCGAAATACAGTGATTATATGGTTCCAGGGGGTATTGTTACCCGGACTGCAGTCAATCGAAAATGTGTATTGGTCTGTCAAAAATTTGGGCGCCCCCCCCCCCCCCCCCCCCCCCCTCACCACCACATCCACTGACAAAACTCTATCTACTTTCCAGTCGCTGATTTCGAGTTTGCACCTGTCGTATGTACATGTCATCCATTTCCGTGCAGGTTTCTCGTATACTAACGGATATAGAACAGTAAACTACAGTCGTACCACAGACGCCCCACATCTCTCACAACGTTTGGACAAATACGACGAATTTTACCAGGCATTATAAAAACCCTTAACTCTTTTGGTGGGGAATAATCTGAGAAACAGAATTCTTAGCGCCTAATATTCATCAGGAAGTTTACAAAAAGTAAAGGTTGTTAGACTAAAGCGTTATTATTTTAAAAGATGTTCTAATGATCTCATTGACAGTTTTTCAAATGATTTCCTGCATATATTTAAATGGCACCTTTATACATTCAAGGGACGATGTCGTTGTTCATGGATAGGACAAAAATGGTGCATGAAACATAGGAATACGTATGTTTGTTCAACCTTTTACCCAACGAATCGGCCGTAATGTGCAACTTCAGCAGTTGAAAAAATATTATTTTTCAAAACATGTCAACAAAACCATATCATGTGACCCCTCGTTGGAACGAGCTCGTTCCAACGAGGGGTCACATGATATGGTTTTGTTGAAATTTTATAAAAATTTGCAAAACTTATATTTAAAAAAATAAATTTTGAACTCGTCTGCGTTGGGTAAAGGGTTAAAAGCACTTAGAAATGGACACACACAGCTGGCTAAAATGACTACTGCAGTACCTTTCCGCGGTCTGCCGTCTGTCGACTTTAGTCGCCTGTCGCACCAAAAGAGTCAAAGGGTCCAACGTGCTAGTTTTGACAAGTAGTGTACAGGTATGTGGATGGAAAATTACTGATATGTTGGCAAAACATATTTTGTGCTGAGTGTCGATAACAAACCGATTTTGGAGCCAAAAGGTATAGGTAGGGACTTTTTGTTGCCTTATCTGAAATCTATCCCAAAATAGTATTCGTCTGTCGGAAATTTGGCCCAATATCGTAGTGGAGTATATCCAATATCGTCGTCAGAAGTTATAAAAACTCATACAATAAGTGACACCTCATAGAAGCTAAGGTTGTATGCATGTGTGGAGTGTAATATCGTCCACGATAACACGTGAATATCCACTACAGTACGGCCGACGTGGGCTGGTCGCTTTCCATGACTGGGCAATATTTCCACGGCGCAATCATATTAGTTTCCAAACACTAAATATTGGAGTAATCATCAACAATTTAATTAATGATGCACCGGATACAACCCAGTTCTTCATTAATTGAAAGTTTTGCTGATGATGATTTTTATGACCTGGTAAACGCATGAGTGAACACCACTGCCCACGCGTGGATTACGTCCAGCCCACGGCGACTGTACTGTATATCTCGTAGTGTTATCGAGGTTAATACCGAATACCCTGGCCTCGGTGATTGTGAGAAAAATCGAGCTACCGCCCCTGATTCAGTACAATGAGTAGAACGGGCATTTGGTGATCAATTCGTTTGAAAGTTTTGCGTCATAATCTGTCGACCAATAAGTCCTTCACTGCCCCGTCTCAGCCCAAACCACACCACAAGCACAGCACCACTTCTTGTAATTTTTTTGTCAAGTATAATGTTTTTGAACATAAATCGGATTGTTTTTTTTCAATCAGCCTTCTGCAATGATATTTATTGCTGTCTGCATATAGGAACAGCTCTTAACGATAACCTTCATATAGAAAGTTTAAATGGCTCTAAAAAGAGAAGATGCCCCATTTCCACCGTTTACTGAAGAAATTAGGCCTAAAGTGAGGAATGAGAACATTATTACACGACTGTTCTTTGAAATCCACATCTACACCAACACTAAAACCTTGCGGAAAATGGAAACGAAATTTCACTAGATTTTTCTACACATCGTACACCTCAATTACAATTTAAATCACTAGCGATAGCTAAAAATCGTTCCCTGAGGTCCAGTGTGTCCTAGTAGGTACACGGAACACATTGGAACTCAGGGGATGAAATAGTAAGACGCGTTTCTCCCCGCAAATTCGGTTGGCGATCAAATGTGTTCTTTTGTTGATAGTTGTCAAATGAATTGCTGAGTGTCCTTCTAATAATTGTTTTTATAGACAGGAAGGCGTGTAATACACAGAGAACGTCACACCCTTGTGAATGGATAAATCGATATGGCACTCGTGCCAACGGGGAAGGATAAAACTCGAGGCCTTCGGCCTCTCGCTTTATCCTTCCGCGTTGGCACTTGTGCCATATCGATGAACTCGTTCACACATCTTCCCATACCAATATCGGATATTGGTCAGTGGCGACTTAAAATTATACATAAAATGTAGTTACCTCACCTCTGACATATTTGTTGATGTATTCTTGAATTTTATTGACTTAGGATATCACCTGCGTATCGGCGGTAAATCACTACATGATGGATGTAATTTTAATACACGGTGATCTAGAGTTATCTTTCCCGGGTGAATAACCGCCATTACTATTTTGATGCATTCCCACTCGCTTCGAATCTTCAAAATTTGAATTAGAACAAAATAGGATAATTTAAGTACCAAAAATATATTCAAGGTATCGTATTTATTGATTTAAAACATTAAATATTTAAAAAATGGAGGACAAAAATTATTTGTAGTGCCAAAGTTCTTAGTTGATTTTACGATTTTATCGATCTTTTTATGCAGAAGCGAACAATTTCTTTACAGTTTACTCCGAGGAGGGGGCGGGGTTGAAAAATAATACGGGTACTAGGTGGAAAAATTGGGTTTTTTTTAATTCTCGGGATCCACGTCCCCAGGAGCGGAATTGTTTTCCTCTCAAGTGCCAGTCACCGACCCCGGAAGTGAATGTTTTTTTCCAAGAAAGATTTGGGACCAACCTCAAATTGATAGAAAAATGGCATAGCTTTAATAGCGATTTATGTTCAAAATTGTTCAATATTCTTATGTTGCAAAAGTGTGGTTTTCACCGGTTTTTAGTACTTTTGCTGAACATAGAATCTGTTACACTCAGACCACAGAGAGAAATGTGATATTACATCATACGAGTAACTTGTATCCTTTTATTTCACATCTCATAAAGGGTGAAAAGTCTTCTTCGAGCACTTCTGGTACTAATAATTTAATGTTTGAAATATAACATCTTTGTAAAGATAATTAATAATCTGTTCTAATGAAGTCCCAAAGATCGCATTGAGAGGTGCTGGGGGCTCATATTTTAGCAGTGTGGATAAGAGGGACACGAGAAAATCTGCTTTTCATGCGCCATTGTACCAAATAATTTTAGTTTCACATATGACCTATTTGTGAAAACAATTTTCAAGTCGGTACAATTCCAGCTGCCATGATCATATTAACGAGTATAGGGGGTTAGGGTTGTAGATATCCTATCACTGAAGAGAGGCAAGACCAAAAATTTCCGTTTTTGGCACATAAAACGAGTTAGTTTCAAGTTCAGTCAAAAATATAGGTTTTAGACAAATTATCAATAGTTTTCCTTCCATTTTGCATTTTCATTTTTTTCCCATCAAATAGCCTCAATTTTTCCCAACATGCCTCAATTTTTCCAATAAAATCTTTAATTGTTGTGTATGTGGGGGGGGGGGGGGGGGGCAAGATTTATTTTATATGGTTACAAAACTGTAGATAGGGCAAACAAATTCTGTATCCGTAAGTCTGAAGATTACATAATATACAGCCTAGGCTACAGAGAGGCATGTTAATGAGCAATCAATTAGTCACCTACCTTATCTCAACCCTTTGAACAATGGTGGCATATTTCATGCCAGTTAAATGGAAGCAATTGGAAGAGTCCATATTGATTATTTGAGGGCAGCCCAATTAATATCTTCAACGTGCAGCGTTCAGGCTGCTCGTTGAAAATATTGATTGATCTACCCCACACATACATTTAGCACCCATCCTTCTTAATGTAATTAAGACGTATCACCTCCCTCCCTGCACCAGAAAAGCGGCCTCTCGGGTTCAAATGGTTGATGCGTTTCAGAAACAGAAGCGTACAAGCATGCTTAGGTTCCGCTAAACATATTTTCCAGGATTTTTCAAAACTGACATGCCATGAACTCTCTTCAAACGCAAATATTCTTTAACTTAGTTATCTAACCGAAAACATGTATTACATTTTCCACATCCATTAAAAACATACAACACTATCGTATTAAGTAGAAATAAACAATCTGAACGTGGGTGAAGTAATTCACTGTCAAATGCAAGGCCTCAACCTGAAAAATTGCATGAAAAAATGCCGAAACCTGTCATTTTCAGCCACTCAGCAGTCTCAAAAACAGACTTTTTCCACTACCTTCCCCTGGAGCATATCATCCCCTATTTCTAAAATGCCCCCCAAAAATTATATGTTTCCATCTCATTTTTTAGTTATACGCCTGGTAACAACTCCGTGTAAAAATGACATTAAAAAGTAGTCAAATTTTCCAAGCCACTGTTCCCCATAATTCCTCTGGTAATTTACCCTTAGCATCAGACTCCAACTCTGTGTCTATAACTTCAAATTCTCTTGTCCAACAAATAGCCTAATGTAACCATATATCTGGTACTAAAAATATATCTCCAATTTACATGACATTAGTTTCAACATATGCCCTTAGTTTAGAATTTTACTCTTGTGCAGTAGTGCGAAACTGTAATGCGGAACCTTAGAGATGTTTAAATTATGTATTTACAGTACGTGGAGAGTGGATTGTAACTAAATCACCCGCGGAGTGGAGTTATCACCCGAGCTATAACTTTCAAATTTTGTACATATCGACAAAAAATACAAGCAATGTTTCAGCCAATGGACCTCCGGGTTTAACCCGGAGGTCCATTGGCTGAAACGTTGCTTGTGCTGGTCAGGCTTTGCGACAAATTTACAATTATTCCTTGGGTGGAATCTCCACTCTGCGGGTGATTTAGTGATAATACACTCTCCACGTACTGTACATGAATCGATTCTATTGGTCAAATGTTTGCTGTTTCACCTCAGATTGAAATATTTCTGTTATTTTCAAATTGAACGGGGCATCCATTTTATGTCGAGCTGGGAGAATGCAAAACTTCTTTACTTTTATTCATCCGCAGGACAAATCTGCTCAATACACCGCTCACAGCTGACTTTGGAGATGCATTCACACTGAAGATATTTGATAGCACTGATGTCGCAATAACTACACCTGTTGCTGTTGGAACAGACATTAAACTGGTACTGAGTCTCACTTCTACAGACGGTTTGTACTCATTTTTTGTGTTGCATCCAGTAAATGATTATTTCACGGGTTGAGAAAGTAAAATTTATTTGCTAACATTTCGACCTAAAATGGGTCGCTCACCAAAATGACGACGACGTTTTGGGTTTTTTTTTCGTGATGTCGTTGAAGAAATTCGGTTGTTTTTTTTCATGTTCTTGGTGGGGTTTATACAGCGCAGAATGTAAATAGACAGAACGCGATGTGTGTTTGAATCGGTGGGTGTTTTACATTACGAGTTGGAATGGCGTTGGCTCGAGCGAAATATGACTACGCCATTCCAACGAGTTATGTAAAATACCCCACCAATTCAACCACACTTCGCGTTCTGTCTTTGTTACACATCCCTATGCATTAAAATTCATTTAAATAAACAAATTTCAATTCCAATGTTTAAATTCAGAGTTGAAGAGTCCGTTAGTTTTGTTTGAAGCGGTACTGATCAAATGGATCAATAAAAAATCATTCTAAATTGCATTCGTTATCTTTTCTATTGGGCGTGTTTGTTGAAATTCGTATCGCTGTTTCTCTTCGGCTGGTGCCCATTCACGCTTAACGTTTCGGTGGCTATTACTGATAGTAAAATATAAGTACAATTTTTGGTGGATTTGCAAAAGAGCTGGGAGAAACATTTTTAAAAGAAATTCGAAGCATGCCAGGATGTCCGAAGATTTACCGAAATAAAGTTGACCAATTTAGATACAACGCGATCCGCAGACGAGACGGCAACGGGAGTGGGTTAATGTTGTGGTTGGAAATGATTGGGTTTTTTAGTGTTAACTCATTTTTGGTTAACTTATTTGTTTGTGAACCAACTATATTTTGCTTTGGATGTTTTCATTTTCACATTACGCAACAGCCGATCGATAATTGTATAACGACATTTGGAAACTTTTCGAAGCGTAACTGATGATTCGACGGAAAAGGAACTAGTCTAAACGGTGCTTGGAAATAGTTCCGGCTTGTACATCAACAGTTGAATACAGAAACATTTATGCCAAAGCGACGATTCTGTTAAATAAAAAGGGTTTAAAGTTTAATGAATGTGTAATAAAATAAGCGGATTGTTTTCCGAAATCTCGGCCTTGTCTGAGCTTAAATTACGAAGGTTTAGGGCCCCTTCAACTGTGAGACTTCTATATAACTGCGGTCATTTAACCCTTTACCTAACATGAAAAGCAGACGACACTTGCAAACAAAATTCTTGAATAACTATTGTTTTCATTTTTTGTCTCAAAAACAAAGGTTATGACCCCTCTTTGGAACGAGCTCGACGAGCTCGTTCCAAAGAGGGGTCATAACCTATGTTTTTGAGACACAAAATGAAAATATAATGAAAATTAATTGGCGATTTTTGAGAACAGCGCTGGCCGGTTTTGGCCATTACGTTGTGTAAAGGGTTAAAGCGTTCGCGATGTCGCGTGCCAATGGTCCACAATAAAAAATCATTTGGCACCAGAGTACAGTATTTGATATGCCACCAAAGTTTGGCACCAAAATTATACTTTGGTAGGTCGCGAAGGCCTTGTAGCTCTTTTTTTTATTTTAGCGCGTGGTTTTTGATAAGATCATTGTCTGGTGAAGCACGCGAGACAGAATTCTCGGCTGTCAAGTAATTTTTTGCCAGCATCATAATCGTGATTCTTGGTTATGTGTCTACTGAAATAACCCTTTATCTAACATGTAAAGCAGACGATACTTGCAAACGCAATTCTTGAATAGTTATTTGTTTTTCATTTTGTGTCTCAAAAACATAGGTTATGGCCCCTCTTTGGAACGGGCTCGTCTAGCTCGTTCCAAAGAAGGTCATAACTTATGCTTTTGCAGCAAAAAATAAAAAAATAATGAAAGTTAATTGGCGATTTTTGTGAATAGCGCTGGCCGGTTTGGGCCGTTACGTTGGGTAAAGGTTTAAGAGTTTATTCATTTAATCTGATTCTTACCAAAACATTTCTTTGTTATTTAATCTATATCTAGCTTAATCTTTTTTTATTAATCCCTCTGAAAGGTAATAAATTATGTGCTACTAATTTTTTGGAATGAATAAACAGTGAGTAAACAGTGAGTAAATAATATTCATGAAATTACTTTGTAAACGTTAATAAAAGCCTTCTACTTTTTAATTATCTATATTTTTATCATTTGTGGGTATTTTGCAACTAAAATACTTTAAAAGATACCGGTAATACTAAATTAAAATGTCATTTTTTTGAGTGCAACAAGGCCCCCCATCAGCAATGCTAAAGCATTGAAGATGGCGCCTTGTTGCATTCAAATGAGGATACACTGTTAATCTGTTCTCATTTACAATTAGATTTGGTACTAAAAATTTTCACTTGGCTCCAAAAAATTTTATTTGGCAACAATAAAAATTTTACTAGGCACCAAACACTTACGGGTCAGCGGAAAGACTGGTCATTTACCATCACGTCAATAATTCTGAAGGGGTATTGTGAAGATCGAAATAACTCCATTTTTTCGGCCTAACTAAGTGAAGTATACATATATTCAGCCAATATTTACAGTTCACATTCAGAACTCTCCCCAATTCCGATATATGACAACTGCCACTTACTGAATGTTGTAACTGTTTGCGATAACTGTCTGCAAAAGCGTGTTCTCTTTGAAATCTCGAGGCTAGTTGAACAAAATTTGGAATACAATTGGAGTGTGTGTGTGACATGTTTTAGTCTAAACAATATTTTATTTAGAAAAATAAAATCTTAACTGTTCCATACACCGGCAATCTTATATGGACAGTGATATATAATACATAAAGGATTATTGAAAGTAAACACATAAAAGAACAGGACTCGACAGAAAGCTCAAGCTTTTGAAAGTCGTCTCCTGCATAGTGGTGATTTTTACAGAGTTTCATTACAAGACTCAAGCGGGATCCAATATTATTTCACATTAAGAGTAGGAAGAGAAAATGAAACAATAGTTAAGGAAGAATGGAGAATATTTAAAGGAACGGGGGATGCATACGAATGTGGATGGGTGATTGCGAAGACGATTCAAAGTAGAGACTAAGGGGTTGTGTCTAGGGTCGGCAGAGCAGACATGTCATACATTAGTGTTCCTTTGTGCGTCCCATTCTAAGGTGGTGCGAAGTTAGGCAAGGAAATACCAATGATAAAATCCGTTCAACCCTACGCTCAAACACTACAATGACAGGTATACCAGTAATATCACCCTATCTCGCAATTACAACCAGCAGATTTCTGATTAGGAAGGCGGTGTTAAAATTGGTGTGGACTTTTGTTCGGACGCCGAGCACAACCCCACCCCACCCCTCCCCCCGACAGTTCGTCGCTAGTCCCGCTGAACGATTGCTCCTCACGGCGAACACCAGACTTGAAAACTATGCCATGATTTCGCGACAACAATTGCCGTGAGTCTCGACAACTATCATCACGAAATCTTGACACAAATTCGGAATATTATACAAGAAATTCCGGTCTTGCCTGTGTGGCATGTTTTTGAATTATGAACAATAAAAAAAATAGACAGCTCTCTTGTGCCCCCATCAAAGCTTAAAATAGAAAGATATTTCAAATTACTTTTTCATCGAGCTTTGCTTCCTAAGTGATTGATATTAGTATGGAGCCAAGCTCTCAAGCAGCCACCAGTTGAAATTTGACAATGTTATGACCTCGAATTTCTCTAGTCCTTAAAAGGCCCAGATTTTCGTATATTCTAGATGGTCGGAAGAGCGAACATATACTCTAAAATCAGTTGCAGGTCTGTAATCTTAAGGAGGGCGACTGCTCTCGCTCTCATTGGCTCTCATAAACTAACACTGCGATGGCGGTAACGCCCTCCTTGCCACATACAAGGAGAGCCACGAAAGTGAACTTTGGTCAGTAGCGCTGATCGATACCGCACATCTTTGATGTGATCGGGCATTTCGGAAAGGCCTACTGGTAGCTATTCTCTGTGAGGCCCTACGCCATGCCTCCGACTTGAGTCGGAGGCCGGGTGTAGGGGTATCACAGAGACTAACTGGTATCCATTTTGCTCACTCAGCGGATATTGACTATACATCCTCAACTTTTATCGTCATAGATATTGATTCTTGGGAAAGTTATCCCCCCTTGTAAATACGGGAGTCTAGCTGTAATCCAATTAACATTGAACCTCTGAAAGGTGTGAATGAAATCTTGATCGCCAGGGAATAGTTGCTAGAAGCGGAGAAATCGGCTGAGAATGAACCGGCCAGCGCTATACACGAAAGTCGGCATTCATTTTTTTTATATTTTCATTTCTTGCTTTGCTTCCAAAACATAGGTTTTGAACCCTCATGGGAACGAGCGCGTCAAACGTCATAACCTATGTTTTGGAAGCCAAAAAATGAATTTTTAGTTATACGAGGATTTTTTTTTACTGGTTGACCAGAAATTAATTAAGCCGCATAGGGGTTATCGCACCTTTTCATTTGTACTCACGCGGAAGCCTATTTGATATTGTGGACTGCGGTTTTAACTGTTTTTACTGCAATAAAAGTTTTCTTGGTTTTAACATCAAAGAGAAAAATGGGCAATTGCCAGCTTGTATATTTTTATATGGCTAGATAGGACAATATCTATATTATTTGCCGGTATGCGCACAGCATTGCTAATATGAAGCAAAAAAAATATATATTAACCGCTAAAAGTTGACGAAAATGCAATTTTCTATCATTTTACATGGAAGTATACAGGAAATAACAGTAGCATTTTAAATCAAAGTGGGAAAAAAATTGGTCGAATGAAATCGTTCTATAATATGACCAACTGAGAGAATATATATTGTTCTTAAGGGATTGATGCGCACAGCGAATATAACTTTCATAGGTTTTATATAATTTGGAGAAATATAAAAATTCACCATTCAATTAGCGTAAATTTTTGCCAGCCAACTCTTAGCAATCAGGGGGGATAACCTTTTCGTAAGTCGATGTGAATGACCAGAAAAGTTGAACATGATTGTCTGACTTCATACATAATTCGGGAAGAAATCATGACATGTTCTGCAAGAAATCATTGTGTATATTTTTCAAAAATTCAGATACTATATGCACAACCCAAACATTAAAGGTGGAAAGATGTGGAAAAATTACCAATCTCAAGAACACAGTGGCTCTTCTTATGTCAGTTCATGGTAGGCCGAAAATGGCCCTACTAAGCTCATTTAAGGTGGGCCGCCATTGCTCTCGTCCCATTTTGAAAATGGCAGGCCTGTTGAGTAGGGTTAAATATTAATCCAGAGCAACTGGTCTGAAGTGGGTACATATTAACATTTAAATATTTTTTCAGTGGCCAGTGATCTCATGTACTCCAGCTGCGATATCAGAGAAACGGCAACTGGGACTGCGACACTTTCAATTCCTATCATACAAAGCGGGTAAGTTATGTCATTTGTACTAACATTGGCAGGAACTCTTCAACTTGAATGTGTTAACTTTCTGCACAATGATGACAAGATGCTGGAATTTTAAGCAACATATTTTCCCCACAATGCAACTAGGAATTAAAAACATTCCATCTTTTTTTGAAAATGCTCATAACAATATTTAATTGATACAATTCCGATCTGTATCACAGGGAAGGTTTGAAACTTGACATTTTTCACCATCAATGTACCGAGAGTTAAAAGACAGAAATTATAAAAAAAAATATCTTTTTAGGCCCCACAAAGTAGATCTTCTGTGCAGGCTGTTTTTAATTTAATTTTTTTATTTTTGTAATTATTCCTTTGCTTTGACCAGAAATTCATCAAAGGTTCATAGTTTGTTTTATATTTTAGGCCTCACAATCTACAGAATAGCATGGGTGGTGGTGTATTTCGTCCCTTGAGTGCAAGAAGGCTTTGCAATGCTAAAGCATTGCAATGCCTTCTTGCAATCAAGGTACACATTTTTCAATTTTATTAACATAGGTAAAATATTTTTATTTTTTAAAGTTGGCATTGGTTATAAAAAGAGAGCATGCGGCAGCCAAAAGGATCACGTCGGAGGGCCTGAGAAACAATTTTTTAACTTTTCTAGGCCGTCACTTTTTGGAAGCCGAATTTATATTGATACATCCCACCAAGAGATACGGTTGAATGTAAATGCAATTGTTTTGTAATTATATTCATGGGTAACATGGAGAGGAGCTTTCTACTTCACTCACATTTTCAATGCCGTCCTATACATACTAAGTTAGGAATATTACACTCGTCACTGCTGGCTAGGTTGCGGTTCCTACTACTGTTATAAACAAGCTACAGTGTCAACAATATTATTGAACATCTCATTCAGATAAAGTTAAGGATTTTACTTGTTGTCTACCTCCAGTGCTTGAAACGCATGAAATGTACAAAGTGTATCATATGTTTGTTCTTAAGTTGCAACCCAAATTAACGTTTGCCGTTTTGTTTATTTTTACTATACAGCTCTATAAACCTTTGTTCTCTTTCCTATTTTTTATGTCAGCATATTTCCCCACCCTTTTTCCCCTGACCATTCTGAAACTCTGTTATCTGGTTCTACACACACAGACCCAGGCAGGATTGACATGTTGCTTTCGTGATAAACTGGAGGACTTTTCTCCACTCTGCTATATTATTATGCCTCACGTTTGTAACATCAACCGTGATTGGTTAATTTGACACCTTCTAAAAGTCATAGTACTGGAGTTTGGGGGCAAAACACGGGTACTATCGGAATGTTCTTCCCTGGAGACAAGAGAACAAAGAAAATGAAAGATCCACTTCCATTGATCAGCGTTGATTACGCACGCCCTGATTGGAATTTCTCAACACCAAACATTGGCGCCGTGTCCTTTTAACTTTTTTTCGTCACCGATAGACACAAACTACTTACCAACAAATATATCATATTCAGTGGGTGTGTTTTCAATTTTAACTGCAAACAATGAATTCAAAAGAATCAGAAATATTAAAAACTCACGTGTTGTTCACCACTTCAGTGAATCCTGAATATGAGTTATGACTTCAGTCATTATCAATTATAATTTCCACAAGTTTAGTACTCTTCGACCTCACTGAGCCTCCGCCTCAAGTTCAAAATAAATTGTTGCACTCCGCTTAATTATAACAACTTCGTCGTCCAAGAAACATGAATTTATATTCCATTAATTTATACTACTTATCACACAAGCATTAATAATGAATTATAACACGAACAGCATGATGCAGTTGTAAACACTTGCATTTGGTGATATGGAAAACCCCAAAGCGACGGCACTTGTGACAAGTCATTTTCGAAGAGACGTCATTCGTTCGAAATGACGTCATGTTTTTGGATTCGACTACATCGTTGTTACAAGATTGATGGTATGTTGCAGTGAACGCTTAACAATGAAAGTTATTTTTTGTTCGGCATAATAAAATAATTAGAACGTTTCTTTTCGTGTTCTATCGGTCGATAGTACCTGAGTTTGTGTGATTTCTGAAATAAAACCTGAAGCAGCGAAGCTGCTTCAGGTTATATTTCAGAAATCACACAAACTCAGGTATTATCGACCGATAGAACATGAAACGAAACGTTCTAGTATTATATTAGGATCGTCTTCTACGCGTATGATGGCGTCTGACATTCAAACACATAGAATCAGAGTTGAAATATTCCTCGTTAAAAGTTGGTCTGGAATGCATCGTAAGAAACAATTTGATATCCTTACTGTGCTTCTAATTATATTATTTTACGTGTATAATACAAAGCGGGTTAACGATAATTATAGTACTGGTTATCCTAATATGGAGGGAAACCCTGACTTATAGTTCACTATCCAGGATCTTTATTCCAGTGAATCGGTATTCACAGCAGGTAGTTGTAAGCTCTTGCGTGTCCCACAATATGAGTAAAGTAACTATCAGGTGGTGTATTCAGCTGTTTTCCTTAGAGACCATACTTGGCTTGGCGATCTGGCTCTGTGTACTGTATCTTCTTGCCGGTGATGTTGAATTAAATCCAGCCCCAACACGTTCTTCTCCACTCTTATCTACTGACAGGTTAATCTCTAACGGTGGCTCTAGAACCACTAATGGCCTCTCTTTCCTCCATCTCAATATTCAGAGTCTGAAACCTAAAAATGATACAATTTCTTGCGAAGCCCTTTTCGATGGCGTATGTGCTTTTACCGAGACCTGGCTTGACGATACGGTCAGTAACAACGACATCGAACTTCCATGCTTCCAATTACCCGTAAGAAAAGATCGAGGAGCCCGAGGAGGCGGCGTTGCTGTCTATTTAAAAAACAACATGACCTTCAAAAAACGCTGCGACTTGGAAGTTTTGAGCCTTGAAAGTATTTGGCTACAAATTTATACGGAGGAAGGGTCGATTCTTTTTGGAGTGTTTTATCGTCCTCCCCATTCTGACAATGACTTATGGCATCTTGTTTCATTGTCAATAGAAAAGGCCCTCGATACAAACATCTCGAATCTAATAATTACAGGTAACTTTAATGATGATCAACTACAGTACGTGAAGAGTGGATTGTAACTAAATCACCCGCGGAGTGGAGTTATCACTCGAGCTATAACTTTCAAATTTTGTACATATGACAAAAACACAAGCAATGTTTCAGCCAATGGACCTCCGGGTTTAACCCGGAGGTCCATTGGCTGAAACTTTGCTTGTGCTGGTCAGGCTTTGCGACAAATTTGCAATTATTGCTTGGGTGGAATCTCCACTCTGCGGGTAATTTAGTGATAATACACTCTCTCCACGTACTGTACAAGGCCAACCCAGTCATGTCAAACGGCTCCTATGTCAATATAGACTTACCAAGATTCTAGTCCAGCCAACCTATTGTACCGAAACCTCGAGCTCCTTAATTGATTTAGTTATAGTCAATGATCAAACACTACAGTGGGTTACACAATCTGAAGTGTGTGATCCGTTCTACGCGGACCTTGTGCGGCACCACTGCCCTGTATCTGTTACATTAAATTCTCCAAAGAATGTGACATCTTTGTGTTTTAGGCGACCCATATGGTCTTATGGACACGATGATTATGATGGTCTTAATCAGGCTCCCCCAGAGTTTAATTGGGTGGCACTCTATGATGAATCACCCCTCTCCAGCAAAGTAGACAAATTTACCCTTATCCTAGAAACATTAGCTTTGAAATTCATCGCAAACAAAAATATTAGAACCCGTTCTAATCAACCCAAATTGTTTTGTAATTCTATTAGACTCTTAATGCGACAACGACGTCGTCTCTATCGTAATGCTAAGTTGAAAAATTCCCCGGAAGCATGGGTCGCTTACCGTAAAAAGAGAAACCAGATCAATTCCGAAATGTGCAAATCTAAAGAACATTTTTTGGCAAAAATGGATCACAAACTAAGCACCCCCGAAACATGTACCTCAGAGTGGTGGAAAACCCTCAAGATCCTACTTGACAGTAAACATTAGCCCATTCCTAATCTAGAATACAACCAACAAGTCGTTGTAAAAAGTGAGGCGAAAGCTGAATGCCTTAACATGTATTTTACCAGTATCTCATCGATTAATGATTCTAACCACGCCCTTCCAGTAACCAATCCGAAACCTGATCGCCCTACACTGCAAAAAATATAGGTTCTCTTTAGAACCAAAACTGGTTCTAATCTTGTCCCTGAGATGGAACCAGTTCTGTTTAATCAGTATTTATTTCAAATCAAACAAATTTACCAAGGTTAGCATTAACTTTTGACAGAATATTACATGAACTGAAGTGGATTCAGTAGTAAACTTGGAGCTTATTCAACGCAGTCGCCAAACATGTTGAAACAAAGGAGACACGAACAGTTGGCATATCGAACCAGTTTTGGTTCTGTACAGAACCAAAACTGGTTCGTTATGCCAACTGTTCATATCTCCTTTGCTTAAAAATGATTTGAGACAACCTCGTAAAAGCTCTAAACTTACGACTGAAACCCTCTCAATTTATGTTTAATTCTGTTAATATTTAATGTTTATCTTTATAAATTTATTTGATTTGAAATAAATACTGTTTAAACAGAACTGGTTCCATCTCAGGGACAAGATTAGAACCAGTTTTGGTTCTAAAGAGAACCTATATTTTTGCAGTGTACGCTAAGTAATATTACTCTTTATACCAGTGTCACTGGTATTAGGAATAATATTACTTGTGTTTGTGTGATGTATTAATGTAGAACTACTCAATGGAGTGAGCGGGGGTAGGGGGTTGGGGGCTTAAAAGAAAGATTATGTGTGGCCTCTCATATTATTATTATTATTAATTTTTGATTCATGGTTTAGGCCACTTTTCAAGTTTCACACTTGTTGCTTTTTGGTATTGGATTTGAAATAAAAAGTCCCACTCATTTTACTTTGTTCTTTATTTCAAATAGAGAAAATTGTCAATCATGATTAACAAGTAAAAGAGATTGAATTTCAATTGTCTTCACAACCCGTCACATAGAAACTGTTGAAAACTTTGTCTTTATTGGTGGCCTTTGTTTGAGCTAAACTTATCTGACACCTTTAAACAATACAGTTAACTGCATTTTGTCTGACCAACTTCAAAGAGATACAATGGAATATAAAGGTTATATTGATCTTAAAACAACATGACAAAGCATGATATTTCTTTATTTTTATTAAGAAAGATTATGAGCTGATTATGAGGATGACACTCTTCAGAATTTAATGATGATAAAATGTAATAACCATATACCCCAGTGTCGTAATTGAAAGCAATTACATTTGGTTGTATCTTTAACCCTCTGCACTCTGATGTCAAAATGGAGAAGTTTTCAGCAGGAAATATTTCCCAAAATGCAGTTTGAAATTTAACAAAATATACCTTGTTTGACAGAGCTCAATGAGCTCTGTCAAACAAGATATAATTGGTTAAATCCATAGTTAAACAAGAGAAAAACATAGTGATTGGATAAAATTTTGTATCACTACCAGAGTGCAAGGGATTAATAATGATTTACTACTTGTCATGGCAAGAAATAGGAAATATGTATTTTGGGTTTCTATTCCTTTTCTTACAGTAGTTCCCTGGGAAATGAATAAAATGTGTGTGTTATTTTTTTCCTTAACTGTTTTCAGTTGATTATGTTGGAGTCTAACCCCTCGTAATTCCCACAACATTTAACCCAGTAAGCATGTTCTGAAATTAAGAATCGAGCAATTCTTAATTTCATAACAATAGGGAGTTTTGGCTTGAACATTTTTCACCTCTTCATTTCTATTACGCATTTTCCCTGCTAACAATCAAAAAGCAAAGTTCATACATACACACACTGGTTACGAAGCTTTCCCATTAAAGAAATATTGCCAAGTAATTAAAAGTAATTGAAAAGTAATTAATTACATTTCATGAAGTAATTGTAATTGAAATTAATTACTTTGAAATTAAAAGTAATTGTAATTGAAAATTAAACGTAATTGTAATTGTAATTAATTACATTTCATGTAATTGACTCCAGCGATATATCAGAAGCCCTGCTTTCCCTTGATGTCTCCAGGCAAGTGACCCTGACAAAATAAGCCCATGCCTCCAGTGTTCTCCCAGTCCATGTAAACCGCTAACTGATTTGTTCAACTATATGTTAGATAAAGCGATTTTTCCGACCCAGTGGAAACGAGGCAATGTCACACCAGTGTACAAAAAGGAGATGCACATCTTGTAGAAAATTACCGACGTATTACCTTGCTGAGCTGTCTTAGCAAAGTATTTGAGAAACGTATACATACAAAAGTGCTAGCATTTCTAAAAGTCATCAGGCGCCTAACACCACTCCAACCAGGACTCCACTGTGCTTCAACTGACTGACATTTACCACACGTTCAGTTCCACACTTGATGCAGGAAAGGAAATCCGAACTGTCTTTTGCAACGAAAGCAAAGCTTTCGATAAGGTTTGGCACAAGGGACGTCTTTGCAAACTTGAAAATATTGGAATAACCGGTAACCTCCTGAGATGGTTCGATTCTTACCTGAATCATAGACAGCAACGCGTTGTTATAGATTCTGTATCCTCATCCTGAACGAACTTGACTGCCGGAGTTCCCGAAGGTTCTATACTCGGGCTCCTTCTCTTTTTGGTTTATATAAATGATATAGTTCACGGTATCACTAGCAACATTCGTCTCTTTGCTGACGACACTACCCTGTACTTGACTGTTGAGAACTGCACCACGGCAGCTAATATAATTGGTAATGGCATTAAGACAATAGAAAATTGGTCAAAGACTTGGTTAGTTAACTTCAATCCTAATAAAACTGAAACAATGATCATTTCACGAGAAATGCTCGAACCTACATACCCACCACTGTCAATGTTCTCTATAAACATTATAGAGGTATCACAACACAAACACCTGGGAGTGGTGCTCAACGACAAGGGGACATGAAGAACCCATATCGATGAAATAGCCGAGAAAGCTTGGCGGGGTATTAACCGGATCAGATGATTCAAGCATAGGCTTGATCGCAAATCTCTAGAGAAAATCTACTTCGCATATGTCCGCACAATCCTTGAATACGCCGATACTGTCTGAGATAACTGTACAGCTGGGGAAGCCGATGAACTGGAGAAAATCCAAATTGAAGCGGCAAGAATTATTATTGGGGGTACCATGAGTGCTAGTAAGCCTGTATGCCGAATTGGGATGCGACACGCTCGGAACAAGGCGGCAAAATCATAAGTTAATACAATTTTTCAAGATGCATCACAGCCTTGTCCCCGCGTATTCATCTAACCTAATCCAGTTCTGAAACCCAAGATTACAATCTAAGGAACAATTTGAATCTCATCACACCTTTGTGTCGCACTCAATCATATCATACTTCCTTCCTCCCCTCTACCGCGCGCTTGTGGAATTAGATTCCAACCGAAATTAGGCAAAATAAATCACTTCCACAATTCAGAGGTTACTAAAACAGAATTTTGAATATTGTACCTAGCTACTTCTATTTTCATAAATCTCGTCGGGCCCAAATACTTCACTGTCGCCTACTGTTAAAACTAGACGTCCTGTCATGAAATGCGCACAAATAGCACGTTGATATGCGCGTTATGGCCCAAGTAAAGCTATCAAATTATGTACATATGGCCTGTGCACAAGCAATGTTTCAGCCAATGGAGCTCCGGGTAACCCGGAGGTCCATTGGCAGAAACATTGCATGTGTTTGCTATGAGTAACCAGGAGAACCTGTCGTGGTTTGGATGCCATTCGATATGGCAATTGCGCGCAATTCCAACGCGCTATTAAGCCTACATAAGCGCACTATTCGTGACAGGACTTCTAGTTTTAACTGTACGTCTTAACTGTAGTAATCTCAATAATGACTTGTACAACAACCTTCTGTCAGACACGTGCCTTTGCCGATGCGATGAACTTGAAACTGCTGATCATTTCTTCTTTCACTGCTCCTTTACTCCTGACAAAGGCATCAGGCACTAGGCACTCTCCAATGTAATGTTACAACCGACATCTTACTGCTCGGAACTGAACACTATAATCCTGTAATGAACAGACTACTCTTCGAGAAGGCCCACGAGTTTATCCTGTTATCAAAAAGGGTTTGCTGATGTATATTATGGTCACAAGTTAGTAACGTCTCTTCAACTTTGTATTATGATGCGTTCATCGACTAAAAGCAGACAACTTGTTTACAGTGGTAAACAGGCGAAGCCCTACTGATCAACCGTGACTCTGTTATCAATGCTTGGGTGAAATTCCTCCAAATGGGCGTCATGGGTGGCAAATTATTGGAGTTACCTTGATTATACTTCTATCTTACGTCACGCTTAGTCATTTCGCATAGGTGTGTGACTTTAGACACAAATAAATAACTCTACGCAGTGAATGCATTCACCCCGCATTTTCCAACTTTTCTTGCAGCTCAACCCATCCCTGACTGTTTCCATACAAGATTAGCTACTGTCGCTTTTCAAACGTTTGTATAAAGCAGATAAACACTGTTTGTACTTGATACTCATACCTGCTATTGTCATCGACGATTCTTTGTGATCTTGTGTAGGTGGAAACGGCCTTGTATAAGCTTTCAGCTTACTGCCGAATTCACATTAATGTTGGCAATTTATCTGTTATCGTTTGTTTTTTTTGCAATAAATACTGTTTAAACTAAAAGCAGACCAGTCACCACCTCGTCGGGACTCTCTCTCTCTCTCTCTCTCTCTCTCTCTCTCTCTCTCTCTTCCTCTCTTGTCTCTTCCTTACCCGACCCCCAGCTACTTACCTATTATTGCATTTTCATGCATATATCTATCTTATTATACAGACCAAATCATCTCTGTACCAGCCATTATATCTGTAACATACAACTACCAGGAGACGGCCTCGAATAAGCACTTAGCTTACTGCTGAATCCTCTTTCCATGTTGAAGATATTTTTTGTCCTCAGTGCTAATCAACTATTGTCTGTCTTTTTTGTCTCTTTTGGAAATAAAATATTGTTTAAAGTAAAGTAACTTCGAGAGGTAGTACCGAGCCTTTGTTGGTCATTTTGGGACGACCATCGCTACAATACGCTACCAATCTGTGAGGCAACGGAAAGCTTTCAAGCCATCAGTCAAATTCTTGATTGAAACTAACGCTGTTATGGCCTGGAGACTGCCTGGACCTTAAATATCCCATCGCCTATTTTTAGATTCAATTGGGTGAATATTTATACCCCCCACGAACCAAGTCCGTCCGTCCGTCCGTCCGTCCGTCCGCCCGTTACGGGGTTTTTTTTTGTCCCGACAGGCATTATGAGCTTATCGAAATATTATAATCTTATTTGATATGTTATGAGCTTAATTACTAAGATATCAGACCTATGAGGCAACTTGCGAATTTCCGGGTTTTATATTAAGGGTTAGGGTCAGTTCAGGGTTGGGGTTAGTGTTAGTTTCTATCAAGTATTACGTTGGGGGATGTAACCATGTCTGTACCCCCCGAAATTTTTTTAAAAAACCGAGGTTTTAACCATTGTCTGAACGAATTAAAATGATCAATGCTTTCGTAATTTTTTAAGCCCACGTCCGTCCATCAGAGGGCGTGTCGCAAATAGGGTTCGTATGCCGATCGACAAGGTCAATGTCACAGACTCAGTTCAAGTTCACATACCCCCGCATCCACATCCAACTATAACAAGTCGAGTCCGGCTCAGAACTTTTAAATGCCTCTGAGGATATTAATGGTACTTGGTATTATTGTTGCCCACCATCAGAGAGTGTGTCGCGGGGAGGGAGGGGGTATTCTTGGTCCAAAGTTGGGAAGGCCACATCCCACATCTAGTTCAGATGGTTGGAAAAGCGAAACTTCACTTCCATACCAACTGATATTGGCCTAGTTGTTTCAAGGACATGATCTATTCTGGCGAGAGACAAATGTTGTTCCTAAAACATAATAATATTTCTCTAGTTTAACTCGTTTAACCCGAAAGGCCGCCTTTTTCCGGGCCGGGGTCGTGATACGACCTGAACTCATGAAGTAGATAGTTACTCAGTGAGTGTGTGTGGTTGACTAATATTGATTGGTCTTCCCAAAGGAACGAATATTGACCTTACCAGTTGATTGCGTTGAATTGGTATGAAATATATCATCAGGGTGCAAGAGGTGAAAAGGATTACACAGGGTCAGGGCGCCATTGTGGTAACCGGTTCTCGTCAGATTGCCGAAGATACGCAAAGTCGAGCCCGGTTAGCCCTTGGATGGGTGACCGTCTGAGCCATCGATTCTGACTCCCACGCCGTGCCCTTGGGCAAGGCACTTAACCCCCGATTGTCCATATGGGGGCACGATGAAGCCGTGTACTAAGGCGTACTGCACGTCGATGGTGCGCATGTCTTCAACCAATCTAACCCTGCCTGTGCCGCAGTGTGGAATTACGATGTTTGGGAGCTGGCAGCTGCTCATCGTTGCTCGTTGGTTCTCTCCGGGTATTCCGGCTTCCTCCACCCGTAAAACTGTCACCGACACAATATGATCTTGGTTGTTAAAGTGTCGTTAAACCCTAATAAATAAATAATAAATACACAAGGTCAATCTTGTTTAGATTCCGTTCAGATGGGAGGTTACATTATGTTACGTAGAAGACCTTTTAGCACGAAGACACTTGTGTCGATATTCTATAAATCAAGATCTAGAAATTCCACTGTCGAGAGATTTTCTTTAACCGGGCAACCATTCGCGTGAGTTTGGTGTCACCGTACTGCGAGAACAGTATACGCATTCTCATGAGAATATCTGCTTTGTGTTTTTTTGTTTTTTTTTTTGGTCCATACTTTCGCTTTCTTAGTGATCAAATCCGGATCAACATCAGTGCTTATTTATTAGATATATTTTCTTTCCCAGAATTCCCCATTATCAAGCTCGGTTGCTGTGACCTCAAATTTGGCTGACATGACAACGATCTTGGCCGATATGAACCAAGCTAGAGTTGTCCTCCTTGATGTGTTACTGGGCGCAACCAATTTGTTTTCAGTGAAATCGTTCATTGTTACTCGTCGAACGTAATCAGAACAATTGTCGTTATCAGGCAAAAGGGAATATTGTTTTTTATGGTGAGGAATTATTGATGGCAACAAGTAAGGATTAGGTGGATAAAGAGAAAACAAAATGAGTTGCCCGCAAAATGCAACGCAGGCAAAAGATTCAAAACAGACTCGTAAGCGGAGATTCATCGAGGTGAGAGAAAAGTTTGTTGAACTATCCGAACGTCGCAGCTGGGGCATTGTATGGTGATGTGTATTAGTGATTAACTGATGTTTGGCAATCGTATCTGACATCAGCCGATCTTAAGCCATCGGTTGACCATCCGCAGAGGTGTTTAAACATCGGTTCATGCCAATAGTTACATGGAAGACGACTGGATCAAAATTGTTTGTATTTACGTTTCATTAACAATCTCAAACAAGCAGTAACAAACTTAATAAGTTGCTGCAATGATTGGCAGGAATCAAGATTGGCCTATTATCATTGATTGGTCTGGTCTTCCCCTTGATTGCTGTTCATGACACATATGCCACGTGTGGTGGTGTGATGACTCAATGAAAAGCGACATCAGCAGAAACAAGTTAATACTTAGCGTCTTTGGTCGTCTTTAATCGTCGATCAAAGACGCTGCGCTGTTAAATTGTTTCCGCTAATGTCGTATTTTTATTTTAGTACACACACTGCTTACAATTGAGGTCAACAAACCAATCAATCTGACTGTACTGTAACATTAACCCTGTTCTATGCATTCTTAAACATACTACTCCTTTTATTTTAACCCTTTACCCAACGTAACGGCCAAAACCGGCCAGCGCTATTCTCAAAAATAGCCAATTAATTTTCATTATTTTTTCATTTTTTGTCTCAAAAACATAGGTTACGACCCCTCGTTGGAACGAGCTCGTCGAGCTCGTTCCAACGAGGGGTCATAACCTATGTTTTTGAGACAAAACATGACAAAAATTACTTATTCAAGAATTTTTATTGCAAGTGTCGTCTGCTTTCCATGTTAGGTAAAGGGTTAAACAATATTTATTTCCGATTATCAGAGAAAAAAACATACAACAATGAAATGTGTGTGGATTCGACAGTAAGCTGGAAGCTTATAGAGGTCGTTTCCACTAAAGGTACATTTACAAATGTGAGATGTTAATTAAATGACTTCTGTAACCCAATCATTTACAATACATACCTTCTGCTACGTCAAGTGTGTTCTATTCAATACGATATCAGAATGCAGTCATTTTGGAAACAAATATTACAACCTTGATTTTCAAGTTGAACAGAGTGAAGAAGTTAGAACAGGTGAAAGAGATAGTACTGATGGGCTACAAATTTAAGAGGCCTCAACAATTCACCAAGTCGAAGGCGAGCAAGGAGAACCCAGGACAGAATCTATGGGTGTATATGGCCAGCGGAATGAGTAATCCTTTTGGTTGTTACAATCTGACATCGACACTCACAGTCGACAGATTGTGTGTTCAACTAATCGGCCAACAAATGACGGCCACAAAATTTTTAAAAAATGATATTTAAAATAATAAATTTTGATATCGTCTGCGTTGGGTAAAGGGTTAATCACCAGTGTGTATGTAGAGGAATTAACCCTTTACCTAACATGAAAAGCAGACGACACTTGCAAAAAAAATTCTTGAATAACTAATTTTTTTCATTTTTTGTCTCAAAAAACATAGGTTATGACCCCTCGTTGGAACGAGCTCGTCGAGCTCGTTCCAACGAGTGGTCATAACCTATGTTTTTGAGACAAAAAATGAAAAAAATAATGAAAATTAATTGACGATTTTTGAAAATAGCGCTGGCCGGTTTTTGCCGTTACGTTGGGTAAAGGGTTAATGATGTCAAAAAGTAAGGATAAGTGGGCGAAGAGACGAGAGAAGTTAGTTGTACAGAAAATGCAACGCAAAAGAGCATCCTAAGACGTGAATGGAGATTCGTCGAAGTGGGCTGTCCAAGCTCCGCGGCTTTCTCAGTGGCCACTTTTTAGCACAAGTTTGGGAAGTCATTATGGGGTCTCAAAATGTAATCTCAAGAACGTATGAAAAATGCTTACGTCTGGTTGACCCAGATGACCTTTACCTGCACATCGAACATCCAATGCAATTAATCTCATTTGTCATTAATCCCATCATTTCGATAAATCACACAATGTTCGAGATAGGGGCGTGATCCACTGCCAAATGTTTGGCTCCACCGACTGACTCCACATAACAATTTTTATTTCTGAAATACATATATTAGATTCGGAAGTGCAAAAAAGTGTTTCAATATATAATTTCCAGCAGTTTTAAAAATGCACTTGATGACTTCTGGGTTAATCCCAAGTGGATATGTCATTCCATGTCAGAGACATTTTGTGTGAACTATGTGTGTGAACACTGAAGTTCAAGACTGCAGAACTTTCGTATTATAGAGATGTGCAATATACTGACAAACAAACCCAATAACGAGATCGTGGGAATACCGAGAAACCAACCCGAACCAATCATTGAATACCGAAATCATCTCTATCTTCAAATTTTCCTACATATCCAATTTCTAAGACCTTGTTGACTGATTTCTTTCCAGTTTTGTTGACCCTTAAAGGCCCGGGCATTTGTCCCGATTTCCCACAAGACTACAGCCTGTATATTACTAAGGCAGCCAAAACCTGACTACAAATCACTGTCCAGATGATTTGTCTATTGTCACCAGAACCTACAAGTGATAGCGTGTTAGGGAGCCGGTCATTTCCCCACGGTCCAATTCCCCACGGCAAAAAGTGACCATTTCCCCACGGCGCATTTTGCAAAGGGGACCAGTTCCCCACGGCTTGTTTTGCAAAGGTGACCAGTTTCCCACGGCCCGGTTTCTCTCATTGGTGATAGCTTATGCTGTTACATACACACTCCATCGGCGAACAGTACAAAAGTAACCAATGTTTGAAAGTTTATGTTTTGACATCGGAACTGCTATTCACAACGACATAAGAACTATGTTTGGATTTACGGTAAAACGCTTCTGATTTTCCTTAGTTTACTGTGTAAATGCATAAATATCGCAAAAACATAGCTTATGACCCCTCATGGGAACGATCTCCAGCTTAAGCCTTTACCAACTCGGAATAGATTAATTATTTATTAACACTTCTCATATATTATGGCCACTCATTGGAACGAGCTCCAGGAGCTCGTTCCAATGAGTGGCCATATTCCGGGTTGGTAAAGGTAGATATTAGCGATAGCGCCGTGGGAAATTGGACCGCTGTGAATTTATCGCCGTGGGGAACTGGACCATTGTGAATTTAGCGTCGTGGGGAAATGGTCAGTTTTCTAATTAAGAAGCCGTGGGGAAATGGTCCCATGGGGAAATGACCTACAATCTGCGTGTTAAGAGCAGAAGCTCTGAAATATCAAAAGTCCGAAATAGGCTTTTAAATCTTAAAGTGTGCTTGTAACAAATTACAAAATTACTCCAGATGTGATTTGTGTTGGCCAAATGATGTCAATATAGAGCTCATTGACAGTGGAATTTGTGGTGGTGTGGTAGAGTGGTACAAGAACCGCATATTCTGTATTTTCATGGTGTTGATTTATCTGTGGTACTCTCAGCAAATCACAGTCAAGTCAGATATCGAATACCGAACCGATACCGCAGTATATCCCATTGAAATATCGAAACCAATACCGAGCTCAAAATTCCAGTACTTCCCATCTCTACCTTATCAGATAGAAAACTTAGTTGGAATAGTTGCGTTGCGTCTGTGAAAAAAAAATATTGCGGAACAATGGAGCATGTCCGAATTTTGTTGAATCTCTTGATAGATAGAAATAGGTATCCAGTGATGAAATTGTGATTTTTTCGCAGAACTCTATCAGGGACGTGGCGACAGGGTGGCGGTGGGGGGGGGGGGGGGGGGGGGGGGGGGGGGGTTGTCGGGGGGAATCACCAGATTTTTTTATTGTTGGAAATTCGGATGGTAAGTCATGAGTAGTTGGAAATTCCATCTATCTGGATTTTAGAGCTTCTTTGGTGATGCTGATGTCTCCTGTACTTCCCAAAACTCCAACTCGGCTTCAAATCGGCAAAAATTCCAACTGTTACTATTTACAACTACTGTGTATGCAGTATCGAGCTTCATAAGTATATATGATGTCAATCGGTACGAGACTTCTATAGTACGTTACTTATCGTAATAAAAATCCTCGAAATGCACTTCAAGAAAACCACATCATGTAAAATTTAATTCCATCATTCACAGTTATGAAATGATGAAACATCGAAAATTGATCATTCCTGTATAAGATTTGATTTCATGTTAGGACAGTGTGAATTGCTCAAAGTTCTCAGCTTGAGCATTTGTTTGGCACATATTCAATTCCCACAATAATAACAAATAATAATAACTGGATAATTCTTTCATAAATGTGTTGCCATTTCAGTTACTAGAACAAATTTTATGTCCCCTTTCAAGGCTTCATTTTCAAATTTTTTCTCGGCATTGAATTTCAAACTAGGGAGAGTGACAGGGAGGGGGTTCCCCCTAGTTGGAAATTCACTCCCAACACCCCCTCCCAATGGGAAACCTCTAGCCACGTCCCTGAACTCTATATTTTAGTATTGGGGAAGATAAACATATTTGATAGCAACAGTGAACTGTCTGGGTGGGGAGATAATCCTATGATGACGTATTAGCCTTGTACTCACGGAGCCTGAGCTAAAGCTGCCCACACCTAAATCGGCCTCATCTAAATTCGCCCGCATTGTCTTTGACCCAAACACCTAATTGTACACCTCACTGGACCACCACCACGAGAGTGAATTATGGCGTGTATGTATGGTCGAAACTTAAATGTTTAATACTTGCCTTGGTAAAAAAAAAGAAATGATCACGCGAAACTAATTATTGGGTTTACCAGTTGATGCTTTTAACATAATACTAACCAATATAATAATATACACATTTATATAGCGCCAGAATTATAGTTCAGAAGATATAGAACCATAGTCTAAGGCACTGTACGTGTTACTGAGCTCATGCAAATATACAAATTGAATATATACAGTATCTTACAGTTCACAGTATCACTTATAGACTTTTTGAAACAGGTGTGTTTTGAGATCTTTCTTGAAAAGGTTGACATTTGACGTCTTTTTAGGTGTTCTGGTAAATTATTCCACAAGTGAGGACCTATCTCCAAATGTCTTACACCCATGTTTTGGAACATGTAGCAGCATTTTACCATCGCACCTCAGGTTGTATTGACACGCATTCTTGCTATTAAGGAGTTCTTCTAAGTAGGCTGGTGACATGTTGTTTTGTGTCTTAAAAACTAATAATAAAGTTTTGAAAATTATTCTGTACTTAACTCGCAGCTAGTGCATATCCCTCAGAACAGGAGTGATGTGTTGAGATCGTGAAACCCTACATACCACTCGGGCTGATGGATTTAGAACCATCTGCAGGCGAGAGTACTGATATTGTGGAAGGTTGAACGGTAAAGCATTACAATAATCCAAATGTGAAGTTACAAAGGCATGAACTAGGGTTTTTGTTGAGTCCTTAGTGAGGAACTGTCTTATCTGTTTAACATTGTATAGACCTCTGAAAGCCTTATTGCACATATTTGTAACATGTCTGTCCTTAGACATTGTAGAGTCAAAGAAGGCACCAACAATACTACTCCGCCTCCTATCTGTATCAGGGCTCTTCCTTCTGCTGAGGGTAACCGCCCTTTGCTCTGCCCGGTTCGTGCAATCCGCATTTATCTCAATCGGACGCAGTAGGAAAGGCAGGAAACGATTTTTTTTCTGTCTCTTATTTCTGGTCGACAGAAGATCTCTTCACAATCCATTTCTTGATGGATTTGTCTTGCTATTCGCGCGGCTTACGCTCGTCTAGCGACTGACGATTGTATTACCACTCGTATTTCTGCCCACGAGGTGCGTGCATTGTCTACCTCTTGGGCTTGTACTAACTCCGTCATGTTGTCGGATGTTATGCAGGCAGCCTACTGGAGAAATGTTACTTTCTCCACCTATCTGCGTCAGTTGCAGGAGCAGTCAGAGGATCTTTTTACTATGGGCCCTCTTTCTTCTGCACAGGCTGTTGTCTACCCCAGCCAATAGGCTTCTTACAGGGTCAGTTCCATCTCTGTGCTGTTACTGCCCTTTCTGTCTGTGCGTCGCACAGAATCATACGCCTCATCTCTCATTGTCTTTTACTAATGATTGTGATGTTATGGTTTGATAGGCCTAGGGACCTCTTCCTCTATCCACGGTTCCAGTGCAATTGGGTTATGTGGGGGTCGGTTGTGTGATTCCCCCCATCGCATGTCTATTCAGCCTGTAGTAAACAACTGTAAGGTAGGTTGATAAGAAATTTAAATTTTATAGTAAATTTCCTTTCTTATTATACCTACCACAATTGTTTACATGGAGGCCCTCCCGTCTTCTTATTCGGGTAAGAATCCTTCCTCCCCGCTGATCACATAACTCCAATGTTGGCGGATTCAAAAGAATGATTCATTAGTTACTGCCTGCGCACTGGTTTTCCGGAAGCTATGGATTTGTACTAAGAGAAGAGCATCCCCTACTGAAGGTGCGCCGGTGGCGCTCGACCCAGTTTTGGCTTATTTTTTCTTGCTGCTTTTGCTCTACTTTTCTTTCCCAAATCGCTTGAGAAAGATCAAAATAGAGAGTATTTTATCCGAGTTAGGGTCTTCCACTGTAGTGCAAGCCTGTAGTAAACAATTGTGGTAGGTATAATAAGAAAGGAAATTTACTATAAAACTTAAATTGGTTATATTCTACTCAAAGTTTGCTAAACACCAAGTACATCCAACTACCGGTTTTACATTTTAGTTGAAATATTGTAATGAAAAGTGTATACATTTTTATTTAATTATATCTTTAATGATTTAAGTACAGAAATTAAGATTTCATTTGTGTTTGACATTATTTTAGCTTTTGAATACGATAACCAAGGAAAATGGATATTTTTGGTACATGAGGAAATTTTTCAATATGCCAAAAAGTTTGGGAGGGACCATGTACGTTTCTTTATACGAAAAGGGAAAGGAACACTTCGGAAAAGTATAATTATTAAAACATAGAATCACATTCGCTTTATACTTTTGTATCTGAATCACTGGAAACATTCCTGTGGGAACAACACATATATATATACTGTTGAAGTTCTCAGTCTTTTGGGAATGTTGCACATGTACGCCTTCAATACGTTTATCCGAGGACTGCATAAGTTTAAATAACCGCATACAGTTTCAGCCGAAACGATCAGCATTTTAATGAGTTTTATGAAATTAAAATGCTGGTTAACCTTTTACTATGCACATAATTCAGTGTTCTAATTATTTTCTGTAGGAAATATTTTCAATAAAACCATATCATAGGGAATACTCGCAGGTATGAGCTTGTCGAATGGGACACAATGAGGGGCTCACATGATATAGATTTGTTGCGATTGTTTGAAAAATAATGGGTTTTTTCAACTTCTGAAGTTGCAAATTTCATTGGAGCAGGGGAGCGCGGTTGCTCAGTAGGTAAGGGTGCAGGCTACAAGCCGAGAGGTCCTCGCTTCGAATCCCTCCTGCGGCAACCACGTTGTGTCCTTGGTCAAGATACTTCATCTTCATTGCCCGCGTGGGGGCACGATGGCATTGTGTACTAAGGCATACTGCACGGCGATGGTGCACTTGTCTTCAACCAATGCTAACCCTGCTTGTGTGGAGTTAGTATGTTGAAGAGCTGACAGTTGCTCGCCGTTGCTCGATGGTTCTCTCCGGGTACTCCGGCTTCCCCCACCCGTAAAACTGTCACGGTCATGATTAGCCATTGTGCATAAATATGTGACCTTAAACAGCAATAAATAAATAAATAAATTACATAGGAGCATGCGGTAGATTCGTTAAGTAAAATGTTAATAAAGTTATTGCAGTATTGTAAGATATACAGAATATACCCATAGTTGCTTGGTGTACCAAATGTTCCCCACGAGTGATGAAGTGGTGTTAACCGCGTGCTTTTGGCACGCGGTTAACGCCACTTCACCACGAGTGGTGAACATTTGGTATACCAAGCTACTTTGGGTATATTTTATTTATACCATGATCGTCAGATTAATAAAAGTTTAAATGATGAATAAATCAATATTCTCACGCGCGAATCTGTTTTTGTTTACATGAGCACCGATGGGCAGTACTTCCACTGGCAATTTTATTGCCGAAACGAAATAAAAAACGAAACGCGCAAATTACGGGTCCTTTTTCATTTTAATAACATAATAACATACTATTTCGAGTTATCATGCTTTATTAACGTGAGCCAACGTATGTTTGTTATTTTTTTTATATCTTATGGGGTAACCTTATTGAAAAACGTAATAAATAATTGCCAGTTTCATTTCATTCTTCACGGGGCAACGAGTGATAAATTTAGATAAGTTTGCATTCAAGGCGAGATCACCAAGGATCAAATTGGATGTAGTTCCACTGTGGGTGTAAATTGTATCTACTAAAATCCCATTGCTGATGTGTTCTCCACGGTTGGTGTTTAAAGCTAAAATTTATGTCATAGGCTTTTTATATATAGTATGAAAATCAATCATCACCATTACGTTTACAAAATGTTGTATCAGAGTCGCGGGTTTGTTTCTTAGACTCGTCTCCGAATCGTCGACATGTGGCCAAACACACAGCATTCCTTATTTCCCTCTTTATCATATCAGAGGTCTGATTTCTGTATTACAGGTGCGCTGTTACGAGTGGTGATGGAACCCATGCTGTAAGAGGTGGAATAACCAAGAAATTAGACAATACCGTAGTTTTGCCCATGTCCGCAGTGAAATTTCTTAACTTTGACAAGGTGTATTTCGTTTGTGAGGTGAAACTCTGTTTCACAGGATGCACCCATCCGGTAAGTGAAAATACTAAATCTTTCCGTATATTTTGAACAACTTGTTATGTATGATTATCAGGAAGATAAATAGGGGGTGTAAGGCGGTGTGAAACCCCATCCCCTAATGTTTTGGGGTTTTTTTTATCAGTCGGGACATTTTTGAGTGGATTGGTTTCCTGAAATGATTCGATCTTGCGCGTAATCATATACGAGATTAGATTTGAACCAAAATCACACACACGCAGCCGGTCGCACAAATGGAGGTCTTTGGTACAAGGTTCTGACCGATGAGGCCACTACATGACCACTCTTGAATACGTTGTGTGCTAATTTATTCATTTATTTATTGGAGTTTAACGACAATTTCGACAGACAGAGTCATCTCGAGTCGTACAGTTAGTTTTACGGGTGAGGGAGCCGGAGTACATTGAGAGAACCGCCGAGCAATGGCGAGCAACTGTCAGACTTTCCAACGTACTAATTCCACACAAGCAAGGTTAGCATTGGTTGAAGACAGGTGCACCATCGACGACGTGCAGTACGGAAATGAGGCTATGAGGGATAATAAATGAGGCCTCATTGAGGGCTTTCTCATAGCCCTCATGGCCTCATACGACTAAAAAGGGATTCTCCAGAAAGTATCATCGGTAGGTATCCTCAAATAATAGAACACCAGGCCATAGGTATCCTCAAATACTGAAATGAGGCTAAGAGGGATGGTAAATGGCCCTCATGGCCTCAAGAAAATGAGGCTATGCGGGATAGTAAATGAGGCCTCATTGAGGGCTTTTACATAGCCCTCATGGCCTCATACAACTAAAAGGGATTCCATAACCAGAGCCGTTTCACAAAAAGGGATTCCATGGGACGTGGCTATTGGATATAGAGGTGATGAGACTCAGATAGGACTTCATTGTAATAAGGGGAGAAAACACTGCATAGAGATTACGCGGGATGAAGCAGTCTGATTGGTTAGTTGGCGTCAGGAAATTGAAGTGATTGGGGGATCTATATAAATGAAACAACAAGAGTACTCGGAATAGGGTCAGAACTAACAAGAACAGACCAGAACAGCAGATAGGCTCTTCTACTCTACTGGAGTATACTCCAGGACAAACGAACATGGTCAGGTAGACGAAAACTATTACATAGATAGATAGAAGCAGAGTATTCTGAAAGAATTCGAAACAGTAAAACTTGCCGGGTTGTTTGTGGTAATTCGTGATACTCCGATTCAATCGAACACACCCTTCGAACATATCCCTAACCTATAAGAAGGTTTTAGGTCACATAGCAACCACGTGCTACCATAGAAACCAAGATGGCGGCCTCCAGTATACAAAATGGACGACGGAAACACATATCACCCTAAAACAACACGCGCTGCGCATGCGCACTCACATCACGTATCAGTATGGGGATGACGTCATAAGATTGCCACTCACGCGGGTTACCATGACAACACAACATGGTGCCACTGGGTCACGTGACATGACGGCACCTCCGAGGTCATCCACCGAGGTCATCCAACCTTGAGGTGTTCGGGTACATGACATACTATTAACAGTCTAACTTAAGAACCGCCTAACAGATGTGGGATTATCTGGCCCCAAAGACCTAACAACCCACGAAAAGTCTCTTATTTAGCTCGACGAGCTCGTTCCAACGAGGGGTCATAACCTATGTTTTTGAGACAAAAAATGAAAAAAATAATGAAAATTAATTGGCGATTTTTGAGAATAGCGCTGGCCGTTTTTGGCCCTTACGTTAGGTAAAGGGTTAAAAGGCAAATTATCACAAAATTTTAAAAAAAACTGGTATCTCCTAATGTTTGAGCTGTACAACCTGCTAAAATGTCAGGAAGATCGGCCGACATTTAATTTTTGTGACGTTAGCACCAATTACGTCTCCCAATTCAGTAAAAACAGTTTTGGAATTTTTACCAGATCAGTACAATATATTTAGATAGCGTTTTTTTCAGAGATGGGATTTTACAAATCGTAAACATGGCGAGGTTTGATGATTGTTTTGTAACAGGTAGAAGGTGCCTCAAGCAAATGAGCAAAGCATACTCTTGAAAATCTCAGATATATAGTTGTAATATTAGTAAGTCGGGATTATCGTTAAACTCAAGACTTCTTGGGAATTTATGAGTAATTAAATAAAAAATACACATGTAATATTGGAGTATGTTCCAATAAGAGTAAAATCCTTGCCCTCTGATTGGATGAGAGCTGGCGTAATTTCTTTTATGTTTACGGCTCCAGTAGCAAATGTTACAGTCTGACGTCACCACGCGAAATATGTGAAATGAAGTCGCCCGTTTCGTAATTGCTTCTTCAACGAAGTGACCAGCATGCCGCTTCATGTTTATACGCCCATAATTTTTTGACGGACGTATTATGTTATGGCGTTGTCCGTCTGTCCGTCTGTCTGTCTGTCTGTCTCTCTGTCTGTATGTCTGTCTGTCTGTCTGTAAACAATTTTTGTGTCGCCAACTCCTCCAAAGGTTTACATGCTATATTGTTCAAACTTTATAAACATGTTGATCAGTAATTGTCGTTGTGCATGTGGCAAGAGCCGGCAACTGCATTTAGTGTTTCCAGAGTTATGCCCCTTTTAGTACTTGAAACATTTCAGTATGGTGTCGCCTACTCCTTCAACATTTTACATGCTATAATGTTCACACTTTGCAACATGTTGATCGCCAATTTCTATTGTTCATGTGACAAGTGCAGGTAACTCTGGTTTCTATTTCCAGAATTATGTCCCCCTTTTTAGTACTTAAAACACTACGGTTTTGTGTAGCCTACTCCTTCAACATTTTACATGCTATATTGTTCAAACTTTGCACACATGGTGATCACCAAGGGTCGTTGTGCATGCGACAAGAGCAGGTAACTCCATTTTGTATTTCCAGAGTTGTGCCCCTTTTAGTACTTAAAACATTACAGTATTGTGTCGCCTTTTCCAACAACATTTTACATGCTATATTCTTCAAACTTTGCACACATGTTAATCACCTATGGTCGTTGTGCATGTGACAAGAGCAGGTAACTCTGTTTTGCATTTTCAGAGTTATGCTCCCTTTGAGTACTTGAGACATTACACTATTGTGTCCCCTACTCCTTTAATATTTTACTTGCTTTATTGTTCAAACTTTGCACAATGTTGATCACCAATTGTCGTTGTGCATGTGACAGGAGCAGATAACTCCATTTTATTTTTAAACGGCGAAAATCCTGTTATGATCCTCAAAATGTCCTTTTCCTTGGCGCCACCTATCGTCAGTCGTTATCTGAGAAGTTAACCTGTCAATGAATGGACGCAACCATTGTGAACGGCGAGGAGAATCTTCTACACCTACAAATTGTTTGCATTTCCCTTCTGCATACTAAAATTTCACAAAAACAATATGAAATGTGTGCACACAGGTATACAATTTGAAACCCTTTACACCAGACAGGGCAGGGGAATGGGCAATGATTGGATGGGGGACAGACATAGACGAGTCAACAAAAAATTCAAACTTTACCCCAGAGAAGCTTGTGCATGTTCCAGTTTTGACCGGCGTATGTTGCCCCGCTAGGCGGTGCTCTTGTTTTGGATTTTCACACGTGTAACAGACGGTGTTCCGGATGAAGGGTTGTTTAAATTACAAACCGATTTACGATTTGAACTGAGATGAAATGAGTTTATCTGGTTTATTGATTGTTGATTCAGTGCCAACGTGGGGTACACGAGAGGTTTATTTACTAAACCTGTGATCGTTAAAAGTTGCCTTGAACAAGGCAACTTTTTAACGATCAAAAGTTTAGTAAATAAACCTCTCGTGTTTCACGATGTAGGTTTTAGGTTGTGGGTAGTGTCTTATTGTGAGCTTTGAACATAAGCTCTGAACCGCAAACCTCAGACCATGTTACCGTCAATTCATTAAAATAACTTATAATATGGTGACGCAACATCTTATTTCTTATGCCTCTACTCCCTATGGATCTTGTTGGCCCCCAACTGACCGGATCTGGTACTACAGACATCCATTTGTATGAACGACTGACTGTATGTCTGACACAATTCCAAGTGTCAAATCTAGTATTTTGAAAATAGTCTTTGAAAAAAGTACACAGTTGCCAGCAAGAATTATTATATACTTAATAAATAGTCACATTTCTATTGGCTGGATCTTACTTGTGACTGGTACTCAAAAATTCATGTACCCGCTTTTCCAGTGAATATCAAATTTCTAAATATAGCTTTTGGAAACCCCTCTCTAGTTCTATTTCAATCGACGTAATCTCTATAGCATTGTTTATTTTTGTTATTCTGCAGATAATAACTATTTTATTGTTAATTAAAAGTATTTCTGGTTGATATATTAATTGACAAATATAAGATTGTTTGTTTGAGGATGGTGTCTATAATAACACGCCTCCTTCAATATACGTTTTTTAGGTTCATATCACATCATATTCACCACCCCAAAAGTCCATAATATAATTTATTATGTCTCACGTTTGTAACATCAGCCGTGATTGGTTAATTTGACACCTTCTAAAAGTCATAGTACTGGAGTTTTGGGGCAAAACACGGGTACTATCGGAACGTTTTTCCCTGGGGACAAGAGAACGGAGAAAATGTAAGCCCCACTTCCATTGATCAGCGTCGTTTGGAATTTCTCAACACCAAACGCTGGCTCCGTGTCCGTTCAACATTTTTCATCACCGGTAGACACAAACTTACCAACAAATATATCATCTTCAGTGGGTGTGTTTTAAATTTTAACTGCAAACAATGAATTCAAAAGAATCAAACATATTAAAAAATCACGTGTTGTTCACCACTTCAGTGAATCCTGAATATGAGATATGACTTCAATCAATTATATTTCCACAAGTTTAGTACTCCTCAACCTGACTGAGCCTCCGCCTTAAGTTCAAAATAAATTGTTTCACTCCGCTTAATTCTATCAACTGTCGTCGTCCGAGAAACATGAATTTATATTCCATTAATTTATACCACTTATCACACAAGCATTAACAATGAATTATAACATTAACAGCATGATGCAGTTGTAAACACTGGCATTTGATGATATAGAAACTCCCAAAGCGACGGCACTTATGACAAGTCATTTTCGAAGAGACGTCATTCTTTCGAAATGACGTCATGTTTTTGGATTCGACTACATTGTTGTTACAAAATTGATGGCATGTTGCCGTTAACGCTTAACAATGAAAGTTATTTTTTGTTCGGCATAATAAAATAATTAGAACGTTTCTTTTCATGTCCTTATCTATTTCAGAACTCACACACTCTCAGGTACTATCGACCGATAGAACATGAAAAGAAACGTTCTTATATTATAATATAATGTATAATAATGTGTATACTACACTTTAGTTCTGAGTGCTCGTACCACAACATAAATGCGTCATAATTATTCAATACCGATCTGTCCTAGTGCCTTTTTGTGAGGGTTACAATTAGGCGCTCTCTCGTAAATTATAACAGTACAAAGATTATTATTATTATCGCCAAGTGGAGTGGGGGTTGATGTGGAAGTCTTACCCGAGCGGGAGGGAATTTGACCCAGACACCAGACGAAATTTTAGATCCAATCATCCGGATTATATATCAGTTAATAGATTGAATCATTCGATTTTTCAACCAACTGAAATATTCCCACGAGTAAATCGAAACATATAGGATGACCTGTTTGAGGCTAGACTGGTTCCAGGCCATAACAGCGTCGAATTTCTTGCAGTATTAGACTGGTAACCGGAGAGCTTGACACAAGTTAACACACTCACAGAATGACGCCCCAGTAGTACAACATCCTAACCTTCCTTTGGAAATCATCCAGTTGGACAGCCACCAAGTGAAGACATGTCTGCTTACGACAAGCTGGGGACTAGGAAAAAAATATATTTATCTTCAAACACAGTCACTCGGTGCAAGCTAAAGACTCGGAAACATTATATTTGAAAACTTATTTTGCATGCCTTGTTTATTTGAGAATTGAATGCAATTTTTATAATCTTTATTGGAGTATGAACGTGTGGGAATGGGTACAAATTATGTATGAATCCCGAAGTTCATACTCCAATAAAGATTATAAAAATTGCATTCAATTCTTATAATTACATTCCGTAAATGTTTAAACTACTTTTTACCAAACAACAAAGCAGAAAGACGGAATAAAACATGTACGAACGAACGAGGCGAAAATCCACCCTCACACTAAATACAAAGCGCACAACTTTGATTTTTAATTTTCACAACTTTCGAAATGGAAACGAGTATTTTAGTAACGGGCTTTATGCCACAGTTGGGAAATGTCACCAAAGAAACAACAGCGGAGTTAATCACTGCGAGAGGCGCTAAGAGTTAAAAACCCGCCCAAACACCGTCCAAATTACATTCTGTCAACTGCACTCTACCGTAAATGCGGGTCAAAGTTCGACCAAATGTATTCATTGGAAAATGAATTACATTTGGTCATGACGTTTTCATCCACCTGACCAATGGGAATTGAGGATTTGGACCCAAAACGTGAAACTACATTAACAATGTAATTATATTTATGTATCTATTAAGGTGTCGAAGAGGTTCGATGAAAACATAAGCTATCAAATATCATTTTGCCGAGTTTTCAACTTGAGCCGAGTTCCTGTGATTGAAGATCATAAACTAGATGAAACAGACGCCTTTAGAATAAGGCTCTGCGATTATTCGCATTTCGAATCGTCTCTCAAATCGGCATTCTGATTCGACTTGACACGTTACTGAATCACAGCCATCTAACCGAATCGAATCGGCCGTTATGAACAATGAACGTGCCATGTGTTTCAAACAATGGTCCACCTACATCCGAATTCCGCAAAGGTCGCATAATTCCTACTGTTGTCATGACGTATCACCATTGTTGTACATTTGCTATTACATTAAGGTACCGCTCCACAAATTTGCAGGCATTTCCAAAAATGTCCAACTCTTCAGATACGAATATTATTTAACCTAGTTATCTAACCCACAACATAGAAATAAACAATCTGAATGTGGGTGAAATAATTTATTGTCAAATGCAACTTCAATCTGCAAAATTGCATGAAAAAATGCCGATGCCAGCGTTTTCCAGCCACCCAGCAGCCTCAAAAACAGAATTCTCCCACTATCCCCACTTACCTAATCTTGGATCCTATAACCCCTTGTTTCTAAAATGTGAAAAAAATCTGTTTCCGTCTCATTTTTTAGTTACATGGCTGGTAACAACTCTGGTAGTTTACCTCTATGCATCAGACTCCAACTCTGTAACAAAAACTTCAAATTCTCTTGTCCAACAATTAGCCTAATGTACTCAAATATCTGATACTGAAAATATATCACCAATTTACGTGGCATTAGTTTCAACCCATGACCTATGTTTAGAATTTTACCCCTGTGCAATAGTGCGAAACTGTAGAGCAGAACCTAATTTGAAAACACGGAATATCCCTGGAGATTCTTGCGTGCATGATGCAAGTTTGGCAATGAAAAGGGTATGAATTTCCAATTTCTTTTCGACTCGCAGGACGTCTTCAAATGGAACATATGACCCCCTTGAATGCAAAAAAGCGCCATCTGCTATGCTAGGGCATTGATGCCTTGTTGCACTCAAGGAGCGACACGCACTTTCCCCAACAATTCCCAGAGCAAGGGCCGGAGAGTGACGAGACGAAGAAACCGCTGTAATCTGGTCTATTTCTGAACGATGAACGTGTCATCGCATCCTCTGCATGAGGTGATGAAAACGGGAAGTCACGAATGTTATCATTCAGGCGACTCGATTCGAAAAAGAATCGATTCGCGAATCGTCTGACAGATTCGATTCGATAATCGAGCATAAGTCAATTCACCGATAAGCAGGTCCCTAATTAACCCTTTACCTAACATGAAAAGCAGACGACACATGCAAAAACAATTCTTGAATAATTTTTCCATTTTTTTTGTCTCAAAAACATAGGTTATGACTTTCATAACCTATGTTTTTGAGACAAAAAATGAAAAAAATAATGAAAATTAATTGGCGACTTTTGAGAATAGTGCTGGCTGGTTTTGGCTGTTACGTTGGGTAAAGGGTTAAAAAATGAGAGATTTTAGTTTATGCACTTCAAACCCTCTGGTCATTTGGTATGAACACATCAAAACATATCAGCGGGAGAATGTGAAAGGAGATCCACCATTTCATCCATTTAACCATTTGAACTCTAGTGGTATCTTCCATGCCAGTTCAACGGCAGCAATTAGAAGAGTCCATATTCATTATTTGGGGTAGACCAATCAATATTTTCAATGTGCAGCCTCGGGGCTGCACTTTGAAAATATTGATTGGTCTACCCCACACATTTGCTGAACAGCAATCCTATTTAATGACGTTATGACGTATCATGTTGCTGGCCGGAAAAACGGCCGCTACGGTTCAAAGGGTTAACATAAATGAGAATGAATGACGAAGCATCATAAATAATAAAAGATGAATTCAATTTAACCAACACTAAATTAAAAGAACCTTTAAATCTTCAGCCTGTTATCGCTGAAACGAAAAACAAACGATTGCGTAATATCATTCTAAGGCCAAAGCTGGAACCCCTCAATGAATAACCTCAATTATTTCCAGTCAGTGTTACCAGTTCCTAAGTTTAACACTTTAGTTTAAACAATTTTGTGGTGGATAACCGGATCACGTAAAGCAGCCGCATTGGAACGGGTGAGAGGGGAATTCGGATGGATGCCGGTTAAAGGTAGATTAGATATGGGGCAATTTTGCTACCTAAATTACCTAGTAAACCTTCTAAACAGTGAATGTTGCAACTCTAACATTCAGACAGGAAGGATAGGGCAGGGGCGGAGGCTAATGGAGAATTACTCTATTGCAACTGAAGGTCTAGAAGGGGACTGAAGCAGGGGATCAGTTTTATCAGGGAAAATGGTGCTCGAGGATTGCAATAGTAACTAGCGAGCTGGAGTTAGGGCCGAGAGCTCTTTTGCCGGTGTGACAGGAATGATAGTCCGTAGGAACGTTAGTCCCTCTGGACTATTAATCCGCGGAATTATAGTCCTAGGTCTAACATTTCTAGGAATAGTAGTCCGGCGGACTACTATTCCTAGAAATGTTAGACCTAGGACTATAATTCCGCGGAATAATAGTCCAGAGGGACTAATTTTCCCACGGACTACCATTCCTGTCACACCGGGTTATATAAAAAGATGCGCCAGATTTTCGAGGGATAGATGGATGAGGTACAGGGACGTTGCTAGAGGTTTCCGATTGTGAAGGTGTAGGGTAGTGAATTTCCAACTGGGGTGAGAGACAGGGAGAGGAAATTCTCCTCCGGGTCCCTCCCCCTAGTTGGAAATGCACTACAGAGAAACATTTTGAAAATGAAGCCATGAAAAGGGGCATAAATTGAAATGCCAACACATTTATGATAGAATTATCAGGTTATTATTATTCGGTATTCTTCTGGGAATTGAATATGTGCTAAACAAATGCTCAAGCTGACAACTTTGAGCAATTGACACTCTCCTGACATTAAATCATATCTTATGCAGGAATGATCAATTTTCGATGTTTCATGACTTTGTAACTGTGAATGATGGAATTAACTCAGGATAACGATTTTACGTGGCGTGATTTTCTTGAAGTGCAGTTCGAGGATTTTTTTTTATTTCGATAAGTAAACGTGCTATAGAAATCTCGTACCGATTAGCATCATGCATACTTATGAAGCTCTATATTGCGTACACTGTAGTTGTAAATGGTAACAGTTGGAATTTTTGCCGATTTGAAACCGAGTTGGAATTTTGGGAAGTAAGGGAGGCATCAGCATCACCAAAGGAACTCTAAAATCCAGATGGATGGAATTACCAACTACTCATGACTTGCCTTCCGAATTTCCAACTATAGGAAATTTTTCCAGGATTGGGGGGGGGGGGCAGTCACTCCCAATCCCCTACATCCCTCACCCACCCACCGACTCACCCACCCACCCACCCTGTCACCACGTCCCTGATGAGGAATGACAGGAGGGAATGAGTCAATACTATAGTTGTGGAGATTGTGAACTGCGGAATTATGAAACAGTTTTTGACTGAATGCTGACGCATTAGGAGGGAGAGTTGGGGAGGAATAACCCGACGGGAGATGGGGGTTGATGTTGGCCACCTCGTTAGAGGAGCATGGCAAATCAGCAGAAGGACAAAAAATTATTATTATGTCATCTTTGTAACACATTAGGGCTCATAATGTATTTTTTAAAAAACAATATTTCGACGGTATGTTACAAGAAAGAAAAATGTTTCAGTTGAAAATGTCTGTTCCCGTGATCCATTTTTATTTTAACCCCCTGAACACTGATGTCAAAATATCTAAATTTCAGGCAAAAGAAATTTCCCATAATGCAACTAGAAATTTAACCAATTAAATCTCGTTTGACAGAGCTCATTGAGCTCTGTCAAACGAGATTGAATTTGTTAAATGTCTAGATGCATTATGGGAAAAAACAGCTTCCTGAAATTTTGGTATTTTGACATCAGAGTGAAGGGGGGAAACAAACATATGAAGAAGAGATGTACACGCCCTTCACTTGAAAAGATTCTCGGAAAACTTAAAATTAAATTTTCTTACGAGCAATTTTCTTAACTACTACTTCTTTGGAAGGTGTTATGGTAAAATGTCTTACTGCTTCATTTTACAGGCTTGCGTTACGGTAGAAGCCAAAAAGAGACGAAAGCGTGAAGTTTCACAAGTTTCACAAGTTTCACAAGGCATTGATCAGCAGCGAACTCTTGTTGCGGCTATTAGGGTTGTGGATCGCTTCAGCAGAGATCCTTCCGGTAAGTGAATACGTCTGTTTTCTCTGTGTTACTTGGATTTATAAGTATATTTGATTATGGTTGTTGGCTCTGTGATAGCCAATAGCTCCTGAGATTTCTAATATACAATTTACATAAGCCTTGGTAAACTGACTCAAGCATTCATGTGGGCTCGTCAATTTAATGGCGCTACTCCACTCACTTATCTTGGTGAACGTTGACCTGTTCTAACACGTATGAGGCGAAAGTAACACGTGTCTTCACATGCTACCTAACTCTTTGAACACGCTGGACCGTATTTCCAATCCAGGAATATGATGCTTCAAAATTTCATTAAGTAGAATGGCTGCTAGGTTACTCTGTAGAGTAGACCAATTAATATTTTGAACGTGCAGCCCCAAGGGTGCACCTTGAAAATATAAAATATTAATCTCGCACCCCCCCCCCTCCCCCCCCCCCCCAAATAATTAATATGGACACTTCTAATTGCCGCCTTTGAACTGACATGGACGACATCACCAGGTTTTTACATGGTTAACTTTTTAGCCAACATAACGTCTGCCCAGTGCTCTTCACAAAAAAATAGACATTAAAATTTTAAAAAAGGAACTCTTTAAACATTTTCCAGAGAATGGCTCCCAAGATGTGTTTTAACCCTTTACCCAACAGGACAAACAGACCATGGGGCGCCCCGTCGGATCCTTGGATTCTCCATTACCGGCCTTAACATTTTTTTCCTACCGGAAAGCCTGGATAAATGGAGGTGAGCCTGGATAAATGGAGGTGGGTGGTACGGGGGGGGGGGGGGGGGGGGGACTAAACTCAGTAACCGGGTGGGTATAAGATATAGAGTATAACACCTAGACGTGACAGCTGGTGACATATTGGATGATTACAATCCTAATTCTAAAGACAACGCAAGACTGCACCACCCCCGCCACCCCCAAGATAACATAAGATGAATACTGACAGAATCCTTATCAAAACTAACCCCAACCCATCCCACCCCAACCGCCCTCACCACTCCCCCCCCCCCCCTCCACCACATGTATACTACTAAGTACAATAAACACTAAACCGACGAAAGTATAATAAGACAATAAAACCTAGACGACTATAAGGCGAATACTACCCAGACCCTCATAGGAACAAACCCCACCCCTAATCCCACCCCTACCCCCCACCCCCACCCCACCCACCACATCTAGCGACATAAATAAGAGAAAGCAGCCTAAACCCTAACGGAAACGTACCGCCGCCTCCACCCCTGCCACACTCCACCCGCGGGGGGGGAGGTGGGGGGGTGAAGGCTGGGGTACCGGTTGGCTCCCCCACCACAACGTTCCAGGTACCAACAGGAGTATGAACATAAACATGCTGGGTAGGGGAGCAAACACAGTAGGAAATTAACAATTAAAATTAAAATTTTATTTTATTTTATGTGCCGGGGGGGGGTACATTTCGGGGTATTGAGGATATTCCATTCGTACTTCCATATGTTCTCCCTATATAGTGTCCCGTAGGCTTGCAATTGTTTATCTTGACGTATGCTTAACGTCATTGTTTATGTACGTACCTAAATTTACAGTATTGGTTTATTTTGATATGTAAGATTGTTTCTAAGTTCTGTACTTCACTGAAACCCATCTAAACGAAGAATTTGATGACATCAAAATAGTCGATTTCTCCCTGCCTTCTTCGTAACGACAGAGACAGTTTTGGTGGTAGCTTAGCAGTTTACTTTACAACGGGCTGCACCACAAACGTTTAACGAATTTGGAATTCGACATTTCTATCATGTGGTTCGAAATCGCTTCGAATTGATTTCGTTATCTGCTGGGGTGTCATATCGATCTCCCTAATACTGCGATTCTAACTATTAGGACCTCTTTGATAACTCAACTGATGAAGCGCTGAATTTAATTCCATCACTCATCGTCAGTGTTTATTTCAACTCTGACCTGCTAAACAGCAAAGCTAAACTGAACAATATACTGGATCATTTTAATCGTTTTAATGTTAATGTTATAACAAAGCCAACACGTATAACAAAACCAACACGTATTACACGGAACTCTGAAACGTTACATGGGCCCATTTTCGCACTCTAAAATCAGTTGGGTTGAAACTTAACCCAAATGTACTGGGTTGAGTGAATATGAACCCAATTGGGTTCATATTCACTCAACCCAGTTCATTTGAGTTAATTTTTAACCCAAATGATTTTAGAGTGCGTGACCGATTCTGTTCGAACCACTGAATCCGATACTATTGGTCTTGAAATGTCTGACCGCCTTGGAGTGTATACCCACGTGGCCTTTGCCACTGTATCACAAAAGTCAGGACCTACAACCAAGCTAATTTTAATTTATCCAGGTGGACTGGAACATAGTCCAAGAATTAAGGCTGCACGATATTCAAAACTGAATACCGATATGGCTATTCAAAAACATACCGCGGTATACCGGTATATCGAAAACTGTTCAGGTATATGAACATGAGAAACACAATCGAGACATCAGGCATCACAGTCGGAACGAATTAGCATGCCTTGAGGATGCGATTTGAAAATCCTTTTCCCAACGCAGACGATAGCAAACTTTATTATTTTAAAAATTAGTTGATCAGATTTTTCCAAAAAATTCTACAAAACAATAGCATGTGGCCCCTCATTGCAACGAGCTGAACCAGCTCGTTCCAATGCGGGGTCACTTGATATAGTTTTGTCGAAATTTTTTAAAATTATTTTTTCAACTGCTGAATTTGTGTACTACGTGGGCACATGCAGACGATTCCTTGGTTAAAGGGATAATATCATTTGTTCGGGGCTACAGTTAAAAAACTCAAGACATATTGAAAATTAAATTGTGGGTAAATAAATAATCACGATAAATCAATATTTTAATTACACCGGTATTCAATCGATATTGGTTTGAATACTGGTATATATCGGTTTATCGATATACCGTGCAGCCCTACCTCGAATCTGATGACATAAACCTTATACGAAAAGGTTTTGTAAACACGTAAATAGAAATCATTAATAAATGCACACCTCAGTCAAAAATAATTGCCTCTATGTCCCGATAGATTCTGTCTTTTGATTGGTCAGAATGCCTCGGACAAATAGCCATGGCAAAGGGTGCGCCCAACATCCAGTGTATATGAGAGCGTGCAACATCCGGGGTATAAGCGCACGCGAAGCATTGAGGGTATATGATTTCATTGAAAGCTTTTCGCTTCCGCTCGCCTCATTACAAAAATCGAACAAAAAACCCCGAAAATAGTCACCAGATGTCATCAGATTTCCGACAATACAATCATAAAAATAAAATAAGAGCAAATAATTCGTCCCCTGAGTACCAATGTGTTCTATGTGTCAGTAGGCTGCTAGTAGGTCAGTAGTAGGCTGCCAGTAGGCACATAGAACACATTGGAACTCAAGCGACGATATGTCAACAAAATACTGTTTACTCAATCCTTAACGACCCAAGGGATGTAACTCTATCTATTGTCTTCTGCGATTATAAAAAGAAAATTATTATCATGAATTTGGTCCAAATGATCGTGGAGCTGAGAAATCGGTCCACAAATGTATTTCCACTAAGTGGTATTGTGTTTCAAACGGGACAAAAACGTTATCTCTGCCAACATTTGCGACATTTAAAAACCGTCTCCGAGAGTTTGGCATAAAGGCCTTGTTTTTAAACTTCGCCAATATGGCATCATTGGAACCTTGATTGAAAGAATTAGTGACTACTTGCATGAAAGAAAGCAAAAGGTTCTTGCCCAAACTATTTTTTCCGACTATAGACTAGACTCATTCAAGTTGGGGTGCCACAAGGCTCTGTTCTCGGTCATTTTCTCTTCCTAATCTATATCAATTGCATTGCATGAGATCATCGATGCCTTTGCTCGACTGTATACCGATGATACCTGCGTAACTGATAACAACAAAAATATTGAAAATCTTATCGTATCCCACAATCGAAATCTTGAAAAAAATTAACGCATGGTCTCGTTAATGGCTCGTCTATTTCAACCCAGCGAAAACAAAGCAATTATATTCCACTGTGGCAGTAAAGACGAAACAGATTATTCCCCCTTGACCTACGATATTAGTCCAGTCTTATTCACTCAAGATCACTAGCAACTGGGACTAATTCTTTAATCTAATCTAAACTGGGACTCCTAAATAACTGAAATATGTAAGGAAGTGAACGCCCGTCTTTCTTTCCTTCACATAGTGAAATTCATTATGAATAGGAAAACCCTGAAACAAATCTATCTTATATTTATTCAACCACTGTTAGATTACGGCGATGCGTATTGTCACTGGCTAAATGCGCTCTGTCTCTGTAGATCAACTTCTGGCTGAACTCGTGTGGCTCTCCCTGTTAACCCTCTACCTAACGTAACGGTCAAAACCGGCCAGCGCTATTCTCAAAAATCGCCAATTAATTTTCATTATTCTTTTCATTTATTGCCTCAAAAACATAGGTCATGACCCTTCGTTGGAACTTGCTCGTCGAGCTCGTTCCAACGAGGGGTCATAACCTATGTTTTTGAGACAAAAAATGAAAAAAATTAGTTATTCAGGAATTATTTTTTCAAGTGTCGTCTGCTTTTCAGGTTAGGTAAAGGGTTAAAGCGACAAATACTATATTCTTTTCAAAATTATCAGCAATGAAACTCCAAATTACCTCAACGACTTGAAACCCCTTAGAACGCATGCTATCTTAGTGTACAATATTCGCAACCCCCAACAGATTCACGTATTATCCAGCAAGAACGAAGTGTTTCAAAAAATTATTTGTCCTGTTCAACACAAAATGCTGGAACAACTTACCAGATATACTTACCGGAGCCGCAACACTAACGGAATTCATACAAGCCTATGCCCAATTGAACTACATTCCCAAAGCACTTCTTTACTTCCGGGTGGGTGAAAGAAAGGCAAAACATTTTACACTCAAAATTATGTAATAACTACAGTGACCAAAACAATGACAAGTTCCACTACTATATTTTGGACTCTCCAGAGTGTATGTGTGGTAATCCCTGTGAACATGCTCACGGCTATCTCTTGGTCTGCCCTCGAAACCCTGATCCCAGGAATACACTCCCGCTTCTCTTAAAGATTTTGATATATCATCCGAAACCTACCTCCTCTACGGCAAACCCACACTGACAACAAAAACAAAATGGATATATCTTTCGAAAACCCAAGCGTTTATCCTACCTAGTGACCGTCTCAATTGAGTCATATATTCTCGGACCAAACTCTCTCCTATACAAGATGAAACATCTTATAAACGTCCTATGTCCCTTATCTTAGAACCTGTCATCAATGGTGTTTCGTGGAGAAAATCAACAACTTCAGTGTCCAGTCTTATGTATTTTCTGAGTCCAGACCGTATTACGTGGCTGCCTGTTTCAACAACATACATGTCAATTGTAAATAGTGTAAATCTCTGTTCATTTGTAAATCAGTCTACATATCTTATAGCCGCATCCATGTATAGATTTTCTATTCTATTGTGTTTATGGGGAGGAGTTAATATAAGCTGCATAAGTTGTACTCCAATTCTTTTTGCAAATGTATGGCCAATAAAATATGTTTAAACTAAACTAAATAACGCAACGTTAACCCTTTACCCATCGTAATGGCGAAAACCGTCCAGCGCTGTTTACAAAAATCGCAATTCAATTTTCAATATTTTTTTCATTTTTTTGTCTCAAAAACATAAACAAAGCTTATGACCCTCATTGGAACGTGCTCGTTGAGCTCGTTCCAATGAGGGTCATGAGCTATACTTGTGTTGCAAAAAATGAAAAAACTTTAGTTATTCAGGAATTTTGTTTGCAAGTGTCGTCTGCTTTTCGTGTTGGGTGAAGGGTTAATCTTATATTTGAGGTTGTCGCTATTTGGCTTCAGTGTAAAATGGCGGTGGAGGTCGACAGGCATTGTTTAGGAAACTCTTAAAATATCTAATGGCGGAGTTATCTCATTACGTAGAGCAAAACACACACCCACCCCCACCCCCAAGATGGCAGCGGTTGAGATACCTTTTTATGTGTGACCAATGAGCACTCGAGAAATCCGGTTGTATTGGACTTAGTGAGTTTTAAAATATAAGCTGTAGTTTCATTTGAATCTTTTTGTCTTTTATAGAAAATACGACACCCATATCGTCTTCTACCGCCGACATAGAGGATTGTGGACTGTCAATGCCTGTAGTGAGCGCTCTAATAGTTTCTGGAGTTGGTGTGTTACTATTATCTTTCGTATCCGTATTTCTGGTAGTAAAATTCTTGAAACTGAAGAAAACATCATCAGAGAAAGAGGAGAAAAAGAATGGACATAAGTTTTAAATGTTCAAAGAAAAATAGAACACGAAGTGTACTTTGTGTCCGCAGTTATCACAGAGTTATTTGAAATAAATATGATTCCCCGTGTACAGTAAAAACTAGAAGTCCTGTCATGAAATGCGCCCAAATAGCACGTCGATCTGCGCGTTAATCTACGCGTTATGACCATAGTGAGGCTATCAAATTCTGTACATATTGCCTGTGCACAAGCACTGTTTCAGCCAATGGACCTCCGGGTAACCCGGAGGTCCATTGGCAGAAACAGTGCTTGTGTTTACTATGAGTAACCAGGAGAACCTGCCGTGCTTTGGATGCCATTCGATATGGCAATTGCGCGCAATTCCTATGCATAATTAAACCTAGATAAGCGCACAATTCTAGTTTTAACTGTACCCGACAGCTAATGTGAAAAAGACAATGGCGGATATAAACTTGAAAGAGGAGGTTCCCCCACCCCACTAATTCACACATACACTTAGATACCTCTTTTGTTATCACTTGTTATGTCTGACACATGTTTAAGCAACAATAGTTATTGGCTGGCTCGGCTTCCAAATAGGGACGTAGGGACAGAGGGGTGCCCCCCCCACCCCCCCACCAATAACTATCATAATTTCCGATAGCTGGAAATTCGAAGGTATATATTCCAACAATTTGAAATTTAAAGAAATCAATTTCCGTATTGTTTTCAACTTTTCAGATTTTTCCCATGAGTCGATTTGAATTTTTAACCCGTAATCATAGTTTCTTCCGACTGTGATAGGTTACGGGGACCGGTTTTTGTCATTCGCTGTACTCCAACTCCGGATTCCGTACAATTTCCGGATTCCAACCTTGTAATTGACTGACGACTGAGGTTCGAACGATCAGAGGTAAAGTGATTTTCCAATTTTCGGTCAAATTCTCCGACTTATCTATTCAGCTGACAAAATATTCCGAAATTCCGTCTCAGATCTGTGACCGGTCTGGTTTTTCGAATTCATCGTTGCGCTTCCCTTAAAATGACCAGGCTACACAAGGCCTATAGACTGACAGCTCTTCAGCCAATACCTACTCCTTCCAACTGACTAGCAATACCAGTTGGAAGGAGTAGGTATTGACTGAATAGCTGTCAGTCGATAGTCCTTGTTTTGCCTGGTCAGTGGAAGGGAAAACTCATGGACTAACCTGGAAAAATCCATTTTTCTTGTGGATAAAATGACTAGATTCAAGCCTGACAACGCTTCAGAATCCATCTCAAGGATTCAAAAATTAAGAATTTTTCCCGAAGGAGACCCCCACCCCCTCTCACTCCACCACCATCAAGAGGGAGATACCCCAACTCGAACTCTCCCCAACACAGGCCTGCGGACCTCGGGGTATGTTGTGCTGGGACCAGGCGGGCTTGCTGTGGCGGCGGATCAAAAAGCAACATTCTAAATTCCTCTAAAATATTATTTTGTCCTTTACAATACACATATAGACCTTTTGTCATTGCCCTACTCTTTTTTTTTGACTGACATGTGTCTACGCAGCAATAATTATTGTCTGGAATCACTTTGGGGCCTCGTGACCCTATATTAGCAGAATTACACAGAACGACACACGTGTGTGAATGGGTTAATCGATATGGCACGAGTGCCAGCGCGGAAGGATAAAACGAGAGGCCACAGGCTTCGAGTTTTATCCTTCTGCGATGGCACAAGTCTATAAAAAATTACGTCTAGACCTCTTCACGTCTATAAAAAATTATCAGAAGGACAGCCAGCAATTCGTTTGACAACTATCGACAAAAAGAACACATTTTATCGCCAACCAAATTTGCGAGGGGAACCCGTGATACTATTTCGTCCCCTGAGTTCCAATGTGTTTTATGCGCCTACTCGCACAAAGAACACACTGGAACTCAGGGGACGATTTTCAGCTCTCTCCGGTGATTCAAATTGTAATTGCGTTGCACTATTTGTAGAAAATTCCAGTGAAATTTCGCTTCTATTTAAAAATAGTCCGTGAACAATCACCGATCCGCACATATGTGCGGAACAGATTTTCATTTTCCGCATGGTTTAGTGTTGCTGTAGATGAGGATTTCATAGAACAGGCGTGTAATAAACTCCAAAGACTCTATTCTGACCTCGCCGTCAAGTTGTTACTTCGCTCATAGCTACATTGACTTGAGAAGCGACCGTAATCAACAAACTGTTGAAGTTCACAACGCACTGGACTCCTGGCTCCACTCAAGACAGATCCTCCCTAGTACCCTGAAAACCATGTATATCATTATCCTCTAACACCAGGGTGTACACAATCCTGTTACCGAGGTTACAGTTCTGTTTTTCCCTTTTCCATGTCACAAGATCATTCTCAGCTTATTAATAAATGAATAAATTAATGTTTGCATATTAATCTCGAAGACATCAAGCATACCGGTCCCCATTAAATGGCGGCAAATGCATGGACTATTGGGCAGACTGTCCACTACATAGAGTTGACGCCCAGAGTAAAACAAGCAAAAAAAATAAGCTTTAAAATGTTGAAGTAAGGCCTAAAAAGTTAAATATCTGTTTCTCATACCTTCTACATGCTCTCTTTTTATAACCAATGCAAACTTATAAAAAAATAAATGGTTTATGTCCGATATTTTACCCATGTGAATAAAATTGATAAATTTGTCTTTTGAGTGCAAAAGGCTTTGCAATGCTTTAGCATTGCAAAGCCTTTTGCACTCAAGGGACGAAATATACCACCACTCATGCTATTCTGTAGATTATGAGGAATAAAACATAAAATAAACCAAGAACATGAACTTTCGATGGCAAAGAAATAATTATAAAAATACAAAATGAAATAAAAAAACTCCCGCCTGCATGCAATTTTACACACAAAAAAATAATGGGCTGAGAAACAGAAAATCTACTTTGTGGGGTCTAATCTGAAAAATGTAATGTTTGTGCAAAGTTATGTTAATACAATACTGAAAAAAAGTATTTATAAGAAATCAACCATCTCCTTCGATCAACCACGATGGGATAAAAATTACACCCTGGATACCAGGTGGATGCTATTCAGATTTTGATTGGCCACCTTATTAGAGCACAAACAAACATATGATTCAATTTTACACAACTAGTGAAGATTCTGTGTCCCAAACTAAGGGATTAATCTTTATTTCGATCGATACATTGGTTCTTACTTCTGAAATTCATAAACAAAATTAAACGCGCCAAATTGTCTGCAAATTCCAATCGGAAATTCTAGGCGAGGTAGAACATTTTGTCTTCCACTTGCTATTTTTGCCTTGCCGAGCAAATGGGGAAATTTGGTACAATGAAAGTGATAAAAGACATTTGCAGGGACCGGCATACTAGATTCTTGTCTGTACCTTAATCTTTTACCCAGCGCAGACGATATCAAAATTTATTATTTTAAATATCATTTTTTCCAATTTTTCAAAAATTTCAACAAAACCATATCATGTGACCCCTCGTTGGAACGAGCTCGTTCCAACGAGTGGTCACATGATATGGTTTTGTTGAAATTTTTTTAAAAATAACATTTTTTCAACTGCTGAATCTGCATATTACGCGGACGCTTGCGGGCGATTCGTTGGGTAAAGTGTTAAGCTAAATATTGTAATTTGTTTGAATTTCGGTAGATGTATGCTCCTGTAAACCTGTTCTTAAAATAAATACCCGTTAGATATTTTTGAAGAAATAAACTGCAGACCTTAAGCCGTCCACGTTTTTTATTCTTTTATCCGATAACAGATCGCACCAAATCCTTAATCCTGTCTTAATTAAGGAGCTTTAGGTCCCATGTTGCGACCTTCAGCAGGGGAGGATTTATGAATTGTGATGTTGGGAGGGGTCTGAGAGTTCATAGTGAGTGATACAGTTAGGGACGATGGGGCCGGGACACATGAAGCACGCCCACCAGCTCCAACGTTTTTCCAGAAATATAACAGTTGAGAGAGAGAGAGAGAGTGAGTTAGAGAGTGTGAGAGACAGAAAGTGACAGGGAGAGAGGGTGACTGGGAGAGAAAGAAAGAGGTTATTTATGCCAGCACCATCTTTGCAGGCCCGTCATTGTGCCCTTGGGAGTTAGTAGGAAGGCGATACAAAGCCTCTTGACTCCTAAGCTTTGTCTGAAGATTCCCTCATCTCTTTTATCCCCACTACATTCTTCAAAGTCGAGCACATTTTTTAGTCCATATATAACAAATGTTCCCATCGAGCGAAACATTATATGGAATATATGGAGTCAAACTATTACAATTTTCTCAATGTAGAGGTGCTTGGGTCCCAAACATAGCGTTGTGTATTCCCACCAGGACACTGGCAATGCCCTTCAAAGGTTCGTTTTTTCAACGATTTATTCTCAAACTAAAGATAAAATACCCCCCCCCCCCCCTCCCCACAATCCGTTCTGGGAGCTTTCAGAATTCAACAGGTGAGTTGGGGGAGTTTTGGCGGATGTGCCCCCCTCCCAATTGGAGGGTTGGGGCACCTCCTCTAAAACTCTTCCATCTCGGACATTCGGCCAACGTGACATGCATGCTTCGGCTGCGCGAGTTCAGCATGTCATGGCGGGGTTGCTAGTGCGAGTAAATGCCCTTTTCCCGGGGTCGGACCCCCTGCCCTGAAGTGCTTCCGACGCCCATGGATACAGGATAGCTAAAGTATCCAGCTCGAAGGTTCTGCAGTCTCCTCATTTAGAGAACAGTATATCATGTTTCACAATGGTATTGTCCCAAAATACCTTGGTATACACTGGCTATTGGAACAATGCATAGTGTATCATTGTACTCGTTTGAGGGAGCTCTCGGGCGGCGTATGCGCGGCCATTTCGTCACACGTGATGTCACAGGCCAAGGTCTCGGGTCATCAGCAAAATTCTGGAGGGAATTTTATGCTCTTATGGGCTGGATGTTTACCCACTTTTTGTGGAGTTTGCGCGCTGACTACTGATGTAAGTAGTCCAGTTTTAGATATTCCAATCAGGAAGTGTTCAATTCGCCTTGAAAATATCAAGATATCAACCCTATCTCCGTCACCATGACGGATTCGAGCCCTTTCTGGCTGTTTCTATGTCTCTGTCTAATCTCATTAACCCTACCTGTGCTAGCGTGCGTCTCTCTCTCTCTCTCTCTCTCTCTCTCTCTCTCTCTCTCTCTCTCTCTCTCTCTCTCTCTCTCTCTCTCTCTTCCAAACAAATCAAAGTTCTTCCATCTGTAAGCAACAAAAGAAGAAATACGACATATGAACTCATGAACGGGAGAGAGACAGAGTGAGATAGAGAGAGACGTTAGGGAGATAGAAACAAACGAAGGCAGTTCGAATTGACCACTGTGACAGAGACAGGGTTAACATAAGTAGTGAAACTACATAACTTCCTGATGAAACTACAGCTGTGGTACGTCTCCATTGATACTATTCTTATAGTGACGGTAAAGTCAACAAGGATTCCATCAAATCAAGTCTCCCTTTCTTCAGATGATTCAAAGAAATGAATTTCTATGGCAGGTGCGCGTTCCAACAAATCGAAATATTCCACCTGATCGAAATCTAAAAATAGGTGAGGGTAAAGTTGTTCCAGGCCATAACAGTGGCAGAATCTTTTACGAATGTTTCTGGTAGCTTTATCTTGGTCACAAATTTTAGAAGCTATTGAGACTAAAATTGTGTTTGTGAAAATAAATGTTAAGATCCCAATATGTTTACGCTGTTTACTGAAAATATAGAAAAATACTGATTCAGCCCTTATGTGAGAACTTGAATATTCAGGAACATTTTAGAAGGGGCGTGTGCCGAGTACGAACCCGCCTGAATCCATCACTAATTTGTGTCGTTTGAGCATATTTTATTTTACAAGGTATGCCTCGTGCAAAATAAGGTCACCCCCGGGAGCGTTGTAGTTCACTGGTTAGAGCATTGGACTTAAACAGATGGGTCGGAAGTTCCATCCTGACCCGCTCATGTCCATGGGCAAGACACTTTATACCGATTGCCAAAGCAGTGGCACGGTGGCATTGTGTACTAAGGCGTATAGCAAGGCGACGGTGAACTTTTATACCATGATTACCTGTTCTACTATACATAAAAAGCCTATGATATAACTTTTAGCTTTATACACCAACCGTGGTAAACACGCCAGCAATGGGATTTCAGTAGTTAAAATTTACACCAACAGTGGAACTATATCCAAGTTGACCTTTGGGGACCTCGCTTGAAATGCAGACTTGTCTCCGCCTCGCGAAGAGTGAAAAGAAACCCACAATTATTTGGTACATTTTTAAATGAGTTTCCCTCATAAGATACCAAAAATTAACAAAAATGCGTTGTCTAATGTTAATAAAGCACCCATAACTCAAAATCGTGTGTTATTGTGTTATTGAAATGAAAAAGGCCCCATGATTTGCGTGTTTCTTCTTCCATTTCGCTTCGGCGATAAAATTGCCAGCAGAAGTACCGCCCACTGGTGCTCATGTAAACAAAAACATATTCGCACGTCTGAATATTGTATTATTTAACATTTAAACTCTTATTGATCTGACGATCATGGTATAAATAAAATATACCCGAAGTAGCTTGGTGTACCAAATGTTCACCACTCGTGGTGAACATTTGGTATACCAAGGTACTTTGGGTATAATCTATTTAAGGCGTATAGCAAGACGATAGTGAACTTGTCTTCAACCGCAGCTAACTCTGTTTATGCAGCGTTAGTAACTTGAAAACTGGGACAGATGCTCGACGCTGTTTGGTGAATCTCTCCTGGTACCCCGGCCCCAGCACCCGTAAAACTGTCCGACACGATCTGACCCTTGCAGTTGAAAGTGTTGTTGAACTCTAATAAAAATAAACATGGTCCTTCGTAGTGAAAAAGATTTTTCTTGAGCTTGCCACTTATTAATTCATTTCTTGACAACAATATTTTTTTTCAGTTGAGTTTCGCCGCATATGTTATGGCAATTTACTCTTCCAGCACAACTATGAAATTTCAAATCTTCATCTTATTTCTTTATTTTTTCGGATTTAGCGACACTTTCGACAGCCAGGGTCACCTCGAGTCGGACAGTTTTTCAGGTGGAGGAAGCCGGGGTACCCGGAGAAAACCACCGATCAACGGCGAGCAACTGTCAGACTCCTCAACGTACTAACTTCACACATGCAGAGTTAGCATTGGTTAAAGTCAAGCGCACCATCGACGTGCAGTGCGCCTTAGCATACAGCGCCACCGTGCCCCCGCGTAGGCAATCGGGAATAAGTGCCTTGCCTGAAGGCACAACGCAGTTGCCTCTGGCGGAGATCGAACTGTGGATATTTCGGTTTGTAGTCCAATTTTGTAACCACTGAGCCACTGCAATCCCTTCAGATCTTCACAAGCCCTGAAACGTTACGTGTGCAAATTTTAGTCTCGGCTATATTGACGTCCGTTTTATTAGAAAAGATAAATCTAAAAAGCGGATTTAGCCTTACTTTGATGATCACGAATGGAACGTTAACCCTCACTCATAATTTATTGCGTAGAGAAGACATTGGTCGTCCATGAGCGAACAAGGAATTAAATACCAAATTTGGAAGGCGGGTCAGTAATAATTAAATTATTACCGAATCTCCGCACAAATGTAATACTGACCATGTCTGTGTGAAGACGATGCCATTCAGGTCATCAGGACTGAAATTGTTAAATACACAGAACGACACAAGCGTGTGAATGGGTTAAACACACACACAGGTCCCGGTCAGTCTTCGTCTGAGGCCTAGTGGTTTAGGTGATGGACTGCTGATTGCCCGGCGGGGTTGCCGAGGGTTCGACTCTCTGCAGGGAATCAGAAACCAACATCTTAAATTCCTCTAAAACATGATTTTGTCATTCGAAAAACATCACACATTGGACCGTGCCAGTTTTCATCTGTAGCACATTCGTCGTACAGTAGCCAGCGCGTTCCACACTTTCATTGCCCAGTGGTTCAGGTGTTGGCCTCCTGATTACCAGGCGGTAATCACTCCTAAATCGCCTACACAGCTGGAAATTGTACGCTCGACGACCTCGAATAATTCCACGTTTGACTGAACGTCACATCGCAGCAAGGCGCATTTGGTGTAGAGCACCACAGAGCTGTGACAATTGTCGGTGAGCAACGTCATGTTTTCCGATGACTCGAGGTTCACTCTCGACTTTCACGACTGACGAAACAGAGTGTAGCGGCGGCGGAACGAACGATACCATGACGTAACCGTTAGTCAGCACGATTGTTTTGGTGGTGTTTCGGTTATGGTGTGGGGAGGCATAACCATGACAAGCAAAACAGCATAATATATCATCCAAGGACGTGTCACAGGGCAGAACTACCGTGACAACGTGTTAGCAGCTCATGTAGCGTCATTTGCGCGACGTCACGGCCGTCGATTCATTTTCAAAGTTGACATTGCAAGAATACACAGGGCCCGTGTCGTTGCAAAGTTCCTCCAGGAGCTGCACATCACTACACTGCCTTGGCCAGCACTAAGTCCAGACCTTTCACCAATCGAGCACATCTGGGATACGCTTGGCGGGCGCGCACGACAACGCCAACAGCCCCTGCCAATGTCCAGGAACTCGCCGCTGCACTGCAGGAAGAATGGAATAACATCAGTCAAGCTGATATTGGAAATTTGGTGAGGAGTACGCCACGTCAGTTCCGCGTTTGTCCCGCAAACCGAGGAGGATTTGAAGTCTTGGACTGAATGTGGTGAATTCTCTGACTGACCGTCCATGTCTTCCGTAGCTCACGTGGAGTGCGTGCTTGTCAGACACCCAACTATCGCTGAAATCATTCACCAGATGTCAGTGTAATGCCTCAACTGTCTTTTTGAGGAAATATAAATATATTTCTTCAAATATCTCACTTTTATCAAATATCCCCTACTTTTTAAATAGCACACGTTATGTGGGTGTTCCTTCAAATATTATTTTTTATTGGGTGTTGAAATGTACCGCAGGCGATTTTCAATAGGTGGTAACAAAATAATATTTGTGAAGAAGCACAAAATTTTTATTTTAGTTAATAACTGCGATAACACAGAGGTTTTGTTTGCAAATGTTATAACTATTATCGCCAACAGTATCAGTACTTTAATACTGGGTAATAATTAAAATAATAAACACAATACAGAGCAGCAAACAATGATTGACATCTAATTAACAACACTTGCCTTATTTTTACACTGTCATCAATCAAGAAAATAACTTGTACTTGAGAAAAACCAAAACAAATCGATCCAAAGATTACCCAGCACGTTCTGATGACTATTATTGTGATATATTTATTTTACAAATGTTCATTTTTTATATATTTCCATAGGAGGACGGTCTGCTTCCATTAGCGGCCGGTTCGCTTTAAAATGTAACAACCGGTGTCAAATAACAGAAGACGGTTTAGCCAGAGGATGGTTTGGGTGTATTCGTATACACACACAGGTCCGTGCCAGTCTGAGTCTGAGTCTAACCACAGCACTTTCGTCGTCTGCTGCTAGCGCGTTTTACACTTTCATGTAGCAAAAAGCTAAATTCCAGCCATCGTTTTTTTCACGGTAAATAATGGGCTAGTTGTTTGTCTCCTGATTACCAGACGAGATTGCCGACGGTTCGATTCCCGGCGGTTCGATTCCCGACCGCGGATCAGAAATCAACATTCCAAATTCTTCGAAAACGTGATTGTGCCCTTCAATATACATTACTGGTCCGTGCCAGTCTTCGTCTGAGGCCAGCCACAGCACTTTCGTCGTACTGTTGTCAGCGCGTTTCACACTTTTATATAGCTGCCGTTAGGAAAGTGAATTAAGTAATCATGAGAAACATCATCTTTTTGTTGTTGTTTGCGGGGAGTGACAGGAAGACAGCCTCCAGGGCTATGCTACTTCCCGTAGTATACCATCGTTTTGTTTATCACCGATCAATGTTACTGTTTATGCTTTGTATACTACAAAATAAAATTTCATTTCATTTCATCTAAAAAGGTAGATTCCATCCATCGTTTTGGGCGTTTTTGACGCTGTGCAATGGTCTAGTGCTTTAGGCGTTGGGCTCCTGATTGGCAGACGGGATTGCCTACGGTTCGATTCCCGATCGGAGATCAGAAATCAACAATCCAAATTCTTCGAAAACATGCATATTTCCTTCACCACACACACGCACACACCCAAGAGCAAAACTAGTGAGATTGGAGATGGGTTAAGTTTAACCCTTTACCTAACGTAACGGCCAAAACAGGCCAGCGCTATTCTCAAAAATCGCCAATTAATTTTCATTATTTTTTGTCTCAAAAACATAGGTTATGACCCCTCGTTGGAACGAGATCGTCGAGCTCGTTCCAACGAGGGGTCATAACCTATGTTTTTGAGACACAAAATGAAAAAAAAATAGTTATTCAAGAATTATTTTTGCAAGTGTCGTCTGCTTTTCGTGTTAGGTAAAGGGTTAAATTGGTAAAATAACTGCTGCATTCGACGTGAAAATGGCGATTTTATTTTGCTTTGACGTTTCCATGGTTCTTTTGCAGCACGTAAACTTAAATGTCGCGTCCTAACAACACTTACCACTCGTAAACATCTACATTATATGAACTGGCGATTTTCTTTGGAAATGGTCTGAAACAAGTGAGTTTTTTGTTTGAAATACGTATCTAGCCGTCAAATTACAGGATACAATGTCCAGAAAGACACCTGAAGAGTAGAGTCGTCGTTATTTATGCTGAATAACAATCTGATATGGAGTGTGTAGTGCCAATTATTACAATTCAAAAAGCAATGCGAATTTCGAGATTAACCCTTTACACAACGAACCGGACAAATCCGCCCGGGTAATATGCAAATTTGGCATCTGAAAAAATATTATTTTTCAAACAATTTCAACAAAACCATATCATTTGACCCCTCTTTGGAACGAGCTAGTCGTGCTCGTTCCAATGGGGGTTACATGATATGGTTTTGTTGAAACGTTTTGAAAAATTTTAAAAAGTGATTTTTCCATTAAAAATGTTTTATATCGTCTGCATTGGGTAACGGGTCAAACAGTAACTTAGATAGGCGACTGATACTAGACTGTAGTTAAAAAAACATAGGTTATCACCCCTCTTTGGAACGAGCTCGTCGAGCTCGTTCCAATGATGGGTCATAACCTATGTTTTTGAGACAAAAAATGAAAAAAAAAAGTTATTCGAGAATTTTGTTTGCAAGTGTCGTCTGCTTTTCATGTTAGGTAAAGGGTTAAAGACCTAACCTAGGGCAGAATCGAGGTAGGGTCTCGCATAGCTAGGAAGTATGAAGTAGTGCTACAAGTCAATAGCAATGGTACAAAGCTGTAAGGGTAAGTATTGAGTGACAACAACGGAGACAAATCACAGGAAAGATAGTTGAAGACAAGATGGAAGACGATGGTAAGATTACCTGGAGCTGTATAGGAGCTTGGAATCCCACTTATGGAATCCATTTTACAGAATCCCTATAGAGTCCCTTTTTACCGAAATGAGTCTAAAGCAGTATGTGGAGTCTCTCGTTCAAGCAATTGCCCGATAGCTCATTTGCTCGATACCATTCGAGTCGTTCAAGCAAGCAGTAGTGGAATACAAAACTTTGATAGTGATATGAATTGGAATCTGTGACGCCAGTTACTGCAGTGTACTGAGAGCCGTAGTAGTACCACGAGTTAGAAATGGTTGAGGGTTGAGACACTCTAGCGCAGGACAGAATAGTGATAGCCAACATTAATGATACAAGGCAGCAATGGTACGAGGCTGCGAGGCTGGTAGAACACCATACTAAAGGTGAATACAATGCATACTGAATATAGAACAAATGGTGGTGACTATGGCAAGTCGACAGCGGTAGTCTTGAAGCTATGAAGGGTTTGGAGGTGGATTAGAAGCCAGGAGCTGAACTGTTAGGAGCCATAGCTGTCTTCAGATAAATATCCTTCAGAAGGTATTCTTCAAAAGGTATCCTCAACAGGTATCCTCAAAAGGTATCCTCAAATAGTTTACCACCATGTCATAAGTATCCTCAAATACCTGTATGCGCATATGTGTTGCATGTGATGTGTGCACTGGCACACAAGCACATATCGGCACATTCAGCATGTGACTATGTGCTACATGTAATGTGCACACATTGTGCACAAGCACACAAACACATCTAGGAAAGTCGGCATAATTTATAGAGAGATTGGCGAAATCATAATATAAGCCAGTAGGTGATATTAGAAGCCTTTAAGGTGCTATAACACTATGTGCTCCTATTAAAATAATGATTCTCAAGGAATCCGAACTAGTACAACTTATCGGGTAGTTTGTGGTAATTCTAACAGAGGATTCTGGGTAATCAGATTGAATCTTATACAAAGGAACGCACTTCTTATTGAATAAAAGAGGATTCTGGGGGATCATTATCAAATAAAGTGATTTTGGGTTGATTTTGGTGAATTGGAGGAATTGTCTGGTCTAATTGGGTAATTCGAGTTACTCCTATTCAGTTGAACACGCCCTCTGAACACACACCTTTGCAATTAGAGGATTTTGGGTCACATGGCAACCATGTGCTATAATAGAAACTAAGACGGTGGCCTCCAGTTAACAAAATGGACGAAGGAGGCATTATCACCCTAACAACATGCGCTGCACTTGTGCACCAAGACCATGTATCACTACGATAATTATGTCACAAAATGGTCGCCCACAGGTCTGCCATGACAACCCAACATGGTGCCACTGGGTCACGTGACTATGACGTCACATGCGATTCACCAAATGAGATCCAAGAGATGGGGTCGAAATGAAATATTAATAGGTATGTATCCTTTATATGGAAAAAGTAGTAGATAATGTACCCGGACGCCCACCCCAACCCCCTGTCTTATGGATCTCATTTGATAGAGCTGATGTGACGTCATATCACATGACCCAGTGGCACTATGTTGTCTTGTCATGGTAAAAACGCCCATAATTCATATAGAAACCAAGGATCAATTTAGTACTGTAACAGGTAAATTTGTTTACCCGGAGTCGTGGTAGTTTCGTGCGCATTACACAGTAATGCCCCAATCCCTAATGGCACACATTGGTGCAGATTAGAGCATTTTAAATAGGTTTGCAGAACCTTCAAAATTCCCTAATGGAGGGAGGATACGGGTCTATGAGCAGCTCACGCACTAAGAGTATAAATACAGTAGTTTTATCAGACATAAATGGCTTGGCGGTTTATATAAACCATGGACATTCTTTTTGCCTTTAGGTTAGTTCTTTTAGAACCTCATTACTTGCTATTCTACTTAGGGAGAGTTACAATACTTAAGATGAAATTCTAAAGTTGTACTCCAGTATAAGTTTAACTGTTACTTATCAGTTGCATTACATGGATCTGGGCTCCCAGGTTGGGGTAAATTGTGAACAGTTAACGTTTTAGTGTCGTAATAAGGTAATAATATTGTTATCAATAGATTTTACTTGTTGACTGAATCAGCAGTGGACAGTAATTAATCCATACATTTTATCCCACATTCATAAATAAATGTCAGTTATTGTTGATTTTATTTTGTTTTCGTCTTCTTTTAGATTCAGCTTAAACTAGCTCAGAGTTGCCGCACCTGGGGGATTTAGTAGAACCGTGGGCGCCGCTCCTGCCACATTGGTGTCCTGACTAGAATTCCCAAAAGAAACTGAGAGTTCTGGAGCTGGGTCTAAAAAGAGTTCTGCAAAATTATTTTATAGTTCAAATGTTAAAGACAGTCATGCAGCTGGGACGAAAAGTTCACTTTTGTTTGAGCAAGTAACTCCAAGGTATTCTGGGGGGACCCTCTTCAGACCTGCGAGGATTATTTCAGTATTTGTCATAAATGTAGGGTGGCATATGTGTTAAAATCAGGGAGATAACATCTATACCTTCAAAAAGGGAGAATAATGGGGTGTCTTCAGAACATGTTAGTGATACGTTTTATGTAAATCTTAGGAGACTTGGAATGGATTTGCAGCAGAATGTTTCAGAATCTGTGTACTTGGACATCGGGAGGGAGAGAGTAGTATATAAACGCACTCCTTGGAATAAAGAGGCAACTGAATTCCTGAAACCCCTCTTGTGGAAAGGCATATGCCCAGGGCCACCAGGAAAAACATAAATAGTACCAATTTCTCAAGGGATACTACTATGATGAAAGAAGTTGAGAGGCAGAAGTCTGTAAATTCCTGCCAAAAGTTTGATACAGGTCTTGGTTTGGGTGTTTCTGGTATAGGAAATGTGAGAAGGGGACTTGAACACAGGAGTGAACGATTTAGGTCAAGAATGAGTATATGGTGTTAAATGGATGAATCTGATAAGACATAGACAGCTTTTTCGAATGTGGGTATACCCCAAGGTTGTGTTACTGACACAGGTATTTTAGAGGTGAAGATTGTGAAAATGGAAGGCAAGACAGCAGAACAAAAATACCCTCATCTTATGTTCAAATGATACGTAAAGAGGAAAATGTTGATAAATTTGATGGCAAGTCAGTAGACTGAAGAGATTTCCTTGTGCAGTTTGAACAAGTAGCAGATTGGAATGGGTGGGCATTGGAAGAAAAAACAAACCAGCTTTGCATGAGGTCAAGGTGGACAACGCAAAAGTTATTGGGGAATCTTAAACCCAGTCAGTTGAATAATTGTGAAGTCCTGAAGGGTATTGTAGCCCAAAGATTTCACCCACATGAGAAGAGTGACCCCATAACTTAGAGTTTAGAGCTCGAACTCATCGAAAAGGTGAAACTTTTGGAGATGGTGTGTATACTCTTCGTCGTTTATGTTCCTTGGCTTATCACAGTTTACCTTCTGTTTGTCAGGATATTTTGTCACTTGACATGTTTGTTGACAGGTTGAGAAACTATGAACGGCACATACAATTTCGGCATCCTAAAATTCTTGAGACAGTTATAGGTTTGGCAACCGAGTATGAAGCATTTAAGAGTTCATATGACAGAAAACCCCAGATTGATAAGGAAGATAACTTGTACTCTGTTCAGACAGCAAAAGATAATAAACCTCCTTGTGGTAAATTATCAGAAAAATTTAATTTAATACAGAATACTCAAAAGCAAATTGTGAACCTAACTCAACTAATGAACGATTGTTTTGAGAAATTATCTGGAAAGTTATCAGAAATGCCTAACAAGGGAAATAAAAAGTCAACACAGTTTAAAAATTTATTACACGCCCGTTCTATGAAATCGCCATCTACAACAACACTAAACCATGCGGAAAATAAAAATCTGCTCCGCACATATGTTAACGGACTATTCTTAAACAGAAGCGAAATTTCACTTAAAGTTTCTACAAATCGGGCAACGCAATTGCACTTTGAATCGCTAGCGATAGCTGAAAATCGTCAACTGAGTTCCAATCTGTTCTAAGCGCCACAAGGCACATAGAACACTTTGGAACGCAGCGGACGAAAGAGTAACACTGGTTCCCCTAGCAAATTTGATTGGCGATAAAATGTGTTCTTTTTGTTGATAGTTGTCAAATGACTTGTTGAGTGTCCTCCTAATAACTGTTTTATAAACATGAAGGCGTGCAATAAACACAGAACGACACGCGTGTGTGAATGGGTTAATCCATATGGCACTTGGGCCATCGTGGGGGGTCTGCGGCCTCTCGTTCTGGCCTTCCACGCTGGCACTAGTGCCATATAGATTAACCCATTCACACACGCGTGACGTTCTGTGTATATATGTCATAAAAATGAGCATTTATCAAATGCTTGTCCTCGGGAAAAGACTGAACCGATAAACATAAACAAAAAGTAAAATAACCTCAGGTAAAAGCCCCAGGGTTACATCTGCGGCTGGAGATGTCACCCCAATAGAAGATAAACCATTAGGGAAATTGAAATTTTATTCTGCGGCATACAGATATACAATGTGAGACAAATAAAACAAATTATAAAGTGAGTGTACACTGCATGGAGATGGCATAGCCTGAGAGGCTGTCTTCCTGCCATCCCACACAATTTTCTTTTTCTTGACATCATTGCCCTTTTATTCTTGTCTTCATGGATTCAAATTGAGTGGAACGTTCCCAATGCACAGACCGGAAACAAATAAGTTATTACTTTAATGTACATTCTAAAATCGGCGGGGTCAAGAACTAAACCAATTCACCTGGGTTGGGCAAACATGAACCCATTTGGGGTTCATATTCGCCCAACCCAGGCGATCCGGACCAATCACCAGAAAGGAGAACAGAAAGCAAACCCAGTTATCCTTCTTGAGGACCCAACAGACCTCAGAGTGCAGTATTTTTGGTGAGATCTCTTTAAGTTGATATACAGTCGGGACAAAATGGATTGGTACAAATGATTGTGGAAGAATATGAATCTAAAATTGTATCGATTATTTTCTTTTTGAATAAGGGCCTACTATATTGCTGTATTTCAGGGTTTAAATCATTCCATACCTTTGGAAAAGAATGTAACGGTAGGTCCGCCGTGAAACGCGTTCTCGGTTTATTTGTACGTATATTCCCAGCTTGCCTGGTTTCCATTCCAGAAGGATTTCTGTAAATTTCAAAAGTACCGTCAAAAGACACTGGTAATCTATCATGATACCAATCGAACATGAACAAAAGGACGTGTAACTTATATAAGTCTTCAAATTTTAGTATGCCACATTTTTTAAATAGAGGTTCTGTGTGCGAGGTATATTTTCTGTTCGTTATTATGCGAATAGCCTTTTTTTGCAGAGTAAGAATTCTGCTTGATGGTGCGTGGCCCCATACAAGTATACCATACAATAGGTGGCTATGTATAAGTGAAAAATACAGTGTCTTTAGGGCTTTAAAAGGAAGAATTCTTTTTGCCCTATTAAGGGCAAAGATTGCCCTAGCCATTTTTAGACAGATTACTGAAGTATGTTGTTTGAATTTTAGATTCTCGTCCATATTGATTCCTAGGAATTTGACTGTTTTTTCATCGTTCTGGTTTCCAACAAATGGAATATCTGTGTTGTTTAGGGATATTGTTCTACTAGCAGCGTTGTAAGAATCATTTTGAGGGTGCAATAAGATGCATTTTGTTTTATTTGCGTGAAGACATAATCCATTTGCGGAACACCATTCGCTGATTTTTCCTAGTTCGATGTTGGTCTCGTCTATCAAATTGTCTAGATTGTTACTTGACGCAAAAGCTGTAGTATCATCTGCAAAGGACAGCATATTGTGCAGGGTTGAATGGCTGATGTCGTTAATGTATAAGAAAAGGATAGGACCTAGAATGGAACCTTGTGGTACACCAGTCGTGACTTCCAACGAATCAGATGTGCTGTCCTTGAAAGACACAGACTGGCATCTTCTTGTTAAGTAATCTTGGAACCAGGAATTAGCTAAGCCTCTAATACCATAACTTTCAAGTTTCTTCAGCAGGATTGTATGATTGATGGTATCAAAGGCTTTTGAAAAGTCTAGAAAAAACTGAAAGTGTGCAGTCCTTCGTAAGTTTATCATTTGCTTCTACAATCTGGTTTATGAGATGCAGAATAGGATGCACAGTGGAGTGTCCCTTTCTGAACCCAAATTGGTACTTATATATGATTTCATGTTCTTCTAAGAATGTGTATAGACGTGAGTACATTACTTTTTCCAATATTTTCGAGAATGTTGGGAGAATACTTATAGGGCGGTAATTAGTAAATAGTTGTGGATCACCTGATTCAAAAATAGGTATAATTTTGGCCATTTTCATTTTGTCCGGCACTCTCCCTGTAGTGAAGGACAGATTGATTATATGAGACAGCGGATCTGCTACCTCCAAAGTTATTTCCATCAATAGTTTTGTGGACATGTCATTACTATCTTTGGTTGATTTGCCTTTTAGTTTGTGAACACAAATGATTATCTCCTGTTTATTGGTGGGGCTAATAAAGAAAGAGTCTCTACTGTTGCCGCTCAGGTAATCCGAGTATCGACGTTGAGTCGTGGGCACTTGACTGCTTGTAGACTTCCCAATATCAGCGAAGTATTTGTTGAATCGGTCGGCGATTCCTTTCGGATCAGTTAATTCCGTGTTTCCATCTAAGAAGGAGGGGTGACGTGGTCTGTTGTTATTTGACTTGTATATAGCTTTCCGAAGAATTTTCCATGTTTTTTTAATATTACTTTTGTTTCGAATAGTATCTTGTTATAGTAATCTGCTTTGCAGGTTCGTTTCAAGCGGTTGAATTCATGACAATAATCCTTGTATTTTTTTGTGTTTTGGATGTTTGGAGATTTTAATTTTTTAACGTACAATTTATGTTTCGTCTGAGCGGATTGCAATAAGCCCTGCGTCATCCATGTTTCACGTCTGATATACTTTTTGTTTATGGGCATAGCTTTTCTGGGAAATGCTTGTTCAAACGCTTCGTAGAATATATCAAGGAACCTATTGAATGCCGCGTCTGGACAAACCTCGTTTATGACTTCAGAGAAATCACAAACTGATAAAGAATTTTTGAACCGAGTGATATTCTCACTACTGAATGTTCGTCTATAATTTGGCATTTGAGGGAGTGGGCGTTTGTCTGCTACTTCTATGTAAAACGTAGCAAAATGATCGCTGACGTCAGTAATTATAATTCCTGACATAAGTTTATTGATATTGTTACTAAAAATATGATCAATCAGGGTAGCAGAAAATTCTGTGAGCCTCGTCGGCTTTGTGATAGCGGGTATAAAACCCGCACTGAATAGTAAATCTATAAAGGTATTTGTTTTACTGTGCGAATTTACGTTGAGCAAGTCTATGTTAAAGTCCCCCATGAGGTAAACTTTCGTATTTTCCTTACTTAAGGTGTCCAATAATTCAGTTAATGTAGAACGGAATGTGTCAATGTCTGCTTTAGGTGCTGAGTTCGGTCTATAAATTACTCCGACGATACCCTTTTTTTTAGTGGATATTTCCACAAACCAAGATTCAAACACGTGTGGTATAAACACAGATAAGTCGTTTCGGATTTTGAAGGGAATACTGTCATTTATGAACATTCCGACACCACCCCTGCCATCATCATCATCGGGGCGCATACGAGAAACTAGGGAGTGGTATCCTTCAAGTTGATATTCTATATTTGGTTTGACATTAAATATTTCCGTCATGCCTATCACGTCTAAAACGTTAGAGTTTGTTTGCAAGTCGACCAGTAAATTTTGGAGATTTTCAAAGTTAGCGTTCAAGCTGCGGCAATTAATATTAAGTAGAGACAGAGATTTATTCGTACTTGAGATTTCATCTTTAAATTAACTTGGAGTAAAATAGCCATCTAAGCATATAAATAATATACCACAGTCTTGTCCTTATGCCCCAGTTATGTTTGCTGGAACACCATGTATTCTCTTCGTACATACCGGATTAGCAATTAGCTTATTGTCTAAACATACATGTGATGATTTAAATTTGAAAGTCAAACCTTCAAGAGTTTGAAAAGGTTATCAGTGAAGCAAATGGAGGTCAAAACGAAAGTGTATGGTAAAATTTGTTTGTCATTTCTGTAGGAGACAGTCTTTTTTCAGGGATTTTAGGGATGGATTCTCTTGAAGATAATGATATGGCGTTGAAAATTTCAAAAGGTGTCATGGTAATGGGTGAAAAGCAGCTTCAGTTAAAGAGAAAATCTTAATTGTATTGTTCTAGAATGAATGTGGCAAAGACTAACTGTTTCACCCTCATCAGAGATGATTATTTCGTTGAAACTTATCAAGCATGGTAATGGATTTTCCAATTATGTTTTGATAGAACCTGTTAAGTTGTTAGCTAAAAGAGAGCGTTGGCTGCAATAGATCTGATTGAGTCTAGTAAGGCTGAAGTTGGAGTTTATGTAATTAATATTACAGGTGAAACCGTAAAATTGAGATATAAACAGTTCTGATCTGGTTCTTGGTTCTGAACAGAGGCAGTTCTTACCGAACTGTGCCAGATCATTTGAAAACTGGAAGTGAGACTGCATCTAAACATTTAGCCAATGATCAGAGAGTTATGTTGGAAGAGTTATTAATGCAATATTGTGATGTATTTGTTGGGTTAAACACATTTGGTTGAACATAAGACTGATATGGGCAATAATCGACCAATTAAGATATCTCCTCATAGAATGGCAGTAACACAAAGTGAAATTGTTGACGGGATAATTGTTAAAATGCTAGAGGACGGTATTATTGAACCTATTATTGAACCTAGTTCTAGCCTGTACTTTTGGTGGCAAAACACGATAATTCATCACGCCTTTTGTGATAGCTGTTTAACTCTAAGAAGCTGGGGAATCAGAGTGAATTTATTGAACATGACATACCGCGAAAAACTTACAGTAAAGCAGGTGCTTCTAGTCAAGTGTCGTCTGCCTATACAGGCAGACGACACTTGGCTAGAAGCACCTGCTCAGTGTTTAAGTCTCCCCCAACCCAAAGATAGCCGAACCGTTACAGCCAGATTACCTGCCGTATTACATCACAGGTAAGAAAACTTGACTTCCGGGGCTTCTGAGTGTTAAGGGCCTGGAGAGTTGATGAATTGCTGACATCACTTAACAATATCAGAGGCCATTCCTGGCGACATCTCGTTCTATCCTTCCGCGCAGGCACTCGGGCCATATCGATTAACCCATCCACACGCGTGAGTCGTTCTGTGTATTTGCCCTTCGACAGAAATTTTGGTCGCCAGGAATGGCCTCTGATATTGTAAAGTGGTGTAAGCAGTGTGATAAATGTTCTAGATGTAAACAAGATTCAGGGTTGGGTAAAGCTATGCTACAACAAACTGTAGTTGGTGCATCAATGGATAGAATTACTACAGATATCGGTGAATTTGTCCAGTTACTCAAAATGGGAACAAATATATCATAGATGTTTGTGATTTTATTTTACTAAGTGGATATAGGCTTTTGTTGTTCCTGATCACTCTGCACTTACTGTAGAAGATAATATTGTCACTGAGGTGTTTTGTTGATTTGGTACACCGATTATCATTCATACTGATCAGGGTAGGGAATTAAATCGGAGGTATTTAAAATGATCTGTGCAAAAATCAGACATTGAAAAGACTCGGACATGGGTAAAACAGGCTCATACTCAGATGGGCTAGAAGAAAGTTTCTGTAAATGAACATAGATCAGATTGGGATGAGCATTTAACTCATGTTTCAATAAGAGTAAAATCCTCGCCCACCCATTGGATGAGAGCAGGCGAGGTTTCTTTTATGTTTACGGCCTCAGTGGCAAATGTTACCGTCTGACGTCACCACGGGAAATATTTGAAATGACGTCGCCCTTTTCGTAATTGCTTCATCAACGGAGTGACTTGCCGGCCGCTTCGTTTTTCTGGATTTTTCACTCTTGCAGCAAACGGTGTTGCGGATGAAGTGTTGATAAACTGACAAACCGATTTACGATTCGAACTGAGATGGAATGAGTTTATCTGGTTTATTGATTATTTATCCAGTGCAGTCGTGGGGGACACATGAGGTTTATTTACTAAACCTGTGATCGTTAAAAGTTGAATTAAACAAGCTACAATCACAAGTTCAGTAAATAAGCCTGTCGTGTTTCACGAGGTTGGTTTTGGGCTACGGGTAGTGTCTTATTGGAACATATACGTTATTGACATGAGTTGACGGTAACATGGTCTGAGGTTTGTGGCGCGGAGCTTATGTTCAACCGAGACGCTTCGCGATGCTTATATTAGCATGGTCAGACCTAATAACAAAACCATTTTGAACCAGCTTCGCGTCTCGGGTGAACATAAGCTCCGAGCCGCAAACCTCAGACCATGTGGGTGAACATAAGCTCCGAGCCGCAAACCTCAGACCATGTTACCGTCATTTCTTCACAATAATTTATACTGTTTTAATGGATTATAGAGCCACATGTCAGGAGAGCACTAAAGGTAGTCCCAATCTTCTTATGCTAGGCAGAGAGGTACAATGCTCTGTTGATTTAATGGTTGGTGAACCACCTGAACTATTTGTGAACATTGTTGCCAAGGAGAATGTGTAATTTGGCTTAGAAGTAGTTTCTTTATAAATTTGCTTATAAACATTTACAGAAAGCTGCAATGAGACAGAAGAAATGTTCTGATAAAAATTTGAAAGACAGTTCAACCATTTACCCAACGAATCGGCCACATCCGCCCGGGTAATATGCAAATTCAACAGGTGAAAAAAAAAAATTTTCAAAACATTTCAACAAAACTATATCATGTAACCCCTCTTTGGAACGAGCTCGTCGAGGTCGTTCCAATGAATGGTCACACGATATAGTTTTGTTGAAATTTGGGGGAAAATTTTTAAAAAAAATGATATTTAAAATAATAAATTTTGATATCGTCTGCGTTGGGTAAAATGTTAAAAGAAGGTGATTGTGTTTGACGTTGGTACCCGCCAACTTGATATGGGTTGGACTGGGCCCTATTTGCAATTACAATGCATTTCAGAAGTCCTTTTCAAAATTCAGAAAGAACCTTATCGAAAAGTAATCTGGATGAAGGAACTACCACTATTTTAGACTGGAGACAAGATAAGAGTCCAGTTGAATCAGGAGGGCCTGAGTTAACTTTTGATACATGAAAGCTTCAGATATTTGAGAAAGACAGTGTATGAAGATGTTAACCATCTTGATGACTGGAGACTGGGTGAGAGCACAGTTGAATCAGTAGGGCCTGCGTTAACGTTTGATGCAGGGAAGCTCCAGAACCTTGAGGAATACACAGTGCAAAAAATATAGGTTCTCTTTAGAACCAAAACTGGTTCTAATCTTGTCCCTGAGATGGAACCAGTTCTGTTTAAACAGTATTTATTTCAAATCAAATAAATTTACCAAGATTAGCATTCAATTTTAACAGAATATTACATGAACTGAAGTAGATTCAGCAGTAAACTTTGAGCTTTTTCAACGCAGTTGCCAAATATTCTGAAACAAAGGAGATATGAACAGTTGGCATATCGAACAAGTTTTGGTTCTGTATAGAACCAAAACTGGTTCGATATGCCAACTGTTCATTTAATAATGATTTGAGACAACCTCGTATAAGCTCTAAACTTACGACTGAAACCCCCTCAATTTATGTTTAATTCTGTTAATATTTAATGTTAATCTTTATAAATTTATTTGATTTGAAATAAATACTGTTTAAACAGAACTGGTTCCATCTCAGGGACAAGATTAGAACCAGTTTGGTTCTAAAGAGAACCTATATTTTTGCAGTGTACGCTAAGTAATATTACTCTTTATACCAGTGTCACAAGGTCAAGTACTTTTGGACAGTTTTCCTGACAGAAATTAACCTCAAACTCCTAAAAGGACCATGTGTGGCAGAGAGGTGCGTATGCCTCGGATATATTCTCCTTATGTAGACCGACAGAGCAAAAATATAAATGTGATAACATTAATATTTCAAGTGACTGAAGTTTTATAAGGTGGAATAAAATAAATGTGCTTGAGAAATTGAATTAAATGAATGCATGGATTCTCTGCTTTGAAGTGAAGTGTTGATGTCAGGACTATAGTGGCGTGTGATTATTTAATATAATGTATTGGTGTAGAGGTTTGAAATATATTACATTTTGTGAGGTTTTGATTGAGTATAAAACTAAACCGACTAACCGAAAAAATAAGATGTACATCAATTCACACTTAAGATTAATGTTATCTAGATTTAAGTTTGGCTGTAGTTCTTAGTAAGAGTGATGTTTGAGAAATATTCCGTGGCTGAAAATATGATAAACTGTTTAATAAATTTACATGAAGGCCTCTTAATATTCTACGTATCCTGTAAGGATTTTTTAGGTTTTAAATGAGAGTGTCAACAATGAGTGATTGGTGATCTGTAGCTTGTGTAAATCATTTGTGCTAGCCTTGAAGGGATAAATTAGTACTTTATATGATGGGTATGATTGGGGAGATGTTGCGAAGAAATGAATCTCATAGAATCAACCAGTCCTGTCAATAATAATAAATAATAAATAACAATAATAAATAACCTGGATGTCATATCTTATTGGAGAGTGTTGGACATCCAACATGTCATATAAACTATGTTATTCTTACAGAAAATGTTGCTTTACCGACATATGTTCCTGAAAGTGTCATTTAATATTGTTTGATTGATTGATTGATTGATTGATTCTTTCTTTCACAGTAAACATATGTACAATAATAAACAATAATAATGAAATAAAAATTCATGAAACCACATATGTATACCGTGGGGAATAACATAGCCAGATAGGCTGTCTTCCTGTTATTCCCATATTTATTTCAGTACAACAAACAACACGAATGATTACATCGAGCTGGAAGTTCAGGAGAAAGAACTGCAAAGTGTGGACGAGTATTTTCATCCGTGTGTTATCAGCAACTGGAATGGCATATTAGGTGCCTGGTTGGTCATGAGGAGATGATCATTTCAATTCACATTCAGCCTTCATTAGACACTGGAAGATGATTCATCGTTCAATATACAACTGTGGACTTTTGTGGTGGGGGATATGATGTGATAGGTACCGAAAAAACTTATATTGACCGAGGCATTAGACGAGGTCAATATAAGTTTATTAGGTTCATATCACATCATATTTACCACCACAAAAGTCCATAACTGTTTTATTATATACACCATCCTCAAAAAAACAAACTTCTATTTGTTAATTAAACGTTCAATTACATAACCAGAAATACTTTTATTTAACAATAAAATAGTTATCATCTGCAGAATAACATAAAAATAAACAATGTTATAGTGATTACGTCGATTGAAATAGAACTAGAGAGGGGTTTTCTAAAAGCTATATTTAGAAAGTTGATATTCACTGGAAAACCGGTGTACATGGATTTTTGAGTACCAGTCACGTGTATAAGATCCAGCCAATAGAAATGTGGTTATTGATAAAGTATATAATAACAGTAAATGCGTTTTTTTTGTCCATTAGAGAATTGTACCACACGTCATCCACAGAAATGTAAAATCACATCACACACCCAAGAAAAATCATCCCTTGATAGATGTATAATTTATTAACATCACGTGAAATTGTCATATCCAACTTCATTGATTCCGGTTCTCTGCTCCCTCCAAAAGTTGTAGCATCTGTAGAAGACACTGGCAATGATTATATGTTTCCACATATGATTTGACGATGATTTGAACATATACTGTACAGATGAATATATTAAATACCATAAAAGATGTAATGATGGACTTATGTTATGACTTCTGAAACTGATTGTAGCAGAAGTGATTTTTTTGAGAGGGGAAATTGTATCCACAATCTGGTAATAGCTATAATTTTAAATATATTGCTATGTGTAATGAACTTTTAACTGAGGGTGTGTTAATGCTGAATATATTGTTGATAAGCAAAATATATATTAACGTCTGTTACCGCTGCCAATTAGCGTCAAGTCTGGTTTGTATCTGGCCTTAACCCAGGTTCTTGCCTTGCTTGTGGCTTTTTGTAGGGTGATGTTTGGTTACGGCTTTCCAGCTCTTAGTAAAATAAATACATATTTCGAGATAACTGTTACTAGTAAATCAGTGTACTATTGGCTTACAGCAAATTATTATAATATGTTTAGTGAATATAACATACTATGTTATATTATGGTGTAATGTGGTGTATTGGATCTGTAAAGATTGATATTCAGTATTATAAGGAATCTTTTAATATCATTATAATGTTTTTATTTCTGAACAGCTGATAGTGTGTCAATTGTATATCAAGTTGTATAATTATATATTATTATGTAATTTTAGATATCCTGACAATGACAATTATGATATGATGTAATAAATGGTTAACTTTACTCACTGAGTTAGTTGTGGTACAGACCGTCTGGACATTATTGGTTGGATGCCCTGAGTATGTAGCATTAAATTTCTTCATGATATCACCTAGTGTCGCTTTGACTCCCATTCTACGCAGAATATCACCAGCTTTTAGTTTACATGACCGACGAAGTCTAGTCAATACTTGTTCCTCTGAATAATTTTCTGTGGCAACCAAACAATCAACCTCATACTTCCAAGTCAAATAATTGACTTCACCTTTGTTAGGCCATCCATAAAATAATGATATTTTTGGCACTTTTCCTGTAAAAAGTTTGTGCTTATCTGCATCAGCAGTTGTCTTGTCCATTTCATGGACGTATTGCTTCATATAAAGCCCTAATTGTGCTGGAGTCTCACATTTGAGGGAGGTATCTTCAACCCCTTCATCATTTATATCATTTTTAAGTCTTCATCGGTGATATTTTCTCTAGTGACCGACATCTTGTTAAGTCAATGTGTTTTCTCTAAACGAAAACAGTTTATTGTTTTCAACAAACAAATGACTGCTGAATATAGCTAAGCAGACTGTACTACTTATTCAGCTGAAATATTCAAGTCAATTATGACAGGTCCAAAATATGCATGTTCATCCAAACTATTTTCAACTCGGCAAATTGCACTTGCCTAATTACTAGAAGCTTATTTGCTTAAATTTATAATAAATGCTAATGGTACTATAATCCCAGAATTATTTTCTTCAAAAATTAATCTCTACACTCAATTTATGTACCTAGAGTACATAAGCATAAGTGCTATAGGTATAGAATATATCAAAAGTCCCGATAACCCTTTACCAACGCAGAAGATATCAAAATTTATTATTTTAAATACCATTTTTTCAAAAAATTTCAAGATATGGTTTTGTTGAAATTTTTTGAAAAATAATATTTTTTCATCTGCTGAATTTCAATATTACGCAGGCGGATGCGGGCGATTCGTTGGGTAAAGGGTTAAGTAGCACTAATTCAAAATATGGGTTACTCTAAAACTCTTTTTTTCAAGTTTGATATTGTAGGTACAAAATTTTCCGACAGAAGGAGCCAGAGTGGATTAATTGGCTATAAACCAAAATTGATATGGTATTTTAGGCAATATTCTATATGCCTGGTAACTGATTATTAACTGACTGATTTTTCTTTAGGTTTCACTGAGAATAAATCATGGACATTGATTATTTAATTAAATCGATCATTGATCTTTGTTTAAAGCTTGTTATCCATCTATCAGTCTGCCGTCACGCCCTCACGGTGACAACTGGATTGAGTGGGCGGGGCTTCCAGAGTCTTCAAAGTTGGATCGGATGTGCGAATGTGTAGACATTCCAAATCATTACGTGATTTGGTTTATACGATTTTGACAACTTTCACGCTGTATGCTTTCAACCAATCAAACGCAGAGGCGGGGCAAATGATTAAATTATTACTTGGTTAGTTTCATGTCGGCCGAGATATCAGCCCGAGATAATTTTATATCAGCCTGAAACCGAAGGCTATGTAAAGTTACCGAGGGCTGATATCTCGTCCGATATGAAACTAACCAAGTAATAACCTCTTTATTTATTAAACCAAAACAAATAAGCACAACATATTCTCAGATCGGTTAAAGTTTTCTGAAGGTGTTATTGTTTCTCATTCTTTTCACAAAATCCGATGTTTCTTCTTCTAGTTCAGCGATCCGAACGTCTCGGATTCACCATTGGGGAAACCACTACGTTTGGATAGCAGAACTATCTCTTCTCCCACTTCGACGAATCTAAGACTCTGAATCTTTTTCTGTATTACTCCCTTCTTTCTTCTCTTAAAACCCTTCACTTAACATGAAAAGCAGACGACACTTGCAAACAAAATTCTTGAATAACCGATTTTTTTTAAAAATTGTATCAAAAGCATAGGTTATGATCCCTCATTCGAATGAGCACGACGAGCTCGTTCCAAAGAGTGGTCATAACCTACGTTTTTGTGACAAAAAATGAAAAAGATAATAAAAATTAATCGACGATTTTTGTGAATAGCGATGGCCAATTTTGGCCTTTACGTTGGGTAAAGGGTTAATCTACCTAATCATTACTTATTTCCATATTAATTTCTCATCTTACAATAACTCAGCTTCAAGGCACTTCATTACGTCTGGTCACGGGCACTAGTCCTGCCTGATGCGTTCGGTGAAAATGGTGAATGATTTCCATGTAAGCAAACTGGTTGTGCCTTGTAATGCATAAAAGGGGAGAACTCTAGCGTGGTTCATAGCGGCCGAGATCTGCGTCATATCAGACGAGGTGGAAGGCATATCCGCTGAGTCTAATAAAGGGCAATTCTGGAAAAGAACATCCTACGTTATAAATAAATAGGGGATCTCTACGCTGTTTTAGTGAATATCGAGAATTATCTCATGAGTGTGGACCTGAAAGTTTTATTTTTGACGAGCGCATGTGCGAGGGAAAAATAATACTTTCAGGCCCACACGAATGAGATAATTATTTATTTATTTATTGGTGTTTAAGGTCACATACTTATGCACAATGGCTAATCATGACCGTGGCAGTTTTATGGGTGGACGAAGTCGGCGCACCCGGAGAGCCGAGCATCGACGAGCAACTGTCAGCTCTTCCACATTCTAACGCTGTTCAAGCTCCACTCAAATGGGGTTACAGCGGTTGAAGACATGTGCAACATCGACGTGCAGTACGCCTTAGTACACGGCGTCATCGTGCCCCGGTGTAGGCAACCGGGATAAAGTGCCTTGCACAAGGACACAACGTGGGTAGTCCCGGACCGGGATCGAACTCGGGACCTCTAGCATAGAAGTCCAACAGTCTACCAGTGAGCCACCGCGCTCCCACAAATGAGATAATTCCCGATCAAACAGCGTAGTTTTTCTTTTTATTACATGCTACGTAACATTTTACTGAGCAATATTCAGCCCAATTCGACTGCAAACAGTTTCAAGACAATAACAAAAAACTGCTGATCGTTCCCTCAAGGCGACGTTCAGGGCGACGTCATGCGCCGAGACGTAACGTCATTTAGGAAGCTTCTGACAAAATTCATCATATCGTCGTGTTAGAACCAGAACGTCCTATGTCCCATAGGGGACATAGGACGTTCTGGTTCTAACACGACGATATGGACCTGAAAATATTATTTTTCACCCGCGCATGCGCTCGTGAAAAATAAGACTTTCAGGTCCACACTCATAAGATAAATCCAGATACTGATTAAAATAGAGTAGATTTTCTTTTTTATTACATGCTATGAGACATTTTATGGCACAGTATTCAGCCCAATTCGACGAGAAATACATACGTTTCAAAACAATAACAAAGATCAGCTGATCGTTCCTTCAATGCGACGCAATGCAGCGTAACGTGACGTCACTTAGAAGCTACCGAGGAATATTTCTTGATAGCTATCGACTCGATAGATATCGAGAAATATCTTCTAGATAATTTGCGATAATTCACAGGCTAGCATATAATAAAATAGGGAAATGATCTGAATTTAGTACTTTAGTCATCACGCTTTTATCCAGCAATGACGTCCCATAATATCTTTGATGAGTACATAATATCTGTGATGATCAAAGTTTTCAAAAATGCTTGACAGTAATGACCCTCTAAGAAGACATCAATTTCCAAAGAATGCTTCTCAAACAGAAATATATCAGATCAACAAAGCGTTAAACGTGGCGGCGAAAGATTATGGTTGGGAGGACTTGGGTAAGGATTGGAGGGGGTACATTTCTGCGTGTTTGTGACCAAGTGTGTATATGTGTGGGGGGGAGGGGGTGGAAACCCTATTTCCATAGCTCCGCCACTGAGCTTCAGCTATACTGGGAAAACTTGATTCGAATAAAGGGATGAGGAAAGCGAATCATTCTGAAAATGTACACAACTGGTCAAATCATCCTGCAGACATAATAACGTAACGGGGGGGGGGGGGGGGGGGGGGGGGGGGGGAGGGGGGGTTAGAACAAAAAGAGGAGGTACTTATCGAACCCAAACTTGTGGAACATGCACGTGTTTTGGATATGGACATAGACAACAGAGGGAACAAAAAATATCATTGGATGTACACGCCAAGAACGACACTTTTGTCAGCCATGGTCACAACGAGATGGACAGCTGTGCGGGTGGAGGAAGCCGGAGTACCTGGACAGAACCACCGAGCAGCGGCGAGCAGCTGTGAGATCCCCTAACCTACTAACTTCATATAAACAGGGATAGAACTGGTTGAAGGCAAGTACATCATCGACGTGCATTACGCCTTAGCACACAGCGCCATCCTGCCACCATGTGTGGAATCTCGATTAAGTGCCTTTCTCAAGGACACAACGCAATTACCCCTGGTGGAGATGGAACTGCGGATCTTTCGGTTTGAAGTTCAATTTGAAGTCCAATGCGGTAATCACTGAGCCACCGCGATCACAGTGCCCCCATGCGGGCAATGGGAATTAAGTGCGACATCGACGTGGAGTACGCCTTAGTACACAGCGCCACAGTGCCCCCATGCGGGCAATCGGAATTAAGTGCCCTGACATTGGACTAAATAATACTGCAAACGTTATTAGCCTTAACCCTTTACCTAACCTGAAAAGCAGACGACACTTGCAAACAAAATTCTTGAATAACTAATTTTTGCATTTTTGTCTCAGAAACATAGGTTATGACCCCTCATTGGAACGAGCTCGTCGAGCTCGTTCCAATGAGGGGTCATAACCTATGTTTTTGAGACAAAAAATGAAAAAATAATGAAAATTGGCGATTTTTGTGAATAGCGCTGGCCGATTTTGGCCGTTACGTTGGTTGAAGGGTTTACAAAATACAAATAAGAGGAATAACGAGAAGCCACGATCTGATCGCGGTCAAATCGGGAAGCACTTGTACATTATTGGTCGGCATTTCCTAAATATATATATAGAATAAACGTATAGTGTTTTTCAAGTAAAAACTTTATTCTACGAGTAGGATTAAGAGTGAAACCGACGAGCCTCTGGCGAGTCGGTTTCATTTTTAATTTTGCGAGTAGAATAATTTTTTACTTGAAAACACTATACGTTTATTTTGTTTATCCCATAAATCTTTTACAGGGCAGTCGCGGCGAAATCATGCTGTTACTCGCTACAAAACACGGCGGGAAGTGAGGGCCACATTGGTCCAATTCGATCGACAAGCAAAATTGGCAAAAATAAACAAGGCGCAGTAATACATTTCTGTCTAAAAATAATTCCCCTACAAACTGGAGCTAAACTTGCAAAAATACTTTATTAAATGAACAATGTTTGGCGGTTTCTACTGGCCTTGTGTAATACTTTCAAAAAGGTTTAAAGAAAACAACAATTGAACTATAAATTATGCTACACGAATGTTGTAGAGGTCAGAGGTCAACAAGTCCGTCTCTACTGCTGGAATAAATTTCTTCAGTGTTAAACCAATGGGAAAAATGTATCACCCTACTAGGTGAATAAAGCAAAAGTTTATCCAAGGCTTTTATTGTTCGAATAAACAGCCATTTATGGGATAAATTGCAAAAACAAGACCCAAATCATGAAAAATAAACGGAAATAGCATATCAGAATCCATGTTCTCGCATTCCCTTTTCAACGCGTGAGACTCTCAAGTGCTGCGGGGAGAAAAATGGAATGATAATTTCTTCCGGATGGCGACCCATTCGCGATTCGTTCGATATCTTCCGTCCGCTTTTGTGATCACAGTACTATTTATAAGCCTTATCTGACATTGGACTAAGGTCAATTGGTTACTGTCATTGTTCGTTAGTAAATTAAATCTCTTTGTTAAAAACCAGTGTGTCAAAATTGACAAATGAGATTTCCTACTTCACCGCACGGTCGGAACGCTCCCATAGAAACTAGTGTGTTAAACCGCTTGAAGTCTTTCCAACAAGGTATCGCATAACCGTACACCATCAGCAATGATGAAACAAAGTCCAGGAAAGACGAGCAGCCATAATCGGCCTTGACACTGAAGCATTTAAGAAGAAAGACGGGAAATAGAAAATGCCTGTCGAGAAATATTGATTGGTGTGTTTACGTGTAATCTCTGGTGGTTCTTGGATTGTGCGTACACTAAAAATAAAGGGATGCCACCTTGGACTGTGAGTGTTATGGCCCCATGATGTTCGCCATACTCAACGTTCAAAGAACTTCCTAAATAATCCAGCCCAGTCACTGACATTCCAGTGGTTGCAGGAACTAGTTGAGGATTGAACTGTAGTCTGTCCGGGTAAATTCGCACGCCTGCGTAGCCAAAAACCAACGACTGTAAGAAACCTCCCATTCCAGTTTGAAAATTCACTGCCCCGGTACCATCAGAATTCTCTGTCCAAATCTGAAAAATGAATAATAACGATTTTTTTTAGGTTTTAATGATACTTTCGACAGTCAGGGACAACCCGTGCCGCATAGTCTTACGAGTGGAGGAAGCTGGAGAGAACCATCGAGCAGCGTCGAGCAACTGTGAGACTCCCCAACGCACTAACTCCACACAAGCAACATCAGCATTGGTTGAAGACAAGTGCGACATCGACGTGGAGTACGCCTTAGTACACAGCGCCCCCATGCGGGCAATCGGAATTAAGTGCCCTGCCCAAAGATACAACGCAGTTTCTCCAGGATGAGATCGAACCGTGGACTTTTCGATTTGAAGTTCAATTTGAACTCCAATGCGGGGTAGCCACTGAGCCACCGTGCTCCCAAATTATAACGATAATAGTGCAAACGTTATTAGCCTTTACAGATCACAAATGAGAGGCACTTGAAAAAAAACATTTTTTGAATAACTGAAAAGTCATATTTCTTGTCTTAAAAACCTAGCTTATGACCTCACATTGAAACGACCTCGACGAACTTGTTCCATTGAGAGGTCATAACCTATTAGGTTTTTTTTTCAAAAAGAATTTAAACATTTTAATTGCGATTTTGGTGAATAGCGTAGGACTTTTATTTGGTAGAGTGCTAAATTGTTTTTGGCCATTAAATCTAGTACACATGTCTTTGCCCTGTTATACTTTATGGGAGAGTGCCTGTGTGCACTCTCCCATAAATTGTAACAACGCAAACCCTTACAGACGAAATAATATCACTTCAAGTACATTACAAAGCACATGCTCTGAATCTGAACCTTCAAGCCGTGGTACCTACACTTCATAATAAAGCCCAAATGTGGGCTTCCAGCACTCTACCAGTTAACTTAATTACATGTAAGATGGATGGGGATGTTCTAAAACACGATTCTCGATTTGGAAATGTCCCACTAGCATCCCACATATGAAGCGATATGACCTCCAATTGAAGCGATTTAACACCCAGTTGGCCGTGTTGTGTCCGGAGTCTAGTATGGTTAAGGCAGCAATTGGCTCCAGTGCAAAGAAGGCGAAATTCAATAAACACTGTACGATGCAGAAACAGCTGTATCGGGTCCACAAATCTTACAGAATATGTTTGTATCCGTAGCATCACATTCTAGGAGCAGTTGCATTCGTTATCTAAAGTGTATGTAGTTGTGAGTAAGGGCTTGATGTATTGCCGATACCCACCATGTGATTACAAAACTGAATCCCCATCACATCGTAATTGGCGGTTAGCATTCCTCCCAACAACAATGTAAACTCTCGTTTGTCGAAAAATGAAATACGATACTCTCAAATGTTATTTTCGTTCGTTTACTTCTTCTAGATTCAGTCCTGAAATTTTCAAAGTCTCCACACAGTGGTGTATTTTATAATCGAGTTGCAATCTCATCGAGAAAGAGACCTCTTTTGTCACCAAGGTACTATATGGTATTAGTAGTGGTGCGACTTAGAGGCAAGGGTAGGAGACAATAACAGTAGAGGCCTGGCACGCACTGGCACGAAGCCCCAAGCACACTTCCACGACTAGTTCCCTCATTGGCACGCCACAATGAGTGCCTCTCGTGCCACCTATATGGTGCAAGTATCAGGGTGGCTTAACACTTGTTACTTCCCATGAGTGACTTATTTTTTTTTAAATATCGTCATATATTATTTGCTAATATATACTTTAAAAGAGAGTGGAGCACTTCTAACCGATACTTTTTTCGATAACTATTTTCCCCAATATATATATAGAGGATATGAAATGAGTGTTTTTCTCATATGATATTTATGAAACGAGTCTAAGAATTTTCCGTTTGGGCGAGCCTCTGGCGAGCCCCAAACGGAAAATTCGGACGAGTTTAATAAATATCATATGAGAAAAACACTTATTTCATATTTTATTTATCATATGACACACATATGCACATATTAACGACTTAGTATGACTTTTTAACCCTTTATCTAACGTTTGTTGCAGACAACACTTGGAAAAAAACACCATCATATAACTAAAAATTTTCATTTTTTGCTTCCAAAACATAGGTTATGACCCCTCATTGGAACGAGCACAAAGCGCTCGTTCCAATGAGGAGCCAAAGCCTATATTTTGGAAGCAAAAATTGAAAATATAAAAAAAATGAATGGCGTTTTTCTTGTACTGCGCGAGACGGTTTTTGCCGTTGCGTTAGGTAAAAGATTAATACAATATAACCCACCCTAAATAGGACAGATAACGTAAATTCTCCCTACTGAAATTATGCAAATGTCACCCAGTTGTATTTTGTTTAGCCAATCAAATTGTCCAGTTTTGAAATTGACCAATGAAAGCTCCCAACTCTTATTATGCAAATTATGAAAATGAGGCCCAGTTTTATTTGTTCGGCCAATCAAATTGTCTAGTTTTGAAATTGACCAATGGAATTGACGGAAGGCTTTATTTATCACTGATTAATATGAAAACAAAATATCAAATGTTTTAAAGTACGGACGAGTCATATGATAAAACAGAATATGTCTCAGGAGGTGACGCGCATTACGTACGAAGTCTACGGCAACTGATAGTTTTGATTGGAAATGGGCATGTTGTAACTGCATTTAAAAGTTAGCAAAGTATTTATTTATTTATTTATTGATGTTTAAGGCCACATACTTATGCACAATGGCTAATCATGACCGTGGCAGTTTTACGGGTGGAGGAAGCCGGAGTACCCGGAGAGAACCACCGAGCAACGACGAGCAGCTGCCAGCTCCCCAACATCGTAACTCCGCACTGCAGTACAGACAGGGTTAGATTGGTTGAAGACATGCGTACCATCGACGTGCAGTACGCCTTAGTACACGACGTCATCGTGCCCCCACATGGGCAATGGGGGTGAAGTGTCTTGCCCAAGGACACAACGCGGTTGCCGCAGGTGGGATTCGAACCGAGGACCTCTCGGCTTGCACCTGCACCTCTACCTACTGAGCCATCGCCCCCCCCCCCCCCCCCAAGTTAGCAAAGCATATAATAAAAAGATTATCTGCCGTTTTTGAAAAGGTACCAGATTATTTCATTCATGACTGACCAAAATATAGGTTTTAATGAAGGACTGAACGAGACAACTCTGGCGTCAACTCAAAGCAGTGAATACCCTCTGTATTTTCTTAACTCAATACATTAGTCCAAATAAGAAATACATTTGGTTCTCGAGCAATTAATTTTTTAAATCAATGCGGAAGGAATGCTTTATTCTTATTTTATATTTTTGGGGGTTTTGGCTCCATTCTTAAGTACAGCTACCACAACTTGAAGGTTTCATATTTTTGGGCATGTGGTTCTCTTTGTTTTCGAAGTGAATTTATTTCCGCCGAAGGTCTTTGCCTTGTTACAGTTGATGGGAGAGTTCCCATAGGCACTCCCCCATAAATTGTAACAAGGCAAAAACATGTGAACAAATCTGGATAACCGAATAAAAATAGTACTCGACTAGTCAATAAATAAATTTGAAATTCATTTGTGTTCGGTTATATTTACGCCTCTTCTTAGAAAAAGATATGCATAATATTTTAGTTATTTTCTGCAGTACATAGAAAACTGAATGTTCACAGTACTAATATAATAAACACAGACACTGTATTTTCATCATGCATTGGGAAGCGCAGTGGGTTAGTGATTACGGCACTGAACTTAACACTGTCCGACCCAGGTGTCCCTGGTTGTCGAAAGTGCAGTTAAACCACAATAATTAAATGAATCAATACATAAATCATGCTTTGTTCCAAACATAGGTTATGACCCCTCATTGGAACGAGCTCGACGAGCTCGTTCCAATGAGGAGTCATAACCTATGTCTTTGAGAAAAAAAATGAACAAATCATGAAAATTAATTGGTGATTTTTGAGAATAGCGCTGGCCGGTTTTGACCGTTACGTTGGGTAAAGGGTTAACACATCTGACTTAAAATGTGTCACTGCTTCAAAGTTTCATTCTACGTGTTTGAACAAAGGTGATACTGAATGCCTTGTGAGAGATCATACATAGTGGGCCGGCCACTAATCTCCAGTCATTTCCCCGTAGCGATGGAAATATTTATTTTTTTATTTATTTATTGGTGTGTAAGGTCACATACTTATGCACAATGGCTAATCTTGACCGTGACAGTTTTACGAATGGAGGAAGCCGTAGTATCCGGAGAGAACCACCGAGCATCGACGAGCAACTGTCAGCTCCTCAACATTCTAACTCTGTTCAAGCTCCGCTCAAGCAGGGTTAAAGTGGTTGCAGACAAGTTCACCAACCACGTGCAGTACGCCTTGGTACACGGCGTCATCGTGCCCCAATGTAGGCGACCGGGATAAAGTGCCTTGCCCAAGGACACAACGCGGGTCGTAACGGACGGGGATCGAACTCGGGACCTCTAACATAGAAGTCCAAAACTGTAACTGTCACGATTAGCCATAGTGCATAAGAATGTGACCTTAAACACCAATAAATAAATAAATAACACTAGTCCCTGTGAATATCCAATTTCGGGTGGTTTCGAACCCCGAATCAAATCAGACAAATGAATTTGAATCGAATCGAGTCTCGAATTGAACCTCACCGCTTTTCAAGTTGCAGATATTGCACCTTCTTACGACCGGAAGTATTGTCAGGCTCCACTCAAGAAGTATTGTTAGCAAAGGCGAGTCGTCTGTTTTTGAAAATCTATCAAACAAGTGGAATATTCACACTAGTTAACCCTTTACCCAAAGTAACTGGACAAAAATGAAAACAAATAATAGTTATTCAAGAATTTTGTTTGCAAATGTTGTCTGCTTTTCATGTTAGATAAACGGTTAAGGAATCGGAACCTACTCAAACACTTCTTCGATCAGCAGTCAACCTGTACAGTAGACCTGATGATAGAAGATGATTTCAAAAGGCGACACTTTCTAGTATTTTGAGAACATTTCGCAGATTTAAAAATTCCGAATCGGCATGACTAAAGTCAGATCGAATCAAATCATCGGGACAATTTCAAAGAGAATCGATTCTCGAAGCTTCAAAGAGCATTAATTTAATGTGACTTCCGTCAATTGGTCTGAACCTTTACTTTTAGAACAATAAAAATCTGAACCAATCAGCTACCTACAAGGCTCTGACAGTTGCTCACTGCTGCTCGGTGGCCATCTCCGAGTACCCCGACTTCCCGTAAAACTGTCCGACATGTGGTGACTTTGTCTGTCGAAAGTGTCGTTAAACTCAAATAAATAAATACCTACAAGGCACAAAGTCGACCCTGACAATATCTTTTTTTTCCTTGCCAACAGAAGATGTCTTAATTATCTTTTAAAGAAGACTTTGTCTGCAACTGTAAACATTATACAGTTAGGCCATTCAGGGTCCCACGAGGAAATCAGAGATCTTCCGGTAATAATGCACCTTCCACGCCCTGCACCATATTCTATCGACTACAGGTGTGAATTAGTGGAGAAATGAGAATGCAGTCATGACAGAATCTTCGAATATAACTTACATAGAATGGTGGCTGGGCGTTTAGTATATTTCTTTCGAATGAAGTCTTTGCCTTATCGCTTTCATTCAGTTCCATCCATCCTATGGCGAACATCCCCCACGTCATGGCTGGTCCACGAGGTGTCACCTTGAGAAACAAAATGATGAAAAAACTCTATAGCAAACTTTACTGAACTCGTAATGTTGAGAAAAAATATTTATTTATTTTAGCCTAGCGATGTGTTCAGCATCTCGTGTTATAGTATGACAAGGTATGTGCCTGTTATCTATGTATAAACACACTCAGGGTCCGTATATACGTTAGGGAAAAACACCCAGGACTTCCAGGAATTTTTCTTTAGAATTCTCAGGCATCTGCCAGGACCTTTTCCTAAAATTAATTTTATATAAAATGATGTTCGTACCAAAAATCAACTGACTTATATTATAAATGAGTTTCAAACTAATAACATCTGTTCCTGACTCAGATACTTGGGAAGCTCCTGTAAAGAGCTTCTCACGAATCGTTGTTAGATGCTGGTGTTGTTTTAGAGAATAAAGGTGCAAGTTTCGCAACACAAACACATCGATGTCGCAGCTTCCAAGTGCTGATTGTGGTCAAATTGACGCAAGAAATCACCTGCATATATTTTACAAATGCTTTCCATCAATTTTCAAGCACGTTCAAGGGGATGGAACTTCAGTTTTAAATAATTTTTAGTTCTTTTAAGCATTTTCGTTGGATGACACGATCCCATTTAGAAGGCGTCACCTGAGTGCTAGAATGTTCTATGACCCCTATGTGACATACAGTTAAAATACTAGAAGTCCTGTCACCAACTGTGCGCTTATCTGGGCTTACTTGTGAGTAGCGATTGCGCGCAATTTCCATATCGAATGGCATCCAAAGCACGGCAGGTTCTCCTGGTTATTCTTAGCAAACACAGGCAATGTTTCTGCCAATGGACCTCGGGTTACCCGGAGGTCCACTGGCTGAAACATTGCTTGTGCACAGGTCGTATGTACAGAATTTGCTAGCCTTACTATGATCATAACGCGTAGATTAACGCGCATATCAAAGTTCTAGTTGTGCGCATTTCATGACAGGACTTCTAGTTTTAAATGTAGAACATCCCAGCACTCAGAAGTGTCGACAGAGAAATTTTATCTCAAGCTTCTGTGGTTTTTGGTTCTATTTGCAAAACTGTCCTCAAAGCTGAAAAGCAAACTGACTTTAATTAAATTTTGAAGATTTTTTTTAACAATCTACAATCGAACAATTACGTCACAGATCCTAAATGATTTCGTGCAAATAAAACGCGAATATAATGTTAGTTTCATAGCAGCACCTACATAACTATATAATTTATGACTATCGTCAACATTCTTTCCTCACTTATCAGAGGACCTGTGCAAAGAAACAGGTAAATCGAAACAACAAGTCAGATTTTCAGGCCCAGAATTGAAAACCGTGCTTCCTTCCACTAACGACGAAAAAAGGATTCCATCGATGACCACGTTTACTGGAATCCCACTTGTGGAATCCCTTTTTATGATATGTCCGTGGTTACAGAATCCCCTTTTTCGTCGTATGAGGGGGTGTTTTTGAGTGTGTAATGAGTGTTTTTTTTCAAACCCCTCATACCCTCATATGACGAAAATGGGATTCCATCGATCACCACGTTTATTGGAATCCCACTTGATTCACTAGTTACGGTTTCTCTACATAATCGCCCAACATGTAATAGTTCAATGAGACAATAATTTTAGCTGAATCAAGAGCGCTTTGGCCATGTCCGTGAGTTGAACAATCGCTGTTCTGTGTGTTTCCTACCACACAAAACAGGAGTTCCCATGGGACACCGGGATGAAGTGTCCCTCCCAAAGCTTAGGCCAGGTTGGAACATCTGAAGTCTCGATCAGAAGTCCGACACGTTAGACAACGAGCTATCCTGATCCTTTGCAGAGAGAGGTTGACTTGGCGGCAACGGTCCCCTGGTTAACCGTATCCGGTCGTGTCGGGGTTAATATGAAACCGAAAACACGTCGATTGCAATATCCGAAGAAAAAACCCGCATGGGGATGTGTAAAAATCCACTGAATTACTGGAAATTCGATTTGAGAGTTTCGATGGGTGGTGGGTCGAGATGGGAGGGGGTGGTATGGATTTCTCGGGGTTGAAAAAATGGGTCTCGAGTTGTTACAATAAGATCTAATACACATTGCCTTCTCAGACCATTTTGATTGGCTAAAACGCTTACATGTCACATGGGCATGAAACCGTTCTGTGTCTCTCAATATAGGTTCAAGTCAGAAACCAGGATGGCATTTGTGTGTCTGCCATCCAGCCAACTGACACATGCCTGTCCACTGCTGCAGTAGTTGTGGGAAGACCTATACTCTGTCGGTCATCCGAGACATCGTAGGGAGTACTGTTCCCAAATATTAATGAGAGGTGGACGCCACGCGTCGGGAAGAAAGTGACATCTCAGATTTTGAGGAGCGTGCAAATTCAGGGTCAGAATATACAGATAAGACTAACTACTAAAAGGGAATACTCAAAAGATGAAGACGACGAAAACAGCCCTGTACACGATTTTATCCGAAGAGCATATAAAGCGTCGTATATAGACAGTCTTTTGCCCAAAGACGAGGCCAGCAAACTGGCCAGAGAATCTCTTGAAAACAGTCTGAGAGATTCCGCCTGTAAGAGCTTTTTCAGGGGGTGAATCGAGTATGGCTGTTCAGACGACAACCGGTCTTCAGAAAAATCAAAGAGGCTGCTCAGTGACTTACGCGCGATGGGGGTTACGGGATGAAGGAAGCCGAAAAATTCGCAATTAAGAAACGAAAATACATTTTCGATCCTTTATTAAGAAAATATACGTTTTAGATGTGCCGATAGAAAGAGATGAATAGACAAACCCCAAGATGATATTTATATTGTGGTATTGTGAAAAGAACTGTAATATATTTGTGGCCAAAATAAAATTTTACATCAGCTTAAGCTTCCTGCTGGATCCATTTTCCGTCAATTATTTGTATCCTGTGTATATTTTTGTACTTGTATGTTTTTGCTTACCGGAAATAAAATATTGTTTAAACTAAACTAAAATAAAATTAATGAAATGAAAAAAAAAAAACATGTATTACTTTTATAGCCGAAATAAAATTCACATTGTTGAAAATATTACGTTTGTTTTTTATGGCGCAAACTCCTTAGTTAACAGAAGGTGCGCTCCTCTGCTGCATTCAACCAATCAGCATCGGCGACTGGGGACAGTCTTAACCGGATTCGGCCGTGATGGGGTTTATCTGGGAAGGTTAGTTTTGTGGGTCTTTGTGGCCGGTAATGGTGATTCCCAATTCAAATTTCGTATTAGAATTCATGTAGAAACCTGAAAGGACTATTGAGAGAAGCAACATACACAAGACGTGGAGACGAGAGAAATTAGAACATGGACACATTTAACAGATCAATGTCTCCTATGTGGTTATGTCATTCATAATTCGACGCAGAATACTGCTGCTGGCTTATCACAGAGACGTGGGGGTGGGGGAAGGGGGCTGGATGGGAACATGTGTTTGGATGGGATGGGGGAGCAGTGTTTGAATAAGCGGGGGTACACTTGGATTGGGGATACGGTGATATGCGTATGTAGACAGGGTCGCGAGAGGTTTTATGACACATTGTTGTCTTAATTCAGAGTGGAGATGTCGGGGGACGATTGGATGGGGACATGGTGATCTGGGCGACACGATTATGCCACCTGAGGTGTTATGACGCGTGAATGTCTCCGTTTAGGGCAGCGTCAGCAAAAGGCCATGGATAGGGTCATAGGGGTCTGGGTGACACGGTCGCGATACTGTCACCTGAGGTATTGGGAGACATGGCTGCCTTCAGTTAGGGTGGGGGTGACGTTTTGGGTGAGCAGAAGGGGGGGCGACTCTTGGATGGGGAGACCCGCTAAATTATGAGCGCCAGGCTCCTTTCGGTAAAACAAATAAAAAAGATTTCTCCCAGTTTCACATGTTCTGATAAAAATCACCTGTGCATAATTGAGATAATCTGTTTATCTCCCGATTGATTCACGATTGCCAACAATTTAGAAGACTATATGAAAACCTATACAGACTGGCCATTAAGTAAACACAGGTGCGGGTAATTGACAGGTTTGATAAACAAACGTCGGAACACTATCGACTAGGTGGCTAATTAGCCTGACCCGAAACCTGACCTTAGATGACCGTGTGCTGTAAACAAATCTAAAAACTAATTTAAAATTAATTAAAACATCAATTAAAAAACAAATTAAAAAAAAACTTAAAAAACAATAAAAAAAACAATTTTAAAAAATTAAAACAATTAAAATGGCATCATCGGCTCCTGCGGCAGGAGAAAAGTGAAGATCAACGCATCCCAACTACTCCGATGCAGCACAAAGACTGGAAGAAACTACCGATAATGTTGGCGACGCGGTGGCTCTGTGGTTATGGAATTGGACTTCAAACCGAAAGGCGCACAGTTTGGATCCCGCCGGGGATAACTGCGTTGTGCCCCTGGTCAAGGAACTTCGTCCCGATTACCCACAGGGGGGAATCGTGGTGCCGTGTACTAAGGCGTACGGCACATCAGTAGTAGGAGATGGCTTTTTCATGCTGGTTTGCCCGGACCACGGGGTCAACGACCCCGCGCAATGTCCCCGCGCCCAAAACACCCAGGCCTTTGTAGGCTCCCCTCACCCCTCCCTTTCCCCACGGCCGTTAGGCCACCTTCACCCTCCCCGCGCCCAAAGCCAGTTAGGCACCCTCCCTGCGCCCAAAGCTGTTAGGCGCCCCTCCCCATGCCTAGATCCTATTGGGACCCAAGATGGCGGCCCAAAGTGGCGGATGACAAGATGGCGGTCCGAGATGGCGGCTTCCCCCATGATATCTGTGACGTGGCTACCATAATACATAAAGTGGGAGGGCTCCCCCTCCCTCCCTGTACCCAAAGCCTATTGGGACCCAAGATGGCGGATGACAAGATGGCGTCTTCCCCCATGACATCTGTGACGTGGCTACCATAATACACAAAGTGGGAGGGCTCCCCCTCCCTCCCAGTACCCAAAGCCCATTGGGACCCAAGATGGCGGCCCAAGATGGTGGACCAAGATGGCGGATGACAAGATGGCGTCTTCTCCCATGATATCTGTGACGTAAACAAGCTACTCTGCCAGTGATTTAAATATTAAAATTAAAAAATTCAAATTCAAAAATCTCGTTCCTGTTTCCGAAATATACAATGTGTTTAGGTTAATATTGTACCGAGATATTTTCTCAGTACTCAGTTAAGAGGATTATCTTGTTTGTGTAAACACTTACTTGATAAGAAGATTGGGTAAGCTCCACAGGTGTGCGTTATCTTCAGGACGTGTTTGAACTTGTTTCTCGAAATATGCTTTTATGTGCAGCAGTCATATTTTCCTATACTTTGCATGATGGGATGGCGGTTACTGATTTTTGTGATGAGGGTCTAACGCACTTGTGCTCAGTGAGGGACGAGGCTGAGCATTATTTATGGGTGTTTAAAGTCATGTATTTTTATATTTTTTTATAAATTAACAGTTTGGGATATAAACAACTCACCATGACTTAGTGGCATTGTGTATTTTATAAAATTTAATGAAAAATATGGCGTCCCTCAAAAAATACAAGGAGGCTTCCCCATGCCAAAATAATGAAAATTTCTTCATATAACACAAGACGGCTGTCCGACGTGTTATAATACGGCGCATTGGTGGATCCAATACTCTACATCCGCGCGAGAAATACTAAAGCGAATTTCTCCACTTTAGTACCCCTTAAGTGAATTTAATAAAGTATTTTATAAAATTTATTGAAAAGTTACATGGCTTTTCCTAATAAAATATAGGGAGAAGGAGGCGTCCCCGCCACCCGGAATAATGAAAATTCGAGTTTTCATTTGAAATTTGTTTGATATTTCACCAATGTATACTGAAGGTTTTGTTTTCACTGGAAAAATGAGAAAAATTGATAATTTGTATGCAAGACATTGGAGTTTTGTTAGCGAAAGGGATGAACTTGTATGTCTACATGTATAATAGGTTACGACAAACTGTTTTGCTAAACGTATGATATAAGGCGTATTTTATTAGAAAATCAGTTCCAACAACCAGGATTATACCATGTTGGTTTATGGGTGGGGGATAGAAGGTTGGGTATGGCCACCGACTCAAACCCCACAATTTTTTCACCTACAGTTTTTATTAAAACCCATATACAATAACTGGGCTATTTAATGATAAACTGAACGAAATTTATTGGGGTATGAAAAAAGTAGACTTTGGACAGAATGGCTCAATTTAGTCAACACATCTACCAAGATGAAGTCAGATTTTGGGATAGTTTGATCAAAATATGCAAGGCATTGGAGTTTTGTTAGCGAAAGGGATGAATTTGTATGTCTACATGTACAACAGGTTATGATAAACTATTACACCAATTTTAACAAACGGGGTTATGCCTTATTGGTTTATGGGTGGAGGATACCCCGAGGGGCATAGGGTATGCCCCCCCCCCGACACAAGCCCCGCAATTTTTCATCAGTTTTTATCAGTTTTCATCAGTTTTTATCACTTTTCATCGATTTTAAACATGTGCACATCGGTTTTACTCATGTGCACATCGGTTTTACACATGTGCACATCGGTTTTTACACATGAGCACATCGGTTTTCATCAGTTTTCATCAGTTTTTATCAGTTTTACACAGGTTTATGGGTGGAGGATACCCCGAGGAGCATAGGGTATGCCCCCCCCCCCCCCGACTCAAGTCCCACAATTTTTCATCGGTTTTAAACATGTGCACATTGGTTTTACTCATGTGCATATCAGTTTTACACATGTGCACATCGGTTTTACACATGCACAAATCAGTTTTCATCGGTTTTACTCATGTGCACATCGGTTTTACACATGTGCACATCAGTTTTACACATGTGTGCATCGGTTTTCATCCAATTTCATCAGTTTTTATCAGTTTTACACAGGTGCACATCGGTTTTACTCATGTGCACATCGATCTTACTCATGTGCACATCGGTTTTACACATGTGCACATCGGTTTTCATAGGTTTTTCATAAAAACTGATGAAAAATCGATAGAAACCGACGTTCACGTGTAAAACCGATGTGTACATGAGTAAAACCGATGTGCACATGTGTAAAACTGATAAAAACTTACGAAAACCGATGTGCACATGTGTAAAACCAATGTGCGCATGTGTAAAACCAATGTGCACATGAGTAAAACGGATGACAACCTATGTGCACGTGTGTAAAACCGATATGCACATGTGTAAAATGATGAGTACATGAGTAAAACAGATGTGCACATGCTTAAAACCAATGAAAACTGATAAAAACCGACGAAAACTGATGAAAATCGATGAAAACTGATAAAAACCGATGAAAAATTGTGGGGCTTGAGTCGGGGCCATACCCCATGCCCCTTGCAGTATCCTCCGCCCATAAACCTGTGTAAAACAGATACAAACTGATGAAAACTGATAAAAACCGATGTGCACATGTGTAAACACAGATGTGCACATGTGTAAAACCGATGTGCACATGAGTAAAACCGATGTGCACATGTTTAAAACCGATGAAAACTGATAAAAACTTATGATAACCGATGAAAAATGATAAAAACCGATGAAAACTGATAAAAACCGATGAAAAATTGTGGGGCTTGAGTTGGAGGGCCATGCCCCTCGGGGTATGCTCCACCCATAAACCAATATGGCATAACCCTGTTTGTTAAAATTGGTGTAATAGTTTATCATAACCTATTTTACGTGTAGACATACAAATTCATCCCTTTTGCTAATAAGACTCCAGCGCCTTGCATATTTTGATCAAACTATTCCAAAATCCGACGTCATCTTGGTAGATGTGTTGACTAAATTGAGCCATTCTGTCCAAAGTCAACTTTTTTCATACCCCAATAAATTTCGTTCAATATATCGTTAAATAGCCCAGTTATTGTATATGGGTTTTAATAAAAACTGTAGGTGAAAAAATTGTGGGGTTTGAGTCGGCGGCCATACCCCTCCTCCTATTCCATACCCATAAACCAACACGGTATAATCCTGGTTGTTGGAATCAATTTTCCAATAAAATACGCTTTATATCACACGTTTAGCGAAACAGTTTGTCGTAACCTATTATACATATAGAAAATACAAGTGCATCCCTTTTGCAAACAAAACTCCAACGTCTTGCATACAAATTATCAATTTTTCTCATTTTTTCAGTGAAAACAAAAACTTCCGTATACATTGGTGACTTTAAATATCGAACAAATTTCAAATGAAAACTCGAATTTTCATTATTTCGGGGGTGGGGTGGGTGGGGTGGGGGCGGGGACGCCTCCTTCTCCCTATATTTTATGAGGAAAAGCCATGTAACTTTTCAATAAATTTTATAAAATACTTTATTAAATTCACTTAAGGGGTACTAAAGTGGAGAAATTCGCCATCTTATTGACATCGCGCAGATGAAGTGTATTGGATCCGCCAATGCGCCATATTATAACACGTCGGACAGCCGTCTTGTTGTGTTATATGAAGAAATTTTCATTATTTTGGCATGGGGAAGCCTCCTTGTATTTTATGATCGACGCCATATTTTTCATTAAATTTTATAAAATACATAATGCCACAAAGTCAAGGTGAGTTGTTTATATCCCAAACTGTTAATTTATAAAAAATATAGAAATATATGACTTTAAACACCAATAAATAATGCTCAGCCTCGTCCCTCACTATGCACAAGCGCGTTAGACCGTCATCACAAAAATCAGTAACCGCCATCCCATTATGCAAAGTATAGAAAAATATGGCTTCTGTACATAAAAGCATATTTCGGGAAACAAGTTCAGACACGTCCTGAAGATAACGCACACCTGTGGAGCTTACCCAATCTACTTATGAAATAAGTGTTTACACAAACAAGATAATCCTCTTAACTGAGTACTGAGAAAATATCTCGGTATTGTTAACAATATTAACCTAAACACATTGTATATTTCAGAAACAGGAACGAGATTTTTGAATTTGAATTTTTAATTTTAATTTTAATATTTAAATCACTGGCAGGGTAGCTTGTTTACGTCACAGATATCATGGGGGAAGACGCCTTCTTGTCATCCACCATATTGGATCCCAATGGGCTTTGGGTCCAGGGAGGGAGGGGAAGCCCTCCCACTTTGTGTATTATGGTAGCCACGTCACAGATATCATGGGGGAAGACGCCATCTTGTCATCCGCCATCTTGGACCGCCATCTTCGGCCCCAACAGGCTTTGGTACAGGGAGGGAGGGGGATCCCTCCCACTTTGTGTATTATGATAGCCAGAGGTAAACCAGCATGAAAAGGCCATCTCCTACTACTCACATCGATGGTACAATTGTCTTCATCCAATGCTAACCCTGCTAGTGCGGAGTTAGTATGTGGGGGAATCTGACAGTTGCTCGCCGTTGAGCAGGACTTCTCTCCGGGTACTCATTGCTTCCCCCATGGGGGGAAACTATTCTACATGAGATGGCCCTGGCTGTCAAAAGTGTCGATAAACCCCAATAAATCAATGTATTGGCGTTTAACTGGTTGAGGGCGATATTATTTTGGGGGGTCTGAATTTGTCCATCAAACTTTGTTTTATTACAAATTATTGGAGTGTCCTTACATGCACTCGAGTTTTATGAATAAAATATTATTCGTGTTTGACTGAAAATGAAACATGAGCAAGGAAAATGTTGGCTTTTGCTGTGGCACCCTCATTTTTGGAAAGCTCTGTTAGTGGTTTCTAGCACTCAATCAGTTGAGGTCACATATTAACGTCAAATATCTCAGAACAATGGCTAATCGTGATCACAAGATGGAGATAAAGTCAAGTTGAGTTATTTTAATGAGATGAAAAGTCTTTAAACAATTTGCTACCATCTCTGTGGTTCCTTTCGGGTTCTAAACCTCTAACATTGTAATAAATGCTCGCCATGAACTAGTCTACACAATTGGAAATAGTCTAATACCAATATAATAAACAATCAAACACCTTCAAGTTCTATTCTTTTAACGTTTTTTTCTGATCAACATTTCCGACCCCCCCCCCCCCCCCTCACTTCTGTAAATGCTGTTTTTATCACTGCAGTGTGTTCAGCCCTTCAACACTGACGTCATGGAAGGCATCAATTCAGTCTATACTGTCAACGGCGAAATGGGCGAAACCATCCTGGTTTGTTGGAAGGTTCGGTAATAATTTAATCCAACAGCTCTGTCGAGCTGTTGGCTTAAATTATTACCGAGCCTAGCTTCTGATTTTTTGCTCTTTATATCATCTGCTCGTCTACTACCAATTTTTTCTTCGAACAAAAATTTATGCACACTGGGTTGAAATGGTTAATGGACATACGAAAGATGCTACCTTTTCATATATTGAAAGATCATTACGTCTCACTTCTTCAGTCATATCATACATAAGTGGAAATCCCATCAAAATTACGTCAGCTTGCTTGATGATAGCACCTGTAAAATATGAAACTTATTTCACAACTATATGTGGTATTGTAGCGAAATGCAGTCTACAGGGGTGTTAACGAGCCCTAACAAAGGGATTGTTGGGAAGGCACAAGCCCTCCCATGGGGCACAAACCCTCCCGTGGAGTAGAAAGGGGGAACGAAGGAATATAATCTTTCCTCAGCAAAATTGTAGTTATGAGAATAAGTATAAACTGAGAAAATTAATTGAAAATAAGACCTTGCAATTAACAGTTTAAACAAGCATTAAATTGATGGAACATACATGAAATAAAGCAGTGTGGTAGATAAATGTCGGAAGATAAGGAACACTGCGAGACAACATTCTGTGAGTTCAAAAATATCTGTTTCTATAAATTGATCATCCAAGCAGTTATTCGGGTGTGGACCATCTATAAAACTGTTTATCAGGTGACGTTAATCTCCTGAACACGAACGATAACTTACCTTTTAAAGTAGCCTGTAAACACACCTGAAGGACGTCCGATAACCGATAAATGGTTGGAGATCGAACCTCTGACCAGCTTTCATTCGCTGACTGCTAAGGGTCTGGGGAGGTTAAGTTGTACTGTTAGATGGTGTACGAGACCCACCACATGTTTTAGACAATTCGATATTATGGGAAGGGGTTTGAGAAAATTATCATGAGTTGTTTATTTGAGGTCTTACTCTGGTTACAAATTTTATCTTATCTAAATAGCGCAATTCTTAGTCAAGCTGGCTGGGGAAATATATAATCTACTAGCAAGTTGGGCGAAGAGCAGTCGCAGTCTGATCTTCCATCTGACAGAGAAAAGGTCGAACACTGGCATGGGCTTTGAGTGAAGAAGCACCAATAAAGGTTTGTTAAACAGTTAAGTCACGTCGCTGTTAGATTATTGTGTTGAAACTATTGGAACCTGAGAAGTCCTGGTGTACGGGTATAGAAGTTGACGTCCGACAGGTGCAATATATAACGATGTCATTGTAGTTCAAGCTCTGAGGGCTTGTTGAATTTTAATTGAAATAACGACTAAAGAAACTGAGTCCACAAGTTCCAGTATGTTTGTTAACTTCCTAATTAATCAGTGGTGGCTGCCATATCAAAATAGAGACTGGTTGCCACATACACAACACTACTTGCTGCCCTTGTTGTAAAATAAAGGAGCCACCCTTAGAAGACGCTATTGGAGTCCTAGACCTTGACGACCTTTAAGGTCCTTTAACAATGGTCTTCTTTGGTGCCGTGACCAGGATTCAAACCTGTGTTGCCACGGCCCTGATTACATCCATATTACGCATCAGAAGATGACACAATGCATCGGAACTTCGAGACAACGTATCGGACGCATCAGCGAAGCAGTGGAGAATTGTCTGTTCCAAAAATTATACTGTAAGGACATTTTATTCATGCGCTTCACATTCGTTACCAAAAAGTCTGTTAACTCTACACAAATTTTATTAACCCTGTAGTAACTTAGATTAGGAAGTATGGCGACAAATTTCACGGGAAGAGTCATAGGGTTGGAAAGTGAAATGTGAAGAGAAATGGGGGAAATGATTAGTGCTGAAGCTGTACATCAAACAGCTAAATCAGAGTAGCAAATGAAAGAGTTACAGTTAACTAGGGAGCAACAGCATCAGCATGAAATGGCTCAGTTGGAAACACAAATTGTATGAAGTTCCAATTGGACCAAGCGGACGCTCAGATGAAACAGAAAGATGCTGATCTCACTTACCTAGAAATGGGTCAGGGAGAAAAACTATTTGCCAGTGGTAGGAGTAAACAGAAAAGTGAGGACGCTCAGGAAATTAGAGAAGCCATCCAAGGAGTGCAATCCACCCTTCAACAGGGGAATAAAAATACGGGCACTTCAGCAAATGCCACTCAAACCCAAACCCAAACCCTACACACCCATATCAGGCGGTTTGATGGTAACCCAGCCAACTATAAACCTTGGATGAAAGTGCTCGATCATTATTGCGCCACAAATGAAATTTCCAATATGCAGAAACGCAGGCTGGTCACATAGACAAGTGATTTTGTCGTGGCCGATTTTATAATTCGCACCCTTGACACAATCCCTACTTTGACGTGGGGGGGGGGGGGGGGGCTCAGGGCCATATGAAGCAAGAAAAACATGCGACAGTAGTCACTTATGGGGAATGATTATTGGATCTCGCAAAAGACGCGTATGGGAAGGGTGTGGATGAACCATTAATGCAGAAAACATTGGCAAATTATTTCTGCGATGGGCTGAATGAAACTGACGTGAAGACGAAATTGATTAGAAAAGCCCCCTCTAACTTAGAAAAGGCTTTCACTATGGCTCTGTTAGAAACTGGGGTTAAGGAAAAGGTACACAAACGCAGTAAACTGGCGTACTTGTCAAAATCATACTGCCCAGACTACTATCGTCGACATCATGTAGATAGGGAAGCTAGCCCTGAAGACTCAAGAGACATCAAACTCATGGAAGGCAAAGTTTCGCGACGAAAAAATAGGACTCACCAAAAGTAATCACCAAAAGTCCCACCCTTCCAAGGTATGATAAACAGACACCAGACAAGCAAAAAGCGCGATATCAGAAATCAGCGACGAGACAAATCATGAGGAGACCCATCTGCTACTGGTGGGACAGGGTGGGGCACCTGATGAAACAATGATGCATGCAAATATGAAGCAGGTACTGACCGCAACAGTACAGCAGTCAGTAGAAGGGCCAATGGCTGATATTAGGTGAGGTTCAAGCTAAGCAATGCACTGACAAGGACGGAAAACACAGGCAGGGAAATCACAGGCAAAAGGTGGAATGTGGTGTATGAGATTTTCTGCGACAACTGTGATGAAATATTGTTTTGGTCGAGACCAGCACAAAACTTTAGGAGAGAATGCAGAACCCTCTGAGCAGTTTAAAACCGAAAGTCTTGTACAAACCAATATCGCAACATTTTCTGGCAGAGAATCATAGTACAGGCAGTTTCGACATTGTTGGAATTCAACAAATTGCACAACAAAATCTTATAGGAGGAGACGTGTGACATTTTGGATCAAAAAACTTCAAACATTAGAACCAGTAGACTTAACACACAAGAATAGTTAGTCTTCCCAATTAATAGTTTATAGTTTAGGGAAAGGGATTAGGCGGGGAGAATTGGCTTGGCGTACATGGCACAAATCCGCAATTGCATTGGGCCCTGAAAAGTGTGTTGTGTTTTAGGAGTATAAAATATGGATCTAGGTTTATGGTATGAGTGTAATAAGAGCGGGGTAGCGTAGAAAGCCATATGGAATCGATGAGTACTTGAACCACGATAGGTTAATTAAAAAGGAAGGTGTTTTCACTCTGGCGTGTTGCACAATGATGGGAATTCTGAACAGTTCCGTAGTATAAGAGTAGATTTCCAGGTAACAGTTCATGCTTAGCTTTGTACATGACCACTAGACTGTTAAGCTTAATCATATTATCAAGTTTTTAAATTTTATATTTCCAAAATATTGGGCTGCTCCAGAGATTATTCCTACCGCTTTCCTTTGACGTATTACCAATGAGAGTAACTTATTAAGATAGTTGTTTCCCCAAATTTCAATAATATAGATATGGGGCAATAAGATGTTGGTATAAGAAAAGAAGGGCGGGTTTATTAATTAGGTTTTTAACTCTATACATTAGCTATATGTTTTGCTATTTTGGCTTTTATACATTTCAAGTGCTCACCCCATTGCATGATGTGGTCTATATTAGCACCTAGAAATTTTGTAACATACACACGTTCAATTTCAAATCCATTTACACCAATGCTCAAGTTTTCATTTGTTCTTGTGTTTCCAAATATCACACAGTTGGTTTTTTTGTATGTTTTTGTATGTTCACTGATAACATATTTACTTGAAACTATTTATTAAGTTTGATAATTTCACTAGAAACGATTGGACACATTTTCGGATAGCCTGTCTCCAGTACGAAACAAATTTGTGTCATCAGCAAACATTAAAATCTTGAATATCGAGGAGACATTGCTGATATCGTTAATATATTATATAAACAGTGATGGTCCAAGTGTACATCCTTGTGGCACCCCACACATGATCTTAATCTGAGTTTTTATTATTGAACGATACATATTGATGTCTGTTTTAAATAACTTGAAATTCATTTGTGAACTACTAACCCCACCCCCCCCCCCCCCCCGCCCCCTCTCTTATTCCGTAAAAGTGTAACTTGTTTAGCAGGACATTATGCTCGATTGTATCAAATGTATTTTTTAGATCTATAACGACTCCAGTAAGTGTGATTGTGAATTCTCCAAGCCATCAGTTATCTCTTCGACCAGTTCCATAATTGCATGAGAGGTTGCTCGGTTATTTCTAAAGCCATTCTGACTATCGGAAAGAATAATATTTTTTTATTACAAATGCCATCAAGCAAGAGTTAAACAGTTTCTCTAATATTTTTGAAAATTGTGGCACCAGAGATACTGGTCTATAATTTGAGACGGTTTGGGTATCTCCCGATTTAAACAAGGGAATAACACGTGTGGTCTTCATTTACTCTGGGAAGAACCCAGTTTCAAATGAAGTATTAAATATAAGTAGTAAGGGACTTGTAAAATACGGAAGGTAACATCGAGATCATTGTGGTCCTTGGAAACTTTACACTTACATTTATTAATAAGTTCTTCTTCTGAAATAGGGCTTACAAATATCGAATCATTAACTCTACATTTCATATGATCTTCAAATTTTTCTTTAAGGTTTGGGATCATGTTAGCCAATTTTGGACCTACGTTTGCAAAAAATTATTAAAGTTACTGGTAATATCTTTATCACCGGAAATAAAATATTCATCAATTTTAAATTCATCTGGGTATGCTGATTCCTTTCTTTTGCTTATAAGGTTATTCAAGATTTTCCGAGTTTCTTTTGTATTTGTATTGTGTTTATCAAGACGTTGTGTGTAATATTGCTTCACACTAAATCTATGGATTGATGTAAGTTCGTTTTTATAGGATTTGTATCTCGTCTCTGCGGCTTTGTCTATGTTTCAAGAACTTTTTGTAACGAAGATTTTTTTCCTGCAGACATTAACCAAGTAATTTGTCATTCAAGGCTTGCCTTTCTTAGTGTCATTTATAACTGGGCAGTTATTGTTCTAAAATGAAGTGAAAAGAGCAATGAATTTACAATAAGCTTCATTTGCATCACAATTATAAGTAATCTCCTTCCCATATGTTTGGGTAAGGTATTACACATATTCAACATGTGGGTAGCAAGGCCATTTTTTTTAAATCTCTATATCCAAAACTGTCGAAGGAGTTGATTACAACATAACTGTTTCCAGAATTTCAAAATATTGAGAATTTCCCATGTCGTTGTGGATAACAATATTCAAAGGTTTCAAATCTCTACATTCAAACCTTTAGGAGGTGATTACCCCATAAAGATACCCAGAATTTCCAAACACAGAAAAAAGTGTAACATTATTTTTCCATCATTCGTATACAGGCTGCACATCTTTAAAGCATATGTAACCATGCCCAACAGTTTTATATTCCCTGTATTTCTGTCTTAGATGATAAAGGGCAATAACTCTGTCAGGCATTACCTTTTCCGTCATTCATCTGCATACTTGTTGTCATCTATTATATAGATGGGTAGTGTGTAATTTCTTCCGATTCCGTGTCTGTGTCCAGCTAGAAATTCAAGCTTTGATTATCTCCCCTGATATGCAATACACCTAAAAGTTTTCCATCGCACAGGCGATGTTACATGTCCTGGGTCGTGTCGACCGGCTACTCTTCAATAAATGATATGGGTAACAAAGTCTGTTTTTCAGATGTCTACATTTACAGCTGTAGAGAAGTGATAACATTATGAAGGTACCGAAAATCCGAACGCATGCACACACGAAAATACGACTGAACAGACACACTGATGAATCAATTTCTATAATCGGAATGCCGGGGAAAATAAAACTCAAGACATAAAATGTTTTTTATCAGATAGTAACGGATCTATACTCTAATCACTACTTGAAAACAAATTCTACTTCCTTTTTAACCTTTCGAACACGAAATGAATGAGACACTTTCATTTATTTATTTATTTACTTACTCATTTATTTATTAAGGTTTAACGACACTTCAACAGCCAAGGTCATGTCGTGTCGGTGACAGTTTTACGGGTGGGGGAAGCCGGAGTACCAGGAAAGAACCACCGAGAGACGACGAACAGCTTCCAGCTCCCCAACATCGTAACAACATCCGCACTGCATCACCGGCAGGGTTAGATTGGTTGAAGACTTGCGTACCATCGACGTGCAGTATGCCTTAATACCTAGCGTCACCGTGCCCCCATGTGGACGATCGGGGTTAAGAGCCTTGCCTAAAGGACACAACGCGGGAGTTCGAATCGATCACACAGACGGTCACCCATCCAATGACCAACCGAGCTCAACATTGCATAATTTCGGTGATCTGACGCGAAACGGTAACACCACCGCGCCCCCAGACACTTTCATAAATATATGAATGACTATTTTGTGGCATATGACCACGCATTGGAACGAACTCAAAGAGCTTGTTCCAATGAGGAATGATTGCCAAATTCCTGTGAACTGGATAATTTTCCATGACTAAATTCATTTAACAATATAGGACTGTATTTGAAAAAAATACTTCTAAAACTTACCAGTTGTATATCCATCGAATTCTGGGTGATACTGATGATCTGCGTCAAATGGAATATACATGTTGTTTGCTATGTCCTCAAACCGCTGTGGAGATTCTTTGCCTATCAGTCCTAATGCGTACTTGGGTAACAGGAGTGACAGCTTCGCAATACAGTTGGTATACGCTGAGTTATTTACTTTATTATGCCATTCATCTGGAGGCATAACATCTAAATATACAAATGTCATTTCATAAACATGTATTCTATGAAATAAGGTACTTCGACATGCACAGTACAGCCGCCGTGGTTACTTTCCACGGATGGGATAATATTTCCCCGGACGCAATATTATTACACTCCAAACACTAATTATAGGAATAATCATGAGTAATCATAAAACATTTAATTAATGAAGCACTGGGTATGATGATTTTTATTACCTCGTAAACGCATGCGTGGTCATCACTGCCCACTTGTGGATTACGACCAATCCACGGTGACTGTAATGTACGCACGTGTGGTGGTGCTTTGTAACTAAGGAACATATTGGGAAAGATGACAATGACGGACGGCTTCGAGGTCAATGTGTGGTACATGTACACGTATTGGTCGATAGAGTAGTTGATATCTACATGTGTTGGTCTACAGGGAAGTTAATAAGCATTGAAAATGCGGCGTGTTGGCGGGCGCTCAAATAAAATAAAGTAGAAGCATAGAGCTTGGGAAGTTGGAGATGTCTGTATTACACGCGGTAGTAGTGATTTTGCACTGAACTAACCTTTTCTATAGATGTTTACTTAACAGGATTAGGAGATGACACTTGCAAATTGTTCTCTATAATAACTAATATTTTTCCTTTTAGTTCCGAAGGTAGCTTCTGCTTCATCAATGGAATGAACTGAACGAGGGTGCTTTTGTACATACCAAATACCTAAATTGAAATCAGGAGTGGCACCGGGGGGGGGGGGGGGCTATGTTGCGGGACAGAGGGAGGGGGCTAGAAAGGCCCCGGACCCAACGGGACGACCAATGTTCAGCCCAATGGTGGACATGTTCGTTTTAACTGGGTAAAGTCGTAATATCCGTACCTCTGGAGGCTTTGCAAGAGTCAAAACACAAGAATTTGTGGCTTCCGGAACAACAGCAACGCCCGGCGTGGTTAAATACGCCCGTTGGGCGTTGTAGCAATTTTTCCTCCGAGAACAAAGAAAAATCCAAGTCCACCTAGCCATAACTTTGAAAGAGTTAATCCCATCACCCTCAATATCGCAGGTGCTCAGGTTCCTTTTGTGTTTATTATTCATCCTATGTTTAGAAAAGATCGGTTGAAAGACGACCGAGAAAATTTCCTGTCAAAAAAGGTTTACGGACGTACAAACGGACGTACAAACAGATGGACAGATAGACGGAGGGACGGACGTACAGAGGGAGGGAGTAACGAACGGACGCACGGACAACTCAGATAAAACGTCAACAATCGTATAACTAGGGTGTCAAAAACAGATGTCATGGCGATTCGCAATGACACCTGTTTTTGATACCCCTTTACAACAAGCCACATAATAAGTATGACATAAATCACAACAAGAGACTTGATGTGTATTGGCCAATGATTGTGTATAAAGTTTCTAGTATTGGACTAAAATAGAACTCTTGCAGTGTAATTAACTCTGCACATGCCACAGTGATTATATGCCCATTGGATTATTCCTATTGTGCACGTGTATCAAGTTTTCGGGAGTATTATCTCTATCTTTATGATGTTAATATCGCTGTGACATGTTTCAAGACATTGACTTTCGATACAAAAGGCCAACATAATTTCAATAATTATTATTGTGTGAAACTTATCATGTTTCTTCCATTCGTCGTGTAACAGTAAGGCTCTTTCGTAGCAGTTATTAACAAATTACATCTATTCAATGTTTCCCTCCGTTGTCTGTTTAAGCTCTATTCAGTGAGTTAATAAAGCATCTGATTGATACGTGACAAAAGCTTACTTTAATCTTTATACCCTTGCAAACTTGTAGTGACATGACTCATTTATTGTATTCAGTCCTGGTAATTCAACCTCAGCAATCAGCAGTGCTCAGGAAAATGCGAAGAAACAAAATATATCCACTGCAAAAATATTGCCGAGGCTGGCTTCTTCAATAAGCTTTCTGGTAGCAGAAATTGCACAATTTCCAGGTTATACAAGCAATCAAACCATGTGGGTTGCACTACGTTGTATTGCTAATCTTACAATTTACAGTACAAGTTGCCGAATGACCACTAGAAACTATGTGTTCTGCTTCTTCTATGTTAATAACACCAGAATCTGGTAAGAGCTTTCCAGAAACTGATGTCAGATTCTGGAGTTATCAACATAGAAGCAGTGCAATACTTAGCTTGTGTTTATGCTGCGTCTTATTTTCATTCATACTATACATATTGCCCAAGTCGTCTGCCTACTTCCAATATGTTTTCTCGACATTCACGTGGTTCATGATATCGATACTTAGCTTGTGTTTATGCTGCATCTTATTTTCATTCATACTATACATATTGCCCAAGTCGTCTGCTTACTTCCAAGACAAGATGTTTTCTCGACATTCACGTGGTTCATGATATCGGCATGATCTAATTGAGTGAAAGATTCTGCACATTGATTGTGATTATATACACAAGCATCTCGAACTACTTTCACATGTTAAAGTTACTTGAAAGTTTTCACTTCACGGCATGCTCCATTTTCATGGCAATTGAGACTATGCCCTGCCCCCTGATGATTTTTACACAATCGAACAGGCTTCACAGCAATTGCCGTAGAAGCACCAGTTTTCCACAGCAATATTTTTGCCAATGAAACAAGGATGAATTACCAAGAGTGTGTATTGTATACAATATATAACATTGATCACAAGTAAGAATTCAGTTATAGTTTGGATTTTCAAACATTATCTGCTTCATATTATTGGGAAATCACACAAGCTATTACTGTAATATTGTTCGGATAACCACCACGTCCAGTTGTTAAAGGTTTATTGTTGTTAGGCATTTGACTACCAGATTCGCTATTGAATTGTTATCATCTTTAATTTGTCTCCGAGTCATCAGTTGAACACCAGAATTACTTAATAGATACCAACAGTTTTTCTTCATGGTTATATTTGGCGAAAGAATCCGCGACTGGACATCTTTTTAGCTTGGCCAAACGATCAAAGTATCAAGTTCCAATTCTGTATTATAAACATGTTCAACAAACTACTGGACAATATACAGACACTACTTGATAATCCTCATCTAAATAAAATGAAGATGCAATGGATACTTCAGACTGGTGAGAATTCCACCTCATTAATATTTTCATGAATGAACCAACCAACGCAAAGATTCCATCCAAATGACCTACGAGATGAGAGACGTATGATGGAATACAACAAGAAGAAAAACACTGAACAGCTACAACAGACTTACAAGAATTAGAATATTACCTTTCAAGACAACTCCAATAAATCTCCGGAAATTAGTGTATGTGCTTCAAGTGTTATATCAGGAACCCACAAACACATTCACAAGGGCTCCGCGAGGACGCAGATATTCACCGTTACAACTACGGATGCTGTGACTTTGGTATGGCCAACATTAACGAATACTAGTGCCCAAACATTAATATCTTCTCGAGACTGCATCGTAGAAAATGACATTTTGAAGACATTTTGAAGAAATGATGTACAAACAAATACATCAACAAATGTTCAACTAATGATATACAGTGCAGGCGCCGTGGGTTGGTCAAAATCCACGCGTGGGTTGCTTTGCCCGCGGGCACTTTTGTCAATCAATAAGCAGTAGTTTCCAGCAAGTATTCAATAAAAGCAGATCACTACAACAGTCAATTGATCTGTGTTGTATTCCGAGTTGATGAGATGAGATTGGCCAGCTCAAACGAGACGCCAGTGGCGTCTCGTTTGATCTGGCTGATCTCATCTCGTTAACGAGACGAAATATAACAACACAGATCAATTGACTGTTGTAGTAATTTGTTTATTATATGACAATTAGTATTTTAAACTGATCACAACTCCTGAAAAATCAAATACAACAAGAATTATATTAGCCAAATCACCATTAACAATTTATGGAATTGGGGAATCCCAAACGCGTGGCAATATCGAAAGTTCGTTTCGAACATGAAACTTGAAAATCAAAACAATGGAGGCAAGACTTGAATTTCAATCGGAATCGCTTTCCATAACACAGATTCTCCTACGTTTTGTTGGATTCGCATCTTGAAAATAGTTGTTAATTGTTATTTTGCAATTGTTCGGCACGGCATTTTCAAATAGACCTCGAATGGAATGTTTGTCAAAGGGGTTTAATTAGGAGACGCAGTCTATATTTGTCATTTGGTAACGGGCAAATGCAATTCCCCAAAAAATCGAGTACGTTCGATTCGCTATAATATTGTAACCGATTCTCACTTCTCTTTCAATCGCATATCATGAACCGCGCAAACTGCGCAGTTGTTTTTATTGAGTTCTGTAACTGGTCTTAGAAAAGCAGTGTTTTCTCATGCGGTATTAAGAAACGACTCAAGATCGAACACACGCATTAAGGAATTCCATGATATATTTCTGGAAGTTACTGATTTATTTATAGACCACTGATAGAAATAGTCTGTTCGGGTGCGCCTCGTTTGAGACAGGCATGATAACGATCTGGAAAACTTGACAGTCTTGTTTTCCGGAGAGCTGGATTTGATGGGCAAACTACAGTGATATTGAGGGCCTATTTGTGGTAGTCATATAATAAATAATAGATCTAGGTTCAAAGGGCGAAAAGATGGTCATATTTGGCGGAACTTGAAAACTTTTAAATATGCACAAGTCATCGTGTACAAAACGTTTCATCGAAAAATAAAATAATCAATATTTTACGATTCTCTGCCAAAACTTCAGTAGAACTCTCTATTAAGCCAAGGTGTTACTGTCTTGTAAGGGTGTAAACAATAAGTAGAGTCCTTCAGGCCCTTGACCCTTTACCCAACGCAGACGATATCAAAATTTATTATTTTAAATATCATTTTTTTTAATTTTCCAAAGCATTTCAACAAAACTGTATCATGTGACCCCTCGTGGGAACGAGCTCGACGAGCTCGTTCCAACGACGGGTCACAGGATATGGTTTTATTGAAATTTTTTGAAAAATATTTTTTCAACTGCTGAATTTGCATATTACGCGGGCGGATGCGGAAGATTCGTTGGGTAAAGGGTTAATGAAGCGTTGAACGGAGCTATTGACTCACATAAAACATATTTATCTAAACGCAGTATATAAGAAGTCTTCTAAATGAAAACAAACTTACCGTGTATTTCATACTTTTTCGTCACATCGTTCATCACCACTCTCGATGACCAAAATTCGGCAATACCTAAAATCGCTTCTTCGCCTCGTTCATTCTTTAAAAAATCTGTGTCATTTGTCATCATTAAATATTGTTTGAACGCCATGGCAACGTCACCTGTGATATGATTTTCGTAGGTTGAACAATCTGGACAAGGAGTTACATCAAAACCTGTACCAATATCAAGTATGAATATGAAACATATAAACACCAAATTCATTTTGAATATAAAACACCGGTTCAAATAAATAAGCGTATAAGGCCTAAAGAAATTTAATATCTGTTTCTCAGGCCCTCCCGCGTGGTCCTTTTGGCTGCCGCATGCTCTCTTTTTATAACCAATGTAAACTTTAAAAAAAAATTAAAATTAAATGGTTTATGTCTGATATTTTACACAAGTTAACAAAATGAATAAATTTGTCCCTTGGGTGAAAGAAGGCTTTGCAATGCTCTCAAGGGACGAAATAAACCAATACCCATGCTATTTTGTTGATTATGAGGCCTAAAGGATAAACAAACCGGGAACATGAACTTTTGATGGCAAAGAAATAATTACAAAAATAAAAAATAAAATAAAAAACCGCCCGCCCACATGCAATTTCACAAATAATAGCCTGAGAAACGGAAGATTTACTTTGAGTGGGCCTAATTTACAGTTAAAACTAGAAGTCCTGTCATGAAATGCGTACAACTAGCACATCGATCTGCGTGTTAATCTACGCCTTATGTCCATAGTATGGGTATCAAATTCTGTACATAAGGCCTGTGCACAAGCAATGTTTCAGCCAATGGACCTCCGGGTAACCCGGAGGTCCACTGACAGAAACATTGCCTGTGTTTGCTATGAGTAACCAGGAGAACCTGCCATGCTTTGGGTGCCATTCGATATGACAATTGCGCGCAATTCTTATGCGCAATTAGGCCCAGATAAGCGCACAATTCTAGATTTAACTGTACATTAATTATGTACAGTCCAGATGCTGTGTACTGGCCGTAATCCACGCGTAGGCAGTGATGTCCATGCATATTGTTGACCAGGTAATAAAATTATCATCAGGAACATTTTTAATTAATGAAACACTGGGTTTTACCCGGTGCTTCATTACTTAAATTTCTAATGATTATTCCTATAATTAGTGTTTGGAATCTAATATTATTGCGATCTCCAACAAGACAATATATATGTTATTTGTATGTTGTACTTGTACAGAATCTTTTATCGCGTCAAGAGTCGTCTTTGAGGAGGTACAGTTAACACTTGATTATCCCACCTTGATCTCTGATATTAGTCCAGTCTTATTCACTGAAGATCACAAACACCTGGGACTAATTCTTCAATCTAATCTAAACTGGGACTTCTAAATAACTGAAATATGTAAGAAAAGGAACGCCCGCCTTTCTTTCCATCGCAAACTGAAATTCATTTTGAATAGGAAAACCTTGGAACAAATCTATCTTATATTTATGCAACCACTGTTAGATTACGGGGATGCGTACAGTTAAAACTATAAGTCCTGTCATGAACTGTGTACTTATCTAGGCGTAATTGTGAGTAGGAATTGCACGCAATTGCCATATCAAATGGCATCCAAAGCACGGCAGGTTCTCATGGTTACTCATTGCAAACACAGGCAATGTTTCTGCCAGTGGACCTCCGGGTTACCCGGAGGTCCATTGGCTGACACATTGCTTGTGCGCAATCCATTTGTACATAATTTGATAGGCTTACTATGGTCATAAGACGTAGATTAACGCGCAGATCGACGTACTGTTTGTGCGCATTTCATGACAGAACTTCTAGTTTTAACTGAAAAGACACAAGTCGAGTTTGCGCGATGAGTAGCTTTTCCTCTCCACCCCCCCCCCCCCAAAAAAAAACAAAAAAACAAAACGAGTCGATTCGCGATAAAAGATTGTATGCAAGCGCAATAGGCACATAGCTCTTGTATCTACTTTATCTACTTTTCAGTCAACAAAACTCATAACCATGACTTCTCGAAAATAGTTGTTGACAAACAGAAAAAGCCACACCCAACTCATCAAAACAATGGGACTCCTTTCAATTCTCTCAACCCAACGGCACGTGACAAAATTCCTTCAACATGAAAGTTTTGAAGCGTGAATAAAAATAATTAAACTCATGCCAAGTTTGCTTTTTCCGTCAGGCAATGCTATTTCTAACCAAATACATTTTAATTTATTAGGGCACACGAGCAAGGGATAGGTGTGTAGTATACGAAAACAACGAGGAATTATATTTTTGTAGTGTGCAAGAGTCTTTTTAAATACATGACGTCACTTCTTTCATAAGTTTTACGAGCTTGCAAACCACAATGACATTACTTTTCAAAATGTTTCCCTCCTTCACTTCCAATTACATTCCAATTTGTCTTCATTATTTTTCTATTTTGTTTTTGCTTTTGGTGTTTCGCATGATGGATTGTTTACCATGGAATGTATGTTGAGGGAAACTAGACGCAACGTTCGTTCCATCACTGTCAGTTTTTGAATGGAATGACCTGTGATTACTAGTGCCAGTATCACTGAAATAGTTCGCTTGGCGCACGTGATTCATTTCTTGTTACATCATGTGACTTGAATTGCTACTGCAATAACGATACAATATATTTTATCGCTAAAGCTTTACTTCTACTGATATTGCTGTTTGCATTTGCGTATTTTGGTAACTGGTAGATAAATTTATCTTATAACAAGCATATACTTTCACCAATACAACTGGAAATGTCTCGAGTAACTACATCTCTGTATTGAGGCTAACTATATCCCACTCACGTGTAAAATAAGGAAGTGAGATTTTAGAAGCGCCACTCGACCAAAAAGTAATCAAATACCTCAGTTTTAATATCAGCTCCTGTATCAACACACCATCTTTCATAATTTGGATATATCATCTCCAACAAACAGAATATCTAAAATGTGGTACCGTCCTGACAAATCATCAACGATTATAGCTGAATTGTTGGGTGACATAATTCACGTCAACGTCACAAAAATAATTATAATAAATGATTAAAAATAATAATAATAAAAACGATATTTTTGTGATTCCCTTATCTCTGCACCTATACATTACCCATGCAACTTCACATGCCGTTGTATGGCCATTTGAAATTGAGCATACCCATTTTCGGAATTAAAATGACGTCCCCGATGCCAACGATGTAAAGTTTATGTCATTTTCTTGACCTTTTAGTTAGAACTTCATTTTGAGCCTCACTCTTTTGTAGTTTAGGGAATTTTATCACCAACGAAACCCATATCTAAACATTTAGTAATGTTCTAGGAAATTCCAACCGTAATAATAATGGTTAAATATTGCGTCAGAAGCAGTCGGGTGATCAGGAAGGAGCCAAATCAATACACTTGAAAGGTGTATTTTCACTATTTTGTAGTCAACTTCTTTTCGTTATTATTGGTCCGTTTCCGGGTGGTCGCATACAGTTAAAACTAGAAGTCCTGTCATGAAATGCGCACAAATAGCACGTTGATATGCGCGTTAATGTACGCGTTACGGCACAAGTAAAGCTATCAAATTATGTACATATGGCCTGTGCACAAGCAATGTTTCAGCCGATGGACCTCCGGGTAACCCGGAGGTCCATTGGCAGAAACATTGCATATGTTTGCTATGAGTAACCAAAAGAGCGTGCCGTGCTTTGGATGCCATTCGATATGGCAATTGCGCGCAATTCCAACGCGCAATTAAGCCTAGATAAGCGCACTATTCGTGACAGGACTTCTAGTTTTAACTGTAGGTGAATGGGACAAGCCTGTAAAATAATACATTTTGCGTAACTCGCTTAGAAAACTCCACCGTAGTGGAATTAAACCCAGTAAAGCCAAATTCTAATGGAAAACCTCAAAGAGTACGCCTAAACTCTCAGCAAATGTTCAGTTAATGAACCGCCGGGGTTGAACCAGCAGATTTATTGAACCCGGAGGTTCATCAGCGAAAAGTTTGCTTGTGCGTTTGAAAATAATTTTAGATGTCGTTTTTATCTGGGGTGCCTGGGTCAGGTTCGTTAGAAAATAACTGTATTCACTTTAAAAGTACTGAATTTCAGAAACACACCCAAGGGGCGTAGGCAGGTTCTTTAAAAACCTTCCCATGCGCGTAACAATCCATTACCGTTCTATCGATGGAGGTGGTTAATCCGAACCTGCTGTGTAGAAAGGATTAAACCGAACCTGTTGTGTAGAAAGGATTAACGTACCTGAATAAGCACTTTCCCATGGATACATGGCACCTTTGTAACCTCTGAGCTTTGCATTTGTCTTTGCTGCATCCAACGTACGTATCCTGTCGTTCACAATCAATTTACCAATGTCTGCATGCAGTAACAATACTGTAGGAAACATCCATGTGTCTTGATCCCAAAAGACATGACCTTCGTAGTCCTAAAACGCATTAATTTTCGAAAGATGATAAAATAAGTGTCAGTTTATTTTAGGCTAAGACATTTCTGGAACGTTTTAAATGTTATGATGCCTCACGAATCGGCGATCGCTTTGTAGAGAATATACTTGTGAAAAACTAATTTGTTGATATGCACATTTTTGGTGGCAATATAAATTGAATATTGCAACAAATTTATATATTACTAGCGGTGATACCCGGCGATGCACGGGAGAAGATGTTATATCAGCCGTTTTCGAAATAGAAGGTCAAGGTCACCAATTTCAAGGTCACCCCGCGCGGGCACCCCGATAAAGTCAAAATGATCGATGGGTCAATATACCCGCACATATGAAATTTTATACCGATCGGCCCAGCCGTTTTCGAAATAAAAGGTCAAGGTCGCCAAGTTCAAGGTCAAGGTCACCTCCGCACGGGCACCCCGATAAAGTCAAAATGATCGATGGGTCAATATACCCGCACATATGAAATTTTAGACTGATCGGCCCAGTCGTTTTTGAAATAAAAGGTCAAGATCATCAATTTCAAGGTCAAGGTCACCCCCACACGTGCACGGCACCCATCCCATGTTACTCGCAGGGACGAATTATCGCCGTGTAGAAAATTTGAGACCGATCGGTCGAGAAACGGAGGAGTTCACCGGGAACAAAGATAGAGAGAGAGAGAGAGATAGAGATATAGATACAGACATTCGCATTTATATATTAGATTAACCAAAACGCAGAGGCCTAGATTAGAATGGAATGTGTATACCGTATAACTAGCTTTCCTGTTAGATAATCAAGTCAATAATGTAAGTCAGAGAGCACTGTTAGGGATTCTGGACGTTAACATTACATTATTGTTACATTATAAACACCATGGCGTTTGATGAAGTGAAAGCTGTTACGCTGTGACTACAGTCACAACGTAACAGCTTTCACGTCATCAAACATCAACAATTAGGAGGAGCTATCGCATTGAGTGACTTGACGCTATCTTCGGGGAAAGGGTATCAGACTGAGTTGCGCCGTTTTTCACTGACATCACAACAATCCCGTTACACAGACATCGGTGGCTAACAATCATAATAATGAACAACAGTTTCGAAATAATTTCAAGGTAGAATCCGGAAAATGATAATTTCATAGCCATGCACGATCCTTACAGTAAAGTGGCATAGTATACCATAGTGTTGTCCCAAAATATCTCGGGTATTAGTATATTTAGAGTTAGTAGAACAAAGTTTGTAAATACTAATGTTAATCTATAATAAAATTGCACATCCTATTACCTGAGGAACAATATACTTGACTATGCCCGCATACATGGGCATTATAATTTGTTAGTGGGGGAAAGCCGAGTTCGGCACAGTTCAGATTCGTGTTTGTGATAATTTTATGATAATATCTTTTTTGACCTAAGTGCTTTCATTTACTGTAGAAAAATGTGAAAACAAGATGGTCCAACGACTTCCATAACCCCCGTCTACTTTACTAACTTATCTCCAGCAGGTTGAACAATATGAACATTTCTCATATAGTTATTACTACTGTATGAAACTTTTTATCAACCTCTATAGTTAACATCGAACCCATAAGATGATAGTAACTGAGGAAATATTTGTTGATTTAAAAATTAAGTTTTTCGTGTAAATTTAATCTCATAATCATACTTCACACTAAATTTTGAAAAAGTGTACTGGGGAATGTAGGAAGACGTAAGACAATTAACTAGCCATAAAAGGGACACATCTCTAAGGCAAAATCATGAAATCAAAAAGTACTTTCCAAACTACATACTCATACTGCTCACCAAGTTTAGAAACATTCAATACAAAATGTCGGGAGTTCAGCGATTGAACTTTCATGATAAATATCTTGTTATAACACTGGTCATAACTATGGAAAAAGTTGTTGAACCCAATCGTTCTTTACATTTGCCTGATTCACACCAGGTTTAGTGGAAATGCAAAAAGTTGTTGAACCCAATCGTTCTTTACATTTGCCTGATTCACACCACGTTTAGTGGAAATGCGAAAAATGAATGAAAGAGGTGTTATGCTGAAAAGTTTTTGTGATTGAAATCTAATAATGAAAAGGACAATAACTCTACCAAAATCAAACATTTCTATTCACAAATGCAGCTTCCTCGTACTCAACTATCATTCCAAGTTCATAAAATATGTGAAAAGAGTAAAATGGACAAGCTCGTATGATCTGACGCTTGCGATGAAAGGGTCATAACCCTGGAAGAATTTGTAAATTCAAAAAGTTCTCTTCATATGCTCATGTACTCTTCTAATCATTTAACCACAAAAGAGCCGAAACTAAGTTAAAATTCTCCAAATTAAAAATTTATTGCCACATGCGAATGTGCACTTGATATCTAACTTTTCACTAACTCTTGAGAAAATGAAAAACAAGCGTTGGTGGAGAAAATTAGACAAGCTTTTGTGACGGATGGCCAGACGAACATCACAACCCATAGACGCTCCTGCGGATGGACTTTCAAGTGTTTGCACTTTTGCTGATAAACAAACCCCTCACCGCTTAATGAAAAAGGAATTACCACGAAAGAAAACAACACTACAGATAAACAACGGAACTCTTTTGTGTTATGCGCACAACTCCAACCACTTATAGGAAATGAATGTAAGCCCGAAAGGACTGAACGATGATCGGCTCGACCAATAGACAGACAGACGAACATCATAATATTTAATATCCCCCTCCTGACTTCGTTGATGGGGGAGAGAAAGAACATTAAGCGTTTTCGTTTATACATAGAAGTGTTGGTTTGACGAACTTGTTACATGTAGTCGTTAAGGATAAAAATATCTTACATCCTCAGTCTCTCCATGTGCTAAGCCGCTTGGGGAAAGTCCAATAAAAGGCCACTTGTCATCCCTTTTCTGCGGCAGTGAACTCATAATATAATACAAGCTTGCATATGTTGTCTTTGCTATCGTGTCGTTACCCCACACATCAATTCTACCTTCTGACCACAAATTATTCCAAGCTTTCCGGTGAGTAGAATACAAGGAGCCATTCTTTAACAGTTCCACACCTGTTAAAAACAAATTATGAAAACATTATGTTACATCTGACAGTCCCATACAGTTAAAACTAGAAGTCCTGTCATGAAATGCGCACAAATAGCACATCGATCTACGCGTTAATCTGCGCGCTATGACCATAATAAGGCTGTGAAATTCTGTACATATGGCCTGTGCACAAGCAATGTTTCAGCCAATGGACCTCCGGGTAAACCGGAGGTCCATTTGCAGAAACATTGCCTGTGTTTGCTATGAGTAACCAGGATAACCTGCCGTCCTTTGAGTGCCATTCGATATAGCAATTGCGCACAATTCCTACGCGCAATTAAGCCTAGATAAGCGCACAGTTCGTGACAGGACTTCTAGTTTTAACTGTACCTGATGAAGACAGTTATGTAAAACATTATGTATATCTACCGTAGAGATGAGCTGTTTTGAAATTTTGAGCTCGGTGGTTCTGTTGGGGTTTTTGTTTTTGGTTTTATGGGGGTATACCGCGGTATCGGATCCATATTCAGTATCTAACTTGACTGACATTTGCTGATAGTACCAATGGAGGATTCACAGCAGGAAAATACAGAATAAGTTGGCCTTGTAGCATTCTACCACAGGGCCACAAATGCGAGCCAATGTCCTCAACATTGGCATTCTGTTGCAGACATAACTCTTATCAACAGTAATTTTATGACTTGTTCAAAGCACACATTAAACTTCAAAGGTCTATTTCAGCCTTTTGCAATCCCAGAATAAGCATCATCAACATGTCATCATTAGGAGGTCCCGCTGACAATAGATAAATCACCTGAGCAGTGATTTTTAGTCAAGTCTTAGCTGCCTCAGAAGGCAGTCAAGACTTGACTAGAGATCACCGATAAGCAACTGGATATATGCCGGTTGGGGTGTTGGTGGAAATTCAGGACAATTTCTAAGGCCATTAAAGGTTAACAAAATTGAAAAGCTAATCAGACACTTCTTTCACGAAAATGAACCCTTCAACTACAATCAAGTCTCAACAGGGCCTTATAAGTAGCAAGAACAGGAAAATATGAAATTCAAACATTTTCGGTATTGAGTGATGGGAGCGGTCAAGCTTTTAGGTATCCCAATGATATCGGTATTGGTTCGGTGTTTCTGTACATTGGCTATCTCTAATCTACCCTATGTAACCTACAGATATATTGTATACAAAGGTTGTAAGTACGATGAAGATAGTTGTGCAGTAAAGCCAGACCTGACTATGGTTACGAAAACGGACAGGGTGTCCGACTGGATCACAACTATGTGGCGATCTAGTCGATATTCGCTGTCAGCTTTGTTGCCCACAACTCTATGGATTCTAAGGAATGCAGGAGAAGTCGGCCTCAAACGAAGTCGGCCCATAGGAGAACTCGGCCCAAAACAAAGTCGGCCCACAAGAGAAGTCGGCCCATAAGAGAAGTCGGCCCCAAACGAAGTCGGCCCATAGGAGAACTCGGCCCAAAACAAAGTCGGCCCACAAGAGAAGTCGGCCCATGAGAGAAGTCGGCCCCAAACAAAGTCACCCATAGGAGAACTCGGCCCAAAACAAAGTCGGCCCATAAGAGAAGTCGGCCCATGAGAGAAGTCGGCCCCCACCCTTATAAAAAGGATTGCTAAGTCAGCCAGATACAATAACATATGAAATTATTTCCAACGGTTCACAACGGTCAGGCAAACTTTTAATAGACAGTCACGGCTACTCATACACTAAGAAATCAGGCCGTCCAATATGGCGCTGCTCTGTCAGAAATAAGAACAATACATGTAAAGCTACTGTGAAAGAACTTAGGGAGAACTTTACACCTGGGCCACAAAGCCACAACCATCCAGGTCAACCTGGGTTGGCTTCAAAAATTAAAATTGTCAAGAAAGTTCACCATCTTGCTAAGGGTGATATATTTCGTTCTGCAACTTCACTTGTCGAGGATGTGTTTGCGACAGACATTCAACTTGAGAAACCAACAACTAGTCGACCGAAACCGTTGAATCTAGCCCGTAGCAGCAACTATCAACGCCAAACAGGCCGTCCTACTGAACCGAAAGATATAGCATTTGACTTAGCAATTGATTGGTTACCGAGCAATTTTCTTCAAGCTGATATCAGTTTAGACGGAGCTCGGCATATTCTGTTCTCGACGCCAGATCAATTACAACTTTTGAGTAATGCTACATCAATCTACTGTGATGCTACCTTCAAGGTAGTTCGCCCACCATTTTACCAGCTGTTTAGCTGGCATGCATTTGTCGGCGACGAAAACAGCGAATACGCCAAACAAGTACCCCTTGCTTTTGTATTAATGTCACGCCGCCGTACCAAAGATTACAAAGCCATTTTCGAACGCATCAATGAACTCATTCCTGACAATCAGTTTAAAAAGAACACAACAGACTATGAGCGGGACATATGGCGTGCGGCATACGAAGTATTCCCAGATGTAATTATACACGGGTGCAGCTTTCATTGGGGTCAGGCACTTTGGAGAAAAGTCCAGGACCTAGGCCTAGCGGTGGCCTATCGTTCTAGTGGACCAGTTCATGAATACATCAAAAACCTGTTTGCCCTTCCATATATACCAAATGAATATATAGAGCCTACGTTTCATCAAATACAATGTTGCACTACAGACCAATTGAGACCACTAACTGAATACATCCAAAATACATGGCTCTCTGAGAGTCCCTGGTCTTCGTCCGACTGGTGTGTTTATAAGAAGGCCATTCGTACAAACAATGATGTCGAAGGTTGGCACCACCGCCTGAATGTCAGAGCCCATCAAGGCAATCTATCATTTTAAAAACTTATATCATTGTTACATAAGGAAGCTTCACTTGTCCCCATTCAGTGTCAGCTTGTCCAAGAAGAGAAACTTAGACGGATTCAAAGGAAACAAAAACAACTTATGCAGGGCAAGCTCTTTCAACTCTGGCGACTTTACCGTCACGACGAACTAACAACTAGTCAACTTTTAAAAAGGGTGGCCAACTTAACTGCTCCTACTACTCTGTAAATAGGTAAAGAGTGATTTTTTATACATCAGTGTAGGTCAGTGTATTGTAATTGCTGTAAATTAGTTCTGTTTGCAGTAAAATAATGTCTTTTTATCATTGATAATACCACTACGTAACATCAGTTCCTAGAAAGCCCTGTGGGCGTTCTAGGAATTAATGTTAAGTACTGGTATTTTCAATGATAAAAAAACAAGACTGCTTTTTTTCATACCTCTCAAATAGTGAAGTTTTGAATCGTCATTACGGCGAAATACGGAAATAGATCAGTGTATTGTAATTGCTGTAAATTAGTTCTGTTTGCAGTAAAATGACGTCTTTTTATCACTGATAATACCACTACGTAACATCAGTTCCTAGAAAGCCCTGTGGGCGTTCTAGGAATTAATGTTAAGTACTGATATTTTCAATGATAAAAAACAAGACTGCTTTTTTTCATACATCTCAAATTGTGAAGTATATATGTCACTATTTTATTTCATCAAATGACTGATACCGGGTCCCTGTGATCAGACTTTTGCCCTAAACCATCGGATGTTAACCTTTAGTTTGTGGGGCCGACTTCTCCCAAATTGTCTGGGTCGACTTCCTAGGGGCAGAGTTCTCTTGTACTTCATGGGGGCGACTTCTCTCGTGGGCCGACTTCTCTCAAATTGTCTGGGCCGACTTCTCATAGGGGCCGACTTCTCCTGTAGTTTGTGGGGCCAACTTCTCTCATGGGCCGACTTCTCCGAAATTGTCTGGGCCGACTTCTCCTAGGGGCCGACTTCTCCTGTAGTTTGTGGGGCCGACTTCTCTCATGGGCCGACTTCTCCGAAATTGTCTGGGCCGACTTCTCCTAGGGGCCGACTTCTCCGGGGCCGAGTTCGCAATGGGCCGACTTCTCCTGCTCCCATTCTAAGATATCGGAAAAGAATTGGTACAACTATTGCACACTATATGCTATTTTCATTTGTTTGTTCTTGATTCACTTTTGATTTCACAATATTTTATTCTTTAAATCTCGATACACTGATCGAAACGTGTGATGACCAGACTAGGACAAGTCTCTGCGCTTGCGATCACAGTACCATAGTTGATGTCTCAAACCTCTTTAAACCACACGTTTCTTATCTACCATTTACCTAAAACCGCAAGCGCAAAGGCCAAGATCAGTAGCGATAAAAATCATGCATCATTGTTGTAGTAACAATACAAGTCACATGATGTCGTGAGAAACGAATGCATCAAAATCTGATAATTCTGCACCGAAGCGTCTCGGTTGAACATACGTTCCGAACCGCAAACCTCAAACCTGTTACCGTCAACTCGTCACAATAACGTATATGGTCCACTACCCATAGCCCAAAACCTACATCGTGAAACACGAGATGCTTATTCATTAAACCTGTAATCGTTAAAAGTGGTTTTGTTCAAGGCAACGTTTAATGATCACAGGTTTAGTAAATAAACCTCCCGTGTACACCACGACGGCACTGTATAAATAATCAATAAAACAGATAAACTCATTCCATCTTACTTCAAATCGTACATGTGTCTGTAATTTAAACAACACTTCAACCGAAACCACTGTCTGCTGCACGTGTGAAAAATCCAGCAAAATGAAGCGCCTTGCTAGTCATTCCGTTGATTTATTTATTTATTTATTTATTTATTTATTTATTTATTTATTAGAGTTTAACGACACTTTAACAGTCAGAGTCATGTCGTGTCGGAGACAGTTTTACGGGTGGAAGAAGCCGGAGTACCCGGAGAGAACCACCGAGCAAAGACGAGCAGCTGCCAGCTCCCCAACATCGCAACTCCGCACTGCAGCACAGGCAGGGTTAGATTGGTTGAAGACATGCGCACCATAGACGTTCAGTACGCCTTAGTCATCGTGCCCCCATGTTGACAGTCGGGGTGAAGTGCCTTGCCCAAGGACACAACGCGGGAGTCCGAATCGATCGCTCAGACGGTCACCCATCCAATGATTAATCGGGCTCGATGTTGCTTAACTTCAGTGATCTGACGGGAACCGGTTACCGCAAGGCCACTGTCCCCCCCTCCCCCCCCCCCCCCCCCCCCCATTCCGTTGATGAAGCAATTACGAAACGAGCGACATCATTTCAAATATTTTTCATGGTGACGTCAGGCGGTAACATTTGCTACTGGACTGTAAACATAACAGAAACAACGCCAGCTCTCATCCAATCTCATCCAATCAGAGGACGAGGATTTTTCTCTTGTTGGAACATTGTGGCTTATGGCTTCTAGAAATTATGAATGAAATGGCGTCTTGAAAATAATGAGAAACTTGCACACTACAAAAATATAATTCCCAAGTTTTTTCACAAACCATCCTATTTATCCCTTGGGTAAATTTATGAATTTTAGTGAATTTGAATCGAAATATTATTGCCCGACTGACGAAAAGCATACTTGGGCTGCGTTTTCAGCAATAATTCAACATGTATTTACCTTGAATTGATGCATGAAACCCGCTGATCCAAACATGATCTGAAAGTCCGTAATATAAGTTTTCGGTTTGGTACGTCCTTTCAAAGGACGTGGGCAAAAAACACAAGCACTGTTTCTGCCAATAGACCGGGTATAACCCGGAGGTCTATTGGCTGTAAATTTGCTTGTGCTTGTTATGCTCGGCAACAAATTGACAATTATTGCTTGGGTGGAATCTCAACTCTGTGGGTGATTTAGTGATAATACACTCCCCACGTACTGTAGACACTGCATGATTACGAGCAGAGCGAATGGATATTCAAGACTCCAATCTCGATGACAGTGTCCCGGTTGGAAAAGTAGTCGGGGTTTGCGATAAGAATATGTAGTTTGGTAGCTATTTCTGAAACAAGACCAATGAATTAGGCCTGGACAAAGGCTTTGGTGACGTCATAGTCTAATTTACAGGGCGAGTTTAACAAAGTGGGGACTATGAGGATCCTATTTATCTTATTAATCAAAACATAATTAAAAATGCCCATAGTTAGAGAAGCAAAGAAGAGAACACTTCATATAATACCCTGAATATTATACCACGGCCGCTGTGTGCATTCAACATTACCCAATAGAATACGACATTGAGAAATATGCTTGGTACATCACGCGTGGAATCCAGCCATTGTTTAACCCTTTAAACTCGTCAATTGCAACTGAGGTCTAGTTGAGGATATTATTCATCACTTTATCCAAAACCAAATAATAGATGCCTATAGTTAGTTAGAGAATCAAAGAGCACTTCATATTACTAAATACTATACCACGACTGCTGTGTGTATTTAACATTATCCGATAGAGTACAGACATTGCGAAATGTGGTAGGTACGCCAGACGTGGAATCCAGCCAACGTGTAAGAACATCACGTAAGAACCCATTTGATTGGGTGTAACGCATATAAGTGACGTTATGACGTGAGATGCCTCTACACAAAAAATGGTGTTAAGCAAGAATGTAAACAGACCACCTGAGGTGATACGTTTTTTTCAAAAATATGAGTCTCATTCACTTAACCCTTTACCTAACGTAACGGCCAAAACCGGCCAGCGCTATTCTCAAAAATCGCCAATTAATTTTCACTATTTTTTTCATTTTTTGTCTCAAAAACATAGGTTATGACCCCTCGTTGGAACGAGCTCGTCGAGCTCGTTCCAACGAGGGGTCATAACCTATGTTTTTGAGACAAAAAATGAAAAAAATTAGTTGTTCAAGAATTATTTTTGCATGTGACGTCTGCTTTTCATGTTAGGTAAAGGGTTAACTAAACTTTAATCGTAGTACAGATACAGAACACGTCTCGGGTAGAGTGCGGGGGACGGGAATCAAAAGACCCTTGTTCGAGTTTTTCCTATATTTCACGTGCGCCTTCGGCACACGTGAAATACAGAAAACCTCCAAATCAGGTCGTTAATTCCAGTCGACCCTAGTCCTCCCTCGCTGTGTTCTGTCTTATTACGCTTTTTAAAGCATTCACGGGGCAAACAGTTCAAAATTCTTTAAAGGCTGACATTAGCAGTTTTTTGTATGTCATTTACAAAATTGAGAATACAACTGCTACTCCTGAAAGAATATCACTGCGTTCATCTCGTTCTATATCTGTAATCTTATTGAATGATTGCGATTTGGTGGTCGTAAAGACGTCATAAAAAGATGATAAGAATTTGTGTCAACTTCAGCGATGCAATGAATGTTGACTTCAACAATGCTGTGCTTTAACACAATGTGTGGGGAAAGGCAGGAACCTTGACACAGTGATATGAAAAATTACACGACATTTACCTGTCAAATAGCTAGAATGTGCATCTTCTTTCTCAGAACTGATTGATGTCACAAAGTAAAATGTATGAGATGAGTATTGTCCATTCACCTTGATGTCTTTCGGTACATTGTCATTGAAAACGTGGACGGGTGTTCTCCCTGTTATTTCACACTCCTCTTCGTTTGTCAATCCATGTCTGTAGCTAGAATATAAACGAGTAACGTAAGTCCCATCATGACTGTCTTCTCGTGATTTAAATGCTGGTCTTATGATTACAATAATGAACTAAATAACTTAAATGGTTTCAGGGCCGAAATCTACTTCTGAATGGAAACAAGGTCTTTGTAGTTCATTATATTACTTTTTAAAGAGAACGCAGTGAGCTCTATAGGTAACACACATGCGCATGTAAGAGAAACACGCAATTGCCAATGAAACAGTATATCTGACAAACGGAAAATTGTGTCCTCCGGTTTGTCCATCGGGGCGGCCATTTTTTCGTTCGATATTGAATTCTGGGCTAGTTGCAAATAAAAATAGCAACAAAAACAAGAGATTGCATCAAGTGTTGGCAGCGTCAATCTTTCTGAATAAATGACGTTATTATTTCTTTTAACTTGAACACAGACTTCCTAGAATTCAGTATTAAACTGATTTTTGTTACTTGAAAATTTTAAAATCCTACTTTTGACCACGAATCTTTTCTCGTTACTATAGGTTTACTGCCAGTATCAAAGGTTGACAAAACTACCGGCGATAGCAAGAATCATTTTCTTTCAATTTTACGATACAATAGAGTCCTTTGCGACTGCGTTCTCTTCTAGGTCTAACCTAATTCATATTAATTATCAATGTTAATGGCACAGTACGGCAGCCGTGGAGAGGTCACGTACCACGGGAGGGCAATATTTCAACGGACGCAATTATTGCGTCCGTAGAAATATTGCCCTCCCGTGGACAGCAAGTATAACCCGGTACTTCATTAATTAAAATTTTGCGCCTACGATTTTTATTGTACCAATGACACGATTTTGAAGGGCGTTACGGTTTATTAACGGCCCGACAGGAATGATTAACAGCCAGAATGACCATTAACAGTCCGAGACGAAGTCGAGGGCTGTTAACGGCCCGAGGGCTGTTAATCATTCCTGGAGGGCCATTAATAAACAGGGATGCCCAACAAAATCTTGTAATTACTATTATTACCACTCTAAAATGGTTAAATCCAAAGATTCTTCATCAAGTTCACTTGATTGTGACATCCATGACATTTAACCAAAACACATGTGTCGTCTGTTTCTTGATAAACAAAACGTCACGTTGTCAGTCACATAGTTTAATTTAAATATTTTTGTTTGCACCAAAATATGACACGAAACATTGGCCTTCTCCCGGAATCTACTAACAAAAACCTACCGTAATGAATTAATTACACTCACCTTGACAATTCGAATGCTTCATCACCGAAGTAATGGGGAAATCACACAAATTTCATGTGTTTTTTAACATTTATTGCAGCTAAGAGCGTTTTATCATCTCGGAACCAGTGGCGCGTTTGGTATGACGGATTACATGAACTCTAACCGGAGCCGGGCTGTTAACGAAACACTCAGCCGGAAGGGGCTGTTAACCACGTTAACACACAACTTCCGGTTTGAGTCTGTGCATTATGCACTTTTACCGTGAAGGTAAAATTGTGTTAATATGCTAGAGAACGCACGCTAAGGTGGTAATAATACCCTGTAAACGCATGCGTGGACACCACTGCGACGTACATCACAGCGACTGTACTGTAATAGTAGGGACTAAATAGGGGTAGTATTAGTTATTGTTCTTTAAGGTCTCTTTCAGAATAGAGGCTATGTCATAACTTAAAGTTTAAAATCAAGTATGGGCAATCGTTTGAAGCCATGATGTCCGCTTTAAAAGTGATGATTACGGGTTCCAGCTTTACCATTAACACAAACCTGTTTACCACCGGAAACAAGCACCACCCCCGTTAAAGGGTTCTTGTGGGGAACTTTTGAGAATGCAATAGTGCTATGTGATACACTGCTGGAAAGAGCGTTGAGTAGACCTTCAACCAATGAGTGCCACAGCCATAATTCTAAATCTTTCAGTGGCCTTGACGCTAAACCAGCTTTAAATAACACCGGGAGGTAAGTTACTAGCCGCTATACAAAGTTTTATCTCATTGAATTTAAATATTGATTCCAGAAGCCAAAAAAATAGATTCTGTCAAATCTGTCACGATATAACGCACGTCACTTTAATCTGTGATAACCAAAATACGGAAAATGATGAGCTTCGGCAGAACTTTTTTTTAAAAAAATGCTCAGCTGAAGGGTAAAAAACCTAGTTACATACATAAACTCTATAGCGTGTTGTGGGTGAAAATAGCGCAAAAGGGCACATATCGGCGCTCGTCAGAAGCATGGAATATCCGCTGTCCGGTTCCATAAAATCGATATCAAAATTCAGTTTAGTTTAGCCACTCCATCACCCCATCCAATCCGTTTCTCACCCTACGTAGCAGCTAACCAATACAGGCGGACGGCTATAGCGATACAATGAGCCCACAAATGGAAAGAACCATGTTGAAAATGTAATGTCTGTACAATATACATTTGAGATGCAGACAAGGGGACCTGTTAAGTTAAACCGTGAGGACAGACATTTTTCATACATAGAATATCGCCACGCAGTGTGCGACAAGAATATGTAATTCGTAAAATTACAAAATTTACGATTTCAACTAAGATGAAATCAGTTTATCTGATCAAGGCAACTTTTGAAGATCACAAGTTCAGTATATAAGCCTCTCGAGTTTCACGATGTAGGTTTTGGCTGTGGGTAGGGTCGTATTGGAACATATACGTTATTGTGGTAAATTGATGGTAACATGATCTGAGGTTTGTGGCTCGGAGCGTGTGTTCAATCTCGATACATTGAGTCTCGTTCGAACAGAAGTCCCGATCCGCAAACCTCAGTCGGTAGGATGTATGGTTAGACATAAGACTACTACGTTGAGATGGGGTCTAATAGTGACTTCCAACACATCAATCTATGGGCGCAGAAAGCAGAGGGGGCAGGATGGGCAGCTGGCCCCATGTCTTGATGCTAGCAGCAAGAGGGGCAGCGCTAGTGCAAAAGACTACTTTCCGAGAACTTTAACGGGGAAACTCGAGTGCATTCGTTCCTAATGTATGCTACGTGTGCCAATGCCAAAGGGGGTGTATTCGGTATAATGACGGACGGTAGTCTAAAATCATAACACAAAGATATACAGGGTGGTTCATAAAGCTTTAGAATTCGTTCTTGAGTGGGACAAGGTGCAAGACAGTGCTTTAGTGTTGCAGCTGGCACCTGGTATATTTGAATGTCAGTACTATTGAGCGTTACATTACAATTTATGAGACGTTGTAAAATATGGATCTTAACTCATAACCAGAGTTGAGTGCCCTTTTGACCCCTTGCCCTCCTTGTCCTCGGATATTTACAGCGCTCTTGCATATATCACAGAGGAGATGATATGAACTACTTAGTGATCCGACCAGCGTGACGTCGTATTGGGTTGTGGACGTCGAGAGTGATCTACGTCTCCGAGATGGCAGGTGCGCGATATGTATTAGCCAACCGTTTGTCGTGGGAGAATGTTGAAAAAGAGTTCTGAGCTTCTTGTAAGCATTTAATTTATTATATTTATTTATTTATTGGTGTTTAAGGTCACATACTTATGCACAATGGCTAATCGTGACCGTGACAGCTTTACGGGTGGAGAAAGCCAGAGTACCCGGAGAGAACCACCGAGCAACGACGAGCAGCTATCAGCTCCCCAACATCGTAACCCCGCACTGCAGCACAAGCAGGGTTAGTTGGTTGAAGACATGTGCTCATCGACGTGCAGTACGCCTTAGTATACGGCGCCATCGTGCCCACATGTGGACAATCGGGGTTAAGTGCCTTGCACAAGGACACAATGCGGGAGTCCGAATCGATCGCTCAGACGGTCACCCATCCGAGGACTAACCGGGCTCGACGTTGCTTAAAAGCATTTCATAAAGTACCGAAAGAAATATACAACCAAACCTTCAACATTACACTATATGCATGGAGTTTGTGTTCAACATAAGAGGAGGAACCAGATGGAGGGAGGAAATTTACGCATCACGTCGGGCATGGCAAAGCGTTTTATTGTTTGTTTGTTTGTTTACTGGGGACTGACGGCATGTTTAACAGCCAGAGTCACATCCTGATGGATGTACACCAGTTCCTTTGGTTCCAAAACATTGCCGTCTGTTACATGGAATACAATAGTCGTTAAGTAGTAGGCCAGATATCGTTGCGACCATGGTGGTGCTCGACTAACGCATTGTTAAATTAAGTATGAAGTTCCCGATGGTTTTAACAAATCAAAGAAACTAGATGCTCAAAGATATGGGGAAATATTCAGAATTTGCAAATGATTCTATGTTCTAATAAGAATAAATTCTTCGCCCTCTGATTGGATGAGAGATGGCGTAGTTTCTTTTACGTTTACGGCTCCAGTAGCAAATGTTACCTTCTGACGTCACAACGAGAAATATTTCGTAAGTGTTTCATGAACGGAGTGACAAGCAAGCCGCTTCATTTTTCTAGATTTTTCACACGTGTAACAGACAGTTTTCCGAATGGAGTGTTGTTTAAATTACAAACAAACTGACGATTTGAACTAAGATGGAAAGAGTTTATCTGATTCATTGATTATTTATTCACTGCTGCCGTGGGGTACTCGAGAGGTTTATTTACTACACTTGTGACTGTTAAAAGTTGCCTTGAACAAGGCAACTTTTAACGATCACAAGTTTAGTAAACAAGAGGCCCCAGGGGGCCTGAGGGCGCTCACCTGACATGGTAGCCTAAATATCAACCCAGAGAATTGATTTCCACAAGTTGCATCTGCTCCTCCTAAGAAAAGCTGAAACCAAATATCCAAATATTCTGACCAGTGGATCTAAAAAAGATTTTTAAAGAATATTCCTCATACTGAACTAGGTCATAATTCGGGCTCCCACAGGGAGCCCATATATGAACCCAGGGACTTGGCTTTAACAAACCTGAATCTCACACCCCTAAGGATTCTGCACACCAAATATCAAAACATTCCGACTGCTGGATCTGAAGAAGAAGATTTTTAAAGAAAATTCCTCATTTTGAACCAAGTTACAATTCGAGCTCCCACAATCAGCCCAAATATGGACCTAGGGACATGGCTTGAACAAACTTGAATCTTACCCCCTAAGGATGCTGCATAAAAAATATCAAAAGCATTCATCTGCTGGATCTGAAGATTTTTAAAGAAAATTCCTCATTTTGAACTAAGTTGTCATTCAGGCTCCCAGAGTGAGCCCAAATATGAACCAAGGGACTTGGCTTGAACAAACTTGAATCTCAGCCCCCAAGGTTGCTCCATGCCAAATATCAAAACATTCCAACTGCTGAATCTGAAGAAGAAGATTTTTAAAGAAAAATTCCTCATATTGACTAAGTTATAATTTGGGCTCCCACAGGAAGCCCACATATGGACCCATGGACTTGGCTTTAACACACTTGAATCCCCCCCCCCCCCCCAAGGATGCTACTCACCACATATCAAACCATTCGGACTGCTGGATCTGAAGAAGAAGATTTTTTAAGAAAATTCCTCATTTCGAACAAAGTTACAATTCAAGCTCCCACAGTGAGCCCAAATATGGACCTAGGGACATGGCTTGAACAAACTTGAATCTCACCCCCCCCTAAGGATGCTGCATGCCAAATATCACAAGATTCTGCCTGCTGGATCTTGAGAAGAAGATTTTCAAAGAAATTTGCCTGAAATGCACTAAGTTCGAATTTGGGCTTCTATCGTGAGCCCAAATATGAATCCAGGTGGCCGATTTGAACAAACTGGAATCAGATCCACCCCACAATGTTGCATACCAAATATCAAAAGATTCTGCCTGCAGGATCTGGAGAAGAAGATTTTTGAAGAAATTTGCCTGAAATGCACTAAGTTCAAATTCGAGCTTCTATAGTGAGCCCAAATATGAATCTAGGGAGCCGATTTGAACAAAATAGAATCAGATCCACCCCACAATGTTGCATACCAAATATCAAAAGATTCTGCCTGCTGGATCTGGAGAAGAAGATTTTTTAAGAAATTTGCCTGAAAAGCACTAAGTTCAAATTTGGGCTCCTATACTGAGCCCAAATATAAACCCAGGGAGCCGATTTGAACAAACTTGAATCAGATCCACCCCACAATGTTGCATACCCAATATCAAAAGATTCTGCCTGCTGGATCTTGAGAAGAAGATTTTCAAAGAAATTTGCCTGAAATGCACTAAGTTCAAATTTGGGCTCCTATACTGAGCCCAAATATAAACCCAAGGGGCCGATTTGAAGAAACTTGAATCAGATCCACCCCACAATGTTGCATACCAAATATCAAAAGATTCTGCCTGCTGGATCTGGAGAAGAAGATTTTCAAAGAAATTTGCCTGAAATGCAGTAAGTTCAAATTTGGGCTCCAATATTGAGCCCAAATATAAACCCAGGGGGCCGATTTGAACAAACTTGAATCAGATCCACCCCACAATGTTGCATACCAAATATCAAAAGATTCTGCCTGCTGGATCTGGAGAAGAAGATTTTTTAAGAAATTTGCCTGAAATGCACTAAGTTCGAAATCGGGCTCCTATACTGAGCCCAAATATGAACCCAGGGGGCCGATTTGAACAAACTTGAATCAGATCCACCCTCCAATGTTGCATACCAAATATCAAAAGATTCTGCCTGCTGGATCTGGAGAAGAAGATTTTTTAATGTTTTTCCCATTGCCTACAGTGTTAAAAAGTGCTGACTCAGCACTTTTTCAAAGTCCCGAAACTGTACCCTATGATAAAACCGATGGCAATTTTTTTTACCAATTCTTTCTGTTGGTCTTAAGGAAGCTTCACACCAAATAAAAATTATCGGTGCCGTGCAGTTTTGGAGATATGGGCGTTTTAATTTTTTTCTATTTTTAGCTCCTGCGGTTCCCATGGGGCTACGGGGGAAAAAAGATCAGCATAAATTAGGTACTTATGACCCAATAAGCCCTCACATAAAATTTGGTTCAAATCAGCCTCTCGGTTTGGAAAATAGAAATTTCGGGCGGGGCCAAAAATTTTGCCCCTCCCATAACGACGCCAAGTATAGCCCCACAAACTTCTCTTGAACAAATCTGAGTCTACACCTCAAAAGGAAGCTGCACACCAAATATCAAGTCTCTGCTACTGCTGGTTCATGAGAAGAAGATTTTTTAAGATTTCAGCTCACTTTTTGGGTGTGGCCCTACCCACGGGCGGGGCAACTTGATTTGAACAAAATCAAATTGCGATGTCATAACAAACTATTATCTCAAATATCAATTAAATTGGTTCAGCGGTTTGGGAGGAGAAGACGCAAACACCATGTTCACGGACTACGGACGACGGACGACGGACGCCAGATGACGGACGACGGACGGTGAGTGATCACTATAGCTCTCCTGACTGAAAGTCAGGTGAGCTAATAAGCCGCTCGTGTTTCACGTTGTTGGTTTTGGCTTTGGGTAGGGTCGTATTGGAACATATACATTATTGTGGTAAGTTGACGGTAACATGGTCTGAGGTTTGCGGTTCGGAGTGTATGTTCAACCTCGACGCTTCGTTAGAACCACGATTATCTCAACTGCATTACGTGCATGGAGAGCCTGGGCGCGAGGACAGAAATATGGACAACATTTGAAAAAGTCTCAACTGAGATTGGAGAGTGTTCTTCACAAATGAATGATGCCTGCCGTGGCGGCCATTATGGACGGCCATTATCGGTTGCCAACTGTTACCGAAATTGTACCTTCTCGTCGACTAATCATACTAAGTCTCCCTGTAAAAAACTTATTCATAAATGCGACCTGTAGCCTTTGCTGAAAGAATTCAACGTCATTGCTGTTAGCGGGTGGTCGACCTTGCCTACAATATAATGTTCTGACCTAGGTATAAATTTGAGAAAGCATATGGAATTTTGTGACGTTCAAGGAACAACTCTGAGCTGTACCACGTTCTGAACGAATTGTGGACAGTTTTCTTAAAAAATCCAAGATTGTTACAGCGCCGGCCATTATGGGAGGCCAACCGTAACAAGAATAGGATATTCTCATCTACTCATTATACGAAGTGACCCTGCAAAAATGCAGGAAAAAAATGAGGCACAAATGCGGAATGTAGGCCGAGTTGGGAAATTCAAGATAGCTGTTGGGGTGGCCATAATGGGACGTTCTAGATATGATTCTAAACATGCACGCAGATTTGAGTAATGATAGAAAAACAACTGCTGGCTGTAGCCCGTGCAGAACGAATTGTAAACAATGTTCTGAAGAAATCCAAGTCAACTGCCGTGTGTGCCATTGTGGACAGCCAACAGTTACAAATAAATGATTATCACATCTACTCATTAGAGTAAGTCACACTACCATTTTTTATTTAAAAATTGATGCATACATGCTGTAGGCTGTGCTGATGAAAGTCAAGCTGGCTGCAGTAGCGGCCGTTGTGGGCAGCTTACTGTGACCATAATGAGATGAACTCTTCTAGGCATGAAAATGAACTAGGATATGAAGTTTGGCAATGATCTGAAAAGAACTGAGGCTGTAGACCATGCTGAACAAATCGTGGAAAAACTAACGGATTAAAAGACTTAGAGACCTACAGACTCGCTAGCTCACAGGTATCCGTATGCACCATGACAATCACTAATCTTTACCTCGTAAAGTTAAGATACCAAGAGTCTCAACTTTTCCAAAACCATATCACGCCTGTCTCAAACAAGCCTTTTGTGAAGTCAAAGACCTTCGCACGTTTTCAACGCGACAATTTTACAAATGTAAATTAAATTCCGATTGCCTTGACGCAGAACATTCCAGACAAACTTCGATACTTCTTTTCTCTTTACATTTCGGGTGCTGGAGTCTCTCTTTCTAGTAATTATTCTGTGGCTTATTTGCTGGATAAGATTCGAGCCATTCGAGCAATACTTGCCTCTGCTCGGTTGCCACTTGGCCTTTGGAATCATACAGGACTTCGTTATACATAAGGGAGATAAATCTGTGTGGATATCGACATATTACGGGAAATGAAGCAATCTGACTGGTAATTATAAGACTTTTTTATATATTTTTTATTAAGATATAGTATTACATTAGAAATGTACAGTGATAATGGATACAGTTGTGTATTCATATGGGTGATTTACAAAAAAAATAAGCAACAGGAATATGCACAATTGTGTAAATGAAAAAAAGAAAAAAAACTCATATTCAATGAAACAGTAGTCACTTCAGAAGTGTTTGTCGTAGGCGGTAGTTTTGTCTCAATCTCATGGAAGTAAGGTTTGAAACTGTCTCGTCGGAAGTCTGGAAGGAGAGTTACGTGAAAAATACTCTGTTTTAATTAACTTTACATCGGCGTTTTGGCTAAAATTGCTCAAAAACTAATGCAAGGTCAACCAACAGTAGCCAATGAGTTCCACCTCTCTTGAATGGTAGTTTTCTTTTTGGCGGAATATACATATGAAGACATTAATTCGATCTATTTATAATATTTCAGCCGTTCAATATAACTTGAGTAATTAGGGGTACACCCCGCTGTTCTGCATGAGAGAATAAACTGTTTAAATAAAAGAATACTGGGATCAATGATCGGAGGCATGGTTTGATTGTTTAAATGTAAAATAATATATTCGGGGGTCATGGGAAAAGTCAAGTTACAACATTCCTCTAATTTTGAAAGCCAGTTCTGTAGAACTGTTTTAGAGAATGGGCAGTCAAAAAATAAATGTTTTACAGTTTCTCTTGTGTTACAGCAGAAAGTACAATGTTCTGTCTCTACAAGTTTCATTTTAAAAAGCATGGAATTTGTACATATAATTCTTTGTAAAATTTTGAACTGCGTGGCTTGCAGCTTTGGATCATCTGTGGTCACAAACGGAGTTTTGTAGATCGCTTCCCAACCTGAAGTTTGCAGCGAAATGTTCAGCACGCTGTTCCATTTAGTTTGGGCTTTTTGGGGATTTTCACTGACTAGCTCAAGGAAAAGTGGGTAGAACGTTCGATTTACTTTTTGTGTGATATTCAATTTCTCGACACGTAATTATAAGACTTGGTTGAGGGCAGAGGTCAGAAAAAGACACGGTTAAGACTAGACAGACTGCTAGGATAGTCAAAATAGGAGTCAGTAGTAGGCAAAACAGGAGAGGCAATAGAAAAATATACCAAAGTTTAGATCGGGATAGGGAGAAAATAAACGAAAATTCTGCAGTTACCCCAATACAAAGAAACGCGCCTTATAGCACAACTTGCCACTATTATAAGCCCTAGATAGTGGCTTCCTTTCGGTAATTTTCGGTGATTTGGAGGGATTGTCGGGTCAAATTGGTGATTCTCTGAAGAATCTGAACTCGCAAACTATTCCTATTCATTCGAACGCATCCTCAGAAAACACTCCCACCCAGTTGCAGGCGATTGGGTTACATAGCAATCATGTGCTACCATAGTAACCAAGAAGGCGGCCTCCAGTGTACTAAATGGACGACGGAAACACGTGTCAACCTAACAACACGCACTGTACATGCACTGTACATGCGTACAAAGACCACGTATCAACATGTGGATGACGTCACAAGATGGCCAATCTACTATGACAACCTAACATGAAGTAGCTGGGTCTCTTGACATGACGTCACTTCCGGGGTCCGGGCGGTGGTCAGGCCAATATGGCCCGTTTACCACATCTCCTACTACTTACATCATCATTGAAGGCATAGTTGGAATATTGATTAATCAAGATTATAATTTGAAAACTCAAACTTTTGGGAAATTTATTTGTATATTCATAGTGATGAAACCCATGAGCTTCCCAATTTCTAAATAATCAGCACGTACCGCACTCTAAATTGAGCACGCTCAGACCGCAACGTCCTCAATCAGATATCACAGTCCATTCACCCTCCTTCTTTGTCTGTCCGACACTGTGTGTGACGAAAGTCCCAGTATCAAAATTAGTCTCGTCTGAGAGGACATGTCTACTGGCAAGAGTGAATATATATCCAAGACTCAAATCCACGCGAAAATGTCCCGACAGAAAAATGTATGAGAGTGTCATAGCCTTCCTATACCCCTTCACTCATCTTTGTTACGCCATTGTTTGCAGATATTACAGGAATGCCTACACAGTAATCTCAAACTTTTAAACTCAACGTGTAATCGAGGAAAATATCTATGGAAAGAAGTATGTGTGTTTATTGGCGATTTTGCATAGTAAACACAAAACTCCCTGTAGAAATCAGGTCAGAAACGGAGGATCTCACAATTGTCCAGCTCTATGGGGGCAAGAGTTAAAAAATTCCCGACATTGTTCCCCGAACGTTGACAGTCAGTACGAACCTGAAACCTAACTCAATAAACTTCAAGCCTTTACTTAACTAGTTGAGTGCTAGAAGCCACTATCAGGGCTTTCAAAATGAATGTGTCCAGGACACTGCAGCTTAACTTCACTGTGTGTAGTGTTTGATGTAAAGGATATTGTTCAATGTTTATGAAAGGATTATGAAATAAGACAAGAATTGTGACATTTGAGAATATGTTAATTTGTGTTCCCTATATGCTATGTTTTCAATACGAATAATTTGAGGCGAAGACTGTACTAAAGAGCTGCGGCCTTGGTTAACGTGACTCTCACAGTTATGTCAACTAAAGTTACCAAGTTACAGTACATTCATTCCAAAACGAGTCATCCTACCAAGTTACAATGAAATCCCTTCATAAATATAACTCGTAGACTTTGCTAAAGGAATCTAGGTCACGTGACGGTTCTGCGGTCACTGTTGACCTGTCACGACCAAAATAGGAGAGTCTCATCTAGATACCATACCAAGTTAACCTACCGAGTGACAATGAAATCCCTTCATAAAAACAAACTGTAGACAGTGCTAAAGGAATCTAGGTCGCGTGACCAGGTGGTGGTAACGGCTGGCCGATCATGATCAAAATACGACAGTCTCATCTAGACAGCATATGGAGTTATCCTTCCAAGTTACAATGGCATCGCTTTATAAATATGAACTGAACACTGTGATAAACAAATCTAGGTCACGTACCTGGGTGGTCATCACAGTTGACCGATCACGGCCAAAATAGGGCGTTCTCAGATCTAGACATTATACTGAATCAGCCCACAAATTTGCAATGAAATCCCTTCATAAGTCTGTAGACTGTGCTATAGTAATCTAGGTAACGTGTCATGACCACATATGTCAGAAATATTGGGGGTTGGTGGAATACCATAGTTTTCTTTTCTGAATTATTGCTGGAAATGATGTTATTTATTTATATTTATTTATCGTTGTTTAAGGTCATATACTTATGCACAATGGCGAATCATGAGCGAGACAGTTTTACGGGTGGAGGAAGCTGGAGTACCCAGAGGGAACCACCAAGCAGCTGCCAGCTCCCCAACATCGTAACTCCACACTGCAGCACACGCAGGGTTAGATTGGTTGAAGAGATGCGTACCATCAACGTGCAGTACGCCTTAGTATACGGCGTCATCGTGCCTCCATGTGGACAATCGGGGTTAAGTGCCTTGCCCAAGGACACAACGCGGGAGTCCGAATTGATCGCTGAGACGGTCATCCATCCAATGATTAACCGGGCTCGACGTTGCTTAACTTCGGTGATCTGACGAGAACCGGTTACCACAACGCCACCGCGCCCGCAGAAAATGATGGAAAGCCACTCAAAATCACTAGATTTATCTTTTCGTTATACGTTTTTCGGACACATTGATAATTTCCAGTGATGATTTGACTCGTAGTCACCTTGAAGTGATGCTTTGAAAGCCGCTATTTTGATTGATACCGTGAAAGTGAAAATTTCTATATCTTCACAGTGGGGGATATGATATCTATCTTACCGCAGTTTTTTCGATAATCTATCGTTTAGCTGGTAATAAAAATTCTTACTAACCTTGTATTGGGTATATCGCTAGATCCATTTTTGAAACTTATATCTGTACTTGCATTACCCGTGTTGAGTGCAAGTTCTATTTGGACGCTATTTGCCGTTGTAGTCGTTACGTTGATTTCAATCACAATAAGTCTCGTTACAACTCTGTGTGCGTAAATTTGTTTTGAAAGGGTATACCCTTCTCCTGTGTAGTTTTCGGCGTATACACCTGTTAGAAATAACAAAACAAGACGTAATAGGTTAGATTTCCATTACAAATATTCGGTAGCATAGTAAAATGCTATATATACAAAACAGCCGCCGTGGTCTGGTCGTAATTGACGCGTGGGCAGTGATAAAAATCATCATCAGCAAAATATTAACCGATGAAGCACCGGGTACAAACCGTTCCATCATTAATTAAATTGTTGATGATTATTCCTATAATTTGCGTTTTCGGTATCATTGCATCCGTGGACATATTGCCCTCCCGTGGAAAATGACCAGTCCACTGCGGCTGTACTGTAATATATGCGTTATTTGATTAGTACAGGGCTCCAAATTCTGAACAAATCACATTCAGGATTTCGCACTATTTATGGCCCCTCATTCTGAACAAGTTTTAATCCTCACAGTGCTTTTGTTATAAAATGGCAGTACAAAACACGACCAGTGTGTATGGGAGATTACACCCGTCTGGGAACTCATACACCCTCCGGCTTCGCCTCAGGGTGTATGAGATCCCAAACCAGTGTAAAAAAACCCTGGAAAAAACCAGGATAACTAATATTATCCAAATCAGAAAATGGTCATATATTAAGTAAGTTTTAAAATACCCAATAGACGGTTTGTCTGTAGCTCCGACTCATCACCCACCCCCTGCACGGACATCTTGTGTTCAAAATATAGCCCAGTCTCCTCGAAGTGACTTCAAACAATAATAAACAAACTTCCTTGCACACGTATTATTTATTCAGTCATACATGTAGTTCGTCGTATTATTTAAAATATCACATTGCTCTGTGCGCCTTCACCGCTAAACCTTCGGTTCAATCATTGAATCACTGTTCGGGGAGTGAGTTGGAAAGTTAGGGACATTAAACGCCTCAGGGACTGGTATGGAACCGCTAGTGCATCTCAAAAATGGTACCAGGAAATTTCACCATATTAAACCCACACACCTACATCCTCACACACACACACACACACACACACACGCACACACACAACGCTCTGCTTTTCCAGCTGAAACCCAAAGGACAGTTCCCACAGTCTAAAAAAAGATTTTGCAGTGGAGAGTGCGTTGCAATAAAATCACAATGGGGTAGAATTTTATTTTAATTTTTTATCCATTTATTTATGTTTCTGTTTGAGAATGAATTTAAGTTTATTTATTTATTTATTTATTGGGGTGAGAAAAAATTCTGCAATTTTAATTAGGCCTCCCCATCACAAGACCTCGTTTGTGTCATGCACAAGAATAAGTTAACACGTATAATTGAAGTAGAAGTTAAAATATAATGAAAATTACAGGACGAAATCCCCACCGTCCCTGACCATCCAAGCACTTACACCATATGCAATGACTATATGTAATTTTTTAAAAATTACCCCCGTCGTGCACCTCACATTAATCGCGTTTTTTGGACACAATGGCATATCGATTGACAAAACTTCGTTTATTTGCTTGAAACGTGGTCTAAAAGTACATTAACCCTTTACCCAACGCAGACGATATTAAAATTTATTAATTTAAATATCATTTTTAAATTATTTTTTTCGAACAATTTCAACAAAAGCATATCATGTGACCCCTCATTGGAACGAGCTCCACGAGCTCGTTCCAAAGAGGGGTCACAGGATATGGTTTTGTTGAAATTTTTCGAAAAATAATATTTTTTCAGCTGCTGAATCTGCATATTACGCGGGCGGATGCGGGCGATTCGTTGAGTAAAGGGTTAATCACTTAATTTGTATATTTTCTATATCGCTTGTGGGTCATAGTTCACAGATTTGATAGTTGATATACATTTAGATGCGCATTGAGTTGTTAAATCAGAATATTTTTACCCCTACCGGAAAATCTACCGTCTGCCGAAAAATTTACGGAAAAATAGTATCACATCCGCCCCTAGAGCTTGCAATCGAATTTACTTTATTGTATTGAGCAAGATAATTTTAATTTTACCGTTCTCCAAATCCAATATGTATTCTGTGGCTTTTAAACTGGGTATGCCAGCTACAATTTCAATGTTACATGTTGAGGGTATTCTAGCTCTGTGGCTGGTAACGTTGGCACCATTGTATAATCCATTCATGAAGATGGTGTCTGTATTGACAACTGTTGCTATATGGCCATTCCCAACACTTGGCCAATGTGACCTCTCATCTGGTAGTCTAAAATGAAAGGATATATCGAAAAAATGACTGGAGTCTGAAAGCTGCACGCAAAAAATAGTGCTCGGCCAAATCTTAACCTTGAAACACAGCCGTTCACGTAAAAGTGTATGTGTTTCATGAACGATCAGTTAGCACATTCGGGTTGTATTTTGCGAAAATGATTTCAAGTTTAAATTACACATTATGTGATAAAGAAAATCTCAAATTCGTCTCGATTTGACTGTTATATTATATTGTAATTCATCAGTTAAATTTCTTTCTGAACTCGTAATTTGATTGGTTGAGAGCCCGTCGTCTCCTTGATCTAATCTCAGGTAAATTCACTCTTGCCATGCTCTAATTGCCGGAAGAGGGTCAATTAGAACATGTTTGTATTCACGCTAAGAGCGAACAGCCGCTCCTATCACAGATCGAACACACTCCGGAGTTGTTTTCTTCAAATTCCATCATGGCAAATAGACCGAGATCAAAAATAACATGTTTGTGATTGTTTTTCTTCAAATAAAACGGGTTTGGTGATTTTTTCATTTCTTACGATGACAGGAATTACAAATGAGAAAAATGTATCTTGTAAGTATGAGGTATCCAGTTATGCTTGTCTAATATTGATTATTATTCTATTATTAAATCATTGTGCTGAAATCGATTTTTGCCTCGATAAAACTCGGCTTAGCCGTTTACCCAACGAATCGGCTGCATCCGCCCGAGTAATATTCAAATTCAGTAGTTGAAAAAATATTATTTTTCAAAAAATTTCAACAAAACCATATCATGTGACCCTCGTTGGAACGAGCTCGTCGAGCTCGTTCCAACGAGGGGTCACATGATATGGTTTTGTTGAGATTTTTTGAAAAATTTGAAAAAAAATGTTATTTAAAAAAATAAATTTTGATATCGTCTGCGTTGGGTAAAGGGTTAGATCGATTTTAGTGAACTCAGTACAGACTTTTCATATGAAGTCGCAACTTATTAGAGATCAGTTATATGTAATGCAGAAAATTAATCCAAAGCGTCCAATTAAATACAGTATTTGATTTGGCAATATTTTATTTCCAAGAAATATGTAAAATTCAAAAACAGAGATTACACAATATTAATATAATTTGTGAATTTGGATACAGTAGTAAGCTGATGCTAATGAAAGCTGTCTCCACATCTGGAATTAAACGTTGGAGTAAAAGGTACAGGGGTTGCCGTTGCTCAGCTGGTCTAGTACATGCAGCCGCTACCGTGGCTCCTACGGGATGACTGGATGAACTCCATTTTTAATGGCTTCGTTCTGTATAAGTCAGATTTAACTTAGCTCATATTCTAAAATAAACTGTGAGTGCAGTGTCTTGTCACGATCCAGGGTGGAGTGCCAGAATGCATTGCCCGACTAATCACAACAGGACAGTTGTTTTCCAAGCAGAGTTGTGGTAGCCTGAGGCTTGCTGTACTTAATAGACGGCACTTCGGTAAGTATACTCACACCACATGTCATCTCTGAAATGCGTGAGCCAGACAGGCGAAAAGAGGAATCAGCTTGGTATCCGTTCATAGATTTATGTCTATGGACGTTTGGCAGTGAAAAATTGGAACTATATGTCAATTGTATGCCCTTATTACCGTCTGTCATCTAAAGTAGATATATTTATTCACATGAGTGCAGCTTAGGTTATCCTGATTAGGGAACAATTTATGACATATCGTGAGTTTGACACGGACTAACTGTACCGAACTTCTTGAAGATGCTATATTTCTTTATGTTTGCAAACACGCTTTAATGAAATCCCTGACCATGCATAACGATTTCAGATATGCGTTTCGACTGATATCTTGCGAAGAGAAGAATGGTATCGGTATTTGTCAAAGTACATCCACCACAGTTTTTCATCACATGATTCCTGATGTAAATAGTAATGGCGATTTTTTAACACAAAAGACAACAGTCACACTGTTCACCTCCCGATACACAATAAACAAAATGTGATTCAATTCAATAGACACTGTCGTAATGTGATTAAGTAATTGCTCTATCGATGACACAGGTAGGAGAGGAATGCGATTAAATATCTCTGATTTTCGTGGCCAAAGTTCTCATTGATTCTGAATAATTTGAATGGACGGAATCTGAAAGTAGTGGGATGGCACCTACGTTCAGATCGCTGAACTAGAGTACGCCATGATGCAGTTTTCGGTGTAGGTTTCGGTCCACGAACAACTAGGGTTGTCAACCAAATCTACGAGTTACCTCAATATATCTATGAAGGGAGAGGAGGATACAGTACAGTCGCCATGGATTGGTCGTAATCCACACGTGGGCAGCGATGTCCACGCATGCGTTTATCAGGTAATACAAATCATGATCAGCAAAATTTTAATTAATGAAACACCGGGTTGAACTCGATGCTTCGTTCATTAAATTTTGATAATTGTTTGGAGTCTAATATTATTGCGTCCGTGGAAATATTGCCCACCACAGTCACCGACGGCCGTACTGTAGAGCCTTCCACTACTGATGGTTTGTACCTTTGCTACTGATATTTGTCCTGTGCTAGAGCCTTCCACCATTATTACTGACTTGTAGCACCACTACAATCTTGCTTGTAATCTCTGACCTCGTCTCGACCTCTGCTCTCGGACAAGTCTTCAGTAATCTCAATCAGCAAAGTTGGTTTGTACATTATACTTGGCATCACAGTCAAGAAGAGTTTCCGCGTCAATGTCGTAAGGCCGTTGTTCGAGCGTGTCCCTTCTGATGTCTAAATAAAGAGGACAGTTAATGCAGGACGATTAATTTTTCGTGAAGAAATTACTGGATAGGTGATCACTGAGGTTGCTACTACCAATGTGTAATCTACATTGACATTTTTGAGTCAGACATACTTTATAAGCATGTAACCATTTTGGGACTGGAAGTTAGCTTTATTCAGGTTTAGTACGGCCGCCGTGGATTGGTGACATTCCCCGGGCGGGCAATATTTCTACGGGCGTAATAATATTAGATTCCAAACACTAATTATAGGAATAATCATCAAGCATTTAATTAATTGAGCACCGGGTATACCCGGTGCTGCATTAATTAAAGTTTTGCTGATGATGATTTTTATTACCTGTCAAGCACATGCGTGTTCATCACTGCCCACATGTGGATTATGACCAATCAGTCAGTGCGGCAGTGTAGGATAGTTAAGTTAACATTAACTACGGAGAGAATATTCGTGGGTAGCAGACGTCAGCGAGGGGACTAGATATGTTATATTACAGTTAAAACTAGAAGTCATGTCACGAAATGTGCGCTTATCTAGGCTTAATAGTGCGTAGGAATTGCGCGCAATTACCATATCGAATGGCATCCAAAGCACGACAGGTTCTCCTGGTTACTCGTAGCAAACTCAAGCAATGTTTCTGCCAATGGACCTCCGGGTTACCCGGAGGTCCATTGGCTGAAACATTGCTTGTGCACAGGCCATATGTACAGAATTTGATAGCCTTACTATGGTCATAACGCGTAGATTAACGCGCAAATCGACGTGCTATTTGTGCGCATTTCATGACAGGACTTCTAGTTTTAACTGTACTTGGGACAAGATGATTAACAATTTTGTAGTACTGTGTAAGTTTGTGCTTTTCTCGGCGAGTACGGAGGGTTTCCCCGCCTGTTTCCGTATATTGTGAAGCTCTACCTGTACTTCGTGTAGCACCAGTGACTATCCGAGCCGTCTCGAGCTGTAAGGCTTCTAATTCGGAGCATTCATAGTCATTACAGTTATCGCAAGCGGTGTCAGCATCTTCCAAAAATGGGAGTATAAAAAGTATAAAATACTTTTCTGGTGTTCGGCAAACAATACTTCCTTGGGAAAGATATTCTTTACCAGCCTTTGATGGTGATTTCCGAGATATGATTGCCACGCGATCCATGGTCGTTCAGGACGAAACCTAGATGTGCTGAATAACCTCACGAAGTCAGAGCCGGACAACTTTAGAGCGGGGTGGTGTGGTTTAGTGAACTTGAGTAATAGTTTCAGTGACTCGGAGTAGGTGGTAAAGGCGGATTCAGAATCACTTGTACATGTACGTGTACAAAAGACGCACACGATGCGTTCACCAACGTGGAATTCGGTGTTAAATCACACGCTTGTTCACAAAAACTGTACACTGATCTTGAATCCCTCATGTACAGTCAGTGACTCCTAGATCGCGCTTTTAGCGTTCAAATACTCGTGGCGAACGCATCGTGTGGTGTGTTGTACATCTTTCAATTGTATCGTGTACGTGATTTTTGGTCTACGTTCGCATCGCAGATCAGACCCATCGATCCATCGTCGGCGAACGCGATCGAAAGCAAAAGATTCTGGGTGATCATCAAAAAACAGTTTTTGCAATTCTAAATCAGTGATTCTGATTCGGCAATTGCTTTGGTACAGATGATTTAGAATCCGCAATTGTTTTGAGGCGGTGGGGATTTTTTTGTTCAAAAAGTGTCGATTGTGAATATAGCCTGTATTATAGACATTGATGTTTTCTGTTGATGGGATGGATAAAAATTGAGTTTTGGGGTTTTTTTTAGAATTCCTCCACTATGAGAAAATTCTCAAAAAAAACCACTCAGCTGATCGAGCGATCGAATCTCGTAATAAAAACTCGATCTGAACGAAGAGTGTCTGTGTGTTTGGAAATTTGCAAACCCAGTCACGTCTTCCTGAAGTAAGCAACTAACACACGTTATCGTAATTGAGGTGTTTTGTTCAAACAGAGTCGATTGTGAATATAGCCTGTATTATAGATATTGATGTTTTCTGCTGATGGGATGGATAAAAATTGAGTTTTGGGGTTTTTTTAGAATTCCTCCACTATGAGAAAATTCTCAAAAAAACCCCACTCAGCTGATCGAGCGATCGAATCTCGTAATAAAAACTCGATCTGAACGAAGAGTGTCTGTGTGTGTTTGGAAATTTGCAAACCCAGTCACGTCTTCCTGAAGTAAGCAACTAACACACGTTATCGTAATTGAGGTGTTTTGTTCAAACAGAGTCGATTGTGAATATATAGCCTGTATTATAGACATTGATGTTTTCTGTTGATGGGATGGATAAAAATTGAGTTTTGGGGGTTTTTTTTTAGAATTCCTCCACTATGAGAAAATTCTCAAAAAAAACCACTCAGCTGATCGAGCGATCGAATCTCGTAATAAAAACTCGATCTGAACGAAGAGTGTCTGTGAGTTTGGAAATTTGCAAACCCAGTCACGTCTTCCTGAAGTAAGCAACTAACACACGTTATCGTAATTGAGGTGTTTTGTTCAAACAGAGTCGATTGTGAATATATAGCCTGTATTATAGACATTGATGTTTTCTGCTGATGGGATGGATAAAAATTGAGTTTTGTGCTTTTTTTAAGAATTTCCTCCACTATGAGAAATGAGGTTGACTGTTAAGCGTTCCTTGAATAAAGTCAAGAAACACTTATCGGATTGTTTAAAACGCATTTTCCGCTCAGTTAGGTTTCGAGTGGTAAAATTTTTAATATATTCACGATAGCAATCGGAGAGAGAGATTTGTTAAAATCAGTTTTCCATTGTGTGTTAAAACTGTCTAACAGTCATCAAAAAAGGATTTTCTCTTAATTCGACACTCGATGAATTGATGTGTGAATGAATGAAATCTTTTGACAAAATGTAAACACCGCTGTCAAAATGCGTTAAATCAGAAACCGGTTTGTCATGTACTGTTTAAAACGTATTTTTTTTTAACTTCAATTAACACAGCGAGTTTGAGATGTGAATATTTTTTCAGATATTATATTAAGACGGAAAGAGATTTTAATACTTAAAACATAAAATATAAAAAATATAATTAAACATTTAATTTTGAAAAATAAATAAAAACAAATAAAACGAAAGATGACGTTTTGGAGGATGGATCCTAGACGCCGAGATCGAATTTTAGACGAGTATTTACGTTCTAAGAAGGCGATTCAGGCTGCTGATAGGAGCAGACGTCTCGGTGAGATGGAACTCACACGCGAAGCCACAAAAATATTTAAACCCGTGACGGAGGGTCAAGAGCGAAGCAGGAAGGAGATAGTCGAAGAATTGAGACCCATAAAGGAGAGTTCTTTGAGAATGGGTTCGTTGCCTTCTAGTTTTGGAAATCGGTATTCCGTTCAATCTACACCGGATTACGTTCCCACGAGAATCGAAACCGACGTGAGTGAGAGCGATGATACGGCTTTGACTATCACCACTGATAGCATCGCATCGTCCGATGATGATGGTGGCGGTAAGAGAGATCTGTTGTATGGAATTCGCGAGGATTCGAGCGGTAGGAAATTCGTAGGCGACACTGAAGTGGAAATGGACGATGATGAATTGATCGTGGGTTCAAATAAATATAAAGTAACCGATGGTCTGCAGAGATTGCTCCTTTTCGACAAGCCTGGAGATTACACGGATCAGGATTTCGACAATTACGGAGACATTCTAGTTCAAACTCACGCCATGAATAGAAATAACGATGCCAGAGAGACGAGACCCAAAGCCAACAGAGGTTACAAGTGGACGAAAATAGTGAAGCCCATATGGAATGCGAACAAGAAGTTCGTCAAATCGATGACCGACAAAGGGGTGAAAACCACTACTTTCCTTCCGAGCGATCCCGACGCTCTGTCTCAGAGATTGAGTTTGTTGATGGGGAGCAGATGGGCTGGGAACACAGGATTAGATAATCAGATAGTTGCCATATCTGATGAATTGTTGAGACAGAAGGTTTTGAATAAAAACCAGTATAAAAGGCTGATTAACGAATTGAAGGATTGATGTGAATATAATAATAAGTAGAGAGAGAGAAACAAACAAACAAACAAACAAACAAAAAATAAAACAGTAAATTCTTACACTAGAATAATAAAAGTATTTAAAAATGACAAAACGATTTACCAGTGAAAAAAAAAACACAAAATATATCATAAAAAATAAAATATGTTGGTGATAAAGAACAGGGGATACGTCAGGATTTACGTTCAAGGCGGTTCTGGCATCGCCGATTCTATAATGCGAGCGTTCACGAGCAATGCGGGTAGAAAACTCGAATCGACCGCATTTGAGGTCGGTAAGAAGACGGCTTTGGATGCTGGTAAGAAAGCCGCTTCCAAAGCCAGTGGTAGGATAGCTTCTGTGGCTGGCAAGAGGGCAGCCGACGCGTTGATCGACAAGTTGATCAGTCCGCCGGCAAAGCGAGCTGCGTTAGAGCGAACGTCGAAAAGTTGGAAAGATTTTAGAGATGCCGTGGTGCCCATACAAGATTTAGCCAAAATGACGAGTGGATCCGGATTGAAGAGAACTCACGACGGTGTGATATAAACAAATAATAATAATAACAACATTAAAAACAGAGTTTGAAAAACATAAAAAAAATTTGTGTTTGAAAAGAATCTAAAATAACAGACAAATAAACAAAATAAAACAAGAAGATGAACATTAAAGATATGTCTTGGAACGACGCCGCGACCAAGAGGTCGAATAACGAGTACTTTCCCAAGAGCATAAGAGGTTTGATAGTGGGAAAATCGAATTGTGGAAAGACCAATCTGTTGATGAACCTGTTGTCCCGATCCGACTGGTTGGATTACGACAGATTGTTCGTGTTTGGCAAGAGCTTGTTTCAACCCGAATACAGATTGCTTCGAGAGTGCATGGATCGCAGATTGCCCAAGGACGTCATAGCCAGAATCTTTGACAGCAGGGAGGAATTTGACAAGTGTGGAGCTCCGCTCTTGACCATTTTGGACGGCGCAGCGACGGAGCTGACGAAGAGAAATGCATCTTCGAACGTCGAGTGTCGATTTTATGAGAACGCTAGCGACGTACCGGATCCTAGGGAACTGAAATCAGAAGATAAGAATCTCATGATTTTCGACGATCTGCTTCTGGAGAGACAGAACCGATGCGAATCGTATTACGTTAGGGGTCGACACAGCAACATGGACTGTTTCTACCTGTCGCAGAATTATTTTCGATTGCCCAGACAGACGATAAGGGAGAACGCTAATTTTCTGTGTCTCTTTCACCAAGATCTCAAGAATCTCAATCACATCTACGGCGATCACGTCGCAAACAACATGAGCGCTGTCGAATTCAGGAGATTCTGCAAGAGGGTTTGGGATGGTGGACTTTACAATTTCGTCGTGATCGATTTGACGAGCGAATTTAATCACGGAAAATATCGGTGCGGATTCGACAAGTTTTATGTTCCCGATGGTGATGATAATAATAAGATAGAGCGTGAAAAAAATAAAAAAATTAGAAAAATAAATAAATCTTCAAATAATTAGTTTTGAATAAAAAAAAAATAAAATTAAGATACAATGTTCGAACATGGAGAATTGTTAGGACGGATAGCCGAGAATACGGCTGCGAAACAATCCATTCAAATCGTGGTGAGTGGCGATTCGACTCGATTCGCTACGAAATTCGAACCTTCCATCGAATTGAACAGAGAGAAAAGTTACGAGATGGCTTTGGTGAATCTGGAGACTTATTATTCCTTTCCCAACGTCACCGAAAAGAATAACTCGTTCAAGTATTCCGACGGAGTGGATTGGTTGGAGATTCGAATTCCCAAAGGGAGTTACGACATAGACGATTTGAACCATTACATTCAGACGCGAATGAAGACGGATGGAAAGGGAAGCAACAAGATCAGACTCGCTCCCAATCCTAATACCTTACAGACGATGTTGGATTTGGAAGATAATTTCCGTGTGGATTTCAACACGGACGATTCTATAGGCAAGATGTTGGGATTCGATCGAAAGATGTATCGAGGCCACGTGGCATCTGAAAATACGGTCGACATTCTCGCTGTCAATAGCATTCTGGTGAACGTGGACGTGATTGCCGGAAGCTACGTGAATGGTAACGCTCAGCCGACGATCTATTCCTTCTTTCCAAACATGTCGCCGGGTTATAAGATCGTGGAGCGACCTCGAAATTTAGTTTATCTACCAGTGATTTTAGACACGTTGTATAGTCTCAAAACCACGTTGACGGATCAAAATGGTGAACTGTTAGATCTTCAAGGAGAGAGGGTGAAGATACGATTTCACATAAGAGAAATATAAAAGCAAAAAAAAAAGAATATTATATATATATAGATAACAAAAATAAAATAAACGGTAATATTAATTTTTTACAAAATTATTTTAATATAATTATTAAACAAGAAACAATTGAAGTAAATATATTTAAAAAAAACAAACAAAACAGAATTATGACACAATACGTGGTTAAAAACGTGAACATATCTGCAGGACAGAGGAAGAAACTTAAGAGAGCGTTAACAACTCGAGGCGAGGCAGTGAGACTCAAATTCACTCACGAAGATCTGACGAGAGGCAGACAGGATTCGATTGCCTGGACCAGAAGTCAAATCAAAAGGATGGAGAAAGCGATTCACAATGGAAGAGGGTTGGCGGTGAGATTGAGTCCCGCTCAATTGAGATACAATTTGAGAATGAAAGGCGGTTTCCTACCGCTATTGGCAGGAATCGCCACAAAAGCATTACCCTTCGCCGCAAAGGTGCTACCCTTTCTCGGAAAGACTCTCGGCGTGGGAGTTCTCACAGGACTCGCTAGTTCGGGAGTTGAGAAATTAATGGGTGGCAACGGACTGTTTTTGAAGAAGGGAGGAGCCGTGTGTCGCGTTCACGTAGATTACAGCGGTAAAGGATTGTATCTAGAACCCGTTAGAGGTGGCAACTCTCTGAGAGGAAACGGTCTCTTTCTGAAGAGTGGACGGAACGTCAAGCGATACGGCAAGGGTTTGTTGCTCAGTGACAATTCGCCATTTAAGAACATACCGATTTTGAGTATGTTATTATAAATATAAAATTATATAAAATATATAAAATCATAGAAAGTATAAAATAATATATATTTAAAATGGGTGAAGAGGTGGAGAAACAAATTTATCACCTGAATGAATTTGACGATAATGACGAAAATCGCGAGCCAGAGAGCGAAGAAATAAATAAATGGTTAGACGCTAATGATGGATATCTAAGGAAAGAGATAGATAAAGCGCAGGATATATGGTTGGGAATGAGACGATGCTTTCCACGGTCACCACTACCTTCTGAAGTGAATGGTAATGATGCTAGTGTTACCAAGAGATGCACAACATTCATTCATAATTATGATTCGGATAAACAAAAATGTTATCATGAACGTATCACATCACAGAGAAAAAGAAAAAAAAAAGAAAAAGAAGAATCGACGCAGAAATTTGAGAGAAAAGGAAACGTTATTATAATATATTATGATGATAGTGAAGAAGAAGGAAAACAACAAAAAAAAAAAAGTAAATGAGATCTCATTTCCTTTTTTTTTTTTTTTCATTTTTTCTTCGCTAAAAATCAATCGCTCTATTGTTTATATTTCCAAGTCCGTTATTAGCATGTTGACACTCGTGTCTACTCCTTTTTCTAAAACGTGTTGAATGTTTATCTTTACTCTTTTGAGTTTTTTTACATCGGTCAACTCGCTCTCACCACCCAATTTCTTCACGAGTTCGAATGAGATGTTTGGAAATATGTAATTTCCATAGGGCAACGACAAATCGTCCTTGTCGAATTCTCTATCTTCGGCGATGACGATGTTCTGCAGATCGCTTTGTACTCGTAAATCAAATCGAGCGCGGCTTCGTTCAATTTCAGAGGCATCTTATATTTCTCGTATTTGTGCCCTAAGCCCTTCGTCTTGACATCATTCAATTCGATGGGATCGTGTCATTGTAATCTATAGATTTTATGACCGAATTTCTTATACGTTTCGACTCGTTTCAATTTCAATTCGCATCTTTTAGGTGTTGTTGTCTTCAAGATCGATTATTTGTTTTTTTTTTTGTTTTTACGAATTCTTGCAATAATGTATATTTTAAATTTTGTACTTAAATAATAATTTGTTAAAAAAAAAGTTTGTTTTTTGCTCTTTATATATAAAAATGTTGTTTTTTTAATTTTTAATTTTCTTTAATGTAAAAATTTTTTTACTAAAAGTTTTTTCTCTTTATATATATAAAAAGTTTAAATTTTTTTAATTTCAATCTCTTTATTGTTTATATTTCCAAGTCCTTTATAAGCAAGTTGACATTCATCATTTTTCCACATACGTAAATGGTATGAATGTTCATCTTTACTCTTTTGAGTTTTTTTTTCATAGGCGAATGCGCTCTCACCACCCGATTTCTTCATGAGTTCGGGTGAGATTATTGGATATATGTAACTTCCATAGGACAACAATAAATCACCCCTGTCGAATTCTCTGTCTTCGGCGACGATGATATTAATCAACAGTTCGCTTTGGTACTCGTAAAACAAATCGAGCACGGCTTCATCCACTTTCAAACACATTCGATATTTGTGGTAGCAGCGCTCTCCATCCATCTCGACCTCATTCAATTCGATGGGATCGTGTGGTTGTAATGTATAGATATTAAAACTGGATTTCTCATACCCTTCGTCTCGTTTCAATTTCAATCCGCATCTTTTAGGTGTTGTTGTTGTCATGATCGATTATTTGGTTTTTTATGAATTCTTACAAATAATGTTTATTTTAAATTTTGTATTAAAAAAAATTGAATTTTTAAAATTTAACTTTTTTTTTTTTTCCATGATATATATAGAGTAAAAAAGCAAAACTTTTTTAACAAATTATTTAATACAAAATTCAAAAAAAAAAATAATATTCTTACAAATGAAGCAAACAGATAAAACAATGGTAAATTTAAATGAGAAAACCATACCTCAGTTAAACGAGATTTGTAATCTATTACAAATTTCAGATTTCAGAAAGCATAGAACTAAATCAAAAAAAATTGAAGTCATACAAGAATACTTGCGAAACGCTAGAAAGGCAAACGAAATGTCGATAGCAACAACATCAAAAAATGCGCCGGTTGTGAAAAATAAGAAGACGACTAAACGAAAAGCCATTGAAAAACATCAAGTTTCCAAAGAAAAGAAAAGAAAAACTAAAACGAAAACGAGTGATGCACTTCAGATTCAAGACAAACGAGATATATCAAGCGAAATTCAACGAGCAATTGACGAAGAGAAAGGAGAAGAATATGTAAGACGACTCGTTGCAGAACTATTCCAATCGAAACCCATAGAACGGGAGAGTGCGATCGAAGACATTTTTAAAACTTTCGACGTGTTTCCCTCGTCGAAGAAAGTCGATCCGAAATTGTTCATGGAACGGGTGAAGAAAAAAGTATTGGATTTGTTTCGCGAATACACGAACTTGGGATTAAAAATTAAGATGATACTCCATTGCATAATGAATAAAATCGACGTGACGTCCGGCGAGAGCATCGTGAAAAATGCATATTTCAGATCTAACGTCAAACCCGTATTTCAAGGTTCAGATCTATCGGACGTTTTCGAAAAGACGAAAGACAAGATGTTGACGTCTCTCGCGAATTATCAAAATGAAGGTAGTAATTGGACGTTTGGCGAGGTGTTGAAACTCGAAATTCACATGACTAAAAACGAACCATTGAAAGGATCTTCCTACTTGGAATTACCGTATTTCTTGACTAAGAAACACGCCATGGTCAACGTGAGAAATAAAGATGATCAGTGTTTTAAATGGGCAGTCACCTCCGCTTTATACCCTGTCGAAATAAACGCCGATAGAGTTTCTCGTTACGAGGAAACTTCTAAAAATCTCGATTGGACCGGAGTGACTTTTCCAACAAAGTTAAAACACATCGAACGTTTCGAGGTTCAAAATCCCACTGTAGCGATGAACGTCTTAGGATACGACGACGAAAATCAAAAGATCTATCCTCTCAGATGGACTTCGTATCGCGGAAGAGAAAAGACGATTATTTTATTATCGATTTCGAATGGTGACAATCGTCATTATTGTTGGGTTAAACATCCGAGCCGATTACTGTCAAGACAAAATAATAAACATAAAGGAAAGATATCTTTATGTTGCAACTGCATGAACATGTTTAAGACCAAAAAATCATTAGCGAAACATCAGGAATATTGCAACGAAAATCAAGGTGTCGCCGTCGAAATGCCCAAACCCAACACCATCATGAAGTTTGAAAATCACAATAGAAGGTTAAAAGTACCATTCGTCGTGTACGCCGATTTCGAATGTTTCACCGTGAAAATGAGTTCCTGTCAACCCAATGCTCTTCAAAGTTACGTCGAAAGATATCAAAAACACATACCTTCGGGCTATTGCATTTACGTGAAATGCGCTTTCGACTCGCAACACAACATGGGTCCCTTCACCTACACGAAACAGCGCGAAGACGACGACGTGGCTCAAAGGTTCGTGGAAGAGTTAGAATCAAAAATTCAAATGTTATACGACAAATTCAAAACTCCGGCGAAAATGATCATCACGCGAGAGCAGCAGGATGAAAATAACAGAGCCACCGAATGTCACATATGCAGACAATCGTTCAACGAGAATTCGGAGGAAAATAAGAAGGTCAGAGACCACGATCATTACACAGGTCTGTATCGTGGTCCGGCTCACAGCAAGTGTAATTTAAAATATCGAGACGCCACTTTCTATCCAGTGATGTTTCACAATCTCTCGGGTTACGACAGTCATCTGTTCATGAAAAATCTCGGCACCTCGCACGAAGAATTAAATTGCATCATGAACAGTGAAGAAAGACACATTTCCTTCACGAAATGGAAGCTCATGGAGGAGAGAAGAGAAATCGATGGAAATATGTTGAAGGAAAAAACGAAATCCATTCGTATAGGCGTACATTTCATCGACACTTTTAAATTCATGTCGACCGCTCTGGAAAAATTAGTCGATAACATGAGCAAGGATAAATTTAAAATCATGAGCGAACATTTCGGAGAACGAGTAGACGTCATGTTGAGGAAAGGAGTCTATCCTTACGATTACATGAACGATCTAAAGAGATTCGAAGACACTGCACTACCTTCGAAAGATGATTTTTATTCGAAATTATACGAATCCGACATTCCGACGAGAATTACGAACACGCTAAAAACGTGTGGAAATCATTCAATATGAAAACCATGAGAGATTATCACGATCTCTATCTGAAGACCGACGTTCTGCTCTTGGCAGACGTGTTCGAAAATTTTCGAGACGTCTGTCGTCGAAATTACGATCTGGATCCCGCTTGGTATTTCATCGCACCCGGTCTGGCGTGGGACGCTCTGTTGAAGACCACCGAAGTCCAATTGGAATTATTATCCGACGTGGACATGTTGCCCATGTTCGAAAGGGCTGCGAGAGGTGGCATATCGATGATCTCCCACAGACATTCTGAAGCTAACAATCCCTACATGAAAGAAGGTTTCGATTCGAAACGGTCGACTAAATACATACAGTATTGGGACGCTAATAATCTGTACGGTTGGGTTATGAGTCATCCTTTACCGATTGGAAATTTCGAATGGGTGAAGGAACAGGAAGAGATGCAAAAATGGAGAGACTATCCTTGCATTTTAGAAGTCGATTTGAACTATCCGGAAGAATTACACGATCCACACAACGATTATCCGCTGGCTCCCGAATGAATGGAACCGAACGAAGGAGACGAGGAAAAACTCATTCCCAATTTATTTAACAAACGTAACTACGTCGTCTACAGCGAGAATTTGAAACAGTACGTTGATTACGGGATGAAATTAGTCGACATACATCGCATCATTCGATTCGACGAAGAGCCTTGGATGAAAAAATACATCGATCTCAACACGAATCTCAGAACCCGAGCCGAGAACGATTTCGAAAAAGATTTCTTCAAACTCATGAACAACTGCGTGTACGGCAAATCGATGGAAAACATCAGGAAGAGAACCGACATTCGACTCGTCACGTCTGAGAAAAGAGCTAAAAAATTAGTGGCGAAACCCAATTACAAACACCGAACCATATTCAGCGAAAATCTAGTGGCTGTTCACATGCAAAAGACGCACCTGAAGTTCGACAAACCATATTATCTCAGACCGATCATCTTAGATGTCAGCAAGCGATTGATGTACGAGTTTCACTACGATTACGTCAAACAAAAATTTGGCGACAAAGCCAAACTACTGTTCACCGACACGGACAGTTTAGTTTACGAGATAGAGACGAAAGACGTCTACCGAGACATATCTCCGGACGTGGCCGAGTGGTTCGACATGAGCAATTATCCCGTCGATCACTCGTCCAACATTCAATCAAACGACAACAAGAAGGTGTTGGGTAAATTTAAGGATGAGAGCGGCGGTAAACAGATCGTCGAATTCGTGGGCTTGAGACCCAAACTCTATGCTTATCGTCTAGAAGATGATGAAGAGATCAAGAAGTGCAAAGGAGTTAAAGCGTGCGTGGTGAACAAAAACATCTCTTTCCAAGAGTATAAAGATTGTCTGTTAGGAAGTGGTCCGGTGTATAAGACTATGAAATCGATTCGAAGCGAAAATCACGACCTGTATACCGAAATAGTCAACAAGATTTCGCTGACGGCCGACGACGACAAGAGATTCGTATTAGACGATAAAAAAAGCACTTTGGCACTCGTACATTGGACTGTGGATCTAATTAGAGACGATATGAATGTGGATGATTGGATTCCAGATATGATTGTAGATGATAAGATTCCAGATACGATTGTGGATGATAGGATTCCAGAAAATCAAGAGGAATTAGATGAACATAAAATTATGGAAATCGATAGTGACATCGAGAAAGTTAGTAGGATTCCAGAAAATCAAGAAGAATTAGATGAATCCAAGATTATAGAAGTCAAGGAATTTGACGGATTCAAGATTGTGGAAGTCGATAGAGTTAGTTTAAAAAGAAAAAGAAAAAAAAATAGAAAAAAAATAACGTCACTTTTTAGTGAATTATAATAAAATAAATAAAAAAAAAAAATATATACTTATTTATGAATAAGAAAATAAAGATATCCGTAGAAGGTGTCGTCTTACCCAACGAACCCCTATCCAACATCGATCTGTTGAATGCGGCAAAAGATTTGAAAATCGAATATTTTCTAGGAGTGTTTTCCAGAGATGCCTTGCTGAAGAGAAGACCTCGACAATCGGAATGCGGAATTTTAAATCTAGACGATTCATCGGGTGAAGGCACTCACTGGATGGCGTGGTTCAAGAACGGGAAGAAGAAGAAGAATTATTATTTCGACAGCTACGGAATCTCACCGCCGAAAGAAATAAGGAACTATTTCAACAAATCGATGGTTCTTTACAACACGGATCAAGTGCAATCACCAGATCAAGTGTTTTGCGGTCACCTGTGTCTCTACATTCTCAAGAGATGGTCTGAAGGAGATGAATTTCAAGACATTCTCAATGACTTACATTAGAGAGAGATTTTTTTTTTATAGTATATATATAAAGATAAAAAATTATTTTAAAAAAATTTTAATCGAATAAAAAACGAAAAATAAAATAACAGTTCATTTTTTAATAAACTGCATTTTGAACACATTTTTTTTTTCTAAACAACAACAAAAAAAAATCCCACAACAACATTACAGTTGATAAATTTGGTAGAAGTGACGACGAAAAAGTCAACCCGAGAAAGAAGAGGAAGACGCTCGAAGTCGACGATGGTTACGACGTTGCCAACTTGGACGAGCGTTATGTTCGGAGATATGAACCTCAAGAGGAACCTCTGAACATGAACGATAAGAAGCTCTACAATCTTCCCGAGCCGATAGATCTCGCAGATGCCGTGACTAAAAAATACGTCGACAGGGGGAACTCCGATTTCGAACGAATCCTGCTGGATAATTAGGTGGATAAAACCATGACCGATGATCTCTCTGAAATCCAAACGTTTGGTGAACGTCGCGAATCCCGTAGATCCCACCGATGCCGCCACCAAGAGATACGCAGACGACTCTCACGCGAGATTCAGCGAACACCTGAGAAATAGATACGTTCAGAAAACGATGCACTCGGAATTGAACGGCAATTCTTACAAGATAACGAACGTGGCCGCTCCCATGAATCCCAAGGACGTGGCGACCAAACACTATGTAGATCTGGAATGGAGAAAGTCTGATGGACATGAAATGAAATCCGATCTGAATGCGGCATTCCACAAGATATTGAATCTGTCGAAGATCGATAACATGGACGCAGACTCAACCGCGGTCAACAAGGGCTACATGGATTCTTCCGTGTTACAATCGCAAGAATACCTAGAATCGCAAGTGGACAATCTCTACCTGAACAAACAATCTGGCAGAACCATGGAGGGTGGCATCAACATGAACGGTGAGAATTTATTCGGTCTCGGTCACAATCCCGAATTCGATTCCAGCGTAAGCAGGAAGTACGTGGATGACAACTCGGTCTGGAGAAAGGGTGACATCATGGAAGGTAAACTAGACATGGGCGGACACGCGCTCACGAATCTACCAGAACCCGTGAACATAACGGACGCCTGCACCCTGATTTCGGTGGTGGAGAAAGTCAAATATGCCAGACAATTGATCACCGTGTGGGCCGAAGAGTCCGACGCCTTAGAGGAGGGAAAAGCCGAGTGGTCTTTTGGAAATGGAGGTAGCGGATCGAAACACGGTCAGGTTGGATATCCCATGCCGTTGGGAGGTGAAATCCTTTGAATGAGTCTGGCTTCCTCGGATTTGAATAACAGAGCGGTCGTCAATCTCATGGTGAATGGTGTGGAGAGCGATAAGAGATACAGCATCAAAAAGACCGAGAATCAACACGCGAATCTCAGCACGTTCGGCACGCCTCTCAAAGTGAACGCCGGAGACAGGATTAATTTCGTCACGAAAACCAATAATTCCGAAGCCGCCACTTCCGTGGTGAGTCTACTGATCGAACTGGATCCTTTGAACAAACAGTGAACGCATGGAAAAATAATGAATTAAAAAAAAAAAAAATAATGTGTGATTATTAAAAACAACAAAAAAAAATAAATAAAGTAATGAGATATAGAGAGATGTTCAATCTCTCTATATCACATTACTTTATTTATTTTTTTTTTTGTTTTTTTTTAATAATCACACATTACTTTTCATTTTTTTTTGTTTTTTTTTCACACACTCGTCTCTCATCGAATGATCGACATCTTATTTCCGTCCGATTCGAATTGTAATTCTCTGTCCGACAGGACCAGGGCGAAGGCTTCGGTTTTTCTCGGCACATTCCTATCGAATTGCATCTTGATCTGAATGTCTAACACGCTACTCCTGAGTCGTTCGCTCTGTTTACTGGCGTCGAACACGAACATGGGATACATCGACTTGTATTCGCCGGGAGATATGTTGGGATTGCTCATCAATTCGTCTAGACCGTGATACTTCTTTCTAAAATCGGCGGCGTCGCCGTACATTCTGGAGAAATCGTTCTTGTCGAACGATGTGTTGTAATCGATTGCCGGATATCTCGTGGCGTTCAGAAACACTTGCATGTTTCTCAAACTGCAGTGATCGAACAGCGATGCATTCTTTTCCTGAGACCCGTCCCTATCGGTCTGAAACGTGACCATGATGAAACGCGGTCTCTCGGAAGCGGATTTCACCATCAATCTCCAATCGAAGTGATTCGTGGAGGGAGGAATGCTAGCCATGTCGCACTGTCTCATTCTAAATCCCACGGGTAATTTACTCTTGGATTCTATGATCTTGTAGAGACCGTGTTTCTCATCGATCGAAGGCTCCACGTGCGGAACGAACCACGATATCTTGTGTAGAGTTATCTTACCCGCACCGGTCGTGGCGAGTCTCACTATTGCGTCGTCGTTTCCTTTTCGAATCAACGTCAGATTGTGTTTGAATCCGTACATGATCTTGTTGTAATCGTCTGCAAATCCGAAGATGTGTTTCAAAGGTATCCTGAATGAAAACGTTCCTTTAGGTCTGGACGTCTTGATGACGTAGTCGAATATCGTGGCGGCGCCGGCGCTAGCAGGGCCTATAGTGTCTTTCACCCACAACAGATTAAGTCCTCTGGATTTCGAAAAATCATCAGGATACGTCAAGAGTCCGAACATCGTGGTGGCCAGCCCGGGATGAAACACAGATTCTATCTCTTGTCCGGATAGCATGTATTTTATGTTACTGAATAGATGCATGATGCCATTATTGGCAAGAGTAACCGTGTCGTCGTCGGCGTAGTCGCTCCCATCTTCCTTGATGAGACGTCCCTGCACCACTATGTAACTCTCGCTAGGATGTACGAATAGATCTTGAGTTTCAACGTTGATTCTTATCTCTCCCGCATTATTCAAACTCGTTCCGGTTACCGGTTCATATTCGTGAACCTCGTATTCTTGAATACTTTCATCTTTCACTATGCTTTGTGCTATATCTAGTATATTTGTCATTTTAAAGGATTTTTAGTTTTTTTTGTTTATTAATTCACTTGCTTTTCTTTGTCTAAAAAAATAGTTTTTAATTATTTTTTATTATTATTTTTTTTCTCTCTTTTATATATATGTGTGTGTAAACAAGAAAATGTCAAAGAGAGTAAATAAAAAAAATTTTTTGTGTTCTTCATCAAAACTTCGTCTTCTGCAATTGTTGTTCGTAAAACTTTCCGATGATCTCTTCTCCATCCAAAGCTTCGATTTCGTAAGTCACCGGATCGGTGTGAAATATTTTGCGGATCACGAAGATTTCTGAGGTCCATCGTGGAGTATAACCCTTTTCGAAGTGCTTCTTATAAGCGTAGATTCTCACTCGATCGGCGACCGCAAATTTCGGCATTCTAGACTTCTTCTTCCCGATCTTAGATCTCTCGGGATATAGATTCGCGTAGACCCGTCTTTCGTTCGAGGATCGCTAGCTTCCATGGGAGTCATCTTGATCGATCTGTGCCACGTGTCGTTGTAATCTTTCACCAGACCGTTCAGAGCGTATATGTATTTCTTGGTCGAAATTCGCCGTGAAGTATCTGTACATCTTCTCCTTCATCGTTCAATTCCAACGTTCCACCACGCTGGCTTTCTCTTCGTTTTCGATCGAGTAGAGGTCTACCAATCGACGAACGTCCTTGTTGTAGAATTCCTTTCCCTTGTCCACCCAGAATTTACTCGGTTTTCGAGAGGACGAGTCGAACACGCTCTTCAGAGCCTCGGAGATGCAAGGTCCCGATTTATTCTTCAAAGCTCTGATCCAACCATATTTGGAAAACACGTCGATGACCGCCAATAGATATTTGACGCCCTCGTTCCACCTTGAAAACGATCTCATGTCGACCAAGTCGGCAGACCAAATGTCGTCCAGACCCTTCACGAACACCCTTCTCTTTCGATATTTACGCACTATGGGTTTGTGTAACTCCTCGGCCAATTCGCTCGTCAATAACCATTTCTTCTTCTTTTCCAATGCGCTTTTTTTTTTTGAATGCCCCATCCGAATTGACGTTTCGCACCGATCAGATTGCCGACCAGCGAACGTTCCATCTTCTCTCTCCTGGTCGCATTTGATATGCATCTCAATCTCCCCAACATGTTTTTGTCGCAGACGTCGTTGCGAGTCTTGGTGTCGGGATGTCCGGCGTAGCACAGATCGTGATCGTACACAGCCGCGTCCACCCTATTCACAGGTTTGCTCCAAGATTTGGGTGTCAGATCGGCGTTGAGTCTCTTGTTCAATTTCGTTCCGGGTCCCGTGAAACTGTGACCGGGCAGATGCATTTCGAAAGGTAGATTGTTGATCATTTTATTCACGATGCCTTTGCCGTTGCTCGCGTTCTTTTGTTTGACGAATCTAGTCTTTATAGAACCACACACGTCGCAAATTCTGCGAAGCATCCGTCTGTCGTTTTTAGTTCGCACTTCTCTAGAATTACTCGTCTCGGTAACTCTCTTACACTTTACGCAATACATTTTTTAAGAGTTAATTTAAATTAATTTCGTTTTTTTTTATTTTATATATGAATTTAATATTTTTTTTTTTTTTTTTTAATTCTGTTCTTATTATATATATATATATATATTTTTTCAATCGCTGCCCTTGAGTTCTATCATCTTACTGAATTCCTCTTTCCTACCCTTTTCCACGAGAGAATCCTTCAACTCTTCCTTGATGATCTGACGAGTCTTGATTCTCACAGCTTCTTTCATGGCATCGTATTTCGTTTTCTCGCTCAATATCGCGAAGTATTCTCTGTCCGATATCCTACCGCCTTTCAACGCCATAGAGATCATTTCGGATATTGTGTCGATCTTGTCGTGTTTCCTCGCCTTCAGATATAATTTCCTACTCAAAAAGTTTCCGAGCATGCTGAACAATCCGGCGGCGAGAGTCACTCCTTCCACGGTCAGCACGATCGGAATGCCGACCGCGGTCGACAACAATCCGATGCCGGCCGCGTGTAAACCCATGGAAATCATGATGAGTGTCGTGTCGATCCCATTGACGAATTTCACAAAACGCTAATACTTCTTCTTGAGGGAACGACGAGAATCTCTCTCTCGAGTCAGATACGATTGGATTCTACTGATTTGATCGATGCGATACCTCTCTCCTCTTTCTCTTTCTTCTAGCGACGGCGCCATCGGCAAAACGCCGTTCGGCTTCTCGTCCTCGTCGTCCACTAACGTCGGATGCAATTTATTTCTGGTTCTCATTTTTTTTGTGTTTTTTCTTTCTAATATTAGATAAAAAAATTTATGTGTGTATTTATTTTTTTTATTTTCTACTCTCCCTTATTTTTATATCAACGAAAAACAAAACTTAGACGTATGCTTCGTTCAGCAATAATTTCTTGATTCATCCCTTGTCTTCTAAAGTCAAGCTTCTACGCACCAATTTCAGCTCTTCCGAATCTGTGGGCCTGTCTCGATTCTTACAGTAGACTAATCTCTTCCAAAACGTGATCACATCGTCGAATTTAACGCGTTCGAACACGGGTTCGAAATACATGACGACCATATCTTCCCTTTCCATCGTCAGACACGAATGATCCTCGTGATCGAAGTCTAGATGATCCCGACATCCAACGCATCGTTCTAACAAAATGGGACGTAGTTGTTCGTTCACGCAGATTGTGTATGCTCTCATCAGCATGTTTAAAAGAAACCTCGCTCTAATCATCTGAGAATCGCTCATGATTTACGTATTTTTTTTTTTATTATCTATTCGATTTGATATATTTAATTTTCTAAATAACTATTTATTTATATTTTTTTCTCCCCTATATTTATATCAATCAAAAACCCACCGCCTCAAAACAATTGCAGATTCTAAATCATCTGTACCAAAGCAATTGCCGATTCAGAATCACTGATTTAGAATTGCAAAAACTGTTTTTTGATGATCACCCAGAATCTTTTGCTTTCGATCGCGTTCGCCGACGATCGATCAATGGGTCTGATCTGCGATGCGAACGTAGACCAAAAATCACGTACACGATACAATTGAAAGATGTACAACACACGCACACGATGCATTCACCACGAGTATTTGAACGCTAAAAGCGCGATCTAGGAGTCACTGACTGTACATGAGGGATTCAAGATCAGTGTACAGTTTTTGTGAACAAGCGTGTGATTTAACACCGAATTCCACGTTGGTGAACGCATCGTGTGCGTGTTTTGTACACGTACATGTACAAGTGATTCTGAATCCGCCTTTACCACCTACTACTCGGTTTTTGCAAGAATAAAGTCCACCAACCACTCATAGACAGACCGTTCGACTTTTTCGAGGTCATCAGACATAAGTTTGGCATCTTCAACAGGGTATTCAGTGTTGAGGTAAAGAGATTTATTGCCCGCACCGAGTCGAATGTTAGACACCAGTCCACACCCATGTAGAATATTCAGAGTTAACTATGACGCACTGATGCCTATTGACCATGTACACGCAGAAAAATCCAGTTTCTCCATAGGTACTCTGGAATACTCTGCCTTACAAGAAGCTTGGTTTTCAGCTGAGCAGACATTTCTACTTTGTTCTTCCAAAAAAACACATTGGTTTTATAATGTGGAGTTCCTCAGGTTTAGCATTGGTATTTTAGGGAACCTTTATATTTGATATTCTAGAGTACTCAAGGACCCAACGAGTATATTTGGTATTCTGGCAACTAGTATTTTTTGTTGGTATTCTGGAGTCCCCAAAATGTTTTGTGGTCGGACAGTACTAATCTTGGTACACTGAAACACCAACACATTTGGTAATCTGGTAAATGGACTTCTGGCTCACAGGTTTTGTAGGTGTTGAGAGCATTCAAAACTTCCTGCACGTCTTCGGGTTTGAGGAAAATTGTGTCCAAGGTGGGTCGGTCAGAATTAAAAGTGCGTAGCGGTAGAGAAGTATTAACGTCATTAATGTTGTAAATTAAACAGAAGTGTTCAGTGATAGCCTTGGCTTTTCCAATATAACGAAGAAGAGTAACATCCCTGTGGGTGAGATTTGGTATGTCAGTCTGTTTGCTTCCTAAAGGTGAGGTGGACTCGTGTAGGAATTCAGTGTTTTCTACTTTGGTGAAGTAGGAAGCTTTGAACTTCAAATAGATGATACTACTTCATTTCTTATGTTGCGATATTTTACCCAAGGTGGTTCGGTACAACTGCGCTTGGCAGTAGGATAGAGGTGCTTGCGCTGGCAAATGCACTGAACGACACGCGTGTGTGAATGGGTTAATCGATATGGCACGAGTGCTGGTGCGGAAGGATAGAACGAGAGGCCGCAGACATCGAGTTTTAAACTTTCGCGATGGCACAAGCGTCTTATCGATTAACCCGTTCACACACGCTGGTATTTCTGTGTTTATTACACGCCTCCAGGTCTATAAAAACAATTATTAGAGGACACTCAGCAATTCATTTGACAACCATCAACAAAAAGAACACATTTCATCACCAACCAAATTTGCGAGGGGAACCCGTGTTACTATTTCGTCCCCTGAGTTCCAATGTGTTATATGTGCCTACTGGCACAGAGAACACATTGGCACTCAGAGGACGATTTATAGTAATCGCTAGCGATTCAAATTGAAATTGCGGTGCACGATTTGTAGAAAATTCCAGTGAAATTTCACTTCTTTATAAAAATAGTCGTCAACGATTTCTGTTCCGCACATGCGTGTGGAACGGATTTTCATTTTCCGCATGGTTTATTGTTGCTGTAGATGAGGATTTCATAGAACAGGCGTGTAATAAATTAGATATCCGATTTCATTATGCATCCCTTTTGGTTCATTAGGTCGTTATGTGATTAATTTGCCTGGAATATATTTGGTGGTTAGCTTGTCAAGGTGAACTGTAAACTCATCAATAGTCAGGCTGGATTGCTTCGAAAACAAAATGCTGTCCCAGTTAATTTCCCTGATATATTTGTTGAGATTAACAAGTCTGAGAAAAAAGCCATATTCGTCGCTTCATACCAAAGAAAGGCTCTTAAATGAACTTAATGTCGGCCATTACAGGACAGTAAAAACGAATAAACCCACTAAAATGGGCCACCGACGTCGTGAGATTCCATCAAATGGAGTTAGTTATAATTAAGTCGAGCAATGAGGCTGATGTTTCCGTAAAGAATGTGGGGTACCAGACAACTGAGACAAGTTATAAACGTTCAAATGGTTTTGGAGTTTTGGAGTGGGTCGTCACTAGATTCAAGTTGATCATTGTTAAAGTCGCCGATTATTATCACGGGAAGCATAGACCTCTTTAAATAGAATTCCTACACAACGCCAGGTCTCTGTCCCTGAATTAGGCGGTAGGTGAATGGCCACAAGGGGGAGATTTTATGGCAGTGAATATCTGTTGCCAGATACACTGGAGATTGTCAATTCCAAGACCAGGACGATGTATGAAAACAATTGTGTTTTCAGGTAAATAACGCTACCACACCCCTGGTATATACCATATTACACGAGCTCTCATCTTAAGATGAGAAGCTTGGGTTTTAAGCTTTGGGTAATCAAAGGGAAGAGGTTAAGTCCCATTGAATTGTGGTTTCGATAATCTTCGGTAAGTCAGGTGACACTGCTTGTTGTCACTGGTGACTGATATGAGGGTCCAGAAACAATCGCAATGTCGCCAGATAAAAGGAGAAAGACACAGAGCCAGGTACAAGCAAACAAAAAAAATGATCTTAAGATTATAAATGTTGGGCTAAAAGATACCGATGCACTCTTATCGGTTGACTTAGAGCTGTAGTTTACATTTTGATATATTGCTGTCATGACAAGAGCAGACAGAGATTTTCGACCAGATTACGATCTAGTTGAATTTCTCTGTCCGCGTTTCTGCCCCCGATAATTTAGAATCTAGTCTGCTTAAAGAGAAATCGTCCCCTGAGTTTCAATGTGTTTTATATTCGAGTAGGCACATAGAACAAATTGTGACTCAGGGGATGAAATGTGAAAACTTACTTCTCAGGAAATATGTTTGGTCTTTTTCTTCTCTTTTTAGAGGGTGGTGGGGTATTTCTTCATTCAATCATGAGCTTGCAATATTTTAATTGCGAAGTCTCAATAATTCTGTGTAAATGTCTTGCGACCAGATACTCCTGTGGCTATCACATCGAGAAAGAGGCCAATTCTGATATCATAAAATAGTACATTCTACTTTTGTCATTGCAATTTCAAGCGCTTAAATAAACTCCAACTTGAAGATAAGGCAGATGGAGACGGTTATGTGAAATCTCGATTTACGAACACTGATTGCAGTCGCAGGATACTCCAAAGAGAAAAAGAGTACTGCGGGTTGTCTGTAGATATTCTTTCACTAAGCCACGTGCTGTGCTTTGTGATGTACTGATGCCAAGGGACCAGGATATCCTTTCCAAACGTTGCTCACAAAAAACACTTTTTTGGAAAATTGACACCGAATTCTACTGTCACTTTGAAACGGATCATTACAGTGCAAGGGCGGATCCAGATATTACTGTAAAAGGAAGAGGTGTATGGGCGCACCATGGTCCCATTTTTTGTTAACTGATTTTTTTCACAATCACCACATTCGGGGGATGGGGGGGGGGGGGGGCACGGTATTTTCCACAATAAGATATGAACACCCATTACCAGAGTTAGTGGATATAAATCTACAGGTCAGGGCATCCTCAGGTGCGTGTCTCCTGCCAACTGTCATAAATTGGTTTTCTGTTTTTTTTAAAAAAATTTTATGGAGTCTTTAAAAAATTATGGGAATATTTTGACTGGAAGGCATTGAGGTCATTTTCAAAACAGCCACCCGAAGGCCACACTAACCTACCATCTTCAAAACTGTTCCATGGACCAGCCCCCGGACCCCGCCGATGAGAGTGTAATACCCTCCTCTCATGCTTTTAACTGGCCCCTTACAACGTAAGGGGAGCAAATCCATCTAGCAATCGTTTCGAGCTGAAGTGATTGTTGAACGGTACGATCAATCTTTTGTGAATGTTGGGCGTGTTTCGATTTACATTTGGCTATCGGATGGGATTTCTCAATTTGAGACACGTATTATAAACAGATTATTTCTTTTTGTTCAAGTGAGTTTAATGAAACTTTAATCACATTCAATGGACGATTCAGAACGTTTACTGTAAGATTGCCATTGTTGAGACAATGCGGTTGTACTCTATTTCTAAAAACAATCTGGTGGACACACCTAATATTGATTTCATATCGGGTCACCGATGACGTCATCATCGACCTGTTATGGCTTCATAGGCCGCATCCATTTATCGACGCTGATTGGTTGACCCCAAGGGCTGTCATAATAACGTACATATGGTGGTCGTTAATTACTTATTGGATTTAAGCTTTGCTGTCGTCAACAGCATGACATTCCCATTCGTTCTCATGTAGCGGCGAGTGTGACACAAGGTGTTAAAAGAAGGGTGGCAACGTTAACTCCTTACATGCTTCTGGTGGATTGTCCTACCCAGGATAGGATTTCTCTTGCCACTGAAATAAGTATAATTTGGGTACATTTAATCCAATTTTACCCCATAAATTGAATTGGATTTGTCAGCAATGATTTCTTTAGATGAATTTTTCAGCAAATCTAGTCATGGCTGCTGTGAAGCAGCCATGACTAGATTTGATGAAAAATATCTTGAAAATATTCAGCGGGTAAGAGGTCAACCTTCTATACATTTGGAATAAATAAAGACGGCGTTGTTTCGCGAGACGCCATCTGTTAAAATCGTCTGTCAAAGAATGTATCAATACACGCTTGCTTGTCTCTCTTTTTAGAAGGTTTCGATCTATTTCTTCTACTGGAACCGTCGTTCAACTAGAAGGCCAGCTTGTTCAGTAAGAAGAGGACATGGCTGATAATTTTCGTTACTGAAAGAAATTTATAGGAAAGTTAGCTTCGTTAATTTCCTAACCTTGCCAGTAAAAGTAGCACTAAGGGTACGGTATTATAACAATAACATCCTCTTACCGGAAACAGCTTACATAAGCTTCTAGCTTGCTGCTGAATCCGATATCATAACAACCAGTATGTGAAATGTTAATCTATTTCTTATCTGTATGATAATGTGAAACTGAGTTATGAAATAAAATATTGTTTAAACTAACAATAACATGAGTTTGGAGAGCGTTACGGTTTATTAACGACCCGAGAGGAATGAATAACAGCCCGAGGGTTTATTACCGGCACGAGACGATGTCGAGGGCCGTTAATAAGCCAGGGGCTGTTATTCATTCCTCGCGGGCCGTTAATAAACCGGGACGCTCGACAAAATCATGTTATTACTATTATTACCATGACCGGAAGCGGGTAGCGGTCTGTTAATGAATTTTGTTTTCATTAACGCCCGCGGCTCGCTTCCGGTTGCATGGCGTCATGAATTACTGAGTCGTATCGCCCCGCTAAACTCCGTTAATATACTAGAGAACGCTCGCTAAAGTTGTAATAATTTAGTATAAACTTTGTAATTTCGAGATGTTAGCGAAGCTGTATCATCGATGTGCGCATCACATCACAAGGTTAACCCTTTACCTAACATGAAAAGCAGACGACACTTGCAAAAAAAATTCTTGAATAACAAAATTTTTTCATTTTTTGTCTCAAAAACATAGGTTATGACCCCTCGTTGGAACGAGCTCGACGAGCTCGTTCCAACGAGGGGTCATAACCTATGTTTTTGAGACAAAAAATGAAAATATTTTGAAAATGAATTGGCGATTTTTGAGAATAGCGCTGGCCTTTTTGGCCGTTACGTTGGGTAAAGGGTTAAGGCATTTTACCGCAGAGTAGTATAAAAATACAACAGCTGTCTTTTTACACTTTTCACCAAAGAAATTGAACGTTTGACACTTAATATCTGTTGAATATTTATTTATTTATTTATTTATTTATTTATTTATTTATATATTTATTTATTTATTTATTGGGGTTTTAGGTCACATATTTCTGCACAATGGGGGCGCGGTGGCTCAGTTGGTAGAGGTACAGGCTGCAAGCCGAGAGGTCCTCGGTTCGAATCCCACCTGCGGCAACCGCGTTGTGTCCTTGGGCAAGACACTTCACCCCGATTGCCTACATGGGGGCTCGATGACGCTGTGTACTGAGGCGTACTGCACGTCGATGGTGCGCATGTCTTCAACCAATCTAACCCTGCCTGTGCCGCGGTGCAGAGTTCAGTTACGATGTTGGAGAGCTGACAGCTGCTCGTCGTTGCTCGGTGGTTCTCTCCGGGTACTCCGGCTTCCTCCACCCGTAAAACTGTCACGGTCACGATTACCCATTGTGCATAAGTATGTGACCTTAAACACCAATAAATAAATAAATAAATTTCTGCACAAAGGCTAACCATGACCATGACAGTTTTACAGGTGGAGGAAGCCAGAGTACCCGGAGAGAACCACCGAGCAACGGCGAGCAACTGTCAGCGCCCCAACATTCCAACTCCACACAAGCAGGGTTAGCATTGGTTGAAGACAAGTGCACCATCGACGTGCAGTACGCCTTAGTACACAGCGTCACCGTGCCCCCACCGTGCTATTTTTGGATGTTCTGTACCTTTTTCTGTTCATTATATCAACCGTGTGCGCATCATTAACCCTTTACCTAACACGAAAAGCAGACGATACTTACAAACATAATTCTTGAATAACTAAATATTTTCATTTTTTGTCTCAAAAACATAGCTTATGACCCCTCATTGGAACGAGCTCAACGAGCTCGTTCCAATGAAGGGTCATAACCTATGTTTTTGCGTTGAGCTCGTTCCAATGAGGGGTCATAAGCTATGTTTTTGAGACAAAAAGTGGAGAAAATAAATAATGAAAATTGAAAGGTAATTTTTGTGAAAAGCGCTGGCCGGTTTTGCCCACTACGTGGGTAAAGGGTTAAATTGTTAATCTCGCACGTTTTCTCTTTCGGAACTGTCTCGAATTAAAAGGTTGTGTACTGTATTCACATACGAATAGAATGGTGAGCTCTTACATCTTAAAAAATGAATTTCCGCAAGAATAAATAGCAACAAGTGATAACGCGCGATCTCGTCTTCGGGTTAGTTGTTGATAAATATCCCATTGAGACGTAATAAAGTATTACCGGCGTTGTAAAAACAGAGACACCCTTTTCCTATCTCTTATCACTATACTGTATAACAATAATAACCCTTTTTATCTATTGACTAAAGTGAATTTTTTGATTTGATTGGTTGATAGATACGTGGTATGAGACCATATTCATTGAAACCCACGATACGTCCGCCCAGCCACTGACAAATTTCCCATACCCAGTGGAAGCCTCGTTCCGAAATCTACAAATTGTCCATACCCCGTAGAAGTCAATAGATACATGTAAATTTGTTATCCCATGTCTGATCACGGCCTGCACTATTCGCACAAAATCGTCATTCCAGTTTTACAGTGTACATGTATTATATTTAATTTTTTATCTCCAAAATATAGCTCATGACCCCTTATTGGAATGAGCTTGTCGAGTACCCTCCAATGTGGGGTTCATAAGCTATGTTTTTGAGACAAAAAAGAAATTCAATAATTTTTTTTATACTAGTCATATCGGCATATTTTCACAAAAATTCTTTTGCACAAAAATTCCACAGAAACCTGTATGGCTCAACAATGGAAGATAAACGATCTCATACTGTGTGTGTTCACACATGAAATAGATTATACTTCTAAAACGGAAAGTCAATAGATAAATTCGTTACCCCATGTCTGATCACGTGGTACGGGTTTTTACCTACCCGAAGCCAGCCGCATCCCATTCGGCCTCATGGATACGGCTGGCTTCGAGTTGGTAAAAACCCGTACCACGTGATCAGACACGGGGTAACTAATAATATCACGGTCTGGGCCGCTTGGTAATATAAAACAAGCGGTTATTTACTAAAGTTACAACCAGTTGTCAAAAATGGGAACCCGGCGGCCAGTTCCATATTACCTTCAGTCTTTGCCAGTTCATTGTGTTTTTATTAGAGATGGGCGGTATTGGAATTTTGAGTTCGGTATCGGTTTCGGTATTTTTGTGTGGGCATACCGCGGTATCGGTTCGGTATTCGGTATGTGACTTCAGATTCACTGATAGTACCAAAGGGGAATCCATGTCCGAAAAAATACAGAATAAGTTGTTCTTGTATCATTCTATCACAGTGCTACACATGCCATTGTTGATGGGCTCAACATTGTCAATCTTTTGTCAACACAGATCATATCTACAGTAATTTGGTGACTTGTTCTAAATACGCCTTAACTTTTCAAGCTCACTTAAGGCGTCTGTAATCATAGAATGTGTGTCCTGAAGATGTCATCTTTAGGTGGGCCTGATGACAGTAGTAAAATTATCTGGTCAGTGATTTCTAGCCAAGTCTTGGCTGCCTGTTAAGGCAGCCAAGACTTGGCTAGAAATCACTGCTAAGCAACTGGACATGTACAGGTCGTAGACTATTGATAATTTAGTACAACTGCCCTGGTCCTTAAGGCTTAACAAAACTGAAAAATAAAATCAGTCACTTCTTTCATGAAAATGAACACTTCAACTGCTATCAGTCCTCATCAAGGCCTTATAAATAACGAATGCACAGGGGAAATTGAAAATACCGTTGGTTTCGGTATTCAAAGATTGGGTCGGTTCGGTTTTTCGGTGTCCCCATGATATCGGTATCGGTTCGGTTTTTCGGTATATTGCCCATCTCTAGTTTTTATCTCCCTAACACATCGGTTTTCCTATACTATAATTTTGCGTACAGAAGGGTGCGCCGCCCCACCCTGGAGCCACCGCCCCTGCACGTTGTAAAGGCTTGATCAGTCGAACAAATTCGATTTTCAGTGATTAATACAAACCTTTCAGAATGCAATATCATAGAGTTTGTTGGAAGATATCCTCCGTCGTTGTGCCAGTGTTCATGTTTATTTGGTTCACAAATCTCTCTTTCTCCGTGAATAAGCGTTTTATTGTACCCCGTGTTTCTGCAGGGTGTGTTCGAGGGAGAATATTGTGTGGGTGTTGTTTCGTTGAGTTTCATTCCACTCATTTTGCGACCGATTACCACAGATGAAGCGTCGTCGCCGTTTTCCTTCGATGAGTCTGCAGGTTTTTCATAGAATGTCAGAAAGATCAAAGCAAATGCAATTATGGGACATAAGATTAAAAAGTTCCTCGTTCTCATAATTTTCCATTTTCCTTTTCTTTGTTCTCCCATGAAACCACTGTAATAAATAATAAAAAGAGTATTAGTGTCGATATAATTTTCAGTGAAACTCTACCAATTGTGCTGAAGTTTCTGCGTTATTTTCTATTTTATTCGCACCATTATGATACTAAGGTCATTGATAAGGCGTCAATATCCGTTACAATGTATGTGGTTGAGGAGACGCTACAACCGTTACTTATTCCCAATTACTTAACAGAATTCGTTATCAATCGATAAAAAAATGGAAAATTATTGATCCAGTTTTGAAAAACACACCTCTTCCATCATATAGGTAGAGGTGCAGGTTGCAAGCCGAGAGGTCCTCGGTTCGAATCCCACCTGCGGCGACCGCGTTGTGTCCTTGGGCAAGACACTTCATCTCCATTGCCCGCTTGGGGGCACGATGACGCCGTGTACTAAGGCGTACTGCACGTCGATGGTACGCATGTCTTCAACCAATCTAACCCTGTCTGTGCTGCAGTACGGAGTTACGATGTTGGGGAGCTGGCAGCTGCTCGTCGTTGCTCGGTGGTTCTCTCCGGGTACTTCGGCTTCCTCCACCCGTAAAACTGTCACGGTCATGATTAGCCATTGTGCATAAATATGTGACCTTAAACATCAATAAATAAATAAATAACCATCATATGCAAATAAACCCTGGTGGTACAGTAAAGGCGCCGTGTATTGTCATTATCCACACGTGGGCAGTGAAGACCATGCATGCATTTAGGAGGGAATACAAATTATTATCAGCAAACTTTTAATTAATGAAGCACCGGGTTATACCCGGTGCTTCATTAATTAAATTTTTGACAGTTATTCTTATAGTTAGTGTTTGGAATCTAATATTATTGCATTCGTGGAAATATAGCCCACGCGTGGAAAGTAACCAGTCCACGGTGACCGTATCGTATATTCATGCCAGTCGAGAGCCATCAATTGGTGGTATCTGGATTCGTTACTTGGAGGAAGATCAATCAATATTTTTAACGTACAGCCTTGACTGACCATCTTGACTGGTCTACTACAAAACTTTTCCTGAGCAACTATCTTCTTTATTATTTAACTGGTTGAGGGCTAGATTATTTTTGGTGGCCAGAAATTGTTAATCAAAATTTGTTTCATTACAAATTATTGGAGAGTGCCCACAGGCACTCTCCAATAAGTTTTAATAAAACCAATTAATATGAACAAAATATCATCTGCGTTTGACTGAATATGAACCTTGAACAAGGAAAATGTTGACTTTTGCTATGGTAACCTAATTTTTTTTGAAAGTCCTGATAGTGGCTTCCAGCATTCAACCAGTTAAGATCACATACACGGCTCTGGACCGGAAAGGCGGCCTTTCGTGTTCAAGGAGTTAAAGAAAATGAAATTATAACTGTATAATGGTCACAGTGAGCACATTATATAATAATAGCTGCATCGTGGTCACAATATAAGTATATCGTTTTACTCTATATAACTTTTTTATCGCCACGATATAGTCCTGGCTGCTGATGTGCCGCTAAACATAAATAAATAAATATAAATAAATATCACACAAGTATAAAGTAAGCTTAACCCTTTACCCAACGAATCGACCGCATCCAGCCGCGTGATATGCAATTTCAGCAGTTGAAAAAATATTATTTTTCAAAAAATTTCAACAAAACCATATCATGTGACCCCTCGTTGGAACGAGCTCGTTCCAACGAGGGGTCACATGATAAGGTTTTGTTGACATTTTTGGAAAAATTAAAAAAAAATGATATTTAAAATAATAAATTTTGTGAACCGTCTGCGTTTGGTAAAGGGTTAACCGATCGTTTATACCAAGGCTATTGACTTTAGAGGACTTCCACCCGGGCGTTGGTTAACGCGTCCTATATTACCAGTACTTGATTACCATTACAAATAAGCGCAGCTTCACTTCCTGGGGATTACACGTGGGGCCAAGCACATAAGCCATGTGCTCCTGCGTGCCAAAAACGCTTATCTGGATCAAATTATCTGCACTTTGCGAACTCAAGCTCTGATGACATCCGCCGAACTCTTTAAGGAATTCTACGCCATTGTGGTATGGAACCAGTCTAGCCCTTATTTTGTCCATCATGTATGTTTAGATTCACTCAGCTGGAATATTCCATTTGGTTGGAAAAGCTAACCTGCGGTCCGCTGTTCCAACCAACTGATGTATTTATGCCAAACGATTGAATCTGAGAAGTACCATAAACATTCTTTTTTTAATCAACGCGAGAAATATTGCTAAATAGGGACTTGATTCGACAGAAGTTTTGATGGCATTACCATTAGGCAAAAATGTTCATCACACCGGTAGATTTATGCTTACGACCACTGTAGCGCTACGGAGGGGGAGGGGCATATGGAGTATTTGGCCCTCTAAGCAGACGGATACATTTCTATCATTTTAGAAGGCTACAACCAAACCAGGTACCTTCTTGATTAGGTAATATAATCTTACTATTTTCATTATTATTTTCATTTTTTACTTTATTTAATTCTGATTTTGTACTCCTGTTCTGCTAGAATGTCTAAAAATGACAGAGGCACCGAGGATAGAGAAGTGTCCGACCTGGAAGGGGCCAGGAGAATCGTTTCAGGTCTATTCTAGTTTGGTGAAAGGCTCTGTTTTGGGTGGTGTAGTTCTTGCACCAAGTTGGGCTCTAAGAGTAACATTTGTCTAGTTGGCTTTTGCAGAAACAGTTGGAGAAGACGATAGATGAGTTGGGTAGCCTTTTTTAGCTTGATCCACCCTGTTTATCGACCGATTAATATGGGATGGGCCAAGAGCACACTAACATGCTTCAGTTGAGCATATATAGAATATACCCATAGTAGCTTGGTGTACCAAATGTTCACCTCCAATTGTGAAGTGGTGTTAACCGCGAGCCTTTGGCGCGCGGTTAACACCACTTCTCCACGAGTGGTGAACATTTGGTACACCAAGCTACTTTGGGTATATTTTATTTATACCATGATCGTCAGCTTATTAAGAGTCGCTATTATTTTTTCTCGATTTTACTGAGCACCAGACGTACATAGGGCCTACTTGCGAATCTGCTTTTGTTTACACGAGCATCGGTGGGCGGTACTTCCGCTATAAGTTTTATCGCCGAAACGAAATAGAAAAAGAAACGGGGCCTTTTTTATTTTAATAGCATAATAACATACCATTTCGAGTTATGGATGCTTTATTAACATGAGACAATGCATGTTTTTTTTAAGTTTTGGTGTCTTATGGGGTAAACTCATTTAAAAACGTAATAAATAATTGTCTCTTTCATTTCACTCTTCGTGAGGCGACGTGCGATAAATTTAGACAAGTTGCATTCAGGTCGACATCACCAAAGGTCAGCTTGGATGTAGTTCCACTGTAGGAGTACATTTTAACTACTGAAATCCAATTGCTGGCGTGTTCACCACGATTGGTGTGTAAAGCTAAAATTTATATTATAGTCGTTTCATATTCTGTAGAATTGGTAACCATGGTATAATATGTTGTTCACAATTGAATTCAATGGACTACGCGACTCGCCAACTTTATGTACACTCACTGGTTGAATCATCTGGATTTAAACTAAGTGAAGGAAAAGCTAAGGACCGCCTAACAGATGTGGGATAAGCAACTAATGTGGTTTATCTTTCTGGCACCGATTGCCTAACACCCCAACAAAAATCTCTCTCAGATCGCGGTTTAACGTTTGTGCCAGCCACAAAGCTAAAAACTGGCAATCAGATACCACCATATAATATAAGTTATCTCGGGCAACATCCAGGGTACATGGAGATTTAATACCTGGATGTCGGTTTTCAACCATGAGGCGCAAGCCCGAGATAACGATTTTTCCCGTCTCCTAACACAGAAATAATGCCGAGATGTAAAATATGATCCCACATTAAGACTCAGGCGACGAAATTTAAAAACCCCACACTGAGCCTCAGGTTTTGAACCGAACAGCGAAGCAAACGTTACAGCAAAACTATAAATAGACCCAGTCTATTGCCGAATCGTTGTTTATAAACCAGGTCACACGTGGAGAAGTTTTTCACTTTGGTGAAATTTTAAAACCGATTCAAATTCAGTTTCGAAGTCTTTCTCTGACAAATACTCTCTAAAAAGCCGTGCGGCAGTATTATTTGATTTGACAGTGGATTTAGGCGTGAGTTCAATCCGTTTGCGAACGATGTCTCCATCGGTGTGACAAGTGACATTTTGTATTCTGCTCAAGCGATATCGAAGATAAACAGATGAGGTGCTCCCCAAGTCCAATAATATTAGCCTTCGCCTGTGCTCCGAATTTATTATTTTTTGATTTTTAATATGTCGCACCGTCGAAGTCTAATCTGATCTTTCGTTTTTCCAGCAGCAAAGTTCAGCGAGAGACTCTCGCTGAACGGTTGGACCTCGATTAAAGATCAAATTTCCCCACCTGGTTCCTCCTTCCGACTGACAGTTGTGTAAAACACATTTTTCTTCATTCTGGTGGTTATTTTCTTGCAAATAAATCGATATTTTGAATTATTTAGGCGTCATTTGCACTGCAATTTTTTCAACTCGAAACAAACTGTTGAACCTGAAGATGGGTTGGTAGGAAAACGCGGAGTGAAAAACGGAATACCGATAATGTAGTGCACACCAAGTCAAACGTCGTGGGAGTCGTTGCAATACCGCTGATGTCCGTTCCCGGAAATGGGATACGATTTTTAACAATTTTCCAACCGCTGTAACTTTACCGCTTGAAAAAATGTTTTTATTTAATTATTGGTATTTAATACGTAATTAGACAGTAAGTATAGGAAATTTATACATCTAATATGAATGTGAAGGCATATTATTCTTGTCGAATGTGGGAACATGTATGGAGAATGAGTATTCATCATATTAGTGTTATGTCGCCTAATTTCGTACTTTGCTGCTGGAAAAACGAAAGATCAGATTAGACTTCGACGGTGCGACATATTAAAAATCAAAAAATAATAAATTCGGAGCACAGGCGAAGGCTAATATTATTGGACTAGTGCTCCCCTTGATGTTCTCACCCCCGCAAAGCGCAAAAGTATATTTGCGAACCCGATTCAATCTGTTCAGTTCTCAACGAATACGACAGCCAACAAGTGCTTCTACTCATAGGGCTGCAACGATGTTTTTTTAATTTGTATTAGTATGAATTCACTATACAATACGACAATAAGTTGGATGTAACTTAACAGTTCTCATAGGAGTTTCTGCAATCGATGTGACCCAGTCGGGGTCAAAGGTTATTTTTATTACCTGGATGTTTCTCGAGTGACAAACGGGGAACAACGACGCGCGCTCTTATCATCCGCATGTTTGGAGATAGCCGCTACCATGGGTATTTGTTCCGGTCACGTTGACCAATCAGAAGACGCGATGTATACTGATACAGGGACAACTATTATTATCTTTGGCAAAGAAATTTCCAGAAACTCTAGCGATCGGAAACCTCCTTTTCCAGAATCATCTGGTTGACCACCTCCCAAGCATGGACAACGTCTCAAAGTTTCAGATCTGTAGATATAGTAACGAGGGAGTTATGTGTATCGCCGTTTTGGCCTTTTGGTTTATAAAAGCCAAAAAGTGCTATAACTTCAATTGTCGTAAAAACGTCAGAAAATGTGGACCAAAAAACTAAAAAAACAGCTTTTGTTTGGGCAATATTTCCACGGATGCAATAATATTAGATTCCAAACATCAATTGTTTTAGCTTTACAGCATATCAAAATTTTATGAGAATCCGACATCATTTAGTTTTTAATGACGTTGAAGTCAAGAACGTACCCTTAAATACGATCATAACTGTTGGGAATTCCTATGGACGGTACCGAATTTTTAGATATGCTTTTTGTTGGAGATGAGGTATCCAAAATTTTCAAGAGGCGTGTTTATTTATTTTTTTTTATTATTTATTTATTTATTCATTTATTTGTGTATTTATTTGTAGGGGTGTAACGACACTTTCGACAGCCAGTGTCACCTCATGTCAGACAATTTTACGGGTGGAGGAAGTCGGTCTGGCGAGAGTGCATCCGGGGTCGTTTTGGGGAATTTCGCTGTTAAAACAGTTTGCCAGAGTGCAGCCAGGGTCGTCTATGGGAATGTCCGTGTTAAAAAATTTCGCCAGAGTGCAACCAGGGTCGTCTATGGGAATTTCAGTGTTAAAAACGTTCGCTGGCAGTTCGGTCAAACACCCTCTCTTACTACTGATATCCAAAGTTTTAAAGAGGTGTTGATATTAAAAGAAAGTAAGAAAAAAGATTAAACTGACGTTTTGGGAGAAAAGGGTTATAATTTGAAAAAATTAAAATGGCATGCACTAGGTATCTCAAGCGTAAAAACGAAATTTCGTAGGTGTAGATATTGTAACGCGGGAGGTATTCGAGACGCCGCTTTGGGCGTTTCGAGGTTTTAAGAGCTTAAAAGTACTCAAAACTTCAATTGACGTGAAAAGATAAAAAATAGGGATGAAACGAAAAATCGAAAAACATATTTCCATGTCAGCTCAATGACAGCAACTGGAAGGGTCCATATTCATTATTTAGGGGTAAACCCATTAATATTGATTGGTCTTATACACACATGCACTCAGCATCCATCCTATTTAATGAAATTATGACGCATTTTATTCCTGGACGAAAAAGCGACCGCCCGGGTTCAAAGGGTTACAGCTTGAAAGAAAAAAAAGCAAAATTCGACGTTGTTTTTCGATGAAGGTGGAAATGAAAAGATGTTAACCCTTTGACCCCGAAAGTCCGCTTTTCCAGTCCAGGAACAGAATATGTCATACTTTCATTAAGTAGGGTGGCTGCTATGTTAGAGTGTAGAGTAGAGCAATCGATATTTCAAACGTTCAGACTTGTGGATGCACGTTGAAAATATTGATTAGTCTAGCAGGTCTTCCCCAAATAATAAATATGGACTCTTCCAATTGTTTCCCTTGAACTTACGTGGAAGATATCACCAGGGTTCAAAGGGTTAAGACGATTTTCAAATCTGCAGGCCTGGCGTTTTCAGGAGAGCGATTTATTCGCTCGCCTTAAAAAAACTGAGGAGGGCGAAAAATAGCCCTCCTAACCTTAGCAAATAATGATTACAACAACAGCCTATTCCCCAAAACCACATGTTTTCAGATCTCTGCTATGTTAGTGGTCTCTGCAATATGGCCACACTGCCCCTCCCACACCTCCGGGCTTTACCAAGGCCCGGAGGTGTGGGAGGGGTAATGTAGCCGTCTCACAGAGACTGCCTGGTTAGCAGCACCGAATAAAATGTATGTGCAAAGCCCACTAGGCAAACTTCATTAGTACAACTTCATTTTGCCATTTTTAGCTTTTGTAAGCTTGAGGAGAGCTAATCGCTCCCCTAGGCCATGCGATGAGAGCGATGTTTAGCCTTCCTGCATTTTTAAGAATGCCAGGCCTGTATCTGCAAAGTTGCAAACGCCGTTAGATGACTTGCAGATGGGTGGTCCTATGAGCAAGAGATTGAGTCCTAATTTTGTAAGTTTGTGTAGCGAAATGGGAAGAGAATATCTGAAGAAAATGTGCAAAGCATCCCCTTATATACCTCGGATATTTAGATGACATTTTTATCATTTGGCAACATTCAAAAGAAGATTTTGATGACTTCTTAGAAATTTTAAACAATCATAATCCAAATATCCAACTGAAAGCAACCATCAGTCAAGATTCTGTTGGTTTTCTCGATGTCGTCGTGTTTTAGGGCAAATATTTCCAGTCATTTAGACTATAAAGTGTATTTTAAACCAACTTATTCATATCAATTGTTACATACAAAGTCTTTTCACCCACCACATAAGTATCACCAAATCACAGCTCATTCGTTTCCACCTTACTTGGAGTAGAAAAGTATAAATTTCAACGAAGCCTGTTCTAACCATTTGGCGTCCCCAGATCGACGGGATACTCTACACACTAAAAACTAAAGTGTTAAAACTGACACTTTCAAGGTGTTAAACCCATTCTAACTCTTAGAGTTTGATTTTAACACTCAAAGTGCAATGCTTTAAGCATTTAGACATTACAATCGTCAGACATCTGAAACTTGAATGGATGGCACTTCCCATGTGTCTAGCATTGGTGGTTCTTCCAGAATCGTCCATAATTTGATTTGCGCTTGGTGGGTACATAATTAAAAGGACACAATGCAGATGACGCGGATCAGGCTCGAGAGTTCGAGCCTGATCCGCGTCATCTGCGTTGTTTCCTTTTAAATGTCGCAACATTACACTTGTCAAGTGGTATTATTGTAACACTTGTCAAGTTCTGGGATATCTACACTTGAACAACGTGCTAGTTCAGCACTTAGTAAGTGTTAAATACAGCACTTCAAGTGTAGTTTTTAACACTTTAGTTTTTAGCGTGCATGCGCTTTTTGCGTATCCCGAAAGATCCGACTCTGCAACACCGGAAACTCCTGCAGAAATTAATGATTTCAAACGACTGAAAATTGAACACAACAAACTATTGCGGAATTGTAGTTTCACGGTATATATATTGTTGTAGATTGCATAATTTTATACCTGATCAGAAAGAGTAATTATTTTCGTCAAACAAACGAAAAATTGTTGTCAGATCCGTAACCTGTCGTGGTTGTTAGTTATAGGTGCTGGAAGTGGTGTGCCACCGAAAGTGACAATACCAACAGAGGTACAGTAGATCAAAAGCGGTACAGACAGGCTATGCTACCACACTAGTCAACAAGACATACCCCACACCACAAGACTAGAAGAATAACAGGGTACATACAGTACGCCCTATACTGCCATACTGGACAACCACGCATACCCCGCAACAATGTATGACATATACGCCAACAACACTGCGTTACCTAACATTCCCTCTATTAACACACAAAATAAGTCCGTATTTCAAGTACTTGCTTGTGGGCCCTTTTCCGAGCGTGGATGCGCTAAAATTTTGGGTTTTTTTTTTTTGATACAGGCCTTCCAGCTCTTGGGCCGAATCACTGTCGTTGCGGGCTCGGTCCCTATCTTTCTCAGAGGGGCCTCCAGTACCCTTTCGCTGACACTTGTGACTGTTCTTCAGTCTACTTTAATACAGAAGACTAATTTACTATTGTTGTTTTGGATTGACAGTCTGTACCGTTCGCATTGTATCCCATTTATTTTTATTTGTTTCAAACTTGGCATATTTCTTTATCCGTCGTGTGACAGCAGGGCTCTCTCATAGCAGTTATTAACGAGTTTCCTCAAATCTGTTTGTCGCCATTGTTTATTTAAGCTCTATACAGTAAGCTAATAAGTATCTCATTAGGACTGGGTGGAAGCTTACTTTATTCTTTATATCCAATAAATTTGCTGTGACGTGACTCATTTATTATATTGTATATATAGCAATGATCAAAAGTAAGAATTTACTTATAGTTTGGATTTCCAAACATTACACTGCTTCATTTTATTGGGAAATCTCACAAGCTACAGTACGTGGAGAGTGGATTGTAACTATATCACCTGCGGAGTGGGGTTGTCACCCAAACTATAACTTTCAAATTTTGTACATATCGACAAAAAATACAGGCAATGTTTCAGCCAATGGACCTCCGGGTTTAACCCGGAGGTCCATTGGCTGAAACTTTGCTTGTGCTTGTTATGCCTTGCAACAAATTTGCAATTATTGCTTGGGTGGAATATCCACTCTGCGGGTGATTTAGTGATAATACACTCTCCACGTTCTGTATTACTGTAATATTGTCCGATATCCACAAAGACCATTTGTTAAATGTTTATTGCTGTTAGACATTTGGAATACCAGATTCATATTAAATTGTTTCATCTTTGATTTGGCTCCGAGTCGTCAATTGAACACAAGTATTTCACAGCAGATACCGACGGTTATTCCTCACGGCCAAAGTGACATGAATGATTGTGCTTTTGTTTCGTGTTTTCCTCTAAATCCTTAAGATCCCCCCCCCCCTCCCCCTCCTTTGGTGGTGAACATTCAAATAGTCGACTAGAGTTGGGCGGTTTGACGTTTTTGCGATTTGGTTCCGTGGCAGACCGGAAAACCGAGCCTAAGACCGCCAAAAACCGACCGAAATGTTTTACTGTGTTATGTACAAAATGATCAAACCATCTAACTTGGAGGGAACTGGGACTAGTGGTCCGTATGGCCATTTGTTGCTTAGTCTATCCGGCAGAGAGTAAATTATACGTGATATTCTCGTTGTCACATACTCCCCCTTATTGACTTGTCCACGGGACGAGTCGATTAGGGAGAAAATGTGGTAATAACAACACAAAACATATTAAATGAACTTTATCGATTTGTTACACTAATCTGATTTTTTTCTGACTCAGCAGACTTAGCAACTGATCCCCTAGAACCCCTCAGAATGATCAAAAGGAAGCAAAGCTGAATGCAATGGAAATACTTACAGCTGGGGCTACTGTGGTGGGTGGTGTCGTGGCCAAACGTCAAGTTGGAGGAGATTATACACGCTAAAAACTAAAGTGTTAAAAACTAGACTTGAAGTGCTGTATTTAACACTTACTAAGTGCTGAACTAGCACTTTGTTCAAGTGTAGATATCCCAGAACTTGACAGGTGTTACAATAATACCACTTGACAAGTGTAATGTCGCGACACTTAAAAGGAAACAACGCAGATGACGCGGATCAGGCTCGAACTCTCGAGCCTGATCCGCGTCATCTGCGTTGTGTCCTTTTAATTATGAACCCACCAAGCGCAAATCAAATTATGGACGATTCTGGAAGAACCACCAACGCTAGACACATGGGAAGTGCCATCCATTCAAGTTTCAGATGTCTGACGATTGTAATGTCTGAGTGCTTAAAGCATTGCATTTTGAGTGTTAAAATCAAACCCTAAGAGTTGGAATGGGTTTAACACCTTGAAAGTGTCAGATTTAACACTTTAGTTTTTAGTGTGCAGGAGGGGGTCCCCACCCCCTTAATCTCCTCCAGCTTGACCTTTGGCCATCGGTGGTGGTTCGGTGGGGTGGGTGGGGGGGGGGGGGGGGGGGTGGGGGGCGGGGCTCCCCGGAAAAATTCTTCAAAATTTGATATTAGTAGTGATCAAAGATTTTATGCTGATGGAAAGTGAATCAAATTCAACGTAAACATTTATTAGATTGCTGTGGAGAATATCGGCCGCGGATCTTTGGGATTGGGGGGGGGGGGGGGGTCAGACCACCTTCATGACCCTCCCTGGCTACTTGGTTACGAAGTGTGTGGAGTAGATCAATCGATATTTTCAACGTGCAGCCCCCCCTCCCCCCCCCCCCCCCAAGGCTGCACGTTGAATATGTTAATTGGTTTACCCCCAAATAATGAATATGGACTCTTACAATTGCTGCCTTTGAACTAACATGGAAGATACTACCGTGGTTTAAGGGTTAACACATTGAAAAACTGAACCGAAACAGATATTTTTCCTGAAACCGAAAAATCAAAACCTCTCAGCTCCACAGTGGCACAGGAAAACTGATTTTAAAAAAAAATGTCAAATAAACACGCGATACGAGCATAACTGTATGAATTTTGATGAATGGTGTGCTCAACATTTCGCGTTCACACATTTCTTTTACCAGTAAGAACAGTTTGAGCTTTAGGGCGGAAGATTGGCGTTGTGAATTATGAACTTACCTCTCCGGATTTTCGGTACCGGTATCAAAATATATCAGTCATAACGGCGGAGTCAGATGAAAACGTGTACATATATAATCACATGTGGTTATTCGAAACTTCCTCGCCAGTGCGCATATGATGTTTTTCGAAAATAACCTGCCGTGAGTAACTGCTCTCCATATAATTGCGACAGCGACGTGCACTTCAAAAAATTACTGCAATATTGTAACACAACTTCGCTCTGACCTTCGAAAACCGAACTGTTCAGAAAAGACGTTTGTAGCGACGGGATATTCGAACACTTCACATCTTTCATCGGGATAAATATTCATTCAGCCGAGCTATATCGGGTCAACAGTAACTATCGTACGGAAGCGTATTAGGGACATGGAGAAAAAAAATTCACACCCAGAAAGTCGAAATTTCGACTTTTTATCTCGAAATTTCGACTTAAAATCTCGAAATTTTGACTTTTTATCTCGAAATTTCGACTTTTTATCTCGAAATTTCGACTTAAAATCTCGAAATTTCGACTTTTTATCTCGACATTTCGAGATTTCATCTCGCTAGGTATGCATGTGGTCCTTTGTTCAGTAGCAGTGTGCGATAGATTCCGATACACCAGGTTCTGAGTTCTAACAAATTCCCACCTAACCGAAAAGACAGGAATGCTGCCCACCCCACCTCCGGCCCTTCAGAGTTCTGTTATCTCACTTTTCAATAAAATCCAATACTTGAGGTTCATTGAAGACTTCCCACATGCCCTTGGAAATCTTCCTATCGCGCCATTATAGACCACAGAGGTTCACTGAAAACTACCACATGACATGCCCCTGGATATCTTCCCCATCCCGGCATTATACATCACAAAAGGGCGATACATTCAAATAATATTAATGCACACATGCGTCTCCCACCCTCTGAAAAGTAATGCTGTATCAGCCCTACCCCCACCCCACCCCAATCCCAGAAAGTGCTGCCCAGTAAATATCACTGGAGTATTTATTTATTGGTGTTTAAGGTCACATATTTCTGCACAATGGGTAATCGTGACCGCAAACATGGAGATAAAGTCAAGTTTAGTCAATAGTTTTATACCCATTTTAGAGAACTTCCATCGAAGATTGACGAATGGCTCCTATATTTTAACAGCAAAACGGAGCTTGTTTACAACAGTAATCGAGCACTAAGCACTACTTCACGTCCCGGGTTACCTACGGTGAATCACAGGAGTAGTCTACCCTTACGAAGATATGCTGCCCAGTAAATATCAATGGGGTATTTTCTCTTTTGGAAGAGGTGCTACTTTTTACTCAGTACACGTACAATATTACAGAAGAAAAAATAATAAAGAGAATCAAAACGAGACACATGCCACCCAAGTGAACCGTCATTGTGTGGATAAACAACAAATACGCCCCCCCCCCCCCAAAAAAAACCCTCCGACCCCCCCCCCCCCCGCTCCTCCCCCCGACCCCACACCGACCACTACCAAGTTAAATTATGGGGATGCACTGCCAGAAGTGTATTCTGTAAGTGTTTGAGCAGCGCACTGGGTATAACTGATATTTATTGGGTAGCACTTTCCGAGGGTGGGAGAAGCATGCACGCACTAAGATCATTTCGATGTATTTTGCAGTAAACTTTAGGAAGCTGTGTATCGGATGTAAATGCATTCTTATTTACCGTTAGCGAACGGCTTGGCAAATTCGATGTATAAAACTTGACATTTTATGGCCGTGGACTGTTGTACTCTTCCGGAAAAAAACAATATACCGATTGGAGGGCCATGATTGCTTTATTTTTAACTGGGATTTAACGACACTTCTAACAGACAGGGGAGCGTCATGAATGGTTGAAAAGGAGGCAGTGACCGCCCAAACCCAGTTATTATTATTATATTATCCTATGTCAGCTATAGCTAGGTCAAGCAGTATTGTGGGGATGGGGGTCATGTATGGTAGTGCGGTATTGCGAGATAGTCCTTGGTGGTTTAGACTGGCAGTATAGGATGAATGGTCTGTTGGCCTATTACCCCCCCCCCCCCCTAGTACTATTAACTACCGAATCCTTTGTATTATCTTATGGCTGGTATTGGTAGTTTGTAATGTTAGGTCAGGCAGTATTATAATGTTTGTTTAGAACTGGGGCATAGGATGCATTGTATATACCGCTGTAGGTCCCCTGTTAGTCCTCGGTATTATTAACCAACCGATTGCGTTGTGTTATTCTATGACTGGTATAGGTAGTACGTTATGGGAGGTCAAGTGGTATTGTGGAGTGGGGGTGGGTGGGGTTGTGGTAATGCTTGGCAGTATAGGACGGCTTTATAGTATATACGATATATACCTCTGTGGTTCCCCGAAAGCCATTGGTACTACTAATCGACCTAATGCTTTATGTGACGGGTCTAGGTAGTATGTAAGACCAGACGTTATTGTGTGTGTGTGTGGGGGGGGGGGGGGGGGTGTAATGCATGGTAGTTTAGTGTGGTAGTATACGATGTACGCTTTGTACCCCTACAGGTCCCATGTTAGCCCTTAATACTATTAATCCACCTTATGCTTCATGTTATCCTATTACTGGTATAGGTAGTATGCAATACTAGGCATAGGGGTATTGTGGGGGGGGGGGGGGGTAATGCCTGGTAGTTTAGAACGGTAGTATAGCACGGGCGGTATATACCCCTATAGGCAACCTGTTAGTGCTTGGTACTATTAACCAACCGATTGCTTCGTTTTCTTATATGGCTGGTATAAGTAGTACGTTTATGGTAGGTCTAGTGATATTGTGGGAGTGGGGGTAATGCTTGGTAGTTTAGAACGGTAGTATAGCATAGGCTGTACATACCCTGTATGTCTCTTGTTGGCCCTTGGTACAACTGATCCACCAGGTGCTTCATATTATCAAGCGGTATTCTGGGGTGGGGTTAATTAATGCCTGGTAATACAGAACGACAGCAGAGTATGGTTGGTGTATTCCCCTGTAGGTCCCATCTTAAACGTTGATAGTATTAACCTATCGAATGCCCAGTAGTTCCTACCCTATTCCGAGTGCTCTTGTTCTTGTTTCCTCTATCGAGATCACCCAATCAGTTCACTTTACTGGAGCTAACTAACCAAACAGATTGCTTTATCCCCGTAATCTCTATGCAGAATTATCTCCCCTATTACAACGAAGTCCTATCCGATTCTCATCACGACATGTCCCATGGAATCCCCTTTTTTCTGAAATGAGGCCATAAGGGCCATGAGAAAATCCCCCAATGGGGGATTTTTCATGACCCTCATGGCCTCATTTCAGAAAAAGGGAATTCATGTCCCATGGAATCCCTTTTTGGAAAACATATGTGGTTATGGAATCCTTTTTTTGTCGTATGAGGTCATGAGGGTCACAGAGGTATATATCGTCCATACTATACTGCCGTCCTATACTGCCAGGCATTACCCCCACCCCACTCCACAATACAACTTGACCTGCCATAACGCACTACCTATACCAGTCATAGAATAATTCAAAGCAATCGGTTGGTTAATAATACCGAGGACTAACAGGGTACCTACAGCGGTATATACAATGCATCCTATGCCCCAGTTCTAAATAAACGATTATAATACTGCCTCACCTAGCATTACGAACTACCAATACCAGCCATAAGATAATACAAAGGATTCGGGAGGTTAATAGTATTAAGGGGGTAATAGGCCAACAGACCATTCATCCTATACTGCCAATCTAAACCACCAAGAACTATCTCGCATTACCGCACTGGCCGACCATACATGACCCCATCCCCACAATACTGCTTAACCTAGCTATAGCTGACATAGGATAATATGAAGGCTCAAGGGCTAATAGGGGACCTACATGGATATATACCGCTACTACCATATCACCGCCACCCCATATGAGAAGTCCGCCATACCCTGATCCGAATAACGTTATGTCAGACTGTGGACAACAACAGTGGTCAACATCTCTATGACGTCGGTTGCGCATCATGACGTCACGACGTCAAGAGCAACGTCAACCGTTTTGCGGAGAAAAACTTTCAAGAAAACTCACCTTCCCCTTCCATTTTTCATCACATACCCATAATATATACCCATAGCCCTGGGTGTACATATATCACTATACATACCATAGTATACTATTTCTGCTGTACGTACACTGCTTGCCGGATCTAGATGGATAGGGCCGAAGTTTTACACCGGCAAAAGTTACACCGGCAATGGCTCCGGTTCCTATGGGAATTTAACACCGGCAAATTCCGGATAATGAGGGTCGAAAACCTCCTGCTATACTACTTTTTTTGTAAACCAATAATTAACGAAACGGGCCCCAAACCCCAAACATTCGTTTATTATTATTAATATTTTCAAGAAATACTTTCGTTTCACAAAAGTAATTCTTTAAAATAATAGTAATAAACGAACAAGCGTTTACACATAAAGGATATATGAAACCTACAGATAGTTTTGCACAATGGAAATTGTGGCATCGTTGTCGTGCGAGCGGCCAATAATTTTTTCCGGCAAACAACTTTCGGCACGGACAGGGTCATGGGACGCACCCCCTCTATCCACCATTTTAGCTTGAGGCCTGGGGCATACCATTCTAGTGTTTGTTTCATTGAAACGTTGGGCACCAGTGTAAATAAACTATGGAATAGTATTAGTGCCACCAACACAAGTGATGGTCAGTACGCAGCTCTGTCAGTCATAGTGTCCGAAACTCTGCTGAAATAGCCAACAGTTATCTCAGTTATCTGGCTATATCTACCCTATACCTGTCATATCCAGTTTTGAATACAGGTGACCCCCCCCCCCCTCCCCCCTATTGCCACCACCACAATGTTATCCCCAAGACGAATAAAATAATTTTCCAATGCATTAGATTGCACGACAATACACTGGCTTCTGACCTCTAACAAACTCTCGCCCTACCGACCGGACACGAATAATACCCCTCCTAACACCCGAACCTTGCCATTTCTGCCAGATAGGCCTCCTTTTCATTCATTAACGACCACTGCAAGTGGAATATTGTTTTCCGAACGAGTACAACAGACCTCACCCATACAAATGTCCAATTTTGTGCAACGGTAAATAAGAATTTAGTGCAACCTCTCCCAGCATCCTAAAGTTGATGATAAAATAAACTGACGCTCTATTCCAGACCATATTTACAAAGGATGCAGCTTGACAAATGCTGTTCCACGTGAAATTTACCAATCAACCACCCCCCCCCCCCCCCCCCCACCCACGCACACACAGCTACAGTTAAAACTAGAAGTCCTGTCACGAATAGTGCGCTTATCTAGGCTTAATTGTGCGTTGGAATTGCGCGCAATTGCCATATCGAATGAGATACAAAGCACGGCAGGCTCTCCTGGTTACTCATAGCAAACACATGCATTGTTTCTGCCAATGGACCTCCGGGTTACCCGGAGGTCCATTGGCTGAAACATTGCTTGTGCACAGGCCATATGTACAGAATTTGATAGCTTTACTTGGGCCATAACGCGTACATTAACGCGCATATCAACGTGCTATTTGTGCGCATTTCATGACAGGACTTCTAGTTTTAACTGTATGTCCGTCTAATAAACATTCTAATAAAATACCAAACAACACACGTTATTGACAAGTACCGTTAAATCACGTTGCAATAAAAGTCCAAAGAGTGAATCTATAAGAAACATGAGGCTCCGTGAAGATGTCCCACAACTTCGGATGCCTTCCCCATCCCGCCATAATAAACCACAAATAGAGCGATACACCCAAAAGATATCAGTGCACGCACGTTTCTTTCATCCGCCAATAAGCAATGCTGCGAAAGCTGCCTCCTCCCTCTCCCCACACACACTACTCGAAAAGTGCTGCCGGTAAATGTCACCACTGGAGTGGTTCACCCTTACGAAGATATGCGACTTTCACCCAGTGCAGTACCCCAAAATTACAGCAGAAAATAGAAGATCGTGGAAATAATGGCCTTCCACATCTAATTCAACTTCCACCCCACCTAGCATTTCCCCATTTCGAATCCCGACATACCGACACCCATAATACAGTACGTGGAGAGTGGATTGTAACTAAATCACCCGCGGAGTGGAGTTATCACCCAGGCTATAACTTTCAAATTTTGTACATATCGACAAAAACACAAGCAATGTTTCAGCCAATGGACCTCCGGGTTTAACCCGGAGGTCCATTGGCTGAAACTTTGCTGGTGCTGGTTATGCTTTGCAACAAAATTGCAGTTATTCCTCGGGTGGAATCTCCACTCTGCGGGTGATTTAGTGATAATACACTCTCCACGTACTGTAGATGAAGATCAAAATGGAACACATTCCACAAAAGTAAAGTGAAGCGTCTTTGTGTGCATAAACAGTAAATACGCAGCACCGTTGCAGCTGATAAGGCTACCAAGTGTACAATAAAAAGTCGAAATTTCGAGATAAAAAGTCGAAATTTCGAGATAAAAAGTCGAAATGTCGACTTTCTGGGTCTGAGAATTATTTTTTATCATGTCCCTAATACGCTTCCGTACTATCGCCTGTCAAGGAAATCCGGTTATTTTATTCTCGCGAAAACTCCACTTTATTAATAATTTATCCTCCACTGAATCAAGCGAGCTGGGAATGCACTTCTGCTGCTGCAGACAAAACTACACTAGTGGAAAAAAGAAACACAAGTTTTTTTCTGTGATGAATATTTTAAATGTGTTATGGATGATTATTTTATTGTTTAGATTTTGATGTTATTTCTTCATTACTGATTAAAGTTTGATGAGTTTTGTTGTCTTAACACAGACGGCGTTTGCACGGATAACGTTCAAACGTGGGTACCCCACACCATTTCCTGATCAAAATCAATAGCGGGTATGCCCACTCCGGGCTTCAGTCGCTGCTCTAACACTCCTTACCACTGACCCCAGCAAGTTGTTTATGGTCCTTTGTGCGATGTTATTCCACTTCTGAAGAAGAGCCTGCGTGAGCCAAGCGACGTTGACGCGCTTTTTGGCCCACCCGTGTAGCTCGTCCAACAAATGTTCGATCTGGTATAGATCTGGACTGTAGGGTTTCCAATCGAGAACTGGGACATTGTTTTGTTGAGGAAGTCACGCCAAACCCTAGCAACGTGCGGGCTCGCATTTTCCGGTTGCAACGCGCATGGATAAGTGGAAGGACGTGAGGCATGAGGGCCTGTTCCCGATATCTTACGGCTGTAAGATTGCCCTGGATGACCACGAGAGGTGTTTTCACGCCATGAGAAATCCACCCAAACTATAACAGACCCTCCCCCAATCGTTTTCCTTCACGCGTGCGTCAGAGTATCGCTCAGCTCGACGTCGATAGCAACGTCGTCGTCCATCGGACCAGTAAAGCGTAAACCGAGACTCGTCAGTGAATAACACACGTCTCCTAACCATTGCAATCGACGTTGACGTCGCCCGGGTTTAAGTTGCGGACCAACGTAGGGACATCCTGGTCCTAAATTGAACTCCCGCAACCGATTTCTAACTATTCTTGGGCACACTCGGCGACCATGATTGCCTACAACATGACTCGCCATCTCCGTCGCCTTCTGAAATCGGTTACGGAGGTGTGAGAGACGTATGCCTCTATCTTATCTTAACTTGGCGACATAACGCGCCGGTGTCCGCTCCTGGGGCAGTTAGCTAATCTTCGAGAGGCTCTGAGACGCCCAGTTAAACGAGCTATCGTTGACCCATAGACCCCAAATTGCTGGGCGACGAGACGTTGCGATAGGCCCTGCATAATTAGAGCAATAACCGTACCCCTATTAAAGTCGTACATTCGCGGCATTTTGCTTTTCAATCGAGGTGAAATGAAATGTTGTGCAATCGATGTGTACTGTTCAAAACTTCGATTTGTTAAGGTTTAAGCCCATAGCACGAGGGAGTTCCACGCTTTGTCAAAAAATCTGTTGAAAGCATGCAGCGTCGCACGTGGTCAAGGTTAACTGAATTTTAACCAAAGGCTCTTCAGACAGTACACTGAGGCAGCTATGTGTCACATTTTACTATTTGGTAAATATTATATTATCAAAACTGAACTTACGTTTCTTTTTTATGTTCAGTATAGTTCTTCTGTGAATGTTTAACATGGACGATCATCAATCTTCATCATAGGTGGATGGTGGAATGTGGACCCGAGAGGATAGGCGCTGTTTACGGGGTGCAACCTTTTATGTGGGACATTTTTTCTTCTTAGTCCTTTAACTAACGGAACGACCAAAAATGGCCAGCTCTATCAACAAGAATCTTCATTCAGGGACGTCGTTAATGTGGGCTAAGGGAATGTCACACCCCACCCCCTTCCAATAATTTTTTCCAGTGGGGACATTTTTGTGGGGATTGAATTCTTAGATATCGATTTGGTCTTCCCGGTTATCATGTGGGCCTTCTATTTTACAAGACTAAAGTTGATGCATGGACTTATGTCAAACACAAAGCCGGTCATACAAATTGAGGTCGGTTGAACCCGATTGGATTTTGTCGCAGGATTTCAGGGGTTGAATGGATGTTCGAAATGATGGAGGAAAATTTATGTTCTTATCAGTGCTCAGCCGACAGCCAGTGACTGTCGTCTGAACCCCAGTTCGAACGTAAACCTTGCCACCTTATCAATGCCATGTCCGCTTGGGACTGTTAGGATTCCTGAAGGTGCATGTGGATTGCAACGCTAAAGGGTGATCGACGATAATTCACTGAAAAGATCATTTATTTACATGTACGAAGAAATAAAATATGAAACAAATTACTCACAAAATTATCCATAGGAATACACTAATTACACGGATAAAAGTTTATTCTTTAGGGTTCTCGTCGTCTCCCACAGCTAGCTGTGTCCGGTGGATCAACCTTCCACCATCTTCATTTTCTCACGGTTTGTGATACATACAAAGTGTCTATTCACTTCTCGTTGCTTCCTCCTCGCAGGGTTAACTTCACAGTCATTCGGGATTAACACATATAATGTTCTGCTTGTGTGACTCTGTCAGCGTTCTCACAGTTCAATCACAATTCAGTCGGCGTCTACCACAGTTCGCGATCACTTTGCGCCTTGCCTGGCTTTCACGGTTTTAAGTTATTCTTCGCCTTCAGATATATACTTAACAAAGCATACATAAAAATATTCTGCAAAGTGTTCTCAACATCATCAATTTTCGCACCGCCTAAAACTATCTTATCTCGCGAGCTATTCAAGCGCTTACTCAAGCTCTTAATACGGTTCCTAGACCTCAACGTTACAGCTTTTACTTCTTCGGCTACTATGCCACTACAGTTCACAACCGTTAACAAACTACTATCGGTTCCTTACAGCCCTCACAGGGTTACGACAATACGCGGACTTTCAGTCTCGGTGCCTATGACCCTCGACTGCCAAGGTTAAACTCGGACCTTCTCTGAGTGCCCTCAGGCCAACAGCCCACCTCAGAATTCTGCTTCACTCTTTATACAGTCGGATGCAACGTTTAAACATATTAATTCTGATTTAACGAGTGCTTTGTAATTCGATATGGATAGAGATATTAATGTGTATTTTGTTTGAGTTTGACTCGCTTGGCATTTCGTGGACACTTTTATTATTATGAGCTCGTGTTCTGTGATGTCTGGCAACATATCTCGGAACTCTCCTGGCTTGGTAAGATACGCCTCTTTTGAAACAACTAGACATTGTAATGATTGTCTAAAACGGCCAGAACACGATTAAACCGTTTACGTTCAAATTACCCGTGAACAATCGCTAATTCAAATCCACGATGGAGAGGATGATACATTGGTTTAGTGTAACCATAAAGAGACAATCGCTTGCCATGTTCCACACGTATACGCTCATTTATCTCTGCTTCGAAAACCCGAAACAATATTCTAGCTAATTAGAGGTTAAGTTGACCGCTTTATTTCTAATTGACCATTTAACCAGACAGCGTGACACAAGCAAATAAATATTATTTAATCGAAGGCTCCCATAGATTTCGCCAGCAATCTTCGCCCTATTACTGTGATTTGTGTTTTTTCCACAAATCTTAGGACTTGTGTATACTTTAGTTCAAGTTAAATTACATAAAAAAATAATAAAGTTGTAATACCAACTCTTAGCCTCAAATAGCGTGACAGATTTGTTGGGGGTCCAGCAAGGCCAAGAAGGAGTACTGATGCGGCGGGTGTTAATTAGATACGAAGTTGCGTCAAAACTTCTAAGAGTATATTTTCTTTATCCACAAATAAATTTATCTGAAGTTTTTTAACTTTCATCCCGGCTGACTAATATTCCCAACTACAGCGTCAAAGCATGCCTTCAACGAAGGCATGTCTTGATTATGTGGTTGCAATGCTTCATCAGTCGAGGTCTGAGCCATCACAGTCGGGGCAAATCAGGTTTACAACCCCTCTCCCCTAACAGATCCTCTTCGCGACATCCCTGTCGCCGTTTAAATTTTACTTCTTGGGGGTGGGGGTGTCTTGAGCAGTTGAGCTCTGTTTTATGTCAAAATTAAAAAAGGGAAATTCCTAGTTATTTAAGAATTTTGTTTTGCCGTTGTCATCAGCTATTCATGTCAGGTAAAAAGTTTGAATTGTGTTGTGGCGGAGGGTGTATGCGCATGCACTCGTCGTATTATGAGAATAAAATATATTATTATATGACTCGTCCGTTTTGCTCACTTTAAAACATTTGATATTTTGTTTTCATATTAATCAGTGATAAATAAAGCCTTCCGTCAATTCCACTGGTCAATTTCAAAACTAGACAATTTGATTGGCTAAACAAAAATACCACTCGGCCACATTTTCATAATTTGCATAATTAGAGTTGGGAGCTTTCATGGGTCAATTTCAAAACTGGACAATTTGATTGGCTAAACAAAATACAACTGGGTCAGATTTGCATAATTTCAGTAGGGAGAATTTACGTTATCTGTCCTATTTAGGGTGGGTTATATAGTATTAATATTTTACCTACAAGAAAAACGCCATTCATTTTTTTTTAATATTTTCACTTTTTGCTTCCAAAACATGGTTATGACCCCTCATTGGAACGAGCTCGACGAGCTCGTTCCAATGAGGGGTCATAACCTATGTTTTGGAAGCAAAAAATGAAATTTTTTAGACGAGGATGTTTTTTCCAAGTGCCGGCTGCAACTCAAGGTAGGTGATGGGTTAAAAAGTCATACTAAGTGGCTAATTTGTGCGTGTGTGTCATATGATAAATAGAATGTGAAATGAGTGTTTTTCTCATATAATATTTATGAAACTCGTCCGAATTTTTGCGTTTGTGCTCGCCAGAGGCTCGCCAAAACGGAAAATTCTTAAGACTCGTTTCAAAAATATCATATGAGAAAAACACTCATTCCATATCCTCTATTTATACTATAAACACTAAAAAAACAGAAGGTATGACACTTCTCAGGATGGAATTTTCAACAAATTGAAATATGGAATAACTTACCGATTACGCTTCAAAAAAACAGTAGAATCGCGTTCCAGTCACGAAGCTACTGTCATTTTGAGACCTAGTTTTGCAAACATTCGTTTTGATCCTCATTTGTCCCCATTTTGGACATCGTGAAGCGAAAAACAATCATCAAGTGCTGTTCGTGTTTATCGGGTGTTTGTGCGGTGAATATTCATTTATGCCATGCTCACCTATGTTACTACCTGTGAAAAGCCCGTATGTTAAATTTTAGCTTTTAACCCCATTACCGATGTAAAGCTTCTACTGCGGTTAAAACGTTTTCAGTGGGAATCTAATTACAAAATTTACACCTACAGTACGTGGAGAGTGTATTTCACTAAATCACCCACAGAGTGGAGATTTCACCCAAGCAATAATTGCAAATTTGTTGCAAAGCACAACAAGCGCAAGCAAAGTTCCAGCCAATGGACCTCCGGGTTATACCCGGAGGTCCATTGGCTGAAACTTTGGGCGTGTTTTTGTCTACATGTACAGAATTTGACAGTGATAATTTGGGTGATAACTCCACTCCCCAGGTGATTTAGTTACAATCCACTCTCCACGTACTGTATAGTAGGAATTACTTCCAACTTGGCCTTTGGCATGACCCAATTTTCCGACTTCGAAACATTCACACTTCGCGATGTTTCTTTCATACATACGACGTTTTGCGGAACTATCTCCGACTTATTAAGTTTAAAATATCTATAATTAAATATGTGAAATAAAATTTAAGAATTCTTAAAAATAATTTGACTGAAAAAGCGAGGTAAATTCAATCAACTTTGACGATGTGTCTAGCTGTCAATCAAGCATTCACGTGCAGTCGGAAGTACTGCCCTTCGGCGCAGATGGAGACAAAACAAACCCATGTGTTCGCTCGTTTGCTAATCGAAAATATCGTTTTTTCTCCATTTTAAGTGACAGCGTCGATTATTTATTAAGAGCATAGTATAAATAAAATAAATTGGTACTAGGGTCGGTAATGAGAATTAAACCACTGGAGACTGGCGGTTTTCGGTTTTTCGGCTTGTTCCGGTTTTTTCTGGAAACCGAAAAACTGAACCCAGATTTTCTCGGAAAACCTTCTTCACGGTTTTATGTTAATTTCTTACCACTACAGCAATAGCCCATAATAAACACATCGAACGAAGAACATTTTGGCTTGACGGAACGTTATTACTCTTTGGAATGTCTTTATGTCCGTCGATCGATTAATATTCTTGACTATTGTTGATTCGTTGTAGGGTTACCCGGTAGCCAGTCAGGGTGCTCGAAGGGCTGACTGAGCGGCGTTGACCGAACGCATTCCCCTTCCCCAAAAGCTTTAACCTTGACATCAAATATGCAAAAGGATTAAATGTTCAGGTCGGTGACCCGATTCTTTATAAAGCCTTTTATCTCCAAATTCGCAGAGACAATGTGTGTAGGAAATAAAAAATATTCACAAAATCATTTTAGGGAATGTTTGTTTTTATTCTATCTATCCGAGAAGGAGATAAAACCCGGAACCACGTTGATCAAGGTTTCCATGAACACTTGTCATTGTGAACTTTGAACTTATGAATACTGAATAGCTGTACAATGGCAGTGATGGCATGGGTCAGACGTCCCTGTCACTTTTGGTTTCAGTTTTGAAAAAAATGACAAGTAGCGATCTAAAACTGAATTTTGGTTTCATCACTTCGAATATTTTTTACACAATTTTTATATCTTAATCCTCTAAGATGGTGTATCCACGCATCACATGGGGTGCAGTTGTGCAGATGGAGAAACAGAAACAAAGATAAAGAGAAGCCCTCAAAACAATAATCCACTGAGACATTAATAATGATCACTTTCGTGAACATTAATAGCTAAGAAAAACACGTCTCTGGGCATATCTGTTAACACTAAAATACAATGACCCATAAGAAGAACCACACAACGGAGAAGAAAACACAGGGTACGACGTGCCACACCCATAAGTCATAACAGCTGCATTAATTAATATTCATGAAGAAATGAAACTAAAGACTACAGTGCAGCCACCATGCTCACCCAGATTAGAGATTGGCAATTAACTGATTTTTTGTTCGTGTTTATACCCGCAAATTGAACCGTAATGAGCGGAAAATACCATTTGGATAATTTGATATTTTCCCCAAGTACAAGTGCTATTTTGACTCTGGCTTACATCGATAGCTGAATCAATACACCCATTGACGTGGCTAGCGGTTTCCGAATGGGGGAGCAGGGGTAGTGAATTTCCAACTATGGGGAGGGACCGGGAGAGGGAACCCCCCTCCCGGGCCCTCTCCATAGATGGAAATTCACTATCCAGAAACATTTTGAAAGGGGCATACAATTGATTCTAGTAACTGAAATGCCAACACAATTATGATAGAATGATTAGGTTGTTATTATTTAGTATTATTCTGGGAATTTAATCTGTGCTAAGAAAATACTCTAGCTGAGAACTTTGAGCATTTCACACTGTCCTAACATTAAATCAGATCTTATGCAGGAATGATCATTTTTGGATGTTTCATCATTTTGTAACTGTGAATGATGGAATTAACTCAGGATAACGATTTTACATGATGTGATTTTCTTGAAGTATATTAAGAGGATTTTTTTTTTATTTCGATACGCAAACATAAAATACAAATCTCGAACCCGATTGACATCATGCATACTTATGAAGCTCGATATTGCGTACACTGTAGTTGTAAAATTTTTGCCGATTTGAAACAGATTTCAAATTTTGGGAAGTAAGGGAGACATCAGCATCACCAAAGAAGCTTTAAATCCAGATAGATGGAATTTCCAACTACTTATGACTTGCCCACCGAATTTCCAACTATTGGAAATTTTTGCCAGGAATAGGGGGTGACCCCCCCCCCCCCCCTCCAACACACACACATACACACACACCCTGTCGCCACGTCCCTGAATACACCGAGAGATGCTTTTACTTTTGAAAAAAAAGAAAATAATTCAAAACAGTTCACAATTAATAGCATGCATTATATGAATCAAGTTTAATGTTACTTGTTTTTGTTTTTCATTGAGTATGTCGACATGTAATACCAGACTGAAATAGGGTTGACGGTGGCATTGTTTGCTGTAGCCAACTGTAGTCACAACCATTTTTGCCCTTGCTCCAAACAAATCTTTCAAACAAAATGGGGGATCAAATCTAATTTAATTTTTTTTTTTAAAATGAACATCTCGTATTTAAAATCAATACTAAGTGGAAAAATGGATTTGTATAAAAGTGAAAAAAAACGTGAAATTTTTTTCAGTTTCCAACATGATAATGTTTGCGAAAAAATCCATTGGCCCTAAAGCAGTTTAAAAATCTGTTTTACGGGCTCTCCCACATGGTCCTTTTCATAACCAACTAAAACTTTTAAGAAATAAAATTTAAATGGTTTGTTTCTGATATTTTGTCCAAGTTAATAAGGTTGATAAATTTATCCCTTGAGTGCAACAAGGATTTGCAATCCTTTAGCAGTGCAAAGCCTTCTCGTACTCAAGGGACTAAATACACAACCATCCATGCTATTCTGTATATTATGAGGCCTAAAACATAAAACAAAACATGAACACGAACTTTTGATAGTTACCCAAATAAAGAAGAGGCATCACGGGGACTGAAACACTCAAATGAACAGAACTCGATATAAACAGAACCCAAGTACCCAATTTGAACAAACTTGAATCTGACCCCACTAGAGATGTTGCATACCAAATATGAAAGCATTCTGATTCGTGGATCTGAAGAAAATTTTTAAAGATTATCCCCCTTATTGCACTAAGTTAAAATTCGGGCTCCCACGGGGAGCCCAAATACTAATTCAGGCACTCGATCTGAACAAACTTAAATCTGATCCTGAGAGATGTTGTATACCAAATATGAAACCATTCGGATTGGTGGATCTGAAGAAGACGATTGAAAGGATTCTTGTACGCGAATCTAAAGAAGATTTTCAAAGAAATTCCCTCATATTCCACTAAGTTAAAATTTGGTCTCTCATAGGAAGCCTAAATATTAACCCAGGTACTCGATTTTGAACAAACTTGAATCTGACCCCCTAGAGATGCTGCCTGCCAAATATACTACTCAAAGTTTGCTAAGCACCAAGTATATCCAACTACCTGTTTTACGTTTTAGTTGAAATATTGTAATGAAAAGTGTATATATTTTTTATTTTATTATATCTTTAATGATTTAAGTACAGAAATTAAGATTTTTTTTTTTTTTGTTTGACATTATTTTTTAGCTTTTGAATACGATAACCATGGAAAAAGGATATTATTGGTAAAAGAGGAAATTTTTCAATTTGTCAAAATGTTGACGGAACGAACAGGTATGGGTTCAATATCGAGTATGAGACCCATTACTGTTAATTACAGCTTGATAATGCCTTCGCATACTCCTAATCAGATTCCTGGTGGTCCTTTCTGGGAGGTTGTTCCATTCTTGGACCAGCATGGCACCAAGCTCCTGGACGATTCTTGGCTGGACTGGACGGGCTGAAATTGCAAGCTGCAACTCATTCCAGACATGTTCGATTGGATTGAGGTCAGAGAATCTTGCTGGCCAGTCCATACGCTCAATCCCCTCCTTCTGTCGTTACTCCCCGACAGCATGGGCAATATGGGGACGGGCATTATTGTCCATCAGAATGAATCTATCACCCACTGCACATGCATACAATCTGACGTGGACATCCAGGATCTCATCAATATACCACTGTGCAGTCAATGCACCACGTTCAAGGACGCAGAGCTCCATACGTCCATTCCTGCTGATGCCGCGCAGACCATGATTGACCCTCCACCATAGCGGTCATGCTCAGCAATGTTGGCTCTCCTGGTCTTCTCCACACCCTAGACCGCCTATCTGTGTGGTCTAGGCAGTACCTTGACTCATCTGTAAAAAGGACAGGTCGCCAGTCTTCTCTGGTCCATCGAACGTGATCCATGGCCCACTCATATCGTGCATGGTGGTGGTTCTGGGACAACGGAATGCGAATAAATGGTCTTCCCGACCGGAGACCACCTTCGTGCAACTTTGCCCGGAATGTCTGCGTCGAAACATTTACCCCGGATGCATTCTGAAGGTCATTGCGAAGCTGGGTTGCTTTGGCAAAGCGGTTCTTACGGGCCTGAATAATCAAAAACCGGTCTTCAGCTGCAGATGTTGCCCTGTCTCTGCCACCACCATGCCGTCTTACTGGTGTACCATACTGCTGAAATCTTGTCCAGGCTCTGGTGATCACCGTATGGTGCACACCAAGGGCTTCACCAACCTGACGATGGGCAGCCCCTTGCTCCACCGTCCCTACAGCCCACCACATTTCTGCTTCAGACAGATGTCTTCTTACATTTGCAGTTGCCATATTCAGTCATTAAATCACAAGGGTTTGTGTTGAAATGAAGATTGAATACCCTACACATGTCATGTACATGTAGACAGTATACGAAAACATCATGAAAATCAAGGGGTACATGCTTTCCATGACTGTCACGAAAAGTCTGCCTGTCACGAGAGATAATGTAAACACCGTGGACCATCTCAATACATCCCTCAATCATATCCGCCAAAAATGTCGCAAATATGTCACAAGCAAATTTCACAATGATGTGTCAAATATTTGGTGCTTTGCAAACTTTGAGTAGTATACATGAAAGAATTCTGACTGGTGAATCTGAAAAAGAAGATTTTTGAATAAATTCCATCATATTTACTAAGTTAACACTCGGGATCCCATAGGGAGTCCAAATATTAACCCAGGCAATCGATTTGAACAAACGTGAATCACACCCCCCCCCCCCCCTAGAAATGTTGTATACCAAATATGAAAGGCTTCTAACTGGTGAATCCGAAGAAGATTTTTAAAGATTTCCTCATATTACACTATGTACAAATTCGTGCTACCATTGGGAACCCGAATAATAACCCAGAGACCCGATTTGAACAAACCTGAATCTGATCTCTCTAGAAATGTTATATACCAAATATGAAAGGACTTTGAGTGGTGAATCTGAAGAAGAAGATGTTTGAAGAAATTCCCTCATATTTCATTAAGTTAAAATTGGGGCTCCCATAGCCTGATAGGGAGCACAAACATTAACCGAGGTACTCGATTTGAACAAATTTGGATCTGATTCCCCTAAAATGTTGTATACCAAATATGAAAGCATTCTGACTTGTGGTTCTGAAAAAGAAGGTTTTTAAAGATTTTTTTTTCATATTGCACTAAGTTAAAACTTGGGCTACCATAGAGAGTCCAAATATGAACCTAGGAACCCGATTTGAACAAATTTCAATCCTAGACTAAAACCACTTGTAGTATAAGGATTTTAACCACTAGGCAGAGCCTCGTGGTTAAAATCCTTATCCTACGAGTGATTTAAATCTGATTACGGCACCTGTATGCTTTACCGACGTTTATTAACGGCTCTCAAAGTGTGAAATCTTTCAAATGCATCTCCTGGAAAATCTCAAAATGTCCGCCCAGATGCATGGAAATAGGAGTTTTGGGACCCTGGAATTTTAAATTTTCGTACGATGACCACCATCCATCGCCCCATCCCAGCCCCTCCGCTTTGAAAATGGATCCGCCGCCCCTGTTAAGCCAGATGGGTACGATTTTTAAGAATATCGAGTCATTCAGTCATGATAATATAGATTTAATTCGTGTTCTTTGAAACGACATTATGTGTTAAGTCTTGGACACTCCAGTATTAATTTCTTCCTATCGTTTTTAAATATTTAATCTTTCATAAAGAGCGCGAATTCGCCTACTGACGGCAAACTATGACTACCGACCAATTAGTGAACGCAACGGAAACTTCGTCTAAATTTATATCCCCTTGGTTTTCATTTTGCTTTGACCTTTTGGCGCAGTTACAGAAAACAACACCTTAAGATTAATGAGCCATCGTAATGGTGGCGTGACAATCGGAGGCACACAATTGGTATGTCAGGGGCCAATCTTGCTTTTTTGACGGACCCCGCAGAGGACCAAGGAAGGGAAAGTTGCAAGGAGAAGCGAAGTAGTATGTCAGGGACAACTTTTACTTTTAGCCGGAGCTCATAGGGGACCAAGGAAGGGAAAGTCGAAGGGAGAAGGGAAGTAGTATGTCAGGGGACAAACTTCCCATTTTTGCCGGACCCTGTAGGGGACCAAGGAAGGGAAAGGTAAAGTGACAAGGGAAGAAGTGGTATGTCAGGGACCAGCCTTGTCTTTTTGTCGGAGCCGACAGGGGACCGAGGAAGGGAAAGGTGAAGGGGGAAGGAAAGTAGTATGCCGGGGTCAACCTTGCCCTTTTGTCCGATCCCACAGGAACCACGAAAGGGAAAGGTGAAGGGAGAATGGAAGTAGCATGTCAGGGTCCAACCTTGCCTTTTTGCCGGACCCCGCAGGTGACCAAGGAAGGGAAAAGTGGTGAGAGAAGGGAAGTAGTATATCCGGGACCAATCTGTCCTTCTTGCCGTATCCCGCACGGGACCCAGGAAGGGAAAGGTGAAGGGAAATAACATGTCAAGGGCCAACCTTGCCTTTTTGCTAGACTTCATAGGAACCAAGGAAAGGGAAAGAGAAGGGAGAACCAGAAAGGTCCCCCCACCCCCCACCCACGACATACCACTCACACAGTTTTTGGCACATGAAGCGCTGTACTCTGTACAATTTGGAGGAACAATAAGTCGGGCTCCTTTTAATGAAGGATCTAAAGCTGTGTTCTGTGGCAAAAGAGTCAATTTTTATTTTTCCAAGCTTTGAAATTCGATTCAAAATCGTTCCGATGATTCGATTCGATACTAGTCGCCCTGATGCGCAAATTTTATAATCGTAGAGATATTCTAGATATCTCGTCTTGAAATAGCTGATGACAGAAGAAGAGTTCAAGGAGGTTCCGCTTCAGAAACTACTTGGATTCTGATTTGCTAAATTCCGCTTTCCAGATTGATTAGCCCAAATAGTTGCCCTGTTCTTGTTTACTCTCCTAAACAACTTACTGGTAAAATAGAACCCGGCAATCAACGCCTGACCAAGGAAAGGAAAGGTACAAGTTCTCTAAAATATGCGACAAAGGTATAATCGACTGGCTAAACTTGACTTCATACCTTTGTTACGGTTATGAAATAGTTATAGATGCTAACACGGGCCTTAAACACCAATAAAAAACAAGAGGGCCCACGGGGCCTGAAGCGCTCATTTTGAAAAGAACACAATATAAACAGAGTCCAAGAATGAGTCTACATTAAGCAATCCATCTCCATAGGATACATTGTCAATCCTTGAGCCTCTCAGGAGTAACAGAAATAGTCCGAGCATCATGCCTTTTCTTCAGTTGATCTTAATGTCAAATGTAGAGCTCCCCAATGAAGCCTCTTGATACAACCTATGTGGATTAATCTTAGTTACACACCTCTAGAGGGTACTGAATACAAACTTTCTACTTCTGCAGCTGCATGGCCAATTCCGGCTCCCATAGAGAGCCCAAATATTAATTCAGGCTCTCGGTTTGAAAAGAGTTGAATCTTACCTCCCCAAAGATGTTGTATACCAAATATGAAAGCATTCTGACTGTTGGATCTGAAGACGAAAAAGTTTAAAAGAAATTGTTTCATATTGCACTAAGTTAAAATTTAGGCTACCATAGCGAGCCCAAATATTAACTTACGGACCCGACTTGAAAACAATCTGAATCTGACCTCCCCTAGAGATGTTGTATACCGAATATGAAAGCATTCTGACTCGCGGATCTGAAGAAGAAGATTTTAAAAGAAAGTTTCTTATATTGCCCTAAGTTAAAATTCGGGCAACCACAGGGAGCCCAAATATTAACCCAGGGAACAATTTGACCAAACTTGAATCTGACTCCCCTAGAGATGTTGTAAACCAAATATGAAAGGATTCTGACAGGTGAATCTGAAGAAGATTTTTTAAGAAATTCCCTCATTTTACTCTATGTTAAATTTCAGGTTCCCATATGGAGCCCAAATATTAAACCAGGCACTCGAATTGAACAAACTTGAATCTGACCCCCTTAGAGATGTTGTATACCAAATATGAAAGCATTTAGACTGGTGGATCTGCAGAAGAAGATTTTTAAAGAAATGTCCTCATATTTGGGCTACCATAGCGAGCCCAAATATATACCTAGGGACCCGATTTGAACAAACTTGAATCTGACCCCCCTAGAGATGTTGTATACCAAATGTTCTGACTGGTGGATCTGAATAAGAAGATTTTAAAAATTATCCCCCATATTGAACTAAGTTAAAATTTGGGCTTCCAGAGGAAGCTCAAATATTAAGCTAGGGACTTGCTTTGAACAATCTTGAATCTGACCCCCATAACAATGATGTATACCAAACATCAAACGATTCTGACAGATGATTCTGAAGATTTTTAAAGAATATTCACAATATTGCCCTAAGTTAAAAATTCGAGCTCCTGTATTGAGCCTAAATGTGAACGAATGGGCTTTATTTTAACAAACTTGTATCTGCTCCCCACCCCATATGAATGCTACATACCGAATATCAAAAGATTCTGACCATTGCTTCTGGACAAAAGATTTTTTTTAAATTTTTTGCAAATATGCCGACTCAGCATTTTTTCGATGCCCTCTACAGAACACCCTACATAACCGATGGCAATTGTTTTTTACCATTCCATTCTACAGGTCCTAAGGATGATTCATACCAAAAAAACAGCTCTCTGTGCCGTGTGGTTCGGGAAATATGGGAGTTTGAAAATATTTCTATTTTGAGCTCCTGGGGTTCCCATGCGAATGCGGGATTTTTTTAGTTTTGGCACGAGTCAAGTACTTATGACCCAATAATACCACCTACCAAATTTGGTTTAACTTGGACCATCGGTTCAGAAAATAGAAAGTTTGGGCGGAGCCAAAACTCTTACCCCTCCCATTAAAAGCCAGATATTGCTTCACGAACTTCGTTTGTACAAATTTGATTCTACACCTCAAAAGGAAGCTCCATAACAAAATATCAAGTCATTGTACCCACTGGTTCATGAGAAGAAGATTTTAAAAATATTTTGGAGCGTTTTCCCCCACCCCATCCCTATGGGGCTGGGCATGTTGAGTTGAACAAAAATGCAATGCCCTTTCGGGACCATCACTCACGCACATTTTCACTTGAATTGGCCAGGTGGTTTTGGAGAAGACCAAAACATGGTGTTGACGGGCGAAGAACGACGGACGACGAACGATGGACGGAGAGCGATGACATTAGCTCAGCTTGACTTGTCAAGGTGAGCTAAATACGAGTCGCCGTGCATACAATACGTGAGAAGAGACTGATAATATTTACGGTTGTAAGACGTGCACTTGAAGCATGACAATGTTTACTGTGCGGTAAGTAGCCGAACATGCACCCTTTCATGCCCCGTCAGGTGGACCCTGGCTGGTGGATCTAGGATGTGATCATGACGTCATGTTGCTTTGCATTATGGGTATCACGTGGTTGTCAGGGTAATCCATGCGACCATGTTGTGATGTCATTGTCATGCTGATGGGTGATGTGAGTGCGTATACGCAGCACGCGTTGTTAGGGTAACCGTTAATGTGTTTCCGTCGTCCATTTTGTACGGAGATCGCCATCTTGGTCTCTATGGTGGCACGTGGTTGCTATCCATCAGCAGGCCAATGAGGCCATTGAAATGTGCGTTCGATAGAACAGGAGTATATGGAATTACCGCAAATGAAACGACAGCTACACAAATCACGCAAATGGGCCCGACAAGTACACAAAGCTACCCAAATGAATTTCGAAACTCATTTATCTGGCTCGGATTCTTCCAGAATCCTCGTTTGAACGTATACCACACTCCCCACCTGTCCTTCGTCCCTTACTTTTAGAATTATAGCAGTACTGTTAATGAGAGTATGGGCAGTCTTTAGTTTTATGAAGGCTCGAATTTTGTTATTCTGGGTCAAAATCCTCGTTTCTCCGAGCTCGTCCTGCTGCATATTCTTCTCTAGAGTACTGTTAAATTATTCGGAGGTGTACAGTAACGATTAGTATTTCGACTGTTTCACTTATGCCCAACATTACTCCGTACACTTTCTGTGTGTTGCTAATTTGGATTAAACAACCAATCAAATCACTTCTCTAGGATTAAACAACCAATCAAATCGATGTATTCACCTTAGCACCCGCCCATCATCTTCTTCGCCCCAACAATTATGGTTTTTGTCTACGTATGTGTTCGTCCACAATGTGTGAATAGCCTGTGCAGCACATGAGCACAGGCCGAAAGTGAGAGTATGTGTTTATGTGCAAGTGCACAATGTGCACACACAACATGCGGTACATGGGCACATTCGTGTATTTGGGGACCAGCATAGACCACTATTAGAGGACTAGTGGGGACCAATGTTTGGGTACTAGTGGGGCCAATGTTTGGAGACCAATGTTTGGGGACTAGTGGGGACCAATGTTTGGGGACCAGTATCAGAAATATCATTGCCGTCTTACCACAGTCTTAACCCAGTAGTAAAGCTTCTGCTACCAGCATCGTTACCGTTTACATCGATGACCTTGGCTTATGCCGCCACAACTTCTGCTAAATCTATCACTACTACTATGAGAAGTGCTTGTACACAACATGCGAATAGCACATGCAGCATATCAGCACATGCCAAATGTGCATGTGTGCAAGTACACAATGTGCGTACAACACATGACGCATATGCGCAGATACGGGTATTTGGGGACCAGCATTGGTCAATATTTGGGGACTAATGGAAAGTAATAGGGACTAACGGGTGCCATTCTTTGTGACTACTGGTTTGCGAACCAGCATTTACTTTTGTCAGTAGACAACTATTTCAGGGACACTTACGCTACTATCGGCCATAGAGGCATCAACCATATCACATCCCACTACCAGTATCTTCTGCTTGTGATGTTTGCTTTACCTACTACCAATCCAATACTTCCAGTTTCCAACACTGTTAACACTACCAGTTTGACGATAGGCTTCTACTGTTAAGTTATTGTTATTGCTGATGGCTTCTGTTGCAAGTGTGATCTCTGTCTCCGTACATTGGACTGCCTGCATGCTGAAGTTGACAGTATGTGCTACGGGAGCATAGTACATTAGAACGTGCAAGCTGTGCCAATATGTGCCTGTGTGCAAGAGCATAATGTGCGCGCAACACATGCAAGACATACGCAATTTCAGGTATTTGAGGACCACGTTAGACCATATTTGCGGGACTGATGGGGACCAATCTTTGGGGGACTGTTCGCACCATTGGGGCTTAATGGAGACCATTGGAGATTAGTGGACATCGATGTTTGTGAACTAGTGGGCACCAGTATTCAATGTAATGTCCCAACTGACAGCACACCGATCACAACCTGCTTGTTCACAGTGAGCGTTTAGCACACGCAGCACATCAGAAATATAATTGTCGTCGGAGCACCGTCTTAACCCAGTACAAAAGTAATTCTTAACCACTACTTTTGATTTCTGCTACCAGCACTATTACCGTATGTATCCATTGCCTCGGCTTATGCCGCCACCGGTGCTGCTAAATCCATCACTACTACTATGAGATGTCATTGTGAGTTACTGCACATCACTCGTGTCCATGTGTTGGCGAATGGTATTTATCATTATGGTACGCAGTAACGCCGTGCAAAAGGAAAGAATATATACAGAAACTAATACAATATAATGTAACTGAGCTACAACTCACCGCTCAATCAGCTGTTATTTATCCAAGTTACAAATTTATTATTACTCAGCTGACGTGTCGTTAACCTATATAATTTTGACATTAAGTTAATAGGTAATTGGCCAATCTAAATTACTTTTCACTCAGATGTCTGAAAACACAGGAAACTGAATCTTGGACTGCTTTTAATAAAACATGTAGGTGCTTGAACCTTGCCTGAACGTGGCGGAATAAATTGGAAACGACAGTCATAAGAAAGCATGAGAAAAATCTCAAAGTGAAATGGATACAACGCAAAATTAGGACATCATAAACGGTGAAAACTGTCTCCAATACGGACACGGCACAATAGCTGTACCCGCACCTCCCCCATCCTAATCTGAACCAAGACAGCGAATAATGATTGCAGAGAATGAGCGCGACAAAGAAAAAAGCAAGAATTGTGATTAAAATTAAGAGTGTTTTTTTCTGCAGGGGATGGGTGCTATGCATTCGTTTATTTCTTAATAACGGGTCATATGTAGCCAGGTGCTTCGCCAAGGGGATAGGAATGCCACACCCCATTACCTTTACTCGTGGGACATTTTCGACGTAAATGGAGTCTTAGATTAGGGATGGGAAATATACCGAAAAAACGAAGCGATGCCGATATCATGGATATACCAAACCGAACCAATCATTCAATACCGAAACTGTGTGAATTGTCAAATTTTCCTGCATTCCCTATTTAGAAGGCTCTGTTGAGAGATTAATAGAAGGGTTCATTTTGATGAAAGAAATGACTGATTTTCTTTTCAGTTTTGTTAACCTTCTGGGGTTTGGGCAATAATTTGTCCGGAATTTTCACCAGACTATAACCTGTATATGTCCAGCAGCTCAGCAGTGACTTCTAGCCAAGTCTTGGCAGCCTTAACAGGCAGCCAAGACTTGTCTAGAAACCACACCCCATGCACACATGTGTACCCTCAGCCCCCCCCCCCCCCCCCAGCTACTCCACTGTGACTAACATTCCAATTACATAATTACATCATGAAGGCATGCCTTCAACGAGGCATGTCTTGATCATGCAGTAGTCGGAATAGGAGTCTGTCGAGACTTGAACTACCGCAGTCGGAACAAATCTGGTTTACCCCCCCCCCCCTCCCATCTTTGTGACGCCCCTGACTTCCACTCCGACGATTATGTGCTGGGCGATGGTTTAATCTGAAGAGATAGGTCAAGCAAAACCATTGCACGCTAAAACAAAGATGCTGGCAAGTATTCGTGCACTTGCTGATGTAGGATTGTTGTATGTGACATGGCATGAAAAGATGCCGAAGGCTGTTTTGAGGGTGTAATATATTTAATCTTCCGCGGTCCTCTTTCTCTTTATTTTAGCAACTTCTGCAGCTCTTATAGAGGCTTAAGGCTTAAGCATCCCTTTTCATTTTAGTGGACCGAGTTTTCCAAATTTTCGCACAGGGTCGAATTGTCGTCGATCCGGCGTGTCATGGTCATTTGTGTCCCGCACCAGCCCGACCCCCCCCCCCCATTCCCGTCCCGACCACATCCCCCACCCCCACGAATTCTAACGGGCTACTGCCGCTGCCCATGGCAACATGTCAGTAATAATGATCTTACCTCATTCTGGAAATATAACTAGACAATGGTCGTGGTGAATCTCGCACATTCCATTTCAACGGGTCACCTATATTCTGTTCTAACATAACTGGTGTTTGTAGATTCTTCCTCTTCGCCATGACGAGCTTGTGATTGCTAATCGAGTGAAGCCATGTATTTATATACTGGCCTTCCAGTTGCGTTACATTCATAGCCCACTATACTGGATTATGGGTCAAGCTCTTCTAGCTCTTACCCTCTCCCGACCCTATCCTGGCATACAAAAACGAACTGCTTAACGATACCTCTAGATGCTTCCCCCCGAATTTCCCCTACATGCTAACCCTTTTCCCACGATCCTCAAAGTTACTCTTTCTATCTAGAATCAATGAAGCACTTGACAGCTCTGTAGCGCCTTGCGTGTAACCTTAGTCACTCCTTGCATCATTTCGTGCATGGTATTCACGATCCACTCCTCCTACCAAGCCTTTTTTCATATTTCACCCAACGAACTAAAAACAGCTTCCACCATGCTTGTTCCTTTTGTGTTCCAACAGTATTCGAGATGGGGAGCTATAATTTTACACTTCATGGTAATCGTGTCCGAAGAGTAACGTGGAATGGGTTTTCGTCAAGCCCCTCCCCCCGGTTACGCATTCAGGGATGGACTGCGGAATGTGGGGGGGGGGGGGGTGTATTTTGTGACGCAATTTAGCGCAGATTGGGGGGTTTTAGTTCTAAGGTATTTCTGTTAAGGAGTGTCTTATAGATGTTGATTCCATCCCTCAAGAGCCGAATCCCCTTCTGCGCATGTGCGATCACGTGACATCAGATGACATCATACAAAAAACAAAAATTTATTGTTTGTACCAGAAATAAAATTTGAAAAAAGTCTGCAATATGTTTGATTCGGAAATAAAAACCACATCTTGTGAAATGTATGTCTGCTGTTCATAATAAGTTTGCCATCACATAATCCATCTATCGTGGCATCATGCCAGTAATTTCGTTCACTGATAATATATTGATCTTATCCCCAAAACATTCGATTCTCATAGACAAACAACACCACAACATTCAAACCGGTGTACACCAATACCCAGCACGCATTGCGAACAACACCCAAAATGAAGTCCGTGACCACCGAGAACAAAATAACCACCAGAAACAAAATGACATTGTGCACACGTATGACATCTTCCGATGACACGTGATTGCGCATGCCTTGACAGGACTACAAGATTTGAAGGATGAAATCAATATCCATACACTCTAAAATCAGTTGGGTTAAAAATCAACCCAAATCAACTGGGTTGTGTGAATATGAACCCAATTGGGTTCATATTCACTAAGCCCACTTGATTTGAGTTAATTTTTAACCCAACTGATTTTAGAAGGTACCACTAACGAGAACAACTAATTTGCATACTAACAGTTAGCAGCCAAACTCTCATCAAAAGTGCCCTTCAAACGTCGCAGTTTCTGAGTTCAGAACCTCCTTATCAAGTGCAACGCCGTATAGTTCAGCTAGTAAGCAAGGGCTTCACTAAGAGGGTCAAACGAGTGACACATGGGGGGGGGGGGGGGGGGTGGCGTTACGATAACCGGTTCTAGTCAGATCACCGAAGTTAAGCAACGTCGAGCCCGGTTAGTCCTTAAATGGGTGACCATCTGAGCGATCGATTCGGACTCTCGCGGTGTGTTCTTGGGCAAGGCACTTAACCCCGATTGTCCATATGGGAGCTCGATGTCGCCGTGTACTAAGGCGTACTGCATGTCGATGGTGCGCAGGTATTCAACCAATCTAACCCTGCCTGTGCTGCAGTGTGGAGTTACGATGTTGGGTAGTCGGCAGCCGCACGTCGTTGCTCTGTGGTTCTCTCAGGGTACTCCGGCTTTCTCCACCCGTCAGACTTTCATAGACACGATATGACCTTGTCTGTTCAACCTTAAAAAATACATATAACGATTGACACCCCCTTACCCACAATAATTTTTCCAGTCGGGACTTTCATCCGGATTGGAGTCTAAGATTATTAATTCCGTCGTACTCGTAATCATGTATTGTCTTAACCCTTTATCCAACGTAACGGCAAAAAACGGCCATCGCTATTCACAAAAATTAATTAATTTTCATTATTTTTTTTATTTTTTGTCTCAAAAACATAGGATATGACCCCTCTTTGGAACGAGCTCGTCGAGCTCGTTCCAAAGAGGAGTCATAACCTATGTTTTTGTAGTAGTCCATAGAACCGAATTCTGGCTGTTGGGGGCTCAGCATGACTTATTTGGAGTACCGGTACTTTCCGTGTTAATAAAATAAGAAGCTGCTTCACGATGACTACATGTATATTCTATTTAATCAACAATATATTTCCAAGAAGTCTTGAAGGATTTATGCCCCCGAAAAAATTTTCGGGTGCATATATTGTTTAACATTTCGTCTGTTTGTCCGTCAGGAACATTTCCGTCTGTCTGTCCGTCAGGAAGATTTTCGTGTCCGCTCCATAACTATGAGATGCTTCGTTGGATTTTGTTGAAACTTGGCATACATGTTGCTTATGGGAAGACGATGTGTCGCGCTCTGTTACACTGTTAGTCTTGTGAACTATAATTCCGATTAGCAAATATTACAACTATATCACCAAGGTCTGCATTGATGATGCAGTTAGGCAGCGCGGTAGCTCAGTGGTTACGACATTGGAAATCAAACCGAAAGGTCCACTGTTCGATCTCCACCAGGGTTAACTGCGCGTTGTGTCCTTGGGCCTTGGGCAAGGCACTTAATCCCGATTGCCCAAGTGAGGCTCGGTGGAGCTTCGTACTAAGACATACTTCACTTGTCTCCAACCAATGCTAATCCGGCTTGGGTGGGGAAGTACGTTGGGGAGTTTGACAGTTGCTCGCTGCTGCTAGCTGGTTCTCCCCGGCTACCCCGGCTTCCCGCACCCGTAAAATTGTCCGAGACGAGGTGATCCTGCTGTCAAAAGTGTCAAATAAAATAAATAAATAAATAAATAAATAAATAAATAAATAAATAAATAAATAAATAAATAAATAAATAAATAAATAAATATATAAATAAGGTTGTAGGAATATTAGTCAGTCCGAACTTGAGAAATCATAGTCTGGAAGATTTACAACCCCCCTCCAACCACCCCCCCCCCCCCCAAAGCGGGCACATTCGCAACCCCACTGGTAGTAAGTAATAAAACTCTGACTTACATGGACGGATGTCCGCCTCAGGATCGTCCATCCTTGTCAACGCAGTTAATATGGCCCCGAGATGCCCCTGGTTTAATTTGGTACCTGTGGTGAACGAAATTACATCTCGATTTGGGCCCGTATTTAGAGAGTGTCAACTTAACTTTCACCTTTTCATCAAATTTTCCTTAATATCACTTGCCAGTAGATGTCAAACGTTTGGATTTCTACCCGGCACCATGTTTTCCATTCGCACGCAAGTTTAGTACTTCAGTACACATAATGTGCGTTAATTTGGGACTATACTGGGCTGAATGTCCGTTTTTCGGGACTTTCAATTAAGCTATTGACCATATATAATTTATCATTTGTAAGTATTGTTATCATGTAGTTGTGTAATCTTCGTTACTTGTTCTAAGGAGGTGGTTGATTCAATGGGGGGTATATTACAGGCTCGGATTCTTTCGGAATTCTCCTTTTCTGTCTACTCCTTTCGTGGGAACCCCTACCTTATCAGTTCATTTTCATAGCCGAATTTAACTCATACGACAACGATACCCATTAACTGGTAGAGTGCTGATTTTTTTTTTTTTGGTCAAAATTTGGTTACTTGCCTTTTACTTGTTGCCTAGAGGCACTCTCCCATAAATTGTGACAAGGCAAAACTACACAGACTTAATAATATCACTTCAAAGACAATATGAAGCACATCCACAGAATATGAAGTCTTTAAGTTGCAGTTGTCCTTGGGCAAGACACTTCACCCCATTGCCCACGTGGGGGCATGGTGACGCTGTGTACTAAGGCGCACTGCACGTCGATGGTGCACCTGTCTTCAACCAATGCTAACCCTGCTTGTGTGGAGTTAGTATGTTGGGGAGCTGACAGTTGCTCGCCGTTGCTCGGTGGTTCTCTCCGGGTACTCCGGCTTCCTCCACCTGTACAACAGTCGTGGTCATGATTAGCCATTGTGCAGAAATCTGTGATCTTAAAAAACACCAATAAATAAACAAATTTAAGTTGCAGCGCCTGCACTTCAGAATAAAGACCAAATATGGCTTCCAGCACTATACTTGGTACGAAAAACCCAAATGGGATTCTATCTAAAGTTAGTCATGCTCTCATCCAATATTTGATGATCAAGTTAGTGGACATCCCCTACCTACTTTAGCGCCGCTATCTCATCGTTTAGGGTTTCTCGGTATAGTTTATCTTTGCGTTTAGTCATCGGATAGGCTCAAATCATGTGAAAACGGCAAACTTAGAAGAAAAATCGTTATTCAGCACTTTATTGCAGCGCACGCACATCGCCTTCTTTGGGATGGCCTCAAAATTTATATATGACCATGTGCTGAGGGCATGCTATCAGATAATTACATATGACCATGTGCTGAGGGCATGCTATCAGATAATTATCATGAATCATAGAATTTCTTTATGTTTTAAGAGATCAACCATCTTTTTTGATCCCATTACTTTGTACTTTTCGGATGCTGTTTACCCTTTGCTTTTGATCAGCTTTCACATTCATAAAATTAAACAAAGATAGAAGTAGTTAGGCTATACTGCGATTGGTGCGTGAATTCAACGTTACCCGATGCAATACATTGAGAAATGTGCTTGGTACACCACGCGTGAAATCCGGCTTACGTGTATTAACGATATGAAAAAACGCATTTGGTTAGTCGTTACTGTTCAGTGGTTCTCTCCGGGTACTCCGGCTTCCTCCACCTGTAAACCTGTCCGATACGAGGTGTCCCTGACTGTCGAAAGGGTCGTTAAACCACAATAAATAAATAAATTATTCTTTCTGATTCATCTTTCTTTGTTTCGTTTTACCATTTACTTTCTGTCAAAAGTTGATCATTCTGTCACTTTTGACTGCCTTTCGCCATGTTGTTGATTATCGTTCTTTGGACTATCTGCATTATTACTTGCTTGCAACCGCGTTGTGTCCTTGGGCAAGACACTTCACCCCCATTGCCCACGTGGGGGCACGGTGGTGTTTTGTACTAAGCCGTACTGCCCGTCGATGATGCACTTGTCTTCAACCAATGCTAACCCTGCTTGTGTGGAGTTAGTATGTTGAGGAGCCTGACAGTTGCTCGCCATTGCTCGGTGGTTCTCTCCGGGTACTTCGGCTTCCTCCGCCCGTAAAACTGTCCGACACGAGGTAACTCTGGCTGTGGAAAGTGTCGTTAACCCCAATAAAATAAATAAATAAATCTGCATTATCAGTTTAGTATGGGTTATTTACATTGCTAAGCCAATTATCTTCCTCCCAGTTGAAGGGAGATGAAGAATTATCAGACGGAATTTCAGTTCTCTCCCTTATACCACTGGCATGTTTTTTCACGAACAGGTACCAGACGGGGATGTTTTTTTTAAGTTCAGTACATGTTGACTACTATCCTCAGATACTGGGGTGTTGTGCTTCATAAGTGCCCGACCTTGACATGAATTTACTCTACGATTCTTATGTATACGAACCCATGCATCTTGAGTTTTACAGTCGCGGAAAATATCAACAATTTGTTGATCTTGGTAAAGGCCTGTTTGTAGAATTGTCATTGACATGGCCAATTTCTAAAGCATTTTCTTCTCATTTATCACCAAATTAGTGACCACCTGTAACAGTTGTACGCCTATCCGAAGGTCTTTACACATGCCAACTCTCTGGAAATAGTACTGTGTCCTGCTGCTGTCCGACGATACCAAGACAAACACTCCGCTGTATTCAAACAATTTAAAAATGTAATTTGTAACGTTATATTGTTTCGGGCGGCGATTAGTCTTGAAGAAAACTTTCTTTCGACAGGGGCGCAACCCCGGCAGTAATCGGCATTTGTCTTCTTTTCGCTATACTCTGGAGATGTGAAGAAAACATTATTGCTAGTTTCCAGTGTTGTGCAGTATATTTGGGGGATTCAAGTGGAGCACTCCACTGTGATTAAGGCTATATCCTGGTAATGGCAACATATTTTAGGAAAAACTACTTGTTTCTGAAATTCGACTAACCTTTGAACTACGCGGGTATATTGCACTTCAAATTCAGGCTGTGTTGCCTAGAATCCAGTGTTCCAGTGATTCCTGAAAGTCTGCTGCCGCATATCGGCGAATGCTGTAAACGGAGGCAAATTATTCCAAAACTGTCCAAGACAAAGGTTGCCACAATTATCCAAGAACGGGGCTATGGCGCCAGACAAGTTGGATTACAGCAAACTTTATATGTGAAATAAGTATTCAAATTGTTTACGCTTTGTTGAGGGAAAACGACATTTCTCTTTGTTGTCATGTTTTGAAGCCCTGTGTGATGTATTTAGACAATTCAGACGTTATAGACAATGATACTTATTCAAACATCCAAACATGAAAACGCTGACGGAATTATCTAGTAAAATGCTGATTACCACCTTTACCTAGCATGAAAGGCAGACGACACTTGCAAACAGATTTATTGAATAACTAAATGTTTTCACTTTTTTCTTCAAAAACATAACTTATGGACCTTATTGGAACGAGCTCGTTCTAATGACGGGTCATAAGCTATGCTTTTTAGAAAATAATGAAAACTGAATGATGAGTTTTGTGAATAACGCTGGCCGGTTTTGGTCGTTGCATTGGGTAAAGAGTTAACAAAATTCGGAGAAAATCTTTACCAAAGAAAACTCGCGTTTTTTGTAATATTTGGGTAGAATTTAATAGTTTAATAGTTAAAATATATGTCAACAAACTTATTCAAAACATTTACCTTGTGATCATCACATGACGTGTGTTTGGGATACCTCATTCGTGTCTTGGAGGTGAAGTTTTTTCAGCTATTTTCAAAGTGCAAAAAGCAACGGGGTACAAGCGTTTGTCGTCGTGTTGTGTGTCAACATATGTACTATGCAAGTAAAAGTTGTTATTTTCAGATCTCAACCGACCGATTCCTGAGTTCTAAAATAGGTGACAAAAAACAGAAATGCGTTTTCTCAACTAACATTTAGTAAAATGGAACAGAAAATTCAATTTGGCCTCCCCATCATGTCCTTTGGACAATTATTCCAGTTTTGGTATCACAGTCAATATTCTATTTCTGGACATGGCCTTAACGCAATACCAACGTAACAGCAGTAAACGCCCAGAACAAAGTCACAAAAATCGCCATTCAGATTTTAGTATCTTTTTTTAACCCTTAACCTAACATGAAAAGCAGACGACACTTGCAAAAAAAATTCTTGAATAACTAATTTTTTTCATGTTTTGACTCAAAAACATAGGTTATGCCCCCTCATTGGAGCGAGGGGGCATAACCTATGTTTTTGAGACAAAAAATGAAAAAATAATGAAAATTAATTAGCGATTTTTGAGAATCGCACTGGCGTGTTTTGGCAGTTACGTTAGGTAAAGGGTTAATTGTTTGTCTTCACCACACAATGACTCGGCGATCAGCTGTTTTTATAAAATCACAAGATGAAGTTTTTCACAAGCGTTTTTTTTTTTTTCTGGTGGTGGGGGGGGGGGGGGGGGGGGGGTCGAACGGCGGAAAGGGAAGCATCAGTATATCTCATTCTGAGACAGTTTATTTACAGTCATTCAACACTTTCATGCATTCTGCAACCCCCCCCCCCCCCGCCCCTCCCCTGCAGTGTGTGTTAGCGCTGTCGGATACCAAAAGTGCCAATTGCACTAAAAAGATTACACGAATTCTCGAACTCCAGATCTTGGCAGCAGCCAGACATACGAAAATCAATCACTGTATTGAAACACTCAAAACCATCAACCCCAAATATGCAACATATCGTGCTTGTCTATAAGTCAGGGAATGAAAGTGTAGGAAAGATTAGGGTGTCAACACGGGAACTTGGGTACAGAGTGAACAAAAAACTGAAAAGGGCCATAAAGGGTAGAAAAGCTAAATGTGCTGCATACAGGAGAAGTAGAACACTCAAGGGGGCGGAAAGCAACGAGGCCATGGTAGCAAAGGAAGAATACCAACAAACACGAAATAAAGTAAATAAGATTAGAAACGATAATCGGAGAGTGCGAAATAGCAGTCTTATTAGGACGATAAGAATGACAGGGGGACGAGTTCTAACGTATTTTGGAAATGGGTGAATAAGCGCAATAGAGGAAGTCACCCACAGAGTATTAAAGTAGATGGCAGAGATACAGACGATCAAGATCAAATCGCGTCAGAACTAGTCAAGCATTGGGAAAAGGTAAACGATAAGCGATGGGGTATGGGGAACCCACCGGAGTGTCCAAACCAGGTCGAGGAAAATCTATCGAAAGAAATTAAAACCGAGGAGGTGCGAAAGGTGATCTCAAGAATGGAAAAGCGGGAGGGGTGGACGAAATTCCTAACGAGTTTATCAAAAAAGGGTACCAGGAACTCTGTGAAAGCCTAACTGTCCTATTCAATTTAGCCATATAAAACCAAGAGGTCCCAAAGGAGTGGAGAGAAAGCAAAGTGACACTTAATCAAAAAAAGGGGGAAACGGACGTTTTGGATAATTATCGAGGGATCTCTGGTAGTAGCAACATTGGAAAAGTTTTCTGTAAAGTCATGTATGCGAGATTAGAGGAGATGGTTGAGGAAAAGGGTTTTTTGGGAGAGATTCAGAATGGCTTCAGGAAGGGAGGAGAGTCACTGACCATCTTTTCACGCTATCCCAAATGATAGAATCCGCGAAAGCAAAAAAGAAAAAGATGTTTATGGCCTTTTTGGATGTTAAAAAAGGCATTCGATGGAGTATGGAGGGAGGGTATGTGGCGAAAGCTTGAGGCTCTGGGCTTGGGAGGCGAGTTTGTTGGAATTCTGAAAGCATTATATAGATGTACAGAGTGAACTTTGCCTGGGTAACATAACAACAAAACGTGTGCTTAAACAGGGGTGTATCCTTTCGCCAATTCTTTTTGCTTTGTACATCAAAGGTTTAGGAGATGACCTCCTGCGTAACGACGAGGGGGTAGCAGTTGAGGACTTGACGATCCCAGGGCTATTTTTTTGCAGATGATATGGTGCTTGTGTCAGAAAGCGAAGAGGGACTCGCGAAAATGTTGGGAGTTGTTGGGAAATATAGGAACAAATGGAGACTCGAACTGAATGAAAGCAAGAGCAAAGTTATACTTGTGGGCCGCGAAGTGGGCCCCACTCGAAGCTGGAGAGTGGGGGCCGTTCTGTATTCCGGAAGGTAGCACCAAACTTCTTAGTCTAGGAGAGACGGGTGCGTACGAGTATCTGGGGGTAAATATAAACATCATTTAAGAGGCACCTACCGAAAGCACACAAATAAATTGATTCTGAAGGGAGGGCGAATCCTTAACCAGATGAAACTTATAGGGAGAAACAGTTTCAATAAGGTTTTCGTGGGGAAAACCATTTGGGAAATGGTGGGTCTGCCAAGTATAACATATGATACGGAGGTGGTACCCCTAAACCAAACGGCTGTAAAGATCTTGGAAACCCTGTAGTATGATGCAGGTCGATGGATAACGGGGTTGAGTAATGCCGCAGCACTAGAATTAATCAGGGAGGGGGAGAGGCGTGGGTGGATGAGGATCAAGGACAGGATAGACTTATTGAAACTCGGTTATCTTAATTATTTGGTAAACCTCCCTGCCAGCCGATGCTGTAAAGTAATCTACCAGAGTATTTTCAGCTCAAATATCAAGACAGGGTGGATGGTCCAAGTGAGGGAGCTAATACAGAACTACCCATGGAGATCTCGGACCAAGACGTAGGGGAAAACCAGGGTAAACAAATCGTCAGAGAAAGGGTCATGGAGGATGGTAACCTTAATTGGCGAGATGGGCGTCAAATCAAAGAGGTCTTTGGGAGGCCTGCGTGATAAAGAGAAGCCTAGTTTTGAAGAGTACCTTGATGGCACCCTTGGGGGGGGGGGTCATTGTTGTTCAAGCTGAGGTCGCGGTCCTTGGAGCTAAGGGGGAAAATTGTGGAAAACCGTGAAAGGGAGTGACAGATGTGTAATTTAGGCGTGGTGGAGACCCGGGAACACTTTCTTCTAGAATGCCCGAAATACCAGTCTAAAAGAATAAGATTCACTGGGAGTATAATGGGGAAGTGGGATGGGAAAATGAAGGACACGTGGTTAGTGAGAGACTCAAAGGAGAGGGTTAATATGCTAATCGGAGAGATTGGAAAGAGCGGGGCACGGGATGTTATCAAGCAGTTCGTCTCCTCTTGGGAGGAGAGAAGAAGCGTGGGAACAGCGAGGCAGTTGGGAGTACAGGGGTAACCAAGGCCTTCTCACCCGAGAACCGCGACAAATCAGCAACCGCTGATACAATACAGCCGCCGTGGACTTGTCACTTTCCACGGGTGGGCAATATTTCGATGGACGCAATAAAAAGAGATTCCAAACACTAATTTTTAATCATCAAAAAATTAATTAATGAAGCACCGGCTACAACCTTTGATTAAAATTTTGCTGTTGATAATTTTTATTACTTGGTAAACGCATTCGTGGACACCACTGCCAATGCGTGTATTACGACCGATCCTTGGCGGAAGTGGGATGGGAAAATGAAGGACACGTGGTTAGTGAGAGACTCAAAGGAGAGAGTTAATATGCTAATCGGAGAGATTGGGAGGAGCGGGGCACGGGATGCTATCAAGCAGTTCGTCTCCGAGTGTTGGGAGGAGAGAAGAAGCGTGGGAACAGCGAGGCAGTTGGGAGTACAGGGGTAACCAAGGCCTTCTCATCCGAGAACGGAGACAAATCAGCGGCCGGCCAAAGGGTTATTATTATATTAAGTTCAGGATGATTGGTAAGAAATCCAGTGTTGTTGGAAAACTATTCTGTACTGTATGGTGTCCATGTGCATGTGCAAGGCTTATAGTATTGTGATATAAGTGTCTGTCGTCCATTTTGTTCATTACACCCCCCCCCCCCCCCCCTACACACAGACACATACCACCACCACATCTTTATATCTGGAGTGTCATATGTTTACAATGAGGCTGGAAGGTCATTGGAAGTAGTGTCTGTACTAATTTATTATAGAACAATCCGAACCAAATATAGAATCGAACATTTACTTCGAACACGTGATTATTATTATAGCACTACGTTCTGTCCACGAATACAGCCTTCAAGACGACTGTCCCTATACTGTCGGTTATTCTTGTCATCGTTGGGTCGTTTTCGATATTTCTACGCACTCCATTTGAATCACACACATCCTTAGAATACTCCATCACAGCGCGGAAGGTTTTCCCCGGCTTTTAGTAACCCAGTACCACCACAGAAACAAAGACGATGACCTCCATGGAACAAAATGTACGAAAACAGGTATTACCATAACAACACACGCTGGGCATGCGCGTATCACTTTGGTAAACATTACAGCATATGGGCGCTCTACCAAGACAATCAACATGATGTGACTGGTTAACTATTGATGACGTCACGTCATATGTCTGAAAGGGCAACACATGGTCATTCGGGTATGAAATATACTGGTAATATTATATTGTCAAGGGGACGTCCAACCTAACTTTGGTCAAATTTCAGGTAATTTTCTCCAAAGTCTAAAAAAAAGCCCAAAATGGATAACCCCGATAAATTAAATACCAAAATGCTTGGAATGAAACGAAGAACACGTGGAAACTAGAATTTGCCATGGAAATGATGCCATGTGTAAATAGCACCGCCTGAAAGTCTGCTGTGGCAGAAGTGAGAGAACAAAATGTTTACAATAAAATACCTTAAAATAAAATAACAGCTGCATTCCAGAAACACTGAAGTACATACTCGAAGAAATCTTTTCCTAATTCTTGAAAGTAATAAAGAGTGAGAGCAAATGTTATGAGCGGAGTGCTCACTGGTTGAAGGCAGACATTTTCTTCTGTTTATGTTTTGATTTGGTTAAGTTCAACAAAGGTTAAGTTGAAGGAGTCCACAAGAAGTATTGAAGGACAAAAGAGTGTCTCCCAATATAAAGATGTATGTGTCACTGTGGTGGTTTGGGAAGAAACTGATATTCTCCTGTGTAGAATGCACTGCAAAGTCATACAGTGTCGTTGAACAAATATATTTACAGACCCCTTGCGCCGTAACCCCTTTTATCCCATGCATCAATTTGATAGTGATTAAATTGTTAAATCTGTCCGGTTTATCTATAAGTAGCATAGTTGAATTTAATCTTGGACACCAATATACTCATGCTATCTGTTGGAGAAGAAATAGAGAGTAATCGCTGTACTGGACTGGTTGCGTGAAATAATTCACGAGAGTTGAGGGACGTTTTCCAATATAGTCCCTCGCCTCGAATGAATTATTTCGCGTAACCAGTCCAGTCAAGCGATTACTCTGTTTATTAGTTTTCATTATTAACGAATATTATATTATTTAACCCTTTCCCTAACGGACGGCCAGTGCTATTCTCAAAAATGCCAATTAATTTTCATTATTTTTTCATTTTTTGTCTCTAAAACATAGGTTATGACCCCTCATTGGAACGGGCTCGTCGAGCTCGTTCCAATGAGGGGTCATAACCTACGTTTTTGAGACAAAAAAAGGAAAATAATAGTTATTCAAGAAGTGTTTTTGCAAGTGTCGTCTGCTTTTCATGTTAGGTAAAGGGTTAAAAAAACAAAAAAAACAATGAAGTCCCCATTACATTCACGGCAAAGCGTCTTCGTTTGCGCGCACGGATACATGACCCAATTGTTGACTGCATAATTCACTTGTGAAATTATCGTTTATAATCAAACCCAGAAATCCCAGTAAATCACACATTGGAAAGTAATGAATAAGAGTAACTGTAACTCTTCACTGCTATAAACCATCAAATGTACATAAAAGTACATTGTTATTTAAAACACATCAAATTAACCCAACGTAACAATTATTGCCTGCACTTTTCCAAAAGAGGCTTATTGGCATATTGAGATCAGGAGGGCACATCCAGTAGGTCTCCCATAGGCACATATTTTTTCAAGAACGCTGTATGAAAGAAATCCCACAAAGGCCACGAGAGAACTCCATTTGATAAAAAAAATTCCCGGGGAGGGGGTATGCCCCCTCCCTTGTTTGCCTGTACCTTCAGCACTCTTGGCATATTCCTTTTTCATTTAAAGTTTAACCCTTTTTGAAAATTCCTGGAGGCACACATGCCCAAAACACTATGAAACAGGTAACCCTCCAAATAAGTGTATCTGCAAAAATGATATTACACTGCAAAATATTCTTTTTAGACTTTAAGTTCTGAAACTTTCACGCTTCTTACTTCCAAATATAATACTTAATTTACCGATTAATGGGTGAATAGAAAAAACTTGCTATAATCAGCATGTTGATCTCAAGAAGCCTCAATAATAACCCCGATAAAAGTACCAACTACCACATTTGTGTCTTTACAAAATATTCATTAGAGTGTTGTTTGATAATAGGAACAAAATTTTCACTAAAATTATTTTGTTGCAATTAATTGGAGGGTGCCAGTATCACTTTCCAACAAATTATAACAAATCAACTAGTTATGAACAAAATTTTCTAAGCCGAAAGAGTGAAAATGAATCATTACTCTGGCAAAAATGTGTGGAAGAAACGCACGTTACACAGGTATCGTTTCCACATGATGCTCGATCATAACACCAATTTTCATTTAAATTGGAGTAGCAGTGGCTGAGATAACATATAATGCAAAATGCTGGTACGGATGGGCAGAGGTCGCCACGGCACTAGATACGCCTTTGACTTTTCAAGTCGGAGGCATAATAATCACAACACACCCACCTTATCAATTCATAATTTCAGTAAAATAAACAGAACTATCAATATAACCCTTTACCCAACGCAGACGATATCAAAATTTATTATTTCAAATATATTTTTTTTTTAAATTTTCAAAAACATTCAACAAAACCATATCATGTGACCCCTCATTGGAACGAGCTCAATGAGCTCGTTCCAATGAGGGGTCACATGATATGGTTTTGTAGAAATATGTTGAAAAATTTATTTTTTTCAACTGATCAGTTTGCATATTACGCGGGCGGATGCGGTTGATTCGTCAGGTAAAGGGTTAAATTAATTTATAGATGATGGGGAAATATTTGGCTTCTGTCGCCCTCTCGTACTATTACCGCAAACGTCTGCAGAGACTGTGATGCTGACAAGCGAAAATGAACGCACGTGGTCCGGTGTGTCAGGTTAAATTCGGCACGGATACTGAAGAAATTGGGAATATTTCGGGTATTTCATTTGTTTAAATTTCAAATACGGGTAGTTTTGACCGTGGATTCGATAATTCGTTTGGGTATTGACCATCACGGTCACGCTGACCGATGTTATATTAATCATGATATGCAAATTGGGAGACAGTTTCCGGAAAAAGAGGTTTGACACATTTGCCAGTCTAAAACGATGACAAAAGGCACTGGTCGAGGATCATGCTGGTGTGGTTGTTTGCAAGAAAAAACTAAATTCACAGCATCGTCCAATCGCACCTTATTTTTAAAAGCGCGAATGCATCATTTTCAACCCATCTTCCATAAGTCCTTTGCGGACATCAACACAGTCGCGACAGAGATCCATGGTTACTTGGAAGTAAATAATTTCACAGCATCGGGGGAAATCAACACGCTTAATATAGTTCCAGCTCACTTGGAATATACTTCGAGAAAAAAGTGATTTCTGAAGCATTCGGCTTACTTTTTATGAATATTACTTTATTTTATGTTTATCGTCCCGATTTTATACATTCGGTTATTTTTTTTACTATTTTTTTTACATGTGGTTCATGTTATCTTATTAGTGCGCATTGATTCAAATTTTCGTCAACAAAAAAGTTCAGACAACCTGTAAATATTGGATGGCGGTGGAGAGAATTTCAAAGCATATTTTGCAGTTATGACATTCACAGTTTAAGCATTTGCTGTAGCATAATTGTTTCGGACAAATAAAAGGCGTGATCACGTCCTTGCATTCTTACAATCGCCCAAAATGCATATTCCTGCAAGGACCACATTATAATCACATGACCGGAATAAACATCATTGAAACATGGTCACATCCGGAGCATCCAAATTTTGTGTTGGTGGTATTGCATTCCAACATCACGTGTGTCATAAAAATGCTTTCTCCGAGTACACAGTATGTTATCATTAACTGGGGACAAGACTTTCAAATTACCAATCATTCTGTGGTTTTACGGGTTCGTTGGCAAATTAATCTTCTTCAAAATCACAAAATTCACTTTTTTCCTGAAAAAAATTATAGATACCTTTTCTATGCACTTTACTCACTATTTTTATTTATAATTTGCCTTTCCTAACTTTTCTTATCTGTTTCGGGGACATTGGGAAAAATGTCAACAAATTGACCAAAGTTAGGTTGGACGACCCCTTAATGTCAAAAACGATTTGTAGTTTGAAAATTCTCCTATAAGAAAATACGATATCTATCAAATATTTAACCCTTTAATCCCGGTGGTATCTGCCATGTCAGTTCAATGACAGCAATTTGAAGAGTCCATATTTATTATTTGGGGTTAGACCAATTAATTTTTTCAAAGTGCAGCTTTAAAATATTGATTGGTCTACTCACACATTTACCTTGTAGCCATCCCACTTAATGACATCATGACGTAGCTTGTGACCCGGCCGGATAAAGGGCCACTGGGCTTCAAAGGGTTAAGGTGAGCAAATCGGTAACTGGTCTATTTTCCACTGGAAAATCTGGAACGCGGTTTTTGCGAAGAACGCCATGGTAAATTGAAATGGTTGAATGAATTATTACAAATGTCCTTGTTTGTTTGTTGTTTTTTTTTTTGTTTTTTTTTTTTGGGGGGGGGGGGGTTAAGTTTTACAAAAACAGAAAACCTTCAACAGCCGATACTCAAAATACTCATCTTCAGTAGGTCTGCAGTTATTCAGAAAGAAAACCCAAGCACATGTGTCACCATAAAAGAGTTAACGTTGCCAGAAAGAACGTCTATTCTTTTCACATACAGTTAAAACTAGAAGTTCTGTCATGACATGCTCACAAATAGCACGTCGATCTGTGCGTTAATCCACGCGTTATGACCATAGTAAGGCTATCAAATTTCTGTATATATGGCCTGTGCACAAGCAATGTTTCAGCCAATGGACCTCCGGGTAACCCGGAAGTCCATTGGCAGAAACATTGCCTGTGTTCGCTTTGAGTAACCAGGAGAACCTGCCGTGCTTTGGATGCCATTCGATATGGCAATTGCGCGCAATTCCTACGCGTAATTACGCCTAGATAAGCGCACTGTTCGTGACAGGGCGTCTAGTTTTAACTGTAGTCAATTTACGCCAAATATAACTAACCCATTTACACAACCAGCCAAGATGAGGGATAACTACAAGAATTCTGTAATGTTTTCCCTCATAACCATTTCTCTAACGAAATGGCCACTTGAACTCACCACATAAATCAAGAATTAAATTTCTTTCTTTTTTTTGTTAGCTATGTTTGGAAGGACACAATGAAATTAGTCAGTACCAAGAAAAAAGTATTTTGAGGTACCCGCCCTTTTTGAGTTCGGAACAGGGTTGATCGACGATATCAGTCCGCAAAAAGCGAAATGTTTATCATCAAGGCTTTACACGATCATATTGTATGGAAAAGATTGAACCAGTGGCATCGGAAGCTCATCAGATAGTTCTGCGAAGAAGATTTTTTTTAATTATTTTCTGCGAAGACAAAGCTTCTGCCTCTCATCCAATGAGGGATCAGGAATTATATATTCTTTGCAAAAAAAAAGTGTTTCGTTAGTCTGGAATATTTTGGCCAAGTGTCGTCTGTTATTCCTTTTTAGGCAAATGCTTAACCCTTTGAAAACTAGCGGCCGCTTTTCCGGCCAGGAACATGATACGTCATATCGTCATTAAAAAGGCTGCCTGTTCAGTAAATGTCTGGGGTGGACCAATCAATATTTTCAACGTGCAGCCCCGAGGCTGCACGTTGAAAATATTGATTGGTCTACCCCAAATAATGAATATGGACTCTTCTAATTGATGCCATTGGACTGGCATGGAAGATACCACTAGAGTTCAAAGGGTTAAATTATAAATAATAACAAATAATAATTAAATGTTTATAAAAACCATTTTTCCTTAAAACTGAGGGAGGGCTAAAATAAGTGATGTAAGAAAGAGGGTATCCCCATCCCCTAGCATCCACTCAGAACCTTATCTCCCGATAACTCCTCGTCTCTACCCCCCGTTACCGCCGCCCCTGGATTGTAAATAGGAAAAATATTTGGATGTTATGGAAAGGAGAAAACTTAAACAACTTCGTTTTGCGCATTTTCATCTTGATCGCTCTTTTAAGGTGGGTGATAGTACCAGGATTCTCTAGTAAGGACGTCTTCTAAAATATAAGGAAGCAAATTACAGTTATTCTATTCCATTCTTGGTCCAATTGAGAGCAAGTTGCTCTTTGATTTGCTGTTGCAATTGACCATTCACATTCTTGCTTTGCATGAACAGATGTTTGGGTGTGGTCGCAGTTCTCCTTTAAGATGTGGCGTTTCATGATGTGTGTTTACAGTATCGTCGTTTGTCAATGCACTTTCTCAAAGTTTCACATTACGTCATTTGGAAAACATTTTACCTCGCCGATTTTGTGTTAAAGCTTTCTTCCTGTATCTTTCTCTGAGCCTTTTGTATTTGATGGCTATAATTATGGTAGGCACTGCAAAGACAAGCAATGCGGATCCAAATACATAGAACCACATCATTTCGAAAGGCGGTGTACAAGTATTATGGATTACACTATCATCTTTCGACACGCCCGGGGATATTCCATCTGGAAAAGATAGTAAAATAAACTTAGCATGCAATGTAAAAATTATATTTTCTGTTAGAAATACATTTGAAAGTATTAAATATAGAATAAGTAGGTAGTAGAGCCGGTAATCAGATTTAAACCACGAGTAGGATAAGGGTTTTAACCACTCAGCTTGCAGAGTGGTTAAAAGCCTTATTCTACGGATTACCGGCCCTAGTTCCTATTTGTTTCATTTTACCATGCTCGTAATAAATAATCAACTTTGTCACTTAAAATGGAGAAAAAAACTACGCATTCTGTCGCAAACACACGGGTTTGTTTTGGTTACATCTGCGCCGGTGGACCGATAGCTGGACACGTCGTCAAAGTTGACTGAATTTACCTTGCTTTTTCAGTCAAATTATTATTAACAATTCTTAAATTTTATTTTTAATACTTAATTGTAGGTATTTTAAACTTAATAAGTCATTGCCCGTAGTAGATACTGCCGCAAAACGTCGTGTATTCGAATGAAACATCACGAAGTGTGAATGTATCGAAGTTGGCAAATTACGTCATGTCACGTCATGCATGAACTTCCTACTGTGGGTGTAAGTTTTTTTTAACCCCTGTAAACGCTTTACATCGGTAACGGGGTTAAAAGCTAAAATTTAACATACAGTAATTTTACCGATATCGAACCACTTTCAGACCATATCCGATTTCGTTTTGAAAATGTTCTCCACCAATAACTTTTCTATGCTGTTTCAATTCAGAAAAGTATCCAAAATCATGTGATAAAAAATGGAAATTATTCTGAATGTTATATTTTATGGATAAGGAAATCGTTGGACCTACCCATTTTACCATTTTCGAACCAATTTATGATAATCGAATCACCACAAATCTTTTCGTAAATTGAACTTAATTGCTGGAATTTTTTGTTTTGAATGCCATAGTTTGAAACACGGTTATGTTCTTTCACATACTGAGTGAAATCGTTGGCCAGTTTTCTCTTCCGTGCGTTGGATAACATGGATTTCAACTTGGGGGTGTTTTAAAACGAAATTAGGCGACAACAATGAGCGTTACTGACGTTCCAAAGACGAAATATTCGTTTACCAGTACTAACCACTGGGAACGGATTAGCACATTAAATATTTCGTTTCTGGTGCAACAGGAGACACATCTGCTTGCTTAGTCTGAATATTTTGTGTCGATGGGCCCCGGTAACCCGTGTGTGTGTGGGGGGGGGGGGGGGGGGGCAGGTGATTCCTCAACTTTCATCCATGATTATCTAGTTGAAATAATAAGTAACAAGTAAATAAACATTTACAAATACCGTTCACACTTTAGCTATGAAAAAAATATATCTAATATTGTAATATTGCTACAAATTCCTGGAGAATACCACAAGGCATTCTGCAGGAATTTGGACCAATGTAGGCATACTGTTAATCAATAAAAGGCTCTTCCAAGTCGAATAGGATTCTACGACCTGCTGGTCCAACATCAGAGTGCAGTAGATGAAACATTTTAATGTAATTATGTCTCCTTGATGCCTCACTTAACTCCTTGGAGCCTCAGCTAAGGCAAGGGCGGGGGTGGGGGTAGGCAGGTAGGTAGTAAAGATATAGAACCATTGCCAACTCATCTACAGCAGTGTGAACAAATAAAATGATGCAGTAAATTGAATTTAGGGGAAAGATGCCCTAAATAGGTCCCCCTGCCCCGCTGGTGGAATCCCTGGGTCAGGAGACATGTAATTTAATTTTTGTACCATGGCCGGTCTCCCATAACTCTCTCTCTCTCTCTCTCTCTCTCTCTCTCTCTCTCTCTCTCTCTCTCTCTCTCTCTCTCTCTCTCTCCCTATCTCTCCCTCTCTCTGTGTGTGGAGGGGGGGGGGGGGCAAAATTGCAGGAGACAATGTTATTCCTCCAGACACCACCCAAAAAGAAAAAAATGACAAAAAATCCCCACCCACTGCCCCCACCACCCTGACGGCAGTGCTGTGGATGACTTAAGAGCATCCCAGTCTGGCGTGTGTGTGGGGGGTGGGGTGGGGGGTGTGAGGGTGTGTGTGAGGGTGTGTGTGTGTGTGTGTGATGCCCAGGTCACGCTACCACTAATTTTAAATGTGACCATATAATATTGACCAAGATAACTGGCGTTTTGCCTATGACCCCCCAACTCTTCCCTTGATCACAAGTGGAGAGGTGGTGGCACAGGTAATAGCAGGGTAACTTGACCACATTCAAAAAAGTTTGGGGTTGTGCGGCCTGGGAATCACTCAAATCCCCACCCTATCCTCCCACTCCACCATTTACACAATTATTCTTCACCTTATGGAATTCTGCCATTGCAACCAACCCCCACCTACCCCACGTAATTTGTCAGTTTGACAGAGCTGTTGCAAACACTGACACAACATTCTCCACAGAGTCACCCAGATACAGTTCACGTCTCTTTGATTTGCACAGTTGTTCTATTTGACCGAGAAAAGTTCGGAAAAACAATCAATCTCGAGTTTTTTCTTTTTGATTGATCAAGTGTGGATTTTGCCGATTCGATATAGGTAAAAAATTACACGCAAGCAAAACTAAATTCATCGTGAAAAATAGAATGCAGATAAATATGTACTTTTCCTCCTGCTAAAAGGTGAATGAAATGGCGATGCGCTTTCAGTCGAAAAGTAAGTTTCGGTCCGATAGAATGACCCTGTTGTCGAAGAGTGAAAAAAATAGAACAGGGAATTCCCATACACGAAATTTGGAAACTAGATAGAGTGCTAATGATTTCCAACTAAATAACATAATATGCAGATGCCAGATAACACTGTAACTTTATCATTTAAAGAGTAAAATATTAATGAAACTTTTGATTCAAAGTTTTGTTACTTTGTGTTACCTTTCGATTTTTGTGACGTGATTAAAGTTGAAGTGCCCCGCATTTGGTAAAGATTCGATATCGGTAAAATGACTGTACAGGCTTTTCACAGGTAGTAACATAGGCGAGCATGGTATAAAACTGTATTATCGGAGGGTCATTACTTGCTTTTCAACTGAAGAGAAAGGTGGTAAGAATCAGGGACGAGGCCCACCCCAATATTTTCCAGAAATAGAGAGAGATCGAGGAAGAGAAAGCTAAAGACAACATTATCTCTACCAATATATTTTCAAACCCATAATACCACCAAAGCTATCATAGAATCAAGATGGTGGCATCACAACTCAAATACAGTCACCGAAGCCTTTATTTTTCTTCTGCATTCCCTTCATGGCAATCTTATTAGAATTAGAAGAAGGGGTTACACGGGCTCTTTACACTTAAGATGTGTCCGTTGATTTCCTCGCACGAGTTGTTTCTACAACCTTTTTTAAGTCAAGGAAGGTGAGTGCATATTTTGGTTCCATAATGTTTCAGCCCGGTTGAGGGAGGGGACTAAGTTTGTTAGCCCATTACCTTACCCAACGAATCGGCCGCATCCGCCCTCGTAATTTGAAACCTGAACAGTTGAAAAAGAATTATTTTTTAAAAACATTTCATCAAAACCATATCATGTGACCACTCACTGGAACGAGCTCGCCCAGCTCGTCCCAATGAGGGGTCACATGAAATGGTTTTGGTGATTTTTTTTTAAAACTTAGACAAAACTTTTTTTTTTTAAATATCAAATTTGGATATCGTCTGCGTTAGGTAAATGATTAAATATAAAGCCAAAGTATGCATTTCTCTCAATGTAGAGGTTTATTAGTCCCATGCATTGTGTATTGGAGCGTGGTGGCTCAGTGGTTACAGCATTGAACTTCAAACCGAGAGGTCCACATTCCAATCTCCTCTAGGTGTAACTGCGTTGTGACCTTGGGCAAGGCACTTAACCCCGATGCCCACTTGGGGGCACGGTGGCGTTTTTTGTATTAAGGCGTATTGCGCGCCGATAGTGCGCTTATCTTCAATCAATACTCACCCTGCTTAGTACGTTGGAGAGTCTGACAGTTACGCTCCGTTGCGCGGTGGTTCTCTCAGGATACTCAGGCTTCCTCCACCCTTAGAACTGTCGGAGAAGAGGTGACCCTAGCTGTCGGAAGTATCGTAAAACTCCAATCAATAAATAAATAAAAAAAACGTGCATTGTATTCCTATCGTGCCAGTAAGCGATATACGTCAATGCGTGGTGCCCCTCTATGACCCCCCCCCCCCCCCCCCTTTTCAACTTCGAAATGCTTCCCCAGCCCCTGGGTAAGATGTGATCGAATCTTACAAAATGCTTGGCATTTCATTCAGAGCAAATATCTCTGAATTAGGAGATTGCCACACATTACATGTAACTGTTTGCCTGGAAAAAACATGTTCGTGTTACATACTTCGTCATTAGTCGCTTCAAAATAAATCGCCTTCCAAAGAGGAGTCCTCAGCAATAAGTCAGAATATGGTTGTTTCAGTCTTGTTCATTTTCGGTTCAAAGTGAAATAGATTTGTCGTAATCTTAGGTAAAGAGTTAGTTCCTTACCTAGAACGATTTGTGCTGTGAGCTTCTGTCTGGTGTTTTCGTTTATTAAAAGTATACACCTAGAACTTAATTAAGCACCCCCTGAAATGTTTTCATGACAGTGAAGTTGCTGTTACTGATTATTATCTTTAAATGATTATGTCTTGTAGTACATTCCATCCAGTGAAACATGATGTTTCTGGTTCATAGCATACCCCAAACACATACCCTCATCCACATGAAGCATGCTTCCCACGAATGTCACAACACGAATGTCACATGCAATATCTTGGTATAGAACAAGAAAATATGTCACTTCTTTTATCAATAAATGTTGACATGGCAAGGAGGAGACTGTCGGAGGCACTACGATGGCAAATCATTGGCATGCATGCAACAGGCATGTCATTCAAAGGCTATTTGAAGGCAACTTGTCTATAGTCATTCTGTCATCAGCAGACCTGTTCGAAAACATCAAGAAACCAACGATGTTATGGATCGACCAAGGCCTGGACAATCCCAAAAGACCTCTCCTCGGGAAGATCGGAGTCTGGCATGCCTAGTTAGGCGTGAACTCTTTGCTTCAAGTGGGGTTTTGAAACGCCTTTGGCTCCCAACAGGCGTTTGTGCAACAGAACTGTCCGAAACCGTCTCAAAGCGCTGGGTATGAGTTCTCGAAGGGTCATCAAGCGTCCAGCTCTGTCCGATCAGCATCAAAGACGACGTTTGGAGTGGTGCATGGCACGACAACATTGGAATCTCATGACGTGGAGGAGAGTCCATTGGTCAGACGAGAGTAGGTTCCTGCTTCACGTCACAGATGGTCTCATGAGAGTATGGAGGCATAGAAATACCGCTTACGGTCCCAGGAACATCAGACCTACTGTTCCTTATGGTAGAGGATCAGTAATGATCTGGGGATGCCTCTCTCATGATTGTAAACTTGATATGGTGACTGTACGTGGGAATCTCAATGGCCATCAGTACAGCCGGGACATTCTCAATCGTTGTCGTGCCTCATTTTGACAACCACCCGTTGTCTCTTCGCCATGGACGACAAGGCAAGGCCACATCGTTCCCATGCTGAGACAGCATTCCTTTAGAACAACGCTATTACAACACTACCTTGTCCTGCAATGAGCTTCGAATTGAATCCCTTAGAACACAACTGGGACTTTCGTGGACGTCGTGTGCAAGCAAGGAATCCGCCTCTACAGAATTTGCCCGATTTGGAAGCTGCATTGCATGAGAAGTGGAAGCAGTTGCCTCTGTGGATCGTATCAGAAGGCTCACTGTCAGCATTAGGAGGAGGGTTGAGTCTGTCGGCCGGGTACGTGGTAAATACACTCGCGACTGACATCAGACACTGCTATTGTGTTCGAGGATCACAAGTTACATTTTGTCAGTAATTACTGGCATTGTTTCGTCATGGAGCGTTCCAGCACCATACTTGTCGAGAGAACATTTTTCCATCAAAAGTGTTAGTGACAGATATGTATAATTAGCGCTATTAAAAAACAGCATATTTTCATCATTGTGTTGTCTTTCACTTGTCAATAGACCGGAAACAATCACTTTTGACCAACTGAAAGATAGCATGAAAGTGATGACAGTTTCTATTAACACCACTGCGAAAAAACAGGGAGTGCTTAATTGAGTTCCAGATGTATATAATAAACGAAGTTATATACCTACGGCATGTCGTGGTGGCACCTCAACCTGTGTTAGAAATCTAACTGATCACACCCCCACCCCACTGAAGACCCTCTAGCTACGTCCCTGATCATACAATCCTTTAAGGTTCGTAGCCCTAAATTAGGACCCTGCGAAATTTCGATACTCGATTCGATTCGAAATCGTCCAGATAATTCTAATCGATTTTGATCGCCCCGATTAAGAAATATTCTAATCGTCGAGATTTTCTCACAACCCCTCAAAGTGTGTTCTCGTGAAATCGTCTTCTGTTATAAAAGTCTCCTATACAGGAAAGGGAGAGGGGCGTTCTGTACAGGAGACGTGGTGATAAAGGAAGGGCTCAAGGAGCTTCCGTTTCAGACATAATTGACAATTTTCATTTTTCCCACATTATAACTAGACAGAACGGCATTCGCGTTCGAACTGTCATTTTTTATCGCACGAGATCGATTTGGGGGAAGGGATAATATTGAAAGAGAATTCGGCTTCTCGTTCAATATTATCCCTCCACCCAAATCGATCTCGTGCGATAAAAAATGACATTTCGAACGCGTATGGTGTTCTGCATTTATTGAACGTCTACTGTTTACTAAAAAGTTATTAATCGATTTTGGCGGAGGGATAACACTGATCTCGAAGCCTTCGGCTTCTTGTTCAATATTATCCATCCGCCGAAATCGATCTCGTGCGGTAAACAATGAAAGTTAGACCGCATAAGCTCTTCTGTACTTATTGCATGCCTGCTGTTTACTAAAAGATATTAAAAACACAAAATTATTACCAAAAACAACCAAAATGTAAAAAAAGAGAAATAGTTAAATAGTCCGCGCACGTGATCCGTATTGTTCAGTAGTGGCGCCGGGGGTGTGTGTGGGTCAGAGGGGGGATAAAGCCCCCCCCCCCCCCCCTCCGTCGGTGAGGTCCAGTTCCCCGTCGGAGATTTTTAGTCTGTCCGTCGGAGTCTCGTAAACCCGACTTCACGAGAAATTTCCTACAATCGAATGTAGATATATCGTCTTGTCAGTCTCGAACCCGTGCAGCACTGGAACTTTGATAGAGAATAGTGATTCCCACGAAATTCCTTAATGTCGTTCGTCAAACTGGCTTTATAGATGAAATATTTCCCGACCTTATTATGATATGTTTACTTTAACCCTTTACCTAAGGTAACGGCCAAAACCGGCCAGCGCTATTCTCAAAAATCGCCAATTAATTTTCATTATTTTTTTCATTTTTTGTCTCAAAAACATAGGTTATGACCCCTCGTTGGAACGAGCTCGTCGAGCTCGTTCCAATGAGGGGTCATAACCTATGTTTTTGAGACAAAAAATTAAAAAAAATAGTTATTCAAGAATTATTTTTGCAAGTGTCGTCTGCTTTTCAGGTTAGGTAAAGGGTTAAAAAATCAACAAACATACTCAATTTGCTTCTATTTTGGTTCTCCAATTTACCAATTTTCACTCATTTTCCTTCGTTTGGGAGGTCAAATGTTATAGCGCCCATGTCGGAGAGGTCAGCCCCATGTCGAGAAATCCCTGGCGCCACCCCTGGTATTGTTCAGGGACAATACAAAAAAACTTATTGTTCGCTTCGGTTTTTGCAGAAAAAAGTGTATTTTATGAAAATAAAAGCAGTAATAATACAAGTAATATAGTTGAGAGCCGAAGTATCCACAAATATGTAGTGACGGGCTATACATGGAAAAGAAAATTGAAAGCTAATGACAGGCTTAAAGAGTTTTAGGGGTAAAAATTGAAAATAAATAAAAGACGAATTTTGAGAATAGGGCTGGCTTGGTTTTTTTCTTTTTGTTTTCATTAATATCTTACCCAATAAGTGTCGCCCCAAGAAGACTGGAATAGTTCGACGAATATCATTTGCCAATCATTGACGGAGAGATTTGTGGGTAGGATCCAGCTTAATATTCAAAGGGAAATCCACGGGAGGGGGGGGGGGGGTTGGCATAATTTTTCCTGATGAGCTTTATTAGACTCCACCCTCTCCTACCTATGCAAGAAATGCGTGTCTCATGTGAGAAGGCCATGTGAGATAGATATCTATCTCACGTGACCCACGTGATATGCTTATTAGCCAATTTTATGAGCGCAGGGCTATTCAATCATCGCACGTTCGTCTGTAGACAAACAACATGGTGTCACGTTTCGGAAATATACTCTCCCAAAAAAGAAAGTGTGCATGCTAAAAACGAACACTAAAAAAAGATATATATCATTTTCATTCATGGAAATTTGATTCAATCACAGATGAATCAACACGAGAAATTTCATTACGCTACGACGAATACTCTTGGTGACATGGAGAGTCAAAGACACTAAGGGTGTCCAACACAAAAGTCACACACTCAATATTTGGTATGACCTCCGTCTGCATCGACTACTGCTGTGCATCTACGCCTCATGGAAGCGAACAAGTTAGCATGGAAGTGTTGTGGGATGTTGTTCCATATTCTGATAAGCTGTCTTTGGAGTTCCACAAGCGTTGACGGTGCATGGGGAAGCTGGCGTAGCTGACGTTTCATTTCGTCCCATACGTGCTCAATGGGTGAGATATCGGGCGAATTTGCGGGCCAGGGAAGAACATCCACTTGTTGTTGCTGCAGATACTGTTGAACAACACGAGCTGTGTGGGGTCGGGCGGTGTCCTGCTGTAGAATGACGCCGGGGCCGTGACGTTGCAGAAATGGGACAACAACAGGTGTAAGCACTTCATCACGATATCTGGCTGCATTGAGATTGCCATCAATAATGACCAGTTCAGTTCTGTTACGGGCAGTGATGCCACCCCCACACCATGAGAGACCCTCCCCCATAACGGTTTCGCTCCACGACACATGGATCTGCGTAGCGTTCGTTTCGACGTCTGTACATTCTCTGGCGGTCATCTGATGATGAAAGATGGAAACGACATTCATCTGTGAATAAAACACGTCGCCACCAGTGTAAGGGATGCCTGAGATGTTGTCTACACCACTGCAGTCGAGCACGACGATGACGTAACGTCAAAATCGGACGAATTGCAGGTCTTCGAGGACGTAAGCCGTATTCCCTCAGTCGGTTGATTACTGTTTGAGGATGTATCCGTCTCAGGTTAGGGATGTTCCTGGCTGTCGTCGTTGCCGTTTGTTGCCGGTTCCGGAGATGGACGACACGGATATACCGATCTTGTGCAGGGGTGGTCTCGAACGGCATCATGTTGTGCATGTCGATGGACTAGCCTGTCTACAGTGTTACGGTGGCAGTTCAAATGCTGGGAAACCTCTCTGTGTGTGTTCTGCCAGCTCTAATCATACCCAGGGCATGGAGACGTTGATTCATTGTCAATCTTGGCATGCTAATGTGGAGTCGTTTTAACAGCAGCGCAAGTTTGAATGTGAACGATAGGAAGGCCTTACTTTAGTGTTTAAATACCCAAGGATTCACACTGCTGCATGAATTTTCAGACTCTCCACGTGCAAAACATGCCTTTTCACAAACGTGCAGCACGTCATTTAACGTTAATGCAATTTTAACGGGGAAAGCTGTTTTTGTGTTCAATATAACTTATTCATGAACAGGTTAACACTCTTTACACCTACGAAATTATTTTTTTGGAGTTTGATCAATTTCTGCAATGCACACTTTCTTTTTTGGGCGAGTATATTAGAAGACGAACGTTTGTCGAAGAAAATGTAAATAAAATCACAGACCGCAAAACCAACGTCACTTGACTCTTTAAAATGAATTTTTATGTGAACGCCATTATGAGTGGAGAGAGCTACATGAAATTCCCGCCGAAATGTTATACGTATACACATGAGAATTTATAATATGACTTCATCGGAATGTGTCAATGTTTATTTGGCTACAGATCTTTAACTCCCGTCTTGCCGGCGTTGGGATTTAATTTTGTGATATATACAGAACGTTTGTGCTCTCTTTCCGATAAGCAAATCAGTATTTTTTCAGAAATGGACAACAAAATTGTTTGAAAAAGCTGCACATGATCCTGAATTACTTTTGATGACGTCAGGGTGTTTTCGTGGGGAGAGAAAAATTATCCCTGATGGAGTGGGTGTGAGATGGGGAAATATCACCCTCGGGACAAGATATTTGGTCCAGGCACTCGGCAAGCCTCGTGTCCGGCCCAAATATCTTGCCCTCGGTGAGATCTCACCCCACCCCATCAGGGATAATAATATTCTCGGGACTGATAAGGATAAAAGGGCTGAGATTATTCGGACTCTAAATTCAGTACTGTGAGGACAAAAGAGGACAGAATTTCAACCGGATCGCGACTGGGTCATGATCTGGTCGAAACTAATTATCCGCTTTATTGTACACAGCACTGTAAAATTTTACTTGCGGAAAAAAGAAATGCGAGAACCTTGAATCTTAGATTTCGCAATATTATGTTTCTTGGAATCTAAACCTACTGGTGTTTTTACGCGATCGGATTACGATCTGATCGATAGAAGTGCCACGTTTGTAATCAATATGTTACAGGGAGATGTTATACGTGTATTCCAGTTTTGAAAACATGTAGGACTCAAATTTTACCAGTTTGTTTATTGTAGGGCATTGGGCGATCCTCCACCACCTTAACTTCCACTGACAGTACAATTTCTTTATCCGTTCCATCGATTGACCTCTTCCCTCGGCCCACTCGAATACCTCCGCTAAATGCATGGTGGGGACTGCACAGCTGGAAAGAAAGACAATAAAATGGATGTCGATAAAAAATTCCTGATAATCGACAAACTGAAGCAGAAACAAACTGAAGCATCGTACGGTACAAGAGAGGGTTTCCCATTTAAGAAAGTGTACAGTACAGAGGAACTTGGTTAATAAAAAAACATTTAGCCAGAGGAAATTATGCATTTAACAGGAGTATTCAATTAACAGAGATTTGGTCACTTTTCACTGTATTCTAGAGTTCTAGAGATAAATTCAGCATTTATTCTGTCAAACAAGATCTATCAGAATAAATACCTGTATTGGATGTACTGAGATAGGAAATTTGATTTCAAATCGAATTCTGGAATCGAATCGGGAATTGATTCTTTTTTTAATCGAATCGGCCGAATACTAACGTTCGTGACTTCTCATTTTTACCACGTTATGCAGTGGATGCGATGTCACGTTCAACATTCAGAAATGGAACTGATTGCAGCAGATTCTTCAATAATAATTCACTCTTTCTTGCTCTGGCATTCGCTGGGGCATATCTTGATTATGTAGTTTGTATTTTAGTCATAAAATATACATGCAGTATTTATTTATTTATTTATTTATTTATTTTTTTTTTTTATTTATTTATTGGAGTTTAAGGTCACATACTTATGCACAATGACAAATCGTGACCGTGACAGTTTTTACGAGTGGAGGAAGTCGGAGTACCCGGAGAGAACCACAGAGCATCGACGAGCAGTTGTCAGCTCCTCAACATTTTAACTCTGTTCAAGCTCCGCTCAAGCAGGATTACAGCGGTTGAAGACATGGGCACTATCGACGTTCAGTACGCCTTAGTACACGGCGTCATCGTGCCCACATGTGGGCAACCGGGCAAATTTCCCGGCTGAGCATTTGGAGAAGGAGAGGTGTCGTTGCTTGACTCGCCCCTTCATATCCACTCCCTTCCCACCCTGTACCTTCCCTCTTGACTGTGTAAGATATGCTGTATCGGGATTTCTCAAAGGCTGCAAGGAAACTCTTAAGTACCAAGGCCAAACACAGAACCCGGATAAAACATTACGTATAGTTGGAAGATCGTCACTGCACTGATTATTTGAGGTTTTCTCGCGCGTTACGAAAAATGGCTGAGCCGATATACAAAAAGTTAATAACTTACCCCATGCAGAGAACAGTGTGCTGCGTCTTTACACATAATCACCGAGCAAGAAATGTAAACTGTCGGAGTATTACCGAATCTAATTGCTCCAACAGGTAATGTTTGTTGTGGTCCCGGAGTAATTGGATCTAGGTATGTCATGTGTGAGGCTGGTGCATGCCAAACCACGCATCTGTAAGACAATACAAAACATATATAAACGGTAATATAGTTCTATTGTCGTTTAGAATGAGGATAATGTTGTATGTCTTGCAATGTTACCTATATTTGCCATCATGTGACAACATGGCTGACAAGTTCCGTCATTGGAAGAGATTTACAGGAAAGTTAGCTCCCTTTAATTTTAAAAAAGTTTTGTATTTAACACTAAGGGTATGGGAATTTCATATAAAATTTGAGATTTCTAAATGTTAGCGAAGCTGTACCATCGATGTGCACATCACCGCACAAATTTCGGGCATTTTCCTGTAGAGTAGTGTAAAAAACAGAGGCTGGCTTTTTACAATTTATCGATTTTCGATAAAGTTATCTCCCCTGAAATTATTATCCTAGCGAGGAAGGTGAAATTAAGAATTGAGAACACACCTATGGCATCGGTAGAAAATAAGCGAAGTTTTCTTTTGTTACTTTAAATAAACAAAAATAACAGACAGCTCCCGGATATTAGATATTCTTAATGATGGATCGTCTGTGGATAAGTTGTTTCTAATCGTTTGCCATAAAAAGCAGGTTTCTTTTTACGTTTAACCCTTTACCTAACTTGAAAAGCAGATGACGCTTGCAAAAAAAATTCTTGAATAACTAATTTTTTCATTTTTTGTCTCAAAAACATAGGTTATGGCCCCTCATTGGAACGAGCTCGACGAGCTCGTTCCAATGAGGGCTCATAACCTATGTTTTTGAGACAAAAAATGAAAATATAATGAAAATTAATTGGCGATTTTTGAGAATAGCGCTGGTCGGTTTTGGTCGTTACGTTGGGTAAAGGGTTAACAAACGAAAACAACAGACAGCTCCGAGAGCTATCTGTTCTTTTCGTTTATTAGAATGTACAAAGGGAAACTCGGCATTTTATAACAAGCCAATTAGACGGAACTAAGTAACTGCTGCTCTTTGTTTAGCAAATATGTTTTACAGTGATTTGCCAGGTTTTATTCTTTCCAGGAATATTTCTTTTTTAAATCTTTCCTCCTAGACTTTATATTAATGGAAATGATAGTATCTGTATTATATATCACGATGTGTACACTGTTGATATAATGAACAGAAAGACAGTTACAGCAAATCAAAAGATGGTGAAAGCTCCATTTTCCTATTTTTAAATGGGTTTAAGCAGATAATAATAGTCAAACATTCAAACTTTCTGGGAAAAAATGCGTAAAAATCCAGCTTCCGTGTTTTATATATTACTCAAAGTTTGCTAAGCACCAAGTACATCCAACTACCTGTTTTACGTTTTGGTTGAAATATTGTAATGAAAAGTGTATATATTTTTTATTTAATTATATCTTTAATGATTTAAGTACAGAAATTAAGATTTTATTTGTGTTTGACATTATGTTTTAGCTTTTGAATACGATAACCAAGGAAAATAGATATTATTGGTAAAAGAGGAAATTTTTCAATATGCCAAAAAGTTGACGGAACGAACTGGTATGGGTTCAGTATCGAGTATGAGACCCATTACTGTTAATTACAGCTTCACAACGCCTTCTCATGCCCCCAATCAGGTTCCTGGTGGTCCTTTGTGGGATGTTGTTCCATTCTTGGACCAGCATGGCACCAAGCTTCTGGACACTTCTTAGCTGGACTGGACGGGCTGAAATTACAAGCTGCAACTCAATCCAGACAAGATCCCCTGATTGAGGTCAGGGGATCTTGCTGACCAGTCCATACGCTCAATCCCCTCCCTCTGTAGGTACTCCCCGACAGCATGGGCAACATGAGGACGGGCATTATCGTCCATCAGAATGAATCTATCACCCACTTCACCTGCATACAATCTGACGTGGACATCCAGGATCTCATCAATATACCGTTATGCAGTCAATGTACCACGTTCAAGGACACAGAGCTCTGTACGTCCATCCCTGCTGATGCCACCTAGACTCTGATTGACCCTCCACCATAGCGTCATGCTCAGCAATGTTGGCTGCATGGAATCGCTCCCCTGGTCTTCTCCATACCCCAGATCGCCTATCTGTGTGGTCTAGGCAGTCCATGGCCCATTCATATCGTACCTGGCGGTGGTTCTGGGACAGCGGAATGCGAAAACATGGTCTTCTTGATCGGAGACCACATTCGTGCAAACTTGCCCGGATAGTCTGCGTCGAAACATTTACCCCGGATGCATTCTGAAGGTCACTGCGAAGCTGGGTTGCTATGGCAAACCATGTCGTCTTACCGGTGTGCCATACTGCTGAAATCTTGCCTAGGCTCTGGTGATCGCGACATGCACACCACGGTCTTCACCAACCTGGCGATGGGTAGCCCCTTGCCCCGCCATCCATACAGCAAGCCACATTTCTGCTTCAGACAAATGTCTTCTTACGTTTGCATTTGCCATATTCAATCATTAAATCGCAAGGGCTTGTGTTGAAATGAAGATTGAATACCATACACATGTCATGTACAGTACACGCAAACATCATGGAAATCAAGGGGTACATGCTTTCCATGACAGTCACGAAAGTCTGCCTGTCAAGAGAGCTAATGTAAACACCGGGGACCATCCCAATACATTCCTCCATCGTATCCACCAAAAATATCACAAATATGTCACACGCAAATTTCACAATGATGTGTCAAATATTTGGTGCTAAGCAAACTTTGAGTAGTATACTACTCTGAAGGAAAATTCCTGCAGTTTGAGAAATAACGCTCTCATAGATGATAAAATTTCGCTAACATTTCTAAATTTCAATTCTTATATGAAATTTCCATACCCTTTGTGTTAACTTTACAGACAACTTTATAAAATTAATAAGGGGAGCTAATTCCCTGTAAATATTTTCCAGTGACGAATCATGTCATCCGTGAGACAAAATCACAATAGAATAAACGCAATTTGGTGAAAAGGATTAGTGATATTTAAAATCAAGAGCCCTGCAGTACGTGGAGAGTGGATTGTAACTAAATCACCCGCGGAGTGGACTTATCACCCAAGCTATAACTTTTAAATGTCGTACATATCGTCAAAAACAGAAGCAATGTTTCAGCCAATGGACCTCCGGGTTTAACCCGGAAGTCCACTGGCTGAAACTTTGCTTGTGCTGGTTTTGCTTTGCAAGATATTTGCAATTATTGCTTGGGTGGAATCTCCACCCTGCGGGTGATTTAGTGATAATCCACTCTCCACGTACTGTGCACAGGGAGTCAGGATTAACTTCGTAGTTAGTCTGAATTATTAATGGGTGCACCCGTATCACTGTAGGCAGTGGTGAATAAGACAGTCCTGTTCTGAGCATCAGGGATGAAAAAGTTAAAAATTGTCAAAAATGGGTCCGAGATCTATTGTCACAAGTCTAATTCCGTGAAATATCCAACGCTGCTTATGAGTTACTTTCGTCCCTAACTAGTGACATTAAAATATCAAGTTAACTCTTCATCCAACGCAGACAGGGATGTGGCGACAGGGGGGGGGGGGGTGTCTCCCCCCCCCCCTCAGCTAGGAGTATTTTTTTTTTAATAGTTGGAAATGCCGAGGTCAAAAATCAAATGGTTGGAAATTCAGTAAATTAACATTGTTCATGAAAAATATTAAAATTCCAACTAATGATGAGAAATTTTGATCTTTTATTTCCAACTGGAAACTTGAGTTTCAAATTTCCTACTCTAAAATTGACATGGCCTCAAAATTTCGACTCTGACATCAATCCGGTAAATTTTCTGACCCAGACACATTGTAAATGATGCTTTTTCGTTTCAGGACTAGTGAAAATTTCCTGAAGGGTTCTTAAAAGATATCACCCAGCGCTGCAGTGCAATCACCTATCGATACCACTCACAGTTGGAATTTACACCGGTGGCACCCCCCCCCCCCCCCCCCCCCAGCTGAAACCCTCTAGCCACATCCCTGAACGCAGTTGATATTTAAATATTATGTTTTTAAATTGTTCAAACAATTTCAAGAAACCAATATCAACTGATCCCTTATTGGAACGAGCTCGTTCCATTGAGGGGGCACATGATATGGTTTTGTTGAACTTTTTTGACAAATATTCTTTTTCTTATGCTGAATTTAAATATTACGCGACACTGTCGACAGCCAGTGTCACTGAGCAAAGACGAGCAACTGTCAGATTCCCCAACATACTGACTCTCCACATGCAGGGCAAGCATTGGTCGAAGACAGGTGCCCATCAACGTGCAGAACGCCTTAGTACACAGAGCCGCCGTGCCTGCACATGGGAAATCGGGATGAAGTGATCAATGATCAACATTTTGATCGATCAAAAAAGTAATTGATCGAATAACTGTTACTTTTGAACTACAGTATTTTCTGGGTTAACAAAGGAACAAACTTGGTCCAAAACAGGCAAACATTGTCACAACGACTCACATCAATTATATGAGATAGAGCAAAGCATGCAAGTTACTTGCTGACATACTTGTTCACTTGTGTGATCATCGTAATGTATCAGTAGCTGGAACTGGTCATTCTTAAGTTAACCTTTACCCAATGCGGGCCGCAGACGATACTTGTAAAATAGATTCTTGAATTACTAAAAAGTTTCAATTTTTGTCTCAAAAACATAGCTTATGATCCCTCATTGGAACGAGCTAAATGAGCTCGTTTCAATGAGGGATCATAAGCTATGTTTTTGAGACAAAAATTGAAAACATAATAAATTTGAATGTAGATTTTTGTATATAGTCCTAGTCAGTTTTGTTTGTTACGATGGGTAAAGGGTTCATGCTGTGTAAATCATCAAAGTGTGGCAGGTATTCGGATATCTATTTGGACAAGTGATTAATCGGTTAACCAAGGTTAATCCATGTGATTAATCGATCAAGAAAACCCCTTAACCGTTTCAGCGCTAAGAGCCATGCCTTAAAATATGTTCCGATTCGCGAGAATTGGTTATGATCCTTTCAAACGGGAGCACGTAAATCAGTGGTTACGATATTGGACTTCAAACCGAAAGGTCCACGGGGGGTTTGATCACCACCAGAGGTAACCGCGTTGTGTCCTTGGGCAAGGTACTTAATCCCAATTGCCTACTTGGGATACGGTGGCGCTGTGTACCAAGGAGTACTGACACGTCGATAGGTCACTGGTCTTCAACCAATGCTAACCCTGCTTGTGTGGAGGTCGTATGTTCGGGTTGTCTGACAGTTGCTCGCCGATGCTCGGTGCTTCTCTCCGGGTACTCCGGCTTCCTCTACCCATAATACTGTCCGACATGAGGTGGCCCTGGCTATCGAAAGTGTGGTTAAACCCTAATCCTTTCGAACTCCTGTTGCGATAATCAACTATCAGTTCTTAACCCTTTGAGCACCAGAGGCCACTTTTCCGGCTGAACATGATATTTCATAATATAATTAAGGGTGTCTGTTATGGTAATGTGTTGGGTAGACCAATCAATATTTTTAACGTGCAGCCCCATGGCTGCACGTTGAAAATGTTAATTGGTTTATCCCAAAATACTGAATATGAACTCTTCCAATTGCTGCCATTGAACTGACTTGGAAGATACCACAGGTGTTGAAAGAGTTAGGTAATTTAGAATTTGAGAGTGCTTCAGTCCCCTCGTGAGTACAACAAAGACGAAAAAAAACTCCTGTTTGTAGATTTACTAGAGTTTAATCCTTGGGGCCCAGTTTCAATTCTGATGTGTTTCTTGGCTTACTTGTTCATGTAGAACAAGTTCCAAATTACAGTCCTTTTGTGGTCTTGTTGAAGGAAGTTACAGTGCTTTGGCAGTGGTGTCTAGTTATGTCCTGGTTCTCTGTGTAGGCAGCCAGTACATCACTAGACACCACTGCTAAGTCAAACCTCTACCTTATTACAATGGTGCAAAAATATATAGACGGCGCCGAGCCTTAAGCAAGCCAGAAAATAAGCAGACTGTCATCTGCAAATTGAGGTCCCCAGAGGGTGAATTTTGTGATGCTACCCTGCACAGCAGGGTAGCATCACTACATTTACCCTCTGTGGACCTCAATCTGATTCAGGGTCTCACAACTAAACAGAAAAAGGTACCCAGAGGATAAATTCGTCCCCTGTATGGGATAGCATCATTAAATTCACCCTCTAGGGACCTCATTCTGCAAATGACAGGCTGCTTATTTTCTGGCCTGGCCTTAAGGACACTTTCATAATCTTGAACGACAGTCAACTTACTATATTGCGAGAATCAAAGTCAGTGCTCATGTTTCCCTCCGAGAATCATCTGTGTGAATCAATTCTGATTCTGGCATGAATCTTGAGCCCCGAGTGTTCATTGCCTTCTTCAAACAAGACTGAATTGATTAAATTCCCAATTGCATTATGGGGGAAATTTACTATGTGAAATTTCGTTAGTTTGACATCAGCGTTAGAGAGTTGATAAGTAGTAACGTACCGCAGCTTACTGAAGCACTTTAGCATAAACTTTAAACTTTCAAGGACAATAACCCACTTCATTTTCAATGGATTACAGAAGTGTTCAAACTTGTCCGAGATATTATTAAAATACTTTAGCACGCTGAATCTTTTCGCAAAACCCCATGAATACTGTACAAGTTATCAAAGATTGAAATTTCAATGAAACCATGAAATAAAAACTGCGTTTCTTAATTTTATAAAACCTCGAAGTTGCTTTGAACATGTGAAGGACTTTCTTTATAATAAAGCTGGCCACTAGTATCTTGAAAACCGATGATAACGGCAGTCTGAGGTATTGTGTAAACATTAAAATTATAATTATAGTACAGTAAACAAATGACAACTCTCTTAATCCATTTACTGCAAAGCCCACTTTAGCCATATACAGTTAAAACTAGAAGACCTGTCATGAAATGCGCACAAATAGCACGTCGATTTGCGCGTTGATCTACGCGTTATGACCATAATAAGGCTATCAAATTCTGTACATATGGACTGTGCACAAGCAACGTAACCCGGAGGTCCATTGGCAGAAACATTTCCTGCGTTTGCTATGAGTAACCAGGAGAACCTGCCGTGCTTTGGATGCCATTCGGTATGGCAATTCCGCGCATTTCCTACGCGCAATTAAGCCTAGATAAGCGCACAGCACAATTCGAGACAGGACTTCTAATTTTAACTGTATGGAGGACCTCTATGTTCGCCTGTGTGTGAGGAAGTCTAATAACATTTATGACACACTTGGAACTCTGTCATCCGATTAATTGTTGGAAAGGCCTCACTTGCGGTAACCGGTGCTCGTCAGATATCCGAAGTTAAGTAATGTCGAGCCCGCTTAATCCTTGGATGGGTGACCGCCTGAGCGATCGATTCGGACTCCCACGTTGTGTCCTTGGGCCAGGTACTTAACCCCGATTATTCACATGGGGGCACGATGACACCGTGTACTAAGTCGTACTGCACGTCGATGGTGCGCATGTCTTCAACCAATCTAACCCTGCCTGTGCTGCAGAGTGGAGTTACGATGTTGGGGGAGCTGGCAGCTGCTCGTTGCTGCTCGGTGGTTCTTTCTGGGTACTCCGGCTTCCTCCACCCGTAAAACTGTCACCGACACGATGTGACCTTGGCTGTTAAAGTGTCGCTAAAACCTAATAAATCAATACTCAGATGGTAGGTTTGATCTGCGAATGCCAGAACGTACAGGTAATCATCATAAAATAGGTGACAACAGCCCTTTTCGGCAGCGAAAGTGTCAATTTACCATAAACTGCCAAATGTTTTTCAAACTGAACTAATCCATCGCGATAGGTACATGTAGCATATCAATATTTAATGGAATGAGACAATTATACGTACCCCTTTTTGACAAGAACAATCTTTTTGCCTGTTCCGTCGTACCTTTCAGAAGCTATGCACCGTTCAAATCGAACTGCTGAATAAACTGCAAAAAAAAATAATAACCATTGTTTCCTACTAGTAAATGTAGATTTCTCAGAACGAAATTTACGTCCTGGGGTAAGAGAAAAAATATCATTCACAGAATCTCATCACAAACAAAGTAACGAAGATCCAAGCGATTCCAACGAAAAAAATTTAAATTCTACACGTAATGCTTTTTCAAATTGTTGTAACAGTTCTTTTTAATTATCGTTAAATTTTGTGGAAATCGGGGGGATCTAAGAGAAATATACTCGCCCAAAAAAGAAAGTGTGCATTGCAGAAATTGATCAAACTCCAAAAAAATAATTTCGAAGGTGTAAAGAGTGTTAACCTGTTCATGAATAAGTTATATTGAACACAAAAACAGCTTTCCCCGTTAAAATTGCATTAACGTTAAATGACGTGCTGCACGTTTGTGAAAAGGCATGTTTTGCACGTGGAGAGTCTGAAAATTCATGCAGCAGTGTGAAACCTTGGGTATTTAAACACTAAAGTAAGGCCTTCCTATCGTTCACATTCAAACTTGCGCTGCTGTTAAAACGACTCCACATTAGCATGCCAAGATTGACAATGAATCAGCGTCTCCTTGCCCTGGGTATGATTAGAGCTGGCAGAACACACAGAGAGGTTGCCCAGCATTTGAACTGCCACCGTAACACTGTAGACAGGCTAGTCCATCGACATGCACAACATGATGACGTTCGAGACCGACCCCGCTCCGGGAGACCCCGAGTTACCACCCCTGCACAAGATCGGTATATCCGTGTCGTCCATCTCCGGAACCGGCAACAAACGGCAACGACGACAGCCAGGAACATCCCTAACCTGAGACGGATACATCCTCAAATAGTTATCAACCGGCTGAGAGAATACGGCTTACGTCCTCGAAGACCTGCAATTCGTCCGATATTGACGTTACGTCATCGTCGTGCTCGACTGCAGTGGTGTAGACAACATCTCAGGCATCCCTTACACTGGTGGCGACGTGTTTTATTCACAGATGAATGTCGTTTCCATCTTTCATCATCAGATGGCCGCCAGAGAGTGTACAGACGTCGAAACGAACGCTACGCAGATCATGTGTCGTGGAGCGAAACCGTTATGGGGGAGGGTCTCTCATGGTGTGGGGTGGCATCACTGCCCGTAACAGAACTGAGCTGGTCATTATTGATGGCAATCTCAATGCAGCCAGATATCGTGATGAAGTGCTTACACCTGTTGTTGTCCCATTTCTGCAACGTCACGGCTCCGGCGTCATTCTACAGCAGGACAACGCCCGACCCCACGCAGCTCGCGTTGTTCAACAGTATCTGCAGCAACAACAAGTGGATGTTCTTCCCTGGCCCGCAAATTCGCCCGATATCTCACCCATTGAGCACGTATGGGACGAAATGAAACGTCAGCTACGGCGGCTTCCCCATGCACCGTCAACGCTTGTGGAACTCTAAAGACAGCTTATCAGAATATGGAACAACATCCCACAACACTTCCATGCTAACTTGTTCGCTTCCATGAGGCGTAGATGCAAAGCAGTAGTCGATGCAGACGGAGGTCATACCAGATATTGAGTGTGTGACTTTTGTGTTTGACCCTTAGTGTCTTTGACTCTCCATGGCACCAAGAGTATTCGTCGTAGCGTAATGAAATTTCTCGTGTTGATCACAAATTGATTCATCTGTGATTGAATAAAATTTCCATGAATGAAAATGATATATATCTTTTTTTAATGTTATTTTTTAGCATGCACACTTTCTTTTTTGGGAGAGTATACAAGTCGTCGCTTGAATGCTAGAATGTCTTATGTCCCATAGGGGACATACAGCATTCTAGCACCCAGGCGACGAAGTGGTGACCCCCTCCCCCACCCTTAGGTAGTGGATGTCCATGTGTTATCGCTGGATCTACCCATAATCGCATTGGAGGCAGTATTGGATTCACGCGGGGAGGGGACACGTTGATTAACGTCTTCAATAATTCTCTAATAACTACATAAATGTTGGAGAATTTTAAAGTGTAATACTACCCAATAAGCCTTTTTTCGAAACTGCCATCTTGGGCTTTAATCTATGCAAGGTGATTTCCATGTCCATCGCGCTGAGTTCTGTGTGAGCCCAATTAACTAATTATGTGAAATATCAAGTTTAAATTCGTAAAACCGATGTCGCCATTCCAATTAACTGAAGGGGCTACCCAAGACGATGTTAAACGATGGAATAACGCAGGTTTATATTTATTTTTTTTTTTTACGGCGGTGAGGACATGTTTTGAGTGGCAACAAGGACGCGTGTTGCACGGAGTTTCTCGGCTTGGGAAATCCCCGAACGTTGTTGGAAGAAGTGCCTATGGTCACGGATTAATGACACAGCGTGCATTCAAACACCATTTATGTCGATAGGAACTTAATTCGAAATAATGAAAGTTTCGAAAAAGGCTTATACCTGTACCTGTACAAAGATCATGCGCATGAAAATTAATAGTCGTTAATGCAGCCTAAAAAACTATGTACACATGCACTACGTTTACTATCTTTTATCCAAGAGCCTTTCGAATCGGAAACTTCCAGATCAAATCGAATACCAAAACAAATCGAGAAAGATATTTGAAATTGAGGGGTCGTGGTGGCGTCGCGGTAACCAGTTCTCGTCAGATCACCGAAGTTAAGCAACGTCGAGCGCGGTTAGTAGTTGGATGGTTGACTATTTCAGAGACTGATTCGCACTCCCGCGTTGTGTCCTTCGGCTAGGCACTTAACCCCGATTGCCTGTATGGGGGCACGATGACGCCGTGTACTATGGCGTACTGCACGTCGATGGTGCGCATGTCTTCAACCAATCTAACCGTACCTCTCCTGAGGTGCAGAGTTCACATTTACGATGTTGGAGAGCCGACAGCTGCTCGTCGTTGCTCGAAGGTTCTCTCCGGGTATTCCGGCTTCCTCCACCTGTAAACCTGTCACCGACATGATATGACCCTGGTTGTTAATGTGTCGTTAAACCCTAATAAAAAAAAAACATTGAAATTGAACTTAATATGGAATCGAATCGGAAGAAAATGGCAACTTTTACTTCTGGGCATCAGTTCCGGGGAGAAGCAAATTTTGGAGTTTAGGCCTACAGTAAAATAATGCATACGGTTCGGTCCCCCACTCCAATTTATTTTTTTACGGCATTGGACCTCAAACAGAGAGGTACACGATTCGATCCCCATCAGGGTTAACTGCATCGTGTCCTTGGGCATGACACTTAATCCCGATTGCCGCGTGGGGGCACGGCGGCTAATGCCAACTTAACGTCGATGGTGCAATTGTTTTCAACCAATTCTAACCCTGATGTGCAGGAGTTAGAACGTTGGAGAGTTGGCCACTTGCCGACCGTTGCTCGGTCTCGGTGGTTCTCTCCGGGTACTCCGACTTCCTCAACCCGTAAAGCTGTCCGACACGAGGTGACCCTGGCTGTTGAAAGTGTCGTTAACCCCAATAAATAAATAACCCTACAGATTTTGCACGCAGTGATCGTTGCAGTCTCTTTGCTTACTGATTTGTTACATGCACAGGCAACATGTTGGCGGCGACCATGGGAGTAATACGCAACCGCACCATTTTGGAGGACTTACACTCCAAGCATTGGTGACTGGGTTCTGCTTTATCAGTAAAACAGAGCTTGTTTAGTACAGTAAAGAAGCGCTGACTCGCTTTCCGGGGTTCCGACGGGGATGGAGAAAATACCACGGTCGACCATGCTATTTTTCTTTTTTTTTATAGAGACGCGCACAACCCTCCAACTCCAGGTAGACTTCAGCCGCCCCGGGCAGTCTGGGTTGGACTCCCACGCGTCCCGCTCTAGTCTTCAGTGAAAGAACAATCGGAGCAACTGTTCGCCCTTTAAATAACGGATACAATATCAAAATTTATTATTTTAATTGTTGGTTTTTTTTTTATTTTTAAAAAGATTTCAACAAAATCCTATCATGTGACCCCTCATTAGAACGAGCTCGACGAGCTCGTTCCAATGAGGGAGCACCTGATATGGTTTAGTTGAAATGTTTTGAATAATATTTTTTTCCGCTACTCAGTTTTGTAAATTACGCAGTCGGATGTGTCCGAGTTGTTGGGTAAAGGGTTATTAACTCTCTTTACTTGCGGCCACGATACCGAACCTTTTATATAGTTGATCTGATCAAGTTTTTTTAATTATGACAGAGACTTTCAGTGCAATGTATCGTCCGCCAATGCCTACACACTAAAAACTAAAGTGTTAAAACTGACACTTTCAAGGTGTTAAATCCATTCTAACTCTTAGGGTTTGATTTTAACACTCAAAGTGCAATGCTTTAAGCACTTAGACATTACAATCGTCAGACATCTGAAACTTGAATGGATGGCACTCCCCATGTGCCTAGCATTGGTGGGTCTTCCAGAATCGTCCATAATTTGATTTGCGCTTGGTGGGTACATAATTAAAAGGACACAACGCAGATGACGCGGATCAGGCTCGAGAGTTCGTGTCTGATCCGCGTCATCTGCGTTGTTTCCTTTTAAGTGTCGCGACATCACACCTGTCAAGTGGTATTATTGTAACACCTGTCAAGTTCTGGGATATCTACACTTGAACAAAGTGCTAGTTCAGCACTTAGTAAGTGTTAAATACAGCACTTCAAGTGTAGTTTTTAACACTTTAGTTTTTAGCGTGTAATACAATAACTCGTAGCGCGGTGGCTCAGTGGTTACGGAATTGGACTTCAGGCCGAAAGGTCCACGGTTCGATCCCCGCCAGGGGTAACTGCCTTGTGTCCTTGGGCAAGGCATGTAATCCCGATTGCCCACGTGGGGCACGGTAACGCTATGTACCAAGCTGTACTGTACGTCGATGGTGCACTTGTATTCAAACAATGGTAATCTTGCTTGTGTGGAGTTAGGAGTAAGACAGAGCACCTACAGGGAACCACCCAGCAGCGGCGAGCAACGCCGCTGCTGGGTGGTTCCCTGTAGGTGCTCTGTCTTCCTCCTTCCGTAAAACTGCCCGAATCGAGGTGACCCTGGCTATCGAAGATATCGTTAAATCCCAGTAAATCAATAAATAAATACAATAACTCACCTTCCGTTGATTGTAAATTTACCCGTAGGGTTAAAGGTGCACCGGAATATACGGGCCCATCGATTACTTTTCTTTCACTGTTCAGAATTTGGAAAATAACTCCATCATACTGACTTTGTACCAGATATCTATTATCAGGATTCCTGAAACAAAAGATAAAGAACATTTCACAAAACATAACACAACAGCGCCAGTATGAACGAGCTCGTTCCAGCCAGGTGTCATAACCTCTGTTTTTGAAACAAAAAATGAAAAAAAAAATGAGTTATCAAGACTTTTTTCGGGAAGTGTCGTCTGCTTTTCATGTTAGGTAAAGGGTTAAACATATTGCCGAAGTCTCTCGAAGCGACAAAAGGAAGAGTATTGGAAGGGGGAACCAGAAACATTCGGGAGATGCACGACGTTATCTACTTTTGACATCTCGCGAAATTTCCCGAATTTGGATATAAACGTTTCCATTCTCTCGAATCCGCGCCGAAATGAATGGAATTTGTTAGGTTACAGATGGATTGTGTCCATGGGGCCCTGAAATTGTGGCTATGTATTTAATTATTTAACGGATAGCGGAAGTCGGAGTACAGGGAGAGAACCACCTTGCAACGGCGAGCAACTATCAGACTCCCCAACGTACTAACTCCACACAAGCAGGGTTAGCATTGGTTGGACACAGGCGCCTCATCGACGTGAACTACGCCTTAGTACAGAGCGACACCGTACCCCTCTCACCTCCCCCACGTGGGCAATAGGGATTAAGTGCGTTGTCCAATGACACAACGCAGTTACCCCTGGCGGGATCGAACCGTCAACCTCTCGATAGCGTCTGTAAATGAATGGCTACATTTATTTTCAGTTGTGTGGCCTACCTCGTGTTGATAGTCTTGGACCCCCCCCCCCTCCCCCCATATCCGAGGGCCACTAGATTACTAAAGCGGGTCCAGACTCTCTCACCGGTCCCTCCGAATGGTTTTCTCCACATCAATGCTAACTTTTAAAAAAATATTTTTTTCTCCATTACATTCTGTTATTGCGGTCTTTTTCCCCGCTGAATGGAGAAATGTACCGAAGCATCGTTTTGACTGTACTTTCAACTGTAAAGCACTGAAGGGTGTCGTATGATGCAAAAGTAATTGGCGGTGAAAGTTGAAAATCTTGCTTGGTCTACCACACAAATACCTACTTTTTGACTGCGGGTCTATCGCGACCCTGGACCAGAAAAGCTGTCTTTTGGGCTCGAAGGGTTAACCCACCAATGCTTTGCCTATATTATTACTATTGGGGGTGGGGTGGGGGGTATCAAGCATTATCAGACGGCCGAGGAAAGTCCAATTAAGAAGCATGCAATTGTTACGACAACATCTATGACATCAGTAGAAAATAAAGCGAAGTTTCCTTTTGTTACTTTTAATAAACGAAAAACAACAAATAGCTCGCAGAGCGCGAGCTGTGTTGTTTTCGTTTATTAAAAGTTACAAAGGGAAACTTGGATTTTTGTAGTAACCTAATTAGAAGCAGCAAAGTAAGTTATTATTTATTATTTATTGGTGTTTAAGGTCACATACTTGCGCACAATGGCTTATCATGACCGTGACAGTTTTACGGGTGGGGGAAGCCGAAGTACCCGGAGAGAACCACCGAGCAATGACGAGCAGCTGTCAGCTCCCCAACATCGTAACTCCGCACTGCAGCACAGGCAGGGTTAGATTGGTTGAAGACATGTGCACTATCGACATACAGTACGCCTTAGTACACGGCGTCATCGTACCCCCATGTGGACAATCGGGGTTAAGTGCCTTGCCCAAGGACGCAACGTGAGTGTCCGAATCGATCACCCATCCAAAGACAAACCGGGCTCGACGTTGCTTAACTTCGGTAATCTGACGAGAACCGGTTACCGCAACGCCACCGCACCCCCAGCAAAGTAAGTAACGTCCACTTTGACTCTCAGTGAAATTCCATTTTGGAGAAAACTGAATGTGTAAACAGAAGTCGTGTAAGTAGCAGGAAACTTGAAAGAATCTCGACCGGAAAACACCATAAGACGAGCACAACCTTTCTCTGCTTTCCAAAAAATAAAATACAACAGAATAAAAGATACCCAAATGTTGCGCCATGTATTGTATGAGCAGAAAACTTTAACGGAAAACAACTCTGCACCTGGTTAATTCAACTTCCACGAAAACATTGCGCCTTTTACCAATTGCACAGACGCGATGGGAGTGTCGTAATCAATTGCACAGACGCGATGGGAGTGTCGTAATCAATTGCACAGACGCGATGGGAGTGTCGTAATCATTTCTTCACATTTTGGATCAGGACTCCAGATTGTACGTGTTTTGTGTCATTTATTTTCTTTTGACATCCATAATTTTCCAAAATCGTGCCCAAGGTGTCTGAATTTAACATAACGGCGCAAAGTTATGGCCAAGAGACATGTCGCTGGCGACGCTTATTCACAATATATTAACCATTTCACTGATGCGCAATTAGGTACTATCCTGAGCTGAACCATATTTGGCGGAAATGGGTTAAAACGAAGAAATTGAAAACGCCCGGAAACTACTTTTACATGTAACTTTAAAATTCTTAGTACATATTTCAACATTATGCAAAAATCTCACAAGGAACACAGCCTTAAATGGATTAAGTAATGTCGTGACTTGTTTACATAAATACCCCAACCCCACCCCAGCATCCACACTCCAAACATATCAGTACCAAAGATGTTTGTATGACTCGAAAATGATCAGTCTAATAGGAACTAACTTTAGGTGATAAGTGCCTTGGTTCAGATCAGGGACGTGGCTAGAGGTTCCCGATTGGGGGGGGGGGGGGGGTACGGTAGTGAATTTCTAACTAGGGAGAGGGAGCGTGAGGGAGAAGTCCCCTACCGGTCCCTCCCCCTAGTTGGAAATTCACTACCGAGAAACATTTTGAAAATGAAGTCATGAAAGAGGGCATAAAATTGATTCTAGTAACTGAAATTCCAACACATTTATGATAGAATTATCAGGTTATTATTATTTGGTATTATTCTGGGAATTGAATATGTGCTAAACAAATGCTCAAGCTGAGAACTTTGAGCAATTCACACTGTCCTAACATTAAATCAGATCTTATGTAGGAATGATCAGTTTTCGATGTTTCATCATTGTGTAACTGTGAATGATGGAATTAAGTCAGGATAACGATTTTACATGATGTGATTTTCTTGAAGTGCATTTCGAGTATTCTTTTATTATGATAAGTAACGTACTATAGAAATCTCGTACCGATTGACATCATGCATACTTATGAAGCTCGATATTGCGTACACTGTAGTTGTAAATAGTAACAGTTGGAATTTTTGCTGATTTAAAACCGAGTTGGAATTTTGGGAAATGAAGGAGACATCAGCATCACCAAAGAAGCTCTAAAACCCAGATAGATGGAATTTCCAACTACTCATGACTCTTCCTTCGAAATTCCAACTATAGGAAATTTTGGCCAGGATTTGGGGGTGCCCCACCCCTGTCGCCACGTTCCTGGTTCAGGTCTCTTACCACCTGAAGTTAACTCCTATTGGACTGACTTTTTGCAAGTCATACAAACGTTTGGAGAACATCACGAAAGGTAACTCGAATTGTTTCAGTCACATTTGCCTTTCCAAAACAGCAAAAGTTTAGTCTTATTGGTGGTTCAGCGCGTAGTCCAAATATTGCCCAACAGGTGTTTTGTGGTCCTGTGTCACTGAGAATGTAGTTGCCGTATTTCGGGTTTTCCGTAAAAAAAACCGAATAATAACGGAACAAAAGGATAAATTCACATCGCCTGTCACTCATATTTATTTCAATGTGTTCCTTATATTGGGAATAACAATGTGCTGTGGTTTTCTTTCCTTGGTTGTTGTATCTCCGTACTCTGTGCCGATTTACAGCACAGGACCAGGTGGGTTGGGGGGGGGGGCACTAAAAATTTGCAAGACGTGACGTCCTATTTTTTATTCAGCTCCTTTTTACACCCACCCACCCCTACGTGCAAATTTTCTACTACCGTTCTCAGACACCCACCCCCACTCTCCCATTAAAATCCAAAATAAACTTATAAACTTAGTAAGCACAGCTGTCTTTAGGGGGGGGTGTTCATAATGTTCTTAAACTGGTACCACCAATTTAAACCTCTGTGGGCTGCTGTGGGTCCCAGTCTACAAATGACAAGCTGTTCATTATCAGGCTTGCTTGGCCAGAGCAGGTGTACATATACGGGAACAAATTTTCATTTGAATTGTTCTGTCAGTATTCTCAGGTGTTTGCTACTTTCCTACTTACGTGTGACATTTCCCCAGATTAAGCCTCACATATAAAGCCTCCTGATGTTGTATTTATGTTAAGAGTGTGATGTACAGCATCATCTTTAAGGTTTGGAACACAAATGATGGTATATATTAGTTGATATATTGATATACAGTCGAGCCCACTTAATTGGATATCTCTTAATTGTATATCCCTGTTAATTGAATATAATTTTCAAACACAAAACCATTTACCATATCTTCAGTACAAATTTGATCTGTTAATTGCATATGGGTTGTAGAGTAAACTCCTGTTAATTGTGCATAATTTTTTGTAATATGTCGACATGCACCAAATTCCCCTTATTTATCAACCTTTTTGGCCTCACTACATCCAATACAGGCATTTATTTTATTATATCTTGTTTGACAGAGCTCTATGAGCTCTGTCAAACAAGATATAATAGAATAAATGCTCCGTTTACTTCCAGAACACATGAAACTGACCAAATCCCTGTTAATTCTATACTCCTGTTAATTGAATAATTTTCACTGGCAAAATGGATATTCAATTAAGACGATTCTACTGTATTTTTAAAAAATTCAAAAAATTGCACAAGTTGGAAATGCACATTTTTGGTGCACTCAAGAGACCCACCCACCCCCACGTCACGTCTTGCAAATTTTTGGTGCCTCCCCCCCCCCCCCCCCCCCCCCCCCCCGATAGGACATTATATTTTTTATTCCTATTCAATACGAAACTACAGCAGCGGAAGAGTTAACCAACCGCCGATATTATCTACTGATATTGACTGACATCTTGATTTTCCCTGTCCTGCGCGGTTATCTGACTGTGTATCAGACAATGAGAATATTTTAGGCATTTTTGATAGAGTGGCGGAGAATGAAACATGGGTACAGCGGGGTAAAGCCTCTCACGAAGCCCTCCTTCTAGGGATGAGTTGGAGCTGTTGGGAACTCTCGAGACAAACATAGTTTAGCGAAAGTAGATATTAAGTATTTAATATTGGTACTTCAACGATACTTCAGAAAAGGTCGAAAATATCTGGACTTTTTAAGATTTAAGTTTCTCTACAAAAATAGCTTTACGAAAAATATAGCCCAGCCCTTGAAGTAATACACTTTGATGACGGGTAATAAAATACATTTAAATAACTTAAAATATTCTTCCTTTTTCACCCTTTACCCAACGTAAAGGCCATACATGGCCAGTGCTATTAACTCTTAACCCGCTGCGTATTTTCTAAGTATTTTTCATTAAATCTTGTCACGGCTGCTTCATATTTAAATTTAACTAACGGAATCGTTGGTCAAAAGACCCATTCCATTTACAAAGAGAAAGTTTGATTAAATGTGCACAAATTATACTTTATCTCATTGGCAAATACACAGAACGACGGCAGACCTCGAGTTTTATCCTTCCGCGATGGCACAGGTGCCATATCTATTAACTCATTCACACAGGTGTGTCGTTCTGTGTTTATTACACGCCTTCAAAACGATTATTAGAAGGACACTCAGCAATTCATTTGAGAACTATCAACAAAAAAAAAAGTTTTGAATGATTGGTAAGTTTGTGATGACTGCAGGCAATCAGGCAGGGTGTTCCAGAGAAAAGTCCCAGCAACTGAAAAGGCCCGATCACCTGCCGTTACTAGGTCGCCTGGATTATGGCAGAGTTTATTCGCAGATGAGGATTTCAGAGATCTTGAGGGAACATAGCGCTGAACTAGATTACTGAGGTATGATGGTGCCAATCCATTAAGGCGTTTATAGAGGGTGATAAGAACTTTGAATGTGATGCGTTCTGCAATAGGGAGCTAATTAAGGTGGTAAAGAAGGGGTGTGATATGACATGATTTCCTCCTCCTCAATATGACTCTCGCTGCACAGTTTTGAACAAGCTGGAGTTTCTGCAGCAGGGACTGTTTACAACCATACAGTGGAGAATCACAGTAGTTTAAGCGGCTGGTGACAAATGCATGGATTAACTATTTCGCGATCTCTTCGTCCACAACGCCCCGTATCCTGCTAATATTTCGTAGGTGGATTAAATAAAAAATGTTTAATCTTTCATGAAATGTTTCTGATGGGATCGTCTAGTCGGAATGGTCAAGATTGTTTCATATGCCTTTCGTAAATGCGATAAGCGGCCATGAATGGGTCAGAAAGTTTGTCGCTCAAACTTCTTTACAATATTATATATTATATATATTATATTTTGGCTTGCGTCTAACGAGCAATCCATTCTAACAAGGCCTGGATTTCTAACATACAGATTGTATATTATAAGTTATGGGGCTTTCAGTGGGCGGATATGGTGTGATATAAGGCGAAGTGAGATCAATATTAGGCGAGGCCGAAGGCCGAGCCTAATATTGATTTCGCTGAGCCTTACATCACACCATATCCGCCCCCTGAAAGCCCCATAACAAATATATTATGCCAGTCCTTTGAAAGCGACACAACCATAAGTTTAATTAATGTTCGATATCGATCAACCGTCAAGTTCAATCATTCAAATCAAAACAAAACAGAAGATAAAATTTACAGTCCAGGGGGAATAACTCGAAAATATTTGCAGGAACTGAGAAGGGCAGATTATTCGGGTAAGGATTCTCGTCTCAGACAGTGCCAGTTGGCTTCTATACATGTCGTTTTAGTGGTTTATTTATTGCGTTTATTTACATTTGTTTATTAAAATTTCTCAAAGACTGGAAGAAACGTATTATAGTTGTAAGTTGCTCAACAGTCACACACGCGAAATTATTTGTTGTTCGTTGAACACGCGAAATCAGGAAAAACATCGAAGTGAGTGTCGGATGTCAAAAACAAAATGACCGTATATAAGCTCTATATACGGTCAGCACGATGATACACAGTCTCATATACGGTCACTAGATAATGAAGCTGATTGGCCAATAACAATTACTGGAATAATAATATAAGTTACACTGTTCGTTAGTGACCTAATATATTTATTATTGGTGTTTAAGGTCACATACTTATGCACAATGGCTAATCGTGACCGCGACAGTTTTACTGGTGGCGGAAGCCGGAGTACCCGGAGAGAACCACCGAGCATCAACGAGCAACTGTCAGCTCCTCAACATTTTAACTCTGTTCAAGCTTCGCTCAAGCAGGGTTACAGTGGTTGAAGACATATGCGCCATCGACGTGCAATAGGCCTTAGTACACGGTGTCATCGTGCCCCCATGTAGGCGACCGGCATAAAGTGTCTTGCCCAAGGACACAACGCGGGTCATCCCGGACGGGGATCGAACTCATGACATCGAGCATAGAAGTCCAACAGTCTACCACTGAACCACGGCACTCTCCAACCTAATATATACGATGTGAGTTAATTCCATATTTGTTGAGAGTGGAACTGGCAATCTATGTAACAATTATAGCTCGACGATTATGTTTTTTTCTGTATTGTGAACTAACAACTGCCACAAAAGTAAATGATAGAATTCTCAGTTCTTTAACTTGAAGCGATTATCGTCTGCCAGTATTTTGAAGGATCAATCAACAAAGGGGAGACCACATTTGACTGTCAGTCATATGTAGATTGTTATTGGAGGAATACCTGTGACTTTAGCGCGCTGGTGCGTCTGTTTACACCCTTGTCTGTCTGTCTGTCTGTCTGTCTGTCTGTCTGTCTGTCTGTCTGTCTGTCTGTCTGTCTGTTTTCTTATACACGATGTCGAGCTGAAATTATCACCTAGATGGACTTTCTTCACCGGGAGAAACATGAGTAGAGTGATTTTTACGTGCGATGTCGCGTTAACCCTTCCACGCGAGAAACGTCGGGTATGTTAGCAAGCAAGTGGTTTATATGCAGCTAGCATGTAAAGTTTAAAAGTTGAAATCTCCAGTTACTTGTAGGATATAATTTCTATTATTATCATACGACTCGTCCGTTTTGTTCACTTTAAAACATTTGATATCTTGTTTTCATATTAATCAGTGATAAATAAAGCCTTCCGTCAATTTCATTGGTCAATTTCAAAACTGGACAATTTGATTGGCTGAACAAAATACAACTGGGCCACATTTTCATAATTTGCATAATTTGAGTTGGGAGCTTTCATTGGTCAATTTCAAAACTGGACAATTTGATTAGCTAAACAAAATACAACTGGGTCACATTTGCATAATTTCAGTAGGGAGAATTTACGTTATCTGTCATATTTAGGGTGGATTATATTGTATTAATCTTTCACCTACAAGAAAAACGCCATTCATTTTTTTTTTATATATTTTCACTTTTTCTTCCAAAACATAGGCTATGACCCCTCATTGGAACGAGCTCGATGAGCTCGTTCCAATGAGGGGGTCATAACCTATGTTTTGGAAGCAAAAAATGAAAATTTTTAGTTATACGAGGATGTTTTTTTCCAAGTGCCGTCTGCAACTCAAGTTAGGTTATCGGTTAAAAAGTCATACTAAGTGGCTTACTTGTGCGTGTGTGTGTCATATGATAAATAGAATATGAAATGAGTGTTTTTCTCATATAATATTTATGAAACTCGTCCGGATTTTCCGTTTGCGCTCGCCAGAGGCTCGCCAAAACGGAAAATTCTTAGACTCGTTTCATAAATATTATATGAGAAAAACACTCATTCCATATCCTCTATTTATCACCGACAGCTGTGTTTTTTTTAAGAAGATCAACGATTACTGAGGCAGGCAAAGATCACGATCCTCTCCAAGTAGGTTTCGAGACGTTCTATTTTATGAGTTTCCCAGAGATTTTGGCGCCGGTAAGTTGAAGTTGAAATGAGTTAAGTATCATCGTACTGAACGGGATGACTTGATATGTTTTATTGTCCACTTCATATTAAATCAAGTATTTTTTTTTTCGCTTTTTCACAAATATATGTCAAATCAAACCAGTTAAATTATAGGAGATGAGCATTTTTTTAACATATGAAGTGCAAGAAACTAATTCCAAAACACAGTTGAGTGGTTCTTGTGTCCCCAAGAGCGACTTTCACTCTGTTTAATCCGACACACCAGGTCTGAACACAAAATATTCTGATTCCTACATTATTTCCCTAAAAAATATTAGACAGTGTGAGAGGGTCTAATGACTTGTTTACGCTGTGACATCTCTCAGTGGCCGAACAGCTAACATGAAACTGGAGGGATGGAGCACACTTATAATTATTTCTCAAGATTTTGTGCCTTAGCCTATTTGTACATACGAGAATAATAAGAGGGGGTAGAGGGTGTATCTTCCGCGATGGCAAAAGTGCCATATCGATTAACCCATTCACATGCGTATGTCGTTCTGTGTTGATTACACGCCTTCGCGTCTATAAAAACAATTATTAGAAGGACACTCAGCAATTCATTTGACAACTATCAACAAAAAAGAACAAATTTTATCGCCAACTAAATCTGCGAGGGGAACCCGTGTTACTATTTCGTGCCTTGAGTTCCAATGTGTTCTGTGTGCCTACTGGCACACAGAACACATTGGAACTCAGGAGACGATTTTTAGCTATCGTTAGCGATTCAATTTGTAATTGCGGTGCACGATTTGTAGAAATTCCGGTGAAATTTCGATTGTTTATAAAAATAGTCCGTCAATGATTTCTGTTCCGCACACATGTGCGGAACGGATTTTCATTTTTCGCATGGTTTAGTGTTGCTGTAGATAGAGATTTCATAGAACAGGCGTGTAATAAAAATGTGTATCAATCCAAATATTTTAGCTTGTATCTGGAGAAATATCGATTGATTGTAAGAGGGTGTATCTTTTTTTTTTTCCTTTCTTTTCATTTTTGTTTTCTTTCTTGTTTATTAATGTATTGTTATATGGCATGGGGTCTAAAGAAATTAGAGATATATTTTGACCATGTATTACATAACGGCTTTCATAGTATCAAGAGATAAATATATACTATCACCACTATGTGTTGAGCTAGAAACTTGTATCAAGCCTAAATGGTGTTGATATTAGATATGCCTACGAGACCTTTAGGGCGAGTCGCGATACGTAATAGGAACACAAGCGAGGCTTGATAAAATTTCCCGATCAACACATAGTGGTGACGACAAATGTATCTTACAATTACGAAAACCCACTTGATGGTAACAACAAATTGATCGTGCAATATGTCTCCCTTTCTTGGTTTGTTCGCATGTATTTTGACAACCATTCAGTGTCTGTGAATTGATTTGTTTATGAATGACGTCATGTATTACGTTCTTGAGCTGTACATGACGCAGTTCCTATTCAGTGTTCCACTTGGACTAGAACCGCCGAAGTTTAAAGTAGTGTTTCAGCTGTGTGCGTCTTTCTTTTATTTTTCAGCTCTAACGTACAGTACGTGGAGAGTGTATTATCACTAACTCACCCGCAGAGTGGAGATTCCACCCGAGGAATAATTGCAAATTTGTTGCAAGGCATAACCAGCACCAGCAAAGTTTCAGCCAATGGACCTCCGGGTTAAACCCGGAGGTCCATTGGCTGAAACATTGCTTGTGTTTTTTGTCGATATGTACACAATTTGAAAGTTATAGCTTGGGTGATAACTCCACTCCGCGGGTGATTAAGTTACAGTCCACTCTCCACGTACTGTATGGTAGGCCTATATAAAAATATCATGGCAAAACCCGATCTATTCTAATTTATTTCGCCGAGTTGGTGATTTATTGGTTATGCAATTAGTTATCAAAGCGGTGACCTCGACATGTCGTCCCCTGAGTTCCAATGTGTTCTATGTGCCTACTGGCACATAGAACACATTGGAACTCAGGGGACGATGTGTAATCAGTTTTTGAAGAGAGCGGGTAAAAACGTTCTCTTTCTGAATCGAATGAATGATCGCACGTGCTCGAAGAAATTTCCTTCCGCGCTGGCACTCGTGCCATATCGATTAACCCATTCACACCCGTGTGTTGTTCTGTGTATGTATCAGTCTCGATGTTTTAGCTTGTATCGGGGTAAAAAGCAATTGATTGTAAGATAAAATACACGAATCTGAAACGCGTTCGGAGCCTTCAAACAGTTAAATTTATGAGTACCTTTGATCCGCTGATATTACTGTAAGTTCAGCAGTTGCATTAAACGTTTCAGAGGCTTTCAGTCTGCATTGTAAATGGTAGACATTATCTAAGGGTGAAACGAAGTCTTCGTTGTACTGAGCTACAACCCAATTCCGGAAGAGCATGTCTCCAGCCTGAAACGGCAAAAATATATAAAATATTGGTTACCGTTTGCATAATACGTAACGTAAATGTTTTAGGGCGCAGTGGTTTGGTAAGAAACTAATTGACATTCAATGGTGACATACATCCATCCTTTACACTTTGGATTTTTATGCTGCGTGTTCTTGACCTTGCTCTGTACGGGAACTGCGAAGGATATGTACCAGCGGCACAGCAAGCCGACTTCCTGTGGGCACACTTGACTCGCATTTTGCGGACCAAATCGGCCTCCGGTCTGCCTGCAGGGCACAAACGGCTCGACTTACGTTTGTCGACATAATCGGCCTCTGGTCTGCCGCAAACACAATCGGCTCGTTTTTGGGGATGTAATCGTCCTTTAGTCAGTTTGCAGGCACCATCGACTCATATTTCGCGGAAGTAATAGGTCTCCGGGCATAACCAGATCGTATTTGGCGGATATAAATGGCCTACAGACACAAGCGACCACGTGATCGAAACACGCATTATATTTCAGAAAGTCAGAAAGCTGTTTGCAAACTATTGTACGTCACCTCCAGACGGTTCGTTAGAGTTCTCAAGTTTAATACTTAACAATTAGGCTGGCGCCTGTATTCAGTATTTTTGAGGATAATCCCGAACTTACGGTCATCATAAAAACATATTCAGTCAACTCGGGCCTACTCATTCGAAAAAATCGGGTGTCACTGCGTTGCATGCGATTTCAAGTCATATCATATAAAGTTTAACAGTATTTATTTCCAACAGTGTCAGAAAACTAAAATATTCAGTGAAAACTATGTAATGGATTCGAATGTAAATTGGGAACTTATAAGTCGTCGTCTCTAAAAACAAAGAAAACTACATACAGTTCAGCCGACGTGGACTTGTCACTTTCCACGGGTGGCAAAATCTTCCCGGACACAATAACATTAAACTACGAACAATAACTACAGGAATAATCAACAAAAACTTAATTAATGAAGCACCGGGTACAACCACACGTGGATTACGACCAGTCCACGTTGACTGTGCTGTATAAGTCGTCGTCTCTAAAACCAAAGAAAACTACTGTACAGTCGCCGTGGATTGGTTGTAATTCACACGTGGACAGTGATGTCCACGCATGCGTTTATCAGGTAATAAAAATCATCATCATCAAAATTTTAATTAACCCTTTACCTAACCTGAAAAGCAGACGACACTTGCAAAAAAAATTCTTGAATAACTCATTTTTCTCATTTTTTGTCTCAAAAACATAGGTTATGACCCCTCGTTGGAACGAGCTCGACGAGCTCGTTCCAGCGAGGGGTCATAACCTATGTTTTTGAGACAAAAAATGAAAAAATAATGAAAACTAATTGGCGATTTTTGAGAATAGCGCTGGCCGGTTTTGGCCGGTAGGTTGGGTAAAGGGTTAATGAAGCACCGTGTTGATTTATTTATTTATTTATATTTTGATATATTTTGATATATATTTTATTCACCAGCATACAAATTTACAAAAGACTAAACATAAAGTACATGAAATCAGAACATTTACAATATATAAATACAGTTGACACTATATTACAAATCCGTCAGTACTTCATTCGTATACTGGTAGGGTAAGGCATAGCCAGATTGGCTGTCTTCCTGCCTTTCCTCATGTAGGAAAGAGATAGAGCATTGAGATATGAAAGAGAAAAATAGAGTGAAATAGAAAGACTAAGGGGGTAGAAAAAATGAAGAAGTTCTAATGCAACATGGTAAATTCCCATTATCTTATTTTAAGAATAGCTCGAATAAATCATGTGTTGGTGATGCGAGTGGTGGTCGGAGCCCAGTTGAGCTAGGCACATGAAACGGACTTCACCATTCCTTTATTTATGCGTATACAGAGTGAGAGGCAAACTGCTAATAAAAAAAAAAAAAAAAAAAAAAAAAAAAAAAAAAAAAAAAACATGGGGAAGACCGAATCAAAAGCCAGCTGGGACGAGAATACCAGACAAATTACGTTGAGAATGAGTTTCCAATACATCCTGAGAGCTTGTTAATCCAGGTAGTATCCTGGTGAAAAGTTGACGAAAGTCGGTATAAACTAGTGAGAGGCGGTACAAAACCGGGGATGCAACTAGATAGCACAATCTGGGCAGTAGGGATTAGAACAGGAGATATTGTTTGAGTATGTCGAAAGCAATCTTGTAATTAGCGTTTTTTTGAACTTCTTCCTGTTTTTTATTGCCCTGATATCCCTTTCTAGTTCGTTCCATAGTTTAGGAAATGCAAAAACAGGCAGCTTATCTAATGTTTTTGTTCTAGTTCTGTGTATATATAAAAGGTCCGTTTGGCGTGTGCTAACATTGTTTTGGTTATTTACAGAAGGAAAAAAATTCGCAAATGATGCCGGGAGATTTCCATTTTGCCAGTCAAACATAAACAGATAGACATGCAAATTATACAAATCCTTTATCTTTAAAATTCCGTCTTTAGTAAACAGTGGGTCAGTATGAGCATTATATTTCTTCTTATTTATGATTCGTAATGATCGTTTTTGTAGTTTAAACAGTCGATTACAAGCTTTAGAGCCTCCCCATAACGGAATTCCGTATATAAAGTGACTTTGTGTTAAGGTAAAATATAAAGTTTTCATAACTCTGTGAGGAAGAATTTTTTTCACTTTACTTAAAATGAGATTGGCAAAGGCAACTTTCGAGCAGATTTGGGATATGTGTCCATTGTAGGTTAGATTTTCGTCGATATTTATGCCCAGGAATTTTACTGATTTTTCGTTCTGCCTGTTGCCAACTTTGTCGATAATCTGATTATTAATACATATATTCTCATGGGAAGTATTTTTTTTGTGGGATGGATTGATAATTATATATTTCGTTTTCTTCGGGTTCAAAACTAAGTGGTTGGCGGAGCACCAATTGAATATTTTTTGCAGTTCCTCGTTGAATTCTTCGATCAGCGGGTTTATCTCTACTCCAGACTTGTATCCCGAGGTATCATCTGCAAACGATAGAACATTTAATGTTGTTGAATTATTTATATCGTTTATGTAAACAAGAAAGAGGATGGGGCCTAATATTGAACCTTGTGGTACCCCACATGTTATTTCGGCTAAGTTCGATTTACTGTCACCAAGGAAGACATACTGTGTCCTGTTCTGAAGGTAGCTTTTGAACCAGTGATTAGCATTGCCTCTTATTCCATAATGTTCTAATTTTTGAAGTAATATCTCGTGGCTTATGGTATCAAAGGCCTTAGAGAGATCCAAGAATAAGGCTAGTGTACTGTCTTTACTAACTTTGTTATTTTCTGTGGCTATATGTTTTAACAAATGCATAACAGGATGCACTGTACTGTGATGTTTCCTAAAGCCGTATTGGTGAGGATAGAGAATGTCGAACTTGTTTAAAAAATTTGTGAGTCTTATAAACATAATTTTTTCTAGGATTTTTGAAAAAACAGGCAAAATGCTGATTGGTCTATAGTTCGTGAAATTGTTTTCATCACCTGCTTTAAAAATTGGGGTAACCTTAGCAATTTTCATCCTGTCAGGAACTGTACCCTGGTTGAATGAATTGTTCATTATATGCGCGAGTGGGGTGGCAATGAAGTTTATTGAGTGTTTGAGGATACTCGTCGATACATTTTCACAGTCTTGGCTTAATTTAGGTTTCATTGAATTTACGATATTCGTTATTTCAGAAGGCGACGTCGGTGTAATAAATATGTTTTGGGGTTGTCTAGTATTCAGGTACTCGTCAAATGACTTTTGGGGGTTGGATATCAGTTGTGAAGTCTGATTGCCTATGTTTGCAAAGAAGTTATTAAATTCCTGTGCAATGTCCTTTGGCGTATCTATTTTTTTGTCACCAAGATTGAAGAAAGAAGGTAGGGATTTCTTATTTTTGTTCCTATTTAATGCATTATTCAAAACTTGCCACGTTTTACGCATGTTGTTCTTGTTTTCGATGAAGATTTGTTCATAATACATAGCTTTGCTTTGCTTTCGAATTCTGTTAAATACCCGGCAGTAATTCTTGTAATTCCTAACATTAAATTCTGAGGGAGATCGCAACTTCTTGTTGAAAAATTTAATTTTGTTATTGGATGAAACTAAAAGACCTTTGGTCATCCATGGCTGTCGTTTTATGAATTTCTTATTTGGTTTGAGGCTTTTTAAAGGGAAGGCTGATTCGAAGGCATTCAAGTAGATATTCAAGAAGTTATCATAAGCTATATTGGGACAGTCTGCCTCCATAACTGAAGAAAAGTCGCTTTGAGACAGCAACGACTTAAAAAGTTCTATACTTCTGTAATTTATTTTCCTGGAGAGATGGGGTTTTAAACATTCAGGTTTTGTATGGGCTAATTCAATATAAAAAATTCCAAAGTGGTCTGAAACATCGGTTAGGAATATTCCAGATTTGAATTGATTAGAAATAGAGTTGGTAAAGATGTGGTCTATCAGCGTTGCTGAACGGTCTGTTACTCTGGTTGGTTTGGTGATAACAGGTGTGAAGCCTTCACTAAACATCATGTCAATAAATAAGTCTGTTTTAAGATGAGAAGCTACTTTTAAAAGGTCAATATTGAAGTCGCCCATAATCAGGGCTGTTTTCTTTTCCTTATTAATTATATCTGTTAAATAGTTCATTTTTGAATGGAATAAGTCTATATCTGCTTTTGGTGCCGTATTTGGTCTGTATATTACGCCAATTATTTTTGTCGAAAGTTTTGACTTTAATTCAACAAAGATAGACTCAAATACATGAGGTATAAAAACGGACAGATCTTTACGAACACTGAATGAAATTTCATTTTTTATGAACAGCCCAACACCCCCACGCCTGTCGTCGTCACTAGGCCTTGTGTTTGTTAATAAGGGGTGATATCCTTCTAGATTGTAAGAAACATTTGAGGGGACTTGAAAGATTTCTGTAAGTCCAATGACATCGAATGTGTTTTCTTCATTATTCAGGTCGGAGAGTAGGTGATGTAGTGGATCCCAATGGGCATTTAGACTTTGGCAATTGATGTGAAATGCCGAGAAAGATCCACGCACCCCACCAAGTTCACTAACCAATTCACTAGGCAGGAGGTACTTACATTCTGTATTGTTAAAAATGGACGTAGAGTCATTGTCTTCGGGAGACCTCCCAATTTTATCATTCAGTAGGAGACCAAAGTCATATTCGGGATTAGTCTGGATCTCGTCCAAATTGATACTACCCGCCATGATATCCAAACCGACCACTAACAACACGAACGCACGAGCAAAAGAGAGGGGTTAGTACAGATGCAACTTCATCGAGCACAATGTATTTAGTACCTGGTCTAGAGAAGATAATGTGAGTCAATATTTCATCAGTTCTGTTAAATGATAATAACCGTTGACACAATGTTGCATAATATAGAGCAAGGAAAAATATAAATAAAAAATATGTACAAGAGGTAATTTCTAGCATTCAAGGATGGTGTCCTGAATATGAATGTTCTCTGGTTTTTATTATTCGAGTCAACAATGTGGCCACTAGGATAACACCTGATTACTGATTTCCGTTTCACATTTTCTATTTGTGCCAATGTCAGTTCTCGTATAAGCCAATTTCGAAACCGCCATCACGGCCCTCAATCCATGCAAGGTCACAGGTCGCGAGGTATAAACATTCCAAGAAAACGCGTTATTAGCAATGAAATCGCACTGTTTACACCTCGCGACCCGCGACCCCGCACAGATCAAAGTCCAAAGATGGCAGTTTCGAAACTGGCTTATTGGTGTCATCCCAGTGGCTGCTGAACGGTTATTGCATTGACTATCGTGGAATGAGGATTGCAAAAAAGTCGTCACTTCTCCTTATAGAGGTGTTTTGTACATCTTTTTAATTACAGTGTCTTGGAGAGTGCCACACAGTTTGTTGGGGAGGGGGTAGTGACATCACACATTATCCACCAGACATCTTAACAGAAAACTTTTTATGCAAAATAGTATGGTTACAATTTATTTCGGGGGGAGGGGGGCATCACACATTATCCACCAGGTTGAAGAAAATGATATCAGTTCTCCATATAGGGGCGATAGATTGTGTTGAAGAGTACAACAAAATACTCTCCACCACAATGGCACAGAACAAGTTGCATAGCATATCATAAGCAATGACGTACTTGTTGATATTTTGCATAATTTTTTTTTTTTTTTTTTTTTTTTTTTTTTATGTAAAAGTGATAGAATATAATTTATTGGGCACATCACCCAGTATCCACCAGATTAAAACAGTGACATCAGTTCTCCACATGGATTTTTTTTTTTTTTTTTTATTTTTTTTTTTTAAATATGATTGTTCACATACAGTGCATTGGAGACTGCCACAAGACACTCTCCACTGCACTGGAACAGAACAATTTGCACAGCATATCAGCCACAATGACATACCCGTAGATTCTTTACATAGTTTTGGGTTTTTTGTAGAAATATTTTCTTACAATTCTTTTTTTCAAGCGGGGAGGGGGGGGAAGGGGACATCACACAATATCTACCAGGTTTGTTGGAGAAGTTGGTTACAATTTATATTATCCACCAGGTTGCACAATTTACTTGGTGGGGAGGGGGGGGGGGGGGGACATCACGCAGTATCTGCTTGGTTGCAAAAATGACATCAGTTCTCCATATAATGGTGTGTTTTTTATGTTTTCTTCAGTTGGAGTGCATTGGAGAGTACAACAAGACACTCCCATCCACAGCGGAACAAAACAATCTGCACAAAATAAAAAAAAAACAGTGAAATATCTGTAGATTCTTTGCAAAACACTCCCTTTTTCACTTGCGAAAACTGCTCCGCTCCACCGCAGACGAGAATGTCCCGCTGCACTCTCCAATGCTCCAATGTTTTATGGGGGGGGGGGGGGTGTGGCACACATTATTGACCAGATTTTATCAATAACATCAGTTGGATCAGAAACGAAATAAAAAAAAAAACAAAAAACCAGTGAAATACCTGTAGATTCTTTACAAAACACTTCCTTTTTTATTTGCGAAATTGCTCCGTTCAACCGCAGATGAGAATGTCCCGCTGCACTCCTCTCCAATGCTTCAATGTTTTATTGTGTGTGTGTGTGGGGGGGGGGGGGGGGGGGTATGGCACGCATTATCGACCAGATTTTATCAATAACATCAGTTGGATCAGAAACAATATAATACCAGTACATTCTTTTCACACAACCCTTTTATGTAGAATTGTTTGGTTACAATTTATAGTGGGGAGAGGGGTGCTGGCATCACACATTATCCACTAGTTTGCAACAGTGACTTCAGTTATCCACAGAAAAGGTTACATTTGTTTTGAGGTGGGGGGGGGGGGGTTATCTTCGGTTATCAAGCAGGTTGCAACAATGACATCAGTTCACCCAATAGTGATGTTATGTGCATAATTGTTCAGTTCCATTGCCCCGAAGAGTACAACAAGACACTCTCCACTACATTGGAACAAAACAATTTTCACAGCATATCAGAAACAATGATATACCAGTACATTCTTTATATGAGACTTGTTTATGTAGAATTGACAGTTACAATGTATTTTTCATGGGGGGGGGGGCATCACATACCAGTACATTCTTTATATAAAACTTTTTTATGTAGAATTGCTTGGTTACAATGTATTGGGTGTGGGGGCATCACACAGTATTCGCCTGGTTCAAAAATGACATCAGTTCTCCATGTAGTAGTGTTTTGTATGTCTGTTCAGTTATAGTAGTGTATTTGAGAATACAACAAGACACTCTCCACTACAATGGAACAAGACAATCTACACTGAATATCAAATGCAATGACAAAATTGTTTACATAACCTTTTTTTGTAGACTTTGAGAGGGGGGAGGGCATCACATATTATCCATCAGGATAATTATTACTTGTCAGGTATTTTGTAGAATTTGGGAGGGGGAGGGGGGGGGCGGGGCTTCACATATTATCCATCAGGATAATTATTACCTATCAGGTTGCAGAAATGGCATCAGTTCTCCATGTAGGGTGTTTTTGTATGTTTGTTCAGTTACAGTGTCTTGGAGAGTGCCATAAGGCACTCTCCACTACGTTGGAACAAAACAATTTGTACAGCATATCAGAAACAATGACATGTCTGTTGATTCTTTACATAATTTTTGTTTTATGTAAAACTGTATGGTTCCAGTTTTTATTATTATTATTTTTTTTTTTTTTGGGGGGGGGGGGGGTGGGGATGGAACATCACACACCATCCACCAGGTTGCAGCAATGACAAAGACATCAGATCTCCATACAGAGGTGTATTGTGTGTAAATGTTCAGTTACAGTGCCCTGGAGAGTAGAACATGACTCTCTCCACTTATCAGCTTTGACAAAAGAGAGAGTAGCACATGACACTCTCCACTACACTGGAACAGAACAATTTTCACAGCATATCAGAAACAATGATATACCAGTCCATTCTTTATATAAATCTTGTTTATGTAGAATACAACAAGACACTCTACACTACAATGGAAGACACTCTACACTACAATGGAAGACACTCTACACTACAATGGAAGACACTCTACACTACAATGGAATTTATTTATTTATTTATTGGTGTTTAAGGTCACATATTTTTGCACAATGGCTAACCATGACCGTGACATTTTTACGGGTGGAGGAAGCCGGAGTACCCGGAGAGAACCACCGAGCAACGGCGAGCAACTGTCAGCTCCCCAACATACCAACTCCACACAAGCAGGGTTAGCATTGGTTGAAGACAGGTGCACCATCGACGTGCAGTACGCCTTAGTACACAACGTCACCGTGCCCCCACGTGGGCAATTGGGGTGAAGTGTCTTGCCCAAGGACACAAGCACCGGGTTGAACTCGGTGCTTCGTTCATTAAATTTTGATAATTATTCCTATAATTAGTGTTGGGAGTCTAATATTATTGCGTCCGTGGAAATATTGCCCAGTGACCAGTCCACGGCGGCCGTACTGAACATACAAACTTACAGATTTACAAGTATGCTGGCGACGGTGAAGAAGAGTGTTTGCATTAATCACAAGGTAACATCACTTCCAACTCGAGGGCATAAGCTTATCGTGATTACTCAAAACATCATTTCCTTACGAATACAGTACGTGGAGAGTGGATTGCAACTAAATCACCCGCGGAGTGAAGTTATCACCCACGCTATAACTTTAAAATTTTGTACATATCGACAAAAAACACAAGCAATGTTTCAGCCAATGGACCTCCGGGTTTAACCCGGAGGTCCATTGGCTGAAACTTTGCTTGTGCTGTTTATGCTTTGCAACAAATTTGAAATTATTGCTTGGGTGGAATCTCCACTCCGTGGGTGATTTAGTGATAATACACTCTCCACGTACTGTATGCTAAGAAGGATTGCATAATAGTTGCTTCCATGGTATTTGTTCAAGACTGAGACAATTTTGTTCATCATTTGAAATGAAAACATAATGAAAGATACAGTAGGGCCGCTGGGGATTGATCATCTTCTACGCGTGGGCAATAATTCCGCAGACGCACCGGTACCACCGGTGCTTAAATAATTAAAATTTTGCTGACGATGGTTGTATTACGTTGTATTACATGGTAAACGCATGCGTGGTCATCATTACCTACGCGGGTATTACGACCAGTCCACGGCGATTGTACTGTATGCGCGCCTCTAAACAAAGATAGAAAATATATTTACGCCTCCGCCCCGACTACAGTGTACACTATAACTGAAGGATCCCTTGTAAAAATTGTGCCAGTGGGCCATTGTGTCAGAATCATCCCCCCAAAAATATTGAATCCGTCGCCCCTATTTCCACGCATCTGACTCGGCCATTACTCATTCACCACTTGAATAACTATATTTTATCTTGTGTACATAATGCTCTTGGGACTAACAATAGGCAATAAAGATGTGTGAATAACGCACTTCAATCTCAGAATAAATACTTGAACTTTTCTATAATTTTTGTAACAATGGCACTTGTACCGCTTATTCTTCGTTTTAACCTTCCGCCAAACAAATAAGACCAAACCGCCGACAATACTAGAAAGCTTTTCTTGCGTTTTCGTGTTTTTGCCCCAAAATTCATGATGTCTCAATTCTTTATCTGACTCGGACAGTAGAGGACACTTATAAACAAACTCTTGAATGACAAAAATATTTAATTCCTTCCTTCCAAAGCATTGGTTATGGCTCCTCATTTCGACGAGCCCAACGAGCTCGTTCTAATGCGGGTTCATAATTTCAAAAATTAAAAATATAACAAAATGTGAATAGCGATTAGCGTTGGCCATTTTTAACCTTACGTTGTGTGAAGCGTTTAATTGCTCGTAAAGTTTGTTTTGGTGTTTGAAACAGCTTGGCAAGGGCACTACCCGTGAAACGTAACTCATCAGAAGTCAAAAGTGTTCATATAAAATAATTTGAAGCATTCACACGTTTTTTTTTGCATTTCTTAGAACTACGGTGTGATCAAGTTGAATTCTATGGTCACGCGGTTGCCCCTTCCTGACTTATATCGTCAAGAAAATAGATTTTCGATAAAATTATATCCCTTGAAATTATTGGACTCGCGAAGGAGGTCCAATTTAGAAGCAGATAATTTTTGAGAAAACACCCATTGCATTAATAGAAAATAAAACCAGGTTTCCTTTTGTTACTTTTAATAAATGAAAACAACAGACACCTCTCAGGGCTGTCTGTTGTTTTCGTCTATTGAAAGATACAAAGGAAATTTGGCTTTTTATGGCAAGCTAATCAGAATCAATCTGGTTAAACTAATTGGGGAAAAAATGTAAAAAGCCAGCGCCTGTTTGTACACTACTCTAACCGCCTGAAATTTCTCTTTTTATATGAAATTTCCATACTCTTAGTGTTAAATTTACGGACAGCTTTAGGAAATTAAGGGGAGCTAACTTTCATGTAAATCTCTTTCAATGACGAAAGAGATTTTGGTGTGCCAGTCTTCTCGTATTTACGGCACATGTAGCTGTACACCTTGTGTTGTACTCTTTGATGCCCATTATGTATTCCATTTGAATGATTACAAACGCACAGTGGACAACAAAAAGAGTACTGTGGCCTTGTCGACTCATGCGATACTCGTTGGTTGAAGGTTTTCAACGAGATGCGATAAGGCCCCACAGAGTAGATCTGTTCTCAGGCCATTATTTGTGAAATTGCATTTATTTTATTTTTTATTTCTGAAATTATTTCTTTGCCATCAAAAGTTCATGTTCTTGGTTTATGTTTTAGACCTCATAATCTACAGAATAGCATGGGTGGTGGTGTATTTCGTCCCTTGAGTGCAAGAAGGCTTTGCAATGCTAAAGCATTGCAAAGCCATCTTGCACTCAAGGGACAAATTCATCAATTTGTTTTTAACTTTGGTAAAATATCAGACATAAACCATTTAGTTATTATTTTTTTACGTTTACATTGGTTATAAAAAGAGAGCATGCGGCAGCCAAAGGGATCATGCGGAAGTGCCTGAGAAACAGATTTTTAAGTTTTTTAGACCTAAGGTGCATTAGAAAGTTGCGCCGTAATGATTTTTCAACAACTTGAGATACAGAATTCTACAAAGAACTGGAACAAAACGACGTCAAGAAAGTCGTCCTAAAATATCAAACATTGTAGAAGAATCTAGCCAGATTTTGACCGAGGATGAAAAAGATTTCCTTCTGAAATTTGAATGCAAAACAAGTAATTTATTTATATGGTTTAAAAATATACACAAATGCAAACAACTTTCACTCTATGAGTTGATTTCATATATTTTTCGTGTTCTATACCTCACAACCTTCATTTTTATGTATAATTTGTGTATATTTAAATTTGAAGAATATCAGAGGTGGGAATTTCAAATTCCAATGCTGGCAAAGTTGCATAAATTTTATATAACGAGAAATGGCGGAAATGGAATCATCGCTCATGCATATGCCTGACTGAGACTGTCAACCTTGTTTGATACTCTTAATGAGGCAAATTCATGCGCGATGACTGTACTACACTTATAAAGAACTTGTCATAAATGTACTTGTTTTCAATGCTCCTGAAAATTAACTATCATTTGCCGCCTCGTGGGTTGATGAACCTTGAATAAGTGCTTAATTATGCTGCATGATTGAGTCGTGAAATATAGGTGATACTGCAATGTAATTTTCTATTTTTGACACCTTTATGCTGTCGTCACATAATTTGTGGCCCTCCCTCAGTAATGGGTTGCCGGCTTACATGGGTTAATGTCCGATAAAGAATTATCAGCAACAATCCGTATTATATATATTAGGTATGTGTAAAGAATGATCATAGCACAACATTTAGGTAATCGTGTGTTGTGTATTACATATATAATATACACATTTATCTGATAGCCACAGAGTATAACAACCGTTGTATATACTTGAAGTATATACAACGGGTGTTGTATATAATTATAATTTATGCGAACGACCTCTGACCTCTTTCAATTCCATTTTCATTCATTCATTCATGAAACATCGTTATATCACAGGGCAGGTTTTAATTGTACGCTTATTGCACTTTGTCAAAATCCTCTGATGGTGTTATTTCTTAATTATTTTGCTTCAATAAAGGCAACCTAAAATTTTGCTTCAAAACATTGTAGAAATTACTTGAATGTTAATAATAACGGCGACTGCGAACTATTTATAGTCACGGCCTCGATCAAAAGTACTCGCGGAACTGCGCTAATTAAAAGTTCGTCTGCTCTACCTGAAAAAAAAACACTTCGTAAAAATTGTAAACAAACGCAAAATTATTTGTTATATTTGGACTACAGCATAAAACACGGAAGAAAACTGGAACTATGTCAAAAAAAGAATAACTCTACTGAAACACCGTTTTGTTACTGTTAATAAAATAGTTGAAATTCATTTTGTTCCAGCGCAGTTACATGATGCAAGAAGTGCAATCGCACTTTACAATCGCCGTCATCGATTTTGTAATGTAAGGGACACAACTCTATGCGTATTGTCCTATTTCTTTTGTCTCGTAGACTGGTTTTCTTTGGAGGCCCGTGGGAAGCATATATAAGTCGGGTAGACGCACGAGACGGGTGTCTGTTATCAGATAAAAACAATAAACATGTAGTATGTTTTTATATCTGTGTTATACAACTCGTTGAAATATGGTTTATTTTTTCTCGGCAAAGCCTCGAAAAAATAAACCATATTTCAACTCGTTGTATAACACAGATATAAAAACACACTATATGTTTATTGTCTATGTATATAACACGTATAACATAGGTCAATGTCCAATAAAGAAATTATAAGCAACAATCTTTATTATTTTAAGTTAGGTATAAAAATTCGTTGAGCCATTCCAGTAATGTCCATGTTTGTATGGTTTTTGTCGAGACATACAGTTAAAACTAGAAGTCCTGTCATGAAATGCGCACAAATAGCACGTCGGTGTGCGCGTTAATTTCCGCGTTATGACCATAGTAAGGCTATCAAATTATGTACATATGCCCTGTGCACAAGCTATGTTTCAGCCAATGGACCTCCGGGTAACCCGGAGGTCCATTGGCAGAAACATTGTCTGTGTTTGCTATGAGTAACCAGGAGAACCTGCCGTGCTTTGGATGTCATTCGATATGGCAATTGCGCGCAATTCCTAAGCGCAATTAAGCCTAGATAAGCGCACAGTTCATAACATAACTTCTAGTTTTAACTGTATGTAACGCATTTTGCGCTGTGGTGGGCTTGTTTTGGTCGGTTTCCTGGCCGTTTTTTGGCCGCTATGTTGGGTAAAGGGATCGACATTAATTTATAATATGGTATATTTGCGGATATATATGGGGGCCAGCGTGCATTAACATTCCTGGTTGGGATAACCCGGTCGGGCATGTTCATGCACGATGATGTGGCATTGTTATCGTGACTGAACTATTGTGCAAGTTATTATTATTAGTAGTAGTTTATGTATGATGTGTCCGTTATTCATAATAGCTTGTTGGCCTAAGAGATAACATCTCACAAAGAATATTTGCAACATCTTGATAATGCTTGCCCACCCAGGACTAACGATATAATTAGATCGCAAGGATGGATTGTGTGTGTGAAGATTTTGGTTATCTGGCATGTAGTTCCTGTTATTTATTTATAAATTCTTGTTGGCCTAATAGAATAGGTATGATAATGTATGCAGGTATGGTTAATAAGATAAAAGGTAAATGGGGTAAACATCTGTTATAGTATGTTCAAGCATGCTTACTTAAATAAATTTAAAATAAGAAGTCCAGATCCTAGGAGACACACTTGAAACAAGCTGCCCAGATATAGCATATGAGAGTTTTATGAATATCTATTCTGCTACTTATGAATAGGCATTTGCTTTGGTTAATGTGCAAGTGAAGAAAATATATATTAAACAACAGCCGTGGATATCCAAAGGCTTTATGAAATCATCAACCACCAAGTGAAAACTTTACAATAAAAAAATTAAATCCCCAGCGGAACAAAATATAAGAAATTATAAACCTCACTGAAATATTTTTAATAGAATTAAAAAGCAAAGTAAAGAAATGTACTTTAATAAAATCTTAAATCAAAATAACAGTAACTTGAGAGGAACATGGAAGATATTAAATGAAACAATAAATAAAGCAAAACGTACAGCTAGTATGCCTTCTACTTTTGTCAAAGATAATAACCACGTTATAAATGATCCGCACAAAATAGCATACGGATTCAATAACTTCTTTACAAACATAGGAAGACGCACCAGTGAAGAACTAATACCAACAGATAAATCCTTTAGAGACATCATGGATTCTCCTTACCTAAATAATTTTTTCATAACACCTGTTAGCCCTTGTGAAGTAATACATATATTTAAACGTATGAAGTCAAAATACTCTGAAGACTGTGATGGCATTACGACATATCTTGAAGAAGAGTATAAATATATTAGCCCAAACAATTGCCCATATTGTTAATCAATCTTTTACCAGCAGAGTTGTGCCAAACAGAATGAAAATCGCCAAAGTTATTCCAATTTTCAAATCCTGGGACGAAAATAAATTTAATAATTACAGGCCGATAACTATTTCACTCTCTTTTTCTAAAATTTTAGAAAAACTAATGGCAAATAAAAATTTAACTATCTGAATACATTTGAAATTTTCTATCAACGTCAATATGGCTTCAAAAAAACAAAGTACTATACATCCTGTTATGCAATTTCTCTGACATATTGGCATAGAAAATAACAAACCAACTAAAGACTTAGCATTAGCTGTATTCATAGATTTTTCAAAAGCTTTTGATACGATAAATCACAGTAAACTGTTAAGTAAATTGGACAGATAAGTATTCAGGGGAATTAGCGATGACTGGTTCGAAAGTTACCTATCCAACAGTAACTAGTGCACAAAATATGGAGAAAATGACTGAAATAACATGTGGAGTTTTACAGGGCTCTGTACTCGGTCCCCATTTATTCCTATTTTACATAAACAATATTTGTCATTTAACATTGTTAAACGTGCTCTCTTTTGCAGATGACACAACCGTTTACGCATTTGGTCTTAATGCAAGTACTTCAGCAATAATCATAAATGAGGAACTAAAGAAACTAAGCCACTGGTGCTCAGCTAACCGGCTTGTTTTAGATGCAAGTAAAACTATGTAAGTCGTCATAACCCAACTTGTAATACGAAAGGCATAGAAAACAAACCTAAACCCACAGATACAAGACAAAAATATAAAAACGAGTAGGACAAAATGAAACAGAATAATCACTGAAGTTCTTTGGCATTAACATTGGCGATAACCTTTCACACGGTGCTCGCATCTCACAAGTTTGCTCTAAAATAGGACTGATAAATTACGCTCTAAACAAGATGAAAAAATTCTTGTCGCATACGGTTATGAAAACGTTATATTTTACCCTTATCCGCAGTCATCTATTATATGGAATCCAAATATGGGGTAACGCGAGAGCAAGTGGTATCAAGGTGATAGCTTCGATTTTCGATTTTGTTTTTTAAAAGTGTATATATCTTTGATAATTTTTCTCGTTCCGGCCAAATGTATAAGAATGTGCGTTTGTATGATGAACCCCGAAAACCGATTTGTCACTTAAACAGACCAGCAATAATTCACCCGCTGCTAATTAAGCATGAAATTTGAGGTCCATTATTGCGCATTTGTTGAACGCCACATGAACTGTCCGATAAAACATTACAGGTAGTAAAAGCCAGTATTCTCCTGCAGTCATTATCTAGGTAGTTATGTCCAGTTAACAGGTAATTGTTGTAAAAACAGTACATCCCACAGATTCTGGATACACACCCATATTGCGTATCTAGTCTGCCACCGAATGTCAGGATATACGGAATTGCGAGATTTTCAAAGGAACTTAAAAGCTAATTTTAAAATAAGATAGATCTAAGCGGCCAAGTTCAAGAGAAGCAAGTAAGATGAAAATTAATGTTGTGTTGATCTATATAAAAGTCTGGGGTTTCTCGAAAAATTCATTCCAGTCTGAAGGCGTGTAAGACTATGGGTCGTAACCGACAAAGCTTGGGGTCCCATGCTATAGGTTAGAGGAGGTGCCGCATCGGTGCGAATGTAAAGCACATTGTAACGTAAGAGGAGCCACTGTATTTAGGAAGACATCACACCTGTTGGAGAAGGCAAGCCATACATAGGCAGAGTAGGCTTTGCCCGTATGAACATTATTCTGAGATAAATGGATGGGAGCGTTTAACCCCACTGGTGGCGACTGCTTGAGTGAAAAGTGTCCAGTAAAGTGACAAAAAGCTAATGGCCGTGCGGCGGCAGTGGTAGAGTGACTTCCGTCACTTGTTAGAGGGAAGGCGATATAGTAAAGTGACAATACATCAGTGGCCGTTCGACGGTAGTGGTAGAGTGACATTCCGTCACATATTAGAACAAAGGCGTCAGGTAAAGTGACGATACGTTAGTGGCCGTGTGACGGCAGTGAAAGAGTGAAGTGAAAAGGCGGCCAAAATGCAAACACCGGCAACACGGAAGCAAACCAGCGACAACAGAGAATGTGGGCCCGCAAGGTGGGGTGTGATTGAAGTTCTGTTTTTCTTATTCATTTGGATTTCATGTGAGTCACAAATTACCATTTACTTTTATATATATGTATTAACATTGTTGTTTCCAGTGAACACCTGTTGATTTATGCGCTTCGAGGAAAAGTCCTTGACCCCGTTAGATTAAGAACCACCCCAACAAAAACGAAACGGGTGGTTTCGTCATGGTGTGACATACGCTCACACACGGATTCAGGCGACACTCCGTGAGTTTTGGCTGAATGCGCGGCATGAGTCTATCTCCCCCAACAACGACAAAGCCTGGTTTCCGACAATTAGAAACATACTTATCGTGCAGAAACGCTCAATTCGTATTATTAATAATTCTAAATGTAATGATCATACTGATCGCCTTATTGCCAAAGATAAAATACTCAAAATTACCGATCTGTTCACACTCCAAGCCTGCCTCTTCATATTCTAATGGGAAAAGGGGAACTTCCTTCGTCATTTCATTCCTTCTTTACACAATCAGGGCACATCTCTCAAAGACCTACAGTACGTGGAGAGTGGATTGCAACTAAATCACCCGCAGAGTGGAGATATCACCCAAGATATAACTTCAAATTTTGTACATATCGACCAAAAAACACAAGCAATGTTTCAGCCAATGGACCTCCGGGTTTAACCCGGAGGTCCATTGGCTGAAACTTTGCTGGTGCTGGTTAGGCCTTGCAACAAATTTGCAATTATTGCCCGGGTGGAATCTCCACGCTGTGGGTGATTTAGTGATAATACATTCTCCACGTACCGTACGAGACAACCAGAACTTCTACACATTAGTAGAACCCGTACTAGACCAAGTACTAGAAAGGCTTCAAGTTCCCTACGTTTTTGGAATGAACTGGACCCAGAAATAAGAACTATTAGAAGCAGAAAAATATTTGAAAGATTGCTAACACAAAAAATTCCTTTCCCATTATACAAATAACGTAGAATGTGACAACCCTTTTTGTCAACATTGTAGGTTTAATAGTGCCAGTTGATCCTATTCTTTCTTAATTCTTTAACCAATTTGTAAATAATTAAGATTCTAAGTAGTCACTAAACCAGAACTACCCTATCGTAAGGCCATATTCCTTTATTTCAAATTCCATCCATGAAACAACAACAACGCTAAATCATATATCTGCTATCTCGTCTTAGTAACACAAACCCTTTCTGACCCGTCAAGTCCAGAACCCCCGAAAACATTAAACCCAACAGGTGTAATAATTGAGTTTTACAAATAACTATTCTCCTACAGCTTGTGTGCAGTGCTGACAACTTGGCTAACATCTATGGAAGATGGAAGGTAGACAGCCATTCTGGCAATGTCATCTCCCTACGGTATAGATAGTGGTGCTGTTCTGTTCTATACATGTATCTCTATTGCAGGTTATAATAATGTATCTCGATTAACCACGATAATTATTTTGTATTACATTCTATTTATATCGTTAAATAAAATAATCTATCAATATGGAGAACAACGCGCTTGGATGGTTCAGACTAAGGAGTGGTTGTATGTGTGAATACTGTTTGCGAATTTGCCTCTGCCTCTGTTACCAGGGCGAGGTTGAGATAAATGATAGAAGGTTTATAATTCCAAGGCAGAGAACAAATTTTGCGCGTAATAACGCGGAATATATCTTCACTTGTTGCTACCCAAGGAAGATATGATACGGTATCTTTGTGCATAATTTACACTTGAATACAAAGAACAACGTGAAACGCGGAACATATCGTTACATGTTACCACCCAAGGAAGATATGAACGGTGATTTTACAACTGGATTCGTGATAAGGAGCTAGGTCGCCACTTGCCAGGTAATAAATCAACCTGCAAGACGTACGCCCATCTCGAGCATTTATTTTTAATTCTCATCTAGCAATAAGGATAAGCATGACGCTTAATTTTTACGTTCCCAATGGCGCGGTATACATTGGTACGAAAATTAACGAAACGGAATATGAATTAGTCAAAAGTGAAAGCCGCCCAGGAAGGAGTAATCTTCCAAACATAAAGGCATGTAGACAAAAGTATAAAAAGTACTTGATGAAGTATATATATATATATATATATTGCTCATTGCTTATATGAACTGGAGCATGAATTGAAAACACTCTTACGCAAGTATGACTTCATTATGATACATGGAAAAGACATAAAAACATTGGAGACTCACGTTTGGTACGTCATTCTGTGTTGTATCCATCGTTCCCGCTCCGCAACCACTTGTTAAGCTCAACTCTATATAAAAAGTCTGACTTAGAGAGCCAATATTCATAGCATTGCATCCAGTATCATTCTTGTATCCAGGAACAAATACTCGTGCCGGTGGCGTAAGAGGTGTTAAATATAATATGAACTTCGAACCATCACATTTAAGATCAGCTGTGAAATATAAATGTATAAGTGAGGTGCCGCAATTCAAATCCAGTCAAAACATTTTTGTTTCCTACTACTAATCTGAGAACGTTTCTCGGGTTTGTTTCTTGCTACTGTTCTACAGCAGGGCTCAAAATACTTTTTTTTCTATGCGTAGCAAAATGCTACATATTTCCGAAAAATGAATAGCATTTTGTTTAAATTGCATAGCAGTTCTTGTATACCGGAGTGATGCCATACTGTTTTGTATTGAACTCTTCTGAGCAATTAGAATAATGTCCATCCATTTCTGTGTCTTTTCAAATGAGCTGCAACACATGAAGCACTAGCTATGTTTTTCAATTGAACTGTCTTTACAACTGCATGGACTTAGATATTTCCAAATGCGTAACATCTCTTAATTTGATGGGCTTAAAGTTATTTTGAGTGGGTATTTTATGCAAAATGCAGAAACAATGCAGGATGAATTTAAACCAATAAAATTCACGTTACATATGAAAATGCAAATGCAAGACGGAGACTTAATCTCATATCAGGAGTAAAGCATCAGTGAACTAGCTTGCAAAGTTTTGTTGCAAATTTTCATTTTTACATTTTGCAATACAAGATATTCAACTGCAGCCTATTAGGCTGCAGTTGAATATATTATAACAAAGATAGCACGGCACCACAAAAACCTATCTTCATTGGAACAGCATAAGATGGGATCACAGCCATACAAACCGGATACTTGAACAAAGTCTTGTGGAATAGTTAAGTAAAAATTCCAATGTCCAAAACCATCTAAAAATCTCAACGTTTCGTCAGCAAAATGCCAGCTTCATCAGGAGAAGACACAGAATGAGAAATGAGAAGACAGAGAGAACCGGGAAGAGAGAAGGTGTGAAACATGAAAGATAAACAAAGCTCACGGAATTAGCACACTGTTAACATCCAAGCGGGTCGTATTCATTAAGACCATAAGGCCAGACACAGTTGAGTCTGTGTATCCAAACAGACTCAGCAATATTAAGTTTGTTTTTATCTTTGGAAGGGATTCTCTGTAGCAGATAGCAAACGAAGTAATGTTCTGGCTGATTGAAATGTGGGGCCACATGGGGGGTACGGTAAATTTTATTATTTTTAATATTGTGCCTATGACCCGATAATCGTTTGCTAAAGGGGTTAGTGGTCTGCCCTACGTATTGCATGCCACATTTTGCACAGGTAAGACAGCAAACCACAAAGTCTGATTGACAGGTAAGGGACTGTTTAATATAAAACAACTTAGAATCTCTATTAGAGACAGATGTAGCAGTTACCATAGCGGAACATGCTTTACACTTGCTTCTAGAACAGGGGCGACATCCAGGGCTAGTATCCACATAAACCTCACTGGGGTCTGACGGACGTAATTTGTTCATCTGTAATAAATTACCAATAGTGGGGTTCCTCCTCTGTGCAATAATGATCGTACCTTTATCAAGAATTTTTGACATTCTGTGACTCGTTCTGAGGATTGAGTCGTTATTAGCCAGTTGCCTCAAATCCGGTTGCCGGGGATCATAATTAGTTACCCAGGGGATGGGATCGATGCTTTTTGTGTTGTTATCCTTATATTTTAAGAGCTCTTCTCTGGGTTGGGTTCGGGCCTTAGCAAACATCTCTTTAATAACTTTTGATTTATAGCCCGAATTCTTAAGGTAACGGAAGAACTTATCTAAATTTTTATCGGCCCATTCAGTTTTACTGCAGATACGAAGGATGCGGAGAGCTCCACTGTAGATAATAGATCGGAAGATATGCCTGGGGTGACAGCTGGACGGGGGCAGGTATCTATGTGATGCAGTATCTTTGCAAAACAGGTCAGTTTGAATAGAATTACCTTCCTTAATTACCATCACATCTAAGAATGGGATCCGCTCTGCACTAATGTCAAAAGTAAACTTAATGCGAGGGTGTTGTTCATTAAGCTCAGTGACAAATTGTTTAATTTGATCAGCGGTAGCTGATGATATACCGCTAATATCGTCAATGAATCTGTACGCAAAATCTGGCTTGAATGGAATCGGAGACCAGTATTTGCGCATCCAGAAAGACATATAGATATTAGCATATGTAACTGCAAAAGGGGTACCCATAGCCGTACCTGACAACTGGCGGTAGAATTTGTCATTAAAAGTGAATACATTATTATACAGGACAAACTTGGCTAAAGAAAGAATAGGGAAACAATATAATGGTTTATTAGAGAATCTCTTAGCTAATATAGATAGTACATCTACCGAAAAGACACTTTTCAGCCTTGATTGCCACTATAACAACCTGAGAAGGAATTTTCAGCTGAATAATGAACGTAAATTGAAACAATTAAGTTCTACTTTTCTCAAACAAACAAAAAAGAGAAAACACAGACGATTCCGCAGACATAAGTATAAAATTGATCAAAAACATAAAGTTCACAATTCCTTTCATAAAGTTGAAGATATTAACTATATATTTAATGTTAGTTCTCGTATCCTTGATGATACTGAACAGTTGATTCTCAGTAAAGGATTATTTTTCTGTCCCAACCCTCCACGGTATGATGTCGTGAAAGAATTACAAGACATGAGAGCCTTTCAGAGGAGACTTCGACTTAAAGAATTTTTTCTCGACAGTCCAAGTGTTCAGACTCTCCCCCCGTCCTTATATATTAAGAAAGACTGGAACCGCCACCAGAACGGGATCTTGCACTCGATGTATATTGTGATTCTCAATATATCCAGATCAAACATCACGAACCACCAACCGTGAGGGATAACCTCTCGAAAATAGAAAGAACTGCACTTTCGTCACTCAGAAACGATTCTAATATTGTGATTGGTAAAGCAGATAAAGGAGGTGGGATTGTAATTTGGGATAGGGAGGATTATATTGGGGAATGCATGAAACACTTACTAAACCCCACAGTGTATGAAGAAATACCTAATGATATTTCGGAAGAAATTCACAGTAACTTAGTTGAAACTGTGAATGCACTCAATATCCCCGTTAATGAAAAAGAGGCTATTCTTTACTGGCCTGTCCATAAACCCGCAGAATTCTATATTCTTGGTAAAGTCCATAAGGTTAAAGTAGGGGAAGTGCCACCAGGCAGACCAATTTGTAGTCAGGTTACTTCCCCAACCAGACGGGCGTCACTTTGGTTAGATTGGAAGTTTAAACCGATTGCTAAATTGGTCTGTAGCGAGCTGGTCCGTGACACTACAGAATTTTTACAAAAAATCTCGGAATTCAATGATAATCCGACCTTCTTTAGACATCTTGTAACCCTTGATGTAGTTAGCCTTTACCCTAACATTATTATTGAAGAAGGTATCGAAGCTATTAAACATGCTTTAGAAGAAACGGGACAGACCGATATGGCAGACCCTATTCTTTCTTTAGCCAAGTTTGTCCTGTATAATAATGTATTCACTTTTAATGACAAATTCTACCGCCAGTTGTCAGGTACGGCTATGGGTACCCCTTTTGCAGTTACATATGCTAATATCTATATGTCTTTCTGGATGCGCAAATACTGGTCTCCGATTCCATTCAAGCCAGATTTTGCGTACAGATTCATTGACGATATTAGCGGTATATCATCAGCTACCGCTGATCAAATTAAACAATTTGTCACTGAGCTTAATGAACAACACCCTCGCATTAAGTTTACTTTTGAAATTAGTGCAGAGCGGATCCCATTCTTAGATGTGATGGTAATTAAGGAAGGTAATTCTATTCAAACTGACCTGTTTTGCAAAGATACTGCATCACATAGATACCTGCCCCCGTCCAGCTGTCACCCCAGGCATATCTTCCGATATATTATCTACAGTGGAGCTCTCCGCATCCTTCGTATCTGCAGTAAAACTGAATGGGCCGATAAAAATTTAGATAAGTTCTTCCGTTACCTTAAGAATTCGGGCTATAAATCAAAAGTTATTAAAGAGATGTTTGCTAAGGCCCGAACCCAACCCAGAGAAGAGCTCTTAAAATATAAGGATAACAACACAAAAAGCATCGATCCCATCCCCTGGGTAACTAATTATGATCCCCGGCAACCGGATTTGAGGCAACTGGCTAATAACGTCTCAATCCTCAGAACGAGTCACAGAATGTCAAAAATTCTTGATAAAGGTACGATCATTATTGCACAGAGGAGGAACCCCACTATTGGTAATTTATTACAGATGAACAAATTACGTCCGTCAGACCCCAGTGAGGTTTATGTGGATACTAGCCCTGGATGTCGCCCCTGTTCTAGAAGCAAGTGTAAAGCATGTTCCGCTATGGTAACTGCTACATCTGTCTCTAATAGAGATTCTAAGTTGTTTTATATTAAACAGTCCCTTACCTGTCAATCAGAGTTTGTGGTTTACTGTCTTACCTGTGCAAAATGTGGCATGCAATACGTAGGACAGACCACTAACCCCTTTAGCAAACGATTATCGGGTCATAGACACAATATTAAATATAATAAAATTGACCGTACCCCCCATGTGGCCCCACATTTCAATCAGCCAGAACATTACTTCATTTGCTATCTGCTACAGAGAATCCCTTCCAAAGATAAAAACAAACTTAATATTGCTGAGTCTGTTTGGATACACAGACTCAACTGTGCCTGGCCTTATGGTCTTAATGAATACGACCCGCTTGGATGTTAACAGTGTGCTAATTCCGTGAGCTTTGTTTATCTTTCATGTTTCACACCTTCTCTCTTCCCGGTTCTCTCTGTCTTCTCATTTCTCATTCTGTGTCTTCTCCTGATGAAGCTGGCATTTTGCTGACGAAACGTTGAGATTTTTAGATGGTTTTGGACATTGGAATTTTTACTTAAGTTGAATATACTGTATCGCAAAATGCTATACATGATTGAAAATTGTGTAGCTTTTAGCATGTTTTGCATAGCAAATAGCGATGCGAAACCACTTATTTTGAGCCCTGTTCTACGGGAACGTAGGAATCGAGGCACGTGTATGTGCCTCCCCTCCAACTTTTTCCAGAGGTAGCGGAAAGAGAGACAGGGCGCAAGAGAGCGTGGGCGAGCAGGCGAAAGAGAGTTCAGGTCAACATAGTATTTACCAACCAGTTATTGCAATCACATTGTGAACTAGCAGGAGGTTGTGCATGAACTCTTTACTCTTCAGGTGTGTCCAACGGTTCCTTCTTTTGTCTCCACGAATAATATAAATAGAATATACGCATAGTAGCTTGATGTACCAAATATTCACCACTGTGGATATATTTTGTTTATACCATGATCGTCAGGTTATTAACAGTCGCTTTTATTTTTTATCGATTTTACTGAGCAGCAGACGTACATACGTGCAAATCGGTTTTTGCTTACATGAGCATCATTGGGCGGTACGTTCGCTGTCAGTGTCATCGCTGAAACGAAATAGGAAAAGAAACGAGGCCGTCTGAATTTTCCGTTTGGGCTCGCCCAAACGGAAAATTCTTAGACTTATTTCATAAATATTATATGAGAAAAACACTCATTCCATATCCTCTTTATATTTTTTAACAATATTAAATACAGTGCATTGGCATGAACATCCTGTAATTACAGATTATGTAACCTTTATTTTCTGCAGGGGGCGGGGGGGGGGGTGACATAGCCAACTGGCTGTTTTATTGTCACCCACCTTAAAAGTTGGAATGGGGAAAATAGTGTAAGAGAAGGAGTTTGGAGAAAAGAGAAGAGAGGGAAGAACTAAAACTCTCAAGTAATGAATTTGATTTGCAATAATTTATATTACACTTAAAGTAGATGAAGCAGGAATTATGACGACTTGTTCTGTGATTGATTTCTTGCTCTGAGAAAATAATTATATTGGAAGTTATAGGATGTGAGATGTTTTTGAGTGGATACCGAAAATTATATGTTATAAAGTATGAGTGACCAAGACAAATGTTTATTTATCGCGAGTTTTCAATTCGTTTTAACCTTGAATTATTGCTTGAAAGTAAACAGCTGATGCGCATTGATACGCGGAAGTGATTTGATCGCTACTCGGAATTGGTAGCGTCTTGCGATCTGATTCAGCTGGCGGGTTTCATGCATCAATTCAAGGTGAATACGTGTTGAATTATTGCTGGAAATGATCGGCATCTACTCAAAGACACTTGATTTTCTTTTCAGTATAGGCTTTTAGAACAAATTGATCATTTCTAGTGATAATTTGACTCGTATTCACCTTGAAGTGATGCTTTGAGAGCCACCATTTTGATTGATACCGTGAATGTGAAATGTCTATATCTTCACAGTGAGGATTACGATTTCTATCTTTTCGCAATTTTTTCGATAATCTAGCGTTTGGCATATAATAAAAAGCTGTACATAGAGCATACAGTTTTCGTTTGATTTTTTTTCCTTCGTTGGAATATTCAAATGGGCCTTTTCATTTCTGAATTGACCTCCAAAACACCCGAAATCTTACAAAAAGCATGTGTGCTCATTTTCTGCCTCCTCGTTTCTACGGAGTGGGCACTAATAATAAACCAGCTTTCACAGAATTTGGGGATATCATCACTGCAAAATGAAGGAACTTTTTATAGATGATTTTCTTTGGGTTGCATTGAAAAAACAACTTATGCCTCTATACGTGTTCTGAACTACACGGGCCTGACTGTTCCTAAACTTTCTTAACTCTTTACCTAACACGAAAAGCAGACGACACTTGCAAACTAAATTTTCTGATAACTAATTTTTTTTCATTTTTTGCGTCAAAAACATAGCTTACGACCCCTCATCAACAAACTCGTTTCAACTTTGGGTAAAGGGTTAAAACAAAACATAAACTAGAAAAATTACAGCTTTTCCGAATTTTGAACTCTTTAACCCTTTACCCAACGAATCTGCCGCATCCGACCGCGTAATATGCAAATTTAGCAGTTGAAAAAATATTATATACACTCCCAAAAAAGAAAGTGTGCATGCTAAAAAATAACACTAAAAAAAGATATATACCATTTTCATTCATGGAAATTTTATTCAATCACAGATGAATCAATTTGTGATCAACACGAGAAATTTCATTACGCTACGACGAATACTCTTGGTACCATGGAGAGTCAAAGACACTAAGGGTCAAACACAAAAATCACACACTCAATATCTGGTATGACCTCCGTCTGCATCGACTACTGCTGTGCATCTACGCCTCATGGAAGCGAACCAGTTAGCATGGAAGTGTTGTTGGATGTTGTTCCATATTCTGATAAGCTGTCTTTGGAGTTCCACAAGCGTTGATAGTGCATGGGGAAGCCGGCGTAGCTGACGTTTCATGTCGTCCCATACGTGCTCAATGGGTGAGATATCGGGCGAATTTGCGGGCCAGGGAAGAACATCCACTTGTTGTTGCTGCAGATACTGTTGAACAACACGAGCTGCGTGGGGCCGGGCGTTGTCCTGCTGTAGAATGACACCGGGGCCGTGACGTTGCAGAAATGGGACAACAACAGGTGTAAGCACTTCATCACGATATCTGGCTGCATTGAGATTGCCATCAATAATGACCAGCTCAGTTCTGTTACGGGCAGTGATGCCACCCCACACGATGAGAGACCCTCCCCATAACGGTTTCGCTCCACGACACATGGATCTGGGTAGCGTTCGTTTCGACGTCTGTACACTCTCTGGCGGCCATCTGATGATGGAAGATGGAAACGACATTCATCTGTGAATAAGACACGTCGCCCCAGTGTAAGGGATGCCTGAGATGTTGTCTACACCACTGCAGTCGAGCACGACGATGACGTAACGTCAAAATCGGACGAATTGCAGGTCTTCGATGACGTAAGCCGTATTCTCTCAGCCGGTTGATTACTGTTTGAGGATGTATCCGTCTCAGGTTCGGGATGTTCCTGGCTGTCGTCGTTTCCGTTTGTTGCCTGTTCCGGAGATGGACGACTCGGATATACCGATCTTGTGCAGGGGTGGTAACTCGGGGTCCCCCGGAGCGGGGTCGGTCTCGAACGTCACCATGTTGTGCATGTCGATGGACTAGCCTGTCTACAGTGTTACGGCGGCAGTTCAAATGCTGGGCAACCTCTCTGTATGTTCTGCCAGCTCTAGTCACACCCAGGGCAAGGAGACGTTGATTCATTGTCAATCTTGGCATGCTAATGTGGAGTCGTTTTAACAGCAGCGCAAGTTTGAATGTGAACGACAGGAAGGCCTTACTTTAGTGTTTAAATACCCAAGGATTCACACTGCTGCATGAATTTTCAGACTCTCCACGTGCAAAACATGCCTTTTCACAAACGTGCAGCACGTCATTTAACGTTAATGCAATTTTAACGGGGAAAGCTGTTTTGATGTTCAATATAACTTATTCATGAACAGGTTAACACTCTTTACACCTACGAAATTATTTTTTTGGAGTTTGATCAATTTCTGCAATGCACACTTTCTTTTTTGGGCGAGTATATTTCAAAAGATTTCAACAAAACCATATCATGTGACCCCTCGTTGGAACGAGCTCGTTTCAATGAGGGGTCACATGATATGGTTTTGTTGAAATCTTTTGAAAATTTTTTAAAATATTTAAAATAATAAATTTTGATATCGTTTGTTGGGTAAAGGGTTAAGATAAGTCTGTTACTTGGGCTTAGTAGCAGTGTAAGTACTTCGCTCGACCTTTGTGCAGGAGTGTGACCCATTTCATTCGCCTCCCTCTGAAAGATAAACGCCCCGGTCAACCCGTTATTTTGAGAGAGCAGGAGTTGCAATCAAATTTTAAGAAATCACGACAAGAAAACTCTTATTTTGCACGATTCAGAAAAAAATCAAGAAATTTAACCTAACCTCTTTTTTCTTGGCAAGTCTCTCCAAAATATCCAAGTGCGCAGCTGCAGCTTTCAATTCCGTCAACGAGGGGTCACGTGATATAGTTTTATTGAAATATTTTGAAAATTTGAAAAAATTATTTTTAAAATAATAAATTTTGATATCGTCTGCGTTGGCTAAAAGGTTAAATTAGAATTGGACTCGCTGTCCATTCCTTATAGGAATGAAAAAAAAAATTGTTTCCGAGGTTATACTTGAAAGATTGCAGAATACACTGATTCTGCCATTTTAAGGTTGTTCGTGGGATTTAATCCCGGGAACGGGAATTCCCGGGTCCCCGGTTCCGAAAGCCGGCCCCGATACCCGGGAAATCTACAGTATAGAATCGGGAATGAAGCGTGGCACTGTTTGTGTATTGAACTGAAGTATTCTGAATTGAAACTTTGCAGGATTTCGTCAGCCCTTCCACACCTGAAACTTTACAGTCCTGATTCCTGACGAGTCATTTTCAACAAATCACTGTAGCACTCAGCCAGTTCTGGAGGACCCAAACCCCAGCACCACCACCCTCCCTTTCAACAGCAAGATCTTCTTCACCCGCTTCAAAGTTCAAATTCGTCTTCATTTTCAGAATTACTAGTATCACTGTTTACTATCTCCTCCAACATCAACAACCTCTTCACTTCCGTCACCAGTCTTCAGAGGAGACTGGTGACGGCAGTGAAGAGGAGGGTGTTGTTCTGTTTACAAATGGGAGATTGCCAATGAAATATGCTCATTATCATTAAAATAATTGCTTCATGTTAGCCTCGTAAATTTGCTTCATAATACCCGGAAAATTTCCCGGTTCCCGGTTCCCGGTTCCGAGAGTAATTTCATTCCCGTTCTCGGTTCCTAGAAAACCAAGAAATATATTAAACCCTAGTTGTTCGTTATTATAATTTTGATCACTAAAAATTTGGCTGCAAAACATCATCAGTGCTCACGCTGTCGGATGCCAGTTTAGCAAATTGCACTAAAAATTTGATTTCTCACAAAAACAACCTCATTGGCTAAAGTTTTGGCACTAAAAAAAGATCCGTTCACTTGTGAAGGAAAGGCATTGCAGCAGTGAAGAGTGCGACCGATGACGAAACAAACAAAAATATTTTATTAGTACAAGGAAACCGTGAGCTGGAAATAAACAATAACCAATTTTCACAATACACACAAAAATCCAGTGATTTTACCAATTGGAAGAAATAGTGTCTGGACAAACTTTCAACGTTATTTGTCACTGTGTGGTAGTGAGGCATTGTTTTTTCTTCAGTTTAGTTATTTATTTATCTATTTATTGGTGTTTAAGGTCATATACAGTTAAAACTAGAAGTCCTGTCACGAACTGTGCGCTTATCTAGGCTTAATTGCGCGAAGGAAATGCGCGCAATTGCCATATCGAAAGACATCCAAAGCACCGCAGGTTTTCCTGGTTGCTCATAGCAAACACAGGCAATGTTTCTGCCAATGGACCTCCGGGTTACCCGGAGGTCCATTGGCTAAAACATTGCTTGTGCACAAGCCATATGTACAGAATTTGATAGCCTTATTAGGGTCATAACGCGTAGATTAACTTCTAGTTTTAACTGTACTTCTGCACTGTACTGTACTGCTGCACTATGGCTAATCAGGACCATGACAGTTTTACGGGTGGAGGAAGCCGGAGTGCCCGGAGAGAACCACCGATCAATGGCGAGCGACTGTCAGCTCCCCAACATACTAACTCCACACAAGCAGTGTTAGCATTGGTTAAAGACAAGTGCACCGTCGAAGTGCAGTACGCCTTACTACTCCACGCCACCGTGCCCCACGTGGGCAATGGGGTGAAGTGTATGGCCCAAGGACACAACGCGGTTCCCGCAGGAGGGATTCGAAACGAGGACCTCTCGGCTTGCATCCTGCATCTCTACCTATTGAGCCCCCGCGCCCCGTTTTTCAGTTAGCTACTTTACAAAAGGCAGCATTTAATTAGATAAATACTTCAAACCGTCGCGATTGACTCGCGATGGTATATTATTTATTTATTGGTGTTTAAGATCACATGCTTATGCATAATGGTTAATCATGACCGTGACAGTTTTACGGGTGGGGGGAAGCCGGAGTACCCAGAGAAAACCACCGAGCAACGACGAGCAGCTGTCAGCTCCCCAACATCGTAACTCCGCACTGCAGCACAGGCAGGGTTAGATTGGTTGAAGACAGGCGCACCATCGACGTGCAGTACGCCTTAGTACACGGCGTCATCGTGCCCCCATGTGGACAATCGGGGGAGTCCGAATCGACTGCTCAGATGGTCACCCATCCGAGGACTAACCGGGCTCGACGTTGCTTAACTTCGGTGACCTCACGAGAACCTCGCGACTGTGTGAAGTATTGATATAATTAATTGCTGTGTTTTGTGAAGACTCCCGACCCTCTTGGCCCATTGGATTATCTGTAATTAGTCGTTTAATATGTTATTATCCAAGTCCAACAGTGGATGTACGTACTGATACCATTCAGCCTGGCAATCAATTGAATCAGTGGCATTGATAACTTAGGTGACCGCCCTTTCCGGCTTCTGAAGATTTCGTCAGAATTTTCGAGTTCTGTCGAATTTTTACCGTGACCAATTGTCCGTTCACTCGTGAAATAATTGCGAGGTCATTTTTCAAAACCCGATTAATTTATTTGGATCAGACAGTGAAAAACACCTCTCCCACCCCTCCCCCTTTAATAGTTTTAGCATCTAAACATTTTGTTTGGCATTAAAATATCCAGAATGGATAAAAATGTGGCACTTAACAGTTTCATGTCAGTATTAACAACGACTATCAGGTAAGTTCCATGGAAAAGTTGGGGTTTTATCTGTTCTATGTTTCATTCAAAACATTTTGTTGTATGAGTTTAGTGTTAATTCTATCTCCTCTTTTTGGGGAGGGGCTGGTATACCACACCAGAGCAGTGTTCGTTCTTAACCCTCCCAAATAATTTGGAGGGTTGGGGTGGTGCACAATAACGTCACTAAATTTTATGTCTCATCTGAAGGTTTTAAACGTGCTTCATTTCTTTCAGACTGGTGCAACGTGTGACGATGTTTCCGCCAAATGTTTACAACGTCTGTGAATAATTTCGACTACGTGAATACTATAGAAACGAACGAGCTATTAGTAATGAAAACAATACGAATAGGTGAGCATGTGTCATTGAATTGAATTCTAACCTGGTGGCCTGTCCGACTAACAAATTACCCGATTGACAACTTCCCTTTACACTTTTATGTGTACGAATAACCAAAGCTTCCGTGCTCTTTCAATAATCATTCTTGAACTATGTGTTCTGACTTCGGGTCTGTGTCCAACTCCTTCATTTAACCCTTTACCCAACGAATCGGAAATATCCGCCCGCGTAATATGCAAATTCAGCAGTTGAAAAATATTATTTTTCAAAAGATTTCAAGAAAATCATATCATATGACCCCTCATTGGAACGAGCTCGACGAGCTCGTTCCAATGAGGGGGCCACATGATATGGTTTTGTTGAAATGTTTTGAAAAATTTTAAAAATATTTAAAATAATAAATTTTGATATCGTTTGTTGGGTAAAGGGTTAAGATAAGTCTGTTACTTGGGCTTAGTAGCAGTGTAAGTACTTCGCTCGACCTCTGTGCAGGAGTGTGACCCATTCCATCGCCTCCCTCTGAAAGATAAACGCCCCGGTCAACCCGTTATTTTGAGAGAGTAGGGAGTTGCAATCACATTTTATGAAATCACGACAAGAAAACTCTTATTTTGCACGATTCTGAAAAAAATCAAGAAATTTAACCTAACCTCTTTTTTCTTGGCAAGTCTCTCCAAAATATCCAAGTGCGCAGCTGCATCTTTCAATGCCGTCTTGTTTGTAACACCGCCCTTGATTGGCGCACACCTTTCCACACGTTGAGAGAATAGCTGAAATACACAAAATCTTCTTTGGTTGTAATAGTCTTGGCAAAATATATTTTTCAGCTCTATTTGTTCCTGACAAGTTCATATATCACGGAGGGGGAAATATCAAGTTTCATGATTTTTACGGAGAATATTCAAGCGCTTCTCAGTATCATTGCCCTAAATTTATTTGAACACCTTTGTTTGTATGGAGTATTTCGTCTTGTGCGGGGTTCAAATCAATAATACATGCAACTGACACTGATCTTTGCGAATATCTCTGAGAGAGCTTCAGAAGGGTCAGTATCAGATGCGTGTATCATATATTATTTCAGAGAATTGAAAAAGCAAATTTATCAACATAAAAATACCACAGCTCAGACGGGATTTACCGAAATGTACTTTTTAAGGACTTCCTAAGGCCTTTCTCGGGTTTACAAGCACTTTCAGTGGCCTGGAATTTCAGTTTTAAACTTCGAGCACTTGTAAGTAGTTACGCGTACAAACTTTAATGTTGTTGTTGTGGGATACGAAGAAAAGCATCCCATTTGGTTCATTACCTTTTCGTCAATTCCCGTTCATCACTTATGAATCAATATATCAATTCCCTTTTCATCAATTCCCTTTTTGTCAAACGAAACTATACTCTGCATTATTCAATACATGAGATATATAGAGATTATTACCATTATGTGGATGTACAAAATATGTATCCGAGTCGAGCTCCGGGTTCTAAGGGCAGATCACGACGAGTCGAAGATGAGTCGTGATCTGCCCTTAGAACCCGGAACGAGACTCGGATACATATTTTGTACATCCACATTATGTTAATAATCATTTCATCTTACAATATATTGGGGATAAGTCCAGAATGTAGACGAATATATAACGAACTATTTATTCGTACGGATGAACAAAAAGAAAAAAAAATTGAAGTCACGCGAAAAGAACGTGCTCGTATCCGTCCCCCTGATACAAACATCTGTATCGGGGGTCGGATACACGTCAGTTGCGGAGTTAATACAGACAAAATACATTCTGATTGTAAGATAAATATATGTAAAGGTAAATGATTGGTGACGAGCAGCCGGACCTGTCACCGTAAACTGTACGGATACAACCGTTTTGTTGAAATGTAATCATACAAAATAGGCTCTATCGATAAATACATTTTGTCCCTAAATTCCGATTATTTCTGTATTTTGGTTGGCCAGAATGCCTGGGACAAATAACCCTGGCAAAGGATGCACCCATAAGAGCGTGCAACATTCAGGGTATATGGGCTCGCGAAACATCGAGGGTTTATGGTTTAAATGAAAGTTTTTCGCTCTCGGTCGCCTCGATATAAAAATCGAACCAAAACACCTGAAAATAGTCACAAATATCACAGATTTCCGATAATTCGATGATATTTTGCTGTTATAAATTAAATAGTCCAGTAATTAAATGAAACAACTTGAGAAAAATAAAATAAGAGCAAATATCGTCCCCTGAGCTCCAGTGTGTTCTATGTGCCAGTAGGCACATAGAACACATTGGAACTCAGGTGAGGATATGTCAACAAAATACTGTTTACTCGTTTCCTTAACAACCCAATGGATGTAACTGTATCTGTTGTCTTCTGCGTTTGTAAAAACAAAACAATTATTCACAGATTTGGTCCAACTAATTGCGGAGCGTGAGAAATGCGTCCGCAAATTTATTTCCACTATGTTTCTATTGTGTTTCAGGTGGGACAAAAACGTTTTCTCCGCCGACATGTATAAGATATGGAAATTCTTTTTGGTGCCCTTATTAGTACGCCTTGATATATGTGTGAATGAATGACAGCTGGTGAATGTAGGACGGACTGTCACTAATTTCAATATCGGACGCGTTATGATGAGTTCTGCCATAGAAAAATGTTAATGTTATACAGTACAGCCGCCGTGGACTGGTCACGTTACACGCGTTGGCAATATTTCCAAGAACGCAATAATATTACATTCCAAACACTAACTATAGGAATAATCATCAAAAATTTAATTAATGAAGAACCGGGTACAACCCGGTGCTTAATTAATTAAAATTTTGCTGATGATGATATTTATTACCTGGTAAACGCATGCGTGGATATCACTGCCGACGCGTGGATTACGACCAATCCAAAGCGACTGTACTGTACCTGTGCGTTATTCACCTCTTCAATAAACTTCGTTGTTCTCCCTCGTTCCAAGAAAAGATTAATGCTTCAGCGATATCAGCCGATTGATGGCATCTATGTACATGTTTTGTTTTCCACCGTAGTTATAACTGACTACTTCAGACGTATGGAGGAAATCTAAGTATTGTATACTGATAGTGTATCTTACCTGCTTTTTCCAATCTGCAATCTGTATTCGTATAATCCGAAGTACAGCTACAGTCACCGGTCATAAGATCGCAAGAACCATGTCTTGAACAAAAGGGACTGTCTCGCCTACAATCAAACATGTCTTTGAAGGATACTTGGCTGGTTATGTCATTAGCGTATGACACCGCTGCAAAAAAATAACAATATGATCAAGGGTGGATTAATACTACTATCACCATTGCTATTGACATGGTTCGAAAATAAATTTTCCCGATCGACAACAACGAATGGGCATCTGTTCTTATGCTATCAGCTGGAAAACTGTTAGGAGTGGACTTCCACAAGTTTCAGTTCTTGGTTCATTTCTATTTATAATATATTTCTATGACATTGTGAAAGATATTGCGTCCGACTAGTTGCTGATGGTACTATACTTTTTATTGCAAACGAAAACCTAGAGTTCTCTGCTTAAATAATATATATGTATTATATATATATATACAAGATGATATTTTCAAAATTGAATCATGGTCTCAAAGATGGATTGCAAAATTTAATTGTCGCAAACCGCTCATCTCTATACAACTGGATTGCTGGAACGCCCATTGGTTACATACTGAAAAGTGAGTCCAACACAGTTATCTTGGGGGGGGGGGGGGGAGGGGGCTGCTGTAAATGAACAATGTGTCAGGGGCGGCGGAACGATTTTCAAAGTTGGGGGGCTGGATCGGACGAGGGATGGTCGTCGGTATGACGGGACGACGATGATTCGGCCCTTTATATGAAAATTGTAAATTCCAGGATCCCAAAACCTCCATTTCCGGATGTATTTGAAAGATTTCACATTTTGAGAGCCGTTAAAAACGTTGGTAAAGCATACAGGTGAGGTCTATTTATAAATTTTGGTCGTAACGACCAAAGCTGAGAAATAGACCTCACCTGTATGCTTTACGAGACGTTAACAGCAATTATTCTGTCTGTGGATTATCTTGTCTGGGGGTGGATTTGGTACTTGTATGTCTGTAAGATTACGATCTATTTCAGTAAACTGATTTTTTAACAAACTGCATGCATTTTAGCGTTTGCTGCCACTTACTGCAAAAATTGATCCGAAATCCATCGAACCTGAACCAGAACGAGAGAAACATAGCTGGCGAAAATATGAGGGAGGCTCTTGGATCCGCCCCTTGTTTCACAAGTCATTGGTTGTGTTAAAATATATGCATACAAAAACATGGCCATGGAAAAAAAAAGTGTGTGTGTTGGGGGGGGGGGGGGGGGTATATCTACCGGAAACATCGGGGGAATATGGTTTAAACGAAAGCTTTCCGATTTTGCGCGTCTCGAAATAAAAATCGAACCAAAAAACCCAAAAATAGTCACATATATCATGAGAATTCCGGGAATTCAATCATAAAAATAAAATAAGAGCAAATAATTCGTCCCCTGAGTACCAGTAGGCACATAGAACACATTGGAACTCAGGAGTCGATATGTCAACAAAATACTGTTTACTCGTTTCCTTAACGACCCAAGGGGTGTAACTCTGTCTGTTGTCTTCTGCGATTATAAAAACAAAATAATTATCACGAATTTGGTCCAAGTAATTGTGGAGCTGAGAAATGCGTACACAAATTTATTCCTACTATGTTTGTGTTCTGTTGCAAACGGTACAAAAACTTTATCTCCGCCAACATGTATGGTATATGGAGATTTAATACCTGGGTGTCTCATTTAAACACCTCGCCTACGGCTCCATGTTTAAAAACCGGCATCCAGGCATTAACTCTCCATATACCATACATTTTGGCAGAGATAAATTATAATATTATTTATTACACACCCATTTAAAATTAAAGTTTGTTCATGACATTCTAGGGTGTGTGATAAAAAATAAACTTTTATCGCACACGTGTTGGATACAGATTTTTGCACTTTTTAAATGTAAGAATGGAACCAGTCATATTTCTAGGGATACATGGTCCCATTTCGATACCAGTTACAATGGTTAATTTATTTTGATGTTGTAAAGTGGATGTTAGCGGTCTATAGTATCTGAGTTTCTATTGTTTCCGTAGAAAGAAACTTTAAAATTCATTTCTTAACGTGAGCAATACTGGATATTGATTAAATAACCCGATGGGTTAAAGTATGACATGGCAATGACTGACATGCAGTTCAAACTAAAGAACAATATAGACAGAATATGAAAGCGTCAATGAGTGACATCATTTCGAATGAATGACGTTGAGCGAGCAAGTTTCTAGGTCACCAAAATCGAAATACAAAACAAATTGCCTGTCGATATTCACTGGAATTTGTGTGGATTCTGTACCCCTGTTAAAGACTATAACATAAACTTTAATAGATTTTGACCAGGCATTGTGAACAATACGATCATTTCTCGTGGACAATAAGATATAAATTTAGTTTACTTGGGATGAATCGGCAATGACTACTGTAATCTTGACTAAAATTTTAACCTGCCATTCAGTCAAGTAACAACAGTCGCATATAACTTGGATGTGAGTTTTGTTTATAATTTCTCATTGAAGTATTTTCCGAGTTTACACCTGTTGTTTGTTGTGAAAGTATGGTAACCTTTTGGTGGGGATCACATCAACTATTCACAATTCGTGCAGTAAAAACTGAGGCATAAAAGACGGTAAATTGTATTTCAGATGAACAGTGTTTCATCGATCGAAGTGGTGACGCATTACAATTTGCAAGTTGAATCTATGAATGAAAGTTCAATCAGCGTTCGAAATAACAATAAGACTGGTCTCCGGGTTGTGAAGATTAATTTGGATTTTTGTCTTATTTTATTTCCTTTACGTCTCAGAAGGATAGGTTAATTCTTACTAAGTAATACCGTAAAAGGCATGTTTTAGAAATATGCGAAGATGTGTAATAAATACAGAACTGCACAAGTGTTTGAATGGGTTAATGTTTATCGCACGAGTTTGGTTGCGACCAACCAAACTCGTGCGATAAACATTAACCCATTCAAACGCTTGTGCGGTTCTGTCTATTTGTCACGCACCTATTAATCCTAAAGACGGGATTTCCACTGTTCTGCCTGTACGATAAAAATAAAGATGTCTCGCACATGTGGGGATATAAAACACGTTCGATTTCGTTTCCAACGTAAACAGAGAAGGAACCCGTCTAAATAAATAACGTCATTATTGGTCGAATGTACCGGAGTCGAGATCGCTTGGACATTCCAAGTTCCTCATTTAGATGTGTTTATCCAGGATATTTAAACAAGCAGATTCGAGTCCGCAGAATAAAAAGAACGATCTGACTGCCTTGACTAATACTCTCCACAACTGATCATAAAATGATGCAGTGTGCTAAATTTGTTACCTATCATCTGAAAATTTTTTGTTCTGTTATTCCCCGCAGTTTAGTCAAAATTTGAAGTTCCATCATCGCGACCGTGACATTCATCAGTATCTATTGGTTTCGACCAATTGAATGTCGTAAAAATTAAAAAGCAAATTAGGGTTGGTACCCGGCCGATGTCTCGTTGGCAACGAAGAAAACGTAGCAATTATCCAATTGAAGAGTGCTTTTAGTTCATTTTCGTGTCGACTGGTTGTTTCACTGGAGGTGTGTGATAAATACAGAACCGCACATATGTTTGAATGGGTTAAGAATTATCGCATTCGATCGCTTCGACCCGGTTCTGCATATTTTTCACGTAAGGTAACATGTAAATGCCATGTCGTTTGATGAAGCGAAAGCTGTTACGCCAAAGCGTAACAGCTTTCACGTCATCAAACGTCATGGCTTGGGGGAGTTATTACGTTGATTGACTTCACGCCATCTTGGGGTGGGGGGTCAGTTGGAGTGGCTACGTTTTTCGCTGACGTTCCCGCAATCCTGTTGTATAGCGATCAGTGTCTAAAACTGACAGAGAGGGGGGGGGGGGGGGCGGTGGCTCAGTGGTAGGCAAGGCACTTTATCCCGGTTACCTACATGGGGGCACTATGACGCCTGGTACTAAGACGTGCTGCACGTCGACGGTGCACATGTGTTCAACCGCTGTAACCCTGCTTCAGCTGACCTTGAACAGAGTTAGAATGTTGAGGACCTGACAGTTGCTCGGTGGTTCTCTCTGGGTGCTCCGGCTTCCTCCACCAGTAAAACTGTCACGGTCACGATTAGCCATTGTGCATAAGTAAGTTGACTTTAAACCACAATAAATAAATAAGTAAATAATAACTGACAGAGGACAATAGGGGAAAAAACACAAATACAGCCACCACTGAAAATGTTCTACAAATACAGTCATCCACTGAAAATGTTCAAAAATCCAAATAATACGTAGCAAGTCATAAACACCTTGGGTTCATCTTCGCCAGCTGCAGAACATGGGAAGAACACATTGACATGATTGCTATTAAGGCAGTGAAGCATATAAACATCCTCAAAAAGTACAAATATCAATTGGATCGTACCACCCTCCAAACTATCTCCTTTTCTTCGTGACCCTGGTTGTCAAAAGTATTTAGTATTTAAAACCTCAATAAATAAATAAATGAATATACTTTTCTTTTACACGCCCCTTGTTAGAATATGGTTGTCAATATGGGATAACTGTACAACGGATGAAAGTAAAAGACGGGTTGACGAAAAGTATTTCTGGAGCTCAGCTTGAGAGAGAAACTGAATGAGAAACTATGGAAACAAGGCGTTAAAATATATAAACTCAACCATTTTCACAATATGTTTCTCAATCCTATTCCTGTATATAATACATTTATGGCTATAGCAGGCTTTCCGCTAGGAAAAAAATGTTGAGGCCGGTAATGGGGAATCCAAGAATCCGACGGGGCGACCATGGTCGCCCCGTCGAATCCTTAGGTTCACCATTACCGGCCTCATGATCTCAACTGTCTGAAATGCACATCTGAGATGCCCAAGTGGAGGAGCTATTCCTTGTGCATGTTAAAATGGCTGACCTCAGAGTGTACACAAAACTTACTAATGTGGGCCAATGGAACCCAACCCAAATCGTGCACGTATGCCATCTAACCTATCACCAGATCCTGTCATTCCATAGTCAAGGTTATTGCAACTTGTTAAAAAATTGAATTTGGTTGAGTTTTTGCTGTTGTTTTTTCCCTATAATTCTCTACCTTTGGTGCGAGCCTTGAGGATGTCTGTGATGAGAGCCCTACGAGGACCTTTTGGGTAGGGGAAAGTCAACAAGGGGATTAGGGCCGTTGATGGGATCCCATGTCTGTATAGTGGAAACCCTGGGCTATAGCCACGTAAACCCGGGTCTGAAATCTAAGAAATTCTCAAGATTTATCCCCACAGAAAAAAAGATCGTCACAAGGCCAGCGTGCATTCTGTTCTCAACAGTAAAACTTTGAAACGGTCTCCCTTTAGATACCCGAAACTGTACAACAATTCTTCGTGGAATAATAATATTAGAAAAAAAAACAGAATAGTTTAACTACAATCGTAAATGTCAGATCATCCATTGTTGACTAAGACGAAAGTGCAGTAACCTCCAGGAAGACCTTTTAATGACGATAATAAATAATGAAACCATCAACACTTGTGAACAAAACTCATTCCAGTGTCCAACTTAGCACCTTCTGGACCCTCGAAATTCAGATATACAGTGATAATCTATTATTTGGATCCGAATTCTGTGATAACAGTACAAACATATATAATAATAATAATAATAATAATAATAATAATAATAATAATAATAATAATAATACTTTATTGCACAACAAAATGTGATACAAAATGGTATGGCTTGAAAAACTAGTATAAAGTAAAAACACACGTTGAAAGAATAAAAGAATTAAAACGTTTGATCTTGTAAGTAGTGAGCTGAACCCACGAGATAGAGAAAGCACACGTACACACATACACATTGTCACACCCATACACCAGACGTCCCTTACGCACGCCTAAACCCTCACACACACACCCTTTCGCTTACCCACACACGCACAATCGCTTCCCAGGATACACCCACATATACACCGTGGTTCGCCTGAGACGTGGTCTGTTGCTAAGCCCTTTTTTGTCGTCACAAGCCTAGTATATACTCGCACTGTCACAAGGCGTTCTAGCGGTTGACACTGGAGTATGTTTACGGTTACACGCCATTGTAGTAATGCCTTTTAGAAGAGAAGGTTATAGAAAAGAAGCCTAATTACCACCGGGTAGAAAAACTATTGGGTTCTGTTCATAAACATATGGTGTATCATTTTTCCAGTAGCTAACAATATTTGTTGATCTGGACAATTGAACAGGAATTTTGCTTTTTCTGTCAGCTGAAGATGTACAAAGCTGGGTGGGATATTTTTGCTGATTATGTCTGTAACATCTTTACCTTGCTCGGAGTAATGCGAGCAAATAAAGAGTACATGCAATTCATCTTCAACCAACCCCGACCTGCACTGTTTGCAAAAACGTTGGTCACGTGGTATTGGAAGAGGTTTGTGGTAACGCCCACGTTCTATTTCTAGATCGTGGGCACTGATGCGAAGTTTGGTGACGGCCTTCCTTTCGTCTTGTGGCAGTGCATCAATGTAGTTCTCCCTGACATAGTTCTCTTTAATAAGATAAAAGAACTGTAATTTACCGCTGGAAGGCTGTACTCCATCTTTTGCATCTAAATATTTCCAGGTTTGAGCGTGAATATCAGTGAGCCTTTCGTTCAAGCTCCCTTCAAAGTTAGGGGGCGCACTCTTGGGATCCAGCCACACATGTGAAAAACCGCAATCTGATAAGATTGACTGGATATCGCATGTGCCTCTGGGTTTGTGTCCCTTTAGTTCTTCATATGCAAATTTTAGGAGAGGATTCACATCTTTCTCCACCGCATGTAACCAGTTACTTACAAGTTTACATTTGACATTGATTGATAAAGGATATCTACCCAGTTCTGCCAATACAGGAAAGTTGCTAGCTTTGGAGTGCAACTGTAAGATATTTTTACAAAATTTAAGATGAACAGATTCGAGTTTTTTAGCTAGTTGTACGCGTTAATTGATCGCCCCATGCTTCACAGCCATAAAGTAGAATCGGGGTGACAAGTGTGTCAAATATATTTTCGCGTATCCTAATATTTGCTTTCGAAACTGATAAAAATATCCCTTGAAGTTTAAAGTAAGCTTTTAGTGCCCTCGACCTAAGATTTTGATTTGCCCCTGCAAAACTTCCTGATGCTGATAGTATAATCCCAAGGTATGTATAAGATGTGACCGTTTGTATTTCCTCATCTCCATACATAAAATTCCCTGAAATTTTCCTTCCAGACTTATTGAATATCAGTACTTTAGTCTTTTGCTTATTGACAGTGAGCCTCCACTTGTTGCAAAAATCAAATAAAGTGTTGATAGATGTCTGAAGGCCTTGTTCGGTTGTAGACAACAGCACGAGGTCATCAGCATAAAGGAGACGCGGTATATCAATATCTTGAAGTTCAGGGAAGTCTCCGTTACCATTTTTAGTAAACTCTGGGAGCTCGTCTATAAATAAATTAAAGAGTAACGGGCTTAAATTATTACCCTGCATCACGCCAACCGTATTGGTAAACTTAGTAGACAAGTTTTCGCCGGTCTTCAATTGTAAAGTACTGGAAGTAAACATCCGTTTTATGGAATGATAAAAATTTCCTCCTATTCCTTACGCTATAAGTTTAAGGAATTGCCCCTCCCTTCACACCCTGTCAAATGCTTTGTTAAAGTCAACAAAGCACGCGTAGATTTTTTTATTGCTGCGAAATGCTTTATAAAGGAGAGCTGTTATGACAAGTATGTGGTCTGATGTTTTGAAGCCTTCTCGAAAGCCAGCCTGAAACTGATTCGGAGTTCCTGTCTGTGCGAGAAAAGATGTGAGTCGTTTCGTCAGAATACTTATGTACAACTTCCCGACGCTGCTCGTAATGGTGATACCCCGAAACTCATCGGGGTATTGGGCATTGACAGTTTTGGGAATTGACACTATATAGCCTTCTGACCATTCATCTGGAAATCCACCGGAATTTAGGATCATATTGAACAACTTTGTCAAGACTGGGGTTATTATCGATTGTACAGACTTAATCATTTCATTTTTAACCCCATCGACACCTTCAGATATCCCAGATTTCAGCTTCGAAATAGCCTGTGCGTTTCCTGAGCTGTAATAGGGAAATCCAATGTTTTTTTTCAGAAAGGCTGACGATTCAGAAATAGTAAGCCTTTGCTCAACAGTATTTTGAAATTCATTGTCAAAGCTGAGTGAAGGGGTTGGGTTACCTAATGTGGCATAATGTTTTCACCAGGAGCTCGTGGGAAAATTGCTTGCGAGATCGTCCTTCTCGTGTAGGTCATCTTGTAATTTGCCTATCATTTCCCAAAACTGTTTCGGATTCGCGTGATGCAAAGTGTCTAATTTCTTTATAATTTCTTCTTTTTACTGCCTTTTACGAAGCTTTAGCATTTTCTCATACTTACGCTTACAAACGTAGTATCTTCCCCGCACAATGGGGTCACTATGATACTTCTGAAATGAGTACCTTTGATGAACAATGTGCTTTTTCATATCATGACAGGTACTATCATACCACGGCTTGGGGGGTTTTCTTTTTCTGGATTTTTTGCTCTTTTTGTGTTTTGATTTCAAACATTTATTCGAAATATTTTGGATAATTCGTCCAAACTCTGCTAGTTCTACTTCAAATTTGGAAATTTTGTTTACATAAAATTGTCTAATTGGGCCTTTGTTTCAGGTAAACTAAACCTGCTTACGTAAGTTTCTTTCGATTGATCATCCCATATAAAACGCGGTGGAAAAGGTATTTCAGTTTCCACCTTTTTTTCACTTTTATAAGAACTATTTAATATGAACCAAAGTTGGCAGTGGTCAGAAAAAATATTGAGCTCATTAACCTTAAAGATTGGTATCTGATCAACAAGTGGTTCACTGACAATCGCATAATCAACCACTGATTGACCATTGTATTGGTATGAGGTATACGTGCCTGATGCGTCACCTGCCTTTCGTCCATATAAAATTCTAACTCCTGCCTGCACACATAGGTCTAATAATTTTCGACCTCTAAAATCAACTCTCCCTGCATCCTTACTTTGTCGCGTTCTACAGCTGTCGACACGGTAATTTGGATACAGTGGTAACAAATCGCAGTTGCTATCATCACATGTAAAATCTAATTCATTCCCAGTTCTGCATTTGAGATCTCCTTGGAGGATAATGTGTCCAAGAGAGCTGTACTCTAGTATCTCCTTACCAATTATATCCAGGGTGTCAAATTTAGAACCAGGTTAATAAAGAGATGACGATACGGAAATGAAGTAGGCTTGGCAAAGAAAGGTGTCTTTTTGCATGTTGAAGAACGACTTGCTGAGTTTCAACCACAAGGCATCTTCGCTCGCCGATTTAATATGTGATATTCCCGGTGCAGGTCGGTTGCGTACATAAACAACAACACCTCCCCTTCGATTCTTATATATATATATATAAAATACACCCATAGTACACCCATAGCAGCTTGGTGTACCAAATGTTCACCACGAGTGGTGAACACTGGGTACACAAAGCTACTTTGGGTATATTTGAAATATGCCATGATCGTCAGATTATTAAGAGTCGCTATTATTTTTTTCTCGATTTTACTGAGCAGCAGCCATACGAATTTGTTTGTTGTATACATGAGGATCGGTGGGCGGTACTTCCGCTGTAGGTTTTACCAGCGAAACGAAATAGAAAAAGAAATAGAACCTTTTTCATTTTAATAACATAATGCTATTTCGAGTTATGGATGCTTTATTAACATGAGACAATGCATGTTTGTTAATTTTTGGTATTTTATGGGGTGAACTCATTTTAAAACGTAATAAATAATTGTCACTTTCATTTCACTCTTCGCGAGGCGACGTGTGATAAATTTATACAAGTTCGCATTCAGGTCGACGTCACCAAAGATCAATTTGGATGTAGTTTCACTGTAGGTGTAAATTTTAACTACTGAAATTCCATTGCCGGCGTGTTCACCACTTTTGGTGTGTAAAGCTAACATTTATAGCATAGGCTTTTCATATATAGTAGAATAGTTAATCATGGTATAAATTACGATATTTTTAAAAAGTTCAAGAATTGATAATTAAAAGTAATAGATTTTAGTTGTCACCCGTGACATTCCGGAATAATGTTAGTTAACCCGTTACCCTAAGTATTGACCGAACCTGGCCAGTGCTGGTCACAGAGAGAAAACATGGTTCAATATATATTATATCAGTTCTTGAGCCTCAAAGGTTCGCCCAAAGATGGGCCGCAAGGTATGCACATGTGGTGCATGGCTTGTGACTCATCAATGAAACTAGATTTGAGTCTCGTCCTAGTGTGGGGGTCATGGCGTCTGTATTCTGGGACAAGGGATGAATAATATTAGCTATGTATACAAAACTATGCTTATAATATGTGCATTGTGTGGAGCGCTCTGTGTATCTAAATCTGCAGCATCAGACGTGAGCTGGTTGAACTGATCTCTCTCTCTCTCTCTCTCTCTCTCTCTCTCTCTCTCTCTCTCTCTCTCTCTCTCTCTCTCTCTCTCTCTTTATTTCTCAATAAATTCAATGTATTTCCGATGCAATAACTGATATTAAAGGTATATTGTTGATATGGTGGGAGACAGCTTTAATAAGTTAATATTAGCTTGATGCCGAACCCTGGTAATATTTTTGCTTTACTATGCTTAATTTATACTTATCTTCTAATTACAGGCTGTGCACTTTTCTGTCGCATGTTTTATGCATGATTTTTCGTTTATTGTATTATAATAACGTGAAAAGAACACACCAATGTCCGCAAACGTTGAGGTCAGAGAAAGAGTACATCTATCCTTTACAACGGATAGAAAAAAAATCTAATATATCGGTGGCTGTTTTCTGACACGATCAATCAGCTACTTCAAAGTCATATCTTGACGTATGATACTAACATCCGTCACATCAAGGTTTATGTTACATGCGTTCTAAATTTCAAACCAGTCTGTCATTTAACTGCATGAAGAGGCGAATTTCACAGAAATCAAGGCCACCAGAAGTGTGTGTGTGTGTGGGGGGGGGGGGGGGGGGGGGCTTCTTGTCCCAAGGCTATGGGGGCAACGGGGCGCGTGCCCCTTTTCACCAGAAATGCACTTGTGGAAAAGACTTCAATTCCCGAGAGCTGCAACTGGGCAACTCTCTATTGAGCGTTTCTAATATTTTACGTGCGCCAATGACAATGGCAGTGGAGGGGTGAAGGGTGGGGGGGGGTAAATACGGGGGCTGGTCGATAATCATCAAACAAAGAAGCTCGGTAGTCGGCAGAGTGAGTTTTGAAGCTTTATTTATTTATTTATTTGTTTATTTATTTATTGGGGTTTAACGACACTTTCGACAGCCAGGGTCACCTCGTGCCGGACAGTTTTATGGGTGGAGAAAGCCAGAGTACCCGAAGAGAACCACCGAGTTACGGTGAGCAACTGTCAGGCACCCCAAAATACTAACTCCACACAAGCTGGGTTAGCTTTGGTTGAAGACAAGTGCACGATCGACGTGCAGTACGCCTTAGTACACAGCGTCACCGTGCCTCTCGTGGGTAATGGCGGTGAAGTTTCTTGCCCAAGGACACAACACGGTTGCCGCGGGGGGGGATTCGAACCGAGGACCTCTCGGCTTGGAGCCTGCACCTCTACCTACTGAGCCACCGCATCCCCAATATCGCACCTTTAGTGCAACAAGGCACATCAGTACTATTGAGTGTCCCATTTCAATTTATGATACGTTATAAACTCACAGTCTTAACTAATACCCAGGGTCGACTGCCCTTTTTGGTGTCCCTGCTCCCCCTTGCCCTCGGATGCTTCCGGCCCCTTGTAATAATCACGGCCCATAATTAACTAAGCATGTTCAGCTTTAGGCGGTCTTTTAAACAGTTGTTATGAAGCTGTTCAGTTAAGTTTGCGAGATTAGTGCAGATGCAGAGACACCAGGATAAACTTGTTCGGTCTGTCAAGTCCAATGTACGATGTGGCGCATTTAACCCTTTCCCAGCGAACAAGATGTCAAAATTTATTATTTTAATTATTGTTTTAATTTATGAATCATTTTCAAAAACTTTCAACGAAACTATGTCATATGACCCCTTATTGGAACGAGCTTGATGAGCTCGTTCCAATGAGGGGTCACATGATATGTGTTTGTAGAAACTTTTTGATATTTTTATATTTTTTTTTCCAAGTGCTAAATTTGAAAATTACACGGGCTGATACTGCCGATTCGTTAGGTAAAGGGTTAATGCCTTTGGAAGAAGCAATTGTTACGCACGTGAGTATAATAAAACGAAATCTGCACTTTTGAATGAATACCTAATAACATATCCATACGTGCTGTATCACGGCTCATGATCTGTGTTATTTTGTGTCATCACTGGTGAAATATATTTCGTAAATCCTCACAAAATGTTGATATCCTTTATTTAATCTCTTTTTCGTGTTATCTCTTTTCTTGTCGTGGCTAACAGGTAGCATCTGCAAAAATAGTTTCTAGGCTACCTACACGTTTTCATTGCTGAATCCAAAATATAGCTGATGATCCCTCATCCGAACGAGCTGATTGAACTTGTTCTAGTGAGGGGTTATCAGTTACAGTTTGGTGAAAAACATATTTCTGAATGACGCTGGTCGAAAAAAAAACTATTAACTTACAAAAAATTGCATCATCCGTTAACTCTTTCTCTAACGGCCAACAGCCACGTGTGTAAATACAGAAAGGCCGCCATGGACTGATCACATTCCAGGGGTGGGCACTATTTCCACAGACGCAATAATATTAGATTCAAACACTGATTATAGGAATAATAATCAAAATTTAATTAATGAAGCAGCAAGTACAACCCGGTGCTTTATTAAATAAAATGTTGCTGATTATGATTTTTATTATCTAGAAAACGCATGCGTGAACATAACTGCCCATGCGTGGATTATGATCAGTCCGCGTACTGTAGATATGTGTATTTTTCGCCTCACATACTATAAACAGAGGATCTACAACGAGTCACCAGTTTTTATCGCAATTCACAAAACGAGTTCAGTACATATGATGTCTGAACCGAACTTTACCAAGGCACAGACCCAATTTACTGGACGAGGTTTGTAAATTTCGAAATAAACTGGGGACGAGTTGAGGATTCTATTCATTAGATGATCAAACAATCACAAGACATTTCAACGGAACGAGAAGCATGCGGCAGTTTCTTTTAGGCCTGTAATTACGTTACAACTTATGATGCGTTGTTTGTCCGCAGTGTCCGCGCCAGTAGCCAGTCTATAGTCCCCGATAAAGAATAGATTACGAAGTATTCAATAACACAAATTTAATGAAATAATTTTCAAATAATAATTAACTACTGTCGCAGACAACAAATGTTTATTATTCCTCGTCCCCCGAGTATGAATCTGCAATTATTCTCCGGCGCTTGATGGACCGTGCATTGCCATTTTCAATGAATTGTCTTAACAACCGGAAGAAGGGTCAGAGGGAAAGAAAAAAATGCGCTGCATCTTGAAGAAGCTGAAAACTTAAGGACGTAAATGATACAATTAACCCTTTACCCAACGCAACGACCAAAACCGGTCAGCGCTATTCACAAAAATCGGCAATTAATTTTCATTATTTTTTCATTTTTTTGTCTCAAAACCACAGGTTATGGCCCCTCTTTGGAACGAGCTCGTTCCACTGAGGGGTCATAACCTATGTTTTTGAAGCAAAGGATGAAAAAATTAGTTATTCAAGAATTTTGTTTGCAAGTGTCGTCTGCTTTTCATGTTAGTCAAAGGGTTAACAAAAAGTACAAAAGAAGTATCTGAGGAGGCAAGAAGGGTTAAGGACTATGTTACCCCAAATTTCATCCAAAATCACAGTTTCAAAACAAACAAATGAAACACTTTGGGTGTTGATGTCGCATACCTGTTGGATCATTGCAATTTGATTAACACCTGATGACACTCGGTTGTATTTGTCACTGGACCTTTCAATTGAATCTGACCCAATTACTCCAGTTTCGATGATGGAAGACTGTGTTGACAAGGTTCGGGACTGGATGGCCTGTCATGGACTTGAAATGAACGACGATAAGACCGAGGTACTAGTCATATCGCGTTCAAAGAGTCCATCAAATTTGCAAATCAAGTCAATTGTTATCGGAAATTCTACACAAAATGTATCAAACAGTGCTCGTAACATTGGTGTGATATTTGACTCTTATCTATCAAAGGAGGAAAATGTCAATACTATTTGCAAGCGCTGTTTCATACAAATTATGAACCTGAGCTATCTTCGTCCTTACTTCTCCCCTCAATCATTGGAAACTGTAGTTCATGCTTTTATTCCATCCCACTTGGATTTTCCATCTCTCTCCTTATTGGGTTGTCATAGTCAAATATTTCAAAACTACAAAATATTTAAAATACGACTGCACGTATCATCACAGACTCTAAATGCTTTGATCATATAACACCACTACTAAAAACATTGCACTGGTTCCCTGTAAGACAACGGATTATTTTCCAAATTTTGGTTTTGGTATTTAAATGCATTCATGGCTCGGCACCTAAGTACTCACAAGACCTTCTGGCAATTAAAAAACCTGAAAGGAACTTGCGCTCCTCCACACAAATCAAGCTACAGATGCCCTTCTCTAGGTCCACTTTTGTGAATAACAGAGCTTTCTCTTTCGCTGGACCTGCACATTGGAAGAAATTATCAGTTCAGGTTCAGGCATCGAAAGATCTCAACCAAATAAAAAAAAAATTTAAAATCGCATCTTTTCAGAGAGGCTGTTGACAGTATGTAACCTGCTGACCTTCACACCTTTCTCAATCTGTATATAGTCATGAGCTCATTGTTTATTTAACTGTACAGCGTTTTAGAGCACTTTATGAGTTTATGCTTTATAAAATTTCCTTATTATTATTATTATTAACACCTCAATGGTAAAGGAAGAATCGAAAAAGTAATTTTGAAGTGAAAAAAAAATGACTTTTAATTCTCTAATTTAAAAACAAAAATGCAACAGCTGAATACTGAATATCACCGAAATAGTTAAACCAAAATATTCAGTCAACATCTATCTAAGGTCAGTTACCAACCAAATACTTTTACAAAATATTTAAATTGTTTTAAGAATAAAAAGATGGTATGTTTTGTTTCACTTTGAACAAATGTCCAAAGCGGAACCTCATGAGTGCTCAAGATTCAGTAAAGTTGTGATCAAAATGCATAATGTTTTGAGAATATTTTGTTTCAATTCAGACAAATAGATAGAGGTGTCAGAGGGAATATTGGGCATGAAAGGAGAAAAACTTGTCATGAAAATAACTGTTAAAATGAACATCAGTTGTTAGTTCTAAATCCTGACCAATTTTGTATGAGTGGTACAGAGTATCAAATGGAAGAGCATTCAACCTCTGTTGCATAACTAAATGGTTATTTGTTGTCTCATGTTTGGAAGCGAAACTCCTTTTATTTATTTATTTATTTATTTATTTATTTATTTATTTATTTATTTATTTATTGTGATTTAACGACACTTTCGACACCCAGGGTTCAGGAAGCAGAAATACCAGGAGAGAACCACCGAGCAAAGGCGAACAACTGTCAGGCTCCCCAGCGTACTAACTCCACACAAGCAGGGTAGCATTGGTTGAAGACTAGTCCATAATAACCTTAGTCCACATCAGCCTTAGTACACGGCGCCACCTTGCCCCACCGTAGTCCTTTCGGTTCAACTCTTTTAACCCTGATGGTATCTTCCATATCAATCAGTGGCATCAATTGGAGGAGCCCATATTCATTATTTAGGGCTCGACTAATTAATATTTTCAACGTGCAGCCTTCGGGCTGCACGTCGAAAATATTGATTGGTCACGTCACGAATTCTCTGAGAAGCCTTTTACGTTATGAACTTATCAATGTGCTGGACCGAAAAGCGGTCTTATGGTCACAAAGGGTTAAAGTCCAATACAATAAGCGCTGAGCCACTGTACTCTCTGCAGGTGGTAATCAGTTCTGTGGTATTTCTGTATGCTTATTAGACAGATTTGGGGACGTGGTGGCGTTGCGGTAACCGGTTCTCGTCAGATCACCGAAGTTAAGCAACGTCGAGCCCAGTTTGTCCTTGGATGAGCGACCGTCTGAGCGATCGATTCGGACTTCCGCGTTATGTCCTTGGGCAACGCACTTAACCCCGATTGACCACATTGGGGCACGATGGCGAGGTGTATTAAGGCGTACTGCACGTCGATGGGATGCATGTCTTCAACCAATCTGAACCTGCCTGTGCTGTAGTGCGGAGTTACGATGTTGGGGACGTGGCAGCTGCTCCTCGTTGCTCGGAGGTTCTCTCCGGGTAATCTGGATTCCTCCACCCATAAAACTGTCACCGTCAAGATATGATCTTGTTTGTTAAAGTGTCGTTAAACCCTAATAAATAAATAAATTAAACAGATTTGGATTAACCTGGTTCTCAATGGAATCAGTAATAAAATAAGAGAGGGCGGAATAGTAATCTCATTAAAGCAATAAGAAAAGCAGGGGTGTGTCAAGTTCCACTGTATTCTGAAAATGGGTAAATAAAACTAACAAAGGCAATATCGATCAGAGTATTAAGAGGGATGACAAAAGCAGTGATGAGTGAAACAGCAGTGCAGTAGTAACAGTCAAACATTGGGAGAGGGGATATGATAGAAGATTGGGGAAAGGTTTAATTCACGAGGCGATTTTCTGTTCGATGCTGCGGAAGTGACAACCATTTTTTTTTCCCAGTCCTTTTTTCGGCATTCTTTATCAGTCGATATATTTGGGCTCCCCGTGGGGGCTGGAATGTTAACTTGGTTCAAAATGAGGAATAATTTTTAAAAATCTTCTTCAGATCCACCAGTCCGAATCTTTTGATATGTGGTATGGAGGTCGTATCTACGTTTTTTCAAATTAAGACTATATGTTAATATTCGGGCTCCCTATTGGAGACCGATTGTTAACTCAGAACAATATGAGGTATAGTCTTTAAATCTGTTCTTATCCAGACCCACTAGTCAGAATCCTTAGATATATGGTATACAGAATCCTTATAGGGTCGGATTCAATTTTGTTCAAATCAAACCCATCGCTTAATAATTGGACTCTCTATGGGAGCTTGATTTTAACTTAGTGCAATAATGGGAAATAATCTTTAAAAAAATTCTTCTTCAGAACCACCGGTCAATATCTTTTGATGTATGGCATACAGGATCCTTAGGGGGCTCAGATTCAAGTTTGTCACGTTTGTTAAAACCAAGTCCCCCCGATTAATATTTGGGCTCCCTATCCGAGCCAAAATTTTACTTTATGCAATATGAGGAATATTCTTTAAAAATCGTCTTCTTGCGAACTCCTAAACAGAATCTTTTGATATAGGGTATACTCCGTCCTTAGGGGAGTTAGATTCACGTTTGTAAATATCAAGTTCCTGGGATAATATATTGGAAAATGAGGAATAATAATAATATATATAGATTATCACCACAGTGTGTGTCTCCGGGAATTCAGATCAAGTCGAGTTGTAGGAACAGAACAGTATTTCGACGAGCCCGTTAGGGCGAGTCGAAATGTGATTCTGTGCCTACATGTACAATGAGACTTGATCAGAAAGAATTTCCGGAGACACACACTGTGGTGATGATAAATTTATCTCACAATATTGACCACAAAATGTGTTATAAAACTATTTTATGAGGAACTTTTTCATTTGCCTCATCGATGGAAAGATGCAAAGTGAAAAATAGAATAGCGTTCATTGATCTCCATATTGAGGTCAGTGATGACGTTACACTTCAGAGAAAATTATGTCACTGGGATTCACTTTACTGAATACTGTCTTGCGAAGTGGAGCAACTGTGTGTTTCGTCAACGTGAATTTGGTTGTTACTTTTGTAATAATTACTGGTGAATTAAATATCCCTCTTGGTGTAAAGGTTTATTATATTTTAAAATATGCCGTTCATCGTTTATTGAGGTGGAGTTTTCCACATTTCATAGCGAAAGCTAATCCTTTGACTTCAAGAGAGAAGCCTCGACTCGAGCCTTCAGGAAAATCCCAATAATAGGCTACAAACCAGCCCAAGATGTCGAAAAGTGCGCATAATTTAACTATTCGTTGACTTAACTTCCCCAGTGACATTTTAGCATGCCGTGCGTAATAAATACGTTACAGGGTGTTTAGTTTGCAGATACACTGTCATATACGGCTCAGAGAAAACAATATTAGGTTCGGCTTCGCCTCACCTACTATTGTTTTCTCTGAAGGGAAAAATGCGACGCGATCATAACATGATATTAATGCCGTTGTTTTGGCAACAGCAGAATCACGCGCTTGTATCAGGGGACCTTGATACGGATTCGGAACAAGGGCCCAGATACACTAAACTTTAGTTGCGTAACAGTGCAAAAACGCCCCGATTGTGAGATAAATCCTCTTCTCCAAACCCACTGGTCAGAAGGTTTTGATATAGGGTATAGAGCATCCTTACGGATGTTGGATTCAAGTTTGTTCAAATCAAGTCTATCGGTTAATGTTTGGGCTTCCTATGGGAGCCTGAATTTTAACCTAGTGCAATATGGGGAATAACCTTTACAAATTTTTTTCAGATCAACTATTCATAATCTTTTGATATTTGGTATACAGCATCGTTATGGAGGTCAGATTCGAGTTTGTTCAAATCAAGTCCATCGGTAATATTTGGGCTTCTTATGGGAGCCTGAAATTTAACTTAATGAAATATGGGGAGTAATCTTTACAAATTCTCTTCAGATCAACTATACATAATCTTTTGATGTTTGGTATGCTGTATCGTTACGGAGGACAGATTCGAGCTTGTTCAAATCAAAAACCTCGGTTAATGTTTTGGCTGCTTATGGAAGCCCGACTTTTAACTTAGTGCAATATGAGAAATAATCCTTATAAATCTCCTTCTTCAGGTCCATCAGTCATAATCTTTTGATATTTGGTACAGTTAAAACTAGAAGTCCTGTCGTGAACTGTGCGCTTATCTGGGCATAATTGCGCACAGTTGTCCTATTGAATGGCATCTAAACACGGCAGGTTCTCCTGGTTACTCATAGCAAACACAGACAATGTTTCTGCCAATGGACTTCCGGTTTACCCGGAGGTCCATTGGCTGAAACATTGCTTGTGCGCAGGTCATATGTACAGAATTGGATAGCCTTACTATGGTGATAACGCATAGATTAACGCGCAGATCGAAGTGCTATTTGTGCGCATTTCATGACGAAGACTTCTAGTTTTAACTGTATACAGTATCTGTAAGGAAGGCAGACTCATGTTTGTTCAAATCAAGTCCCTGGGTTGATATTTGTGCTCCTCGTGGGTGCCTGAACTTTGACTAAGTTCAATATAAGGAATAATCTGTAAAAATCTTTTTCTTCAGATCCACCATTCAGAATCATTTGTTTTTGTTATACAACACAGGCCTTGGTGGGGGGGGGGGGGGGCAGAGTCAAGCCCCCGATTAATATTTGGACTCCTTATGGTGGAATAAATTTTAACTTAGTGCAGTGTAAGGAAGAATCTTTAAAAATCTTTTTCAGGCCCACCAGTCAAAACATTTTAATATTTGTTATAGAGTATAAGGAGTTCAGATTCAAGTTTGTTCAAATCAAGTCCCGGAATTGATGTTTGCGCTCAATATGGGATCCTGAAATTTAAGACAGTGTAATGCGGAAAATTTTCTTCAAGTATTTTCTTCTTCAGAACCACCTGTCAGATAACTGGTATATAACATTCTTATGGGGATCAGATTCAAATTTGTTCATGCCAAATCCCTGGGTTTATAGTTGGGCACCCAAAGGAAGCCCAAATTTTAACATGGTGCAATATGAGGAATATTTCTTTTAAACTTCTTCTCCAGAATACACAGTCAGAATCTTTGGATATGTCCTACACGGCATCCCAATACGAGTCAGATTCCGGTTTGTCAAAATCAAGTCCCTGGGTTCATATTTGTGCTCTCGATTGGAACCTGAGGATTAACTTAGTCTAATGTGAGGAATAATCTTTAAAAATCTGCTTCTTCAGATCCAATAGCCAGAATTCTAAAGGGAGAGATGGGGTTAGTCAGTTAAATTTCAGGTCAAGTTTGTTCAAGTTAAGTCCCTAGATTGATATCTGGGCTTCCTAGTTTTGCATTTCTGGAAACCTGGGCATTGTTTGTGTGGGAGCTTCTCAATGCCTGAAAAAATTATCTTACTTGCACAACAGAGTTAAAAATAATTACAGGACCTTTTTCCTCTGTAATGTTAGCTGGCCATACACTGCAAAAAATATAGGTTCTCTTTAGAACCAAAACTGGTTCTAATCTTGTCCCTGAGATGGAACCAGTTCTGTTTAAACAGTATTTATTTCAAATCAAATAAATTTATAAAGATTAACATTAAATATTAACAGAATTAAACATAAATTGAGGGGGTTTCAGCCGTAAGTTTAGAGCTTATACGAGGTTATCTCAAATCATTATTAAGCAAAGGAAATATGAACAGTTGGCATATTGAACCAGTTTTGATTCTATACAGAACCAAAACTGGTTCGATATGCCAGCTGTTCATATCTCCTCTATTTCAAAATGTTTGACGACTGCGTTGAATAAGCTCCAAGTTTACTGCTGAATCTACTTCAGTTCATGTAATATTCTGTTAAAATTGAATGCTAATTTTGGTAAATTTATTTGATTTCAAATAAATACTGTTTAAACAGAACTGGTTCCATCTCAGGGACAAGATTAGAACCAGTTTTGGTTCTAAAGAGAATCTATATTTTTTGCAGTGTAGATGATAATTAATTCCTTTACACAACTTCGTCAGATGAGCAACGCAGGCTCCATGGGGTCTCTTGTTCTATTTATAGTATTAATTGCCTCCCCCTTACCCCCTAGATGGCGACAGCGATAATTTCTGGTTACCAACACCTCCTCTTTCATTACTCGTAACACAATAAACCAGATACGTTATGACCCCTCGTTGGAACGAGCTCGTCGAGCTCGTTCCAACGAGGGGTCATAACCTATGTTTTTGAGACAAAAAATGAAAAAAATAATGAAAATTAATTGGCGATTTTTGAGAATAGCGCTGGCCGGTTTTGGCCGTTACGTTGGGCAAAGGGTTAACACATCTGTAAATTAAACCAACTGAATTCCAAAAGACTCAAGTTTATTTTTCCTAAATTGTAAGTTCGGTAATTGTAACTGACGAGGTTTCAACATCAACGAACGTCTCCATGGGTAACAGTTGAGTTTGCGCGCGGTGGCTCAGTGGTAGACTGTTGGACTTCTATGCTAGAGGTCCCGAGTTCGATCCCCGTCCGGGACGACCCGCGTTGTATCCTTGGGCAAGGCACTTTATACCGGTTGCCTACATGGGGGCACGATGATGCCGTATGCTAAGGCGTACTGCACGTCGATGGTTCACGTGTATTCAACCGCTGTAATCCTGCTTGAGCAGATCTTGAACGGAGTTAGAATGTTGAGGAGATGACAGTTGCTTGTCGATGCTCGGTGGTTCTCTCCGGGTACTCCGGCTTCCTCCACCCGTAAAACTGTCACGGTCACGATTAGCCATTGTGCATAAGTATGTGACCTTAAACACCAATAAATAAATAACAGTTGAGTATAACTTTTAATCCTTTATCCACCCGAATAGCAAACGACATTTGAGAAAGTATTCTTGAATAAATAATTTTTTTCATTTTTTGCCTCAGAAATTTAGCTGATAACTCCTCGTTGGATCGAACTCGTTCCAACGTGGGATCATAGGCTATGTATTTATTTATTTATTTATTTATTTATTTATTTATTTATTTATTTATTTATTAGTGTTTAAGGGCACATACTTATGCACAATGGCTAATCATGACCGTGACAGTTTTACGGGTGGAGGAAGCCGGAGTACCCGGAGAAAACCACCGAGCAACGACGAGCAGCTGCCCAGCTCCACAACATCGTAACATCGCACTTCAGCACAGGCAGGGTTAGATTGGTTGAAGACATGCGCACCATCTACGTGCAGTACGCCTTAGTACACGGCGTCATTGTGCCCCCATGTGGACAATCGGGGTTAAGTGCCTTGCCCAAGGACACAACGCGGGAGTCCGAAACGATCACTCAAACGGTCACCCATCCGAGGACTAACCGGGCTCGACGTTGCTTGACTTCGGTGATCTTACGAGAACCGGTTACCGCAACGCCACCGCTCCCCCATAGGCTATGTTTAGCGGCAATAATTGAAATAAAAAATACAATTTGAATGGCAGTTTTGGGTGAATAGTGCAATGGGGTCAATACTATAAACTTTTCCAGTTGTATTTTTCAGAACTGTATTTTCTATTTATGGAAATAACTAATTTAAATGAACCATTAGCATTTTCAAAGAGGTGGCAATTCTTTTGAAATGCTTATGATTTATTTCCGTTTTTTCTATTCAATTGTAGAGAATACGGTTCTAGAAAATACAATTATAAACGTTTTATAGTATTGGTCCCAAACAGGCCGTATACAATTGTTACAGCGGGTTAAGCGTTGAATTAATGTAGAGTTTGTCATTGTTAAAAACAATGCTTAATCTTTGAGAGTTTTATTGTCCGTGAGTGTCAAAACATGCTTAATCTTCCAGGTTTTATTATCTTTGAGTGTCAAAACATCTTTTGTTTTTCTCATTTTAATATGCATGGCCAGTTATGGAAGTATTTTAACTCTTTTAACCCTAGCGGCAGCTTTTCCGGCCAGGAACATGATACGCCATAACGTTATTAAATAGGATGGCTGTTCAGTAAATATGTGAGGTAGACCAATCAATATTTTCAACGTGCAGCCCAGAGGCTACACGTTGAAAATATTGATTGGTCTACCCCAAATTAATGAATATGGACTCTTCTAATTGTTGCTATAGAACTGGTCTGGAAGATACCACTAGAGTTCAAAGGGTTAAAGAGAGACAGATAATAATTCATAAAGTCCTCAACCGCATTTTTACACACAAAAAATAGTAATGACATGCAAACAATTATTTATTGTTTATAAGATAAGAGTATATACCTCTTGTGTTGTTATACTACAGAGATGTGGTGCGCGGTGGCTCAGTGGTTACCGCATTGCACTTCAAATAGAAAGGTCTACGGTTCGATCCCCACCAAGGGTAACTACGTTGTGGCCTTGGGCAAAGCAGTTCATCCCGATTGCCCACATGAGGGCACAGTGGCGCTATGTACAAAGACGTACTGCTCGTCGATGGTGCACTTGTCTGCAACCAATGATGACCTTGCTTGCGCGGAGATAGTACACTGGGCGTCTGACTGTTGCTCGCCGTCGTTCGGTGGTTCTTTCCGGGTACTCCAGCTTCCTCCGCCCGTAAACCTGTCCGAGACGAGGTGACACTGGCTCGCAAAAGGGTCGTGAAACCCCAATAAGTAAATAAATACTACAGTGATGGCGCCTCATTTGACATTTTTGAAGTGGTGCGGTGGCTCATTGGATAGAGCATTGGACTTCAAGTCGAAGCGTCGTGTCCTTTGAGTAGATATCTAATACCAACTTCCCAAATTGTTAGAAGGTTGGCGCAGTTTGCTAACGGGTACTGAGCGTCGATGATACACGTTCCTTCAGCCGAAGCTAACCCCCTGTGTTTACGGTTGTGTGCATTGTGGTTCGGCCACGAAATCATACCAAATACTACTTGGTGTAATCCATAATAGTGGTATTAGGGTTAGCCTAGAAGCATTTAGAACATCGGTATAGAGTCACTGCTTGTTGAAGCTGGGGAGCCTTCGCTTGAGAAGCGAAGAATTGAACTTTCTTTACGACATGCCTCCAAAGTCTGCGTACCCATCAAATCCGAAAAATATTCTACCATTGGGAATTAGAATTAATCAAAACCATATTCGGTCAGCCTCATTTGAACCCGATTCTATAGAAGAAAACGGTTAAACACAAATTCCCCCATGGCGTCTAAGACAACCTACTGTTATATTTGACCTTGCTTCTTCCAAAAAGACTGAGACAAACTGCAATTCAAGCAAAAAAAAAACGCCAAAATAAAGTCTATATATAGGGCATATATAATTTTCTATGTTGGTGGAGCTAAAGATAATGGCAAGGTAGGTGCAGGCTGCAAGCCGAGAGGTCCTCGGTTTGACTCCCACTTGCGGCAACCGCGTTGTGTCCTTGGGCAAGACACTTCACCCCATTGCCCATGTGGGGGCACGGTGGCGTTGTGTACTAAGGCGTACTGCACGTCGATGGTGCACCTGTCTTCAACCAATGCTAACCCTGCTTGTGTGGAGTCGGTATGTTGGGGAGCTGACAGCTGCTCGCCGTTGCTCGGTGGTTCACTCCGGATACTCCGGCTTCCTCCACCTGTAAAACTGTCATGGTCATGATTAGCCATTGTGCAGAAATATGTGACCTTAAAACACCACTAAATAAATAAATGGCAAGGTATCATCGGTTGTGGTGATCATTGGCGATCACCTCACCTCAATTACCATACCAAATAAAAGTTCTATTTTTCACAGCTAGAGTTAAAACTTTGTAACTAGCGCTCGACCACATCGAGAATGATGAAGAAACGAAGTCAATTATTCTTCCAAGCTCTCTTTCCTATTTGCTAGCTTTGACTGTTGCGTGCTAGAAGTCACTCTCAGGGCTTTCAAAAACTGAGGATAGCAGAGCAAAAGCCAACATTTCCTTGCTCATGTTTCATATTCAATCAAACGCAAATTATGTTTTGTTTATATATAAGTTTGTTCTATTACATTTTATTGGAGAGTGCCTGTAGGCACTCTCCAATAATTTTTAATAAAACAAATACTGATTATAAAATTCAGACCACCACAAATAGCCCTCAACCAGTTAAAAGAACGAACTGTCTGCAAAAACAAACCTTTCCTTCAAGACTAAATAATAAGGTACATAACTTGACACATTATAATGAGATGACATGTTTCAGTTTGATATTTACATGTTGGTGTGAACAAAACTATGCTTTTAAATGTCTGCCTTGGAGTTATGGAGAAATGTATCACCATGGCGTTCGGAGCAGCGTGGCTCAGTGATAGACTGTTGGACTTCTATGCTAGAGGTCCCGAGTTCGATCCCCGTCCGGGACGACCCGCGTTGTGTCCTTGAGCAAGGCATTTTATCCCGGTTGCCTACATGGGGGCACGATAGCGCCGTGTACTAGGGAGTACTGCACGTCGATGGTGCACGTGTTTGCAACCGCTGTAACCATGCTTGAGCTGAGCTTGAAGAGAGTTAGAATGTCGAGGAGCTGACAGTTGCTCGGTGGTTCTCTCCGGGTACTCCGGCTTCCTCCATCCGTAAAACTGTCACGGTCACGATTAGCCATTGTGCATAAGTATGTGTCCTTAAACACCAATAAATAAATAAATCACCATGGCGTTGGGGGCGCGGCGTCTCATTGATTATGGCATTGAACTTCAGACCGAAAGGTTCAAGCGGTTCAGTCCCCGCCAACTGCGTTGTGTCCTTGGGCAAGGCACTTCATCTCGATTTCCCGAGGGGTGGCACGGTGGTGCTGTGTACTAAAGGGTACTGCGAGTCGATGGTGCACTTGTCTTCAACCAATGCTAACTCCACTTGTGTGGAGTTAGTACGTTGGGGAGGCTGGCAGTTTCTCGCCGTTGCTCGATGATTCTCTCCTGCTTTCTCCACCCGTAAAACTGTCCGACACGCGGTGACCCTGGTTGTCGAAACTATCCCACGGAGCTGGACAGCGCTGCCGTGATTTAATTTTTGCCTTATGAACAGAGTAGGAAGGAAGCTGTTTTTCAAAATTCAAATTTGTTTAACCTTTACCTAATGAATCGCCCGCATAATATGCAAATTGAGTCGTTGAAAAAATTAAATTTTTCAAAATATTTCAACAAAACCATATCGTGTGACCCCTCATTGGAACGAGCTCAATGAGCTCGTCCAATGAGGGGTCACATGATATGGTTTTGTTGAAATCTTTTGAAAAATTAAAAAAAATGATATTTAAAATAAAAAATTGCTATATCTTTTGCGTTGGGTAAAGGGTCAAAACTGATTTCTTGAAAATGTACACCAGTGAAAAGATTGTTTCAAAAGTTAAGATCAATGTGCATGTGCCTCTGCAATACTGAAGTGTTAGAGCATAAAGTCCAGCTCTTTTGTGGAAGAAGTTAGTTTTTTCAGTTGAGACTCAACTGATTTGACGTGGCAATGAAGCTATGTGATTAAAAAAAAACACTCCTCAGTCTGACCTAAAATCGAATAAAAAGCTAACTGACAATTCCAAAGAGGCTGTGCATGTTCACAAGATACAAATGTCCGTGACGAAGTGGAACCATCAGGATTGGGCCCGATGTGGGAAACAATTGAAAAATGATGCTGTCTCTTCAACCTCTATAAAATTAATTGGATTACAGTAACTACAGCGTCAAACTGTCGCAACTCACTCTGGCCCACTCCCGTAAGATGGCGTCAAGTCAACTAACGCGGTAACACACCCCATAGATGACGTTAATTGACGATGAACGCTGTTACGCTGTTACAGGGACATGGCGAGATGTGTCACCCCCCCCCCTCCCCCCCCCCCCCCATCCTCGCCAAAATTTCCAAAAGTTAGAAATTCGGAGGGCAAGTCATGAATACTTGGAAATTCCATCTATCTGGATTTTAGAGCTTCTTTGGTGATGCTGATGACTCCTTTACTTCCCAAAATTCCAACTCGATTTCAAATCGGCGAAACGTCCAACTGTTACTATTTACAACTGCAGTGTACGCAATATCGAGCTTCATAAGTATGTATGATGTCAATCGGTTCGAGATTTCTATAGTACGTTTACTTATCGTAATAAAAAAAAAGAATCCTCGAAATGAACTTTAAGAAAATCACATCATGTAAAACGTTATCCTGTTTTAATTCCATCATTCACAGTTACAACTTGAAATGATGAAAAACCAAACTTTAATCATTCCTGCAAAAGAATGATGATAGCACAGTGTGAATTGCTCAAAGTTCTCAGCTTGAGCATTTGTTTAGCGCATGTTCAATTCCCAGAATAATAACCTGATAATTCTATCATAAATCATAAATATTTTGGCATTTCAGTTACTAAAATTAATTTTATGCCCCCTTTCGTGGATTTATTTTCAAACGTTTTCTCGGTAGTGAATGTCCATCCAGGGGGAGGAACCGGGAGGGGGCTTTCCCCCTCCCGGTCCGTCACCCTAGTTGGAAATTCACTATCCTACACCCCTCCCCCAATCGTAAACCTCTAGCCACGTCTCTGCGCTGTTATGACACATTAATGACAGGATCAGTTCAGAGATGCAAAATATTACCGAACGTCAATAGGACTAATTTACCCATACTCCCATTCAACTTTCCTTCTTGTTCTATTCTGCTCTGACTCAACATCACCAGATTGTACGTATATATTTCTTATTAAAAAGCTGTCAATTTTCGACTTTGTTGTGCGTAAAGGCGATGCTTTCTAAGTTTTTTTTTACTGCTTTGATTCTCTTTTTCTTACTCTCTGTCAATTTTCCTTCTTGTTTTCACGCAAAGTTTAAACAGTATCATATATCACTGTCTGATAGTCTGGATCTACATGTTCATTTGTCTTTGAATGATGTTCGGGTTGGTTACTCTCCCTGTGTTGTCCTGGGCAGAGACGTGATATCTTTGAGCTTGCGATTGTTTACGTATGTTGGGGTGTGGTGTTATTATAATGATGATTAATTTAGTTGCCTAGAGGTCAATATCTCAGAGATAGGATATACAGACATCGAGAGGTTCCTGAGTGAGACGTCGGCAATAGACGTCGAGCGAGATCGTCCTCTATGTTCCGTTCCACAATTTTCTAGGCGTTTCCAAAAATGACATGCCATACACGCTCTTCAAATGCGAATATTCTTTAACTCAGTTATCTAACCCATAACATGAATTACAGTTTCTAAATCCACTAAAACATACATTTATCTGATTAAGTAGAAAAAAACAATCTGAATATGGATGAAATAATTTATTGTCAAATGCAAGGCTTCAACCTGCAGCATTACATGAAAAAATGCCGTCACTTGTCATTTTCAGCCAACCATCAGCATCAAAAGCAGACTATCCCTATTTATCTAACCCCGGAGCATATAACCCCTGTTCCTAAAATGTGAACAAAAGTTTCCGTCTCATTCTTTTTAGTTACATGCCTGGTAACAACTCCGTGTAAAAATAACAACCACGGGACTCCCTAACAGCCGGCAAACTATGGGCCGATTTTAGCCGAATTCGGTATTTAAACCCGTAGTATGTTATGAATTCGGCCTGTTAGGCCATTGACAATGTCACAAAACTCCCAAAGCTACTGACAAACTACTCCGCAGATCTCGACCAAATCTGGTATCGGAAAAACTGCTGGGCCGATTTTGGTCAAATTTGGTATATGGACCCAGATTACATTAGAAACCCAGCCTATTAGGGCTGAGATGAGGTCAAGTGTCTCCCATAGTAACCGACGCGCTTTCCAAGCATCGGGCAAATCTCTGGGTCGATCTAAACCGAATTTGGTATATGAACCCATAATACATTGGTAGATCGACCTATTGAACCACTGACCATCTTTCGTGGCATCCGTAGCAACCTACGCAACTCCCTAGCAACAGGTGAGGTACTGGCTCGATTTTGACCAAAAGGTATATGGACCCATAATACATTTGGAATTCGACCTATTTGGGCGCTGAGCATGTCATGTGACCTCAATAACATCGAACGCGACTCCATAGCTACGGGCACTACTACTTGGCCGATCCTAACCAAATTTGGTATATGGGCCCATAATGCATTAGGAATTCCATCTATTGGGACACAGACCATGACACGTGACTCCCGTAGCAACCAACGCAACTTCCTAGCAACTTGAAAACCATTGAGTAGATTTTTTTCACATTTGATATATGAACCCAGAATACATGTGTACATCGACCTATCAGCTCACTGGACATGCCACGTGACTTCCATAGCAACCAACGTTACTTCCTAGCGACAAGCAAATTGCTGGGCCAATTTAACCAAATTTGGTATATAGAGCCATAATGCATTGGGATTCCAGCCTGTCAAGGCACTGACCATTTCATTTGACTTCCATAGCAACCAACATCACTCCCACGGCAACGCCCGAACAGCAGTGCCGATTTTAACCAAATTTGGTATACGAACCCATCATGTATTATGAATTTGGCCTATTGGGCCAACGACGGTGTCACGTGATTAACATAGTAACCAACGTGATTCCACAGAACGACAAACTACGGAGTTGATCTTTGTCAAATTCCATATTGGACACATAATACACTGGGAAATACACCTCAGTGTATTTCCCACTGACCATGTCCCGTGACTTCCATAGCAACGAACACAACACCCTAGCAAATGGAAAGTACTTGGTTAATGTGAAACCAAATTTGATATTTGATGTATGAACTCATCATACATTCGGAGTTTGGCCTAATAGGGCACTGATCATGTTACGCGAGTTCCTGGCAACAAACAATATGGTAAGTCTTTCACGCAACTCGGCTTCCTGGCCTATTCTACATTGCGTACAAAAGCAGGCAGATCATCGATACTACCACGTGACATCCCCTTCAACAATGCAACCTACGTTTTTGGTTATAACCAAATTTGGTTCATGGACTCACAATACACTGGTAATCCAAACTGATAGGTCCCTGATAATATCTCATGTATTAATTCCTCTAGCAACCACAGTTACTCCCTTCCAACAGCAATATAATACACAATTGGTGTAGAGTCCGTATAGCAATAGGTATTCAAGCATAAGAGTGAAGAGTAATATAACGTGAATCCCCACTTCCCAACCCGACTGCCCAGCAAAGTGTAAACTACTGGCCCAAGTGGACCAATCTGAGCACATCCAACTATGTGCACTCATAATTCATTGGAAATCCATCCAAGCATATCGCTGATTATACCTTGTGGCACTCTACCAACCTGACTCCCCAGAGACATGAAAATCATTGGGCCAATTTTTACCCAAGCTGATAAGCGGTGCACAATATAATGAAAACGTTTTATTTGCTCGTACAATCCAATCACTGTGCCACGTGGTTTCCAAAACAAGCTCCACGTTTCCTAAGCAGTGGGTGAATTACTTCCCATATACTAATTATGATAACTGTATCATGCAATATTTATTTATTTTAGTTATTTATTTATTTAGTTATTTATTTATTAACGACACTTGCAACATCCTAGGTCAAATCGATTCGGAAACGTCAACTAAGAACTTAGTCTATATATTAATTAACCCTTTGAACTATAGTGGTATCTTCCATTCCAGTACAATGGTAGCAATTAGAAGAGTCCATATTCATTATTTGGGGTAGACCAATCAATATTTTCAACGTGCAGCCTTGGGGCTGCACATTGAAAATATTGATTGGTCGACCCCACACATTTACTGAACAGCCATTCTATTTAATGACGTTATGACGTATCAAGTTGCTGGCCGGAAAAACGGCCGCCAGGATTCAAAGGGTTAAACAGTTTTATCGGTAAATGGAAATAAAGTAGATATTCTTTATGCTGCAAAGTCCAAAAATAAAGAAAAAAATATTTACTTCAATAATTATCACATGGAGTGTTTAACAATGTTATATGTGTGTGTAGTGGACCGTTATTAACTCTTAAGTTCTGGATGGAATTAATGAATGTATTTGGGTTAACACCCACAGAATGCACACCTAAAGCTCCACGTCAGCCTTAGATCAACCCAGAATGGACTTGTCGCGAACCTATGGATAGAACAAATAAAGCATCGCTAATAATTTCGATTTCATAGGAAATTAATGTATCGAGTTTAATAAAAGCGAGTTGAGCCGAGGTTGAACGAGGCTCAGATCGATTTTAGTGAACAGGGTTCAGAGATTTCCTATAAAAATTGTGACGAATCTGAGATTCCTTTTATCACATAATGTGTATTTTAACCTTTTAGCTAAAGTAACGATTAAAGCTAAACAGCCCTGTTCACAAAAATTGCCAGCCAACTTTTATTATTTTTTTTAATTTTTGCCTCAAAAACACAGCTTATGACCCCCCACTAGAATGAGCTCGTCTACTTCCGGAACGAACTTACAACGTCACCACGCCGTCGTTGACTTCTGACATCATTCCCGTATTAGACGTGTTGCGAACGATATTTTTCATAATGAGATACATGTATTTGTTGGTGATTTGGTGATAAAGTTTGTTTTTCATCTGTGCTCATTCAAAGTGATCTGATTGCATTTTAATGAAACTGCTATTTCAGGTTTAAAAATGAGATCAATGTGTGCTAAACCTGCTATGCCATTTTCCATTGTTAATGATAACACCTCCAAATTTCTGAATGAATGTTTTCGTAAATTTACAGAACATTGATGGTATTATCTGCAACTGCGTGACTCCTTATCACGCAGTAAACTGACACAGTACACAAGCTATTAAAATTTTCAATAGTAAATCATTCAAACAAGGCTCTCTTGAAACTCGGACTGAAAGTTCGTCCCCTGAGTTCCAATGTATTCTCTGTGCCAGCAGGCACATAGAACACATTGGAACTCACGGGACGAGGTGTTGACTCACCTGCGTAAAATTTTCGCCCTAACTTCAGCTGGACTTAAAACTGTACTGTTACCGGTGTGCAGGAGATTTGGAGTCGATAGAATTTAGGGACTTCACAAAACATTTTAAACAAAAGGTTTCGATGTATTTAACCATGCAGTGTGGCCCGAAACGGCCAAGTAATAACATGCTCATGAATGTAGTTTCAGAAAAGATGTTCTGTCTGGAAAGCAGCCCAAATAACTGCATGTTTAATTAACCCTTTACCAAAGCAATTGGACGCATGTGCCCGCGTAATGTGCAAAAATAGCAGTTAGAAAAAATTTCAAAACGCTCCAACAAAGCCATATAATGTGACCTCCTAATTGGAACGTGCTCATCGAACTCGTTCCAATGACGGGGTCACATGATATTGTTTTGTTTAATATTTTCAAAAAGAAAGACAAAAAATATTTAAAACAACAAATTTGTCATAGCGACGGTTTGAGCCCCTGCCGAGAGAATTGTTTTCATAACCAATCCCCAAGAGAATCTATTCTAAATCGCACACAACGCGACCTGCCGATTAAATGTGGTGGACGTACTTTTGTTTGGTCTAGGCGGTTGGTACTGAAGGAAAGTTCCCCGACCCCACCCCTCTGCCAATCAGAAATTTGAAAAGAGACAGTCTCGTTGATTTCCAGTAAAGTTGAGTATGCAGTGACAAATGGTGCATTCTGTCTCGCAACATCCTTCAGTCGGTTATGGCAGGGAAATTAATCGCTGTTTTCAATATGAATTGTGGTGACGAAACATCCAGGAAATAATGATGAAATTCCCCATAGGGTGACCAGTCCAAGAACTTCCTTTGCTAATACTGATGGTGACACCGATGTTTCTCTATCCAGCAAAACTCCTGGTACTAACCAGTAGCCTTGTAGCAGCAGATTTGTGACATTCGGCAACAAGGTGTCAGCAAAATGTAAGTTTAAGTCAAGTTCCAGTTTTATGAATACCAGTGACATTCTACCTCAATGCGCCCACTCCCTCCACCACAACCCACCCGGCGGCGCGATAAGTTATACTTCAGCTATATGCTTGTAGAACTTGAAAGGAGATATGTGACACGCAAGAAGTTAGCATACGCTTATTAAGCGTCGTGTTTATAGACATTACTAAATCGCGGTAAATATGTTAGAAATGAAATGGTTAAAAACGAAGTGAGTCATTTAAGATTCAACTTATTACTTTACAAAAAAATACAATTACTGCAATAGATACTTGTGGGCCGTATTTACTCCAAATTGAGGGTGAACAGTCTGATTTGCAAATGCGGGATGACTTCTAAAGAGTGAATCTTGTGTTTTTATGTGAACATCCGCCGTGGAAATACATATTCCCTGAGCCCACCCATGAGGTAACCGTTGCTACTCATACAAAAACTCTAAATGCCCTCTATACATGGGTGCAACAAAGCGCCACCTGCAATGCTATAGCATTGCAGATGGCGCCTTGCTGCACCCACTGGTTGATATGGTTGTGTTCTGCGTTGCAGAGTTAGTAATTTCATTCCGTATCTTCATCAGATGTTTCGCTTTTGTTTTGTTTTTTTTTTTGTTTTTTTTTGTTTTTTTTTTTGGGGGGGGGGGGAGGGGTTGTATTTTTTCTTTTAATTGCTGTATTTGATTTGATTTTTATTTTATTGATGTAGAAATATTCATTCATTTAATTTTTTTTTGAATTTTTTATTCATTTTATAATATTTTTTTTTTTTTTTGTTAATTTTGAAGTTTTAGTTTTGTATTTTCTTTTTTAATTTTGAGTGCTAACAGCTATGTGTTATCATTTATGTTCTATTTAGTGGTCCAATTCAATTCAATCAATATTCTGTTGTAATATACATACCTGATAATACAACCATCGTAATATACCCGCACCACATTAGTTTGTAGTATACTGCCTGTAAATTACAAAATGAAATTCATACAGTACCTTAATGCAAACATTCATTGAAGACAGGTATTCTATCTCAAGTCTTAACAGTAAACATTCTAATATGAAACACGAATTTATAAATTAAACGTAATTTTATCAGTTACAAATTTCCGAGAAGGTCATTAGATTTGAGTTTTGATGTGCAATCGTTGTGTAAACAATACGCGCCCAGTAAACTCTATACACGGCCAGCACTGAGAGTGAGAACTGAACTCTTCGAAATTAAATTGTACATGTAAGAATTGTATTATCTAAGAACGCCGTGTATGCTGTTGTCGGATATTTCTGCCAAGGACAGAAATTATCTTGCCATTAAAATAAGTATAATTTGGACACATTTAATCACCCCCCCCCCCCCCTCCAAACCTCCTATAAACTCAATGGGTCTTTTCACTGATGATTGCTTGGGTTAAATTTGGATGAATGTTTCATCAACTCTAATCATGGCTGTTTTACAGTAACTATGACTACAATTAATGAAAAGTATCTTGAAAATACTCAGCGGGTTAAGGGTTAATCATCCTTGCAATTGCTGGTCAGTATACGGATAAAAGGAAGTCAAAATGAAGTATACGTATTATCGCTACAGCGAAGTTATCTGGGTCGTAGTATCACGTCGAGTTGAGATGGTCAGATCGCCGGATCAAACGAGCTGCCTGCGGCAGGTCGTTTGATCCGGCGAACTGACCTCCTCAACTCGACGTGATACTACGTCCCAGATCACTTCACTGTAGCGATAAAAGGTTTATTATATGACTTATAATTCAACATCGCAATTCCCCCAACCATTTTTTGGTAAATATATTTATATTTATATTTATTGGTGTTTAAGGTCACATATTTATGCACAATGGCTAATCATGACCGTGACAGTTTTACGGGTGGAGGAAGCCGGAATACCCGGAGAGAACCACCGAGCAACGGCGAGCAACTGTCAGCTCCACAACATACCAACTCCACACAAGCAGGGTTAGCATTGGTTGAAGACAAGTGCACCATCGACGCGGGCAATGGGGATGAAGTGTCTTGCCCAAGGACACAACGCGTTTGCCGCAGGTGGGATTCGAACCGAGGACCTCTCGGCTTGCAGCCTGCACTTCTACCAACTGAGCCACCGCGATCCCCTTTTCGTAAATTGGATTGAAGTTAAAAAGAACTATTTTTGTTTACACTTATTTTTGTAAAAGGTGCACACTTCCGGGGAATCCCCCCAAGGCGCATGAATACGTAACAAAGGGAACAGTCTACTTTCATTCAACCCGGACCGCCGTTCGAGCGCACCCATTTCAGCTCGGAGTAAAGTACTCTCTGCGACCAGAACACCTAATTATGCGAATTCGAACGCACCCGTAAATAGTCGGTCAAACCATAGTGATACGGAATCGGATTCCGCACTGTGGATTTTTCGGGGACCAGGAAAAGATCGTCAAACAGTAGTGATATTTAGCGGTTAAATCACATAGTCATATAATAAATATGAAGCACGGTTTCTCGTGACCTTGTATATACCTATGCAGAAAAGGTCACACCCTTCCCAGATCTGCAAGATGACGGAATTTAATTTATTTATTTATTGATGTTTAAGGTCACATATTTATGCACAATGGCTAATCATGACCGTGACAGTTTTACGGGTGGAGGAAGCCGGAGTATCCGGAGAGAACCAGCGAGAAACAACGAGCAGCTGCCAGCTCCCCAACATCGTATCTCCACACAGCAGCACAGGCAGGGTTAGATTGGTTGAAGACATGCGTCCCATCGACGTGCAGTACGCCTTAGTACACGGCGTCATCGTGCCCCCACGCGGGCAATGGAGATGAAGTGTCTTGCCCAAGGACACAACGCGGTTGCCGCAGGTGGTATTCGAACCGAGGACCTCTCGGCTTGCAGCCTGCACCTCTACCTACTGAGCCACCGCGATCCCCGATGGAATTTAAAACGCTCAATACATTCACGGGGGAAAATGCCATTAATGGAAGAAAAATCTAAATTGCAGGTCAGTTTTTCAATTTTCTTATTTAGCGTGCCATTTTAGAATTAGATCACTTCGACCCTGTTTCGTAATTTTATAATTTTGCTGTCGTCGATATAAAATATAAAATTAAATCATCAGGTTTGAAAACAAAAATTCATTATACGCTAAACGATAGATTATCGAAGAAATTGCGGAAATATAGAAATCGTATCCACCACTGAGAAAATATAGACATTTTCACTTTCATGGTATCAATCAAAATGGCGGCTTTCAAAGCATCACTTCAAGATGAATATGAGTCAAATTATCACTGGAAATGATCCATTTGTTCTAGAAAGATATAATGAGTAGAATCTAGTGTTTTTGAGAGGATACCGATCATTTCCAGCAAAAATTCAAGATGTATTCACCTTGAATTAATGCACGAAACCCGCTAGTCCAAACATGGCCTGAAAGTCCGTAATATAAGTTTTTTGGTTTGGTACGTCCTCTTGAAAGGACGTACCAAACCAAAAACTTATATTACGGACTTTTAGGCCATGTTTGGACTAGAAACCCGCCAGCTGAATCACATTGCAAGACCCCATCTGTTCCGAGAATCGATCAATTCACTTCCGCGTATCAATGATTCAATGCGCTGTTTACATTCATGCATCAACTCATGGTTGAAATGAGTGGAATTATCAGATTCTTACAAAAGGCGTATAATAAAAAGAAAATCTAGTGTTTTTGAGCGGATGCCTAAACTTATCTCACTTGTGACCAAGATAAATGGTTATTTTCGTTCGCGCAAGCGCTCGCGAAAAATAAACATTTGTATCGGTCACTCATGAGATAATTGTCGTTATCCACTCAAAAACACAAGATATCCTCTATATATCCACACAAACATTGGTGGCAATCACCATAACTGTGTTTGTACGAAAATATCATTTGACTGAAGGCCGAACTGTATTTGTCATTGAACTTTCGGTAATGCATTTTCATGTTTTGCCTGCTACCGAAATAGTTCAAAATAGGAGAACTTTCTTTGCCACGCAATTAAATTTAGTGCCAATTGTTTCTGTACCGACCTTATCGCTGTTATCTTCAAAAACCTTGTACACTACTCAAAGTTTGCTAAGCACCAAATATTGTAATGAAAAGTGTATATATTTTTCATTTAATTATATCTTTAATGATTTAAGTACAGAAATTAAGATTTTATTTGTGTTTGACATTATTTTTTAGCTTTTGAATACGATAACCATGGAAAATGGATATTATTGGTAAAAGAGGAAATTTATCAATTTGCCAAAAAGTTGACGGAGCGAACTGGTATGGTTTCAATATCGAGTATGAGACCCATTACTGTTAATTACAGCTTTACAACGCCTTCTCATGTTCCCAATCAGGTTCCTGGTGGTCCTTTGTGGGATGTTGTTCCATTCTTGGACCAGCATGGCACCAAGCTCCTAGACACTTCTTGGCTGGACTGGACGGGCTGAAAATGCAAGCTACAACCCATTCCAGACAGGTTCGATTAGATTGAGGTCAGAGGATCTTGCTGGTCAGTCCGTACGCTCAATCCTCTTCCTTTGTCGGTACACCCCGACAGCATGGGCAACGTGAGGACGGGCATTATCGTCCATCAGAATGAATCTATCACCCACTGCACCTGCATACAATCTAACGTGGACATCTAGGATCTCATCAATATACCGCTGTGTAGTCAATGTACCACGTTCAAGGATACAGAGCTCTGTACGTCCATCCCTGCCGATGCCGCCCCAGACCATGATTGACCCTCCACCATAGCGGTCATGCTCAGCAATTTTGGCTGCATGGAATCGATCTCCTAGTCTTCTCCATACCCAAGAACACCTATCTGTGTGGTCTAAGCAGTACCTTGACTCATCTGTAAAAAGAACAGGTTGTCACTCTTCTCTCTCTGGCCCATCCAGCGTCGTCCATGGGCCATTCACGTCGTGCCGGGTGGTGGTTCTGGGACAGCGAAATGCGCATACATGGTCTTCTCGATCAGAGACCACCTTCGTGCAACCTTGCATGGATAGTCTGCGTCGAAACATTTACCCCGGATGCATTCTGAAGGTCACTGCGAATCTGGGTTGCTTGTGGCAAAGCGGTTCCTATGGGCCTGAATGATCAAAAACCGGTCTTCAGCTGCAGATGTTGCCCTGTCTCAGCCACCACCATGCAGTCGTTCTGGTGTGCCATACTGCTGAAATCTTGCCCAGTCCTCTGGTGATCACCGTATGGTGCACACCAAGGGCTTCACCAACCTGACGATGGGCAGTCCCTTGCTCCACCATCCCTACAGCCCACCACATTTCTGCTTCAGACAAATGTCTTCTTACATTTGCATTTGCCACATTCAATCATTAAATCACAAGGGTTTGTGTTGAAATGAAGACTGAATACCCTACACATGTCATGTACATGTAGACAGTACACGAAAACATCATGAAATCAAGGGGTACATGCTTTCCATGACTGTCACGAAAACTCTACCTGTCAAGAGAGCTAATGTAAACACTGGGGACCATCTCAATCATATCCACCAAAAATATCGCAAATATGTCACAAGCAAATTTCACAATGATGTGTCAAATATTTGGTGCTAAGCAAAATTTGAGTAGTATATTATGAAATTGGCACCAGCGATGTCGCATGGCAGCATGTGTCGACAACATAAAACATTCCTTCGTGGTTAGATTACGGAAATGAGGCCCAGATTAATAAACTCATTGACCCTTTACCAAAATTTATTATTTTAAATATAATTTTTTTAAATTTTTCAAAAATTTCAACAAAACCATATCATGTGACCCCTCATTGGGACGAGCTCAATGAGCTCGTTCCAATGAGGGGTCACATGATATGGTTTTGTTGAAATGTTTTGAAAAATCTGAGAGCTCTGTATCCTTGAACGTGGTACATTGACTCATTAACCCTTTACCAAAATTTATTATTTTAAATATAATTTTTTTAAATTTTTCAAAACATTTCAACAAAACCATATCATGTGACCCCTCATTGGAACGAGCTCAATGAGCTCGTTCCAATGAGGGGTCACATGATATGGTTTTGTTGAAATATTTTGAAAAATTTAATTTTTTCAACTGCTCAATTTGCATATTACGCGGGAGGATGCGGGCGATTCGTTAGGTAAAGGATTAACTGAAATAATCGTGGTTTTGTTCACGCTTTTCGATGACTGCCTATCAAATTGGATTCAATCAACAGTTAAGATATTATTAATGTAAACTCGACCGGTTCTAGTAACAGTCAGCCTTGACAGAAACATACTACAGGAGGTCGATAATTTCAAAGCAAACTGGATTATTTTAAAACCGCGAGCTAATTTCCAGAAGTCATCCAACGAAACACGCCCATCACCGAATGGGCCCAGCAGTGAGCAGATATTATTGTAGTGGAATGTTATTTAGCTTTGGGGATAGGGAACTCACCAGGAGGGAGAGACGTCGTACCTCCAGTATTTGAAGTTAGATTTTGAAAACATTTGAAAAGTGTTATTCGGGAGGATGGGTACTATACGCTGTCTTGATTTCAACTTGATGTCGTGAAATTTGAATTTGAGTTTTTCCGACCTCGATTGGCATTAACGTCACAGTGCTATTTTCCGACAATGTTGAAACTGCCGTCGGAAGTGACGTCAGATATCCGGTATTTGAAGTCGGATTTTCAAACTGTTTTCAACATGTTATTCGGGACGATGAGTATCATAAGTTTCCTTGATTTGAACTTGATGCAGTGAAATTTAAATTTGATGCCTTCCGACCTCGATCGGCATAAACGTCAAAATGTTAGGTATTTTCCGACAATGTTGAAAAAAAGGTCGAAAGCGATGCCCTCCATTACTCCTTTTGGGGCGCTTGTGATATTGTTGTAGTGTTATGTTATTTATTGGGTGTGTGTGTGGGGGGGGGGGGGTGTAAAGTGTTTCCAGGAGGGGGTGTAAATGCTGTCGGAAATGACGTCATATATCGGGTATTTTAGTTGGATTATCAAGAATTTTTCAATTTTTCAACTTGTTATTCGGAATGATAAGCATTATAAGTTACCGTGATTTCAGATTGATGGTGTGAAATTTGAATTTCACGTTTTCCGACCTCGATCGGCATAAATGTCATAGCGTTAAGTATTTTCCGACAATGTCGAGAAAAGGTCGAAAGCGACGCCCTCAACTACTCCTTTTACCGTCTGTGATATTATTGTAGTGCTATCTTCTTTAATTTTGGGGTGTAGAGCTGTCACCAAGTGGGAAGGGTATAGTCAAAACTTGAAATGACGTAAAAACGCTGAAAATGACGTAAATCCCCAAATCCAAAAACACATATATTCTTTGGCATGGCGGGGGTTCGAACCCTCGCCGAGAGAGTTTTCTTCGGCACCATCCGCCTAAAAACTATATTGAACCACGCACACCACAGGGGTCTGTCGGTGGCCGAGTGTCGGTGGCCGAGTGGTGTGCGTGGTTCAGTATAGTTTCGCTAGGCGGTTGGTGCCGAAGAAAACTCTCTCGGCGTGGGTTCGAACCTCCACCATGCCAATGTAAACAAAACCAGCGTCCTTTCTTAATTCTATGGCATCCGAGAAATTTGAAAAAGACAAGTGTCGCTGATTTTTTCTGAGGTGCAGTTTGTAGAATTAAGTACTTAGATGCAACTATCTGATGAACGTATATTTTTGCTTTTTATCTCTACAACATGCTAACATTTCATTTTAATTGGATGAAATTTAATTTTTTTGTGGCGTTGGTGAGAAAATTGTTACCCAAGAAATCGGCCGAAATCTCCGAATCTCCATACTGTCCCCATAGCCCAGCTGTTGTTGAGGACGCAGAGCACTATTTCCTCTTTTGTCCCTTTTATTCTGACTCTCGCAACGCTCCCATTGGTAAACTATTGGAAATTAATGTTAATTTGACCTCCGTTGATATTTTACTGTACGGAGATCCAGTTTAGAACATAAAAGTAATACCCCACTTTTTAAATTTGTTCTAAAATTTATTCGCATCACTCGAAGAGGGAGCGCGGTGGCTCAGTAGGTAGAGGTGCAGGCTGCAAGCCGAGAGGTCCTCGGTTCGAATCGCACCTGCGGCAACCGCGTTGTGTCCTTGGACAAGACACTTCATCTCCATTGCCCGCGTGGGGGCACGATGACGCCGTGTACTAAGGCGTACTGCACGTCGATGGTACGCATGTCTTCAACCACTCTAACCCTGGCTGTGCTGCAGTGCGGAGTTACGATGTTGGGGAGCTGGCAGCTGCTCGTCGTTGCTTGGTGGTTCTCTCCGGGTACTCCGGCTTCCTCCACCCGTAAAACTGTCACGGTCATAATTAGCCATTGTGCATAAATATATGACCTTAAAAGGTCAATAAATAAATAAAAAATAAATCACTCGAAAATTCGATAATGAGATTGCATCCTATAGGCACTGTTTAACACATGCAATTCATTGCGACTCCTTAGACGCGTGATTAGGCGGCGAAAGTGTGACCAGTGGATGATTACAGAAATTAATGTGTAATTATTATTATTATTATTATTATTATTATTATTATTATTATTATTATTATTCGCCGCAGGAATGCTATGTCGGTGATAAGATTTGAGCGCGATAGTAAAAGTATTATCAAAAGTAGTAGAAGCGATGATGGTGGTAGTAGTAGTAATAGTAGGTGTAGCTATAGTAGAAACGGAAGTTTAGTGTTATGGGAAGTGCAACCACTCCATGCAGCCCCTGGTCGACCCTCGGCTTGGAAAATCAAATTGAAAGAGACAGACTCAAGGTGCAAAAGGGACATCAATCAATCAATCACATTTCTTTTCTTTCTTTTTTTTCTCTCTCTGTCTCTCTCTCACTCTCTTTTATTTCGAAGTTAGATTTTATTGTATATATTTTTTACATTTCTCCTATTGTTTGTCTCGCCATTGTTTTGATATTTTGTATCATGTTAAGGGAGCGGAGGTTACACTAAGTGGAAAGCACTTGCCCCCCTATCCCAATTTGCAAACTATGTTTGGCAAATAAAAATATTTTTAACCTAAAACATCGGCCATAACGGTTGATAATTTCCCAGGTTGGTACCACATTTTTAGATCTGATTTCTCTCAGAGAAGATATTGCCAAAAGTTGAAAGAGGGAGGCTTGATGCAGACGTGGATATTAAAAGTTGAAAAAGCGCCTAAAGTGAACCCTGTTTTGGAAAAAGGTGGAAAATCAGAAAAGTAAGTCTCACGATCTTGGGTGTATTTGACCATCGATAAGTGTGTGAAATGTCATTCCTGTAGCTTCAAAAATGAAGAAAATAATCGACGCCTGACGAAAAATAATTAAACAAGGGACTAACGATCGATAAAAGTCACTTCGCTGGATGACTTAATTATGCAAACTAAAAATTAGAATGAACATTCACGCATTCTAAACCAAATCAGTTGGTGGACGAGTGGATATGTGCGCCAAATGAGAGTGGTGGCCGAGTGGATAAATTCGCTGGTCTCTCACGCCAGATGTCCCGGGATCGATCCCCGGTCGTGGAAAGTTCTCGAGGTGTCCGAACACTCTCTGTCAGCATCAATTGTGGGGTTGATGCTGTCACAGCGTACCGTCCCATCGGATGGGGACGTTAAGTGGCTGTCCAGGGAGACACACTCCGTGCATGCTAAAGATCCTTTCATAGTATTCGAGAAGAGCGAAGCCACGAAGTTGCCGCTATGAAGACCATCCCACACACCTGCGCCATTGTGCCAAGGAGAGGCGTTAATGTAAGTTACATAACTTGTTCGTCAATCCTTGTAAAACAAATAAGATTAAATAAAAAAATCAGTTGGTTGATACGGATTTTCTTAAAGTGGAACTGGTATTTTTGATGGATTTTCCAATCTTTGTTGACACAGTTCACTTTAGTTGATATTCAAATTGCAGCAGTCATTACTACACACCAGCGATGACAAAGAAGATACGAAATAAATAAATTAGGGTAGTTTTTCCGTAATTTATCAATGAAGTTAGCTGTGTGAATTTGACGCGAATATATAGAGAGTAATCGCTTGACTGGACTGGTTACGTGAAACAATTCATGAGAGGTGAGGGATGTGGTACAAACACGAGTGCGCGAATGCGCACGAGTGTTTTACAATATAGTCCCTCGCCTCGAATTATCTAATTAATTCCAAGGATATAGCAAAGTGGATTTGAGAATATAAGCACGAAGAAATTCTCTTTGGTAAGATTATACACCTGGAATCACCAGAACAGATGTATCGGTTATGTTCCAATTTTTGTACCCTTAATGAGAAATATCGAAATGCTTCAAAGGTTTAAGTCATTCCCAGAATTGCGTTTGCGTTGATACATGACATGGTTGGTGGCCCAGTAGGCCCATTTCCCAAATGTACTATGGTTTCACATTCCAAATTTGGTTAAACAGTTTGACGATAAAAAAAAATGTGAAAACAATATAAAGGACGATTTCGCTCGATGTAGGCTTTCGCCGACCTCTCGCTCGGGAGCCTTCGGCTCCATCGCCCTTCAGATAATAAATTTTGATATCGTCTGCGTTGGGTAAAGGGTTAAACTTTGGCTGGTGATCACATTTTTCACAGTGATGGCGACGAAAGGCCTGAAATTATGTTTGAGAGAACGTTCGGAAAATTGTATCTTCCTGGTCAAAAATGGGACGAGAACCCATGAGGGGCCTCATCCTATTATTTTTCTGGGCTTTCTGCAACTCAGTGTCTACCACCCCATTGAACGTTATCTATCGTTTGTCTGTTCTCTCAATGAGATTGCCAAACCAAGAGACATTATGTACGTGCAACACAAGGAAACGCCAAGGCAGCTTTCACGAGAACTGTTGTCTCGATATAATATTGGATGGCGCCGGAGGTGTACCTTAATTTTAATTTAAAAGGAAAACAGAACTAAGACTTGCAGAGGCTTCAATACGAGACACGTTTACACTCTTTTTATTATAAAGTCCTTGTTGGTACCTTCTGTTATATGAGGTTTTTATCACTGTGTGTAACTTTAGATGTTGCATATTGCATAACAAAGTCGTGATATTATGTTTGATGTAATGAACTGGAATGATGTAGTTTAGAAGAGTGTTATAAAATGGTAGGTCACTTGCCAAAACTGAAGCATTTTTCTCGTTTCTTGTAACCAGTGCTTGACATTTTTTTCCTGCTGACAATATTTTTTTTCTTTTAAGGGGAGAGGAAATTTGGCATACGTTGATGAGAAGACAAACGAATCAATAAATATTTGAATGGTCTAACTGCTTTTTTCTATTTTCCTCTTTTTCTATGGGCAAGTGTTTTCTTTTGACAGAACATAATTTTCTGATTTTTGTTTCTTTTTTAGGGGTTGGGGTGAGGAGTGGTTCTCATTTCTCAGTATTTAAGGTGACTTCATAGTTTCACTTAATCGAGAATACCGGTTCTCGTCAGATCACCGAAGTTGAGCAATGTCGAGCCCGGTTAATCCTTGGATGGGTGACCGTCTGAGTGATCAATTCGGATTCCCGCGTTGTGTCCTTGGGCAAGGCACTCAACCCCGATTGTCCACATGGGGCACGATGACGCCGTGCACTAAGGCGTACTGCACGTCGATGGTACGCATGTCTTCAACCAATCTAACCCTGTCTGTGCTGCAGTGCGGAGTTACGATGTTGGGGAGCTGGCGGTTCACTCCGGGTACTCCGGCCTCCTCCACCCGTAAAACTGTCACGGTCATGATTAGCCATTGTGCATAAGTATATGACCTTAACACCAATAAATAAATAAATAATCGAGAATACCAATCTTGTCAGAGATTGAATTTTAATTGTCTTCCCACATGCATTCAACTGTTCGGACACGTCATTAGAGAGACCAAGAATGTAAACAGAACGCCAACGGTGATGTTGCTCTTCTAAATATCAGCTTCGTTCACTTAATTCGAGTTGAATCGTGGTATAAATGCAGAATATACCCACAGTAGCTTGGTCAGAGAAAGGGTCATGGAGGATTGTAACCGTAATTGGCGAGAGAGGGTCAAATCAAAGAGGTCTTTGGGTGGCCTGCGTGATAAAGAGAAGCCAGGTTTTGAAGAGTACCTTGATGGCACCTTTGGGGGGTCACTGTTGTTCAAGCTGAGGTCGCCATCCCTGGAGCTGAGGGGAAAAATTGGGAAAGACGGTGAAACGGAGTGCCAGATGTGTAACTTGGACATGGTGGAGACCCTGGAACACTTTCTTCTAGAATGCCCAAAGTATCAGCCTAAAAGAATGAGATTCACTGGGAGTATAATGGGGAAGTGGGATGGGAGAATGAAGGACATGTGCTTTGGGGGGAGACACAAAGGAGAGGGTTAATATGCTAATCGGAGAGATTGGGAAGAATGGGACAAGGGATATCATCAAGCTGTTCGTCTCCGAGTGTTGGGAGGAGAGGAGAAGCGTGGGAATAGGGAGGCAGTTGGGAGTACAGGGGTAACCATGGCCTTCTCGTCCGAGAACCGCGACAAATCAGCGGCTGGCCAAAGTGTTATTATATTATTACCAAATGTTCACCACTCGTGGTGAAGTGGTGTTAACCGCGAGCCTTCGGCGCGCGGTTAACATCACTTCACCACGAGTGGTGAACATTTGGTACACATACTTTGGGTATATTTTATTTATACCATGATCGTCAGATTATTAAGAGTCGCTATTATTTTTTCTCGATTTTACTGAGCCCCGGACGTACATAAAAGCCAATCTGTTTTTGTTTACACGAGCATCGGTGGGCGGTACTTCCGCTGTCAATTTTATCGCCGAAACGAAATGAAAAAAAGAAACTGAGCCTTTTTCGTTTAATAACATAACATAACATACTATTTCGAGTTATGCACGCTTTATTAACACGAGACAATGCATGTTTGTTAATTTTTGGCATCTTATGAGGTAAACCCATTTAAATACATAAGAAATAATTGCCACTTCCATTTCACTCTTCGCGAGGCGACGTGCGATAAATTTAGACAAGTTTGCATTCAGGTCGACGTCACCAAAGGTCAACGGGGATGTAGTTCTACTGTAGGTGTAAAGTTTTACTATTGAAATCCCATTGCTGGCGTGTTCACCACGGTTGGTGTGTAAAGCTAAAATTTATGTCATAGGCTTTTTATGTATAGTGGAATGGGTAATCATGGTATAAATACAGAACACAGCTCGTCGGAGTTCGAGCGACTGGAATCAACGATCCTTGTTGGAATTTTTCGTGCATTTCACGAAATACAGGAAAAACTCAAACTCGGGTCATTGATTCCAGTCGCTCGTACTTGTACTCTTGTTATTTTTCTGTCTTAGGACACGCGTCACACCCAAGACCCCACCCCACCCCGTTACGTCACTATAACAACATCTTCTATGATTTAGACATTTTGTTGCTGTTTTTTGAGTTCCCCTGAGGTCAGCTCCAGGAACAAAGTTTACCCAACTTGTTGGATGGGAAGGTTTTGACGAGCTGCGCAACCGTACTGCCCACATGAACAACGTAATGTGGAATGCCGCCGCATTTTGCAATAAAATACAATCTAATAAAACTAGCTAACGAATTATGCAATAAAACAAGGCATTATGTAATGATCTAAGTTTTGGTTGTATTTTGCTTGACACGGTTTCTGGTGCATTTTGGCAGCAGTCTCTGTCCTATCTTCAACAGTTTTTGTGCAGTAATTAAGACTGGAAGGATGTGGGTTTATTGGGTTTAAATGGTAGTATACTAAAACCATTTCAACCCGTTTCTTCTGGACAAGGTTTGTTGGATATTTTGCTAACAGTCTTTTTCCATTGCGCTTCAGTTTCGTGGAGAACGAGGCCGGCATGATCTAATGTTCTGGGGTTTCGTTTGAATGTTTGTATATTTCGCTTACGCTGACCCATTTTAACACTTTTGGCGCGGAATAATCTGAGAAACACAATTCTTAGCGTCTAATATTCATCAGGAATTTTACAGAAAGAAAAGGTTGTAAGACTAAAGCGTTATTATTTTACAAGATGTTCTAATGATCTCATTGACAGTTTTTCAAACGATTTCTTGTATATATTTAAATGGCACCTTTATACTTTCAAGGGACGATGTCATTGTTCATGGATAGGACATAAATGGTTCATGAAACATAGGAATACGTATGTTTGTTCAACCTTTTACTCAACGAATCGGCCGCATCCCCCCGCGAAATATGAAACTTCAGCAGTTGAAAAAATATTATTTTTCAAAAAAAATCAACAAAATCATATCATGTGACCCCTCGTTGGAACGAGCTCGACGAGCTCGTTCCAAATGAGGGGTCGCATGATATGGTTTTGTTGAATTTGTTTGAACAATTTGAAAAAATTATATTTAAAATAATAAATTTTGATATCGTCTGCGCTGGATAAAGGGTTAAAAGCACTCGGAAATGGACACACACAGTTGGCTAAAATGACTACTGCAGTACCTTTCCGCGGACTGCCGTCAGTCGACTTTAGTCTCCCGTCGCGCCAAAAAGAGTTAAAGGATCAACCTTCTTGTGCACTTTAGAAACAGTCGTTATCAATTTCACACCAGCTCGGTGTTTCGACTTAAGGTCGGTTGGAGGTTTGGGTCCAGAGCTCGCAAAGAAACTGATCTGGTATATATGTGCTACCAGGCCACCAGTATAATTCTGTTCGGAATTCGACGTTGTTATGGGCGGTTTGTTTTATCCAATTTTTGTGGAAATTTTCGTACAGACGATCACTGATGTAATATAGTGTGCCTTCACTTACAGGGATAAACAGGTTTTCTATCCCGCATCAGTTATAAATTTTCCTGTCAATACGTATTTAATTCCCCTCTAAAATATCACGTTATCAAGTTAATTTATGGAACTATAACTAAAACTGCGGATATGATGAGTCTTCCTTTCCAATTGTAATGTCATCAAAATGTCTTCCAAATGAAGATTCGATTGAGCAAAGTTTCTAGCTTTGCTTCGTGGAAAATAGTTTTTATATATTTTTTCATATCCATTCCTTCGAAATATATCAGTTGGTTGGAAAAGTGAATCGTAGGTTCTATGCCATATCACAGCCAAATTTCTTACAGGATTAGACTGGTGGCGTGAGAGTGTGACAGGTATGGTGTAATGAGGATTCACAAGCATGGTACATACAATCATTATATTCATTTTTAAGACAGACGTACGTGACGTATCTTTAACGTCACTGGCGTGAGGTTTAACTCTTAACACACTGAGTAATTTTATCATGTGTTCACAGCAGCCCTGACTAGATTTGATGGAAAATTTGACACAAGAAATCATTGTTAAAAAGTCCATACAACTTACAGGGGAACATTTGGTTAAATATCTTCAATGTGAACTTATTTTTATGGTATGAGATTTCCTGTCCTGGGCAGGAATATCCACCTGCAGCATGCAAGGAGTTAAGGTCGCTTTCGATAAGAAGAATAGAATCGTGTCAGATGGAAGAATCTGGAGCGGCTGGACAGGAGGAATAGTCAGGCGACGTCAGAAAATTGTTAGAATTTGCAATTATTGGTGGAGGGAATCTGAACAAAGGCGATGACCTATTTGAGACTGGTTTCAGGCCATAACGGCGTCAAATTCCTTACAGATTTAGACTGGTGGTTTGCAAGCTTGATAGGTGTGGTGTAATTCACAAGCATCGTTCATACCATCATTGTATAGACGTACGTGAAGTATCTTCAACGTCACAGATGTGAAGTCGTACGTCGATTTCGATAAGAAGAATCAAATTGTGCCAGATGGACGAATTTGGAGTAATTGGAGAGAATGCTTTGAATCCTGCCAGAAAAGTGTCAGAATTTTCAATTTATTTAACCCTTTACCCAACGAATCGCCCGCATCCGCTCGCGTAATATACAAATTCAGCAGCTGAAAAAATATTATTTTTCGAAAAATTTCAACAAAACCATATCATGTGACCCGTCTTTGGAACGAGCTCGTCGAGCTCGTTTCAAAGAGGGGTCACATGATATGGTTTTGTTGAAATTTTTTGAAAAAATTTAAAAAATGATATTTAAAATAATAAATTTTGAAATCGTCTCCGTTGGGTAAAGGGTTAAGGGTAAAGTAGATCTGAATATAGGTGTTATTGGTTGAACGCACAGCATTATCTAGATTTATTTATTTATTGATGTTTAAGGTCACATATTTCTGCACAATGGCTAACCATGACCGTGACAGTTTTACGGGTGGAGGAAGACGGAGTACCCGGAGAGAACCACCGAGCAACGGCGAGCAACTGTCAACTCCACACAAGCAGGGTTAGCATTGGTTGAAGACAGGTGCACCATCGACGTGCAGTACGCCTTAGTACACAACGTCACCGTGCCCCCACGTGGGTAATGGGGATGAAGTGTCTTGCCCAAGGACACAACGCGGTTGCCGCAGGTGGGATTCGAACCGAGGACCTCTCGGCTTGCAGCCTGCACCTCTACCAACTGAGCCACCGCGCCCCCATTATCTAGATAAAACATGCTTAAATACACTGCACTTGAACAAATGCACAAGGAATGGAATATGAATACAGTATAGGTACAGATTACTGCACGCGATGTGACAAAATGATAAACATTTTTCTCACTTTCAAATTGAGAATGTGATACATCTAACTTGAATCTTACTGTAAAGCGGATGCAAATATTACCTTTACTTTGACCGGTGGCCAAATTGAAACCAAGCATCTATGACTTCGCGAAACTTAGGAATTCGATTCGATTCCAACTCGTCCCGCTGATTCGATTCAAGTCGCGAAAATTCGTAAAATCGTACTAAATGTCTCCTCTTTAAGTCTTCTATCATCAGATCTCCTATCTAGTTCAAGGAGGTTCCTCTTTCGCAGCCGTGTTGATTTTGTGCGGTAATATTCCGGTCTTTTGATTGTGTTGCCCTGACAGAGTCGTCGAGAGGAATATTAGGCCCAGGGACAGTTTGGACGAATGGCCCACATGATGCGGAATCCATTGTCCGAGCCGCCAAAACACCGCCCACCTCCAGCCTCGATGCATGCGATCAGAACCGAATTAATTGGAAAACAGAAAACCTATGGTCATGTAACAAACATCGATATTACAGAACAACCGTCGTGAACTGGTCACTTTCCACGGACGCAATAATAATAGATTCCAAACACTAATTACAGGAATAATCATCAAAAATTTAATTAATGAAGCACCGGGTGCAACCCGGTGCTTCATTTATTAAAATTGTGCTGGCTGGCGGTGACGTTTATCACCCGGTAAACGCATGCGTGGACATCACTGCCCACGCGTGGATTACGACTGTTCCACGGCGACTGTACTGTATAAGCTGAACCTGCAGCGATAAAGCTGAAGGACATCCCGGTTGAAACAGGAATTCATTAATTGAAACCCTTCGCGTGCCCCTCGTTAAATTTCCGCTCCGGGGGGTTATCTAATAATATCGAATAAGACTATTTTTATCGTCATGCAATGGTATCTGCTTGTTATACGACGGCGGTAACGTATAGATCTCACAAAGGTACCAACGGTTATTCACTTCCTGAAATAAGGACACTCTGAACCAATGAAGTTTTCTTTATAAGTGGATTATAGTAGTCCATAAAGACAAGAAAGCTGTCAAACAAACTAGAACTTCGTAGATGATGGTGATTTATTAATTTATTAGGGTTTAGTGGCACTTTTAGCAGCCAAAATCATATCGTGTCGGTGACAGTTTCACGGGTGGAGGAAGCCAGAGTGCCTGGAGAGAACCACCGAGCAACGACGACCAGAAGCCAGCTCCCCAACATCGTAACTCCGCACTGCAGAACAGTAATGGTTAGATTGGTTGAAGACATGCGCACCATCGACGTGCAATACGTCTTAGTACACGGCGCCATCATGCCCCCATGTGGAAATCGGAGTTAAGTGCCTTGCCCACAGGAGTCCGAATCGATCACCCAGACAGTCACCCAACCAAGGACTAACTGGGCTTGACGTTTCTTACCTTCGGCGATCTGACGAGAACCGGTTACCGCAACGCCACCGCGCCCCAGATGACGATGAGATTTGAAGAGAAGCGATTGAAAATTATTGTCACCTTAAATCAGGGACGTAAATTTTAGGAGTGTGGTTGGGGATGTCGTCTTCCCCTCCACAACTCTTTTTCTGGTCAGTCAGCACTATTGCTTGATAGTAAATTTATCTTAGATGGAATAGTTGGAGTTTCACCGTTTTTGGGTGTACTCGATGAAATAAACATTTGGTAGAGCCACGCGGTTGTTTGAGTTTCCGGTTCGGTTCCGCTTTTGCAGCAAACCGGAAACCGAACCGGAAGACCCAGAAAAAAAACGATCGAATGGTTTAGGCAAAGACTGATCAAACCATCTTACTGAGAGACAAGTGGGCTAGTGCTCAGTATGGATTGTCTTTACTTGCTCTATTCGGAAGAGGGGCGAATACATCGTGTTATCATTGTCGTATTTTCTCCGTAACGACTCATCCGGTGGACGAGTCAATAAGGGAGAAAATGTGACAATGAGAACAAACATAGATTAGACTGACTTTGTTACCCCTATTTTTTGTCTAACTCAATGCTTTAGCAACTATTTAGTCCCAAGTTCGATCCCCGTCTAGGATGACTCGCGTTGTGTCCTTGGGCAAGTCACTTTATCCTGGTTGCCTAATGGGGGCACAATGACGCCGTGTACTAAGGCGTACTGCACGTCGATGGCGCACATGTCTTCAACCGCTGTAACCCTGCTTGAGCGGAGCTTGAACAGAGTTAGAATGTTGAGGAGCTGACAGTTGCTCGTCAATGCTCTGTGGTTCTCTCCGGGTACAGCGGCCTCCTCCACCCGTAAAACTGTCACTGTCACGATTAGCCATTGTGCATAAGTATGTGACCTTAAACAGCAATAAATAAATAAATAAATAAATAAATTAGCAACTATTAATTTATTTATTTATTTATTTATTTATTTATTTATTTATTTATTTATTTATTTATTTATTTATTTATTTATTGGGGTTGAACGACAGCCAAGGTCACCACAACTGATCCCCTGTAACCCCTAAGAATAAGCAAATGGAAGTTAGGCTGAATTCAGTGGAGATCCTTACAGATAGGGTATTTTGTAGTGAGTGGTATCGTACAAACTGTTGCGGATTTATCCAGAGTAAGGAGCTATTTTCTATCTGTTCTTTACACATAGGAAACCTGAAGCGAAACCGAGGTGGGTTTTTTTCCTGAAACCGAACCGAAGCCGAATTTGAAAAATCAGATCTATCGGCTCTAGCAGATTATTAAAAACATTCAAACTAGCTAAACAATGCCTCATGGAGAGCTGTGAATTCAACATAATCTTGACAACACAAGGTCATATTTAGTATATTGGACATCTCAGCTATCCAGAGTATCCAATGTTATCAAACACGGCATGGTAGCTTAATTTGTTCGAGGATCTCCACACAGGTTTATATCTCAGAGGCGTAGCCACGGGGCCTGGTGGCCTTCTCTCCCTAATATTTCTGTTGCCTCCTCCAAATCTTTGGCCTAATGCAACTTTCAGACAACACAGAGTCTTAAATATAAGGCTACGTAACATAGAAACCTAAATATAGGACTATACGCACTACAAATGCCTCAGATTCGCACTTGGAACACTGAATTTTGCAAACTTTGTTGTCGAGGGGAAGGGAAGCTTGTCCTAACAAAGACCCACGGTCGTTACCCTCTCATCCCACATCCCTAAAGGGAAGTGGGATGAGAGGGTAACAAATGGAGGGACATAGTTAGGACCAGGGGAGATACCCGAAACACCACACAGCGGCCTTTCAAATGTCATCTTTGCTCTCCCCAGAACTTTGTAGCGCACCCACTATTATAGAATCTTGGCTACGCACCTGTACAACTATCACAGGTGGATGTAAGTGTGTGATGTGTGAGTCGGACTAGTTCTTGAAATTAGCCACAGCAATCGGCGAAGGCCTTAGTAAACTGCCAAATCTTTTACCACGAGAATGCTGACTGTCGTGTCTAAATGCAGCCGCCGTTATATGTTCGTTATCTGAAAACGTTTCCGAGAAGTATGGCTATGTGTACATGAGAACAGACGGGCAACGGCATGTCAAACATGTCGTCCCGTGAGTTCTAATGTGTTCTATGTGCCTACTGGCACATAGAACACATTGGAACTCAGGGGACGATGTGTCACATATTCATATTCCCCACACCACTACCTCCCTGTTTACTGTACTCAGTGTTAAGATTGTAATTACAAATTTGTACAAAAATCTACTTATTTATTTATTTATTTATTTATTTATTTATTTATTTATTTATTTATTTATTTGTTGGGATTTAACAGCACTTTCGACGGCAAGGGTCATCTCGTATCGGACAGTTTTACGGGTGGAGAAAGCCGGAGTATTCGAGGAGAACCACCGAGCAACGGCGTGCAGCTGCTCGACTCCCCAACTCCACACAAGCAGGGTTAGCATTGATTGAAGACAAGCGCACCGTCGACGTGCAGTATGCCTTAGTACGCTGTGCCACCGTGCCACCACGTGGGCTATCGGGATAAAGTGCCTTTCCCAATGACACAACGCTGTTACCCCTGGCGGGGATCGAACCATAGACATTTCGGGTTGAAGTTCAATTCCGTAACCACTGACCCACTGCGCTTCCACAAAATCTAGTACAGAGAACCGTGTAATATTTTTGTAAATATTGGTTAGGTTATTAACGTCGGAGATACATCGGTACTGTCTTTACCCTATAAATTTTCGCTCAATTTGCCAATAATTATCCACATCTTTTCATCAAAAATACATACCTTTTGTAAATTTCCCTGTTTCATATTATAAAAATAAAATAACACATATAAAAACGTACACAATTCACTCCATTGTCGTGTGAACAAATCAACATTTTCTGTACTTAATTCCTATTTGTGTGTACCGTTCTTACATCCCATCCATCACGGTGAGTTGGATTGTACATTTATGGGGAGAAAGATGACAGTTTATTGTTGCGTTGTACGAAAATCTCACCTTTCTTTTGGTGGGTGTTGACAGTTGTTCATCGAATATTCGCGGTGTTCCGTTTTTTCACGATACATTATTACTTTGTTTCGGTGTTGAGTAGCCCAACCCTATGACATATATTCACGAAAAAACTGTTTTGATCACATAACTACCATCCAAAAACGCCATGTTGTATTTTTAAAGAACAACGTGTATTTTACGGTCACGCATATGCACATTTCCAATGTAGTTTCTTTATTTCACATTCTTCCCGGGCGAAACATCTTTTCAAAAGTGTCCTTATGGAATAAAATGATATATGAAATGAGTTACTACTTTATATGAAATTTATGAACCTCGTGAACTAAATTCAATTGTTGAGGCTAGAATTGAATTTAGTGAACGTGATTCGCGAATTTCGTATGGAATCGCCGGAATTGTGAGATCCTGTTTTGTGCCAAAATACAGATTGTGCTCCTTCTCCCCCCATCCCATGCCCTCTAAAATCAGTTGGGTTAAAAATCAACCCAAATCATCGGGGTTAAGTGAATATGACCCCAACTGGGTTCATATTCACTCAAACCAGATGATTTGGGTTGGATTTTCAACCCAACTGATTTGAGAGTATGCTGGATGCAAAAGCTGTATTAACTGAACCCTCATTTATTATACCAGATTACACAGTCTACTGACACCCATTATACTCTTTATACAACTACAATTATATTTTGTTGTTGGAGGCCTGAAATAAATTGTCCCCCATTTTCTTTCCAGTATTAACCCTTTACCCAACCTAACGGCAAAAACCGGCCAGCGCTATTCTAAAAAATCGCCAATTAATTTTCAATTATTTATTCATTTCTTGTCTCAAAAATATAGGTCATGACCCCTCGTTGGAACGAGCTCGACGAGCTCGTTCCAACGAGGGGTCATAACCTATGTTTCTGAGAGAAAAAATGAAAAAAATTAATTATTCAAGAATTATTTTTGCAAGAGTCGTCTGTTTTTCAGGTTAGGTAAAGGGTTAAATACTACAGCTTCTGACATTACCCGTGGCTGGTATCATCAGTAAAAAATCACTATAATATTTTACCCGACAACTGTTTTCTGCTCATAAGATAGACTAGCCAAAGTTTCGATTCTTACACAATGGAATTCAATGGTCGAGTTCGATGCCCACCCCTTATCACTTGTCAATTTAAATCTCAGTTTACTTGGTGAGGTGTCGTTTTAGGGGTTCATACATTTCCGATGATCGGCGTTGACATTTGTCGAAGACGTGTTAATACACGCTTTTCCGAAAATGACCATAACACATTCCACACATATCCGACAATCGTTCCAACGCAAACTACCAAAATACACTCCCCTCATCACCCCCTTCCCACGCCCCTCAAAAAAGTTTATCCGGCAGTTATATATCTTTTTGGATGTAACTTGCCATTCTTGTCCAAGAGAGAACGCGCTTATGACGGCAGTTAAGGCTCCATATTTTAACTCAAAAGATAGGAGGTTAAAAATGTGGCTAAACTGGCACAACGCCTTGATTGACTCGGTCATTTGTAATGAGCATATGTTCTAATTATTGTAATGAGCATATGTCCAAAACATATCAGTTACAGTTCATCAGCAGCCACTGTATGAAAATGCCGAGGGGGCGCGGTGGCTCAGTTGGTAGAGGTGCAGACTGCAAGCCGAGATGTCCTCGGTTCGAATCCCACCTGCGACAACCGCGTTGTGTCCTTGGGCAAGACACTTCACCCCCATTGCCCACGTGGGGGCACGGTGACGCTGTGTACTAAGGCGTACTGCACGTCGATGGTGCACCTGTCTTCAACCAATGCTAACCCTGCTTGTGTGGAGTTAGTATGTTGGGGAGCTGACAGTTAGTTGTTCGCCGTTGCTCGGTGATTCTCTCCGGGTACTCCGGCTTCCTCCAACCGTAAAACTGTCACGGTCATGATTAGCCATTGTGCAGAAATATGTGAACTTAAACACCAATAAATAAATAAATAAATTAAATAAATAAATAAATAAATAATAAATAATGAAAATGCCCACGAGGTGCAAGAATGTTTCTCTGTGTGTTTCCTTCGTTAATTGCAACTAGTCCCCGTTACTGATTCTTGGAAAGTTCTAATAATGAGCATTCTAATGATTAACGTCAGAGGCTGCATCAGGTGTTGGTCCAGCAATTTTTTACTAAGGGGACATGAAATTCCAACATAAACCGTCGAGGGATCCACTGCCATAAATACCCCTACCCCACTGATCTACATACAACTAAACTACTGGGACGTCAGTGAAAAACGTCGCTATTCAATCTGCCCACTACACTCCTACCTTCTGAGATTGCATCAAGTCAATTAACCGTTTGAGACTTTAATTATTCTGACGTTCAAACGTCACTGGGAATTCAGTTTCTTTAATGTTTTTCAGCATGCGACATCAAATGTCGGAAAGTACAAATTACAAGATATATTTCACATTAGTGATTATCTGGTTGAGGGCTAGATTATTTTTTGATGGTCTGAATTTGTTATTCAAAACTTGTTTTATTATAAATTATTGGAGAGTGCCCACAGGCACTCTCCAATAATTTGTAATAAAGCAAATTTATATAAACAAAATATTATTTGTGTTTGACTGAATATGAAATATAAGCAAGGGAAGTGTTGGCTTTTGCTCTGGTATCCTTATTTTTTGAAAGCCCTGATAGTGGCTTCTAGGACTTAACCAGTTAAGAAGTCTTGACAGCATGATTATATTAGTATTTTAAGCTGCGATAACATTTGGCTCAACGGTTGTCACTGAGCATTATTTGGGAGAAAATAGGAATTGAGGTTAAAACTTCAAAAAATCGAAAAATAACAAGAAAATACAGCAGTGCTGTGCAAAAAAAGGACGATGATAATATACCAATGCAGTTTCCTGAAAAGGCCATCTTTAAAATAATAAGACTGAGTATCGTAAATGTAGTTTCATGATTCGGACCGGATTTTTATATAAGACGTTTCGGCCCCAGATCTATGGACGATTCTGACCATATTTCTGGCCGATTCGGACCAGACTATTGGACGATTCTGTCCATGTTTGTGGACGATTTGGACCAGGTTTCTGGGCGATTTGCCCAACAGACACAAACTACACAAGCCAGTACAGACATACGCTCTTCACAAGACAGGACAGACTTGTCATTTGAAGTAAATAGGCCTAGAGCTTAATGTGCCAGTTTCAATAAGCCATTTTCATTAATTTCACTGAAAAAAATACCGACGTACCGGTATTGTCTGTAGTTATCACAACAGACAATTCTGAGAGTAATTATGAAACAGCTAATCCTGTGCTTCTGGGTTTTTGCAATGCATTTTGGGTCCGCATACCGAATTTGGTCAAAATCGGACCAGTAGTTAGCCCGTTGCTAAGGGGGGGTGCTCTGGTTGCTAATGACGTCACGCGGCGTCAACATTGATCTATCTGTTTTCATTTGCAATGCATTTTGGGTCCGTATACCGAATTTGGTCAAAATCGGCCCATTAGTTAGCCCGTTGCTAAGGGGGCACTCTGGTTGCTAGGGATGTCATGAAACATAAACTTTGATCTGTCTGTTTTCATTTGCAATGCATTTTGGGTCCGTATACCGAATTTGGTCCAAATCGGTCCAGTAGTTAGCCCGTTGCTAAGGGGGCGCTCTGGTTGCTAGGGAAGTCACGAGACGTCACCATTGATCTGTCTGTTTTCATTTGCAATGCATTCTGGGTCCGTATACCGAATTTGGTTCAAATCGGTCCAGTAGTTAGCCCGTTGCTAAGGGTGCGCTCTGGTTGCTAGGGGAGTCACGAGACATCAACATTGATATGTCTGTTTTTATTTGCAATGCATTTTGGGTCCGTATACCGAATTTGGTCAAAATCGGACCAGTAGTTAGCCCGTTGCTAAGGGGGCGCTCTGGTTGCTAGGGAAGTCACGCTACGACACCATTCTCCTGCCTGTTTCGTTTGCAATGCATTTTGGGTCCGTATACCGAATTTGGTCAAAATCGGCCTAGTAGTTAGCCCGTTGCTAAGGGGGCGCTCTGGTTGCTAGAGAAGTCACATGACGTCAACATTGATCTGTCTATTTTCATTTGCAATGCATTTTGGGTCCGTATACCGAATTTGGTCAAAATCGGCCGAGTAGTTAGCCCGTTGCTAAGGGGGCGCTCTGGTTGCTAGGGAGGTCACGTGACGTCATCATTGATCTATCTGTTTTTATTTGCCATGCATTCTGGATCCGTATACCGAATTTGGTCCAAATCGGCCCAGTAGTTAGCCCGTTGCTAAGTGCGCGCTCTGGTTGCTAGGGAAGTCACGAGACGTCATCATTGATCTATCTGTTTTCATTTGCCATGCATTCTGGATCCGTATTCCGAATTTGGTCCAAATCGGCCCAGTAGTTAGCCCGTTGCTAAGGGCGCGCTCTGGTTGCTAGGGAAGTCACGAGACGTCAACATTGATCTGTCTATTTTTATTTGCAATGCATTTTGAGTCCGCAGACCGAATTTGGTCAAAATCGGCACAGTAGTTAGCCCGTTGCTAAGGGGACGCTCTGGTTGCTAAGGAAGTCATGTGGCGACACCATTGACCTGTCTGTTTTCGTTTGCAATGCATGCTGGGTCCATGTATCAAAATTGGCCCAGTAGTTTGCCCGTTGCTAGGAGCGTGCTTTACTTGCTATGGACGTCACGTGACATAATCAGTGACTCATTAACCTCCCCCCCCCCCCTCCCCTACACCCAATATTTTAAGGGTCCCTTGACGCAATGAGGGTGAAAGCAATGGTGGAGAGCCATCACTTGTTCTAGTGTCCGAGTATCCTTGAAAAAGAGTAACCTCATTTGTCCCCGGTTCCCCGAAAAATCCCTGAAAGTTTAATCAGCCAGAGTCATTCTCGTGAAGTCTCATCTCGTTAACTACTTCCTACGTTAAAAAAAGTGTGAAATTAGTATAAAGGACTCACGAGTTTCGACGTCGGCTTCGCCTCCGTCTCAACTCGGGCGCCTCCGGCGCCTTCGTCCTTTATAAAACAAGAAAATATAGCAGTGCTGTGCAAAAAAGGACGATGAAAATATGCCAATGCAGTTTTACTGAAAAGACGTGATGTCAACATTGACCTGTATGTTTTTATTTGCAATACATTTTGGGCCCGTATACCGAATTTGGTCAAAATCGGCCTAGTAGTTAGCCCGTTACTAAGGTGGCGCTCTGGTTGCTAGGGAAGTCACGTGACGTCAACATTGATCTGTCTGTTTTCATTTGCAAAGCATTTTGGGTCCATATACCGAATTTGGTCAAAATCGGCCCAGTAGTTAGCCCTTTACTAAGGGGGAGCTCTGGTTGCTAGGGAAGTCATGACGTCAACATTGACCTTATGTTTTTATTTGCAATACATTTTGGGTCCGTATACCGAATTTGGTCAAAATCGGCCCAGTAGTTAGCCCGTTGCTAAGGTGGCGCTCTGGTTGCTAGGGAAGATACGTGACGTCAACTCTGACCTATCTGTTTTCATTTGCAATGAATTTTGGGTCCGTATACCGAATTTGGTCAAAATCGGCCCAGTAGTTAGCCCGTTGCTAAGGGCGCGCTCTGGTTGCTAGGGAAGTCACGAAACGTCAACATTGATCTGTCTATTTTTATTTGCAATGCATTTTGGGTCCGTATACCGAATTTGGTCAAAATCGGCCCAGTAGTTAGCCCGTTGCTAAGTGGACGCTCTGGTTGCTAGGGAAGTCACGTGGTGACACCATTGACCTGTCTGTTTTCGTTTGCAATGCATGTTGGGTCCATGTGTCAAAATTGGTCAAAATTGGCCCAGTAGTTTGCCCGTTGCTAGGGGCGTGCTTTTCTTGCTATGGTCGCCAAGTGACATAATCAGTGACCCATCAACCCCCCCCCCCCACACACACACACACACACACACACACACACACACACACACTCAAAATATTAAGGGTCCCTTGAGCCTATGAGGGTGAAAGCAATGGTGGAGAGCCATCACTTGTTCTAGCGTCCGAGTATCCTTGAAAAAATGTAACCTTATTTGTCCCCGGTTCCTTTGGGAAAAATCCCTAAAAGTTTAATCAGCCAGAGTCATTCTCGTGAAGTCTCATCTCGTTAACTACTTCCTACGTTAAAAGAAGTGTGAAATTAGTATAAAGAACTCACGAGTTTCGACGTCGGCTTCGCCTCCGTCTCAACTCGGGCGCCTCCGGCGCCTTCGTCCTTTATAATAACAAACAAGTGACCGCAAAGTATCATGACGCTGTGCTGTTTGATTTCGTACGTCATAAGACGTACAAAAGTATCAAAGGGATAACGCGGTAACTCCTCCCATCGCTGACACTAGAATCAATCAGGGGTGAGATTGGGTCGATGAGCGTCAAGGGCTAGACAGACTTACCGAAGCTCTGTTATCTTAACTATTTTGGAAATCTCCCCGACAGCCGATGTTGTAAACTGGTGTTCCAGAATATTTGGAATTCAAATACAAAGACAGGGTGGATTGAGTAAGTGGGGGACTTGATAGAGAACTATTCAACGGAGATCTCGGACTTAGGAGTGGGAACAACAGGGTAAAAAACCTGTCAGAAAAAGAATTATGAAGGACTGTAACCTACATTTTCGAGAAGGGGGTCAAAGTAAAGAGGTCTTTGGGTGGCTGCGTCATGAAGAGAAGTCTGGTTTTGAAGAGTACCATGGTGGTCCCTTTGTGAGTTCACTGCCGTTTAAGCTGATGTCGCGATAGCTGGAGCTTCGGGGAAAAGACAGTGAAAAAGGAGCGCCAAATGTGGAAGTTAGGACTAGTGGAGACATTGTAATTAGAATGACCAAAATATCCGTCTGATAGCATAACGGTGAACGGAAAAAAGCCCTCATGGAGAAAATCCCTGGTGGAGAAAAGCCCTAAGGAGAAAAGCCCTGAAATTGCATCTGAGGAGGAAAGCCCTGGTCCATGTTTCCATGGAGTGGAGAAAAGCCCTGATTCCATTTTTTTCATAGTTTTTCAGTTATTTTGTTATTCATTATTTTTCATATGAAATCACATATTTTATTCCTTTTTTTTCTTTATTTACAGTTTTGCCTGTGGCCCCTTATTGGGAGGAGCTTCATGAGCTCGTTCCAATGACGGGTCATAAGCTATGTTTTTGAGACCTAAATTGAAAATCTTTAGTTATTCTAGAATTTGTTTATTAACCAAAGGAAATTGATAAAATAGTAAAAAAAATCAACCAGGGCTTTTTTCCACTCCTTGAAAAAATGGACCAGGGTCTTTCTCCTTTGTTGCAAAAATGAACAGGGCTTTTCTCCTTAGAGCTTTTCTCCACCAGGGCTTTTCTCCGTCATTCAGCATAACATTCGCTTTGAGTATAATGAGGAAGAGAGATGGGAGAATGAAGGGCGTGTGAGTATTGGAAGACACAAAGTAGAGGGTAAGTCTATTTACCGTAGATGTTGGAAACAATGTGGTACCGTGCCTCCCAAGGACACAACACAATTAACCCTAGTTAGGATTGAACTGAGGAACCCTCGGTTTGAACAGCTATACTCTAGCCACCAAACCGCCGCGCTTCCTACATATAGGTGACAGGATGGGGAAGCTTGGGTAGTAACCATGAGATTGGGGTGGGGCTGATAGGGCCCAGCACAAACAAAACAAGCTGTCCAATGAAGCGTAACAAAAGTCCCAATCAATTACATACGACATTGAAAGTCCCCTGGAGACGCTCAATCTGTTCAAGTTGCAGAGTGGCAGTGGTGCGAATTGTACTAAAATATCTCGTTTGGCACCCGAAATACATCATTTGGCAGCAAAATTTGAATTTTCACCTCTCAAGTAATCTGTAGGTAACAGCCAGGTATAATCAATGACCATTTAATCTTATCAGTCTATCCATTTAATCTGATTTTTATCAAAACACTTCTTTTTTATCTTGCTTTATCATTTTGTAACCCTTCTGGAAGATATAGAGGATATGGAATGAGTGTTTTTCTCATATAATATTTATGAAACGAGTTTAAGAATTTTTCGTTTGGGCGAGCCTCTGGCTCGCCCAAACGGAAAATTCGGACGAGTTTCATAAATATTATATGAGAAAAACACTCATTTCATATTCTATTTATCCTATGATACACACACGCATAAATTAGCCACTTAGTATGACTTTTTAACCCATCACCTAACTTGAGTTGCAGACGACACTTGGAAAAAACATCCCCGTATAACTAAAAATTTTCATTTTTTGCTTCCAAAACATAGGTTATGACTCCTCATTGGAACGAGCGCGACACGCTAGTTCCAATGAGGGGTCATAACCTATGTTTTGGAAGCAAAAAGAGAAAATATAAAAAACAATGAATGGCGTTTTTCTTGTATTGTGTGGCGGTTTTTGCCGTTACGTTAGGTAAAAGATTAATACAATATAACCCACCCGAAATAGGACAGAAGACGTAAATTCTCCCTACTGAAATTATGCAAATGTCACCCAGTTGTATTTTGTTTAGCCAATCAAACTGTCCAATTTTGAAATTGACCAATGAAAGCTCCCAACTCTAATTATGCAAATTATGAAAATGTGGCCCAGTTGTATTTTGATCAGCCAATCAAATTGTCTAGTTTTGCAATTGACCAATGAAATTGACGGAAGGCTTTATTTATCACTGATTAATATGAAAACAAAATATCAAATGTTTTAAAGTGAACAAAACGGACGAGTCGTATGAAAAAATAAATTATTTGTTACCAGTTATTTCTTTATTTATTTATTTATTTTATTGGAGTTTAACGACACATTAACAGCCAGGTCATATCATATCGGTGACAGTTTTACGGGTGGGGGAAGCCGGAGTACCCGGAGAGAACTACCGAGCAACGGCGAGCAACGGCGAGCAACGGCGAGCAACTGTCAGCTCTCCAACATCGTAACTCTGAACTCTGCCCGCGGCACAGGCAGGGTTAGATTGGTTGAAGACAGGCGCACCATCGACGTGCGATTCGCCTTAGTATACAGCGTCATCGTGCCCCCATATAGACCAATTGGGGTTAAGTGTCTTGCCCAAGGACACGACGCTGGAGCGCGAATCAGTCGCTAAAATGGTCACCCATCTAACTACTAACGGTGCTCGACGTTGCTCATCTTCGGTGATCTGACGAGAACCGGTTACCGCGACGCCCCCACGCCCTCAATTTGTTACCAGTTTAATTGGAGTGAATAAACAGTGAGTAAAAGTAATCATGAAATTATTTTGTTTTGTAAATGTTATTAATAGGCTTTTACTGTTTTATTATATATTTTTTTATCATTTGCGAGGGGTTCGTGTGGATTTAAAATACTTACAAGAGACCAATAATACCAAATTAAAATGTCGTACTTTTGAGTGTAACAAGGCGCCATCTGCAATGCTTTGGCATTGAAGATGGCGCCTTGTTGCACTCAAGGGACAATACATCGTTAATTTCTTCTCCTTTTTGATCAAACAATTCATTTGGCACCGAACACCCCCCCCCCCCCCCCCCCTTCCCCCATCTTGGTACCAAAAACACTTCGCACCAGCGTGAACTCTGACCTGTTTTCTATTTAATTTCATCCATTTAATGCAGGCATCGGAGGAAATATCGACCTTTGAGGACCAACTTCGCAAACATATTCCAGAATATCAAATTTGATTGACAAAGATCGCGAATTCAGGGATGTAAGTTGAAGCAAATAAAAAAGCCGGAACATTCATAAGTCGAAACAGGTAAAAATGCCAAAATAATCGCTCCTGATGCGATCACAACTCATGCAAGCCCAGGTCGGCCTGAGGTGAGGCCAAGTCTTGCACAGACTAGCAAACAACATGTCGGCTTCTCCTTTGACACAAAAGCTGATTTTGAGGTATCAGCATACAGTTTGCAGCCAAATTCAATAGCAAAGAACGAAACACCTCGGATGTTCCGTAAAAATCGCAGTTATTGGAAATTCACAAACTTTGACGCAGTAAGTTTGTTCCAATTCAGAATACAAATAACTCTACAACAAGAGTATTTATGTCCCTGAGCATAGACACGGAAAGGCGGAAAACGGTAACGAAAACTCGTAATTCCGGAAAAAGCCGGAAAACTTTCATCCCTGGGAATGCCCTTAATGTCCCCGCTTACCAGTCGCAAACTTCCCCTCTCGCCGGTTTGAGACTCAAACTATAAGAAACTATAAGTTCGACAACGTGAGCTGGAGACTACCAAATGGTACGGGCACCGTAAATGGATTCACTCCGAGGCTCGAAATTCCTCTTGCAGATCAGGTGCCTAATTCTTCAAAGTTTCGTGATTAATTTAATCGGAAAAACGTTTTATTCTAAAAATATAGTCCACATTTTTCATTTCTGATAGAATACGACGACCTTTGTGCGACAGTCCCACAGACTCTCGTTGCGATAAATCATATGGAGGTGGTTCAGATATCATTTTGTGCAAAGGAGTTAATTCGCAACGTGCTTTTGAGTTTTTCTCAGAGACACAAATCCAATTTCTCTGAAAATGAGTGTTCATGACACGAACCGCGTGGTGCACCACAGATTGTACAAAGGACGTCTGGGAGACGAACTATGTCTGCAGGTCTATTTGGTCCGTAAAACGGGAGACGATTATGCCCGCGCAGGACAGAAGTGCCTCCCGTTTTGCGGACATACCAGGCTTCTGATCTATCAGCCGACATAATCGGGTCGCATTTGCGGAGGTATTTCGCCTCCCGTCTGTTTGTGGGCAAACACTGCTCTCATTCGTGGGCCTTACGCACTAATCCGGCCAAAAACAAGTGTCTATTTTAGTGACTATTCTGAGATTCTCTAAGATTTCCCGTCTCTGCACATGCTCCATATTACATCAGCATCATCAAATAAAAGTATAAAATAACTGTACAAAGTTGTTAGAGATAACTGCTAAAGCCTATACTTTAAGCCTCTACCAAACGTAACTGCCAAAACCGGGCAGCGCAGTCCACTCAAATTTCAATAAAAGAGACCGCTCAAATTTCTCTAGTGTTTTATTTTTGTCTCAATAACATAGATTATGACCACTCGTTAGAACGAGCTCGTTCCAACTGAATTTCATAAGTATGTTTTTGACGCAATAAATAAAAAAATAGTTATTCAAAAATTTTGTTTTCAAGTGACGTCCGGCCTTTCGTGTTAGGTAAAGGGTTAACCCTTTACCTAACATGAAAAGCAGACGACACTTGCAAAAAAAATTCTTGAATAACTAAATTTTTTCATTTTTTGTCTCAAAAACATAGGTTATGACCCCTCGTTGGAACGAGCTCGACGAGCTCGTTCCAACGAGGGGTCATAACCTATGTTTTTGAGACAAAAAATGAAAATATTTTGAAAATTAATTGGCGATTTTTGAGAATAGCGCTGGCCGGTTTTGACAGTTACGTTGGATAAAGGGTTAAAAAGTAATTCTCGAAAGCTGATGAGCAACTTCCCAAGTAGCTTTATCCAGTATAACTGGGATATATTTGTATCTGGGTACTTCCGTTTTTGGGGGCTAAAATGTATCTAAGATTCAGGATGAATTTTCAGTTTCCTTAAGACTCAAGGTCGTAATCTCGCTGCCATTTAACGGGTTGTTCTCTATCAAGGACAATGAATTTTGAATTCAAAAGTTGTATTTCTTTTGATGCCCAATATCACCTTAAGCGTTTGGAGATTTGTTTTTTGTTGTTGTTGATTGCATCATGTACATTTCGTCCCTTTTGTACAGCAAGGCGCCATCTACAATGATGAAGCATGGTAGTTTGATACGCTCAAGGTGCGATTATATTCTCGTTACACATGAAAACGTGACCATCAATGAAATACACATACATTAGACCAAGTGTTGCACATTTGTCATTTTGTCTCAAATGAGATAATGTTTTTAGCGGGTCTGGGAGAGTACTGGCCCACAACACTCGAGTACTAGTACTTTGAAAATGTATGATTAGGATACTAGAACTGTAACATACAGTATGTGGAGAGTGGATTGTAACTAAATCACCAGCAGAGTGGAGTTATCACCTAAGCTATAACTTTCAAATTGTGTACATTTCGACAAAAAACACAAGCAATGTTTCAGTCAATGGACCTCCGGGTTTAACCCGGAGGTCCATTGGCTGAAACTTTGCTGGTGCTGGTTATGCTTTGCAACAAATTTGCAATTATTGCTCGGGTGGAATCTCCACTCTGCGGGTGATTTGGTGATAATACACTCTCCACGTACTGTATCTGAGGGCGAGTTCTTGTGCAAGAACTTTGAATACAAACAAACTAAAACATGACAGAAGACAAGGTCAACAATACATCGTCCCTTCAGCATGGCGGAATACGCGTTTTTGCACCCAAAGGGCGATATTATCATTTAATGTAACCAACAGCATTGCTCACTATTTAAAATAGCTTCTTTTATATATTTTTACCAAGAAATGGGAACGTTTATCTCTCTCTCCGATGGCTTTGGTTTCAAAAATTTTGAAAATGTGAACCTCAAATTTGGCATTTATTGCTTATTTCGACATGAAAGTGATGTGCAATCTGTTTCGACGAGGAGGTTGGTCTGTTTATAGGCAAGTTTGTCGTTTCTCTGTGTGTGCAAAATCATGTTACGGAATGTTTATTTTTCTGTGCGCATTAAAACTAAATCCACATCTGACTTCTCGTGCAGTGACAGGTGTTTTTCGATAGCATTCTCTCAAATATATGGCAACAGGTTCTCCATTAAATGAATATCACTGCTTATTGCTTTTCCAAAATGTGATTTACTGGGATTTCCGGGTTTGATTATAAACGATAACTTCACAAGTGAATTATCCAAACAGCAATTGTGTATCCGTGCACGCAAACGAAGACGCTTTGCCGTGGGTGTAATGGGGACTTCATTGTTTTTTTTTTGTTTGTTTTTGTAACCCTTTTCCTAACATGAAAAGCAGACGACACATGCAAACAAAATTCTTGAATAACTATTATTGTCATTTTTTGTCGCAAAAACATAAGTTATGACCCCCCCCCCCCCCCCATTGGAACGAGCTCGATGAGCTCGTTACAATGAGGGGTCATAACCTATGTTTTAGAGTCAAAAAATGAAAAATTAATGAAATTTAACTGGCGATTTTTGAGAATAGCTTTGGCCGGTTTTGGCCGTTACGTTAGGTAAAGGATTAAATAATATAATTGTCGTTAATAATGAAAAGTAATAAACAGAGTAATCACTTGACTGGCGAGGGACTATATTGTAAAACTCTCGTGCGCATTCGCGCACTCGTGTTTGTACAACGTCACTCACCTCTCGTGAATTATTTCACGTAACCAATCCAGTCAAGCGATTATTCTTTATTTCTCTGTCGCTTGAATCGTATGGAAAAACGAAGTCGTTTTCATAATCCCGCTATTCCAAATTATATTCTAGAGGCCACGTTTGAGACTTTGAAATACGTTGTTAACAGGCATGTTAGGGACTTTTGAGAAGAACATAATTGTCACAGAATTGTTTGAAGGCTGACCATTATTATTTTGTATATGGGGGATCCCCAATGAGTCCTCAGTTTTTATCTAACAATCATATAGATTCTGGTCTGAAAACGACGAGAAACGGTACGTATCACATAATGTGTTCCGATTCCGTATCATATAGACGGCTCATTCTGATTCCGTATCACATAGATTCAACTTCCGGTCAACACCGCGCTAAGACAAATAATAACATTATATGCATTGTTATTACGCACTGAAATATGAAATTCACAATTTTGACCAATTCCAACCCAATTTAAACTGAAAAACGGAAAAACAGGCTTTATGTAAATGGATTGTTAGATAAATGTATTAATACGACCAAATGCATGTCCTGTAATTTGTATCAGATTATCGGTCGTGTTTACAATCGGATCACAACTCGCCCTGACGGGAGAGTTGTGATCCGATTGTAAACACGACCGAGAATCTGATACAAATTACAGGACATGCATTTGGTCCTGATAATGTATATACATCGAAATTTACAAAACGAGTGAAGAAAATTAGGTCTGGACTGAGCTTTCGTGAGGACCAGACCTAATTCACTATTTGACAAGGTTTATAAATTTCGATATAAACTGGGGACGAGTTAAAGATTCTATATATTATATGCTCCATACCCCCACAAAATACACTTTAGTGGGACAAAAAACAAGTAGCGGCTCCTACAAGGTGTGTGATTATGTTACAACGTCAGGCGCGTTGTTTGTCCGCGGTGTGTGCCTCAGGAAATAGTCCCCGATAAAGAATAGATTGCGATGTATTTAATGGTACAAATTTAATGAAATAATCTTCAAACAAACATCAACTACTGTCACAGATAATAAATAGTGGGGCATATTCATGCGCGATGGTTGTACTACACTCATATAGAACTTGTCAAAAATTTGCTTGTTTTTGATACTCCTGAAAATTAATTGTTATTTGCAGCCTCGTGGGTTAACGAACCTTGGACATGTGCTGAAATATGCTGCATTATTGAGTCGTGAATTATAGTATTGCTGTAATTTTCTACTGTTGACACGTTTATACTGTCGATTTTTAATTTTTGCACATCCCTCAGTAATGAACTGTTGGCATACATGGATTAACGTCCCATAATTATTTAGGCGCTGTTGTGCAGTGGATGGTCAGTTATATCTATAAAATGGCCAGTCACATTTAATTGATAAGTATTGGTCGAAATGGGGCTTATATCTGGTAAGGTATGTTAATGCGTGTTAAACATGCTAGTGGCCACTTAATGACACAGTTAACCCTTTACCCAACGTAACGGCCAAAACCGGCCAGCGCTATTCTCAAAATTCGCCAATTAATTTTCATTATTTTATTCATTTTTTGTCTCAAAAACATCGTCGAGCTCGTTCCAACGTGGGGTCATAACCTATGTTTTTGAGACAAAAAATGAAAAAAACTAGTTATTCAAGAATGTTTATTGCAAGCGTCGTCTGGTTTTCATGTTAGGAAAAGTGTTAAAATATTATGCTGACAGAGTTGCATGAATATTATATAAGAAATGGTTGAAATGCAATCATCGCTCGTGAATATGTCTGGTTGGGATTGTCAACCTTCTATGATAATCCTAATGTGGCATGTTCATGCGCGATGGTTCTCCCAGACTCACATTGTACGTCACAAATGTGATTGTATTTGATGCTCCTGAAAATTAACTGTCATTTTAAGCCTCGATGGTTAATCAACCTTGCATAATCGCTGAATCATGCTGTATTACTGAGTCTTGAATTACAGGTATTGCTGTGGTTTTCAATTGTTTATTGTTGACACCTCTATACTGTCCACACTTTAAAGTTGCGAACCTCCCTCTGTAATGGCTTGTTGGCTTTCAAGAGTTAATGTCATATAAAGAATTATCAGCAACAATCCTTATTACTTTATATTAGGTATATGTAGAGAACAGGGACCGACCTGGGCATGCGCCAGTGCGTATTTGGTTCTCAAACATCAGGACCTGGCTCTTAAATCTCAGAAATAGGCTTCTCAGTTGGCGCGTAACTTCTCAGATCATATTTTGATATTCTTTCGATGAATAATCGAGAGAGACACTCTTACATGTATTATATATATGATTATCATTTATCATTGTTGTAGAGTGCTTAAGTTAATACTTCAAGTCTTAGTTACCAAGCATTAATCTTCACTGTGGTTTCTGATCAAGTCTTGGCTGCCTATTTAGGCAGCCAAGACTTGATCAGAAACCACAGTGAAGATTAATGTTTGCTACAGTGTACTAAATGAAAATGATGAGAGCTATTACATACTTGCAGTGTGTGTTACAAACAGCAGTGTGACTCCGTAAATTGAAATCTGGCGCATGAATTGAAAAAATAGGCCCCGAGGCTAGAGCGTATTTTAGATAGTCCTGATCGGTCCCTGGTAGAGAATAATCACAGTACAACATTTTGGTAATATTGTGTGGTGCATTAGTACATATATAATATAAATAGCATGAAAATAAGATGCGTGACATGGAAAAATGATTTGTCAAACTCACATATCATTGTTGGTACCCCTTATATTGTGACCCTCCCCAATAACAATGGGTCAATGTCTTACGCCCCCCCCCCCCCCCACACACACACACTTTACCCAATAATGACTCAATGTCCGAGTGGGCTAATGCCGCACAATTGACATTTTGTATATCGCATGTATAAAATTATATTAATAGCACAAGCATTTACGTGTTGTTGTGCAGTGCATGGTCAGATACATATATAAAACGGTTAGTCACATTTGATTGGTGAATATGAGTGGGAATGGGGCTTATATCTGGTAAGGTATATTAATGCATGTGATTCATGCTAATGCTCACTTAATGACAGAGTTGATATACTATGCTGACACAGTTGCATGAATATTATATAACAAGAAATTGCAGAAATGGAATCATCGCTCATGCGTTTGCCTGACTGAGATTGTCAACCTTGTATGATAATCCTAGTGGGGCATGTTCATGCGCGATGGCTGTACTGCACTCATTTACAACTTGTCAAAAATTTGCTTATTTTTGATGCTCCTGAAAATTAATTGTTATTTGCAGCCTCGTGGGTAATGAACGATGTATAAGTGCTGAATTATGCTGTATTATGAAGTCATGAATTATAGGTATTGTTGTAATTTTCTATTGTTGACACCTTTATACTGTCGACACTTTTAATTTATACTGTCGACACTTTTAATTTGTGCACCTCCCTCAGTAATGGGATGCTGGTTTTATAAGGGTTAATGTTTTATAAAGAATTATCAGCAACAATCCTTATTAGTTTATATTAGGTATATGTAAATAATAATCATAGTACAACATTTGGGTAATTTATTACTTTCCAAAGTGTGATTTACTGGGATTTCCTATTTTGAATATAAACGATAACTTCACAATTGAATTATGCAATCAACAATTGTGTCATGTATCCGTGCGCGCAAACGAAGACGCTTTGCCGTGGGTATAATGGGGACTTCGTTGGGGTTTTTTTTTAACCCTTTACCTAATATGAAAAGCAGACAACACCTGCCAAAAACAAATTCTTCAATAACTATTATTTTCATTTTTTGTCTCAAAAACGTAGGTTACGACCCCTCATTGGAACGAGCTTGAGGGAAATGATTTGTCACACTCACAGGCCACTGTTGACACCTTATATGTTGACTCTCCCCCAATAACATTGGCTCGTTGGCCCAATGGGTCAATGTCTTATACTCCCTTATTAACTGTCATTTGCAGTAGTGTGTTTAATGAACCTTGAATAATCGCGGAATTATGCTGCATTATTGAATCTTGAATTATAGGTATTGCTTAATTTGCTATTGAATTTGTGCCCCCCCCCCCCCCCCCCACCCTCTCCAGCAATGGTCTGTTGGCCAACATGGGGTAATCTCCTGTTAAGAATTATCAGCAACAATCCTTATTATCTTATTTCAGGCATTTGTAAAGGATAATCATTGCACAACGTGTACTGTTGTATTGTGCATGATTAGTTATATATCTAACATATACAGCATGTATATATTATTATATAATCTTATTTTTGTTATGGTTTAGGTATATATAGTCCTGGAAATGAGACGGATGCGAGTGCAATTGCTGCCGTCAGCACTCGTGATTTCTATTTTACGGGGGCTAAAATATGCACTCGTTGAAAAATATTGTGGAGCACTAATATACTGTGAGGGCAAATAAATGTATGTTGTTTTGAGAAAGCAGCGCACTGTGGCCAGTGGCACGTTACTGTCATAATTCAGCAACTCCTTATACATTTAAGCTTTTGAACACTAGAGATATCTGCTATGCCGGTTCGGTGGCAGCAATTAGAAGAGTCCATATTCATTATTTGGTATAGACCAATCAATATTTTCAACGTGCATCCTCAGGGCTGCACGTTGAAAATACTGATTGGTCTACCCCACACTTTTACTGAACAGTCAGCCTATTTAATGACGTTATGACGTATCATGTTCCTGGCTGGAAAAACAGCCGCTCGTATTCAAAGGGTTAAGGTTTCTGTTGTTTGGTGACAGTATTCCCTTGCAAATCCATATACTAAAATTTTACGAGTGCAATTTACTCTCGTCTCTGATTTACAGCACCAGTCAATTTTGTTCACTTCCAGCACTGTATATATATATATATATTATAACGAGACCCAGATAATGCCATAAAGTGCTTGGTTAGTTCCATGTATAAAATAAGTATTGATAAGAATGATGTTAATATCTGACCGAGTTTATTCAAATACGTTAACCCTTCACCTAGCACAGTTTTTTAAAAAATAAATTAAATTTCACATTTTTCGAACTCGAAAAAATTCTAACAATTCTTCTATAGGACCATGCAAGTGTGGATATCATTGGAATCGGTTCGTCGAGCCGGTTCTGTTGATGTCTATGTTTGTATGGTTTTGTATAGTTTTGTCGAGACATATGTAAGATATTTTGGGCTGTGGTGGGCCATGTTTTTGCAACTGAGTTTGAAGACTGTCCATACATTATGATGATGTGTCGTTAATAAGATAATAGGTAAATGGGGTCAATATCTATTATAGTATGTTCATGCATGCTCACCGAAATAAATTTAAAATAAGAAGTCTAGATCCTACGAGACATACTTGTTTGTTGAAACAACTGTGTCAGTCTCTCGATAACGAAAAAAAAATAAGCTGTGTGAAAAGTGCACGACCAATTACTGAATCATGGACTATGGAAACAATCTGCGTCACCAAACACAATAATATTACTGTTTAGTGACCTATATAAGCCATCTGATATGATTATCATCATTCATTCCCATGAGATTATATGCTGATGTGGCATTGAACTCGGAAATCCTGAACAGTGTTAAGATGCGATGTGGGCGATTGAGGGTTTAGTCTGCGGTGGATGGCGTGTTGTTTTCGGTGCCGTCAAAATTCTACAAAATGTTATAATTTTTCTTTTCTTTTAAGTTTAACAATTGGGAAAAACTACACATAAATACGGATGGACAAGAAACATGTCATTAGGCTTTTCCCTCTGGAAAAGACTATTGTTTTTCTACGGATTATTATTTTTTTTTTTTTTTTTGGGGGGGGGGGGGGGGGGTTTATTTTTTGGGGTTTTTTTTCCACACATTTTGTCCGCACGATTCCGAAGCCATTTTCGGACCGATTTTCACAAAATTTTGCACACGCATAGAGGGGCACAAAATCTAAAAATGTACCGAAGCGGAATTTTCGATTTAACCCTTATTTCGTCAGAATTGGAAAAAAACTGTCAAAATTGGGGTTTATCGGCACTTTCTCGAAACACGTCTTGTAGATTTTTTTTAACCTTCATCATTGATAGACCTGCCTGTGCCACGACCTTTGATACACATGACATATCGCGATGCATATGGTAACCCTCCACAGGCTGCCAAACATCGAAATTTTGATGAAATGGCCGGTTTCAGGCCCCCAGAGAACCCAAACGATACACGAGAGATAAACATAACTTCATTTATTGGAAGTGGAATTCACCGAGGATCAAGTAATAAGGGTGTTCAAAAAACCAAGCGTTAACCCGTTTTTGGCTGGTTAAACAGCAATACCCCCATAAAGTAAAAAAATTCAGGTTTTCCGTGGATTTCTCTAAACGAGTCTTGTAGATTTTCAAGAAAAAATTGTCACTCCCAGGCCTTGATGTGACAATAGAAGCTGCATGGACAAAATACTGCGGTGAGCATTTGTTAACCCTCCACGGGCTGCTAAAAGTCAAAATTGTGATAAAATGGGCTGTTTTTGGACGCAAAAAGCACCCAAACGGTATACCACAGAGAAAATGGCCTTCATTTATCGGACGCAAAATTGATCGGAAAATATTTTTGAAAGTGGTAAGGGTATTCAAGATTCGACGTCTTAACCCATTTTGGGCTGGTTAAAGAGAGATACCCATTAAAATCTTAAAATACCCATTTTCTGTGGATTTCTCTAAAAACATCTTGTAGGTTTTCAAGAAAAAATCGGCTATTCGCAGGTCTTGGTGCGACATTACAAGTTGCATGGACAAAATATTCCGTTCAGCATTAGTTAACCCTCCCTGGGCTCCCCAACGTCAAAATTGTGATAAAATGGGCTGTTTTTGGACACCAACAGCACCCAATGGGTACACCACAAAGAAAAGCGCCTCCTTTTATCGAGTGTACAATTTATACAGAAACAATTTTGTAAGTAGTAAGGGTATTCAAAAGTCGAAGTCTTAACCCATTTTGGGTAGGCTAAGAGAGATATCCCTTGAAAGCTTTAAATTCCCATTTTCTGTGAATTTCCCTAACATTAACTTGTAGGGGTTCAAGAAAAATTTACTATTCGTAGGTCTTTATGTGACATTACAAGTTGCAGGGACAAAATACTCCGCTGAGCGTTTATTAACCATCTACAAGCTGCCAAGCATCGTAATTTTGTTGACATGGGCTGTTTTCGGACACGCACAGCACCCAAAGTATACCCGAGAGATAAACATAATCACCTTTGTTGGAAGTGGAATTTACAGAGGACCATTTTTGTAAGTAATAAGGGTATTCAAAAAACCAAGCGTTAACCCCTGTTGTGGAGGTTAACAGGGATACCCATCGAAAGCTTAAAAATCGTTTTCCCTGGATTTCTTTACAAACATCTTGTAGGGTTTCAAGAGAAAATTGTCGTTGATAGGTCTTGGTATCACATTACCAGTTGCATACATTATTCTGGTAGGTATTTGTTAACCCTCCATGGGCTGCTAAATGTCAAAAATTTTGAAGAAATAGTCTGTTTTTGGACACTGACAACATCAAATGGAAATGCCACAGAGAAACGTAACTTCTTTTACTGGACGCAAACCTGATAGAGAAACATTTTTGTAAGTAGTAAGGATATTCAAAAATCTAGGTCTTAACCCATTGTCGACTAGTTAAGGAGATATACCCCTCAAAAGCTTAAAATTCCCGTTTTCTGTGGATTTCTCCAAAAAATCTAGCACGTTTTCAAGAAAAATTGACCATTTGCAGGTCTTTGAGTGACATTACAAGTTGCATGGACAAAATATTCCGGTAAGCAATTATTAACCCCCCAGAGCCTGCAAAGTATAGACATTTTGAGAAAATGGGCTGTTTTGGGGCATCCATAACACCCAATGTGTACCTGCGTGATAAACATAACCTTCCTCATTGGAAGTGAAATTCACCGAGGATCATTTTTGTAAGTAATGAAGGTATTCATAAAACCAATCATTAATCCGTTTAGGGCTGGTTACAGAGCGATACCCCTCAAAAGGTTAAAAATTCGTATTTTCCGAGGATTTCTCTAAAAGCCTCTCATATGTTTTCAAGACAAATATTGGCCATTCTCATTTGAGACTACTATACTCACCTTGTATGAACTCAAAAGTAAGTGTATAGTTATTTATTATCAAGAATAACTGCCCATAAGTTCCACTCTCACTGTGTCCCGCTTCATCGGTCAATTCCACGGTGTCCCACGCCAGCGGTCGATTTATCCAAACAAAATTATCAAGGTTACCACATTCTCCCTGCCTCTTTCTCCAACCAAACACACATTGAAAGGTACGCCTCCCCTCGTATTCCACACTGCCCTGCATGATATCATTTATTATTTATTTATTGGTGTTTGAGGGCATATACTTATGCACAATGGCTAATCATGACCGTGACAGGTTTACCGGTGGAGGAAGCCACAGTACCTGGAGAGAACCACCGAGCAACGACGACCAGCTGCCAGCTTCCCAACATCGTAACTCCGAACTGCAGCACAGGCAAGGTTAGATTGGTTGAAGACATGCGTACCGTCGACGTGCAGTACGCCTTAGTACATGGCGGCATCATGCCCCCATATGGACAATCAGAGTTAAGTGCCTTGCCCAAGGACACAGCATGGGAGTCCGAATTGATCGCTCAGACGGCCACCCATCAACATTGCTTTACTTCGGTGATCTGACGAGAACCGGCTACCACAATGCCACCGCGCCCCGCCACTGCATGATAAGAAAGCAGTAAATAACGTTAGCTGCAATGGGATCAGTTACTTATAATATCAAATAGTGTTGACACTATAGCATTTCCCCGACAGTGGGTCCAGGTATATACTAGTCTGTAAAACGGCTATACACTGCCCCTCCTCCGCCCCAGGGTGGCGACGTGGCAGTATATATCCATCTTACTGACGCTATGTTGTGCCTAAGGAACCTTACAATAAAAGGTGGGGGTCCCCAACATGGGAAGGGGGGCAGGTATATTTACTACTCTGTAAGGCGGTTATCAAATGCAGTGGTGCATGGCGCCAAGATTTCCCCGGCAGTGGGCCTAGATATATACTAGTTTGTAAGACGGCTATACTCCCCTTCTCCGTCCCAGGGTATATTTTATCTACACATATGTACAAACAACACTTCCTATTTATGAATGTAATAACTTCATGTTTGTCGTTGTATGTATGGATATCTTCATTGTAATAAATAAAACTAATCCTACGGGGAAAAACCAATTGGAGAGAAATTTACTTCTGCACTTAACAGACATGTGATAGGTGACCTCTACAAGGTGTGAAAAAATGACATAATAATGCATAGCAACTGTGGTCGAATAGGAGATAATTGATACAGGACCAGACATCAATATTTTTGATACATTTGAGATAAAATGGACCATTTTCAAACAGACACAGCACTCAGTGGGTATGTGTCAAACAAACATAACTCCTTTTGTCGGACATTGACTCGAAGGACGACAATATTGATATTAACCCCTCCACCGTTAATGATGGTTTTTACGTAAACAATGTTTTATCAAACTGAGTCATTTGAGACTACTATATTCACCTTTCTCTTAAAATCAATGGAGGAACTTCAATGAGACAGTTAAAAACAATTCATCAGACACTGTGGCGTCATGAAGAATCATGGAATCTCATCGGGAAAAGCCATGATTCTCCAGAATCATAAAGTCTAGTTAATAATTATTTTTCGTTATTTCTTGTATTTTAACGTCATTGGGGGTGACCTGTCGCCTGGTTTTTGGGGTAGAGCTTCATTACTTATATAGCGTTATGTAGTGGAGGACCTATACATATTTTCAGTATATGAGACTTCAGCACGGCGTTGGCTAGCGAATCCTCAACTTTTTATCCAACTGCTCACACCCGTCTCCTGTGGGAATCCCAGGATGTGGATTAACTCCTGTTAAAGTAGATCGCGGTAATTAACTCCTGGAGAAGTAACTATTCATATACACCCCTGACGTACGTGGTGGATGTATTGCCTCTAGGTTGTGGCGGGGCAGATGTTACGTCTTCACATACTTTGGTTAAGTAGCGTATGCCTCTCGTGAGGAGGATCTGACCGCCGTGATTTTTCGAAGGTGTTACGCCCTGTACGTACTTGTATACGTACTGTATACACCCTTATAGCAGTGAATTAACTGTTTCCCCCACTACGTCCCACTGTTCCTTCTTGGAAATCCTAAATGCAAATAAGAATGAAACTTGTACATATATTCTTGTTATTATTTATGTTTACTTTTCAGTGCAATGTGCATATACAGTCTTCAGCACAGTACACAGCTGCCTCTCTAAATGTATCTAGTTGGAGTAAAGGTTCCAAAATCAAAAGGAGTTATGGACATGGAAACAACCGACCGTAATGGGAATTTTAACAGTCCGAATGCGAAATACTTCTCTTCGATGTCCCTGTATGAAATATCATTAGGACTTGGCGGTGTCTCTCTTTACTATAATAATGGGGGTAAAATAGGATTAGGCGAGGTGCAGACGAATCCAGAATTTGATCTTATAGCTAAAACTAGAAGTCCTGTCACGAATAGTGCGCTTATCTAGGTTTAATTGCGCGTTGGAATTGCGCGCAATTGCCATATCGAATGGCATCCAAAGTGGCTCAGAAGGTAGAGGTGCAGGCTGCAAGCCGAGAGGTCCTCGGTTCGAATCCCACCTGCGGCAACCGCGTTGTGTCCTTGGGCAAGACACTTTATCTCCATTGCCCGCGTGGGGGCACGATGACGCCGTGTACTAAGGCGTACTGCACGTCGATGGCACGCATGTCTTCAACCAATCTAACCCTGCCTGCGCTGCAGTGCGGAGTTACGATGTTGGGGAGCTGGCAGCTGCTCGTCGTTGCTCGGTGGTTCTCTCCGGGTACTCCGGCTTCCTCCATCCGTAAAACTGTCACGGTCATGATTAGCCATTGTGCATAAATATGTGACCTTAAACATAAATAAATAAATAAATGGCATCCAAAGCACAGCAGGTTCTCCTGGTTACTCATAGCAAACACATGCAATGTTTCTGCCAATGGACCTCCGGGTTAAAACATAAATAAATAAATAAATGGCATCCAAAGCACAGCAGGTTCTCCTGGTTACTCATAGCAAACACATGCAATGTTTCTGCCAATGGACCTCCGGGTTACCCGGAGGTCCATTGGCTGAAACATTGCCTGTGCACAGGCCATATGTACAGAATATGATAGCTTTATTTGGGCCATAACGCGCACATTAACGCGCATATCAACGTGCTATTTGTGCGCATTTCATGACAGGACTTCTAGTTTTAACTGTATAAAAGTCTACAACGACAGAACATGCCAAATGACCACTGAAGAAGATTCTCTATTTAGAGACGTTAGAGTTGACTGTAAATACTACTCCCCCAATGGTTTTAACTCATCAAACACCAAACGAGCCGAGCAATTTTCAATGTTTCATCTAAACTGTCAAAGTATTAGTGCCCATTGGGGCTCCCTAAATGAACTTCTGGCTAATCTGCAGGACTCCGAAAATGTTTTTAACGTTATAGGATTAACAGAAATTTTTCGAATCCCGTCGAATGTATCTTATTATTTAGAAGGCTATCATCCACTTATCCATAAGACACGACCGGGGGAGGTGATAGGTGAGGTGGTGTTGGTATCTATGTGAAGGAGGGTCTTACGTCTACAATACGAAATGACTTGTCTGTCTTCATTCCCCATGTAACCGAGTCCCTATTTATCGAAATTAAAGTAAATAATACTGAAAAATTAGTTGGGGTCATACAGTACGTGGAGAGTGGGTTGTAACTAAATCACCTGTGGAGTGGAGTTATCACCCACGCTATAACTTTAAAATTGTGTACATATCGACAAAAAACACGAGCAATGTTTCAGCCAATGGACCTCCGGGTTTAACCCGGAGGTCCATGGGCTGAAACTTTGCTTGTGCTGGTTATGCTTTGCAACAAATTTGAAATTTTTTCATGGGTGGAATCTCCATTCTGCGGGTGATTTAGTGATAATACACTCCCCACGTACTGTATATAGACCTAATACTCAACCTAAAGCTGATATAGATCTTTTCCTTGCAAAACTAAATGAAATAACAGGTCAAATTAATCGTGAAAATAAAGAAGCATATATTTTGGGCGATTTTAATATTGACTTATTAAAAACAAGTTCTCATTCTAAAACTCTAAATTATCTTGATCTTATGGTCAGCCAGGGGTTCATACCTCGTATCACCAGGCCAACTCGAATAACCAGTCATTCAGCTACTTTAATAGATCATATCTTCTCAAATAATATTTCCTCTAACTGCCTATCCGGAATAATTATCACAGATGACTCTGACCATTTCGGTACATTCCATGTAGAAAATAATGCCCCCAAAGGATAGACCACAAATTACCTTCGAAGGCAATTTCAGTGCTGCGAACTTGGCATCCTTCAGATCACTTCTGTCGCAAAGCTATTTTTCGCTTATCGGCGAAACAAGCTGCCCAGATGTAGCATGTGAGAGTTTTATGGATATCTATTCTACTGCTTTTGAAAAAGCATTTCCTTTGGTTAATATCCAACTGAAGAAAACATATATTAAACAACAGCCATGGATATCCAAAGGCCTTATGAAACCTTCAAACACCAAGACAAAACTTTACAATTAAAACATTAAATGACCAACAGAACAAAATATAAGAAATTATAAAAACTTCTGTAAAATTTTTAATAGAATTATTAAATGAAAATAAAAGTAACTTGAGATGAATATGGAAGATATTAAAGGAAACAATAAATAAAGCAAAACATACTGCTAATATGCCTTCTACTTTTGTCAAAGATAATAACCACGTTATAAATGATCCGCACAAAATAGCATATGAATTCAATAACTTCTTTACAAACATAGGAAGACGTACCAGTGAAGAACTAATACAAACAGATAAATCCATTAGAGACTTCATGGATCCTCCTTACCCAAATATTTTTTCATAACACCGGTTACCCCTGATGAAGTAATACATATTGTTAAACGTATGAAGTCAAAATACTCTGAAGACTGTGATGGCATTACAACATATCTCTTGAAGTACATTATAAATATATTAGCCCAAGCAATTGCCCATATTGCTAATCAATCTTTTACCAGCAGAATTGTGCCAAACAGAATGAAAATCGCCAAAGTTATTCCAATTTTCAAAACGAAAATAAATTTAATAAGTATAGAAAGTATTTTACCCGCCTTCTCTAAAATTTTAGAAAAACTAATGGCAAATAGAATGGTTAACTATCTGAACACATTTGATATTTTCTACCAGCATCAATATGGCTTCAGAAAAAACACAGTATCATACATCCTGTTATGCAATTTCTCAGACATATTGGCATGGAAAATAACAAACCGACTAAAGACGTCACATCAGCTGTATTCATAGATTTCTCAAAAGCCTTTGATACGATAAATCACAGTATACTGTTAAGTAAATTGGAAAGATGTGGATTCAGGGGGATTAGCAATGACTGGTTCAGAAGTTACCTATCCAACAGAAACCACTACACAAAATACGGTGAAAATAAATCTGAAATGACTGAAATAACATGTGGAGTTTCTCAGGGCTCTGTACACGGCCCACTTTTTATTCCTATTGTACATAAACGACATCCGCCGTTCAGCATTGTTGTACCTGCTCTCTTTTGCAGATGATACAACAGTTTACGCATCTGGTCCTAATGCAAGTACTTTAGCAATATTCATAAATGAGGAACTAAAGAAACTAAGCGACTGGTGCTCAGGTAACCGGCTTGTGTTGAATGCAAGTAAAACTAAGTGTGTCGTTATAAACCCAACTCGTAATACAAGAGGCGTAGAAAATCTAAACATACAGATACATGATAAAAATATAAAACGAGTAGGACAAAGTGAAACAGAAAAATCACTGAAATTCCTTGGCATTAACATTGACGATAATCTTTCACACAGTGCTGACATCTCACAAGTGTGCTCTAAACTAGGACGGATAAATTATGCTCTAAATAAGGTGAAAACATTCTTGCCTCATACGGCTATGAAAACGCTATATTTTACCCTTATCTGCAGTCATCTGTTAAATGGAATCCAAATATGGGGTAACGCACGAGCAATTAGAAAAATTCTTATCATGCAGAAACGCTCAGTTCGTATTATTAATAATTCTAGATATAATGCTCATACCGATCTCCTGTTTGCCAAAGATAAAATACTCAAAATTAACGATCTGTTCACACTCCAAGCTTGCCTCTTCATATTCGATTGGGAAAAGGGGGAACTTCCTTCGTCATTCCATTTCCTCTTTACACAATCAGGGCACACCTCACAAAGAACTACAAGACAATCAGAATTGTTACACATTAGTAGAACCCGTACTAGAGCACTAGAAAGGCTTCCAATCCATGCGTTTCCTATGTTATGGAATGAATTGGACCAAGAAATAAGAACTATTAGAAACAGAAAAATATTCAAAAGATTGCTAACACAAAAATTTCATTCTCGTTATACAAATAACGTAGAATGTGACAACCCTTATTGTCAACATTGTAGGTTTCACCCTTTACCCAACGTAACGGCCAAAACCGGCCAGCGCTATTCTCAAAAATCGCCAATTAATTTTCATTATTTTTTTCATTTTTTGTCTCAAAAACATAGGTTATGACCCCTCGTTGGAACGAGCTCGTCGAGTTTTTGAGACAAAAAATGAAAAAAATTAGTTATTCAAGAATTATTTTTGCAAGTGTCGTCTGCTTTTCAGGTTAGGTAAAGGGTTAATAGTACCAGTTGATCCTATTCTTTCATAATTTTTTATAATTTTTTAACAAGTATGTAAATAATTAAGATTCTACGTAGTCATTAAATCAGAACTACACTATCGTCAGGCAATATTCCTTCATCTCAAATTGTATCCATGAAACAACAGCAAAGCTAAATCATACGTCTGCTATCTCGTCTTAGTAATAGAAACTCTGCCTGACCCGCCAAGTCCGGAGCTCTTGATGTGAAAACAGAAAACATTAAACCCAACAGGTGTAATAATTCAGTTTCATAAATAACTATTCCCTTACGGCTTGTGTGCAGTGCTGACAACTTGGCTAACATCTATGGGAGATGGCAGGTAGATAGCCAATCTGGCTATGTCATCTCCCCACGGTATAGATAGTGGTGTTGTTCTGTTCTATAAATGTATATTTATTGCAGGTTATAATAATGTATCTCGATGAACCACGATTATTATTTTGTATCATATTCTCTGTACATCGTTAAATAAAATAATCTAATGTAATCTAATCTTATGTTTATCGTTCCTCGTCCTCCGAATCTGAATCATCAATTATTATATACTTTATAAATAAACACATTTCTATTGGCTGGATCTTATACACGTGACTGGTACTCAAAAATTCATGTACATCGGTTTTCCAGTGAATATCAACTTTCTAAATATAGCTTTTAGAAATCCTCTCTCTAGTTCTATTTCAATCGACGTAATCTCTATAACATTGTTTATTTTTATGTTATTCTGCAGATGATAACTATTTTATTGTTAAATAAAAGTATTTCTGGTTGATATAATTGAACTTTTAATTGACAAATAGAAGATCGTTTTTTAGGATGGTGTATACAATACAATAGTTATGGACTTTTGTGGTGGTAAATATGATGGGATATGAACCTGAAAAACGTATATTGAAATCGGCTAACGCCTCGGTCAATGTAAGTTTTTTAGGTTCATATCCCATCATACTCACCACCACAAAAGTCCATATTGTATATTATTCTCTGGCGATAGATGGGAAGCGAAGAATAAATAAATCCGTGTTGTTATAAAAGAGGTAATTATCTGTGAAAATGTTATAAAATCATCATTCCATGATATGAGTAGAGCTGCACGGTATATCGATAAACCGATACATACCGGTATTCAAACCAGTATCGATTGAATACCGGTGTAATTGCAAATATATCGGTTTATCGTCTTTATTTATTTACCCACAGTTTAATTGTCAAGATGTCTTGAGTTTTTCAACTGAAGTCCTGAAAGAATAATATTATCCCTGTACCAAACGAATTGGCCGCATTGTCCCGAATAATACACTAGTTGTGCAGTTGAACAAATATATTATTTTTCAAAAAATTTCAACAAAACCACATCATGTGACCCCTCATTGGAACGAGCGCGACGAGCTCGTCCCAATGATGGGTCACTTGATGTGGTTTTGGTTGAAAATGTTTTGAAAAATTCGGTAAAGTAATATTTTAAAAAATGGATTTTAATATCGTCTACGTCGGGTAACGAGTCATTCGAACTGCATCATCAAGGCTTGCTGATTTGTTCCGACTGTGAAGGATCAAATCCCGATTATGGTACATATATATACGTATGTTCAGATATCTAAACAGTATTTCGATATACCGGTATATCGCGGTATTTTTTAAAATACCGATACCGGTATTCAGTTTCAAATACCGTGCAGCCCTAGAAATGAGTACACTGCAATGAGAGAAAAATAAGTGGTGAAAACAGATAGGATTTAAATCAACCTGATAATTGAAGCAAACTTGGAAGATTAAAAATTTAAAAGCAATTTCAAACTTATTAAAAAGGTTGATTTTCTCGAGGAACGAGAGGATCTGGTGAGAATTTATCGTGTAAACAATTTTCTCAGAGACGGTGCATTAAAATGCCGACGTCTGGATCTTCAAAACCTGTACAATATAAAAAAATGTACTCAATTGTGAAAGGACATTGACAGGGAACACATTCTGGTCGCAATTCGCCCTCATATAAAAACAGTGTGTGAGGCTTGTAGGACCGTTACTAGACAGCTGTTCAGCATTGATATTTTGTCGGAAACGATAGAGCCTGTTATTTGTTCCCCATCACATTCCGCCTGCAACATAGATGTTCCAGGTTAGGGATATTGCACCTTCTTACAGACGGAAAATATTGTCAGGCTCCACTGAAACATTGTGTGCAACAACGACTCTTGCAAATCAAGCAAACATCGGACCTCTCCGACGGGGGAGGGGGCTGTAGCCCCCTCCCTGCCCCCCCCCCCCCCCCTTGGCGCCACCACTGTGGGAAATACGGGAAATACTCCAACTTGGGTCGCTGTTTACAGTCCCCCTCCCATTCTTCACCCTCATTGTATTGTGTTCAGTCGTATTTCTTGGTGCCAATTCGAAATACCAATTTATAAACTGCAGCGAATCTTGTTGATTTGGTGCTAACTCGAAACTGATATTTGTAGGGTGACTGTAATCTCAAAACGAGCCCCAATGCAGCAATCTTTATCAAAAGTACTTTTATTTATTTTACATTGATTTATGATTGAAAGCAATCGGTACAATTCTTAGTTCAAGTGTATAAATGAATATATAAAGCACATTACGAGTTCGTAAATGTGACAAATTGAAAATAAAGCCGTTATAATTTAAGGTAGGTCACCTTAACAATTACTGCCGTTTTGACGGAAGACTGGTGTCAGGTTACAATGGCCTAATTGTTTTACATTGATAATGGTACTACCCCCCCCCCCCCCCCCCCACACACACACACACATCCTCTACGCGTCCTCTGCAAGATATGCGTGTCCCCTGTAAGAAGGCCCTGTGAGATAGATATCTATCTCACATAACCCATGTGACCGGCTTATTAGCATATTTAATTAGCGCAGGACTATTCAATCATCGTACGTTCTTCTGTTAACAAACAACATGGTATCACGTTTCGGAAATATTAGCAGACGAACGTTTGTCGAATTATTATTATTATTTATTGGCGTTTGAGGTCACATATTTCAGCACAATGGCTAATTATGACCACGACAATATTACGGGTGAGGGAAGCCGCAGTGCCTGGACAGGACCACCGAGCAATGGCGAGCAATTGACAGCTCCCCAACATACTAACTCCACACAAGCAGAGTTTGCATTAGTTGAAGACAAGTGCACCATCGACGCGCAGTACGCCTTAGTACAAAACGCCACCGTGCCCCCACGTGGGCAGTGAGGGTGGAGTGTCTTGTCCAAGGACACAACGCGGTTGCCGCAGGTGGGATTCGAACCGAAGACCTCTCTGCTTGCGGTCTACACCTCTACCTACTGAGCCACCGCGCCCCGAGCGTTTGTCGAAGAAAACAGAAATAAAAACACAGACCGAAAAACCGAAGGGCTCTTGATTCTTTTATATGAATTTTTGGGTGAACTCCGTTTTGAGTGGAGTGAGAGTTGCACGAAATTCCCGTGGAAAAGTTATGCGAATACATTGCAGACTTCATAACATGACGTCATCGAAATGTGTCAATGTTCATTTCGCTACAAATCTTTAACCCCTGTCTTGCCGGCGTCGGGAATTAATTTTGTGGTATATACCTGTGGTATAAACAGAACTTTTGTGAGCTTTTTCCGATAAGCAAATCAGTTTTTTTCAGAAATGGACAACAAAATTCTTCGATATAACAGCACGTGCCGTAAATTACCTTTAATGACCTCAGGGTGTTTGGGGGGGGGGGGGGTGAAAAATTATCCCCGATGGGGGTGGATGTGAGATGGGGAAATCTCTCTCTAGGGACAAGATATTTGGTCCAGATACTCGGCAAGCCTAGTGTCTGGCCCAAATATCTTTCCCTCGGGTGAGATTTCCCACATCTCAAACCCCTACCCATCAGGGATAATAATAGCCTACCTCTCATCAAGAACGTTCGGGTTAAAATAATCCCACTATACATTACCTTCTATAAATAAACAACCCAAAGAATTGTTTGTGGCTGCGGGATTCCTGCCTTCAAGATATGGGTTCTCCCAATCACGACAGTTTTCGCGCTGAATACAATACACACATTTCTGTTGTCCAAACCTTTCTGTTTGAGGCTCTCACAATTTTGAGAAGACATCCATGGCCGATAGTTGGAATTTAAAAAAAAAACTCTATAACCCTTTACCCAACGTAACGTATTCTCAAAAATCGCCTATTAATTTTAATTATTTTTTCATTTTTTGTCTCAAAAACATAGGTTATGACCCCTCATTGGAACTAGCTCGTCGAGCTCGTTCCAATGAGGGGGTCATAACCTATGTTTTTGAGACAAAAAATGAAAAAAAATAGTTATTCAAGAGTTTTTTTTGCAAGTGTCGTCTGCTTTTCATGTTAGGTAAAGTGTTAAACATATTGTGCTTCTGTACACCTGCTCGGTAGTTCTCTCCGGGTATTCCGGCTTCCTCCGCCGTCAAACTGTCCGATACGATGTGAACCTGGCTGTTGAAAGTGTCGCTGAACCCCAATAAAACAACAACAAAAAATTGTTTTCTCCTACAAATTTCGGAATCAACTGTATTTCTAAGATAACGTTCAAACTATATATATACCATGCGCAGTCTGTCAAAAACCATGCACGAATTAGAGTTAGAGTGATTGTCTTCTGCTGAAATTAAATGAAATGAACAAGGTAGAGTTTTTTTTAAATTTTATTTTAGCTTGAAGGAAGTCACGTCGCGTAATGTTTTAGTTCTGATTTCCGTTATCAATGTTTCGAAATTAAAACTTTAAAGGAAATTAGTGTGATACGTAAATAACGCCAAGATGCCCAGATTTGTTTACATTTGCAGATTATGTATTACGACAATGCCTGTCTATTGTCAGTTACAGGGCGTTTAGTTGGTTGATACGGTGTCACGTGAGGGGAAGTGAGCACAATATTAGGCGAGGCTTTAGCCTCTCCTAATATTGTTGCACTGAGCCTCATGTGACACGCCCCCCCCCCCAACCCGTATCTGCCGACCAAACGACTCGTGACATATTCATTATGCCAGTCTACGACGTATTTACAAACAGTTTCATGCCTTCGTTAAATTGTCCTATCGGCATTCATTTGTTTACAAATAAACAGACGATCCGTGATGTAATGCAAAGGGAGTGATCCAGCATCTCATCGATCGCGAAGAAAATTATTGATTTATTACCTCTGACATTTTTGGATGTATTTACAATTACGCCTGCTTTCCAACGCTTTGGAGGGAAAACAAACTTTCTAAAATACCAATTATCGTGCGTTTTGCGATAAAAAGAAAATGTCGGACAGTGAATTAATACGGGTTTGATATTGTCCAATATTATATCTCACGTGACTACCTTGCATTCTGATTGGCTGAAAGATGATACCCTATTCGTGTAGTTTGCATCCACAGAACTGACCAGGCACTACACCCAGGCACTACACGTTTTCTATTTTTAGCACACTACTATATCAGTTTTCTTTTCATACTGGGCGAATAAAACTAATCGGGCTAAATTTAAAAATCGATTCACAGAGGCACAACATCCACAAAACGACCCGAAAAGAAATCTTTGTGGAAAAATGTATCGCTTTTCCATTGTTGAAGTCACATTTTCCGAGGCGTTCATTTTATTCCTTGAGAAGATGATCCATATCTCGTTTCGAAGAGAATGATCCATACCTGGGTCCAACTTTCATGAGAACGCGCCCGGATATGAAAAATCGTTTGTTTCGCTGCTCATATTATTTCGCTATTTAATTCTATATTTTGGGCAGTAAACGGATAAATAATGGAATTCAATTGAATCTTCGGAGTTTGTATCCCGTGCTGACCCATTCGGTAATGTTTTTGTGTGACAAATGTGTGGAAATTATCAAACTACGTTGTCAAATTTTGAAAATTTTAGTTTTCATTCGCGAGTTGCGCGATTCTAGAATACACGGTTCCGTTTGGGGGAAATGTTTTGTTTACCCTTGCCAACCGATTCAAAATCTGTCTTCTGCTCATATCAGTAATCCAAGTAAGCCGTGTTTTGGAAGAAGAATATGTTTTTTAAAAACTACATGGTATTTTTTCTATATAACGCTGGTTGGTAGGGCTGCTACCTTGGTAATAGATTAACAAATCGGACAGATGTTTTTCTTGATGGGTGTTCGATATAATATAAGGATTAGTGCATGTCTTGTCGTTGACTACGCCCATATAGTGCCCAGTGAGGTGGTGTAGTTCCCTCCGCTTCGCGGCGGGAACTACACCACCTCACTGGGCACTATATGGGCGTAGTCAACTCCAAGCCATGCACTATTCCTTAATTATATAAGGGTATCTCTCAGTCTTCGGTCACTATTTACGTCCGTTCATTGGGAATGCGGTGGCTCCATGGCTACGGCATCGGACTTCAAACTTCAAGGAGGAGTAACTGCGTTGTATCCTTGGGCAAGGCACTTAATCCTGATTGCCCATGTGGGGGAACGGTGGTACTGTGTACTACACGTCGATAATGCACTTGTCGTCAACCAATGCAAACCCTGCTTGTGTGGAGTTAGTACGCTGGGGAGTCTGATGGTTGCTCACCCTGCTCTGATCCTGGCTGTCGAAAGTGTCGTTGACCTCCAGTAAATAAATAAATAATATGACCGTCCATTGGTTAGGCAGTCCAACTGTTCTCCGGAGAGGCTAACCTGTGCTCTCCACACTATGGGTCGTTGGAGTTTCCGTTGCTTTGAGATAACGACTAACAACGTAGACAGAACCAACAAATGTCCTTTAAGTGCACTATTTCTTTGTGTTTCACAGTCTGTATCTCTAAGTTTCTATTTCTGTTCATTTGAATATGACAAGATATAATCTCTTAAAATAAATGCAAGTTATATCAAATTAAGTTCGTCTCAACAGAGGACGTTAATATACAAAGCTTTGATATGCATTTCAAATCTGATGACAGCTTTATTAAACTTAAGTTACATAATTTCAAACGTTTCCTGTTATCCATTAATGCTTAATCCGTTCCCGATAAAGACCACTACATGTTGCTGAGATGCTGCCGTTTCGAGCGATGCGATCTGATGCGATAAATATATAATTAACAGTTTTATTATTTGTTGCCGTATAAGATATAGAGAAATGTCTGACGAATATTTTTCTATGTATCTTGTCACGATAGATAAAAGAGAATATCTCTCCCGGATGTGATGCGCATTACACAATAAATTTAGACAAGAGATGGGTGGTATTGGCATTTTGAGTTCGGTATCGGTTTCGGTAGTTTTCTGGAGTTATACCGCGGTGTCGGTTCGGTATTCGGCATTTGCCTGGACTGAGATTTACTGATTGAATCAAGGGGAATTCACACAAGGAAAATACAGAATACAAACTCCACTGCCAGTGAGCTCAACATTAGCATTCTTTTGCCATCACAAATTGTATCTGCAGTAATATCAGAGTTTTGCCCTCAACACTCAACATGCCATCATTAGGAGGTCATGATGAAAATAGATAAATGGGCTGGGAAGTGATTTCTGACCAAGTCTTGGCTGCGTTTCAAGGCAGCCAAGACTTGACTAGAAGTCCAAGCTGAGCAAATGGACATCTACAGACTGTACTGTGGTAGAAATTCAGGGCAAATGTCTGGGGCCTCAAGGGTTAATAAAGCTGAAAAGAAAATCAATAACTTCTTTCATGAAAACGTCAACTGCTGTCAAGCCTGAACAAGATTTCACAAATAGCAAATGTAGGAAAATTTGAAAATTCAGATGGTTTCGGTATTCAATGATGGGTTCGGTTTTTCGGTATCCCCATGATATCGATATCGGTTCCGTATTTCGGTACATTTCCTATCTCTAATTTAGGTCGATATCTCTGGGCGTTTTCGGGATTTGATTCTCTTTAATGGCGATTAAAACATTGCAATGCATATAATAAAAAGAATACTTCAGGCGTGTGATTGGAAAATTTTGATAAAGTGGAGCTTCGATCCCCTTGGGCAAGGTACTTTATCACGGTTGCATACATGGGGTCACGATGACGCCGTGTACTAAGGCGTACTGTACGTCGATGGTGCACATGTCTTCAACCGCTGTAACCCTGCTTCAGCGGAGCTTGGACAGAGTTAGAATGTTGAGGAGCTGACAGTTTCTCGCCGTTGCTCAGTGGTTCTCTCCGGGTACTCCGGCTTCCTCCACCCGTAAAACTGTCACGGTCAAGATTAGCCGTTGTACATAAGTATGTGACCTTAAACACCAATAAATAAATAATTAAATAAATAAAGTGGAGCGACCTGACTTACCCGGATATATCGTACTCTCTGTTGTTTAGCCACAGAGAATACGATGGATCGGGATAAGCTGTTTTTGAGCATACATGTTCTCGTTTTCATGTAGTTTCTAGCACTACTTTGATATCCCTTTTATAGCATCGGCTATAAAAAAGTACCAAAGTGTCCAGGCGTTTCACAGACACTAGTAACGTGGTCCTGCTGTTACATGCCCAATATGTTACACCAAGCTTATCGCATAGTAATGGGGAGCGCGGTGGCACATTGGCTACGGCATTGGACTTCATCTGAATGGCTCACGGTTCGATCCCCACCAGGAGTAACTGATGTATCCTTGGGCAAGGCACTTTATCCAAATTGCGCAAATGGGGGCATGGTGGCGCTATGTGCTAAGGAGTACTGCACGTCAATTGTGCACTCGTCTTCAACCAATACCAACCCTACAGGTGCGGGGTTATTACGATCGAGAGTCTGAAGTTGCTCGTCTCTGCTCGATGGTTCTCCACGGGTACTCCGGCTTCATCCACCCGTAAAACTGTCCGACATGAGGTGACCTTGGTTGTCGAAAATGTCGTTAAACCCAATAAAATAATAAATCGCTATTTAATTTCTGCCATAATCACTTATTAACAGAATTATGCATGTATAGTATAATATAAAAATCTGGAAAATAAAATATGTCTATTAACTTTATCGATTTAGGTTGTATGTAATTGTTCACACACAATAGTTCAAAGGTGCTTATATATTAGATCATAAATTTCACATCATATTTTCCCAGATGCTAACACAGATACTCATTTTTCAGAACTTTCTCTGCCAACGAATCGGCCACATCCACCCGCGTAATATGCAAGTACATTTTGATATCGTCTGCGTTGGGATAATTCCTGGCTTTGAGACTGTATTTATTGTTTCTGAGTAGGAACAAGCATTTCGTGACTGCGATTAAATTAAATTTTAGCCTTGCTGTAAAATATAAACACACTTTGACCTCAGTGAGACCAGCTTGGTACAGTACGCTCGTCGTGGAAAGGTAAAAATCCACGGGTGGGCAGTATTTCCACGCATGCGTTAACAGTGAATCTCCGCCATAAAACAAAACAATGGAATCGCCCTCAAATTTTACGACCCGGTGCTTCTTTCCTTGAATATTTGCTGAAAACTACGCATTATTGATTAAGAAATACGCCCGTGGGTAACACTGCCCACGCGTGGATTTTGGCCATTCCACGGCGCCTGTACTGAATGTAATTGAACATGAAATCACAAAATATAATTTTAACACAACGACTCGTTGCTTTGAAATTATATTCAGCAAATGTGTGTCTCACTTTAGACGCTGGACTTAGTTCAATAACTAGGTGCTAAGGCTAAAAATTAGTGCGGTCGCACTGTCTAAATTGCAAACTGAAAAAAGTTCAATTATTAATTCATCGCATCTCAGACAACTCTTCAAGAGTGTGCACTAGACTTCAAACGTATATAAGTATGTCTTGGTCCAAAGAAACTGTGACATTTGATGACCAAACGAATTTGTTCTTGGCTCATTGAATGTCATTGAAGTTCTGGAATTTAGAAATCCTCAGCCAAGGACTGTGGAGCTCTTGAACACTGGAACCTTTCTTGAAAGCCCTTGAAAAGGGAAATATCATGTGATCAGAGTCGTTTCATCTCATCAATATTCATCTCGCCTCCCAGCAAGCTGAATAGTGCTGGAATAGGTTTTCTGTGGATACAGTACGTCCGCCGTAGAGTGGTCACTTTCCACCGGTGGGCAGTACGGACACAATAATATTAAATTCTAAACACTAATTATAGGAATAGTCATCAAAAATTTAATTAATGAAGCACCGGGTACAACACGGTGCTTCATAAGTTAAAATTTTGCTAATGAAGATTTGTATTACCTCGTAAAAGCATGCGTGGACATCACTGTCCAATCGTGGATTACAACCAATCCACGGCGGCTGTACTGAAATAGAACGCCTGGGTAATATGACATCAATATAGGAAATAAAGAGTACTGCTCCACTCAGCTTATATTTATTTATTATTTATTGGTGTTTAAGGTCACATACTTATGCACAATAGCTAATCATGACCGTGACAGTTTAACAGGAGGGGGAAGCCGGAGTACCCGGAGAGAACCACCGAGCAACCAACCCCAACAACGTAACTCCGCACTGCAGCACACGCAGGGTTAGATTGGTTGAAGACATGCGCACCATCGAGGTGCAGTATGCCTTTGTACACGGCGTCATCGTGCCCCCATATGGAAAATCGGGGTTAGGTGCCTTGCCTAAGGACACAACGCGAGAGTCCGGATCAATCGCTCAGACGGTCACCCATCCGAGGACTAACCGGGCTCGACGTTACTTAACTTCGGTGATCTGATGAGAACCGGTTACCGCAACGCCACCGCGCCGCCAACTCAGCTTATATGTTTGTGTTACTTTGTGTAGTTCTTGGAGCCTTATTTTTGCTTCGATTTATCCCCGAAAACACTTAAATTTCTCACCTTTAGGCCTATAAAGTTAAAAATGTGTTTCTCGGTTCCTTCGGCATGATCATTTTGGCTACCACATGCTCTCTTTTTGAAACCAATGCAAACTTTAAAAAAAATATAAATGGTTTATGTCTGATATTTTATCCAATTTAATAAAACTGATAAATGTGTCTCTTGAGTGCAACAAGAGTTTGTAATACTTTAGCACTGAAAAGCCTTCTTGCACTCAAGGGACGAAATACACCACCACCCATGCTATTCTGTAGATTAGGAGGCCTAAACATAAAACAAACTAAGAACGTGAACTTTTTATGGCAAAGAAAAAATTACAAAAATAAAATATAAAATAAAAAATCGCCCGCCTACATTTAATTTTACAATGAAATGGCCTGAAAAGCAGAAGATCCACTTTATGGGGCCTTATCTCTGTCTCCATGAGAACCCTTGAGCATATGCCTGGAAGGTCCTATAAACCATTTTGGCGACTCCTTCAAGTGCCGAAACGATAATAATTTGCCCCTAAAACCCTCGAGTGCTGCAGGGTGAACTTAACAGTGGTCCCCGCCATAAAAAAGCCATTAGGTTCGCAAACTTCAGACAGAGCGGAAATATTTCAAACTTGGGAGGACAGCACATGTATACCAGGATTTTTTCTCAACATTAAATCGCCAGAGATTATTAACTCAGCAGTGACACTTAATCAATTTTTGGTTTCCCATTTCACAGCAGCCAAATTTTGACTGGCAACCCCTGACAAGTAAACAATAATTACATATCAACCTTTTTTCTCGTTTTCTGTGTCAGAATCATAGCTCATGACCTTTCATAATTGCAACAATTTAGATAGGCTCGTTTCAGTGAGGTGCCAAAAGCTACGGTTTAGAATCAGAAAATTAAACATTTCCGCTCTTCAGAAAAAATATTACTTTTGTTAGGGAAAGGGCTGAATATGAAATAATTCTTTCAACATGCTTCTCGTATATATATATACTGTCCAAAACAAGTTAAGCACCCCCCCCCCCCCCTAAAATACCTGTGGGTGGGTATACGAAAAGCTCATATTGTGACATTCTGCATTCCTCTATTGGATCGGGCAAACATCCTTAAAACTGGTGAATATTTGCTGGCTATTGACCACTTCACTGCCGTGTGCTTATAGAGAAATGAGACAACATCACAGTGAGAGAAATTCGGAAGGTCATGGGCAGCATGCCACTCCGTTTAACCCTTTACCCAACGTAACGCCAAACCGGCCAGCGCTATTCTCAAAAATCGCCAATTAATTTTCATTATTTTTTCATTTTTTGTGTCAAAAACATAGGTTATGACCCCTCGTTGGAACGAGCTCGTCGAGCTCGTTCCAACGAGGGGTCATAACCTATGTTGTTGAGAAAAAAATGAAAAAAATTAGTTATTCAAGAATTTTGTTTGCAAGTGTCGTCTGCTTTTTATGTTAGGTGAAGGGTTAAGGTGTGTTAGATATGCTTGAGGCTGTTCCATCAGGTACTGAACCACGTGACGTTTTTTAACGTTGTGATGACGTCAGCGGTGCCTAATATTCATTCAATAAAAAAGAAAGTTCTAGAAACCCTTGCTTCACTGATAAGGCATATTCCCCCTACTGCAAATAGCAGGTTTTCTCAGGAGAATTTACCCATTTACTGTGTACCCACTGGTATTATAGGGGGTGGCGGGGAGGGGGTCTTAACTTATTTTGGACAGTATATATGACAAGGAAACTTGATTCGGAAATGTTCAGGCCAATGGGTTTTTAGAGAGTGTTGGATGCCAGCGGTGAGATTCATGTCTTGTTGCTCAGTCATATGGATTGAATGGCGATCACAAAGCAGACAGAAATTTCAACTGGATGGCAACCGAGTCATGATCTGGTCAAAATTGTCTTTCTGTTTTTCTCCCAACAGAACTCTTGAATTTCAGCCATTGGAAAGACTAGTTCGGACAAGGGACGCGGTGGCTCAGAGATTATGACATTGGACTTCAAACCGAAAGGTCCACGGTTCGATTCCCGTCAGGGGTAACTGTGCTGTGTTTTGGGCAAGGCATTTAATTCCGATTGCCCACGTGGGTGCACGGTGGCGCCGTGTACTAAGGCGTACTGCACGTCGATGGTGCACTTGTCTTCAGTGAATGCTAACCCTGCTTGTGTGGAGGCTGACAGTTGCTCGTCGTTGCTCGGTGGTTCTCTCCCATAAAAATACGAGGTGATCCTGGCTGTCGAATTGATCGTTAAACCCCAAACCCAAATAAATGAATAAGTTCGATGAACTTTGATGTCGTAATATTTTATTCATGAAATCTCAACCTACAGTGTGCAATGTGTCGCGGCCCGTTCGTGATCTGAATGATAAAAATACCACGTGTGTGATCTCCGCACACTGTAAAAATATAGGTTCTCTTTAGAACCAAAACTGGTTCTAATCTTGTCCCTGAGATGGAACCAGTTCTGTTTAAACAGTATTTATTTCAAATCAAATACATTTATAAAGATTAACATTAAATATTAACAGAATTAAAGATAAATTGAGGGGGTTTCAGCCGTAAGTTTAGAGCTTATACGAGGTTGTCTCAAATCATTATTAAGCAAAGGAGATATGAACAGTTGGCATATCGAACCAGTTTTGGTTCTATACAGAACCAAAACTGGTTCGATATGCCAACTGTTCATATCTCCTCTGTTTCAAAATATTTGGCGATGCGTTGAATGAGCTCCAAGTTTAGTGCTGAATCTACTTCAGTTAATGTAATATTCGGTTAAAATTGAATGCTAATCTTGGTAAATTTATTTGATTTGAAATAAATACTGTTTAAACAGAGCTGGTTCCATCTCAGGGACAAGATTAGAACCAGTTTTGGTCCTAAAGAGAACCTATATTTTTTGCAGTGCACTGTACAAAGCTTGTTGGATACAAGACACTGCAACCAACCACTCTAAAGCATCGTAGCATACGGCGATCACATCTTGCGACAACGCCTTTAGTACGTTTTGCACCAGCATTTTATTTGCCTAGAGAAATAATTGTCAAAAAGACAAATATATCTTGAAAAAGCAAACGAAAACACTGACACCATCATATTAGAAACACGCTCGTAAGATAGGTGCAGATTTTCTAGGAGTCGTCGCGTTGGTCCTAGGGACAGAGCTCCAAAGAGACCTATAATATTTCGTCTTACGAGTTACAGGTCAAGAGATAAAGTGTTTCGTGCTCGAACCAAGTTAAAAAACATTTCTGTCAATACAACAGGCTCTCAAAATGGAACCCGTCCCCGTCAAAGGATCTATTTAAATGAAGATTTGACTCAGTCGCAAGCTCTTATAGAATAAAAACAAATACTTGACACTTGGACGTTTGACGGGGTTGTTTTTGTTAAACTCAAAAACAACCACACCGAGAGACTGACTAATCCAAACCAGATAGCTGCAATTGAGACCATGCTCAAGTAAACAACTTTGTCAAACGCATATGGGCCGTCTTGTCAAGATTGCCGACCTTCTGTTCAGTAATTTGTGTACATACTTATCCATTATCCATGGGTGACCTTGTCGGACAAAACCTTTGAGAGATTGCCCAAAGAATTGATTTGCCCTGCCACCTATAGCCTACCCACCCAAAGCAAATTATCCAATTAACATCGATTTGCCCATTTATCTATCGTATTGTCTTAAGTTTAGTATTTGCGCTGCTGTATCTTGTTTGGCAGAGATTGATGTGCTCTGTCGGACGGGACACCATAGAATAAATGCAAAGTTTAGCTTTTAAAATTTGGTGTTTGAAGGCTAAAAATGGCATTTAATGTGGTGAAATCATCAAGATGTTGAGGACAACTATACATAGAAATGAATAGTTTTCCGTAATTTTTATTCAATTAACAGGAGAGATCGCCTAAAGAATTGATGTGGCCCGCCACCTATAGCCTAACTTCCCAAAGGAAATTATTTAATTAACAGGAATAAACAATTAACAGCGATTTGCTCATTTGTCTATCGTGTAGTCGAAAAGTTGATATTTGCTCTGTTGTGTCTTGTTTGACAGAGCTCGGTGAGCTCTGTCGAACAAGATACTGTGGAATAAAAGCAGAATTTAATTTTTAAAATTTGGTTTTTGAGGGCTGAAAATGGCATCTAATGTGGGGAACTTATCAAGCCGTTATAAGCAACTATACATAGAAACGAATAGTTTTCCAAATTTTTTGTTCAACTGTAGTCGAAAGTTTGATATTTGCTCTGTTGTGTCTTGTTTGACAGAGCTCGGTGATCTCTGTCGGACAAGATACTGTGAAATAAATGCAGAATTTAATTTTTAAAATTTGGATTTTGAAGGCTAAAAATGGCATCTAATGTGGGGAACTTATCAAGCCGTTATAAGCAACTATACATAGAAATGGATAGTCTTCCGAAATTTTTATTCATCTAACAGGAGAGATCGCCTGAAGAATTGATGTGCCGTGTCACCTATATCCTAACTGCCCAAAGAAAAAGTTCAATTAACAGGAAATATACGATTACCAGCGATTTGCTCGTTCATCTATCATATAGTCTTAGGTTTAGTATTTGCTCTGTTGTGTCTTGTTTGACGGAGCTCGATGAGCTTTGTGGAACGAGATACTCTAGAGTAAATGCAAGATTTAGCTTTTGAAATTTAGTTTTTGAAAGCTAAAAATGACATTTAATGTGGGTAAATTATAAAGCCATAAAGGGCAATAGGTGCCCTGTCACCAATAGCGTAACTGTCCAAGGAAAATTATTCAATTGACAGGAATATAAAATTAACGGCGATTTGCTCATTATCTACCGTATAGTCTCAAGTCTTGTATTTGCTCTGTTGTATCTTGTTTGACAGAGCTCGATGAGCTCTGTAGGTCAAGATATTATAGAATAAGTGCAAAATTTGGTTTTTAAAGTTTGTTTTTTGAAGGCTAAAAATGGCATTCAATGTGGGGAAATTATCAAGCCATTAAGAGCAACTATACAGAGAAAAGATTATTTTTCCAATTTTTTTTATTCGATTAAACAGGAGAGATCGCCTAAAGAATTGATGTGCCCTGCCACCTATATCCTAACTGCCAAAGAAAATTATACAATTAACAGGAATATACAATTAACAGGGATTTGCTCATCTGTCTATCGAATTGTTTTAAGTTTAGTATTTATTCTGTTGTATCTTGTTTGAGAGAGCTCGATGAGCTCTCTCGGACACAGTGCAATAGAATGAATGCAAAATTTAGTTTTTTTCTTCTTTTTTTAAAAAAAGGAAAAAAATGGCATTTAATGCGGGGAAATTATCAAGCCTTAAGAGTAACTGTACATAGAAATGAATAGTTTTCCGAAATCTCTATTCAATTAACAGGAGTTGCTTCAATAATCCATATTCAATAAACAGGTCAACTTTGTATTTCAAAGCGCGAGGCCATTTGCCATATCTCCATATTGGAGATGTGGCGGATGGTTTTGTGCTTTGAAATTATATTCAATTAACAGGAATATACAGTTGAAAGATATACAAATAAGTGGGATAGACTGTACCTGTCTGTTTCACAGTAACCCATGTAGAAATAGCTCGCAATACTGAACCGATGATGTATATTCACACTAAAATCATATGAAAGGCGTTTGTATTTATTTATTTATTGTTGTTATTTTTTCTTCTTTTTTTTTAAGATAATTATTTTAAACACAGGTAGCAATACTTGGACTGTGATGTAGACCAACACCACACAACGATATGAATTTAAGCGCGAAAATTGAGGGTATGTACTGACCAGTTAACATGACCAGAACAATGACATGCTCGATCATTTAACTACTAATAACTGGAACACCCTAAAGATTCCCCCTTTTCCCCATCACATTTTCCTTTTTTTCTTGCCTTTAATTATTCTGCCCTGGGGCAAGATGGAACATTACTTGGGGTAGGTTCTAGTGGCAATAAGTCCTTCTGTGTTTCCACCTATCTTTTATTACTAACATAATTATTTTCCTGGGGAAAATGAATGATATTATAGCACCCTTCTATCGACAGCGTTAACACGAGTCAACATTATAATAATGGTAGTGATGGCGTGGATAATAATAATAGTGGTAATTATTATTATTATTATTATTATTATTATTATTATTATTATTATTATTATTATTATTATTATTATTATTATTCAATATCAACGTGCACCTAACAATCTTTATCGAACCAGTTAAATCCTTTTCTCCTTTGTCCGCGCTGGGATTATCTTCCCGCCAACTTTCGACAGTTTTCGCGGCAGGAAGATCTCCCAATCTTTACTCAACAAATGATAACAGACGCATGCTGCGTGCTATTTAGACACGGGCTCCCACCCACCAATCCACTGAACAGCCCAGTAATGTGTATTTTATCATGAGAAGTGGCCTGTCAGAACCTTTGTACTGACCGTAACTTTGTTTTAAACTGACCTGTTCGCACTTTTAGTGCGGGTCTGCTAAATTAGCAGTAACACTTGTCTTTTTATGTTCGAGTGATTTGTTGCGAAACAAACTCCTTCTCAGATGTCATATTTTTTCTATTGAACTGTCATTTAATTGTATACCCCCCACCCCCCCCCCCCCCCCCCACACACACACACACACACGTACATACGCGCAATACATTTCATTTACCAGTATTTTGTGCGATACCGTGTGCGTGGGTATGGGTGGTGGGGTTATGTGTGTGTGGGGGGGGGGGGGGGCGGGCACAACCTGTTACTTTAGAATCTCCTTCCATCCACTATCCCCATCCGCCGCATACTGCACCCTATACAATGAGAATTCGTGCTCCTATCTCTGTTCAGGCTAAGTAGTATGCCGCTTACCCGTTTATTTTGGTGGTACAAAAATCCCAAGTCGACATTAACATGAGCCACCCGACTTCATCGCATCCGACTGTATCCGATACTAAGATACAGATACAAATTGTGCATCTTGTACAGAATGTTATCCTTTTTGTTTTCTTCTTGTTGTTTATTTTTTCATTTCTCATGCCTTGCCCACTCACATTCACTCTGGAAAATTATCATCTGTCACATAAAGCCTGCCTGAACACGATGTCCCCCCCCCCCCCCCCCCCCAATACAAAATCTTGCGGTGGCTAACCAACGTTGTGACTCCCGTCCGAAAACCCTGGTTATATTACTACTTACAGATAACATAATGTGTTGCATTGAATTATATCGCGCTCGGATCGGGTGTTACAATCTTGGAATGTTTGCACGCGACATTAAACGCAGTTTAAGAAGCGACCAGTCTATCTGTATATTAATTTTCTTACTTTTGTGTCTTCGTGGTTTAGGGTGTTATGAATGGTTTATTATAATTACGACTGGGATAAAATCCAAAATGATAACCACTGCTGGAAATATCAACCCAAACCAAATAGTTTTGCACTCAATAATATGCACACCCCGAAGGTTGATGTGATGTGGAAAATAATACCTACTTTTATCATTATGGTCATTTTCCTTTTGATTTTAATTCTACTACTGTCCGGTGATATTGAAACGAATCCCGGGCCCAATACATGCCATTCTGATAATCCTCAGAATAATTTAAAAATTGTCCACCTCAATATCCAAAGCTTAAAACCCAAAATAGATATTATCGAATGCCATGATATTTTTGGTTTTTGCGAGACATGGCTTAATAGCAACGAATCTTCTTCTGATATCTTAATTCAAGGATTCGACGAGTCATTGCGATTCGATCGCTTACCGAGGGGCGATGGAGTTGCAATTTATATTAAAGAGGGTATACACTTCCAACCGAGACCTGAACTTCAGGTACCCGAGACTGAGTGATTTTGGGTCGAGGTAATTACGAATCATAAAAGACCACTATTACAGTTAAAACTAGAAGTCCTGTCATGAAATGCGCACAAATAGCACGTTGATATGCGCGTTAATGTACGCGTTATGGTCTAAGTAAAGCTATCGAATTCTGTACATATGGCCTGTGCACAAGCAATGTTTCAGCCAATGGACCTCCGGGTAACCCGGAGGTCCATTGGCAGAAACATTGCATGTGTTTGCTATGAGTAACCAAGAGAACCTGCCGTGCTTTGATTGCCATTCGATATGGCAATTGCGCGCAATTCCAACGCGCAATTAAGCCTAGACAAGCGCACTATTCGTGACAGGACTTCTAGGTTTTAACTGTATTAGGGGTATTTTATCGCCCACCTAATAGTCCGCCTGATTCATGGGAAGCTATATCAGCCTCTATCGAAAAGGCAAAGGACACACCAGTTTCAGACGTAATCGTCACAAGCGATTTTAACGATAATCAGGTGGTTTATTCAACAAGCGGTCTTTCCGACCTAATTTCCTGTTTTAATCTTAGACAGCTTGTATGTGAACAGACATGTTTTACAGAAACATTAGCCTCATTGATAGATATCTTTGCTGTAAGTGATACAGTCAACCTGAAAGCATGCGAAGTCGTCGAGCCCCTCATTTCGGATATGATCCGCTACCATACCCCTATCTCACTAGAAGTCGAATTTCTGAAATCACCATCCCAAACTTTCAAAAGACAAATATGGTGTACTCCCAAGGTAACTTTGAAGCACTAAACGCGGCTTTTAGTAACGAGGACTGGAATTCCGTATGTGACAACTCATGTCTCGACACTATAGTGTCCAATCTTACTGAGACGCTTCTTAGCACTGCATCGATGTTTATACCAAACAAACATATAACCCTTTACCTGACATGAAAAGCAGACGACACTTGCAAAAAAAATTCTTGAATAACTAATTTTTTTCATTTTTTGTCTCAAAAACATAGGTTATGACCCCTCGTTGGAACGAGCTCGACGAGCTCGTTCCAACGAGGGGTCATAACCTATGTTTTTGAGACAAAAAATGAAAAAAATAATGAAAATTAATTGGCGATTTTTGAGAATAGCGCTGGCCGGTTTGGCGTTACGTTGGGTAAAGGGTTAAACGGAGTGGCATGCTGTCCATGACCTTCCGAATTTCTCTCACTGTGATGTTGTCTCATTTCTCTATAAGCAGACGACACTTGCAAAAAAAATTCTTGAATAACTAATTTTTTTCATTTTTTGTCTCAAAAACATAGGTTATGACCCCTCGTTGGAACGAGCTCGACGAGTTCGTTCCAACGAGGGGTCATAACCTATGTTTTTGAGACAAAAAATGAAAAAAATAATGAAAATTAACTGTCGATTTTTGAGAATAGCGCTGGCCGGTTTTGGCCGTTACGTTAGGTAAAGGGATAACGTAGAGAAAGAACCAGCCAAATTGGTTTCACAACGAAATTAGATTACTCATACGGCAACGAAAATGCTTGTACCGTGTAGCCAAACGTACTGGTCTTCTTTATGCCTGGGAAAAATGCAAACTAAAACGAAACGAAGTGGTATCGGCTGTTAGGAAAGCCAAAGCCTCATATCTCTCCAAAGTGCAATCCACTCTTGGATGTAGTGAAACGAGTCCGTCAAAGTGTTGGAAAACTCTTCGAACATATATCCGGTGTAATAAAACAACAGGAATTCCCACCTTGAATCACTTGAATAAAGTATATAGTTCGGATGCCGAGAAAGCTGAATTGCTCAACGAATATTTCTGTTCCATTTCTTCAGTTGATGACTCATCCGCCTCGCTTCCAGACCTTCCACCCCAGTCACCTAATAAATTGGAAGACATAACCCTACAATGTACTGAAGTATTTGAATCAATGAAATTAATCAAGGCGTCCAAAACGTCGGGCCCAGACCTCATCAGTCCCCGTCTTTTAAGTGAATGCAAATCATCCCTCAGCGAGCCTCTTACGTTATTATTCAACATATTGCTTAACAATTCATACTTTCCAACGGCGTGGAAAAACACTAACGTCTCTCCAATTTTAAAAAAAAACAACCTTCAAATTTGGTTACCAATTACCGCCCCATTTCTTTACTGAGCAGTCTTGGCAAACTACTCGAAAAGTGTATCTTCAAACGTATGTGGGCTTTTTTGGTTGATAATAATATGCTTAATCAATTCCAGTCGGGGTTTAGACCCAGTGATTCGACTGTTTTACAGTTAACTGATATATACGACGAATTCTGTCATGCTCTTGATGAAGGTAAGGAGATCCGAGTGGTCTTCTGTGACGTTAGCAAAGTTTTTGATAAAGTTTGGTATGCAGGTTTGATTCATAAGCTACAACAAATTGGTTTTCAGGCGACTTGTTGTCATTTATAAAATCATATTTATCCGGTAGATCACAGAGGGTTGTCCTAGCTTCCGAGGTGTCGTCGTGGCGACCAGTCTCTGCAGGTGTTCCCCAAGGATCAATATTGGGTTCCCTTATTTATATCAACGATATAACCGATAACTTACTCAGTGGTATACGCTTTTTTGCCGACGACACTTCCTTGTACCTTATAGTTGAAAACCCCGAACTGGCGTCAAATATACTAAACAATGACCTTGAGACAATAGAACACTGGTCCAAAAAATGGTTGGTTGAGTGTAACCTTCTCAAAACTCAGAGCATGTTTGTCTCACGGATGAACGATCCCAATGTACATCCGCCACTTTTTCTTGGTGGTACACAGATATCAGAAGTCAAAACGCACAATCATCTAGGAGAGATTTTAAATAGCACCTGTACATGGAATGACCACATCAACTATATTTGCTCCAAAGCCTGACACCGTTTGGATTTGCTGCGAAAACACAAATTAAAACTTGACCGTAAAATTCTGGAAAGAATATACTTTGCCTTCATAAAACCGCTCCTTGAATATGCTAATACTGTTTGGGGAAACGGCTCAACAATCAAATTGGTCGAATTGGAAAAAATTCAGATCGCCGCTGCTCGAATAGTCAATGGGACGACGGTCAGTGCTAGCAAGACACTTTTATACGCAGAAACTAAATGGGACCCACTGCAGGACAGACGTCGAAAACTGAAGTTAATACAGTTTTTCAAAATGTATCAACGTATGGTGCCTCCTTATATCAGCAATAAAGTTCCTCCGCCTATCTCGAGTACGAACCCGTCTCTCCGTTCAGCCCATAACCAACGAGTACCATTTTGTCGAACAGAACACTATGAATCCTCATTTATCCCAAGCACTACAGATGAGTGGAATAAGTTGCCGTTATCTGTCCGAGAAAACGCATCATTGAGTAATTTTAACACCTTCTTAAAGGGTGGGAACATTCGTCCACAACCTTTTTACTGCGGAGCCAAATCTCGTGTCGCACAGATACATCACTGTAGACTTCGGTTTGGTTGCAGTAGTCTAAATTCCCATCTGCACGACAATCACTTATCACCTCATCCATTCTGTCAGGGTGGAATGCGCGAGACACCTCTACATTTCCTGTTAGAGTGTCCAATATTTTCAGATATCCGTAATAATACGATTGGTCTCCTCCCGTTTGTAACAAATGTGTCATCCTTATTGTTTGGCTCAGAATCCCTAAGTAGCAACGAGAACCGCCTTATGTTCTACTCAGTTTAGGACTTTATTATAATAAGTAAGCGTTTTAATTGATGGGCATCAAAGTGAGCATTTTCTAGGTTATCCAATAGGTAATATGTCTATTTCCCAATTTAGGTATGATTGGCCGCATCTGACACTGTTTCAACAATTTTTTCAAGTTACGTGTACACGTGTTCAGGTCGGCTTACCCACTATTTTCTGTCTTCTTTTTGTATATGTACTTTGCTTTCTACTATTTCTTGCTTTTTTTCTTCTCTTCTTCTTCCTTAATGCTCACCAGAACTGTTAAACTAACAACAGTTATTGTCACCTCGGAACCGAGGACCAATTAGCCAATCCCAACATTCCTCGCCGGCTGCTGTTTGACTATTATCTTGGTTTTGACTTTGGATGGACGAGGCAGTGCTGAAAGCTGTTTGTGGATGACTGCAGCCGGTGATGGAATGTTAGTGGATCTAAATATTTTGGGCACTGCATTCTGGGTCTTTGGGTGACGATACACACAGCCAACCACTGCCGCATAGAATACAGCGTAAGTGTGTGAATCTGGGGAGCCGACTAATATAAGCTCGAAGCTTTCTGTCGAATCCCCTTTCAAACAACCTCTTAACTTATGTATTGTTGTGTTCTGTGCTGTACATTACCTTTGTTCTTTGAATATGTGTGTTATTTATTGTTTGCATGTAACATAGCATTTTCTATTCAAATAAATATTGTTTAAATTAAACATATCTTTTCTTCAAAACAAAATCAGTTTTGAAATGACAGTCATACACGGACAATTGTCACCTAGAGGTGGTTCAAGATTTGTGAAATGGTAGTTTGTATTGACCCAGATCTCACTCGAGACTTATTTGTAACATGCACGAACAGGAATGTTGGTTCAAGATTTATGAAATGGTGTTGTTACTCTGTAATCCCTCTGTTTGCCCGAACGTGAAACACTGAAGATAATTTTGGAGGGACTTCGTATGGCATGCAAATGTGGATGTGCATGTATGAGACTGTCATATATGTACGTGCATATATGTATAAATACTAACTATGTATGTGTACATATATATGTGTGACGGATGTATTTGTGTATCTCTGTGTTTGAATGCCATGTATGGTTCATGTCTCATACGTGAGGGCCATCCCGATAATGTATCTCAATTTTTCAATTTGCGAGATGAAATGTGTCGACAGGGCATCTTGCCTTATCAGACTGGGGACTAAGTATCTGTATTGAATGTTGTTTTAACCCTTTGAACACTGGTGGTATCTTCCATGCCAGTTCAATAAAAACAATTAGAAGAGTCCATATTCATTATTTGAGATAGACCAATCAATATTTTCAACGTGCAGCCTCTGGGCTGCACGTTGAAAATATTGATTGGTCTACCTCACATGTTTACCGAACAGCCATTCTATTTAATAACGTTATGTCGTATCATGTTCCTGGCCGGAAAACGGCCGCTAGGTTCAAAGTGTTAATATGACGAGCATTGCCCAGGGCACATTTGCAGTTGTGAGCGGAGATCTGTGATACCCTGTTATTCTGTCTTGCTCAACATTTTTTTTCGCCGAAAGGTTAATGCAGCCTTTCGATTAAATGAATTTCGGGGCAAGGCGAATGTGAGCTACGGGGCAGGCACATTTTTAAACGAATACACACGAACACATTTAAGTATGTAACCATTGATGTATGTTTACCCAAGTAGACGAAAATGTATGTATGGATGTGTATCTAGAAATTAATGTACATGTATATATGTGTATGTTGGTATGTATATATGTATGCATATTCATGTATATGCGCGCGTACATCGTAAACTCCATCTTGGGGGGTGGGTGGTTTGGGAATATAAACAGCATGCGCCCAAACTAGCTTCTGTGCAATGCAACTCAATGATACGACTGGCAATTTATTTTACAGACCAATATAATAAGACTAACGGCCATTTAAAATTATGATAATATCGTTTGATCTAAAACCTTTCCGGGCTTTATAAGTGGTGGCGGCTTGATCGACTGAGTGCTGCGATTATTAAATATGTTGAGACTACTGGGTAACTAGATCTGTTTTATTGTTAAACACTGCAGTGGGCGATAATTGGGTGTACATAGCCACTGCATAGAGTTAACATACAGTCGGGGTGTGGCAAATATCTGTTCCGTTTATGTTGGATAAATTGTTTATAGTTGTCCAACAATACCCTTTCTAAGACTGGTACTAAAGTTGGGGGTTCTCACTTGATTAATCTGTTCATGTGGAGTTATTTGGTTGCGGCCTGTGTGAGAGTACCTATGGGCCCTCTACCACAGACAGTTGCGAAACAATTCTGTGTGAAGAATTCATAACGCCCATAATACTGATATCCAGCTCTTACTATTGGGAGAAGGCTCTTCCACAAACTTCATATTTGAGAATACTGATAGATCTTTTTGGTACCCCAAGATTGGATGAATTTATATTTTTTTTTGTATATGCATACCGACATGCATAACACAAATATACATGATGACTGTGTTTTGTTCCCACCAATGAGTCCAGTAAAAGTATGATAGACCTTGAAAAAACTTGTACAGAAATGGTTTGAACGTTTTCGAATTTTTTAACACCCCTCAACTACAGAAAAAACATCTGAGCTCGAATTCATGCGCTTTCCAGAAAAGTCTAATATGGCGTCCAAGATGGCCGCCAAAATGAATAAAAAATGCATTACTCATTTTAACTCTCTTATTTGACATAACAGTATGACAATATAGGCTCATTTAAACATGTATAGTTATCTACAGACGAACCTCCATCATATGGTATCAAATTCGACTATATAATATCCTAAGTGACCGCCAAAACGAGGCTCTGAAATCGAAAAAAATACGTTTTCAGTCAAATTCCGCAAAATATTCTATCAGTATTTTGAATTATACAAAGTCTGTTAGCACCTATCTCTCTGTCATGCAGGATCTAGATAAAACAAGTCCTGGGTGTGCCAAACATTAATGTCTGGCTATCACATGATTCACAATAATGGGTATTGGGATGGACTTTCGATGGATCTGGTGATAGAGCAGAAATGAATAAGAAGTTTTAAAACGGTTGGGGGTCTCACCATAGGTAGTTGGATGACAGAATATGAACAAGCTATTTATGACCTCTTCAGACCTGCTTGTTCTGAAATTAATGACGCCATGCAGAATATATATGGGTGTCCATATAACACAGGCGGGCAGCACAAACATTTTGGAAAGGCAAGAAAATCCAAAGATGAGCTCGATACAGTAACTGTATTGAGACATTTGCAGGTAGAGAAACCCCATCGCACGTGGGTTCGGGCTGAGGAATATACAGACGGGCGTCGTTTCTAATCTCAGTTATGTCGATAAAGCACATGATATCAGTAAAATGGTTGGCTTTGACGCCGATGATTTAGGGGATAACTATGTTGTATTTGATTGTTTGGGGCCGTAAACGATGGTTTTACTGTCGCAAATTGAGTTTTGCCGGCGACGCGTTAGCGGAGCCGGTAAAACGGATATTTGCGACAGTAAAACCATCGTTTACAGCCCCAAACAATCAAATACAACATAGTTATCCCCATTCTAATATAATTCGGCTGAAAACAGAGATAGATTTGATCTCCCAACTATAAAACAACGCCTTGTTGAAGACAACATTGTCAACAATTTAAAACTAAAAATACAGACTTCGTGACGTCATTTGGGAGTTCCGAACCAAATCACGAAATATATTTTACGCTGCCACATTACAAATAATTCCAAACGTTTTAGTCATTTTATCACCAATAACAAAATATATTTATATTTGTACTGACAACATTTATCATGTTTAAATGTTTGTGACAATCTGAAAACAAAATACGCCGGCCGCTTTCTCTGTTTAAAGTTTAGAGTTCACCTTGTGATGTTTCAACTTTCAGTCGGCGTCGGAAAGCACCCGAGGATTTACCATTAACGTTAAAAAATTTGAGATCTTTGATTGGAAGCCCTTGTTTAACCATAATAATTACTTATGGTTACAGAACAGTTGTTCATTTCAAACTGTTTCTAGGAAGTTATGTCCTGTGGAATTGGGCTACTGGTATTGACATAATTGTTGCAGAACGAATAGTTCACCTCTCTCACTCGGTGGTGAATGCGTTTCTCTGTAGCTGTACATACACGTGGTGCCACGAACGCAGGTAACAAATTAGAAAATGAAAGGACCGCTTGCACTTGAAGTCGATGTTATAACATCGCTAGCGGATCTGTCAGAAATATTTGGCCTTGAACAATTAAAATTATTATTGCCAGTTGTCGAAATTTTGGTTTTCTATTTCGCACACAGCGTCGATAAATTCTTCATCGTACGAAAAATGGCTATTTATAAATTATATTTTCATATCGCTTACTGGTTCCACACGGTTTCCGTGAAGACCGTCGAAATCAGTTTTTTAACACTCATTTCATTACTCAGCAGTCTCTGCCAAACCCCTATTCCACAATAATATTAAACTTTCCAACTTCATCCATATTAAATACAGTTAATTACAAGAAAGATAGAGAACGTTTTTTACAGCAAGTCAACGCGTTCACAGCGTTTGTTTACATTGGATACGGTAGTCAATGACTCCAAATGCAACGAAAATAGAACGCCCACGAATACATCTTGACTTCCTGAAATAGTTTTCGACAACATAAAATTTGCGACAGGTTACGCTGATTTTACTGTCGCAAATTTTTATTGATTAACCAATCAAATTTCGAGATTTATAGTAATTGTATTAGAATACAATTTAAAAAAAGGATAAAGTCATCCAAATGAATGATAAATGTGGATTGAAAGTGGGTGATGCGAATGTGAAAAAAACGATCCACAGCTTCTCTTCCAAAGATTGATTGCTGTTGTTCTGAGAACAATACCCACCGACGAGTTGTCGGCGGTGTCTTTTATGAGTTGAGTACATACCCGACGTATTTGTTCAAGTCTACTGACACTCTGAGAGAGGCAGACAAGCCATTAGTCCCGCGAGATACCCATTTTGACTGCAACTTAGTTCAATATATTTTAGATGATGGAATGCTGTTGCATTGGCTCCCGTGGACAGGGGCAAAGCCTTCGAACAAATTTACGAGGTATATGTGGACTTTGTCAAGAGCAATTATCCGGGGGGAGGGGGGGGGGGCAATTGTGGTTTTTGATAGCTACACAAGTAGTGCATCAACTAAGGATAATACACACTCAGACGACTTGGCTCGAGGGAAGTACTGAAATGTTTAACCGGATATTCGAATTGAAACCAGTTTGCTACCTAACCGATTAGAAAACCCGCCAACCGATTATCCGAAATATCGATAGTGATCGTCATTCCACGTTTAAAACGTAGTAAATCTGGCGCTTCTCCTTTGTGATAGATTACACATCGAAGCCGGGTTGTATATATTGAGAAATAACGACTTTGGCGTTCAGGACTTCGTTAATGATCGGCAGTTTCCGTGGGTGACGAGTAATCGCAGAAACTATTCCGTCGTGTGTATACAAACGAACGTTGTCGAGTACTCGACAACGTTCGTTTGTGTACACACTACGGAATAGTTTGAGAATACTGCTTTCCAATTCCTATAGTTTTGATCCCATTTTCGGTGAAATAATGGCTACGGATAACCGGATATTATCCGGTTATAGCTCTCGGTTAGTCGGTTACGAAAATGAGGCAACCGTTTCAGCCCTAATTGTGGTTTTTGATGGCTACACAAGTGGTGCATCAACTGAGGATAATACACACTCAGACGACTTGGATCGAGGGGCTGTGTAGAGATCATTATCGACTTCAAAAAACTTTGTGAGTGTTAAGAAGAAAGCGTGTCTCGCTAATAGTAAAACCAAGCAAGCATTCGTCACATTGCTCAGTGGATATCTTGAGCAGGAATAAGTACCTTACACGTCAATAGTGACGCTGATGTCCTCATAGTGTGAACTGTGATTAAGATGGCACGACAAGCACCTATATGTCTCATCGGAGATAATACTAATCTTCTCGTACTCCAGTACTACAATAGGGCGCGGTGGCGTTGCGGTAACCGGTTCTCATCAGATCACCGAAGTTAAGCTACACCGAGCCCGGTTAATCATTGGATGGGTGACCGTCTGAGCGATCAATTCGGACTCTCATGTTGTGTCCTTGGGCAGCGCACTTAACCCCGATTGCCCATATGGGGGCACGATGACGCCGTGTACTAAGGCGTACTGCACGTCGATGGTGCGCATGTCTTCAATCAGTCTAACCCTGCCTGTGCTACGGTGCGGAGTTGCGATGTTGGGGAGCTGGCAGCTGCTCGTCGTTGCTCGGTGGTTCTCTCCGGGTACTCCGGCTTCCTTCACCCGTAAAACTCTCACGGTTATGATTAGCCATTGTGCATAAGTATGTGGCCTTAAACACCAATAAACAAACAAACAAACAAACAATAACGCTACAATGACATATCTACTTGTAAGTCGATACATCTTGCTTCGAGGTCTAGATCAAAGAAGAACAGAGGTATCTGGAATATACAGGAAACAAAAGAGACCTTAGGTGCCGACATATGCGCATATATTATTTTTCTACAGTACGTGGAGAGTGTATTATCACTAAATCACCCGCAGAGTGGAGATTCCACCCGAGCAATAATTGCAAATTTGTTGCAAAGCACAACCAACACCAGTAAAGTTTCAGCCAATGGACCTCCGGGTTAAACCCGGAGGTCCATTGGCTGAAACATTGCTTGTGTTTTTTTGTCGATATGTACAAAATTTGAAAGTTATAGCTTGGGTGATAACTCCACTCCGCGGGTGATTTAGTTACAATCCACTCTCCACGTACTGTACATTCTTTTACTGGTTGTGGTACTACATCATGGACTGTGATCTGAATAAAGATGAAATAATCTCAGATGGAGAGTCTGCATTAATTTGTCTATATTAAGGTATGGCGACTGGTAACTTAGAATGTTTGCGTGGGTCTTTCTTCACAGATGACATATCCAAATCGGTGTCTGCTGTCGACCCAAAAATACTTCCACCAACTAAGAGTTCTGCTCAGTATCAAAGCATGAGGATGTACCTCCAAATATGTGAATACAGAGGTGAAGATTCGTTGATAGCTACAGATTGGGGATGTTCTGCATCCTTTGAAAACAAACAAATTCTCAGCAAACGAAGATCTGATGAAAATTGTTTACTGTAACTATAAAACTGGCTGTTAGTCGGTACAGTGCGGTTGCAAAAAGGTCAGCATAGAATGTAGATCTCTGTGTGGTCGTGTAGAGGTACGAGCTGTGATAATGCGCAGCAGACAATACGTCCCCCGAGTTCCAATGTGTTCTATGTGCCCACTGGCACTGGTTTGTCTGTTTTGTTTTATTCTATTTTTGATTTTCTTGATAGGAGAGAAATATTTCCGCTCTCTGGGTTAGCAATGTGAGGTATCTGCAAACATAGTGTGTCCTGGTGCGCCCAAAGACATTGTTTTGTATTTTGGAGTTTTATTATTTTTTGTGGGGGGAGGGGGGTGAGGTAGGGGGTTTATAAAGTAGTCTATAATTTCCCTATCCATCTGCCCAAATGACCCCAATGATTGGGGGATGTAATTCTAAGGTGATTATTTTGACCCTGTTATGTTCGCTTTCTGGTTTCATATTCTGAGTAGAGTATTTTGAGGATATGAAATGAGTGTTTTTCTCATATAATATTTATGAAACGAGTCTAAGAATTTTCCGTTTGGGCGAGCCTCTGGCTCATAACCTATGTTTTGGAAGCAAAAGGTGAAAATATAAAAAAAAATTAATGGCGTTTTTCTTGTAGGTAAAAGATTAATACAATATAACCCACCCTAAATAGGACAGATACCGTAAATTCTTCCTTCTGAAATTATTCAAATGTCATCCAGTTGTATTTTGTTTAGCGAATCATATTTTCCAGTTTTGAAATTGACGAATGAAAGCTGCCAACTCTAATTATGCAAATTATGAAAATGTGGCCCAGTTTTATTTTGTTCAGCCAATCAAATTGTCTAGTTTTGAAATTGACCAATAACATTGACAGAAGGCTTTATTTGTCACTGATCAATATGAAAAGAAAATATCAAATGTTTTAAAGTGAACAACACGGACGAGTCATATGATAAATATTGATATGTTGTCATCTGATTCCTGTTATTGTAACATGTATGGTAGTTATTTGCATCCTGAAGTTCATTTCAAGAACATCGCAATATTTGGACTTGTGAGACCTTCTTATGCCATTGTTGGATATAAAAGTGAGATTTGGAGGGTGTTTCTGGTTGATGTAAACCTCAATATGAAAAAACACACTGAGCAGTCATCTTACACAAAGAAGCCGTTTCCCTCGCACAACATCTTAGCCCATTGTTCTCCTTTGGTCCATTTGCAATCTACGCGCACTTTATAAAATTTGTAATTGTGGGTGTTCCATATACGAATGTTGTGGACAAAATTGGAACAGTCTATTGGAGGATGGCCACCCTCTATGATAGTATAGCATATGTTGTCATATGCTCACAAGTCCCGTCTCTATATCAGAAAACATACACAAAAAATATGAAAAAGATCGATTTTATCGAATTTTTGTCGCCGTTTTGTCAGCCATCCTGAATTCAGATGAACAATTCCAATGTCAAATGTGTCTCTGGTCGTTGTATACCATATATATATCCATTGTAATGGAGCTTATCTTCTAACGATTCATTAACGCATGATGTCATGAAAACCACTTGGTCGATTTTTCACAATTGCCGGCCATCTCGGTTTCTTGAATTTTTTAAAAACGCGATCGAGTTCGAGCTCGTAGCTTTTCTCTGTTGTTGGGGGAAGGTTTATAGATTCGAAAAACGTTAACTCTTTAACGAACACGAAAAGCAGACAACACTTGGGAACAAAATTCTTGAATAACTTTTTTTTCATTTTTTTTGTCTCTAAAACATAGGTTATGACCCCTCATTGGAACGAGCTCGATGAGCTCGTTCCAAAGAGGGGTTATAACCTATGTTTTTGAGACAAAAAATGAAAAAATAATAAAAATTGATTGGCGGTTTTTGAGAATATTGCTGGCCGGTTTTGGCCGTTACGTTGGTCAAAGGGTTAGAACCAATTCTGTATAATAATTTTTTTCTAATTTCTAATCGTTTTTTGACTGCACTATATTTATTCATTGGTAAATAAAAAATAATGAATTTGTAATGTTATAATTTTAAGATTCATCGTGACTGCAAGCCAGATTATTATCTGCCAATTAAAGTGTACAGAAGTTACCCTCTACTCAAACACAGTACTTTCACAGCAGAGATTTCATTTTCATTTTATTGAACAACGTGTATTCGAAGTGAGTACAACATAAAGTTATATTTTTATCGCGGTTCAAGGATAATTATAAAATTATGCGGCCAATGACCTTTCTAGTTTTTCATGAGCCCACACTTTTCATCGCCTTGGGTTGTGTGTCATTGCAGATAACATCACACACTGAATAATGATTTCAAGGATGAAGAGTTTTAAAAATCCCGAAATAAGTGTTTTATTCATCATAATTAATAATGGGATGTTATCTGAATCATATCGGTGCGTGTTTATGTTTTTAACACTTTCAACCGTCAGAGTCACATCGTGTCGAATTGTTTCATAGCTGAAGGAAGCCGGAGAGTTGAGAGAGAACCATCGACCAACGGAAGGCAACTGTTGGACTCTCCAACTTACTATCCAGGTTATTTTGTTATTAAGTTATTGGTGTTTAAGGTCACATACTTATGCACAATGGCTAATCAAGACCGTGACAATTTTTTACGAGTGGAGGAAGACGGAGTACCCGGAGAGAACCACCAAGCATCGACGAGCAGCTGCCAGTTCCCCAACATCGTAACTCCGCACTGCAGCACAGGCAGGGTTAGATTGGTTGAAGACATGCGCGCCAACGACGTGCAGTACGCCTTAGTACACGACGTCATCGTGCCCCCATGTGGATAATCGGGGTTAAGTGCCTTGCCCAAGGAACAACGCTGGAGTCCGAATCGATCCACTCTCCAGGTACAAGCATAACATTGGTTGAAGGCAAGTGAACCGTCGACGTGGTGTACACCTTAGTATATACAGTACGTGGAGAGTGGATTGTAACTAAATCACTCGCAGAGTGGAGTTATCACCCAAGCTATAACTTTTTAATTTTGTACATATCGACAAAAAACACAAGCAATGTTTCAGCCAATGGACCTCCGGGTTTAACCCGGAGGTCCATTGGCTGAAACTTTGCTTGTTCTGGTTATGCTTTGCAACAAATTTGCAATTATTGCTTGGGTGGAATCTTCACTCTGCGAGTGATTTAGTGATAATCCACTCTCCACGTACTGTACAGTACCGCCGCCGTGGACTGGTCACTTTCCACGGGCGGGCAATATTTCTAGGGAAGCAATAATATTAGATTTCAAACACTAATTATAGGAATAATCATCAAAAGTTTAATTAATGATGGTACAACCAGGTGCTTCATTAATTAAAATTTTGCTGATGATGAAACGCGTGTGTTGATATCACTACCCACGCGTGGCTTACGGCCAGTCCACGGCGGCTTACTGTAGCACCATCGTGCTCACAACAAGTGGACACTTGGGATTGAGTGTCTTTCTCAAGGACAATGATAGCGATGAACTGTGTTCTTTTCTCACCCTCACAAATCTCTCTTGATTAATTGAAAGTTCCTCAGCTGCGATCTGTTTTTCAGAACACCTGTGTGTGTCTTTTTTTACGATTAAATTCTGTCACATGAAACACCATTGGAGAGAGCTCTTTCCAGCAGTGGGTAACATAACAACACGGCAGTGTCAAAGCATAGCATCGTTTATTGGAAGATACCGGTTCCAAAGCCTGGCTAAATTTGTAGAACTGTGATCAAAAAAGCATCCGGAGTATAGGCTCCCCAACCTCGCTTCTGTTTATACACTTTTTAAAATTAATATTTCGTACCCCCCCCCCCCCCCCCCCCACCCCTCTGTGCCTACTGGCACATAGAACACATTGGAACTCAATGCACGATTTATTTGTGTTATCTCGTGGACAGTATGTGCCAACATCGTTCAGCCGGGCCATTAATTGAATCAGTGGCACAGATATAACTAAGGTGACCAGTGTTTTCGCCTACCGAAGATTTCGTCAGATCTTTTCAGTTCTGTCGGGGTTTTTTTCCGCGACCAATTGTCCTTTCAGTTTTGAAATAATAGCCAGTTCATACCTCAATTCGCAATCAGTTTAATTGGATCAGAGAGCGAAATACGCCACCTCACTGCCATAAGCATTTTGCAACCAAAACACTTTGTTTGGCACTAAAATATCCAGAAAGGCGGAAAATTTGACACCACACAGTTTTAGACTAGCGTGAATACTGCACACAATGACACGCGGGCTTATTGAACTATTTCAATTCCTGTGATAAAGGCCAGAATTTCGAGTTATCTCCCGTGATGTTTCACGCTTCAAAACGTAGGCGATCAAATTTTGCATGTACATGTAATTGTCGCTGATGCGTCAGAGACCCAAACCATCTTCCACAATAGTTCCATGTTTACTTTTCGGCTCTTGAGTTCCAATGTGTTCTATGTGCCTACTGGCACATAGAACACATTGGAACTCAGGGGAGGTTTTGTATCTTCATATTAGATGTTTTTCTCAATTTTGTTCCTACGTAATAATATACACTATTATGCGGGAACAAAATAGATAAAAATGGCTGATTAAATACACAAATTAATAAGAATTTGAATTAGCAAGTAACTCGCATATTTCCCCCTTCTTTCTGGATAAAAGTCCTTCAGCTTTATAAGTTGTGTCCAGAATTAATCTCAATAGTAGACATTTTCATTCTATTTTCATTTTATTGATCTGCACACACATCCAAACTGCAATCATCACACTCTATTCTCCAGGCGATGGTAATTAACAGTCCTAGACTGACACTAGGGAAGGCTAGGTATTATCTGTCGCCAGGACACAAAGATAGAAAAGCGCCACTTTTCAAAGTTAAATGGAATCATTAAAACATATCCAAAATATGTTTATGGAACAAAGAAAGTTAATGTTTGCTTTAATCAAATCTATGTCCGTCCAAATTTTCTCATGAGGATTTAATACATTTTTAGGACTTTGAAGTTATCCCCATCAGTCTTTTCTAACAAATTGATAAGGCGATGTACTGGTATAAAAAGTGAACATTTTAAACAAAAATGGAACCATTACAAATTAATTTTAACAAAAAGTATTTGATTCCATTTCAAAGAACTTTAAAGAAAATGTTTTGAAATAGTTGATCATATGTCCGTCTATTATGTAACAAAATGAAATTTTTCGCAAATGAATGTTTTTCGTGTTTCTCCCATAGTAATGTAGATTGTCATTTTCACTATTGTTTACACGCACGCGCATTCAAGGGAGTAGAAATAGCTCAATATGTTTCAACCTCTTCATTTTGGATTTCGTCCCACGGTCCCCGAGAGGATACGGTTCTCGCGATCGAACAACTATATAGACAATAGTTTACTGTTCAGATTCGAGTACTATTTTCATCCCTAAGTGGTGGTACGCAGAGGATTATTTCACGAGGTGTTAGCCGATTCAAATAATATGTGCGGCCCACGAGAGGATAAAATCGTACTCCAATCCGATCAGTGAACATTTGTATTTATTTTATTTTCTCCTTATTTGTTTTCCCAAAACAACCCTTTAAAACTGATTCAACTCATCCGATTTGTAAACAATAGAAAAATAGTCCTCATCGCTGAGAGTGGAATGCTGGCAGTGGAATACCATTTTCAGCGAGTGGGAGTGGGGATACGATTTGTTTTAGGGGATAAAAACGAATGAAAATAAAATAAATATAAAAACGAATGAAAATAAAATAAATAAGAGTAAGGGTGTATGCACGAGCGATGACAAAACAAAAAAAAAGATATTTGATCACATCTTCTACAAGGAAATCGTAAGCTGGCAATAAAGACAGAAACAATAACCGTTTTCACGAAACACACTCAAACCCAGTTATTTCTGTTCTGTAATCCAATTTCAACTTTGTCGGCAATATCACTTTTTCTTAAATTCCCCTTCAGTGTCGCAGGGGTTTATTCCCAACAAGACGAATCTCAACAAAACGAATGTCGAAAATCGTCATCCCAAAAAAACGAATCCCAACAAGACGAATTTAATTAAAATGAATATATCTATACATCCCATTTATTTTGAGGCTTTGGGCAAAAATGTATATACGAGAACAGTATTGCGAAGAAGAATTATATTTTTCAAGTAAAACAAAAACATATATTTGAAATATTTTATTTATGATAAACCAACTCGAAAAACTTAATAAAATGACACTCGAGTAACAGAAAATAAAGAAGTTTATACATCTCGTACCATATAATATAATATTTTTTTTCTCCATTTTGCGCGTTATTTATGCTTTATGAAATTGTAGAAAAATAGACAGAACGCGATGTGTGTTTGAATCGGTGGGTGTTTTACGTAACTGGAATGGCGTAGTCATATTTCGCGAGAGCCGTAGGCTCTCGCAAAATATGATTACGCAATTCCAACGAGTTATGTAAAACACCCACCGATTCAAACACACATCGCGTTCTGTGTTTATTACACAACCCATGCATTAAAATTCATTTAAATAAACAAATTTTAATTCCGATGTTTACACCCAAAGGTGAAGAGTCTGTTTGTTTTGACTGAAGCTGTACTGATCGAATGGATCGATAAAAAATCAAAACAACCTTTTCGGAACCAGTGTTTGTTGAAATTCGTATCGCTGTTTCTCTTCAGCTAGTTCCCATTCACGCCTAACCATTTGGTGGCTATGACTGTTAGTATAAAAATATAAGTACAAATTTCTGCAGATTTCCCAAACAGCTGGGAGAAACATTTTTAAAAGAAGTTCGAAGCATGTCAAGAAGTACGAAGAGGTCTAGGTGTCACTCGCAACCAGCGGCGTACCGCCGCAGATTGCAGGTCATACTTGGTCCTGACCACGTTCTGTAAAAATACTCTCTTCGCAATTTGGAGCAGTATCGAAGTGTGTTCTGTGCCGGAAATAGTGTCTAACGGACGCGAATGAATCAAATCAATATCCCAACCGTCAGTACAGAGCCCACCGCCGTCTCAACAATCTCAAACTGGTAATTGCCGCATAAACCTTTTCCTTGGTGATATTTTGTTCCATCTGGAGACAGCTCAGTATAAGCCTTTGGCTTGTTGCTGAATCCATTTCCATGTTTGTTACTTTTTTGTCAGTTCATGCTTGTTTCTGTATAATTTAAACATTCTTTGGAAATAAATATTGTTTAAACTAGATGTACAAAGATTTACCGAAATAAAGTTGATCAATTTAGATATAACGGATCCACAAAACGAGGCGGCCACGGGACTGGGTTAATGTTCTGGTTGGAATTAATTGTTTTTGTTTTTTTTTTAATTCTATCTCACTATTGGTTAACTAATTTTTGGTGAACCGACTTTATTTTGCTTTGGACGTTTTCATTTTCACACTATGCGACAGACTGTCGATAATTGTATAACGAAATTTTGAAACTTTTCGAAGCGTATCTAATGGCTAGATGGGAAAGGAATTAATATGAACGGTGCTGGGAAAAAAGTTCCGGCTTGTCCATCATCCATTGAATACAAAATCATTTATGTCATAGCGGCTATTCTGTTAAATACAAGGATTTAAAGTTGAATGGATGTATAATAAAATTTTCAATTCATCAGCGATAAGGCGTGGCAAGGTTCGTTATTGAACTACGAATTATCCTCTCAACTTTATCCCTTCACCTAACATTAAAAGCAGACGACACTTGCAAAAAGAATTTCTTGAATAACTAAATTTTCATTTTTTGTCTCAAAAACATAGGTTGTGACCCCTCATTGGAACGAGCTCGACGAGCTCGTTCCAATGAGGGGTCATAACCTATGTTTTTGAGATAAAAAATGAAAAAAGTAATGAAAATTAATTGGCGATTTTTGAGAATAGCGCCGGCCGGTTTTGGCCGTTACGTTGGGTAAAGGGTTATAAAGCGTAAATTACGTGCGGATGGAAATTATGACAAGGCATATACAATAAGGCTTATTTTGACAGTTTGCACTGCATTTAGTGAACACAAAGTATTGTAGCCAAGACAAGAGATAGAGAGAAAGGTGATGTATTTTTTTGTTAGCTATTATTGTACCCTAAACTCGGCTAAGTGTCTAACAATGAGATTTCGATAAGCAAAGGCGCCGCGCATTGCGATGAGACGTCGTTTGCTAAAGTTTTCGTATCTTTTTTATTAATCAAACTAGAAAAAAACACATCAAAAAGAAAAGACAAAAAAACCCTGAAGATATACCTATTGAAATTACTAAGGAAATAAACACTTGGTCGAGTTAAACAGTGATTCTGGGCAATCAAGAGAAGAAGAAAAATAATGACTACACGCTGGTTCGCCAGGCAACACTCCAATCTCCAGCCCATCACACTCTTCCTCGGAAGAGGAGATGGAGGAGGGAGGTTTGTTTATGGTGCAGGAAGTTGAGCCGGACAGCGCACATGTAGCTACACCCGCTCTTGCTCTCCCAGCCTTTTCCGACCAGGACACCATCCAGGAAGCTCACACCGCGGAGTCCGTGGAAAGCATCCTTGGGGAAAAGGTCAGGGATGACGAACATCTAGCAATTCTCCAACAAACGCTGAATACATTGGATAACCGCGGACTCTTGGAAAGCACGATTAGAGGAGCATTACAGAGTGTCAGTAACCACTATCTGCACACTACTCCAGACAGCTCTCCATCACTGGCAGCTGCAAGGGCTAGACCATACCAACCTAGTCAGCCCCCCAGCATCCCCTCCCTCAACACCACCAAAGGAGGTATCACCATCACAGCCTCCTCCTCCAAAAAAGAACAGGAGGAAACATAGACGGCGCTGAGTACCTTTTCCACTTTCTTCCTTTGCCACGCCCAGACAACCCAAATCATCTACAGTTAAAGAGGGTCGAAAGGGAATTGCTCCAAATCGTCCCTGCGCGCCTTCGGCGCGCGAAACCATTTCATCCGAATGACTACAGTAGATCTCACTTAAATGGATATCTCTTAACAGAATAACCCTGTTAATTGAATATAATTTCCCAACACAAAACCATTTACCATACCTCCAGTACAAATGTAACCTGTTAAGTGAATATAGGTTATAGAGTAAACTCCTGTTAATTGAATAAAAAATCTTGTAACCTGTCGAGAAATTGTCCTGATTCTCCTCAGTTTTCCTTTGTTTGTAGACCTATTTGGCCTTAGTACATCCAATACAGGCATTTAATCTATTATATATTGTTTTACAGAGCCCATGGAGCTCTGTCAAACAAGATATAATAGAATAAATGCTAAGTTTATCTCTAGAATACAGAAAAGTGACACAATCCCCGTTAATTGAATACTCCTGGTAACTGAATAACTTTTCATTGGCAAATCGGCTATTCAATTAACAGGGTTCCACTGTACTCAGCAACTGCTCAAAAAGGTCCAAAATATCATCCCAAAATACCTCAAACAGAGTAAATATATACTTTTTATTTCCATTTTTTTTTTATTAATTTTCCATATATTTAATAAAAAAAAATGTCTAGTCGAGATTCGTTTTGTTGAGATTGTTCTGTTGGGATATGTTACCCATTCGTCTTCTTGGGATGACACCTCAGGAGCTTCTCTGTTATAATTTTCGCAAAGTAAAGTCTTTTTCCACTGGGGCACATTCTGGCGAAAAGGGCACGATATTTCCCCTTGTCCCACTCCTCTACGGGCAAGGAGGTAGCCCCCTCCCTGGATTCCGAAGCTCTTGATTAAAAACTCCAAAGGGTGTGTGCAACAAAACGAGGATATGAGTTAAGTAGCAGAAGTTTAAAATATATCATAAATCTTAATTTATCACTCAACAGTAAACATATATAACTTTAGAACTCACCCCACCGAGTGTAAAGCTTATTTGTTTGGTGATTATGGACCATGCCCCGTCATTATACCCCCCCCCCCCCCCCTCCATGGCATACGTTAGAAACGAATACATGAGAGTTTCTCAGTTACAAATCTGAGAAAATAAAGTCTTTTCCACAAGTAAGTGTTCTGGGGAAAAGGTAACGCCCTGTCTTGTCTCAGAACACGGGGGGACCGCCTCCTCCCGCTGCATGTGCCCTTGTCACTATTACGAAAAACAATGGGGGTACAGTCTGTGTTTAGGGGATGCTACTGAGGAAGAAATTCAATCAAATTTACCCTTAACTGTTAAAAGACCGAACAATGCTCCTTGAGTGAAATTATCAGAGTACCATTTTATTGATAGGTTCTAAAGTTCAATAATTGTATCGGCGAGAAAGTTGAAGAGGTTTTCTTTTATTGTTCTCTTCGTAACAATAATGGTATAACCTATGAACATCTATACAAATACTCTTAGGAAGCCAAACGTTTTATCATCTTGTAAATATTGTCTTTCCTTTTGTACTGAAAAACGAGTAAACAAAAATTAAAGAACGACCTGACATATTTTCGAGTTTTATAATCGGTAAACACTTCAATACTTGTTACAAATCATATTTTAAGAATTCAGAAAAAATATTTTCTAGTAGTATTTTCTAGGGTGTGAGACAAGCGTAAAAGTCCTTTACAAACTGTACATGGAAGCTAAAATCTGTTTGAAGCTGGAGGTTCCTTTGAACCCATCGTAGTCAGGTTCCATGGTGTGCTATGTTATTGTTCCAAAGCACCTGGTGTCCCAGGCTATTTGCCTGGTACACCAGGTATTTGGAAGCAATATACTGTGTACTATTATACCCCTTTATGGGGACGCTCAAGTGCATGTTCGGTACTCGGATGGGGTTACTGGAACTGGATGCCATTAGACTAAAAAGTTTTTTTGGGGAAAGAAATGTGATTACGCAGTTTCCTGATCAAATAAGTAAATACTCGATGTGTTGACATTATGCGCAAGGTTAGTTGGAAAAAAAAGTTTAGATGTGAGGGCGAGCGATGGATCCGCCCACGGCCCGAATCAGCCTATATTTTCAATATTATAGATCATAAAACCATGGTGCGTACCGCAGGCTGCCCAGAACAGGGTATATTTGAAAAATAATATACTAACAATACGAGGAGATCGCCCACAGAGTGGAATTTCTGTCCGAATCATGATGAACAGTAACGGAACCAGGCAGGGTTATACCCGGTCCACGCCCCTATTAATTGTTTCTTAATTCTTTAAAACATACACGTGCTCTCCATAGAGGATCTCCAAGGAGTGACGATATAATATGACGTATCTGAACCGACTTCACTAAAATCAAACTGAGTCGAGGTTTTGCGAGACTGAGATCGATTTTGGAGAACACGGTTCGGAAATTTCGTATTGAATCGTGACAAATTTGAGATTTTGTTTTTTATTACACAAAAAAAGCGTGACATGTTATCGGGGCAGCATCTTCTTAAAATGGTATGGTCGCGTGTTTGTTTATTCACCCGAGACAAAATACTTTTACATGGAGAATTATGGCTCGCCTCGTCGACTCGAATTATTTTTTCTCCTTCGGGCGCAATTAATCCTCCACGCATGACTAAGTTGGATAACGGGTGTAATAATAGGCTGTTTGATGATAGTTGTGTGATAAAAATACATAATCAATTCTTTTGCTTATATTTTCGTCAATAAAAATACTGAATGGTATAATAATGTTGACATTAAATTTTACAAACAAATTGTTGGTCTTGATACCTCCCAATTCCAATAAACTCGCGTGCAAAGAGAGGCTGTGGATGCATCAGATCGCTCCTTACGAAGGACTGCTGTGATACACCTTTATCTCTTAGCCTCAAACAAATAAGTCATTACGTAAATACCGTTCGCAGCACGCCTAGTGATGTCAGCAGTCAACGCGAAGTCATAACATTGTGAGTAATTCGGGTTCGGAAGGAGAACTGAATTAATCTTCTCTGTTTTTCAAGTCATATATTCCATTAGCCCTTTAAACCCTGGTGGTATTTACCATGCCAATTCACTTGGAAAAGTCCACATTCGTTATTTGGGGGTAGACCCATTAATATTTTCAAAGTGCACCCATAAGGCTGCACGTTGAAAATATTGATTGGTCTGTCCACCACATTCACTTAGCAGCCATACTATTTTATGAAATTATGACGTATCATGTTCACTGACCAGAAAAGCGATCTCTCGGGTTAAAGGGTTAAATGTTTGCCTCGCACTACTAGCAGGTGACGATTGCGAACATATTTCCAGAAGAACTCTAACAGATTCCTCGAAAATAGCTCTTTTCAATGAGGGAGTCCAAACTAACAAGCTATGTTTTCGATGCAAAAATTTAAAAACAAAAATAAAGCTTAATTGGTAGGCGATTTTTTTGTGAATAGCGCGGGTAGGTTTGATCGTTGCATTAGGCAAGGTATTAATTTTTGTGATAAAAAGAATCTTAAATTCGTCACGTAAACCTCAGCTCAGATCGAATTTAATGAACGCGTTCAGAAATTTGATATCGGATTGTGCCACATATATAAGTAGGTAATAATTGAGAGTTCACGACCACTTTGTACATGTACGTGTACAAAATACGTACACGATGCGTTTACCAACGTGGGATTCGGTGTTAAATAGCACGCTTGTTCACAAAAATGTTCAGTGGTCTTGAATCCCCCATGTTTTTTGTGACTCCTAGATCGCACTTTTAACGTTCAAATACTCGTGGTGAACGTTGAATGTCACGCGTTGTTAAAAAAAAGGTGAAATTGTACATTTTCACTTTTTTTTTTTACTTTAAAAATTTTTGTCAACGTTCCCATCGCAGATCAGACCATCGATCCATCGTTGGTGAACGCGAGCAAAATTCTGGACTAGCATCAAAAAAAAAAGTTTGCGGATTCTAGACCAGTGGTCCAGAATGCTCAATTGTTTTGAGGCGGTGGGTTTTTCCCATTTATGACGTCATTAGGGGAATTCCCATAGTGGGATTTTCCAAACTCAGCTAATCAACCAATCAGATTGCTTGATTCTCCGCTAATTGACCAATCGGATTGCTCGATTCTCATAAACTCGACCATACAGAGTTATCTCCCCTCGTCGTGGGGTGGGGGGAATACTCGAGGAAATAAATAAAAAAAAGTGATCGATATATATAGGAGAGAAAAAAAATATATAAATAATAGTTATTTAGAAAATTAAATATATCAAATCGAATAGATAATAAAAAAATACGTAAATCATGTGCGCTTCCCAGACTATTAGAGCGAGGTTTCTTTTAAACATGCTGATGAGAGCATACGCAATCTGCGTGAACAAAGAACTACGTCCCATCTTGTTAGAACGATGCGTCGGATGTCGGGATCATCTAGACTTCGATCACGAGAATCATTCGTGTCTGACGATGGAAAGGGAAGATATGGTCGTCATGTATTTCGAACCGGCGTTCGAACGCGTTAGATTCAACGATGTGATCACGTTTTGGAAGAGATTAGTCTTCTGTAAGAATGAAGACAAGACTACAGTTTCGGAAGAACTGAAATTGGCGCGTAAAAGTCTGACTTTAGAAGACAAGGGATGCATCAAGAAATTATTGCTGAATGAAGCATACATCTAAGTTTTTTTCGTTGATATAAAATAAGGGAGAATAGAAAATAAAAATAAATACACATAAAATTTTTATCTAAGATTAGAAGAAAAAAAACAAAAATGAGAACCAGAAATAAATTGTATCCGACGTTAGTGGACGACGAGGATGAGAAGCCGATCGACGTTTTGCCGACGGCACCGTCGCTAGAAGAAAGAGAAAGAGGAGAGAGGTATCGCATCGATCAAATCAATAGAATCCAAGAGTATCTAATTCGAGAGAGAGATTCTCGTCGTTCCCTCAAGAAGAAGTATTCGCATTTCGTGACATTCGTCAACGCGATCGACACGACACTCATCACGATTTCCATGGGTTTGCACGTGGCCGGCATCGGATTGTTGTCGACCGCGGTCGGCATTCCAATCGTGTTGACCGTAGAAGGAGTGGCTCTCGCCGCCGGATTGTTTAGCACGCTCGGAAACTTTTTTAGTAGGAAATTATATCTGAAGGCAAGGAAACACGACAAGATTCGCGTCTTGGCCGACTCCAAGATCGACACGATATCCGAAATGATCTCTATGGCATTGAAAGACGGTAGGATATCGGACGGAGAATACTTCGCGATATTGAGCGAGAAAACGAAATACGATGCCATGAAAGAAGCTGTGAGAATCAAGACTCGTCAGATCATCAAGGAAGAGATGAAGGATTCTCTCGTGGAAAAGGGGAGGAAAGAGGCCAGGGAGGAATTCAGTAAGATGATAGAACTCCAGAGCAGCGATTGAAAAAATATATATATATATATAAGAACAGAATTAATTAATTATTAAATTTATATATAAAATAAAAAAAACGAAATTAATTTAAATAACTCTTAAAAATGTATTGCGTAAAGTGTAAGAGAGTTACCAAGACGAGTAATTCTAGAGAAGTGCGAACTAAAAACGACAGACAGATGCTTTGCGGAATTTGCGACGTGTGTGGTTCTGTCAAGACTAGATTCGTCAAAAAAAAGAACGCGAGCAAAGGTAAAGGCATCGTGAATAAAATGATCAATAATCTAACTTTCGAAATGCATCTGCCCGGTCACAGTTTCACTGGACCCGGAACGAAATTGAACAAGAGACTCAACGCCGATCTGACACTCAAATCTTGGAGCAAACCTGTGAATAGGGTGGACGCGGCCGCGTATGATCACGATCTGTGCTACGCCGAACATCCCGACACCAAGACTCGCAACGACGTCTGCGATAAAAACATGTTGGGGAAATTGAGAGGCATATGGAATCTGACCAGGAGAGAGAAGATGGAACGTTCGCTGGTCGGCAATCTGATCGGTGCGAAACGTCGATTCGGATGGGGCGTTCAAAAAAAAAGCGCATCTGAAAAGAAGAAGAAACGATTATTGACGAGCGAATTGGCCGAGGAGTTACACAAACCCATAGTGCGTAAATTTCGAAAGAGAAGGGTGTTCGTGAAGGGTCTGGATGATATTTGGTCTGCCGACTTGGTCGACATGAGATCGTTTTCGAGGTGGAACGAGGGCGTCAAATATCTATTGATGGTCATCGACGTGTTTTTCAAATACGGTTGAGCTTTGAAGACTAAATCGGGACCTTGCGTCGCCGAGGCTCTGAAGAGCGTGTTCGACTCGTCTTCTCGAAAACCGAGTAAATTGTGGGTGGATAAGGGAAAGGAATTCTACAACAAGCACGTTCATCGATTGGTAGACCTCTACTCGATCGAAAACGAAGAGAAAGCTAGCGTGGTGGAACGTTGGAATCGAACGATGAAGGAAAAGATGCACAGATACTTCATGGCGAATTCGACCAAGAAATACATATACGCTCTGAACGGTCTGGTCAAAGATTACAACTACACGCGACACAGATCGATCAAGATGACTCCGCAGAAGCTAGCGATCCTCGAAACGAAAAACGGGTCTACGCGAATCTATATCCTGAGAGATCTAAGATCAGGAAGAAGTCTAGAACGCCGAAATTTGCGGTCGGTGATCGAGTGAGAATCTACACTTGTAAGAAGCACTTCGAAAAGGGTTATACTTCTCGATGGACCTCGGAAATCTTCGTGATAATCAAAATATTTCACACCGATCCGGTGACTTACGAAATCGAAGCTTTGGATGGAGAAGAGATCATCGGAAAGTTTTACGAACAACAATTACAGAAGACGAAGTTTTGATGAAGAAGACAAAATTTTTTTTATTTACTCTCTTTAACATTTTCTTGTTTACACACATATATATAAGAGGGAAAAAAATAATAAAAAATAATTAAAAACTATTTTTAGATAAAGAAAGCAAGTTAATTTATAAACAAAAAAACTAAAAATCCTTTAAAATGATAAAATATACTAGATATAGCACAAAGCATAGTGAAAGATGAAAGTATTCAAGAATATCAGGTGCACGAATACGAACTGGTAACTGGAACGAGTTTGAACAATGCGGGAGAGATAAGAATCAACGTCGAAACTCAAGATTTATTTGTACATCCTAGCGAGAGTTACATTGTGGTGCAGGGACATCTCACCAAGGAAGATGGGAGCGACTACGCTGACGACGACATGGTTACTCTTGCCAATAATGGCATCATGCATCTATTCAGTAACATAAAATACATGCTATCCGGACAAGAGATAGAATCTGTTTTTCATCCCGGTCAGGCCACCACGATGTTTGGACTCTTGATGCATCCTGATGATTTTTCGAAATCCAGGGGACTTAATCAGTTGTTGGTGAAAGACACCGTAGGCCCTGCTAGCGCAGGCGCCGCCTTGATATTCGACTACGTCGTCAAGACCTCCAGACCTAAAGGAACGTTTTCGTTCAGGATACCTTTGAAACACATCTTCGGATTTGCGGACGATTACAACAAGATCATGTACGGATTCAAACACAATCTGACGTTGATTCAAAAAGGAAACGACGACGCAATAGTCAGACTCACTGCGACCGATGCGGGTAAGATAACTCTACACAAGATATTGTGGTTCATTCCGCACATGGAGCCTTCGATCGTGGAGAAAGCGCGTCTCTACAAGATCATAGAATCCAAGAGTAAATTACCCGTGGGATTTAGAATGAGACAGTGCGGCATGGCTAGCATTCCTCCCTCCACGAATCACTACGATTGGAGATTGATGGTGAAATCCGCTTCCGAGAGACCGCATTTCATCGTGGTTGCGTTTCAGACTGATAGGGACTGGTCTCAGGAAAAGAATGCATCGCTGTTCGATCACTGCCATTTGAGAAACATGCAAGTGTTTCTGAACGCCAGGAGATATCCAGCAATCGATTACAACGTGTCATTCAACAAGAACGATTTCTGCAGACTGTATGGCGACGCCGCTGATTTTAGAAAGAAATATCACGGTCTAGATGAATTGATGAGCAACCCTAACATATCTCCCGGCGAATACAAGTCGATGTATCCCATGTTCGTATTTGACGTCAGTAAACAGAGTGAACGACTCAAGAGTAGCGTCTTAGACATTCAGATCAAGATGCAATTCGATAGGAACATGCCGAGAAAAACCGAAGCCTTCACCCTGGTCCTGTCGGACAGAGAATTACAATTCGAATCGGACGGAAATAAGATGTCGACCATTCGATGAGAGACGAGTGTGAAAAAAAATAAAAAACAAAAAAATAATAAAAAGTAATGAGTAATTATTAAAAACAAAAAAACAAAAAAAAAATAAATAAAGTAATGTGATCTAGAGAGATTGAACATCTTTCTAAATCTCATTACTTTTTTTTTTTTTGTTTTTTTTGTTTTTAATAATCACACGTTATTTTTTTTAATTCATTATTTTCCACGCGTTCACTGTTTGTTCAAAGGAACTAGTTCAATCAGTAGACTCACCACGGAAGTGGCGGCTTCGGGATTATTGGTTTTCATAACGAAATTAATCCTGTCTCCGGCGTTCATTTTGAGAGGCGTGCCGAACGTGCTAACATTCACGTGTTGATCCTCAGTCTTTCCGACACTGTATCTCTTTTCGCTCTCTACTCCATTCACCATGAGATTGACGACTGCTCTGTTATTTAAATCCGAGGAAGCCAGACTCATTCGAAGGATTTCACCTCCCAGCGGCATGGGATATCCCACCTGACCATGTTTCGATCCGCTACCTCCATTTCCGAAAGACCACTCAGCTTTTTCTTCATCTAAGGTGCCGGCCTCCTCAGCCCACACAGTGATCAATTGTCTAGCATATTTGACTTTCTCCACCACCGAAATCAGGGTGCAGGCATCCGTCATGTTCACAGGATCCGGTAGATTCGTGAGCGCGTGTCCACCCATGTCTAGTTTACCTTCCATGATGTCACCCTTTCTCCAGACCGAGTTGTCGTCCACGTACTTTCTGCTGACCACGCTGGAATCGAATTCGGGATCGTGATCGAGACCGAATAAATTGTGACCGTTCATGTTGATGCCACTCTCCATGGTTCCGCCAGATTGTTTGTTCAGGTAGAGATCGTCCACTTGCGATTCTAGGTATTCTTGTGATTGTATCATGGCAGAATCTACGTAGCCCTTGTTGACCGCAGTTGAGTCTGCATCCGTGTCATTGATCTCTGACAGATTCAGTATCTTGTTGAATCCCGCATTCAGATCCGATTTCATTTCTCATCCGTCAGACTTTCTCTGTTCCAGATCTACGTAGTGTTTGGTCGCCACATCCTTGGGATTTGTGGGAGTGGCCACGTTTGTTATCTTGTTATAATTGGCGTTCAATTCCGAGTGCATCGTTTTCTGAACGTATCTATTTCTCAGGTGTTCGCTGAATCTCGCGTGAGAGTTGTCTGTGTATTTCTTGGTCGCGGCATTGGTGGGATCTATGGGATTCACAACATTCACCAAACGTTTGGATTTCAGATCGAGATCGTCGGTCATGGTTTTATCCACGTGATTATCTAGCAGGATTCGTTCGAAATCGGCGTTCCCCTTGTCGACGTATTTTTTAGTCGCAGCATCTGCGAGATCTATTGGCTCGGGAAGATTGTAGAGCTTCTTATCGTTCATGTTCAAAGGCTCTTCTCGAGGTTCGTATCTCCGAACGTAATGTTCGTCCAAGGTGGCAACGTCGTAACCATCGTCGACTTCGAACGTCTTCCTCTTTTTTCTTGGGTTGACTTTTTCGTCGTCACTTCTACCAAATTTATCGACTGGCATGTTGTTGTGGGATTTTTCGTTTTTAGAAAAAATATATTCAAAACGCAGTTTATTAAAAATGAACTATGTTATTTTATTTTTCGTTTTTATTCAATTAAAATTTTTTTAAAATAATTTTTTATCTTTATATATACTATAAAAAAAAAAAAATCTCTCTCTAATGTAAATCATTGAGAATGTCTTGAAATCGATCTCCTTCAGACCATCTCTTGAGAACGTAGAGACACAGGTGACCGCAAAACACTTGATCTGGTGATTGCACTTGTTCCATGTTGTAACGAACCATCGATTTGTTGAAATAGTTCTTTATTTCTTTTGGCGGCGAGATTCCGTAGCTGTCGAAATAATAATTTTTCTTCTTCCCGTTCTTGATCCACGCCACCCAGTGAGTGCCTTCACCCAATGAATCGTCTAGATTTAAAATTCCGCATTCCGATTGTCTAGGTCTTCTCTTCGGCAAGGCATCTCTGGAAAACATGCCTAGAAAATCTTTGATTTTCAAATCCTTTGACGCATTCAACAGATTGATGTTGGATAGGGGTTCGTTAGGTAAGACGACACCTTCTACGGATATCTTTATTTTCTTATTCATAATGCGTATATATTTTTTTTTTATTTATTTTATTATAATTCACTAAAAAATGACGTTATTTTTTTTGTTTTTTTCTCTTTTTTTTTAAACTAACATTCTCGATGTCTCTATCGTTTTCCATAATTTTGATTCCATCTAATTCCTCTTGATTTTCTAGAATCCTGATATTACCATCTTTTAGTAGAACAGATTCGATCATTTTGTGGTGATTTAACGAATGAAATTTTTTAGATACCGTATCGTAAATGTATTTCTCTTGATCTTTTGACAATTTTTTGAACAGGAAGAACAACTGCAAATATCTATTATATTCAAATACGTCTTTTTTGGTACCTGCAAGAAAAGACGATGCAAAAAGAGATATCAAACATAGTTTGTCTCTCTTAGCTCGAACGTTTTCAGAATTTAAGAATTGGAGTTCGTTAGGTTTTTTTTTTCTTTTTTTTTTCTTTTTAAACTAACTCTCTCACTGTCACTATCGATTTCTATAATTTTGAGTCCATCTAATTCTTCTTGATTTTCTGGAATCCTATCATCCACAATCATATCTGGAATCTTATCATCCACAATCGTATCTGGAATCCAATCATCCACATTCATATCGTCTCTAATTAGATCCACAGTCCAATGTCCGAGTGCCAAAGTGCTTATATTATCGTCTAACACGAATCTCTTTTCGTCGTCGGCCGTCAGCGAAATTTTGTTGACTATTTCGGTATACAAGTCGTGATTTTTGCTTCGAATCGATTTCATAGTCTTATACACTGGACCACTTCCTAACAGACAATCTTTATACTCTTGGAAAGAGATGTTTTTCTTCACCACGCACGCTTTAACTCCTTTGCACTTCTTGATCTCTTCATCATCTTCTAGACGATAAGCATACAGTTTGGGTCTCAAGCCCACGAATTCGACGATTTGTTTACCACCACTCTCATCCTTAAATTTACCCAACACCTTCTTGTTGTCGTTCGATTGAATGTTGGACGGGTGATCGATGGGATAATTGCTCGTGTCGAACCACTCGGCCACACCCTGAGATATATCTCGGTAGACGTCTTTCATCTCTATCTCGTAAACTAAACTGTCCATGTCGGTGAACAGTAGTTTGGCTTTATCACCAAATTTTCGTTTGACGTAATCGTAGTGAAACTCGTACATCAATCGCTTGCTGACATCTAAGATGATTGGTCCGAGATAATATGGTTTGTCAAACTTCAGGTGCGTCTTTTGCATGTGAACGGCCACTAGATTTTCGTCGAATATGGTTCGGTGTTTGTAATTGGGTTTCGCCACTAATGTTTTAGCTCTTTTCTCAGACGTGACGAGTCGAACGTCGGTTCTCTTCCTGATGTTTTCCATCCATTTACCGTACACGCAGTTGTTTATGTGTTTGAAGAAATCTTTTTTGAAATCGTTCTCGGCTCGAATTCTAAGATTCGTTTGAGATCGATGTATTTTTTCATCCAAGGCTCTTCGTCGAATCGAATGATGCGATGTATGTCGACTAATTTCATCCCGTAATCGACGTACAGTTTCAAATTCTCGCTGTAGACGATGTAGTTATGTTTGTTAAATAAATTCGGAATGAGTTTTTCCTCGTCTCCTTCGTTCGGAGCCAGCGGATAATCGTTGTGTGGATCGTGTAATTCTTCCGGATAGTTCAAATCAACTTCTAAAATGCAAGGATAGTCTCTCCATTTTTGCATCTCTTCTGGTTCCGTCACCCATTTGAAATTTCCAATCAGTAAAGGATGACTCATAGCCCAACCGTACAGATTAATACTGTATGTATTTAGTTGACCGTTTCGAATCGAAACCTTCTTTCATGTAGGGATTGTTAGCTTCAGAATATCTGTGGGAGCTCATCGAGACGCCACCTCTCGCAGCCCTTTCAAACAAGAGCAACATGTCCACGTCAGATAATAATTCCAATTGGACTTCAGTGGTCTTCAACAGAGCGTCCCATGCCAGACTGGATGCGGTGAAATACCAAGCGGGATCCAGATCGTAATTTCGACGACAGATGTCTCAAAAATTTTCGAACACATCTGTCAAGAGCAGAACGTCGGTCTTCAGATAGAGATCATGATAATCTCTCATGGTTTTCATATCGAATGATTTCCACACGTTTTTGGCATGTTCGTAATTCTCGTCGGAAATGTCGGATTTGTATAATTTCGAATAAAAATCTTCTTTCGAAGGTAGTGCGATGTCTTCGAATCTCTTTAGATCATTCATGTAATCGTAAGGATAGACTCCTTTCCTCAACATGACATCTACTCATTCTCCGAAATGTCCGCTCGTGATTTTAAATTCATCCTTGCTCATGTTATCAACTAATTTTTCTAGAGCGGTCGACATGAATTTAAAACTGTTGATGAAACGTATGGCTCTACGAATGAATTTCGTTTTTTCTTTCAATGTCTCTCTGTCGATTACTCTTTTCTTCTCCATGAGCTTCCATTTCGTGAAGGAAATGTATCTTTCTTCGCTGTTCACGATGCAATTTAATTCTTCGTGTGAGGTGCCGAGATTTTTCACAAACAGATGACTGTCGTAACCCAAGAGATTGTGAAACATCACTGGATAGAAAACGGCGTCTCGATATTTTAAATTACACTTGCTGTGAGCCGGACCGCGATACAGACCCGTGTAATGATCATGGTCTCTGACCTTCTTATTTTCCTTCGAATTCTCGTCCAACGATTGTCTGCATATGTGACATTCGGTGGCTCTGTTATTTTCATCCTGCTGCTCTCGCGTGATGATCATTTTTGACGGAGTTTTAAATTTGTCGTATAACATTTGAATTTTCGATTCTAACTCTTCCAAGAACCTTTGAGCCACGTCATCGTCTTCATACTGTTTCGTGTAGGTGAAGGGACCCATGTCGTGTTGTGAGTCGAAAGCGCATTTCACGTAAATGCAATAGCCCGAAGGTATGTGTTTTTGATATCTTTCGACGTAACTTTGAGGAGCGTTGGGTTGACAGGAACTCATTTTCGCGGTGAAACATTCGAAATCGGCGTACACGACAAATGGTACTTTTAACCTTCTATTGTGATTTTCAAACTTCACAATGGTGTTGGGTTTGGGCATTTCGACGGCGACACCTTGATTTTCGTTGCAATATTCCTGATGTTTCGCCAACGAGTCTTTGCTGTGAAACACGTTCATGCAATTGTAAAGATATCTTTCCGTTATGATTATTATTTTGTTTCGACAGTAATCAGGTCGGATGTTTAACCCAACAATAATGATGATTGTCACTATTCAAAATCAATAATAAAATAATCGTCTTTCCTCTTCCGAGATACGAAGTCTGTCTGAGAGGATAGATCATTCGTTTTTCCTCATCGTATCCCAAGACGTTCACCGCTACGGTGGGATTTTGAACCTCGAAACATTTGATGTGTTTTAACTCTGTTGGAAAAGTCACTCTTGTCCAATCGAGATTTTTAGAAGTTTCCTCATAACGAGAAACTCTATCGGTGTGTATTTCGACAGGGTATAAAGCGGAGGTGACTGCCCATTTAAAACACTGATCATCTTTATTTCTCACGTTGACCACGGCGTGTTTCTTAGTCAAGGAATACGGTAATTCCAAGTAGGAAGATCCTTTCAATGGTTCGTTTTTATTTATGTGAATTTCGAGTTAAAACACCTCATCGAACGTCCAATTACTACCTTCATGTTGATAATTCGTGAGAGATGTCAACATCTTGTCTTTCATCTTTTCGAAAACGTCCGATAAATCTGAACCTCGAAATACGGGTTCGACGTTAGATCTGAAATATGCATTTTCCATGATGCTCTCGCCGGACTTCACGTCGATTTTATTCATCACGCAATGGAGTATCATCTTAATTTTTAGTCCCATGTTCATGTATTCCCGAAACAAATCCAATACTTTTTTCTTCACCCGTTCCATGAACAATTTCAGATCGATTTTCTTGAACGAGGGAACCACGTCGAAAGTTTTAAAAATGCCTTTGATCGCACTCTCCCATTCTACAGGTTTCAATTGGAATAGTTCCGCAACGAGTCGTGTTACATATTCTTCTCCTTTCCCTTCGTCGATTGCTCATTGAATTTTGCTCGATATATCTCGTTTGTCTTGAATCTGAAGTGCATCACTCATTTTCGTTTTAGTTTTTCTTTTCTTTTCTTTGGAAACTTGATGTTTTTCAATGGCTTTTCGTTTAGTCATCTTATTTTTCACAATCGAAACGTTTTTGGGTTTTTTTCGACGTCGGCATTTCGATTCCTTTTACTATCTTCTCATTTTTCACAACCGATGCATCTTTTGACGTCGTTGCTATCGACATTTCGTTTGCCTTTCTAGCGTTTTCGCAAATATTCTTGTATGACTTCAATTTTTTTTGATTTAGTTCTATGATTTCTGAAATGTGAAATTTGTAATAGTTTACAAATCTCGTTTAACTGAGGTATGGTTTTCTCATTTAAATTTACCATTGTTTTATCTGTTTGCTTCATTTGTAAGAATATTTTTTTGCAATTTTGTATTAAATAATTTGTTAAAAAAGTTTTGCTTTTTTACTCTTTTTATATATATAAAAAAGTTAAATTTTAAATTCAATTTTTTTCTTTAATGTGTTTTTATTCAAAACAATTTAAGACCGCTTTTATTTCTCGTTTGCAAAACGAACACGTTTTCTCGTCTTCGGAATAACATTCTCTACAATAACGCAGGTGTGCGCACGGTAGAAACAAGACATTTGCAACACCTTCGCAGAGCAGACACTTAGTGGACGTTTTGCTCGGCTCGTTTTCGATGAGTGACGATAACTCGTCCGCTTCCATCATGAATTTGAGGAGATGTTCTAAAGTTAAGAATTGAGACAGTGTCTTGTTCGCGTTGTTTAACGCATTGTACAATTGTTCCTTGGTGTATCCAAGTTGTAACATATCCATCAATAATTTTTGGTTTTTATCTCTATCCCACTCTTCGTCTTCGATTTTGATCAATCCCAACGTTAGGATCTTGTTCAAATAATCACATTCGCCTTTTTTAATTCGCAAACTTTTTTTTTGATGCTAGCCCAGAATTTTGCTCGCGTTCACCAACGATGGATCGATGGTCTGATCTGAGATGGGAACGTTGACAAAAATTTTTAAAGTAAAAAAAAAAATTGAAAATGTACAATTTCACCCTTTTTTAAAAACGCGTGTGCATTCAACGTTCACCACGAGTATTTGAACGTTAAAAGTGCGATCTAGGAGTCACAAAAAACATGGGGGATTCAAGACCACTGAACATTTTTTGTGAACAGGCGTGCAATTTAACACTGAATCCCACGTTGGTAAAAGCATCGTGTACGTATTTTGTACACGTACATGTACAAAGTGGTCGTGAACTCTCAATTATTACCTACTTATATAGTATTTATTTTTACCTTACAATCAACATGTATTTTGTCTGTATTAACTCCGATGTCTGTATCAGGGGGTGGGATACAAGCACGTTCCTTTTGCGTGAGTCCCATTTTTTTTCTTTTTGTTCATCAGTACGAATAAATAGTTCGTTATATATTCGTCTACATTCTTGACTTATCCCCAATATATTGTAAGATAAAATGATTATTACCATTATGTGGATGTACAAAATATGTATCAAAGTCTCGCTCCGGGTTCTAAGGGTAGATCACGGCTCGTCTTCGACTCGTAGTGATCTGTCCTTACAACCCGGAGCTCGACTCGGATACATATTTTGTACATCCACATAATGGTAATAATCTCTATATATCAAAAATACCCGCTGGTGAAAGTAAGTTGTTCTTGGGAACACTACTTGCGGTTGGTATTTGCGGTATTATAACCATTACAGCTCGATTTGATAGCTGTGTTTAAAATTGTTCCTTGGGGAGGTACCTAGGGTCCCAGATGAGGTGGGTTGGTGGAGGGAGCTCCCGGGGTGTTCGCCCTATAAAATGGCATGAAAGTCAACATCGGCTAGTGCAGTACGACCGCCGTAGACTGGTCACTTTCCACGGGTGGACAATATTTCCACAGATTCAATAACACCAGATTCCAAATACTAATTATAGGGAAAAGCATGAACAATGTAATTAACTGGTATTGTGCTAAAATATTTTTGACCATCAAATCTTGTACACGTGTCTTTGCCTTGTTACAATTTATGGGAGAGTGTGGACACTATCCCATAAATTGTAACAAGGCAAACCCTTACAGACTGAATAATATAATAATCGAATCCCTTCCTTACATTTTGTGCCTTGCAAATTATTTGATATGTAGACATGTAACGAGATTATTTTTTTTTAAATAAAAATATTGTTTAAACTAGATTGAATAAAATCACTTCAAAGATAATACAAAGCACATGCACTGAATATGAGCCTTCAAGCTGTGGTACCTGCACTTCAGAATAAAGCCCAAATATGGGCTTCCAGCACTCTACCAGTTAATGAAGCACCGGGTACAACTGGTGCTTTCTGGTGCCAAATATAGTAGCAAATTTGTAGACATTTTAGTGCCAAAATAAGAATTCCGGTGCTTAAACGCTAAGTGGAGGGGTCATTTTTAGCTCTCCGGTCCAAATAAAAAGAACGTGTTTTGAAAATGCATTGGCTGTAGAGTGAACGAACAATCAATTGGTCACTGATAAATTCCGACAAACGTTATGACGAAATCTTCAGCAAGCGAAAAGTGTGGTCATCTTCTAAGTTATGGTCATATCTGTGCTACTGATTCAATTAATGCTCCGGCTGATTTTTATTTAAGAATTGAATGCAATTTTTATAATCTTTATTGGAGTATGAACGTGTGGGAATGGGTACAAATTATGTATGAATCCCTTCGGGATAAAGATTATAAAAATTGCATTCAATTCTTATAATTACATTCCGTAACTGTTTAAACTACCTTTTACCAAACAACAAAACAGAAAGACGAAATAAAACATATACGAACGAACGAGGTGAAAAACCACCCTCACACAAAAGACAAAGCTGCGCTCTACCGTAAATGCAGCAGAGTTGATCACTGCGAGAGGCGCTAAAAGTTAAAAACCCGCCCAAACACCGCCCGAATTACATTCTGTCAACTGCACTCTACCGTAAATGCGGGTAAAGTTCGACCAAATGTATTCATTGGAAAATGAATTACATTTGGTCATGACGTTTTCATCCAGCTGACCAATGGGAATAGAGTTTTTGGACCCAAAACGTATAACTACATTAACAATGTAATTATTACCTGGTAGACGCATGTTTGTATATCAATGCCCACGCCTGGATTATGACCAGTATATTGCACATCACACAAAACCATGACATGACGGTTGGCAACTTGGTCGGTGTAATTATGATAGGCAATAAACCATTTTGACATTCCGCCATCTTACATCCGGGACTTCATTTGCCCCCCCCCCCCCACACACACACACTGCCTTTATTATCAACATTGAGCACACGTGTACTGAACTGTTGATCGGCATTGAAAGCTTCATTTGTCGCCTCCGTTTTATCAATAAAATCCGACAGTTTACCTAATCTGCGCTTGCTCTCATCCCCAAAGAAATTAGAAAGAAATTTGTGTATTTTGCGATGTCATATTCCATGCTTATCTGTTATCATTTTCATGTTGCAATACAATCCTTCATCATATTATTTCCGACGTTCGTCACAACTCTCAACTTCAGTGTACCGTGGGCTTCTTTAAAGCTAAAAATGTTTCGTTCGAAGAACGGCAGGCAGGCACACAGTCGAATTTTGTTTCTTAAGAACGACAGCAATGAAAATTATCAGTGCAGCGTTCATTTCTGTACAGCAGACGTGGGTGCCATTTTAGTAACAAATCTGAATGGCCCGTTTCGACGGGTATATCGAATCCCGGATGTACGATAGCGCTATGTACAAATGCTCACATGAAAATAACAAGCAAGGAATATAATATTGAAAAATACACAAATTTCTGACACTCAACCTTTGTTCTCTTTTGGGATGAGAACAAACGCAGATAAGGTAAACTGTTGAATTTTAATTGATAATACGGAGGCGAAAAAAAAACGAAGCTTTCAATGCCAATCAACAGTTCAGTACACGTGTGATCAATGTTGATAAATGTAAAAATGGTCTGTTGCGAACGCAGTAGACTTTTCCAATTGATTGATCGCAGTTTTGACGACGCTCTGAAACATAAATTGCGCATACCAACCGGAAGTACTTCATATTGTCTCCACAGCACAGAATAGTTCGTGGAATCGGGTGAAGATAACCTGTGTATCGATAGAGCCTATACCAAGGCATTTTAGAAAAACACCATAGTTTATCATGCTATTTCACTTCAAGGGAAGTGTTGAACCAACCTGCTTCCGTCCGGGGGAATTAACTCTTTACCCAACGTAACGGCCAAAACCGGCCAGCGTTATTCTCAAAAATCGTCAATTAATTTTCATTATTTTTTCATTTTTTGCCTCAAAAACATAGGTTATGACCCTTCGTTGGAACGAGCTCGTTCCAACGAGAGGTCATAACCTATGTTTTTGAAACATAACCTATATTTTTGACACACTTTTCCAAATTATTTGCGAAAATCAGAGAAAAAACGCCTTTTAGACAGAAATTTTCAAACATATTCCGAGATGAAATTTGCATTCCTTTGCAGAGTCGGCGGAGACAGGGGGCACGTGCCCCTCCACTTTTTTCCAGAGATGTGTTTCGCAGTTATACAATGAGTTAAAATGGGTGTATGCAAACGTGTCAATATACAGGCATTCTTGTAACATTATTTGCAAATCCAAACAATGTTTGGCCAAAAATCCCACTTTCGGTCGTTTCGGGCCGTTTCTTCTACTTCAACTATCTTCCAGCAGACCGAAGGCTAGCCTTCGGGTTGGAAGATGGTTGAAGTAGAAGAAACGGACAAGACATTGACCACACAGCGGCATATTCATCTAAACGAGAGACTGTAGCAAGTCATTGTGCATTTACCGATATACGATTGTAACCTTTCTCTCACTGGTTCGAACCATGGTAGCATTGTAACATTTCTGCCACTTTTATCCAGCTTCCCCCGCCTCTGTTCCTTTCACCACGCTGCTTCTTGTCGCAAAATGTATGACAGAATAAACTCTCTAGGTCATATTCAAACTGAATTCAAATAATTAAATAAGAAGAAGAACAATAATTTCTCATAGTTATTTTTATTTAATGACAAATATAAGCATTTCTACAGAAGCAATTTATACTGATTTAACCCTTTACCTAACATGAAAAGCAGACGACACTTGCAAAAAAAATTCTTGAATAACTAATTTTTTTCCTTTTTTGTCTCAAAAACATAGGTTATGACCCCTCGTTGGAACGAGCTCGACGAGCTCGTTCCAACGAGGGGTCATAACCTATGTTTTTGAGACAAAAAATGAAAATATTTTGAAAATTAATTGGCGATTTTTGAGAATAGCGCTGGCCGGATTTGGCCGTTACGTTGGGTAAAAGGATAAACAAATCCCTGTCTATATATAGCACAACAGCTGTGAAGAATTAACCAAAAAACGACAAATTCTGTTTGTCAAACAATTTTATCACTTAAGTATTTGGTTTAATAGTTTATTGCGTTTCGCAAGTATAGCAAGAAACTGCTGTCTTGACATTTTGGAGTAACAGCAGAATGGGAAGGTCGGTTTTTTTTCATGGTTAATGGGAAGGGGTGCATTACGTGATTATCTGTTGTGTCCAGTTCGAGTTAACTGGATAATTGAATCAGTTCGTGCGAGTCATCCGTTCATGACAGTTCAGATTTCTAAAACCCGGGGAAGCCATGGTGTCATTGGTGTGTTATGATATTTTGGTTTCGCTGAATAATAATCTATGTTTTCTGTGTTGTATGATTATATGAAACGGACGAAGTCTGAACCTCTGTACCGGAGAAATGGTGATATCCTGGCAGGATATTACGTATCTGTCTTGTCTTTCACAGCACGTTTCCAGAGATTTTCACTTCTTCTTCTTAGAGTGTTTTTACCTCTGGTTTTTCGTGAACGGCCATCATTTCGGGGATGGGGATCATCGGAAAAATGTCCATCTTGCAAGAAAAGCTCGCATCCAGGTGACGTTGTACGAGAGTTGTTTATTTGTTACGGAATACTGTTCAGACGAAATATTTCCATCACGCATAGCCGTCAAGTCGAATTTTATATAAAATCACGTGTTACAGTTCAATCGTCTTGGATTGGTCGTAATCCACACGTGGGCAGTAATGTCCACGCATGCGTTTACCAGGTTATAAAAAATCAGCAGCAGCAAAATTTTAATTAATGAAGCACCGGGTTATACCCGGTGCTTCATTAATTAAAGGTTTGATGATTATTCCTATAATTAGTGTTTGGAGTCTAATATTATTGCGTCCGTGGAAATATTGCCCACCCGTGGAAAGTGACCAGTCGATGGCGGCCGCTTTGTATGTAGTAATTACAGGCTATGTGTTAACTGAATGTGAGGCTGTAAAATATAATTTAACATTTGAAATATTAACAAATATAAATAATAAATATATGAAGATCCTGGATTTTCTCACACGGAAGGAAGTGATAGATGTTCACCATCCTACAAAGGATACATTGCTGGACATTGCTGGGGGTGGGGATGGGGACTACGGCACTTAGAAGGCAATACAAAATAAGGTGATAACCACTTGGTCCGTGGAGGAGCATTCGGGAGTCGACATGTGAACGACATAATGAGCAACAGCCTACACAGTGTTATTACAGAATGGAATTACCAGTTATCTAGACATGGCAATGTGCCCGACAATTCTATTCTGAAAAACAAGATTAAAGTAGGGCCCTGCAAAAGTTCGAAATTCGATATAATTCGAATTCGTCCCGATGAGTCGATTTGATTCATTTCGACTCTCGCTAAATCGGAAATTTTGGACGAACCTTTGGGGTGTTCTCAAAATCATAGGAAGAGTCCCCTCTCAAACTCTTCTATCATCAGGGTCCAGTACTTTTAACCTTTTACAATCGTATTTTCTAGAATTTTATGATATGACTATGTAATAAATAGAGGATATGAAATGAGTGTTTTTCTCATATAATATTCATGAAACGAGTCTAAGAATTTTCCGTTTAGGCGAGCCTTTGGCGAGCCCCAAACGGAAAATTCGGACGAGTTTCAAAAGTATCATATGAGAAAAACACATATTTCATATTCTGTTTATCATATGACACACATATGCACAAATTAACGACTTAGTATGACTTTTTATCCCTTTACCTAACGTGTGTTGGAGACGACACTTGGAAAAAACATCATCATATAACTAAAACTTTTCATTTTTTGCATCCAAAACATAGGTTATGACCCCTCATTGGAACGAGCGCGATGCGCTCGTTCCAATGAGGGGTCATAACCTATGTTTTGGAGGCAAAAAGTGAAAATTTTTCGTATATAGCACTGGCCGGTTTTGGTCGTTATGTCAGGTAAAAGGTTAATGCAATATAACCCAACCTAAATAGGACAGATAACGTAAATTCTCCCTACTCAAATTATGCAAATGTGACCCAGTTGTATTTTGTTCAGCCAATTAAACTGTCCATATTTGAAATTGACCAATGAAATCTTTCAACTCCAATTAAGCAAATTATAAAAATATGGCCCAGTTGTATTTTGTTCAGCCAATCAAATTGTCTAGTTTTGAAATTGACCAATGAAATCGACGGAAGGCTTTATTTATCACTGATAAATATGAAAGCAAAATATCAAATGTTTTAAAGTGAACAAAACAGACGAGTCATATGATAAATATCAATACTGTTTGACGATCTGTTCCTGGTCCCTGGAAAATCCACAGTGTGGAATCCGATACCGTATCACTATAATAATAATAATAATAATACTTTGGCCGGCTGCTGATTTGTCGCGGTTCTCGTATGAGAAGGCCTTGGTTACCCCTGTGCTTCCAACTGCCTCCCTATTCCCAAGCTTCTGCTCTCCTCCCAACACTCGGAGACGAACTGCTTGATAACATCCCTTGCTCCATTCTTCACAATCTCTTCGATTAGCATATTAACCCTCTCCTTTGAGTCGCCCACCAACCACTTGTCCTTCAATCTCCCATTCCACTTCCCCTTTATACTCCCAGTGAATCTTGTTCTTTTAGACTGGTATTTTGGGCATTCTAGAAGAAAGTGTTCTAGGGTCTCCACCACACTCTTTAAACCCCGAAAGCATCTTCCAAGTCAATGGCATCAAATGAGAGAGTCCATTTTCATTATGTTGGAATGGGTCTGAACATTGAAAAGTGTTTGGTCCACCTCACAAGCTACAGTAGATCAAATATAAAAAAAAAAACGAAATTCTTGCAAAGTGGTATCAATATCATTAGACGCAGTTCATTTAGTAAGGCGAGCTGAAATTAGAAAGAGTTCCTTGGACGGGTTATATAAAATGATGCACCAGCTTTCGAAGAGTACCTGGATAGATCGTTGGGGGTGGGGTGTGGGGGGGGGGGGGGGCATTGTTGTTCAAAGGGAGATCCAAGTCCCTGTAGTTGAAAGGGAAAATCGAGAAAGGCGAGGAAAGAGTGTGCGGAATGTGTAACTTGGGTGTAACAGAGACCTTCGAACATTTCACTTTACAATGTCCCAAATATTTGCCAAATAGAACAAGACTCCTTGGAAAACTAATGGAAAATGAGATGAAAACGTGAAGGGTAATTGGATGAGGAACGACATGAGGATAAGGGTCAATTTTATATTTGGGGAGACCCAGAAAGCGCCAATGAGGGAATTTATGAAAAGGTTTTAGACGAATGCTGTGAGTTTAGCAGGAAAAGTGGGAGAGGAATACCCTGCGGGGCACTGAGCTATTAGAGGACCGTGACAAATCAGCGGAAGGCCGAAGAATTATTTTTATTGTTAACAAATTAGTAGTGATATTGCATGACAACACGTCGTCTGGGTGCTAGAATGTTCTATGTCCCCTAATAATGGCTTCTAGCACTCAACCAGTTAACCCTGATTGCGCATGTTGGGGCATGGTGGCACCGTGTACTAAGGCGTGATGCATGTCGATACTGCACTTACCGTCAACCAATACCAACTCTGCTTGTGCCAAGCCTTGTTATGTTGAGGAGTCACTCCGGGTTCCTCCACCCATAAAATTGTCCAACACGAGATGACCCTGGCTATTGAAAGTGTCATTAAACCCCAATCAATAAATACTCAGTTGTAAGAAATATTAGGCTCTGAGTACATAAAACACTTCTAAGGGTTTCAGACATGAATACATATAAGGTTGAAATTTTGTAGGAAACATGACTATGCCATTGGAGGGAGTAGGGGCTCCCATTATGGGAAATTTGGGTCATCTATATTTTATTGGAGATTTTTGGAGAACTGACATTCAGCAGCAAATATTGATTGATGATAACACTGCAGGCCAATTTGATCACCCATCATCACCAGCAAGTTGATAATAGAGGTCTTACATTGAAAGTTAATTCACACAAAACACCCCAAGCCGAAAATGTATTGGGATTTATTTTTGCCGAGTGGGACATGAAACATTCTAGCACTCAGGCGACGAACAGTTGAAAAGAAATCGTCGCCTGAGAGCTAGAATGTTCTATGTCCCATAGGGGACATAGAACATTCTAGCACTCAGGCGACGAAATGTCTATGTTTCCTCTGGCGGTCTTTAATGTTGTTTTTTTGTGGTCATCTCCCCAGACACCTTTCTTATAAGCCATGTTATGAGCTGATGATAGTATGCCAGGGCAAAAGATTATTTTTATCTTCGGGTCGTCTAATAAATTATTTCATTATATGATCTGACTCTTCTTTCTGTTATTAACCCTTTACTCAACGTGATGGCCAAAACCGGCCAGCGCTATTCTCAAAAATCGCCAATTAATTTTCATTATATTTTCATTTTTTGTCTCAAAAGCATAGGTTATGACCCTCTTTGGAACGAGGTCGTCGAACTTGTTCTAAAGAGGGGTCATAACCTATATTTTTGAGACAAAAAAATTAGTTATTCAAGAATTTTGTTTGCAAGTGTCGTCTGCTTTTCATGTTAGGTAAAGGGTTAAACGCATCCATTAAAATGGTAATGCATCCCCTTCAAACGCCGGGCAATAATGATTGAGACTCGGGGGACGTGGATTGATAAACGTTTGTTGTTTGTAACTATGTTTGGCGTTTATTTGAAAATTATTTGATTAAATTTTTCATTAAAAATTTCGAAATCTATTCATTATCGGGAATTATTTCCTGACGCGGACACTGCGGACACTGCGGACAAACAACGCATCAAAAGCTGTAACGCAATGTCAGACCTTATGGACTCAGTTGCTTGTTTCTGGTTTCATTTAAGCTTATTTTATGGGGAGGTTGTCATATAATAAGTGCAGTCTTCAACTTGTCCCCAGGATGTATCGAAATGTATAAAACTAGTCCAGTAAATTAGGTCTGGATCTCACTAAAGCACGGTCCAGTCCTAATTTACTGAACTCATTTTATTAATTTCAATGTAAACGATATGGCCAGACGGGCTGCATGTATTTTATCCTGGCTAAGTTTCTGTATCCTAAACATAAAAGTGGTCTGTCTCAGGCTCTCTATTAGATCGCAGTTTGATTGCGAAACACCTACACTCCTGGGTCGAAGTTTCTTAAATACAATATTGCGAAATTAAGTCGCAATGAAGAGAAACAAAGAAAAGACCATTTGAAATTCAATGTTCCCGGATTTCATTTCGAAAGATGAGATGCTGGAGAGGAGTACGGATGAAACCAGAGAATTTCGACGGGATTATGTCTGGAAATTCTCAGCCCTTTTTGTGATCACAGAACATTTTAAAATATTATCCTTATTTCTGGCGTCATGAACTGTCTTTAATACAGCTTTTGATGTTTTTTGTCGTTCTTGCACTGTGCATGACGTAATCCCCATTCATTGTTTACTTGTACCATAACCGCCGACGTTTATAGTAGTGTTTCAGCTGTGTGTTTCCGCGTTTTATTTTTTAATCAGTGTTATCAAAACACCGCGGTCTCGACATGTGTAATAACCTAATTGTCCCATGAGTTCCAATGTGTTCTATGTGCCAGAAGGACACATAGAACACATTGGAACTCAGGGGACGTAATTACAACTGAGTGCAGGTAAACACGTTCTCTTTCGGAATCGGATGATCGCAAGAGCGATATCATTTGTCATGATACGAATTAGAGAATATCTTTCCGAAAGAGATACGCATTATACTTATCCAACGCAGAGGAAATAAAAAATTATTATTTTAAATATTGTTATTATTATTGTTTAATTATTGGGTTTTTTTTTTTAAAAAAATTTTTAAAAATGTCTATAAAACTATATTATGTGCCCCCCCCCCCCCCCACACACACACACACATCCCCCACCCCACCCCTCATTGAAACGAGCTCGATAACGAGGGTTTTTCAATTGCTTGGTAAATGTAAGAGAATACAGTGGCTGACAACTTTCGTCATTGGAAGTGATTTACAGGAAAGTTACCTTCCCATAATTTCCTAAAGTTGTCAGTAATTTTAACGCTAAGGACATGGTTATTTAGTTTGAACGTCTGACTATTATTCTCTATAGAAACCCATTTAAAACTAACAAAAAATAAGAAAAGTGCGTTTTCACCAGTTCTTGATGTTCTGTAACATTTTTCTGTGCATTATGTCAATAGTGTGTGCATTGTGGCATATAATACAGGCATTGTCATGTCCATTAAAATGAAAGCCTAGTGAGATTTGCTAATTTTCTTTCCTGGGAAGAATAAAAACTTGCAAATTGCTTTAAAAACAAATTCGCTGGACAAAGAGCCAAAGTGGACACTTAATATTGGTAATATGATACTGATAGACATTCTTAATGATGGATTTTATCATATGACTCGCCCGTTTTGTTCACTTTAAAACATTTGATATTTTGCTTTCATATTAATCAGTGATAAATAAAGCTTTCTGTCAATTTCATTGGTCAATTTCAAACCTAGACAATTTGATTGGCTGAACAAAATAAAACTGGGCCACATTTTCATAATTTGCATAATTAGAGTTGGGAGCTTTCATTGGTCAATTTCAAATCTGGACAATTTGATTCGCGAAACAAAATACAACTGGGTCACATTTGCATAATTTCAGTAGGGAGAATTTACGTTATCTGTCCTATTTTGGGTGGGTTATATTGTATTAATATTTTACCTACAAGAAAAACGCCATTCATTTTTTTTATATTTTCACTTTTTGCTTCCAAAACATAGGTTATGACCCCTCATTGGAACGAGCTCGACGAGCTCGTTCCAATGAGGGGTCATAATCTATGTTTTGGAAGCAAAAAGTGAATTTTTTTAGTTACACGAGGATGTTTTTTCCAAGTGCCGCCTGCAACTCAAGTTAGGTGATGGGTTAAAAAGTCATACTAAGTGGCTAATTTGTCCGTGTGTGTGTCATATGATAAATAGAATATGAAATGAGTGTTTTTCTCATATAATATTTATGAAACTCTTCCGAATTTTCCGTTTGGGCTCGCTAGAGGCTCGCCAAAACGGAAAATTCTTAGACTCTTTTCATAAATATTATATGAGAAAAACACTCATTCCATATCCTCTATATCTGTGATAATTAGTTGTTTTGTATTCGTTTATTAAAAGTCACAAAAGGAAATTTTGCTTTATTTTCCACTTCTGTCATAGTGTTTTCTCAAGAATTACTTGCTTTTTAACCCTTTGAACTCTTTTGAACCCTGGTGGAATAATCCATATTCATTATTTGGGGGTAGACCAATTAGCCTTAGGGCTGCACGTTGAAATTATTGATTGCTCTAGCCCACACATTCACTAAGCAACCACCCCACTTGATGAAATTATGATGTGTCATGTTGTTGGACCGGAAAAGCGGTCTCTCCGGTTCAAAGGGGTAAATTGGACTTAATTTCAAGGGGGATAACTTTATCAAAAGTCAATTAATTTTCATGACGAAATAAGTTAGGGATGTATCCAGAAGTGACACACATCACGCAATAGATCGATATGATAGCGCGTTTTCGGCGTTTGTGTGTTTTATTGGCAATTAAAACACGTTTAATTATAATTAATACATCGCAACTCATATAATAAAAATAATACCTATAGTTTTTCAGTAGATATCAGATTTACCTCATTCGTTGCTGAAAGGAAGTCAAAATTCTCAAAAATGACTTTCAGTCGTCCGCGAAATCTTTTACTTTCCTAGCACACTCATAATATAATTTTGTTCCTTATCCTCCGTTCTTCCAAATAATTTTTTTTCCTTTTTTAAACAAAATATATTCTATTTGATAATATTGTACAATGTTTTGGTCATTAAGCTAATTTCCACCTTCTATTGCTTTCCGTGGCGTAGTGGGAGGGCGCCCTCCCCCCCCCCCAAAAAAAAACAAAACATTGGCCCCATGCTAGTTTCAAATAATATGCAGCCCATAAAGTGACTCCAACATAGGGCTACACACGTTGAAACTGCGTCAGATTCGCTCTTACATATATATATATATATATATATATATATATATATATATATATATATATATATATATATATATATATATATATATATATATATATAGACAGAGTATTGAATTTTACAAAAGTTTCTCGAAGAGGGCTAGTCACAACTAGGACGCTTCGATCGGTACACCCTCCTCCCATTTTCCTTAAGGGAAGTGGAAGGAGGAGATAATGACCGGCAAACCAAGTTGGGACTAGGGAAGGTCTCCGAATCCCCCACAACGGCCTTCCCAATATCATGTTTGCACCCTACCTAAAAAATCCTGTCTTGGACACCAGAATCCTGGCTACACGGCTGATTGCTTTTACGAATTTCATATTTTACAAACGCAACTACAGTGCGATGTCGGACAGTATCTGATAAACCAGTTACAGCCAGTGTTGCACCATTTAGTAACGCCTGGAGCATCAAAGAACGGTTGTGCTACACACTCAAGATATCCATTGGGGCAGTCTGCTACCGGCGTGGTCGTTAACCCAGTGTTGCTCGTTGTTGGAATTCCACCTGCAGTAGCTCCATCTTGTACTGAAGACGTAGTGACCTTTGTTGTTGCCTTTGTTGTTGCTGTTGTTGCTGCTGCTGCTGTTGCTGTTGCTGTTGCTGCTGTTGCTGTGTTTGTATTAATTGCAGCAGGTGACGTTTGAGCGTTAGAAGTTGATTGCGGACCAGTCGTATCCTCAATAGCTATATCAGCACAGTTGATGAACTGTTCTTGTTTTCCATAGCCCATGCCACAAACTCCAAATTCATCACAGCCCCAAGAGTTTCCTGAAATTAAAACAATGTTAGTTTTCCCCCGTTATATCAGTGGGCTTCAATAAAGTGGGATCACATATCGCTCTACAATTGGAACGTCTCCGAAAACGTTACAAATTAATCTGACTCCACCCGTCGAAGATGGCGTCTGGGCAATCAACGCGATAAGTCCTCCCACCAATGATGTTTGATGACGTGGGAGGCGTAACAACTTTCACTTATCAAACGTCATGGTGTTCACCTAGCACGAAAACTAGTTATTCGGAATCAAATTTCCAACCTCGATACTTTTTTTTTGGTTTTTTTTTGTCATTAATAACTAAGACCTGTTGTAAATATTCAAACTGTATTGCCATCAAAATATTCATCTTTCACAGACATCAGAGTGGTTCATTCCCACTAGACCAATTCCCCTTAGACCAATTCCCACAAGGCCAATTCCCAAAAAGACCAATTCCCCTTAGACCAACTCATGAGTTCTACTTTTAAAATAATTCTATATCAATAATTTGATATATTTATAAATATTTATAAATGTATTTAATGTTATTGATATTCAAGTCTGAAAATAAGCAGTCTGTCATTTGCATAATGAGGTCCCCAGAGGGTGAATTTGCTGTTGCTATCCCACACAGTGGGTCAGTTTATCCTCTGGGTACCTCTTTCTGTTTATGTTTGAGCCCTTAATTCAGATTGAGGTTCACAGAGGGTAAATTTAGTGATGCTACCCTGCTGTGCAAGGTAGCATCACTAAATTCACCCTCTGGGGACCTCATTTTTCAGATGATAGTCTGCTTATTTTCTTGCTTGTTGATATTTTATAAACTGAAATGTTATAAACCTATATTTTTTGTATGTTATGCATATAAATATTTTTTTTATCAAATAAAGTGCTTATCAGTAAATAAAGGTTTTCTTAATTATCCTTAATCAACCCTTAATCAATAACAGTATGTACATGTAGTTGGTCTAAGGGGAATTGGGTTTTTGGGAATTGGCCTAAAGGGAATTGGTCTAAAGGGAATTGGTCTAGCGGGAAGACACCATCAGAGTAAATTCTTTAAAAAGCCATCAGCGATTGCTAGACGACGGGAAATTGAACACCTTCGAGAACGTTTTTTCCTCTCTCTCTCTCTCTTTCTTTGGAGATTGTTTATAATATTGAATAAACAGGTACAAGGGCCGATAATCAGATTTAAACCACTCGTAGAATAAGGGATTTAACCACTCGGCAGAAAGCCGGATGGTTAAAACCCTTATTCTACGAGTGGTTTAAATCTGATTACCAGCCCTAGTACCTATTTGTTTTATTTATACCATGCTCTTAATAAATAATCGACTTTGTCACTTAAAATGGAGAAAAACTATACTTTCTATCGCAAACACATGGGTTTGTTTTGTTTACATCTGCGCCGGTGGGCAGTACTTCTGGCTGCTCGTGAATGGTTGATTGACTAGTCACATTGTCAAAGTTGATTGAATTTACCTTGCTTTTTCAGTCAAATTGTCATTAACAATTCTTGAATTTTATTTTAAATATTTAATTGTAGGTATTTTAAACTTAATACGTCGTTACACGTAGTGGATAGTACCGCAAAAACGCCGTATGTTCGAATGAAATATCTCAAAGTGTGAATGTATCGACGTCGGCAAGTTGGGTCATGTCAAAAGTCAAGTTGGACGAAGTTCTTACTATAGGTGTACATTTTTGTAAAGTAATTCCCATTGAAAACATTGTAATAGCAGTAGAAGTTTCACACAGGTAGTGGAGTTAACCCTTTACCCAACGCAGACGATATCAAAATTTATTATTTTAAATATAATTTTTTTAAATTTTTAAAAAAATTTCAACAAAACCATATCATGTGACCCCTCATTGGAACGAGCTCAATGAGCTCGTTCCAATGAGGGGTCACATGATATGGTTTTGTTGAAATATTTTGAAAAATTTAATTTTTTCAACTGCTAAATTTGCATATTACGCGGGCGGATGCGGGCGATTCGTTAGGTAAAGGGTTAAAGGCTAAAATTTAACATATGAGCTTTTCACAGGTAGTAACATAGGTGAGTTTGGTATAAATATTTCTGTATTTAAACCTCCTTCTTAGATCTTAGACAGCGGCGGTTTTGACACTTTTCTAAATGTGACCAATGAGCGTTCCAGCAATCCATTTGCATAGAGATCAGAGAGTGGGACTGGGGCGGGGGAATCCGTCACCCCATTAAGTGTTCTGTCTGAAACTTAGTTATTTGTCGGAGTTGTTGAAATTACACGACGACCGTTGTCGCTAAAATTAGTGAAAGTTATCAATTGCAGTCAAGAACATGAAGTCATCCGTCTTTCAAACATTTTCTGAGTTAAGTTGGAAATTTCATGTTTCACCCTCCGCCCCTATCCATTTTCAACTGGTAAACAAAACTATAACGCAACCGCATAATATACCTGTTATATAAATAGTATATGATTTGAGATTGAATATGCCTGAATATTGCTCAATGGGGTAGAATGGTGTGCGCAATTTCACCCCACTGTGCAATATTCAGACATCGACAACAAGTCATGCACTATTGCGGCATACTTGTGACGCCATCTTTGTTTCATCGGGATGATATAATAAAAATATGAAAACTGTGTGAATTCGAAAAATGACAAAGAATACTTTTTTTTAAAAAAAAAATTTGAGCACTAAACCCGATGTGGGCGTGATTCCACTTTTTATCTTACAATAAATATGTATTGGGTCCACAATTACCCGAATACAGCATGTATCTTGGGCCCCTGATACAAAATCTGCATGTTGCAACTGCTTAATACAACAGCGTGCGTGCTTATGGTTTGTTTACGTTACTATTTATAGAACATAAAAGGCTTCGAAACGCGTTTGTGGGTAACCTTGTACGTTTATATTTAAAATATGAAACCACATCGATTTTATGCTTTTGTATCTGAATAACTAGAAGCATTATAGCGCACAGTCTTTTTCGAAATGTTGAACATGTACGCACTCAGTAAGTTTATCGGAGGATCGTAAAACTTCAATGAGGCCGCCAACAGTTTCAACCGGAACCACAAGCATTTTATGAGTCTGAAAATGAAACCTGATATTAAAATGCTAGTTAACCCTTTACTCAACGCAATCGATATCATAATTTAATATTTTAATTGATTTTTGTGAAACATAGTTTCCGAAAATTGCAACAAAACCATATAATTTAACCCCCATTGGAACGAGCTCGTGAGTTCGTTCCAATGGGGGTCAAATGATATGGCTTTGTTGAATTGTTTTGAGAATAATGGGGTTTTTTCAACAGCTCAATTTATAAATTACGTTTGGGGATGCGTCCGATGCGTTAGATGTTGAAGAAGTTATTACATTTGAGAATTGTATGATAAATCTATCATCACCATTATGTTTATGTACTATAATTCTGACTTGACGAATTCTTGGCTTAAAATAATTAAAAGTGGTTATATGTAGTGGAACTACATCCACGTTGACCTTTGGTGACATCGACCTGAATGCAAACCTGTCTAAATTTATCGCTCGTCGCCTTTGCGCGCAAAGAGTGAAATGGAAGCGGCAATTATTTATTAAATTTGAAATGAAGATACCAAACATTAACAAACATGCGTTGTCTCACGTTAATAAAGCATCCATAACTCGAAATAGTATGTTATTATGTTATTAAAATGAAAAAGGCCCCATGATTTATGCGTTTCTTTTTCCATTTCGTTTCTGCGATAAAATGGACGCCGGAAGTACCGCCCACCGGTGCTCATGTAAACAAAAACAGATTCACACGTATGTACGTCTGCTGCTCAGTAAAATCAAGAAACAATAATAGCGACTCTTAATAATCTGACAATCATGATATAAATAAAGTATACTCAAAGTAGCTTAGTGTATCAAATGTTCGCCACTCGTGGTGAAGTGGTGTTAACCGCTCGCCAAAGGCCCGCGGTTAACACCACTTCACCACACGCGGTGAACATTTGGTACACCAAGCTACTATGGGTATATTCTATTTGTACATCACATTACACTCCAGCTTCATTGCGGTAAACAGAAACATTTGCGTCTCTTCTACTATCAGGGATAACATCAGGTGTTAAACTATGTCGAAGTTCAAATCGAGAAAAATTGTTTTCATTTTGTCGCATCACGAGCAACGTTTGCATCACCTCTTGTGTTGATATAGAGATTTTTAAAAATATTGTTTTGGGTAATTTTTTCGTCAAAAGTAAGAAAACCTGCTGTAAACCACCAATTGGTCAAATACGACTCACTTGATTTTACCTAGAAGTGATGGGGACTGTTCCGTCTTTCGTGTGCGTCTTTTAGTTTGGTCGTTGAAGGTTTCGACCCGGAACAAATTGGTAACAAGCTGATTTTGATTGCATTCTAGCAGATATAATCACAGACCAACATATCCAAAATCCACTGAAATCTGCTTTGGGAATTTTCTTTTTATTCAAGGTGGTATTTATAATGACTGCCGATTCACAGAATTTCGCAAAAAATGGCATTTCGATTCCCTATTTGGCCATCGAACGATAGAGTATCCTATCCCGAATCCCGGGGGATTCAATAATCCATTTGATACCAGAAATATCCATCAGAATCTAAAATGATCTCTAAAACGGTGACAAGAGATATTCGTCATCCCCAGAGTCCCCACTCCCGATTTTCCTGTTCGAGTTCAACAGCCCCAATATGTTTACAGATGTCAACCTTTAGATGAGCACCGGGACCGTGAAGTTCTGCTGCTCGCTTGATCCGGTTGAAATTTTTGCAGTTCGATTCTTGTCTTGTACGATGAAATCATTTCCGTAACCTTTGCAAAGATCAAGTTGGACAAGGTATGCACGGGTTTTCCCGACTAAATCATAAGGAATTGTCCGTTTCCCTCTCGCCCATCTTGCTTTGATGTGACGCTTGTATCACCAGTCTGAGTTTAGATCTGATTCAGTCTTTCACCTTCTAAGCAGGTTAGTTTTCCCTCTCCGTATTTTGCGCTTGTCGTTTCGCACTCACTCTAAGCGTGTATGAATATGAGGTGACAAATTTTCCATGCTCCGACCTTCTGAATAAGATTGGAAATTTTCCACATCTCTTTATCAGCTTTTTGTCACTTGCTTGCGGTAGTCTTGAAATATATATTAGATAAAGCACAATTTCTGTGATACATTAGTCTTTTTCCTCATAGGTAAAATATGTCGGCGATGGGGAAGCTCTCCTTCACAGATTGAAGTCGTAACAAATTGACATACAGATGCTGTCAGTGAATATGCATCGTGTGACAGGAACAGATCGTCGCCTGAGTGCTAGAATGTCCTATGTCCCATATGGGACATAGGCCATTCTAGCACTCATGCAACCAGATATAGAAAGAGTTATGTTTTTCTATTGTTACGAGCATGATCCTTGCATTAAAGACCATGAACACAGCAGCAGAGTGGGTGAGACATGTTCCGTGACAACATATATGTGATTGTGATTGACGTCATGGAGTGTTCATAGCAATCAACGGACCCTCCTCTCGAACGGGAGGAATAAAGATCAGTTCGTTGAAGTACGTCTGATACCAGCTTTTGAATCATTAGCATTTTAAAAGATATGGCAATTTGCCAACAAGCAAATCGCCAGGTCTTTGAAAATGCTAATGATTTATTTTAACCCATTTGAAGTCATATATGGAAAATACAATTGTAACAGTTTTATAGTTTTGGCCCCTGATGGTGGGTGCGAATATATGTATGGTGGCTCGGGCATTCGAATTAGCATATCGATGGGGGATGTTGTTGCAGTAGTAAAAGATACTGATATCCATACTCACCATGTACACTCAGAGAAATCCGGACCAAATTTGGTTCCAAAAAGAACCAACACCCACCGAAGAGCCAATGCAAATGAGACTTTATTACACGCCTGTTCTATGTAATTCCCATCTACAGCAACATTAAATCGCGCGGAAATGAAAATATGTTCCGCACTTATGTGCGGAACGGAAATCGTTGACGGTCTATTTTTAAATAGAAGCGAAATTTCACTGGAATTTTGTACAAATCGTGCAACGCATTTACAATTTGAATCGCTAGCGATAGCTGAAAATCGTCCCCTGAGTTCCAATGTGTACTATGTGCCATTAGGCACACGGAGCACAATGGAACTCAAGGGACAAAATAGTAACACTGGTTTCGCAAGCAAATTTGGTTGGCGATAAAATGTGTTCTTTTTGTAGATAGTTGTCAAATAAATTGCTGAAAGTCCTTCTAATAATTGTTTCACAGACGTGAGGGCGTGTAATAAACACAGAACGACATGTGCATGCGAATGGGTTAATCGATATGGCACTTGTGCCATCGCGGAAGGATAAAACGAGAGGCCTGCGTGTGATCAAGAGCCAGGCAATCTCATTTAGAAATGCCAGTCTTGTTTGAATGAAAATTTCCCGATGTCGCGCAACTTAACCCACCTCTTGCGAATCAGCCGCATTCGCCCGCGTTTTTTACAAATTAAGCCGTTAAAAAAATATATATTTCTCAAAAAATGTCAACAAAACCATATGGTGTGGCCTAAAAGGAGAAATAATTAAAATTAGAGGATAACTATGTTGTATTTGATTGTTTGGGGCCGTAAACAATGGTTTTATTGTCGCAAATTGAGTTTTGCCGGCGACGCGTTAGCGGAGCCGGTGAAGCGGATATTTGCGACAGTAAAACCATCGTTTACGGATCCAACCAATCAAATACAACATAGTTATCCCCATTCTAATATAATTCGGCTGAAAACGGAGATAGTATTCGATCTCCCAACTATAAAACAACGCTTTGTTGAAGACAACAATATAAATCTAAAAATACAGTCTTCGTGACGTCATTTTGAGAGTCCCGAACCAAATCACGAAATATATTTTACGCTGCCACTATACAAATAGTTCCATACGTTTTAGTCATTTCATCACCAATTACAAAATATTTTAATATTTGTACTGACAACATTTATCATGTTTAAATGTTTGTGACAATCTGAAAACAAAATATGCCGGCTGCTTTCCGTGTTCAAAGTTTAGAGTTCACCTTGTGATGTTTCAGCCTGAGTTGGAAAGCACTCGAGGATTTACCATTAAAGTTAAAAATTTTGAGATCTTTGTTTGGAAGCCCTTGTTTAACCGTAATAATTACTTATGGTTACAGAACAGTTGTTCATTTCAAACTGTTTCTAGGAAGTGATGGCTTGTGGAATTTTGCTACTGGTATTGACATAATTGTTGTAGAACGAATAGTTCACCTCTCAAATTATAAATTATATTAGAATATCACTGACTGGTTCCACAGACCACACGGTTGCCGTTAAGCCTGTCGGAATCAGTTTTTTCAACTCTCATTTCATTACGCAGCAGTCTCTGCCAAACCTCTTCCACATTAATATTAAACTTTCCAACTTCATCCATATTAATTACAGTTAATTACAAGAAAGATAAAAAACGATTTTTTTACGGAAAACCAACGCGTTCGCAGCGTTTGTTTACATTGGATACGGTAGTCAATGACTCTAATAGGAACGAAAATAGAACGCCCACGAATACATCTTGACTTTCCTGAAATAGTTTTTGAAAACACAAAATGTCCGACGGGTTACGCCGATTTTACTGTCGCAAATTTGATTGACTAACTAATCAAATTTCGAGATTTATAGAAATTGTATTAGAATAATAAATTTTGATATCGTGTGCGTTGAGGAAAGGGTTAGGAGGAACGAAATCATCCGAGTTACGGCGTGTGGAATGTCACGCCTATTGAGTTTAGCCCCTTCTCGTTACGTGCAAAGCCGGACAGTTTGATCAGTGTTTTATGTGTATTGGCTCTTCTCTGTATAAAACCCTGTCCAACTGTACTTCCTATTCTCAGGACTCTGATGACGCTTACACGAGTCCTGTAATGGTTATAATGCTGGTTGTTACCTCAGTGGGAAATTTGTTGGAAAGAAGTGTATACTCCCATACGATTGAGGCACGGTGATTCTCGATTTTTGGCTCGAGGAGAACCTCGAATCGAATCAGGCAAAAGATTCCATATCCAGTCGAACCTCGCATCGCATTGTAGAGTGTATACACCCTATGGGGATGGCGAGCATTTGGGGGATCAATGTTGTGTGAGTGACGCATGCATTGGGCCAATGTGTGGGGAGGCAGCAAAATATTTAGGGCGGGGGTCAAGGCCCTAGTCCCCTCCCTCCTGTAACTACACCACAGCGCTGAATGGATTTCGAATCTGAACAAATCAGTGGATGGATTTCGAATCGAATTGTATCTTCAAGCTTCACCGTTTCTAACTTTGTGAAGGCCTTGAACTGCAAGTGGTCACTTATACAGGCTCTCTGTGAATGAGTATCGACTTTGGTAACGTACTTTTGCCAATACCGTAGCCCTGAAACGATTAACCGATTACTCGATTAACCAATGATCATCGTGTTGATTGATCAAAACAGTAATTAATCGATTAATCGTTACTTTTGAACTGTTGTATTATATTATTATTGATTGTTATTTATTGGTGTTTAAGGTCACATACTTATGCACAATGGCTAATCGTGACCGTGACAGTTTTACGGGTGGAGGAAGCCGGAGTACCCGGAGAGAACCACCGAGCAACGACGAGTAGCTGTCAGCTCTCCAACATCGTAACTCTGAACTCTGCACCGCAGCACAGGCAGGGTTAGATTGGTTGAAGACATGCGCACCATCGACGTGCAGTACGCCTCAGTACACAGCGTCATCGTGCCCACATGTAGGCAATCGGGGTGAAGTGTCTTGCCCAAGGACACAACGCGGTTGCCGCAGGTGGGATTCGAACCGAGGACCTCTCGGCTTGCAGCCTGCACCTCTACCAACTGAGTCACCGCGCCCCTGTTGTATTACATAGGTTAACAAAGGAACACATTTGCCCCAAAACAGGCCCACGTTGTCATACGGACTCACATCAATTATGTGAGACAGAGAAAAGCATACACGTTACGTGCTGACATACTTGTTCACGTGCATGTATCAGTAGCAAGCATGGTCATTCTTAACCCTTTAACCAATCCGGTTGAAATAGGATACTTGCAAAATAAATTCTTAAATTACTAAAAAAAATTCAATTTTTGTCTCAGAAACATAGATTATGACCCCTCATTGAGACAAAAATTGAAAATATAATAAAATTTGAATGCAGACTTTTGTATACAGTGCTGGGTGGTTTTACCCGTTATGTTGGGTAAAGAGTTAATATGCTGTAAATCATCAGGGTAAGTGATTAATCGGTTAACCAAGGTTAACCCATGTAATTAATTGATCAAGAAAACCCTTTTAACAGTTTCAGCTCTAATATACCACACTCCGTTTTTCTTTTAAGCTCAAAAGGGCTTTGTGTGAATTTTCTGTTTCCCAAGATCAGTTTCAAAAGAAAAGATGAAAACTCAAAATGAAGCCATTTCGTCCTTTGAGTTCCAATGTGTTCTATGTGCCAGTAGGCATATAGAACACATTGGAACTCAAGGGACAATTTGTAGAAATTGAACTGATTATAAAGTTCATGAAACATGAAATTTACCCGTGTTATATTTCCACCTGAGGATGCACTGACTGCATGTCACCCCAGCAGGTAACTGTACTGTCATTGTAAGGAGTTTGTTTCCCATTTCTGATGTTATCATGTACTTTGTATCAGATGATTCCTGGATGTTAAGCAGTTTGAAGCAGTCTTCAGAGGCGGCCGCTGTTGGTTTGTTGTGAACACACAAGCTGTATTCGAAATAACCTTTGTGGTTTGCCGTCACATCGATCTGTACTTTTATAGCTGCACCTTGGCTGTATGTTTTCGCTATGATTCCTTTTCCATATTTCCCACCGGCCTCGTTCAGTCTAGGACCTTGGTATGGGTCACCACATAACCCACATTTCCCATTATTATTCTCCCACTGGACCTGTAACACAAAATAACAGTATTTAGATGATGTTTCACAATAGAACCAAATGTAACAGGAAGTCAAGTCAGAGAAATGCCAATTCACTCCCTTGAACCAGAATCGAAGGAACAGAAGCTAGTCATCAAAAAGGAGGATAAATGAAAATGCATTAAATGGGTTTTAATTTCAGTGAAAAAAATATTGTGGAAGAATGGGGAACTGCTAATAAAAACAAATTTCCCATGAAAAATCACTGAAGATGGCGTAACTCAATTCAATCACAAAATAAAAGAATGAATGACGAGATGGATTATAGTTTTAAATCCCACGGCCCCAGTGGTCTATAGGCTGAGATCCCACCCCGTGGCATGAAAAGGCTTATTTTGACCTATCACCAAACTGTCACCTTCGGACAGAGTTCATACTAGAGTTGCACGGTATATCGATAAACCGATATATACCGGTATTCAAACCAGTATCGCTTGAATACCGATATAATTGCAAAAATATTGGTTTATCGTCTTTATTTATTTACCCACAATTCAATTGTCAAGATGTCTTGAGTTTTTTTAACTGAAGTCCTGAAAGAATAATATTATCCCTGTACCTAACGAATTGGCCGCATTGTCCCTAGTAATACACTAGTTGTGCAGTTGAACAAATATTATTTTTCAAAAAAAATCAACAAAACTAACTATATCATGTGACCCCTCATTGGAACGAGCTCGTCGAGCTCGTTCCAATGAGGGGTCACTTGATATGGTTTTGTTGAAAATGTTTTGAAAAGTTCGATAAACTAATATTTTAAAGAATGGATTTTAATATCGTCTGCGTCGGGTAAAGAGTCATTCGAACTGCATCATCAAGGCTTGCTGATTTGTTCCGACTGTGAAGGATCAAATCCCGATTATGGTATATATATATTCGTATGTTCAGATATCAGAACAGTATTTCGATATACCGGTATATCGCGGTATTTTTTATACCGGTATTCAGTTTCAATTCCTCTTCACTTGGTATGAAATAGTTCTGCACGGTAGACAGTTTCAAATACCGTGCAGCCCTAGTTCATGAAGAGGAACGCATCAAAGACACACTCCAATTCCCTGGGTCGTTTCCAAGTTGGTCCGAGATGGCTTGATTTCAGATGTATTCAATTCAAGAATTGATATTGACGGTGACACCCCGTTTGTCTCACTTTTTTAATTTCAGTCAGAAAATTGAGTTGGACAATGGGGAAGTGCTAATTAATTCGCTGGAGGCTTCGTCAAAGGTGAAGATTTAGAGTTCATTTACTCTCAGTGAGTGTTAAACCAGGGATACCTAACTGGAACTAATTTATAACTATGGAGGTGATAACAGCCCCCTCTCACCAATTCATTTTTAGGTGGGGAAATGGGGGAGGGTGAACGGCACATCTTCATCCCGCATGATCTACGAATACCGACACGACGTGTCAGCGATCACACAATGGTCAATCTCTGTCCGATTTCCGAATAGTGGCAGCGTTGCCCCTGCAATGTATTTAGCATTACATAAAGTTGAAAAAACCGAATATCCCTGAAGTTTTCGCGTGCATGACGCAAACCTGGCTGCGAAAGCCCATGAATTTTCAGTTTCTCCGCAGTTCGCGAGGCGTCTTTTAATTTTTTACCCAACACGAAAAGCAGACGACACTTGCAAACACAATTCTTGAATAACTATTTTTTTCATTTTTTGTCTCAAAAACATAGGTTATGACCCCTCTTTGAAACGAGCTCATCGAGCTCGTTCCAAAGAGGGGTCATAACCGATCTTTTTGAGACAAAAATGAAAAAATAATGAAAATTAATTGGCGATTTTTGTGAATAGCTCTGGCCGGTTTTGGACGTTACGTTGGGTAAAAGGTTAAAGGAATACATCGCCCCTTGAATGAAACAAGGCGCCATCTGCAATACGGAAGCATTAGTAAGCGTGGTGACTCAGTAGTTGCGGTATTGGACTCCAAACCAAAAGGTCGACGGTTCGATCCACGCCAGGGATAACTGCGCTGTGTCCTTCGACAAAACACTTAATCCCGATTGCCCATGTGGTGGAACGGTGGCACCATGCACTAAGGCTGAACGTCGATGGTGCGCTTGTCTTTAACCAATGCTAACCCTGCTTGTTCGGAGTTAATGCGTTGAGGAATCTGACAGTTGCTTGCCGTTACACGGTGGTCAGAGGCGGCGAAAGCTCCAAAGAGTGGGGGTCACACATTTCTGGGTACCGCGAGGGTGTAGGATGGAAAATAATTTTTCGTCGGATGGAGGTGTCAATGGTGGTGGGCGGTGTCCTCATGCAACATATATAAATTTATATACGCTACCAATCACCTTTGAACCCACTCTATTTATGACACTTTCCTCAGCGTATTTCTTTTGTTCTGTTTTTACTTAACCCTAAGAACCCTGGTGGTATCTTCCATATCAATTCAATGGCAGCAATTGGAAGAGGCCATATTTATTATTTGTGGGCAGACCAATTAATATTTTCAACGTGCAGCCTCAGAGCTGCACGTTAAAAATATTGATGGGTCTTCCTCGCACATTCACTTACCAGCTATCATACTTAATGAATTTATAAAGTACCATGTTCATGGGTCGGAAAAGCGGCCTATCGGGTTCAAAGGGCTAATCATGAGTTTGAAACCGGCCTTTGAAATATTACACTCCATTTGGAGATTTCTATTTTTATTCAATAAAATATTGAAAATCAGTGTGGTCATATATGTATAGGTGATGTGTAGTGACCAAAGGGCTTGTGTATGTTAAGTCGGAAAATGCCGTTCGGGTACCAATAATTAGTGAAAAAGAGGGGGGGGGGGCACTTGCCCCCTGTGCCCCCCCCCCCCCCTCCTGTCGGTGGTTCTCTCTGGGTACTCTGGCTTCCTCTACCCACAAAGCTGTCAGACACGAGGTGACCCTGGCCGTCAAAAGTGTCATTAGCCATTTGTCCCCCTCTCATTGGAGGGAAAACATTTTGAAATTCGAGATAAAAAAACACTGTTTCCTTGACCCTGAGTCCGTTTGTTTCCATAATTTATAAGTTGTGAAAGGCATGAATAATTTGGCCACAATGTGGGCTAACAAGGCATCAATAATTAGGCATCTAATCTAACATTAGGTTCTATTTTCTATCATTTGTCTATCTGAATTAAATAAATCGTTCAGTCGCACTTCAGACGAATCTTCGTCTGAGAGCGATGCATTTAATACATCAATTAGATTCGATGCGTCGTTTTATTCAGAAACTCAAACTTGCGACGAATCTAATCTAATGTTCCATCGATGTTCGGTTGTGTTTGGGTGTTATGGTTCGCATACCGGTTTATGCTTATGAGGGAATCCCTGTTCCCAGGGTTCACTATTGATCATTGGTTACGTTAGAAATCTCCAATGCAGACCCAACATGGAAAGATTTAACAACACAAGGAGATTGTCGCAAGTATACCGTGCAATTAAAATACATTCGACGATAATGCTTGTGTCTGAATCAAGAGGTATTAGGTGCGACTTGAGACGCATCTGATACAATTAGACTAGATTCGTCCGAAATGCGTCCGTCTGAACTAGATGTAAAGCGTATTGTGGGATAAACCGCTTACCTAACAAAGCTACGGCACTTGAAAAACAAATTATTGAGTAACAAAGCGTTCACATTTTTTGCATAAAAATATAGCTCATGGCTCCCGTGTTAAAACGAGCTCCTTGCAATTCCAATACATATACTTTAAAGGCCAAAAGCGACAAAGAATAATAAAATCATCGTGGCGACTTTTGTGAAATTCACTTAATTGTCTCAAAACACCTAGATTGCTGGAACGGTCATTAATCATTCATGTACAGAAAAGAATCTCAACTGGTCCTTTGACTGCCGCATGCTCTCTTTTTATAACCAATGCAAACTTAAAAAAATAATAATTAAATGGTTTATGTCTGATATTTTACCCAAGTTAATAAAACTGATTAATTTGTCCCTTGAGTGAAACAAGGCATTGCAAAGCCTTCTGGCTCTCAAGGGACGAAATGCACCACCATCCATGCTGTTCTGTAGACTATGAGGCCTAAAACATAAAACGAACCAAGAATATGAACTTTTGATGGCAAAGAAATAATGACAAAAATTTTAAATAAAAATAAAAAGACGCCCGATGACCAACCGCCCGCCCACCCGCATGCAGTTTTACAACAAATAGCCTGAGAAACAGAAGATCTAGTTTGTGGGGCGTTAAAGAATATTTACTTGCTACACTTGCCTTGTCTTTCTTTGATGAGTGGTATTCAGTGATCGGGGAGATGATTCTCATTTGGAAATCCAACCATGAATGCAGTAAAGGTACGCCTGGTACCATAGTATTGTCTGTAAGCTTCTGAGGGGTGGGGAGGAGGCATTCCCGGCAATGGACACCTCAACAATTCAGGCTCAACGTTCACGCCCCCCCCCCCCTCCCCCACTCACTCATAGTTCCTAAAATCCTACCGCCATTAGCAATCGCTTTTTATTGTTTTCCGACTGCAGGGAAATAATTCGCTAGAATTATAAATCCCTGACAGTATTCATTGTCGGCGGTCACCCATGCAGGAAACGCAACCCCTCCCTCTTTCTTTCTATCCAGGAAAGTGCTACGCATCTACAAATTACTGTCGAGAGTCCAAATTCTGCACTCATTTCAGTCAGATGGGGGGGGGGGGGGGGGGCTCAGTAGGTAGAGATGCAGACTGCAACCCGAGAGATCGTCGGGTCGAATCCTTCCTGCGGCAACCGCGTTGTGTCCTTGGGCGAGGCACTTAATCCCAATTGCCCACGTGGGGGCACGGTGACGCTGTGTACTAAGGCGTACTGCACGTCGATGGTGCACTTGTCTTCAACCACTGCTAACCCTGTTTGTGTGGAGTTAGTACGTTGGGGAGCCTGACAGTTTCTCGCCGTTGCTCGGTGGCTCTCTCCGGGTACTCCGGCTTCCTCCACCCGTAAAACTGTCCGACACGAGGTGGCCCTGGCTGCCGAAAGTGTTGTTAAACCCTAATAATTAAATAAATAAATAAATAAATAAATAAATAAATAAATAAATAAATAAATAAATAAATTCCAGTTAGATAACACATCGTCAATTCAAGTTGCTTGTCAAAAAGTACTGTGATGGCAAAGTGGACTCTTTCGCAAGCAGATCGCGATCTGGTGCCGCCTCACATACAGGAGTGGGTCAATACAGTTAAAACTAGAAGTCCTGTCACGAATTGTGCGCTTATCTTGGCTTAATTGCGCATAGGAATTGCGCGCAATTGCCATATCGAATGGCATCCAAAGCACGGCAGGTTCTCCTGGTTACTCATAGTAAACGCAGTCAATGTTGCTGCCAATGGACCTCCGGGTTACCCGGAGGTCCATTTACTGAAACATTGCTTGCGCATAGGCCATATGTACAGGATTTGATAGCCTTACTATGGTCATAATGCGTAGATTAACGCGCAGGTCGTCGTGCTATTTGTGCGCATTTCATGGCAGGACTTCTACTGGTGTTAACTGTATGTATTGAATAGAAAATTGTGAAATCAAGACCGAATTCAGAAAGAAACGAAATAGCATCCGAGACTGACTTTCTGCAGTACAGTGCGGAGAAAGTGGGCGAAGAATTTATATCCACTTTTGTAACCATTGTACTATACAGTTAGAGTCCTGCGAATATTTGATTTCGAAAAATAATTTCATTCGAAACGCATATTCGAGTCGATTTCGAACCGAAGCCTGAGAACCGAATATGAAATCATCAAATATGGAAAACGAAAACAATGCAGAATTATTTATTATTATTTATTTATTGGTGTTTAAGGTTACATATTTCTGCACAATTGCTAATCATGACCACGACAGTTTTACGGGTGGAGGAAGCCGGAGTACCCGGAGAGAACCACCGAGCAACGGCGAGCAACTGTCAGCTCCCCATCATACTAACTCCACACAGGCAGGGTTAGCATTGGTTGAAGACAAGTGCACCATCGGCGTGCAGTACGCCTTAGTACACAGCGTCACCGTGCCCCCCACGTGGGCAATGGGGGTGAAGTAAACAATGCAGAAAGTCTTCAGATTTAATCCTACAGTCTAATATTCCCGCTACATCATTAATCACCAATTAATTTTCATTATTTTTTTTCATTTTTTGTCTCAAAAGCATAGGCTAAGACCCCTCGTTGGAACGAGCTCGTTCCAACGAGGGGTCATAACCTATGTTTTTGAGACAAAAAAAAAATTTAGTCATTCAAGAAATTCTTTGCAAGTGTCGTCTGCTTTTTATCTTAGGTAAAGGGTTCATCATGCCTTCTGCGAATGCATGCGTTGATGACATAGTTGGAATATTTTATCAGTTGGGGTTGAGCCGCGACAGTCACGGTGTCAAGATAATAGCTTAAATTTACCATTTTATTGATTAAAAGTGTATATATTTTTTATAATCTTTCTAAGAATAGGCTTGTGACGGACCCCGACACACCGATTTGTCAAGTAGCTATTTGTGTATTTAATTATAGCGGGGGAGGAATTCGCTAGAATTGTGCACTTGGTGATACCTTCCTGAAATTTGGCATGATGTAAGGGTAGGCATCAGAGATTTCAAAATCGATCGGCTACAAGTTGGCACCATCCTCTAGCCACCACTAGCAGCGAAATCCAAAATGGCCGCCAAGCGGATCGAAAAAAAGCTATTTTCGCCGATCGCACAACTGAAGCTCCAAACCTAACACCATACATGTGCTGTAATTGATGTGAATGATGGAGTGAAGCCCTTGGAACAAGTTGGGGGGAAGATTAATGGATAATGGGATCAGAATTTCCGTCGATGTGTGCGTCTGTGTGTCTGACTGTCAGTATGATCGTCCGTCCGTAGATAAATTAGTGTTGAATGTTTCTCGGGAATGCAATGGTCAAATGAACATGGTATGAGAGATTCCTGTCAACACATGAACAAGGGTACTCGATAGTATGCAGCAGTGGGGATACTTGGACATTTGATAATCCAATTAAAGTGACAGTCTATTCTCAACTTCCGGCATTTTCGATAGATTTATTTTCTAAGAAAATAAAACTATCAAATTTCTAGAGGAGTTCTGGTTCAATCTCAACACCATAGCGACACGTCTGCCAGCAAGGGCAGTGCTGGAATGAACTCGGGATGCATTAGTTCCCGTTGTTAATTATACAATGTTATCTTGCCAGTATAGAACATTGGCAAAATGGGACTAGAAGGGGTGAGTGTATGTTTGCAGTCATTCGAGGTACAGGAATATTTTTTGACTACAAGTAGTATTCTTCATTTTCGGCCAGTTAAGATGTGGTGTGTTCCAAGTCAGGATTAATGTTGCCGACACTTAATGCCCATCCCTCATGGTATGCTACTTTACCAGGGATATAGAGATATAGCCACCACTGGGAGCCAAAACATGACCTTTGATGTCGATGAGTGGTCGAAATGTTTTAGCGAATAACTTATCGAAATATGATCCGGTATGGCAATTTGATACCTTACGTTAGATTTATTAGATCAACTCAGGTATGGATTCATTGAGACATGAGTGCGCTACAAGATGAAGGATTTCCAAGTTGATTTGCTATGGAGTAGGAACTGACTAGTCACATGTGGCCTATGGCCAGAGAAAGACAAGGATACCATAGATGAACACACGGGTGAACGAAGGTATCAACTGTTGTACAGAGGCAAAATAGTTGGGGATATTGTATCATGCTATGCATGAATTAACACCGTCTTGTGCAGTAAATAACAGACTATTTTCCGAAATCTAAAACTGTATTCCTATACCCCGGACAATGTAGCAAGCCACATGGGATGAACATTTGTTAGCAAAATCAACTCAACTAGAAACATGACATGTGTTAACTGGCCGAAAATGGAAAAAAAAATACCAGAATAGGAGATGACTGGTCCTAACATGACAGTATACTACTCAATATTGTTACAACAGCCACCTTCACACTTACACAAAGGTGTGCACCTTAATCCAGCTTTCAAGCATTTGCAATTGCCCTTGCAGGCCTTGGCACAACTACAGTGGAGCATCAGTGCACATGCAGCACTTGCGTCTCCTAGGTGAGTCCAAAATGGGACCAGAATATTGAGACGTGGATTCCACTCCCATCCGTACTGTGATGGGTCTGGCACACATAAGTGTTTCTGCAGAGCACGATGCCAAATGAAAGATGACACAAGAATTACCCTTTTTACATGCTGATACAGAGCTGCTTTGGTGGGCGGGATGTTTTCCATAGACTTAAGGCCATGTGTGAACATATGCCGTCTCGCATCATTGACACGTGTACTGACACAACTGTTACTGTACATCTGTATGGTGAGTTTTTCGATATGCTGCATATGAGGGGAATCCTCTGAAAAGACTTGCGGATTCTCAGTCAATTCTATCATCATTTCAGTTGATGCGGGAAAATTCATCCATGCATTCCATCCTGTCTTCTTCCCAATGCCGAGCATGCTGGATGTTACATCACAACCTGTGAAGGCGTGGAAGAAAGTCAGGGCCTTACAGTAATCAGGTCCAAGTTGTGAAGCTATCTCATGAATTGGCATATCTTTATATGCCTTTCCAATTCCAAACCCAATCCACAGCTCACTGAGTCCAAGGTCACGGAATGTTGCGAAATGGTGCAAAGACAGAATGACGACATCAGAATCAACCGTGCGAAGAAAAGCTATTTTGTGACCTTGTGAGACTGCATGGTTGAGATGAAGCATCATGCGCGTGTCTGCTTCCTCGTGGTTCGATGGAGATATGTCACATAAGCTAACATCCTTATTGCATAGTACATATTCTCCTGATGTCGTTAACAACTGGTACTCGGATGTTGATGTTAATTTCAGCAGTTCAGCAGACAGGAACTTGAAAAATTCGTCTTTATTCTCACTAACTTTCAAGAATGCCTGCCAATTCTTCCCTTTAGGTAAAGGGACGTTCTCGGACACCCGTATCAACCTAACTGCTGTCTCACCGAGGCGTTTTGCTCGCGTCTGATTCTTCAAACTGCCTTCGGGGTAACAGTCATAGATCGCATCAACCCTTGTGGTGTTCGTGTTAATCAGAGATTCGATGTATGGCAATAATTGCAATCGAGCATATTCTCCAAACAGATCCGCTTTCTGTGGTTTGATTACATGGACTACAGCAGGCATATCCAAGATGACAACTGAAGCTTGTCTAGCTGCTGAATTCTTCCCTTGTGCAGGAATAGCTGGTAAACAATTGAGAATTTGAGATTTTGTCCCACTCCGTAGCTTACCTCTATCGGATAATGCTGGCGGATCACGTGCATTCTCGTGCATGAAAAACTCATCCATGTTTGAATCAGGCCGGGCTTGCAGTGAAACGAACATCTGGGTAACTATTGCGGCAGTTGCTTTACTTGACATGAGTTTGTCTCGGCCTTTGTCCAGGTTGGCTGGGGGTGGGTTAAGGAAGGTATATATATTTGCCTTGGGAATAACATCATTCAGGGGTACGGTGCATTCCACAAGCCTTTCCTTCAAGAAAGTGGAATATAAATGCTTGCCCCTTTCGGGTAATGACCGTAAACTCTTACTAACTTCGGGGTCCATATATTCACCAGTATCTAATGTCACCAGCTGACCACTAGTTTCATCATAAGGGTTGATAATGAGTCCCTGATTCACCAGATCGAGGAGAGATTTCAATTGATTCAGAAATTTTTTCTGCTCTGATACCGAACTTTCCGGGTGTTCCGTGTTATCTGATGATGTTGTGTGGAAACTTGCATATTCATACTCATCTATAACACGCAGAACTTCTGACCTTGAAAGCTCAATAACGACTTTCTCTTCAGCCTGGCCATAGAGACCTTTTGGACCACTGTCTTCTTTGAGTAGTTGGATACTATGTTCTTGGCTCTGATCTAAACCCATCATACTGAACTTCCTCTCACTACGCTGGACCACAAAATGGCCTTCCATGAATTTGTTGTGGATTGAAGGATGCCGCCTGGGTAGCTGAGACATGTCTCTCAGAAATACGGGGACCCACCGACAATAATTTGTATGTCCTAGGGCAAAAAAGTAACTGCACAACTCATCGATAGAACACAGTGTACCAGGCCAGTTACCGATTCGTTGCTTCCGAACGAATTGACAGCTTGTCAAGAGAAAGTTCCGAACGATTTCACCCCAATAGCGCGCAGTTGGAGATTGTGAAAGAATCCTCTGTTCCCACATTTCAAATGACTCATGGGGCCCAGTCTGCTGACAGTAAATCTCATAAGCATTCTTTCTGAGGATCTCAAGCCAAGCTAGAGTGAGAAGATATGCCTGTCGCGTCCTCTTGACATGTTTCCCACCAAGTAGGGATGATGCTACACCGGGTGTGAATATCTTTGCGAGGTGAAACATTCGCTCCCAACCAGAACCACCCATAAGCTTACCACCAGCTTCTTGGGTGCACATTTCAAGATGCAGGAATCCAATCATACACACCATTCGATCCTCACCTATCTCCTCTGGGAACAGCCATTGACATTTTTTCTGCCTGGCATACAACGGACAGTCACCTTCAATGACAGGTATCTGGCCGGGGTTTACGAAAGCAGTAGCTTCCCTGACCACATACATAGCATGCTTCTGCATACTGAGTGAGTCCGCTTTCTGCTCACTGAAAACAGGGAATACCCCAATAACTGCACGAGGTTTGACATTGTCTTGATCTTCATGTTTTGAAAAGAAGCCTGAAAAGGTCACAGGGACTTCATCAAGCTGCCAGCTGCCATCAACCTTCCCTTTATTGCTGATCTGTGACACATGAGACAACCAGTCATTCTCTCCCACGTTCAAATCTGCATATTCATTGGGCCGTACATTACATTCATCTGGAGATTCAAGCCTGATGTCCCCACCAAAGTCTTCAACGAAAGGAACAAATGCATAGTCGTCTGGGAGTTCAATTTGTGTGTCTTCTGGAACATCTAAACTCAGTGGTGGGGGATCAGTACCCACATTGTCCCTGCTCAGTTGACCAATGAGTGTGATGGACGTACCATGCATATCAGATCTACCAGATACATCAATGTTATCAGTGGTTCCTATCGAGAAAACATTACGTTTGCAGTTAGCTGGGACTACAACACCTTCGTTCTTGAACCGCAGTGAAACAGCTCTCGCGAAACTCCTGCGAACATCCATTACGCGATCATAAGAGACAGAGAGTCCCATTTGATGAAAATCTCTGATAAGATTTTTCATACGATCATGGGCATGCAACTTCAAACCCACATAAAGAGGCATTGGAGTTTCTCTGTCACGTCTCTGGTGAACATTTTGTGCATGTTCGGAGCGTTTCGCTGAATTGCTGATCAACATCTGTGAAATAGTACAAGCCACTCGAGTCTTGGCATTAACAGTCTCATCATCGCCTAAGTTCTGTATACTACATGTGCCCTCAAGTAGAACTCTAAGAAGAGTCAGGAGTGAGTTGGGTACAGGCTCGCTCAAGCAATAAGATGAAAATGATCCCGTGAAAGGAGCTTGAGATATGAGTATGTGTTTACGCAGAAGAAGACCCACATCAACTATCTTTTTTGCCTCTTCCTCAGACACTATACGAGTTAAAGATTCGGACAACAAGGAGCCAACTCGAAACCTACTTGAAATAAACACATCTCTACCCTGTGTGAAGGCGTCCCAGCCATCGCCCAATTTCTGCAACAAATGTTCTTTGAATCGAGTGGAATGTATTTCTTCACTAAGCCAATCAGAACCGACTTGCTTCAACCTCCGACTGTACAGATTCTTGAGATCGACAAGCTTCATCGCGGAATCGTTGTGTTCAACAAATGTTATGAGCTCTGCCATAACGAGAGGGTCATAGGGCAGGCCTGACGCGGAATGTTCGGCGTTCTTCGACTTTTTAGATTTAGCCGCTCGTGCTTCATTGGCAAGCTTACAATAACAGGTTTTGTGATAGTAAAGATCACTAGCAGCGGAATCAAATGCTGCATTGACCCGAGAAAAAACAACCCAGTTCTCGGCTTCCTTTGCCATAATTTTGAGTTTATTGTTATCAGACATTGATCTGCAAATAGGCTCACTGCTGTCACCTTCGCGTTTGTGACAATAAACACACTGGGGCAGTTTCCTGTCACAGCCAGATTCAAAACTTGTCCGTGTTCTTTTAGGACTCAGCGTGGAGCAGGATGCCACTGCCTCATTTCGCTCTCGCTTGTGTAGCACGCGCTGTACGATGTGAGTCCGAATACTGTCACGGCATGTCTTATGATATATTGCCTTATTCGTCAACAGTGACATCGACATACACTCATCACTCTCTCTCATCAAACAATCAATGGTCAAATTATATGGAAGCTCAACGCCATTATCTAGGAAGCGCGTTATGTCTTCCTCAATAGCTTTATAGGCGTCATGAAAACGAGATTCTCTATACGGACGCATCAATTTCTTGGAACTGTCTTGCTGGCAAAAGCAACAACGTTCCCAGTCAGTACTAGTCCGTACACGAAGAGGATTCTCACTCATTCTGTGAATGATTTTTGTGAACAATCGCGTTCTCGAATTAATTTCGACAGACAAATCAGAATTGCTTGCGGAATTACGCCAAACAAGAGATTGTATGGCAAAGAGACTGCTTCATAAAGAGCGTTGTTTCTCCGGGATCAGCGTCATTCAGGTTTGCCTGAATGACGCTGATCCCGGAGAAACAACGCTCTTTTCAAGTTCCAAGAAATTGATGCGTCCGTATAGAGAATCTCGTTTTATTCTACATCATCTCCCACGTCTGTTTCCAACACGTGCGTGGATCAGAGTTCACTTTCGCGCCCTTACAATCGGATGTATAGTCGGTAGACCGTCGAAAAGGAGGTTCCCTTCAGCCGCTGGCGGCCATTTTGGATTGTGCCGCTACTGGTCGCCACCGGTCGGTGTCAACTTGTAGCCGATCGTTTTTGAGAACCTCATAGCCTACACTAACAGTGTGCCAAATTTCAAGAAGGTATCACCAAGTGCACAATTCACCTGTATGTGACGAATTCCTCCCCCGCTATTAGAAATAAACCAGGGAAGACGGAAAAAAGTAATAACTTTAATACACACTAAAAACTAAAGTGTTAAAACTGACACTTTCAAGGTGTTAAACCCATTCTAACTCTTAGGGTTTGATTTTAACACTCAAAGTGCAATGCTTTAAGCACTTAGACATTACAATCGTCAGACATCTGAAACTTGAATGGATGGCACTTCCCATGTGTCTAGCATTGGTGGTTCTTCCAGAATCGTCCATAATTTGATTTGCGCTTGGTGGGTACATAATTAAAAGGACACAACGCAGATGACGCGGATCAGGCACGAGAGTTCGAGCCTGATCCGCGTCATCTGCGTTGTTTCCTTTTAAGTGTCGCGACATTACACTTGTCAAGTGGTATTATTGTAACACCTGTCAAGTTCTGGGATATCTACACTTGAACAAAGTGCTAGTTCAGCACTTAGTAAGTGTTAAATACAGCACTTCAAGAGTAGTTTTTAACACTTTAGTTTTTAGCGTGTAAAGAGGTATCTCGAGAAGAGTTAGTAACGCCAAATAATGCTTTTCTCCCCCTCCCCCCCCCCCCCCCCCCACTGCATGTGTAACATACGTCTGTCCAGGGTGAGATAGCAGGGAGAGACAGATGTATCCCACCCCACCCACGTGAGGTTATACATTTATAACGTCATTATGACGTTATGCACATCGTATCAGTTTCTTGCTACCAACTAATTCATTTTGACGTCATCAAAATTGCGTGTGATCAAAGCTTGATGCTCTAAAAATCTTTAAACCCCAAGATGCCACCGTTCCTAATTGATTTTATGGTATATACCTTTGGTATATACATAATTTTTGCATGCTCTTTCCGATGGTGTCATTAGTTTTTCAAAACAACGAATACCAAATGATTATATCAGCACGTGACTGCCGATTACCTCTGGCTAACGTAACCGCTATATGGTGGGGGGAGAAAAATAATCCCTGATGGGTACGGGTGTGGGATGGGAAAATCTCACCCTCGGGACAAGATATTTGGTCCAGACACTCGGCAAGCCTCGTGTCTGGCCCAAATATCTTGCCCTCGGGTGAGACTTTCCCATCCCACACTTGTACCCATCAGGGATTATAATAATCTTGTCAACAAAACGATCTTGCCTGATAAGCTTCAAACAAAAGGCACTCGTTTAGCGATCGAAGCTGATCAGACACCTAATTATATCTTATTAGTGTCGACAATCTCATATCACAAGTAGCACACATATAGTGCTTGTGTTGTATGGATATCATCACCTTTTGAGTCATTTTGACAGTGGTCTGTCACAAGTGTCAATGTGTAGCGAAGGTACGATACCTTAAAATAAATTGAAAGAAAATTTTAAATTAGACAGATCTATAGCGGCCAAGCTGAAGAGAAGCAATTAAAATGGGAATTAATGTCCTTGCGAGTTGGGTGTTTTCTCGAATATTTCATTCCAGTTTCAAGGCGTGAAAGACTGTGGGTTGTAGGCGAGAAGCTGGGGATGTCCCTTGCTATATGTTAGAGAAGGTGCAGAGTCAGTGCGAACATATAGGCACTTTATAATATAAGGCGGGGGGTCACAGAGATCGTATTTATTGTAGGAACAGTCGCGGGCCAAGTCGGAATGTAGGAATGTAGGATCAGAATAGGAAGTACGAGCTCCAACAGCTCACGAATTTTGGCATTCCGGTAGACGGTATTATCTGTTATAGTAGGCAAGCCATACGCAGTCAGATTAAGCTTTGCATGTATGAACATTAGCCTGAGGTAACTAGATGGAAAGCAGTTTACCCTCGAAGTAGCTGCTGTTAGAGTAAAGGCGTCCAGTAAAGTGACAATACGTTAGTGGCTGTGCGACGTCAGTGATAGAGTAGCATTTCGTTATGTGTTCGTGAAAAGGAGACCAGAGTCCAGAGACACTCACTACATTGAGCCGAGAAGATCAAGCACCAGCGACAAGGAAGAAGCAATCAGCGACAACAGAGAACGTGGGCTAGCAAGGTGACTCAAAAACTCTGTGGGTGGGGTGTGATTGACGTTTGTGTTTTGGATTTCCTGTTAGTTACAGGTTACCATATTTTTCCATATGTGTTTATTTGTTTATATATTGGAATTTAACAACACTTTCGACAGTTAGGGTCATCTCGTGACGGGCCGGTTTACGGGTGGGGGAAGCCAGTATAACCTGAGAGAACCACCAAGCAACGGCGAGCAACTGTCAGCCTTCCCAACGTACTAACTACAAGTAGGGATACCATTGATTGAAGACAGTAAACAGCGCCACCGTGCCCGCACGTGGGCAATAAGGATTAAGTGCCTTGTCCAAGAACACAACGCAGTTACCCCTGGCGAGGATCGAACCGTGGACCTCTTGGTTTAACCCTTTACCCAACGTAACGGCCAAAAGGGCCAGCGCTATTCTCAAAAAATCGCCAATTAATTTTCACTATTTTTTTATTTTTTGTCTCAAAAACATAGGTTATGACCCCTTATTGGGACGAACTCGTCGAGCTCGTTCCAATGAGGGGTCATAACCTATGTTTTTGAGTAAAGGCTTAAAGTTCAATTCCGTAAACACTGAGCCACCGCACTGTCTTCTATATGTACAGTACGTGGAGAGTGTATTATCACTAAATCACCCGCAGAGTGGAGATTCCACCCAAGCAATAATTTCAAATTTGTTGCAAAGCATAACCAGCACAAGCAAAGTTTCTGCCAATGGACCTCCGGGTTAAACCCGGAGGTCCATTGGCTGAAACATTGCTTGTGTTTTTTGTCGATATGTACATAATTTTAAAGTTATAGCGTGGGTGATAACTCCACTCCGCGGGTAATTTAGTTACAATCCACTCTCCACGTACTGTATTAGGATTGTTATTTTCAGTGAAGCCCTGTTGATTATGTTTTTTTGATGAAATGTCACTGACCCCTTCGGAATAAGTACCACCCCAACAAAAACGAAACGGGCGGGTTCGACACGGTGAGACATATGTTCGCGCACGAATTCAGGCGACACTCCTTGAGTCTAGGCTGAATACGCGACGTGAATCTATTTCTCCTAGCAACGACCACGCCCGGTTTACGACACATCTCAAATCTGGTTAACACTCCAACCTTATCTTCGTGACTCCCCTTGTCTTGATATTCTGTTCACGAAGACAACAATATCATTCGGCACTCTATACTCGTTCCATTCGAAAGTTTTAGGTTCATACTCGATTCGAGTGAAAATGCTGTATTCGCTGGACACTACGTGCAGTACGTGGAGAGTGGATTGTAACTAAATCACCCGCGGGGTGGAGTTATCACCCAAGCTATAACTTTCAAATTTTGTACATATCAACAAAAAACACAAGCAATGTTTCAGCCAACGGACCTCCGGGTTTAACCCGGAGGTCCATTGGATAAAACTTTGCTGGTGCTGGTTATGCCTTGCAACAAATTTACAATTATTCCTCGGGTGGAATCTCCACTCTGCGGATGATTTAGTGATAATACACTCCCCACGTACTGTATGATAGATTGGCTAACACGGAGAATATCAATCCAGCTTTATCCATGAATTAAATGAAAAGAAATCTGTCTTGTTTGTTATTAGCCTGAAAGGGTGACAATACAGCTCCAGTTCTCGGTCTGGAGCGTAAATTGTGGATTTCCAACGAATCGCAATTTCAATGAAATTTCTTAACCGAGTTCATTAAAATGGATCTTCGCCGAGGTTTGCCGAGGTTTACCGAGGCTCAGATCGATTTTAGTGAACGAGGTTCAGAAATTTCATGCCAAATCGTGACGAATGGGATATTCTTTTTATCCCATAATGTGTAATTTAACCTTTACACATTAAAGCGTAACGACTGAAGCTGGCCAGCCCTGTTCACAAAAGCCGCCATCCAATTTTTTTTTTTATTTTTGCCTCCAAAACATAGCTTATGACCCTTCACTGGAACGAGCTCGTTTCAATGAGGGGTCATCAGATATGTTTCGAGATAAAAAAATGTAAATATTTAGTTATTCGTGAAATGTTTTCTGCAAATTTCATCTGCTAGATTTTGTAGGTAGGCAGTTGATGAAAAATAAAAGAAGATTAATTCAATTTTACTTCCGAAACCAACTCACTCGCGACGATACTACGTCGATGTTTACTTCTGACGTCATTCCGTATTAGACGTGTCTGCGCGATATTTTCCTTAATGAGCTATTTAATGGTGGCTATGAGATAACTGTATTTTTTCCGAAGAAGATTTTATGGCAATAGTTTCTTACCTGAAAGCCACCACAGAACAGTTCGTTGTCGTTGACATTTTCTTCAGCGCCTGCAACATTAAACCGCCAAAGACTTGATCGTTGGGCCGGATTAATCATTCTAGCATGAGACACGACCAAACTGATGTTCTGGAGAAGGATGACACTTCCCAATAAAATCGATAAATAATGTCCTTTGTCTTTGTTTTTAAATGCCATATCTTCACTTTATTTTTAAGAAAAATATTAATTTCTTTGCAAAATACAAAATGAAATTGAAACAATTTCTGTAATTCGGAAACAAATATTGAACCACTGTTAAAATATTGAAGAAGAATCGGTTGCAATAAAGGTATCCTACAAACGCAGGTGCTCTTCTTCCTTGTTACTTTACCCCATGAGTGTCGTATTTATAATAAATTTTCATGTCACGGGTGGAAGCTTTTAAGTGATTCTTCACACTAACTGAAGTTGATTAATTTATTATACCATATTAGTGACCTCGATTTGTTTTTTCTTATCGTGACGTAAGACAACTTTTACAGAATAAAATGCAAAGCAAAACCCTGTTCCAATAATTACTAGGACCCTGCGAAGCTTCGAAATTCGATTCGATTCGAAATAGTCCCACGATTAGATTCGATTTCAATCACACCGCTTCGAAAAGTTTCGAATCGTCGAGATGTTCTCAAAATCCTACAAAATTATACGAAGTGTTTTCTCTTGAACTCTTCTTCTATCATCAGGTCTCCTGTACAGGATAACACCTCCCCTCCCCCTCCTGTACAGGAGGGGGAGGGGAGGTGTTGTTCTGAACAGGAGACCTGATGATAGAAAAAGAATTCAAGTTGGTTCCGCATCCGAAATTACATTGATTCCGTTCTGGAATATTCCGATTTTTGCTTGGTTTGCACAAGTCACCGCTGCACACAATATTTGAGTGGAGACTGACAATATTTACGTCTGTAAGAAGGAGCAATATCCACAACTTGATAATCGGTGAGATTCGATTCGAGATTCGATTCGATTCGATTCGAATCTGATGCCTGCATCGATTGGAGATTCGATTCGAACCGATGTTTGAGGTTCGCAGGGCCCTAATGAATACACTGAATGGGTGATTATTCTTTTAAAACGTTGACCCCCAACCATCAAGATTCAAGAATAGACGGAAGAGCGATGGCTCTTCGGTCAAAACATCGAGATCGAAAGGTCCCCGGTTCGATCCCGACCCACGTCAATTGTGTTGTTTCCTTGAGCAAGACAATTAAATACGATAGTCTATGTGGTAGCACGGTGACGGTGTCTAGTAAGACATAGGGAATGATAGTAGTACACTTGCCTTCAATCGATGCCAACCCGCCCTGTGCCGGGTTAGTAAGATGATTTATCTAACAATCATATAGATTTTGGCCTGAAAACCACGAGAAACGGTACGTATCACATGATGTGTTCCGATTCCGTATCATATACACGACATATTCTGATTCCGTATCATATATACGTCTCGTTTCCGGTAGCGCTACGGGCTACCATAACAGGCGTATGGATACATTCTATGTGCGTTTCAGTGATCGACCGAACATTATGTCCGAAAAATGTTTAAAAATAATATAACCCCTTACCTAGCATGAAAAGCAGACGACACTTGCAAAAAAAATCTGGAATAACTATTTTTTTCATTTTTTGTCTCAAAAACATAGGTTATGACCACTCGTTGGAACGAGCTCGTTCCAACGAGGGGTCATAACCTATGTTTTTGAGACAAAAAATGAAAATTAACTGGCGATTTTTGAGAATAGCGTTGGCCTGGTTTTGGCCGTTACGTTGGGTAAAAGGGTTAAGATTTAATCTGTGTATGTGACAGAATTGTTAGATAAATGAATTATCATGATAATGTGCATGTCCTGTGATTTGCATCAAATTTTCGGTGGTGTCCAAAAATGGGATCACAACTCGCCGACAAAGCCGGCTCGTTGAGATCCCATTCTGGACATCGCCTCGAATCTGATACAAATCACAGGACATGCACATTATCATGATAATCTATATTAATCAGTTAGTATCCAAGTGCATCAACGGGTGTACACACCAACATCATTCAGTCTGACCTCTAATTGAATCAATAGCACAGATACAACTTAGGCAACAGCCCCTTTCGCGTACTGAGGATTTCGTCAAAACAGAGTTCTATCGGAATTTTTTCATGACCAATTGACGGTTCACTCTTGAAATAATAGCCACTTCATTTTTCAAAGCTCGACCAATTTATTCGGACCTGACAGCGAAAAACTACCCCCCCCCCCCCCCAATAGCGCAGTGCTCAGGACCATATGTGGACTGAGAATATCGATAACAGTTTAGTCTTACAATGTGCATGGTAATAGTTTTGTCGTGTAGGAAGCCCTACTTGTTCGGAAATAATCAAAAATGTCTGCCGTCGACGAGAGAATAATAATCATGGATAAATCGAACCAGTGAAGGGTTGGGTTGACTTTTCAAACGAATTTTATCTCGGTTTTAATGTTATTTATTTATTTATTTATTTATTTATTTATTTATTTATTTATTTATTTATTTATTTATTTGTGTTTAAGGTCACATACCTATGCACAATGACTGATCGTGATCGTGACGGTTTTACCAGTGGAGGAAGCCGAAGTCCCCGTAGAGAACCACCGAGCATCGATGAGAACTGTCAGCTCCTCAACATTCTAACCCTATTCAAGCTCAGCTCAAGCAGGGTTACAGCGGTTAAAAACACGTGCACCATCGACGTGCAGTACGCCTTACTTAGTACACGCCGTCATCGTGTCCCATATAGGCAACCGGGATAAAGTGCCTTGCCCAAGGACACAACGCGGGTCGTCTCGGACGGGGATCGAACTCGGGACCTCGATTTATTAGTGTGTTCTCTTGCTATGGATTTTAACGCGTATTTTGCCTTGTTATGTTTGGACCAACCACATTTACGAGCTCCTCAAACAACACCAGGTTCACTCGGAAATATTGCCGACATCTTGAGGAAACGAACTTCAATTTCTCCGTAAGCCGATGATATTCACGTAAATATTATCGGGGGTACCCAATACTGGCGTCTAAGGCGCCTTCTTCGGTAAAATTGCAACAATATCAAGAGGACCCCTTCTTCATTGAAGTCCATCTTTGCAAATGACAAAAAAAAAAAAATCGCTCAACATATCGATCAAAGAATTCGCACTTGTGTAAAATGAAAATTCTCGGCGACATTTCAGCTTTTTACGTTTCGCTCGCCGGCTTTGTGTAGAGGTTTTTACACCAATGTGTCGAGATATACTGCGAAATCAACACCGCATAAAAACAATCCAAACGAAAACAGCATCTCAGAATCAATATGTCTTCGTATTTTTTTTGACAGACGAAATTCTATAGTTTAAACAGTATTTATTTCTGTATGTTAATATTTTACAAAAATAATACAATGTACATAGCTTTATAATTACAATATACAATTAAAACTAGAAGTCCAGTCACGAACTGTGCGCTTATCTTGGCTTAATTGCGCGTAGGAATTGCGCGCAATAGCCATATCGAATGACATCCAAAGCACAGCAGGTTTTCCTGGTTACTCATAGCAAACACAGGCAATGTTTCTGTCAATGGACCTCCGGGTTACCCGGAGGTCCATTGACTGAAACATTGCTTGTGCACAGGAATTTGATAGCCTTTCTATGGTCATAACGCGTAGGTTAACGCGCAGATAGACGTGCTATTTGTGTGCATTTCATGACAGGACTTCTAGTTTTAACTATAGAATGGGATTCAGCATCAAGCTTTTAGCTTATACAAGGCTGTCTTCACATGGAACATAGAATACACAGTCTACTTCTCAAAGCAGACAGTCTATATACGTAGGATGAGCCACAGGAACAAATGCTGTTTTTCAGCGAAAACGAAGTGAAAAGTAAGGGGGGGGGGGGAGGGAATGGGGTAGTGGTATGCATCGTACAGTTAAAATTAGAAGTCCTGTCAGAAGAAGAAGTCTGTAGAAGTCCTGAACTGTGCGTTTATCTAGGCTTAATTGCGAGGTGGGAATTGTGCGCAATTGCCATATCGAATGGCATCCAAAGCACGGCAGGTTCTCCAGGTTACTCATAGCAATCACAGGCAATGTTTCTGCCAGTGGACCTCCGGGTTACCCGGAGGTCCATTGGCTGAAACATTACTTGTGCACAGGCCATATGTAAAGAATTTGATAGCCTTACTATGTCAACACGCGTAGATTAATGCACAGATCAACGAGCTATTTGTGGGCATTTCATGACAGAACTTCTAGTTTTAACTGCACCTCGGTGATAGTTTGCCGTCATCGTACAACTGTCAAGTATGAGGTAAGTATATGGTTGTTTTGGTTGTTTAATAGTCTTGACACACTAGAGGCGAGGAGTGCTCAGTGAGCAATGAAACAGATACAAGTCTACGGCATCAATCCTCTTCAGGTACATAGCAATGCCCACAGCCCAGCCCGGACACGTAGCAACGTCGGCCAACAGCCACCGAGTACTACGGGCCCAGTGCGCAGGCACACACACAAACCCTTAGTTCCGTCACACAGGGTTACACGCTGGGCCCACAGCACGCGGAGACCGTATCAGCCCGATAGCCTACTAGAACCGTTGACTACACACCCAATATTACCGTGGGCGAAAAAAGAAATCTATAGTGTTGTGGGGAGGTAGGCGGGCAGAGCATTTTGATCAAATCGCGACCCAGTCGCGATTCGATCGAAATTCTCTGCTTTTGTTAACAAAGTACTGCAGTGACAGGGTAAACGAATAAACCACACCACGCGCACTCAAAGGCGTTAACGCCAGATTAAGAAAAACTTGCAAGCAATATTATCAATTATAATTCGGTCAACATCTCATTTTGTTTAAAACATATTTGAAATGTAGGGGAAATTCCCCCAACTGGTTAAAGTTTCGGAATTTTAGAACAGTTTGCAAAAATTTGGGGATTTCATAGGAAACCTACTTTTACTTGAAAGCTTGCAGTTCGGAAGTGTAATAAGATCGGGGACTGAATGTAGTCTTCCGTCTTGTTATACTGTCGTGGAGCGAGAGCCGTGGCTCAGTGGTTTCGGAATTGAGCTTCAAACCGAAAGGTATGCGGTTCGATCCCCTCCTGGGGTAACTGCGCTATGTCCTTGAGTAAGGCGTTTAATGACGATTGTCCACGTGGAGGCACGGTGGCATTGTGTACTAAGGCGTACAGCATGTCGATGATGCACTTGTCTTTAACCAATGCTGGCGCTACTAGTTTGGAGTTAGTATGTTGCGAAGTCTGGCAGTTGCTCGCCGTAGCACCGTGGTTCTCTCCGGGTACTCCGGCTTCCTCTACCCGTAACACTGCTCGACACGAGGAGACCCTGGCAGTCGAAAGTGTCGTTAAATCCCAATAAATAAATATATAAATATATTTTACATTGCTGAATACTTTTTTTTTATATTCGTCAGAACAAAGAACTGAAAGAAATGTTTCTTAATTCCAAAAGCAGTGACTATTACATAAATATTTTATTGCAAAAATAAGAATTTCTACAGTAGCACGAGACACTCTCACCAACACTTCCTTGTCACACAAACAAACAGAGAGAATAATTAATAATAGTAAAATGTAAAGCTGTAAGCAACAAAAAATATTTAACAATTAAAATGATGTCAACAATACACGTGTGCATCTTGGATTTCATTGTTGGCATGATCATCACTTGTGTTTAACAAAGAAGGGCCCCGCGAACCTCAGATTTCGGGTCGAATCGAATAAGGCAACTGATTTCGAATCGAATCGCACCTCGAACGTAATCTCATCGCTTTTCAAGTTGTGGATATTGCACAGCACGTAAATATTGTCAGCCTCAACTCAAATATTGTGTGCAACGGCGTCTCGCGCAAATCAACAAAAATCGGAATATTCCAGAACGGAATCAATGTAATTTCGGATGCGGAACCTACTTGAACTCTTCCTCTATCATCAGGTCTCCTGTACAGGATAACACCTCCCCTCCCCCTCCTGTACAGGAGGGGGGAGGGGAGGTGTTATCCTGTACAGGAGACCTGATGATAGAAGAAGACTTCAAGAGAAAACACTTTGTAGGATTTTGTAGAATGTTGAAAACATGTAGACGATCCGAAAATTTTCGAATCGGTGCGATTGAATTGAATCGAATCGAATCGTGGGGGCGAGTTCAAATCGAATCGAATTTCGAAGCTTCGAAGGGTCCTATAACAAAGAGTATGTCGTTCTCCCTACCAGAAGCGAAATTATATATGCAATGAAGCGCACTTAATGTAAAATCTAAAATGCAAATGAACGTAACATCGGGGGATCGAGGTGGTTTAGCAGGTAGAGATACAGGCTGCAAGCTGAGAAGTCCTAGGTTCGAACCTCCACCTGTGGCAACCGCTCTGTGTCCTTGGGAAAGACACTTAATCCAAATTCCAACTGCCCGCGAGGGGGCACTGTGGCGTTGCGTACTTTTTTCTTTTTTTTTATTACGGTTTAACGACACATTAACAGTCAGGGTCATATCATGTCGGTGACAGTTTTACGGGTGGAGGAAGCCGGAGTCCCCAGAGAGAACCACCGAGCAACGACGAGCAGCTGTCAGCTCTCCAACATCGTAACTCTGAACTCTGCACCGCGGCACAGGCAGGGTTAGATTGGTTGAAGACATGCGCACCATCGACGTGCAGTACGCCTTAGTACACATCGTCATCGTGGCAATCCTGGTTAAGTGCCTTGCCCAAGGACACAACGCGGGAGCACGAATCAGACGCTGAAATGGTCACCCATCCAACTACTAACCGCGCTCGACGTTGCTTAACTTCGGTGATCTGACGAGAACCGGTTACCACGACGTCATCGCGCCCCGCGTTGTGTACTAAGGTGTACTGAACGTCGATGGTGCACTTGTCTTCAACCAATGCTAACCCAGCTTGTATGGAGTTTGTACGGTGTGGAGTTGCTCGCCGCTGCTTGGTGATTTTCTCCGGGTACTCCGGCTTCCTCCACCCGTAAAACTGTCCTACATGAGTTGACCCTGGTTGTCAAAAGTGTCATTAAACCCCAATAAATAAATAAATAATAAACGTAACATAGGAGCCCGTGGAGCACTAAGGTGTTGGGACGACCGTCCCTTTGATTTCGGAGAGCCAAGGAAGGGGAGAAAACTTCCCATCAGGATCAAATGAATGATTTCCAAAGCTATTCAGCGAAACGGAATGTCTTTTTAACCGTTTTGCTTAACCCATTACCTTTCACCAATAAAAGACGACATTTGCAAAAATAAGTTTTTGAATAATCAAAACTTTCATTCTTTGCCTCAAATATAAAGTTAGTGACTCCTCTTTGCAACATCCTTCACCTATATTGTCACGAAAATCAACTGTTGATAAAGTTATCTCCCTTGAAATTATTGGATAGGCGAGGAAGATTCAGTTAAGAAGCAAGTAATTGATGAGAAAACACCTATAACATAAGTCAAGTTTCCTTTAGTTACCTTTCATAAAGCTGAGCTGTCTGTTGTTTTTGTTTATTAAAAACATCAAAAGGAAACTAGGCTCTTCAAAACAAGCTAGTTAGAAGCAACTAGTTCACAGATAATCCGTCATTAAGAATATCTATCAATATCACACCTCCCAACACTGAATGTCTACTTTGGCTCTTTGTTTCGCGATGGTTTTACAGTAATTGGAAAGTTTTATTCTTCCAGAAAAAATTAGCAAATCTCACCTCCTAGATTTTTATATTAATGATAAGGGAAGTGTCTATTATATGTCACGCTGATAGGTATTCTTGATGGCGGATTATCTACGAACTAGCTTCTAATTCTCCTAGAGCTGTCAGTCGTTTTCGTTTATTAACAGTAACAAAAGGAAACTTGGCTTTAATTTCCACTGATGTTATATTTGCTTCTTAATTGGACTTTCCTCGCTCATTTAATAATATCAAGGGAGATAAGTGTATCAAAAGTCGATTTTCATGACGATATAAGTCAGGGATGGGTATCCAAAATCACTACATCCCTACACTCTAAACTCAGTTGGGTTGAAAATCAACCCAAATGGACTGGGTTGAGTGAATATGAACCCAATTGGGTTCATATTCACTCAACCCAGTTCATTTGGGTTGGTTTTCAACCCAACTGATTTTAGAGTGTAAATGTAAAGTAAATATCTGGCAAATTATGCCTAATTTATAAACAGAATGTTCGAATTGTCATTTTTTATCGCACGAGATCGATTTGGGCGAAAGGATAATATTGAACGAGAAGCTGAAGATGCGGTAAAAAATGACAGTTTGAACGCGTATGCTGTTCTGTATTTATTGCAAGCCTACATTTTGTTAACAAATTTTTAATCGATTTTGGCGAAGGGATAATATTGAACTCGAAGCCTTCCGCTTCTTGTTCAATATTATCCCTCCGCCGAAATCGATCGAGTGCGGTATAAAATGACAGTTTGAACGCGTATGCTGTTCTGTATTTATTGCAATCCTACAGTTTGTTAACAAATTATTATTAGATTTTGGCGGAGGGACAATATTGAACTCGAAGCCTTCCGCTTCTTGTTCAATATTATCCCTCCGCCAAAATCGATCGAGTGCGGTATAAAGTGACAATTCGAACGCCTTCAGTTTACTAAAAAATATTAAAAACACAAATTATTGCCAAAAATAACCCCAACGTAAAAAAAATAGTTAAATAGTCCGCGCACGTGATCCGTATTGTTCTTCAAGGACAATAACAAACAAATATTGTTCGCCTCGGTTTTGCAGAAAAAGTGTGTATTTAATGAAAATAAAAGCATAGGCGTGTAATAAAAATTATTATTTCCATTAAAATAATAGTGAGGCAAGCGTTGTGCTCTTGAAATATTCGTAAGATATATTCCGAATAAATTTTGAAAATCCAGTCATACTGTGGGAGCTAAAGCTTCAAGGGAATATTTTGCCAAAGAGGACACTTACTTAGTGTTGTTGACAGGTGTGGTGTTGATAGATATTCTCAATGACGGATTATCTGTGAAGTGGTTGCTTCCAATCAGCTTGCCATGAAAAGCCAAGCTTCCTTTTGCCACTTTTAATAGAATTTATAACGGAGTTAGTACGTTGGGGAGTCTGACAGTTGCTCACCGTTGCTCGGTGGTTCTCTCCGGATTCTTCCTCCACCCGTAAAGCTGTCCGACACGAGGTGACCATGGCTGTCGAAAATAAATAAATAAATAATAAATAATTGAATTAAAATATTTAAATTAAATTTAAATATTAAATTATTAAAAGTAACAAGCGGAAACTTACTGATTCCATAGGGAGCGCGGTGGCTCAGTGTTAGACTATTGGACTTCTATGCTAGAGGTCCCGAGTTCGATCCCCGTCCGGGACGACCCGCGTTGTGTCCTTGGGCAAGGCACTTTGTCTCGGTTGCCTACATGGCTGCACGGTGACGCCGTGCACTAAGACGTACTGCACGTCGATGGTGCACACGTCTTCAACCGCTGTAACCCTGCTTGAGCGGAGCTTGAACAGAGTTAGAATGTTGAGGAGCTGACAGTTGCTCGTCGATGCTCGGTGGTTCTCTCCGGGTACTCCGGCTTCCTCCATCCGTAAAACTGTCACGGTCGCGATTAGCCATTGTTCATAAGTATGTGACCTTAAACACCAATAAATAAATACTGATGCCATAGATTTCTCTCAACAATTATTTGCTTCTTAATCGGATCGTCCTCGCTTATCTTATAATTGCAAGGGAGATAACTTTATCGAAAGTCGATTTTCATGACGATATGAGTCAGGGATGTCCACGCGCATGAACGCGTCTATTTCAAATTTAACCCTTTACCTAACATGAACAGCAAGCGACATTTGTAAAAAAAAATCCTGAATAACAAATTTTTTTCATTTTTTGTCTCAAAAACATAGGTTATGACCCCTCATTGCAACTTCATTCCGACCTAAATAACTTCAATTGAAAGATAAAGTGAAGCACACCCACAGCCTTTGTCTTACAGTACTTCCTCTCCGAAATAAAGCCCAAATATGGTCTTTCAGCATCGGCCTGTTAAACAAACTTCATGTGTTAATAGTTTTAGTGTTCATATAGGCTGCCCTATTTGCAGTATAACAATAATAATAATAATAATAATAATAATAATAATAATAATAATAATAATAATAATAATAATAATAATAATAATAATAATAATAATAATAATGTAGCCGAATTATCCACAAATATGTGCTCATGGGCTTTACATGAAAAAGAAAATTGAAAGCTAGTGATAGACCTAAACAAATAACATCAGTTTGGTGACAACATGAGTTAACCCTTTACCCAACGAATCACCCACATCCGCCCGTGTGATAATCAAATTCAGCAGCTGAAAAAATATTATTTTAAAAAATTTAAACAAAACCATATCATGTGACCCCTCTTTGGAACGAGCTCGTTCCATTGAGGGGTCACAAGATATGGTTTTGTTCAATTATTTTGAAAAAATTTAAAAAATAATATTTAAAATAATAACTTTTGATGTCGTCTTCGTTGTGTAAAGGGTTAAAGAGTACCTGTTTATAAGTAAGATATTAACAAATAATACTGATACAAGTCCCCTGAGTTTGTAGCCTTCATGGAGATGCACTCCTGATGAATTCGTGAAAAGCCAGTAGAAAGAGGTGAGTTTTCAGGCCCTTCCGGAAGGAGGACATCCTTTGTGGAACCCTTAAGTGATCAGGTAAATCGTCTGACAAGGCCGGGCCGGCGACAGAATGTCAACTCACACCCAAACCGATTCAACTACTGGGTTCTTGAGTGTATGATGCTAATAACAAACTGGGGCAGGTGCTAAACATGGGGGGGGGGGGGGGGGGGGTGCTGATGAAAATCTCGGTTTTCTTCTGTAAATGTCTGACGGTTTTATTCCAATTCAATTGGAAACTTAGGTTGCCATTATCCCTGGGCCTCGGGATACTATCTTGGCTTCCTTCGCTCCATCTCGGACCTTTAACAGACCTATAACTTCCAGAGAACTCGTCTGCAAAATCATAGACCTTCCATCGCTTCTGCTTCCACGGGTGTACCTAACCTTTGTCATAATCTGAATTCAGAAATCAGGACAATGCTGTTGTTTCGACAGCAGTTTTCACATTTCTCTTTATGTCCAGAGGTGCGGGCATGATGACGCTGTGTGCTAAGGCGTACTACACGTCGATGGCGCACATGTCTTCAACCGCTGTAACCCTGCTTGAGCGAAGCTTGAACAGAGTTAGAATGTAGAGGAGCTGACAGTTGCTCGTCGATGCTCGGTGGTTCTCTTCGGGTACTCCTGCTTTTTCCACCTGTAAAACGGTCATGGTCCTCACGATTAGCCATTGTGCATAAGTATGTGACCTTAAACGCCGATAAATAAATAAACAAATAAATAAATATGTCCAGAGGCGGACTGGCCATTCGATCCACCGGGAAAGTTCCCTGTGGGCCCCCTACTGGGGGGGGGGGGGGGTGTTGCACTGGGGTTCCAAAATTGATACAACACAACACGTGTTGGTGCGTAAAATTTTGTGTAAATGACCAGCAGGCGAAATGGATCTGATTGCATTGACTGCCGGCATACCGAAATGCCTTCTATGCGGACTGCCATTGGCAGCAGCATAGTTTAGTGTACATTAGATCGCTCAGATGCAAGAAACAGCATTCTGTGAGTTTGAAAAATAAAATGTTCTTCCATTGGGTACAAGCCCCACCCCAACACAAATACAGAAGGAGGTTTTTTACAGTTTGAACACTTGACTATTATTCTCTGTTGAAACCCATTTAACCCTTTACCCAAATTATTTTAAATGTCATTTTTTGAAATTTTTCAAAAAATTTCAACAAAACCATATCATGTGACCCCTCGTTGGAACGAGCTCGACGAGCTCGTTCCAACGAGGGGTCACATGATATGTTATTGTTGAAATGTTTTGAAAAATAATATTTTTTCAACTGCTGAATTTGCATATTACGCGGGCGGATGTGGCCGATTCGTTGGGTGAAGGGTTAAAAATAAGAAAACGGCGTCGTTTCCACCGTCTTTTTATGTTCTGTAACCTTTTTTGTTCATTATATCAACAGTGTGAGCATCGTGGCATATAATACAGACACCGCCCTTTCCATTAATATAACAGTCCAGGAGGTGAGATTTTCTAAAAAAAAATTTTTTTGGGTAGAATAAAATCTTAAAAATTACTGTATAAACACATTCGCTAAACAAAGAGGTAATGTGGACAAAAGATTTGGTAGGTGTGATACTGATAAATATTCTTAATGACAGATCATATGTGAACTAATTGCTTCTAATTAGCTTGTCATAAGAAGCCAAGTTTCCTTTTGTTACTTTTATTAATGATAACAACAGACAGCTCCCGGAGCTGTCTGTTGTTTTCATTATTAAAAGTAACAAAAGGAAACTTGGCTTCATTTTCTCCTGATGTAATACGTGTTTTTTTCAACAATTACTTGCTTCTTAATTGGGTCTTCCTTGCTCATCCAATGAAATCAAGGGAGGCAACTTTATCAAAAGTGTATCTTCATGGCAATGTGAGTCGGAGATGGTTTATGGACCCTCATCAGAACGAGCTCGACGTGCTTGTTCCAAGGATGGGTTATAATCTATGTTTATAGGCAAAAATAAAAACTAATCAAACTGAATGGAAAATGTTAATAAGGTTAGCTCAGTTGGACATTACGTTAGGTAAAGGGTTGTGGTTTCAGTAATTAACCCTTGGAATCCGAGTGACCGTTTTTCCTCTCTAAGACTGCACGTTGAAAATATTAATTAGTCTACGCCCAAATAATGAATATGGTCTCTTCCCATTGTTGCCATTGAACTGACATGGGAGATGCCACCAGAGTTCAAAGAGTTCAACCTGCTGAGGTCTTCGGATTCTCATTCATGCTAGACACACGCAACTGCAGTGTGATTCCGGGCAGTATCTGACATACCAGTTACAGTTAACATTGCACCACACTGTATTATCCGGACTATTGTACAATGGTGTCGAAACACAGTCAAGTTGTCCCCTGGGGCAGTCTTCTACAGACATGGTCGTTAACCCATTGCTGTTTGTGGTCGTGGTTCCACTTGCTGTTGTACTCTCTTCCGCGGAAAATGTAGTGACTGTTGTTGAAGCTGTTGTCGTTGCTGCTTCTGCTGTTGTAGTTGCTTCTGTTGTTGTTGCTGTTGTTGTTGGTTCTGTTGTTGTTGCTGTTGCTGTAGACGACGTTTGAGGGCTAGTAACTGATTGTGTACTAGGTGTTGTTCCACTACCGGTAATGGCTATATCGGCACAGTTGAAAAACTGTTCTTGTTTTCCCTTCCCAAGGGCACAATCTCCGGGTGCATCACAACCCCAAGAGTTCCCTGAAATTAAAAACGATTATACCAGTTTTGCTATGTGTATTCAGCGTAACACGATACGATACAGACACGGAGAAATGTGTTGCATACCCCACACGTGAAATCCCGCCTACGTGAAAGACGTCATGAAAGAATGCATTTGATTGGTCGTTACGCATGTGAATTACGTTATTTTGAGAATGAAATACTTCGACGTAAAACAGTGACAGCGTCAAGCAAGAAATGAAGAGACCGCCTAACATATATAGAATATACCCATAATAGCTTGGTGTACCAAATGTTCACCACGTGTGGTGAAATGGTGTTAACCCCGAGCCTTTGGCGCGCGGTTAACACCACTTCACCGCGAGTGGTGAACATTTGGTATACCAAGCTACTATGGATATATTTTATTTATACCATGATCGCCAGATTATTAAGAGTCGCTGTTACTTTTTCTTTACTTTTTTTACTGAGAAGCAGCCGTACATACGTGCGATTTCTTTTTGTTTACGCGAGCATCGGTGGGCGGTACTTCCGCTGTCAATTTTATCACCGAACCGAAATAGAAAAAGAAACGGGGCCTTTTGCATTCTAATAACACAATAACATACTATTTCGAGTAATGGATGCTTTATTAACATGAGAGAATCCATGTTTGTTGATTTGCGGTGTTTTATAGGAGTAAACTCATTTAAAAACGTAATAAATAATTGCCACTTTCATTTCACTCTTCGCGAGGCGACGTGCGATAAATTTAGACAACTTCGCTTTCAGGTCGACGTCACCAAAGGTCAACATGGATGTAGTTCTACTATTGGTGTAAAATTTAACTAATGAAATCACATTGCTGACGTGTTCACCACGGTTGGTGTATAAAGCTAAAATTTATGTCATAGGCTTTTCATATATAGTAGAATAGCTTTTCTTTAAAAATATCAGCTTCATTCATCTCACTCAAGTTTTTTTTTTTTATTAGGGTTTAACGACACAGTAACAGCCAGGGTCATATCATGTCGGTGACAGTTTTACGAGTGGAGGAAAACGGAGTACCCGGAGAGAACCACCGAGTAACGACGAGCAGCTGCCAGCTCTTCAACATCGTAACTCTGAACTCTGCACCGCGGCACAGGCAGGGTTAGATTGGTTGAAGACATGCGCACCATCGACGTGCAGTACGCCTTAGTACACAGAGTCATCGTGCTCCCGTGTAGGCAATCGGGGTTAAGTGCCTTGCCCAAGGACATAACGCGGGAGCACGAATCAGTCGCTGAAATGGTCACTCATCCAACTACTAACCCCGCTCGACCTTGCTTAACTTTGGTGATCTGACGAGAACCGGTTAAGTTAAATCGGGGAGTAAAAAAAGAACCAACTCGAGTAAAGAACGGGGGGACAGAAATCCACCTGATGGTGTTTTTCCAGTATTTTGTTATACACCTGTTATATGAAATCCCCATCAACAGCAACACTGAACCATGCTGAAAATGAAAATCCGTTCCGCACACGTGTGCCCTAAGGAAATCGTTGACGGACGATTTTTAAATAGAAGCGAAATTTCACTGGGATTTTCTACAAATCGTGCTCCGCAATTACAATTTGAATCGCTAGCGATAGCTAAAAAATAGTAACACGGGCTCCCCTCGTAAATTTGGTTGGCGGTAAAATGTGTTGTTTTAGTTGATAGATCGGCCCCAGAGTTCCAACGTGTTCTATGTGCCTACTGGCACGAAGAACGCATTGGAACTCGGGGGACGAGTTGTCAAATGAATTAACTCCTATCACTCTGGTAGTATTTCAAAATTTCTGTCATTGATCCCATATTGCCAAATGCAGCACAAAAATATAACAAATTATATCTTGTTTGACAGAGCTCAATGAGCTCTGTCAAACAAGATATAATTTATTGAATTCTCAGTTGCATTGTGGGAAAAATTTGCTGCTGAAAACTTTGCTATTTTGACAACAGTGTTCAGGGGGTTAATGAATTGCTGAGCGTCTTTCTAATAATTGCTTTTATAGACGTGAAAGCGTGTAATAAACACAGAATGACAAACCATTGTGAATGGGTTAATTGTGGCATCGCGGAAGGATAAAACTCGAAGCCTTCGCCCTCTCGTTTATTCTTCCGTGATGGCTCTCATGCCATATGAATTAACCCATTCACACGTGTGTGTCGTTCAGTGTGTTTCCACGCCTCTTCGACGATCGTGAAATACAGGAAAAACTCCAACTCGGGTCCTTGATTCTAGTCTCTCGTACTTCCCGCCAACCAAAGGAATGATTTCGCGCGCCGAAGGCGCGCAGGGACGGTATGGGGGCAAGCCCCTTTCGACTCTCGGTAACTGTATATGATTGGCAGTCACATGTCTAGGCGTGTTGAAGGAGGAAAAGGTTCCGGTACTCAGCAGGTTTCTCCAGTTGTGGTTAGGTGGTCTCGTTGACTGATGTCGGTTGAACCCTCGGGTGAGGACCAGTGTGGGAGGTTGGGTCCTCTCACAAAGGTACTACCTCCCCCCGAGAGTGCAGTTTATCTAGATTTTCGGGCAAGTATAGTCTGCCACTTCCGAGATGATTTTAAGTGATGGCCATCACTGGCAAGTATAATCTGCCTCAGGCTGTCTCTGTTTGATAGGATGTCTTTGAAGGAAACAACAACGACCCCTTTCGGGGACCACCAAGAAGAAGACCCGAACTTCCCTGGTTCGGGGACAGGCCTGCCTTGTAATCCTATTGGGTTGGGACAAGAAGATGCGCATTGCGCTTACAAAAAGGGGCAGAGGCGGGACGTAGGACCAACGCTCGCCTCCCTTAAAGTGGTCGACCACTTTTAGGGAGGGAGTGTAGGATGTTCAGGAACCGTGGGGGTGACTTCCCGCCCCGTTGTGTTCTGTCTTATTATGCTTTTCCCCATTTTATCACGTGATCTGACCCATTTTCTGACCATTAATCTTATACTTAAAATGTGGCAAACACGATAAATCAATAACATTTCGGAAGGTGTGCGTTGTTGTATTTTCCTCTGATATAATAATGATTGACAACAACTCGAGAAATTAGGAATGAAATAACAATAGTTCCAGTGGCATCGCTTAATGATTTGTGAACAGATGTTAATTAATTAATTAATTAATTAATTAATTAATTAATTAATTAATTAATTAATTAATTACGTTTACGCATTTTCAGTAGCTAGGATCACCTCATGTCGAACAATTTTACTGGTGGGGGAAGCCAGAACACTCTGATAGAACCACCGAGCAGTTGTAAGCACCTGTCAGACTCCCCAACCTACACATTTCGCACAATTGGGGTTAGCATTGGTTGAAGGAAAGTGAACCATCGATATGCAGAACGCCCTAGTACACAGGGCCACCGTGCCCCATTTGGGCAATCAGTATGGATATAGCGTGGTTACCACTGGTCGAGAGCGAACCGTGGACATTTCGGATTGAAGTCCAATGCATTAACCATTAGCAACCAAGCTACCAGTTGCTCATATAAAATCCTTGGGGTGGTTTTCGGAGCGCTACCAAGCAAAGCAATGCATTGTTTTTAACAGCGTGATTTGCGGCTTTTTGTGGAGCGCTGTTTGTTACTCGATCCATTTGTAGGCATATTTTAATGGGTTTTTGATTAAGTTATCAATATGTTCTTCAACTTATCCCCTGTTTGTGGTGAAAGTTTAGAAGCTGGTCTAAGGAATTATGTCTAGTATTAATTTAGTCCAGTGCTAATTTATTGAGCTCGTCCGTAAATTTCACATTGACCCTTTACCAAGCTCACATGATATAAAAAATCTTTTATTTAATTATTGTTTTTTTTTTAATTTTTCAAAACATTTCAATAAAACCATATCATGTGACCACTCGTTGGAACGAGCTCGACAATGCGGGGCATAAAAATACATGAAAATTGTCCTGATTTGCAGAGGCAAGCTCTCAAGCCATCAGTCACATTATGTAAGGAATTCGACGCTATTATTGCCTGGAAGCAGTCTGAACCTTAAATAGCCCATCGTCTTTGTTCAGAACCATTTGTCTGAAATATTTCGGTTGGTCGGAAAAGCGAACCCGTGGTTTGCTTTTCCGACCAACTGAAATATTCCAGACGAATGAATCTAAAAGTACAATAAACATTCATTTTCTTTGAATCAACCTAAGAAATATTTCTCAATCAAGAATTGATTTGACCGAATCGTTAACCCTTTGAAACAGAGAGGCCGTGTTTCCTGCCCACGAACGTGATACGTCATAATCTCGTTAAGTAGGATGGATGGGGGGGGGGGGGGGGGGAGCACGGTGGCTCAGTGGTAGACTGCTGGACTTCTATGCTAAAGGTCCCGAGTTCGATCCTCGTCCGGGACGACCCGCGTTGTGTCTTTGGGCAAGGCAGTTTATCCCGGTCGCCAACATGAGGGTTCGATGACGCCGTGTACTTAGGCGTACTGCACGTCGATGGTACGCATGTCTTCAACCACTGTAACCCTGCTTGAACGGAGCTTGAACAGAGTTAGAATGTTAAGGAGCTGACAGTTGATCGTCGATGCTCGGTGGTTCTCTCCGGGTACTCAGGCTTCCTCCAACCGCAAAACTGTCACGGTCGCGATTAGCCATTGTGCATAAGTATGTGACCTTAAGGGCCTATATAAGTAATGGAATTTTGTTTATTTTGAAATTCTCACCTCTCATGTTCATTCAATTCAAATTAAATATACACAAATTATACATCAAAATGAAGGTTGGGATGTGTAGAACACGAAACACGTATGTAATCAACTCATAGAGTCGACTGTAGGCACAACTGGTTCCTGGAAGTCTGCTACCGTATTCGCACCAGAACTGATAATAAAATAATATTTCATCAGAACAACTTGTGGCCAAATGTGCTTCATATATCCAAGAACAAAGCTAGGCATTCAAAACACTTTCGAATACAGCGATAGGACTGCATTTTGGAAAAGGACAACACTGTCTGCATTTTTATTGAAGATGGTTTCCATGCTCGACAGACATGCGCAAATCACCCGTTACCACGAATTTCCATCAAAAAACAAAATCGTAATTCTAAGAAATTTCATTTCAACAGGTATCATGATACCTTGCATTGAATATGGGAACTGTGTCATCTCAATCTAATAACAGTATTCTGTATGAAGGCGGTCTTTTTCATTATTTGATTTTAGACGGCGTTGTTTTTACATGCTTTTTCTGTCCGGTGACGTCGGTCGGAAATCGAAAGTATACTCATACGTAAACAAAAGCAAAAGCGTTGGAATTTTTCCCAATGCAGCTCTGTCGCCGTGTTTTGAAGATTTTTTATTCCCTAGCTGTGTTCTTGGATATGTAACGCACATTTGGCCACAAGTTGTTTTCGTGAAATATTATTAAATTATCAATTCTGGTGCGAATACGGCAGCAGACTTCCAGGAACCAGTGGTGCCTACAGTCGACTCTATGAGTTGATTACACATATGTTTCGTGTTCTATACATCCCAACCTTCATTTTGATGTACATTTTGTGTATATTTAATTGGAATTGAAGGAATATCGGAGGTGAGAATATTCAAAATAAACAAAATTTCATTACTTATATAGGCCCTTAAAGAGTAGAAAAAAGTAGGATGGATGTTATGTGAATGTGTGATGTAGACTAATTAAAATTGCCACAAGGCCTCACGTTGAAAATATTAATTGGTCTACCCCAAATAATGAATTAGGACTCTCCCAAATGTCACCATTGAGCTGAGATGGAAGATGCCACCCTTGTTCAAAGGGTTAATTACAATACATTAAGGTTAGTCACGTTTGTAAATTAAAGGCTTGTGAATAAAGACTCAAAATGGTAATGATTACGTAGCGTAGTTCCACTAATTATGCAAAGATTATGTTTTCAATGCGAAATAAATAGAGGATATCTAGTGTTTTTGAGTGGATACAGTAATCCTTTACAATAGCTGGTGTTGCAACATCAGATTAGGGTCAGTAGCAGCTGGGGGCCAGGGTTACGGTACCCTAACCCTGACCCCACCTACTACTGACCCTAATGATACTAGTACCTAACCCTAGCCCAAGCTACTTCTGACCCTAATGATACTAGATGCATATAAAATTATTCACTTAACTTAAAAAATTAATCCCTTCACTTCGAAGAATGAAATTTCCTAATTTCGCGGAAAAACCCAAAACCCGCTATTGTAAAGGATTACCGTGGATACAGAAAATTATCTCATGAGTGACCGAGACAATTTTTTTATTTTTCGCGAGCGCTTATCATCCACAATACGTTGTATTTACCTGAGTTATATTTCCACCTGAGGACGCACTGACTGCATGTCACTCCAGATGGAAGCTGGACCGTCATTGTAAAGTATCCTGTTCCCATTTCTGATGTAATCGGATACCTCGTACCGGCACCGGATGACCACTGGATGTTAAGCAAGTGATTGTTGAAGCAGTCTTCCGTGACGACCACTGTTGGATTGTTGTGGACACACAAGCGATATTCGAAATAACCTTGATGGTTTGCCGTTAGCTCGATTCCAACTGTTATAGCTTCTCCTTGGGTGTATGTTTTGGCTATGATCCCTTTTCCATATTTATTGCCGGCCTCGTTCGGTCTGCTAGGATCTTGGAATGGGTCGCCACACAGTCCACATTTCCCATCATTAACCTCCCATTGATTCTGCAATACAAAAAATATGGTTGATGTTAACACTTTACCCAACGAATCGTCCACTTCCGCCTGCGAAAGGGGACGCGGTGGCTCAGTAGGTAGAGGTGCAGGCTGCAAGACGAGAGGTCCTCGGTTCGAATCCCACCTGCGGCAATCGCGTTGTGTCCTTGGGCAAGACACTTCACCCCCATTTCCCACGTGGGGGCGCGGTGACGCTGTGTACTAAGGCGTACTGCACGTCGATGGTGCACCTGTCTTCATCCAATGCTAACCCTGCTTGTGGAGTTAGTATGTTGGGGAGCTGACAGTTGCTCGCCGTTGCTCGGTGGTTCTCTCCGGGTACTCCGGCTTCCTCCACCCGTAAAACTGTCGTGGTCATGATTAGCCATTGTGCAGAAATATGTGACCTTAAAAACACCAATAAATCAATAAATCTGCCTGCGAAATGAATACATTCCACAGCTGAAAAAAATTATTGCTAAAAACATTTCAACAATACAAAAGACAAACTCGTTCCAGTGAGGGGTCACGTGATATGGTTTTGTTGAAATTTATTTACGTTTTAACCCCTTGATACTTTTGTACGACTTATGACGTACGAAATCAAACAGCTCGTTGATACTTTTGTACTTCTTATGACGTACGAAATCAAACAGCGCGTTGATACCTTTGTACGTCTTAAACTATACGAAATCAAACAGCGCGTTGATACTTTTGTACATCTTATGATGTACGCAATCAAACAGCGTGTTGATACTTTGTGGTCATTTGTTTTGTTATTATTTTTCGATTTTTTAAAGTTTTAATCTCAATTCCTATTTTCTCCCGAATAGTGTTCAGTGACAACCGTTGAGCCAAAGGTTATCGCAGCTTAAAATACTAATATAATCCTGCTGTCAAGACTTCTCAGCTGGTTGAGTGCTAGAAGCCACTATCAGGGCTTTCACAGAGCAAAAGCCAACACTTTCATTGCTTAAATTTCATATTCAGTCAATCACAAATAATATTTTGTTTATATAAATTTGTTTTATTACAAATTATTGGAGACTGCCTGTGAGCACTCTCCAATAATTTGTAATAAAACAAGTTTGAATAACAAATTCAGACCACCAAAACTAATCGATCCCTCAATCAAAATCACTAATGTGAAAAATATCTTGTTATTTGTACTTTCCGACGTTTGGCGTCGCATTTTGAATAAAATGTTGAAGAAACTGAATTCCCAGTGAATTTTGAACGTTAAGATAATTAAAGCCTCAAAGGGTTAATATTGTGTGCCCCGAGTAAAGGGTTAACTAGCTTTTTAATTTCAGAATTAATTTTCAGACTCCCGACATGTTTTTTTTTTTTATTTTCAGCTGAAAATGAATGCGGCTGTCTAGAACTTTTAATATCCTCGGATAAACTTTTTGAACGCGTGCATGTTCAACAATCAGAAAAGAGTGTGTGCTTTTTAAGGAATAGTGCATGGCTTGGAGTTGACGACGCCCATATAGTGCCCAGTGAGGTGGTGTAGTTCCCGCCGCGAAGCGGAGGGAACTACACCACCTCAATTGGCACTATATGGGCGTAGTCAACGACAAGACATGCACTAATCCTTATATTATATCGAACACCCATCAAGAAAAACATCTGTCCGATTTGTTAATCTATTACCAAGGTAGCAGCCCTACCAACCAGCGTTATATAGAAAAAAATACATGTAATTTTTAAGAAACATTTTCTTCTTCCAAAACACGGCTAACTTGGATTACTGATATGAGCAGAAGACAGATTTTGAATCGGTTGGCAAGGGCAAACAAAACATTTCCCCCAAACGGAACTGTGTATTCTAGAATCGCGCAACTCGCGAATGAAAACTAAAATTTTCGAAATTTGACAACGCAGTTTGATAATTTCCACACATTTGTCACACATATACATTACCGAATGGGTCAGCAGGGGATACAAACTCCGAAGATTCAATTGAATTCCATTATTTATTCGTTTACTGCCCAAAATATAGAATTAAATAGCGAAATAATATGAGCAGCGAAACAAACGATTTTTCATATCCGGACGCGTTCTCATGAAAGTTGGACCCAGGTATGGATCATTCTCTTCGAAACGAGATATGGATTCTTCTCAAGGAATAAAATGAACGCCTCGAAAAATGTGACTTCAACAATGGAAAAGCGATACATTTTTCTACAAAGATTTCTTTCCGGGTCGTTTTATGGATGTTGTGCCTCTGTGAATCGATTTTTAAATTTAGCCTGATTAGTTTTATTCGCCCAGTATGAAAAGAAAACTGATGTAGTAGTGTGCTAAAAATAGAAAACGTGTAGTGCCTGGGTGTAGTGCCTGGTCAGTTCTGTGGATGCAAAATACACGAAATATGGTATCATCTTTCAGCCAATCAGAATGCAAGGAAGTCACGTGAGATATAATATAAAACTATAATTGTGTATTGTTCCTACTTGAATGCTTCCAGTGATTCAGATAAACAAAAAAATTATAAAAGCAATGTTCTCTCTTTTTGTGGAGAGCGTTGGCTCTGTGGTTACGGTATTTGACTTTAAACCCGAAGGTCCTCGGTTCGATGCCCGCCAGGGTTGACTGCGTTTTGTCCTTGGGCAAGGCACTTAATCCCAATCGCCCATGTGGGGGCACAATTGCACTGTGTACTAAGGCGTACTGCACGTCAATAGTGCACTTCAATCAATGCTAACGCTGCGTGTGTGGAGTCGGTACGTTGAGGAGTCTGACATTGTTAGCCGCTGCTCGGTGGTTCTCACCGGGTACATCGGCTTCCTCCACCCGTAAAACTGTCTGACACGAGGTGACCCTGGCTGTCGAATGTGTCATTAAACCCCAATAAATAAATAAATGCATTTCTCTTTTTCGTGTATATAAACTCGCAAACGCGTTCCGAAAGCATATTTAATGTTCTGCAAATAATAACGTAAATAAAACTTAACCGAGCACATGGTTGTATTGTGCAGTTGCAGTTTGCAGATTTTGTATCAGGGGTCTCGGATACACGCTGTATTCGGATAATTACGGACACAATACACACTTATTGTAAGATAAACACACATTATCCTTACCATGTGCGTGTCCTATAATTTGTATCAGATTAGAGGTCGTGTTTATAATGGTACCGCAACGCGACCGACCTCGAATCTGATACAAATTACAGGACACTGACATGGTAAGGATAATGCATATTTATCTAACAGTATATTTTAATGGTATCACAACGAGCCCGCCAATGCGAGTTGCGATCCGATTGTAAACATGACCTCGAATCTGATACAAATTACAGGACATGGACATGGTCAACAAGATGATGTATATTTATCGAACAATCCCGTTATATAATTCCCGTTTCCACAATTTTTCTCAGTTTAAATAGGGTTGAAATTGGTCAAAATTTTGAATTTCAGTAACTATATTTTAATGTGTAATAACAATGCTTAAATGTGAATGTTTACTGGAAATTGAATCTGTTTGATACGGAATCGGAACGGGAGACTGATACAAATGTTTTTTTCGAGCTTTTCGGTGCAAATTAAGTTGATTGTTAAATAAAGATACAGATAGAGACACTGGAAGACGGCCAACATAAGCAGGGAGACGACCAACATAAGCAACAAGCTTTCTGTCGAATCCCTTCATTTTTGTGATTTGCCTAGTAATGTTTCTGTATTCTGCATTCACTGTTTCTTAATTATATTTGTTCCTTTCCTTTATTGTAAATCGTGTTGTTTGCAATTAGAGTGTTTTCATTAATAAATATTGTTCAACCCTTTACCCAACGTAACGGCCGAAACCGGCCACCGCTATTCTCAAAAATCTTCAGTTAATTTTCATTAGTTTTTCATTTTTTGTCTCAAAAACATAGGTTATGACCCCTCATTGGAACGAGCTTGTCGAGCTCGTTCCAATGAGGGCTCATAACCTATGTTTCTGAGACAAAAAATGAAAAAAATTAGTTATTCAAAAAAGTTTTTGCAAGTGTCGTCTGCTTTTCATGTTTGGGAAAGGGTTACACTAGACTCAGACACTAAATGTAACAGTCCTCTTCATCTATAGAGCTGGGGTTGTAAAACGGCGACTTATTTATTTATTTATTTATTTATTTATTTATTTATTTATTTATTTATTTATTTATTTATTTATTTATTTATTTATCGGTGTTTAATGTCACATACTTATGCACAGCGGCTAATCGTGACTGTGACAGTTTTACAGGCGGAGTAAGCCGGAGTACCCGAAGAGAACCACCGAGCATCGACGACCAACTGTCAGCTCCTCAACATTCTAACTCTGGTCAAGCTACACTCAAGCAGGGTTACAACGGTTGAAGACATGTGCACCATCGACGTGCAGTACGTCTTAGTACACGGCGTCGTCGTGCGCCCATGTAGGCAACCGGGATAAAGTGCCTTGCCCATGGACACAACGCGGGTCGTCCGGGACGGGGATCGAACTTGGTACCTCTTCTGACAGTCTACCACTATGCCACCGCGCTCCGAATTACTCTTTCCGAATACTTCAAACAAGCGGGTATTGGTAGTGATGATACAGCTTCAGTTCACGGTCAATGCTGAGGGTTGGAGTACCTGTTTTGTGGGCCTGTTATCCACGAGTCGATACCAATAACCAAATGAGAGAGAGAGAGAGTCAGACTGTTTTGTATGTATTCACTGGCTCTTCCCTCGTACATCTTTGCCCTGTGTTATACGGCACAGTCGCCGTGAACTGGTCACTTTCCATGGGTGGGCAATATTTCCACGCACACAATAATATTAGACTCCAAACATTAATTATAGGAATAATCATGAAAAAAAATTAATCAATGAAGCACCGGATACAACCTGGTGCTTTATTAATTAATTGTTTGCTGATGATGATTTTTATTACCCGATGTGCTAGTGCTCTCCAACTCGAGAGAAGAACTCTTTTCACATTTCTTTTTTCTTTTTTTTTTTCTTTTTTGGGGGGGGGGGGGGGTTGGCAGGTGAGTATTCGATAGCAAACTGTGATTACAAAGAAAAGAATTCCCTTCAGCTCGCTACCCGGTATCGATCCGGTGGAAATTCTCTGTCACCTTTTGTATTGACAGTATCGCAGTTGCTATATGTGAAATCGGCTCTTTATTTTGTATGCACATTACAATTCCATATCTTCAATAACGAAAACATTACTTGATTGGTATTACGTGAAGGATAATACATGAGACTCGAGGTATTCGGTCAGATAATGTTCGAGGGCGTGGCCCTCGAACATTACCTGACCGAATACCCTGAGCCGTGTGTATTATCTGACTTAAAACTCACTTTTCGTAAATTCTGTGCTTTATCATCCGAAACATTAAATTAATTTTATAACATTAGATCCAATATCCAAATCTTAATTAATTTAATTTGCCTTTGGTATACTGGAGATGACTCAAAGGTGGACAATTCTGGTAGTGCATGGACTGTTCAGGTAGACATTCAAGGTGTTCTAATAATACACAGTTATTGTTTGTGTTCTAATGAAGTACAGTTATTATTCTAATAAAACACAGTTATTGTTTGTGTTCTAATAAAGTACAGTTATTGTTCTAACAATACACAGTTATTGTTTGTGTTCTGATAAAGTACAGTTATTGTTCTAATAATGCACAGTTATTGTTTGTGTTCTAATGAAGCACAGTTATTATTCTAATAATACACAGTTATTGTTTGTGTTCTAATGAAGTACAGTTATTGTTCTCATAATGCCCAGTTATTGCTTGTGTTCTAATAAAGCGCAGTTATTGTTTGTGTTCTAATGAAGTAAAGGTATTGTTCTCATAATGCCCAGTTATTGTTTGTGTTCTAATAAAGCGCAGTTATTGTTTGTGTTCTAATGAAGTACAGTTATTGTTCTCATAATGCCCAGTTATTGTTTGTGTTCTAATAAAGCGCAGTTATGTTCTGATGAAGTACAGTTATTGTTCTCGTAATTCACAGTTATTGTTTGTGTTCTAATGAAGCACAGTTATTGTTTGTGTTCTAAAAAGCACAGTTATTGTTTGTGTTCTAATGAAGCACATTTATTGTTTGTGTTCTAATGAAGCACAGTTATTGTTTGTGTTCTAATGAAGCACAGTTATTGTTTGTGTTCTGAAAAGCACAGTTATTGTTTGTGTTCTAATGAAGCACAGTTATTGTTCTAATAATGCACAGTTATTGTTTGTGTTTTAATAAAGCACAGTCATTGTTCGTTCTAATAATGCTCAGTTATTAGTTGTGATCTAATAAAGTGCAGTTATTGTTTGTGTTCTAATGAAGCACAGTTATTGTTCTAATAATGCACAGTTATTGTTTGTGTTCTAATAAAGCGCAGTTATTGTTCTCATAATACCCAGTTATTGTCTGTGTTCTAATAAATTTCAGTTATTGTTCTCATAATACCCAGTTATTGTTTGTGTTCTTATAAAGCGCAGTTATTGTTTGTGTTTTAATGAAGCACAGTTATTGTTCTAATAATGCACAGTTATTGTTTGTGTTCTAAAAATGGACAGTTATTGTTTGTGTTCTAATGAAGCACAGATATTGTTCTCATAGTGCACTGTTATTGTTTGTGTTCCAGTTAAGCACAGTTATTACTCAAATGAGGCACAGTTATTATTTGTGTTCTTATAAAGCACAGTTATTTGAGATTCTAAGGCCCTAGTTCAGACATGACGTCAGTCAATGGAAGAGGTGGGGCAGGTGAGTGACTGTGGCTAGGAGGTGCAAAGGGCCAGCGGAGAGTGTCCAATGTTTCCAGGCAAATACACTAGTTGAAAAGAATTTCCGAGAAAGTATTTGTTTGTAACGCATTTTATGTGTGCCAATGCCAAATGTGGAAGGGGGGGGGGGGTATCAGATGCAAGGACCGAGGCTCGTCGATAATTATCAAACAAAGAATCTTTACAATCCGCGAGGTGAGAACTCACCCCGTCGGTTGTATAGCTTCTTAGTTTGATGATTATCGACCAGACTCCGCCATTATACCGGATCCCCCTCCCCCCCCCCCACCCCCCCCCCCCCCCCCCTTGGCATTGGCATTGGCACGCGTAAACTAGGTATGTACAGTAGTACAACTGTCATGGCCCGAATGGTCAAAATCCATGCGCAGCAGTGTTGCCCACACTCTAAAACATTACCGAAATTCTACGGTTAACAACTGTCAGATGACAGTCAACTACAACGGTCTCGGGGCCGTTAATTAATTTTAACGGTGTTGCCGTAGAAAACCCTCGAATTTGATCCACTGAACGTATTTCTCCCGTCACGCTATCCAATTACGTCGCACGGCGGTGAAAATGGTGAATTATGGGATCGGCCTTGCCATATGCCACTCTGGAAGTCGCCATTTCCAAGAGAGATGCCCGATGCCTTTGAAGATGAACCACAACGTATTACTATCAATTTGTAAGTTTGTGGCCAAAATGAATCATTTTCATTTCAGTCTTGGACATGAAAATCAAACAACATCAATTTTTTATGCGTATAATTGTTTCGCTAATCTTGCGGAATAGCAGACTGTCTGTACTGCGTCACCGATATTCGGTGGATCTTATGGCTTGTGGCCGTGGATCTCCGCTAAGGCCGGCAAACCCATATGCTTTTATTGGTTCTAGGTAAAATTCGGTTAATGATGGGTGGAATTAAATTGTGGTCAAAATGACCGGTGGCAGTGTTCCAGCCATATGGCTGGAACACTGTCACCGGTCATTTTGACCGTAATTATTTTGATAGCCCCTTTTACGGAAAAATAAGGCAAATGATGGTTAAAATTTTTTACGGTCATATGTCCGGCAGCTAGTTTCCAGGCATATGAACGTACAAATAACGGCAAAACGTGAAAAAAAATTACGGGAATATACGGCAAATGACAGTGAAAATTTTTTTAACGGTTTGCCGTAACGCTTACGGTCATATGCCTGGAAACTAGCCGCCGGTCATATGACCGTAAAGAATTACGAAATTTTTCTACAGTGCACGGATGCTTTTCTCAATCAACAATCAGTAGTTTTCAGCAAACATTCAATGACAGAAGGATCTGGTCGTACCCGGCGCTTCATTCAATGAAGATTTGATGACAATTCCATTGTTTTATGTCGAAGATTTACCGTTAACGCGTGGGTGGAAATATTGCCACGCGTGGATTTTGACATTTCCACGACGATCTAACAGTATATAATGTCAGTGGGAGCGCGGTGGCTCATTAGGTAGAGATGCAGGCTGCTTCGGTTCGAATCCCACCTGCGGCAACCGCATTGTGTCCTTGGGCAAGGCACTTTTTTTTAAAATCCCAATTGCCCACGTGGCGGCACGGTGGCGTTGTGTACTAAGTCTTACTGCATGACCACAACATGAGTATCAACTCAAGACCAGGGTTGAGCGTTAATAAGCCATGCTGCCCATTTTAGAAAGGGTTTGCACCTCCCAAGCATTGGTGACTGGGTCCTATTTTACCAGCAAAACAAAGCCTTTAACCGCAGTGAACAGACACTGCTTCACTTCCCGGGTTTCCTGCGGGGAGGCAATTATTCAGATATCTATTTGGACAAGTGATTAATCGGTTAACCAAGGTTAATCCACGTGATCAATCGATCACGAAAACCCCATAACCGTTTCAGCTCTACTGTTAACTGTCGGAATTTTTTATCCGAGTTGGCAAACTCTGTTGTATGAGAACTGGCACTTTAACATATAATCAAGGCGCGAAGCGTGGTGGCTCAGTGTCACAACATTGAACTTCAAATCGAAAGTTCCACGGTTCGATCCCCGCCCAATGTTAGCCCTGCTTGTGCGGAGTTAGTACGTTGGGGAGTCTGACATTTGATTGCTTTGCTCGGTTGTTCTCTCCAGGTACTCTGGCTTGCTCCACCCGTACTGTCCGACACGAGGTGACTCTGGTTCTCGAAAGTGTCGTTAACCCTTTACCCAACGTAACGGCCAACACCGGCCAGCGCTATTCTCAAAAATCGCCAATTAATTTTCAAAATATTTTCATTTTTTGTCTCAAAAACATAGGTTATGACCCCTCGTTGGAAAGAGCTCGTCGAGCTCGTTCCAACGAGGGGTCATAACCTATGTTTTTGAGACAAAAAATGAAAAAAATTAGTTATTCAAGAATTTTTTTTGAAGTGTCGTCTGCTTTTCATGTTAGGTAAAGGGTTAAACCCAAATAAATAAATTATACAATCAAGACGCAGTCCTGCGGAAACTTGTCAAATTACATTGTCTGTGGTTTCTTGTCACGGAAAGCCTTCGCTATAGTCGTTAGATTCACACTGTGTGGTGAGTAATAAAAATTCTCCAAAATCACCCAGACCCTCAAACTTTAAAGACTTGCTATGTTTCTTTTAGATTTTTTCAGGCCTGAAAATAAGCAGTCTAATATTTGCAGAATGAGGTCCCCAGATGGAGAATTTGATGATGCTAGTTCATACAGTGGGCCAATTTATCCTCTGGGTACCTCTTTCTGTTTAGTTTTGAGACCCTGATTCAGATTAAGGTTCACAGATGGTAAATTTAGTGATGCTACCCTGCTATGCAGGGTAGCATCACTAAATTCACCCTCTTGGGGCCTCATTTTTCAGATGACAGTCTGCTTATTTTCTGGCTTGGATTTATTGTGCGAACATGTATTTAACAATTTACCCAACGCAGACCATATCAAATATTTATTATTCTGTTATATTAAAATATTATTTTTTCAAATTTTTCAAACAATTTCAGCAAAACCTTATCATGTGAATTTCAGCAAAACCTTTATTTTGTATGTGTGTATTTTTTTTAAATTTCATTGATAAAAAAGATACAAAAACTTTAGCAAACGACGTCTCATAACAATGCGTGGCGCCTTTGTTAATTGAGCCAAGGATAACATATGGTTCGGAATTATACCTCACAACCAAACGGTCGCAAAGAGCTTGGAAACCCTGTAGGACGATGCAGGTAGATGTATAATAGGGCCGAGTAATGCCGCAGCACCATTAGCAATCAGGGGTGAGCTTGGGTGGATGAGGATCAAGAACATGATAGACTTAATGGAACTCTGTTATCCTATTTGGTAAATCTCCCCGGTGATATAAACTAACGTTCTAGAATATTTGGAATTCAAATACAAAGACAGTGTGGATGGGGGAGTGCGATGGCTCAGTAGGTAGAGGTGCAGGCTGCAAGCCGAGAGGTCCTCGGTTCGAATCCCACCTGCGGCAACCGCGTTGTGTCCTTGGGCAAGACTCTTCATCCCCATTGCCCGCGTGGGGGCGCGATGACGCCGTGTACTAAGGCGTACTGCACGTCGATGGTGCGCATGTATTCAACCAATCTAACCCTGCCTATGCTGCAGTGCGGGGTTACGATGTTGGGGAGCTGGCAGCTGCTCGTCGTTGCTCGGTGGTTCTCTCCGGGTACTCCGGCTTCCTCCACGTGTAAAACTGTCACGGTCATGATTAGCCACTGTGCATAAATATGTGACCTTAAACATCAATAAATAATAAATAAATAACAGTGTGGATGGACAAAGTGAGTGAGTTAACAGAGAACTACCAATGGAGATCTCAGATTTAGAAGTGGGGACAAAAAAAAGAGTCATGGGGGATTATAACCGGTATTAGAGAGGGGAGTCAAGGCAAAGAGGTCTTTGGGAGGCATGTGTACTATAGAGACGCCATATTTAAAAGAGTACCAAGATGTAATCTGCAGGGGGGGGGGGTCATTGCGTTTTAAGCAGAGGTCGCGGTCACTGTATTTTAGGATAAATATTGAGAGAAACAGTAAACAGGACTGGCAAATGCGTAATTTAGGAGTAGCGGGTAACCCGGTGTGACAGGAATGGAAGTCCGTAGGAACATTAGTCTCTATTATTCCGCGGAATTATAGTCCTAGGTCTAACATTTCTAGGAATAGTAGTCCGCCGGACTACTATTCCTAGAAATGTTAGACCTAGGACTATAATTCCGCGGAATAATAGTCCAGAGGGACTAACGTTCCTACGGCGGACTTCCATTCCTTTTACACCGGAACACTTTCAATTAGAATGAACAAAATACCAGTCCAACGGAATAAAATTCACTGGAAGTATAATGGGGAAGTGGGATGGGAGAATTTATTTATTTATTGGTGTTTAAGGTCACATATTCATGCACAATGGCTAATCATGACCGTGACAGTTTTACGGGTGGAGGAAGCCGGAGTACCCGGAGAGAACCACTGAGCAACGGCGAGCAACTGTCAGCTCCCCGACATACTAACTCCACACAAGCAGAGGTAGCATTGGTTGAAGACAAGTGCACCATCGACGTGCAGTACGCTTTAGTACACAACGCCACCGTGCCCCCACGCGGGCAATGAAGATGAAGTGTCTTGCGCAAGGACACAACGCGGTTGCCGCAGGTGGGATTCGAACCGAGGACCTCTTGGCTTGCAGCCTGCGCCTCTACCTTCTGAGCCACGGATGGGAGAATGAAGACTGTGTGGTCAGTGGATGATACAAAGGAGAGGGTTAGTATGCTTATCGCAGAGATTGAGAAGAATAGGGTACGGGATGGCATCAAGCAGTTCCTTTTCTGATGTTGGGTTGAGGGGGGAGTCGAGGCGTGGAATATGAGGACATTTGGGAGCACAGGGTCAATCAAGGCCTTCTCACAAGGAAACCGCGACAAATCAGCAGCCGACCAAAGCGTTATTTTTTTTTAACCAAAGTGTTATTTGATTATAAATAACTAACGAACATGCAGCACTTGTCTCTCTGTCTCTTGTTTCGGAAACAATACTTTGTGATCTTAACCCTTTGAACTCCAGAGACCGTTTTTTCCGGCCGGGTCGCAAGCTACGTCATAATGTCATAAAGGAGGATGACTGCAAGGTAAATGTGTGGTGTAGACCAATCAATATTTTCAACGTGCAGCCTTCAAATAATGAATATGGACTCTTCTAATTGCTATCATTGAACTGGCATGGAAGATACCACCAGGGTTCAAAGGGTTAATTTCAGTACAAACAATCAGTTGGCTTTCTTCCCACACCCTTAGTTATAGTTGATGAACTGAAAATGTTCCTTGTTTTATAAAGCATAAATAACGTGCAAATAGAAAAATGCAGTGGTGGCGCCGGGGGGGGGGGGGGCAACGAGGAAGGGGGCTATAGTCCCCCCCCCCCCCCCCCCCCGTCGGAGATTTTCAGTCAGTCCGTCGGAGAGTCTCGTAAACCCGACTTCACGAGAAATTTCCGACAATCCAATGTAGATATCTTTGTTCTCCAATTTACCAATTTTCACCCATTTTCATTCGTTTGGGTGGTCAAATATTATAGCCCCCCCCCCCCCCCCACCCCCCACCCCTGTTGGAGAGGTCAGCCCCCCTGTCGAGAAATCCCTGGCGCCACCCCTGGAAAAATGTTTCGAAATTATTCTATCATATGGTACAAGCTGTAAATTTCTTTATTTTTGTTAGAAGCGTGTGACTTTACTGAGTTTTTCGAACCGGTTTATTATAAATGAAAAATCTCAAATACATCGTTTTTTTTTAACTTTGAAAATGCTTGGATGACCATTTTCGACATTCGTCTAGTTGGAATTCGTCTTGTTGGGAATAAACCGATCACTCGCCTCAGAACGACTTTCCTATCCAAATTCAGTCTTGTTTTAAGCATATGCGACTATGCACCAACAAAAAGTGGTGACAGAACTAAAATAAAGCGGGAAGCCACCAATATTTTTTTCAGTTATTTCCTCAAAACATAGCATATGAGTCCTCGTTGAAACGAGCTCGTTCCAATTAGGGGTTATAAGCTATAGGGGCCATTGACCATGAGCAGTGGCGGCTATAGCTTATGACCCCCACCCCACCCCCCCCCCGCCCCCCCCCCCCCCCACCCCCTCATTGGGTAAAGCTTCGAGATAGAAAATAATGCTGTATTTTACCGATAAAAACTATTTACATTTTCTTACCGAGAATCCTCCACAGAACAATGCGTTATCGTCGTAATTTATGGCAGCGCCTGTATGATTGAATCGCCAAAGACTTGATCGTTGAGCTGGTTCCAGCATCATACCGTGAGTCGAAGCTTGATCGATGTTCTGAAGAAGCACAAGACATCCCAGGAAAATCAGTAAATACCGCCTTCCTTTAATGTTGCTGAACGGCATGGTTTTGTTTGCTTATTGTGAATTAAAATTTATATAATTGTAAACAAAATATTGAAAGAACGATTTTGAACGAGTTTATGGTTTGGGAATGATTTCAGAACACTGCTAATGTATTTCAGTGGAAAACGGTTGCAACAAAATATACCATCCAAGAGTGAACGTTTATTGGTTCTGTGTTTCTTTATCATCGAATGTGTTATTTATAATAAATTTTGATGTCACGGGTGAGGAATTTTAAGAGAATTTTAAGCGATTCACACGAAGTGACGTGAATAACTTATATCCGTATGAGTAATATCTAGATTAAAATTTGACCTGAGAACGGAAAGAAATGCGAAATGAAGTTCTTTCTCCGTAGATTTTCACAAAACGTTTATTCCAGGCCTTCAAACTCATATTTTAAACGAACACGCATTTAACCCCAGTTGACAGAAAGTTACTACTTACAGAGATTTATTTATTTATTTATTTATTTATTTATTTATTTATTTATTTATTTATTTATTTATTTGGGCTTAACCCTTTACCCAACGAATCTGCTACACCCGCCCGTGTAATATGCAAATTCAGCAGTTGAAAAAATATTATTTTTCAAAAAATTTCAACAAAACCATATCATGTGACCCCTCTTTGGAACGAGCTCGTCGAGCTCGTTCCAATGAGGGGGTCACATGATACGGTTTTGAGAATTTGTTTGAAAACTTGTAAAAAATGATATTTAAAATAATAAATTTTGATATCGTCTGCCTTGGGTAAAGGGTTAACGAAACTTTCGACAACCAGCGTCACCTCAAGACGGACAGTTTCACGGGTGGACGAAGTCGGAGTACCCGGAGAGAACCACCGAGCAGCGGCGAGGAACTGTCAGACTCCCCAACGTACCAACTCCAAGCAATCAGGGTTAGCACTGGTTGGAGACAAGTGCACAATCGACGTGCAGTACGCATTAGAATACAAGGCCACCACGCCCCACGTGGGCAATCGGGATAAAACATTTTGCTTAACCCTTTCCCCAACGCAGGCGATATCAAAATGTATTATTTTAAATAACATTTTTTTTAATTTTTCAAATAATTTCAACAAAACCATATCACGTATCCCTCATTGGAACGAGCTCACTGATCTCGTTCCAATGAGGGGTCACATGATTTGGTGGGGATCGAACCGTGGACCTTTCGGTTTGAGGTCCAACGCCGTAACCACTGAGCCATCGCGTTCTCACCTTCTTAGTTGTCATTAAAATTTCGCTAGTAGCATTATTTGTGGAGAAAACGTTTAGATTTCAGATTGACCTAAAAACCAGTCACTACCTCTAGCGCTTAACTCTTTTTTTAATATTTCAAATTATTCCTTCCATTTTCAGTATTAAAACATTAGCAAGATTTTTTCCCCGTTATGTAATCAACAACAAAAGATTAATGGCGGACAATGGCAGAGCTTAAAACTCGTGCGAGAATCAGAGTCGATTCTCGAAAGGAAAACAGTAAAAAACAACTTTCATTCTCACAAATGTTCGTTTGATTCACGTTCTGTATTCTAAAAATGTTCTTCAAAATCTGACGAATTATACTTATTGTCTATCCGTTCGGAATAAGATAACACCTTTTATTGTATGGTGGTCTGTGGATTATCGCAAATTATCTAAAAGATATTTCTCGATATCCATGGACTCGATAGATATCAAGAAATATTCCTCGGCTGCTTCCTAAATGACGTCACACTATGCCGCATCACGTCTCCGTGAAGGAACGATCAGCCGATCGTTGTTGTTGTTTTGAAACGTACGCATTTCGGGTTGAATTGGGCTGAATATTATGTAATAAAATCAGGGACCGACCTGGGCATGCGCCAGTGCGTATTTGGTTCTGAAACATCGGGACCTGGCTCTTAAATCTCAGAAATAGGCTTCTCAGTTGGCGCGTAACTTCTCAGATCATATTTTGATATTCTTTCGATGATTTATCGAGAGAGACACTCTTACATGTATTATATATATGATTATCATTTATCATTGTTGTAGAGTGCTTAAGTTAATACTTCAAGCCTTAATTACCAAGCATTAATCTTCACTGTGGTTTCTGATCAAGTCTTGGCTGCCTAAATAGGCAGCCAAGATTTGATCAGAAACCACAGTGAAGATTAATGTTTGCTATAGTGTACTAAATGAAAATGATGAGAGCTATTACACACTTGCAGTGTGTGTTACAAACGGCAGTGTGACTCCGTAAATTGAAATCTGGCGCATGAATTGAAATCTGGCGCATGAAATGAAAAAAATAGACTCCGAGGCTAGAGTGTATTTTAAATAGTCCTGATCGGTCCCTGAAAATGTCTCGTACTATCAGCTGCACTATATAATAAAAAAGGAAATCTACTCTATTTCAGTCCGTATCTGGAATTATCTCATGAGTTTGGACCTGAAAGTTTTATTTTTCACGAGCGCTTGCGCGAGTGAAAAACAATATTTTCAGGTTCCGCTCCACAATTTCCAGGCATTTCAAAAAATGACATGCCATACACTCTCTTCAAATGCAAATATTCTGTAACTTAGTTATCTAACCCATAACATGTATTACATTTCCCAAATCCACAAAAAACATATAACACTATTTGACTAAGTAGAAATAAACAATCTGAATGTGGGTGGAATAATTTATTGTCAAAGGCAAGACTTCAACCTGAAAAATTGCATGAAAAAATGCCGAAACCAGTCATTTTCAGCCACCCAGCAGCCTCAAAAGCAGAATTTTCCCACCGACCCCACCTACCTACCCCTGGAGCAGAGCATCTCCTGTTTCTAAAATGCAAAAAGATTTTATATGTTTCCGTTTCATTTTTAGTTACCTGTCTGGTAACAATCCCGTGTAAAAATTACATTTTAAAAAAATAGCCAATTTTTCGAAGTCACTGTTTCCAATAATTCATCTGGTAATTTACCCCTATGTATCAGACTCCAACTTTGGGACCAAAACTTCATGGCCTTTCTGACTGCCAAATAGCTTTTGCGGACAGTTTTTGCCTGATTTTCACAACCACAACACACCACCTCAACCCTCACATTTCTCCGAGCCACTTCAGAGAACATTTTTGTTATTACCACCAGCCACACTGACTACCCAGGACATGTCAATAGCACTGTTAAATACAATAAAAATATAAAAAATAAGCAGTAATAACCATTGCTTTGGGGTGGGTGGAGGTGTGGGGGGGGGTGTTGCTCTCTAGATATGAAAGTGTAAACAGCTTAACGGACGGATGACACACAGACATGACACCAATGACCAAAATGAAAACGTAGACACCATGACTGCAAATCTCTGGTCAACAATAACAATCAGGCTATTCATAATTGCATACAGTTATCATGAATACAAGGCTTGGTTTAAGAAAGGCAGTACTCTAACTTAATGTGTTTTCGAAATCTTGATGAAAATTCAAAACGGGTGCGAAATTAGGCTACATCAATAAATTTCTCCAAATTTCCACTTATTTCCTTCCATTTGTGCTGAGATATCACTTGACGAGTGTTAACTATCACTAACAATTGTACACTAATCAGAAATAATGAAAAGTTTTTTGAAAAATGGTGTATTTATAACTCAAACACAAATAAGGAACTTCCTGGTTCAAGAATTGACACCGACGGCAAAATGCTCTTTAAGGTTCCACACCAAAGTTTTCCAGGCATTTCTAAAAATGACATCCCATACACTCTCTTCATATGCAAATATTCTGTAACTTAGTTATCTAACCCATAACATGTATTACATTTCCCAAATCCACAAAAAACATTTAACACTATCTGGCTAAGTAGAAATAAACAATCTGAATGTGGGTGGAATAATTTATTGTCAAAGGCAAGACTTCAACCTGAAAAATTGCATGAAACAATGCCGAAACCAGTCATTTTCAACCACCAAGCAGTCTCAAAAGCAGAATTTTCCCACCGACCCCACCTACCTACCCCTGGAGCAGAGTATCCCCTGTTTCTAAAATGCAAAAAAAATTATATGTTTCCGTTTCATTTTTTAGTTCCTGTCTGGTAACAATCTCGTGTAAAAATTACATTTTAAAAAATAGCCAATTTTTCGAAGCCACTGTTTGCCATAATCCATCTGGTAATTTACCCCTATGTATCAGACTCCAACTTTGGGACCAAAACTTCAAATTCTCGTGTCCAACAAAAAGCCTAATGTAATCATATATCTGATACTAAAAATATATCTCTATTTTACATGGCCTTAGTTTCAACATATGCCCTATGTTTAGGAATTCCCTGTGCAAAAGTGCGAAACTGTAGAGCGGAACCTCAGGTCCACACGATGAATTTTTTCAATAGCTTCCTAAATGACGTTACGCTTCGGCGCATGACGCCACCTTGAACGTCGCCCTGAAGGATCGATCAGCAACTTTTTGTTATTGTCTTGAAACTGTTTTCAGTCGAATTGGGCTGAATGGTGCATAGTAAAATGTCACGTAGCACATAATAAAAAGAAAATCTACACTGCCTTAGGGAATATCGGGAATTATCTCATTCGTGTTGACCTGAAAGTGTTATTTTTCATGAAATTCTCGTGAAAAATAAAACATTCAGGTCCACACTTATGGAATAATTCCCGATATTTACTAAAACAGCGTTGGTATCCTCTATGCCTCCGCAGTGGGGTGTATTGATGTCTTGGTTGCCTGTAAGGCGGCCAAGACTTTAATAGAAACCACCGCCAGTGTTTTGTAACCCCATCAGCAAAAACACCAGAATTTTGTGTGTGGAATATGTGTTCTACTCTAGTGCATATAGTCATAAAAATTTAAACTAGGCCCTTAACCCTTTACCCAACGCAACGGCCAAAACCGGCCAGCGCTATTCTCAAAAAACGCCTGATAATTTTAATTATTTTTTCATTTTTTGTCTCAAAAACATAGGTTATGACCCCTCATTGGAACGAGCTCGTCGAGCTCGTTCCAATGAGGGGTCATAACCTATGTTTTTGAGACAAAAAATGAAAAAAAATAGTTATTCAAGAATTTTTTTTGCAAGTGTCGTCTGCTTTTCATGTTAGGTAAAGGGTTACAGGTTTAACTTCAGAAATATTCTAAATTAAAAACTGAAAGGGAAAATTTACTCTCGCAAAAGGACTTCACGAGAATAAAAATCGATTCTTGCGAATCAGGACAAATTTTAAGGCCGTGAGGATGAGGTCCAGATTATTAAATTTCCGACATAAATTAGTAACCCAAAGCACCACCACATTCCAAAAATAGCTTTCTCTTCTCTCCACAAATTGTTATTAAGAATAGATGACACCTCCATAACCTCAAAACAAGGACATTACCCGCTCCAGAATTATGAGTTCTGGATGGGGGCGATATTCCAGTCATGTGTCATAATTAATGCGAAGCATCCCCTCCCCCCTCCCTCCCCTCCACCGGAGCGCATAGCGGCGATTTGAGGAAAACGCAAGAAGTGATGTTCCACTCTCGTGGATGAGGTTTGGAGACCTACCCCGAAAAAATACATGAAAAATGGAAGGTCAGTGTGAACATCCGGTGACTTCTTCGTTAGAGCTATAGCTATACGTATAGGGAGGGTGCGATATTTATTTATGTATTTATTGGGATTTAACGACACTTTCGACAGCCAGCGTCACATCATGTCGGATAGTTTCACGGGTGGAGGAAGCCGGAGTCCCCGGAGAGAACCACCGGGCAACAACCAGGCTCCCAACGTACTAAATCCAAACAAGCAGGTTAGCATTAGTTGAAGACAAGAGCACCATCGACGTACAGTACGCCTTACACAATGCCACCATGTCCCCCCACGTGGGCAGTCGGAATTAAGAGTCTTGCCCAAGGACACAACGCGGTGGGACTCGAACCGAGGACCTCTCGGTTTGCAGCCTGCATCTGTACTTAGTGAGCCACCGCGCTCCTAGGGGCGGTATTATCCTTTACTTCCGGTAGTAAATATCCATATGCCAGCGCGGATAGTCCCCTAGTCTCGGTGCTTGTTGAAGAAACGAGCAATAAAAAATAGGGGGAGGGGGTACGCCAGGGCACCACCCCTTCCCCAATCTGCCCGGTGTTCTAATTATTTTTAACACGAATGAGCCGCCATGTAGCCTAGACAAAAGGCCTTCCGTCGCCCATCACACGAGTGTCTACGCTGATGAATACAAAAACATTATAACAGTTACTGTAGACGGCCTGATCAAATCAGGAACCAAGTATGCACACCGTGATATGGACTGTGTTCTTACATTTGGGCGAATACGGCTGGACCGTTGGAGTACTAAATGGAAAGTTAACTTATCACACCCTTCTCCCAGCGTACCTGCCAGCTTCGCCCAACTGTCCGAACTTATCCCATTCTCCGCACTCTGAGATCGGTTGGGTTAAAAATCAACCCAAACCATCTGGGTTGAGTGAATATGAGCCCATTTGATTATAGAGAGTAGATGACAAAAAGATACTATTTTGCAACCCTTATTAAATCTAAAATCCACCCACGAGCCCACCTCCGCCTCCCAATAATAGCTAAATAGGGTTCGCTTACTGCGGTGCCGTGGTGGCTACCGCCTTGAGATGATGACTATAATCTTAATTCTTTTCACACCGAGCCTAACCTAGTCCGTGGACCCCTATTGTCAGTTAGTCAGGAGCGGGGAAATAGAGTTTTGAACAGCAATCAGTGCAGAACCTTTCCCGTCCTGAAATCGAGGTCTGGGTCTCTGGGTTAAGAGGGGTGCCTGTGTCTACTCGGCCCTCCCGAATGTCGTGTTCCTAAGTTCAAAGAAATCATTGGGTAACGAATTAACCCTTTACCCAACGCAGTCGATATCAAAATTTATTAATTTAATTTCTATTTTTTTTTTTAAATTAAAAAACAAATTTCAACAAAACCATATCATGTGACCCCTCATTGGAACGAGCTCATATGATATGGTTTTGTTGAATTATTTTGAAAAATTTATTTCTTTCAACTGCTGAATTTGCAAATTACGCGGGCGGATGCGGGCGATTCGTTGGGTAAAGGGTTAACACGCAGGTAAACGGAGAAAATCACACAGTATGCTGTGTGTATGTGTAATATTGGGTGCGGGCGCGAGGAAGAGTCTTGGCAAACGGATATTACTAAAAGTTTAAACGGCTGAGAACGAACAGGAATGTGTTTGTAATTCAGTCGCGTTGGCGTTGGAGTAGTCAATAGTTTGATGATTTTTTGTTTAAAAAATTTAGGTCACGTAAATCCCCTTTCCGATAAGTATGAAGCACTTCACAAAATCACCCTTGCATAGAGTTTCAAATTGTGGTCGTGATTTGAGTCAAACAACTCCGTTTCTACCTGGGACCTGTTGTTAACGCTTTCAACATTGACGTTTTTTCATACACATACATTTGGGCATAAAGGAAAACACTGGCATTTGATATTCGGCGATAGCGAAATAATAAAAAATGGATAAAATTCGATTTACCACAGTAGTATGTCTCGGGCTTTTGAGGGCCCATTGGCCGGATCTCATTGCCGGATCTCATTTGACGCCATAGTCGCGTGACGTAGTGGCGCCATGTTGTGTTGTCATGGTAACCCGCGTGAGCGGCCACCTTGTGACGTCATCCCCATAGTGATACGTGGTGTGAGTGCGCATGTGCAGCTCGTGTTGTTACGGTGACACATGTTTCCGTCGTCCATTTTGTATACTGGATTTTTTCTGCAATAAGACGGGGTATGTTCGGAGGGTGTGTTCGATTGTAGAAGATTAAATCTAATTACCACAAAAAACCCAACAATCCTTCCAAATCACCAAAATCCACCCAACTTTTTACTCTTTCGAATTCTTCCAGAATTCTCTGCTTCTATCTATATATGCAATAGTTATCGTCTATCTGTTCCTTTGTTCTGGAGTATAAAAGCCCTCAATAAGGTATAATTTCCTACGACTCTTATCCTCATTTCAGAAAAAAGGGATTCTCCAGAAGGCACCCCAATTTCGGCACCCCTTTTTGGAAAACATATGGCCTTCGGCACCCCTTTTTTCTGAAATGAGGATAAGAGTCGTAGTAAAAATCCCTCACTGAGGTATAATTTACTACGACTCTTATCCTCATTTCAGAAAAAAGGGGTGCCGAAGGCCATATGTTTTTCAAAAAAGGGGTGCCGAAATTCGGGTGCCCGGGGATATGGCCATTGGACATAGGCTTTTATTATACACAAGGGAGATAACTCTGCATACAGATTATGGTAAATCAAGCAATCTGATTGCTTAGTTATAATTTATATAAATGATCTAGATAAATGAAACAACAAGAATACTTGGAATAGGGTCAGAACTACTGCTATCACGTACCACCTTACCAGTAACAGGATGATACAAAGTATTTGGTAGGTTAATACTATCAACGGTTAGGATGGAACCTACAGGGGAATATAGCAACTATATTCTGCTGCCGTTCTGTATTACCAGGCATTGACCCCCACCTCAGAATATCGCTCAATAATATGAACCACCTGGTGGATCAGTAGTACCAAGGGCCAGCAAGAGACCTACAGGGATATGTACAGCTAATGCTATACCACCGTTCTAAACTACCAAGCATTACCCCCACCCCCGCAAAATCACTAGGTCTACCATAACGTACTACATATACCAGCCATATAATAAAACAAAGCAATCCTATGAGACAGGTATAGCTAGGAAGTAATGGATGAGATATGGGGCAGAATAACAGAAGTACACAGATGTAAGGTTTCTACAACAGGTATCCTCCAACAACACCAGGCCACAGGTATCCTCAATTTAGTATCCTCAAAAGGTATCCTCAACTGATACGTAGCCATGTCATAGGTATCCTCAAATACTGAAATGAGTCGAAGAGTCGTTCGAGGAGTCACTCGAACGAGCAATTGCTCGTTGGCTCATTTGCTCGATGGGATTCGAGTCGTTCGAGCAATGACTTTTCAGTAACTGCTCGATGGCTTATAAGGGATATTTGGTATAGGTATGTCTTGTGGTACAGGTAATAGTATCCTCAGATAAGTATCCTCTAAAAGGTATCCTCGAGAGGTATCCTCAAATAATACAATACCTGGGCCATAGGTATCCTCAAATACTGAAATGAGTCGTCGAGTCGTTCGGGGAGTCACTCGATCGAGCAATTGCTCGTTGGCTCATTTGCTCGATGGGATTCGAGTCGTTCGAGCAATGGTTTATCAGTAACTGCTCGATTGCTTATTGGGTTTTTAGGAATGCTTTTGTTATACACAAGGGAGATAACTCTGCATACAGATTATGGGAAATCAAGCAATCAGCTTGATTAGTTATAATCCATACAAATGAAACAACAAGAGTACTTGGAATAGGGTTAGAACTAACAAGAATAGACCAAAAATAGCTAAATATAGTAACAATAAGGTGTACTGTTCCAACTAATAGGCTCTTCTACGCTACAGGAGTATACTCCAGAACAAAGGAACATGGCCAGATAGACGATAACTATTGCATATATAGATAGAAGCAGAGAATTCTGGAAGAATTCGAAAGAGTAAAAGGTTGGGTGGATTTTGGTGATTTGGAAGGATTGTCGGGTTGTTTGTGGTAATTAGATTTACTCTTCTACAAAGGAACATACCCTCCGAACATACCCCGTCTTATTGCAGAAAAATTGGGTAACATAGCAACCACGTGCTACCATAGAAACCAAGAAGGGGGCCTCCAATATACAAAATGGACGACGGAAATACGTGTCACCCTAACAACACGAGCTGCGCATGTGCACCCACACCACGTATCACTATGGGGATGACGTCACAAGATGGCCGCTCACGCGGGTTACCATGACAACACAACATGGCGCCACTACGTCACGTGACTATGACGTCACATGAGATCCGGCAATGAGATCCGGCCAAAGGGCCCTCAAAAGCCCGAGACATACAGTTAAAACTAGAAGTCCTGTCATGAAATGCGCACAAATAGCACGTCGATTTGCGCGTTAATCTACGCGTTACGACCATAAGAAGGCTATCAAATTCTGTACATATGGACTGTGCACAAGCAATGTTTCAGCCAATGGACCTCCGGGTAACCCGTAGGTCCATTGGCAGAAACATTGCCTGCGTTTGCTATGAGTAACCAGGAGAACCTGCCGTGCTTTGGATGCCATTCAGTATGGCAATTCCGCGCAATTCCTACGCGCAATTAAGCCTAGATAAGCGCACGGTTCGAGACAGGACTTCTAATTTTAACTGTACTACTTACCACATAATCGCCATTATGTAGCCAATTGAGGAAACATTGTTCCCAACACGTTTAATAAACGCGTGACGTCAGAAGTCAACTTTGACGTATATACATTGAGGGTGTGCTGGTTTTGGAAGTAGAATTTATTTAATCTTTTCTTATATTTCATTTTTCCTTCCAACAAGAACGGTTTCCTCCCAGTAGAGTAAAAACGTCAAGAAAATATACAATTCTGTATTGAGGATCGCAACCGCACGTGCGATCATTCGATTCCAGGGTTGGTGACTTTTTTAATTCTTTTTTAAAAATCAAAAAATCGATTTTTTTTTTATTAAAGTCAGATTTGTTTTATTTAAATCGATTTATTTGATTTTTATTTTCATATTATAAATTATTCACCAGAGGCTACTTTTTCTCACATGATTCCTTTAGACAAAAGAAACTGAGTGTATTGGCAGCAGTTTGTATCAATGGCTGCCCAAAGGATGGACACAAATAACTGATACTAAAACATTTACCGGTGTTAACCATTCCAGTCTTTTAGGTGGTATGAGGGGAAGAATTGCAGAATATATTTGGCACAGAATAGACATTTGGCATAGATGGAAATAGAGAGGAATCATTGAAACTTGTATTTTCTCATTGTTACAACATTGCTGGAAGAAAGACACTTCTTGAAAATCATTTTTGATACTTTTGATACTAAAGTCACTGATCGTTGTTCTTGGAGTTGATATCGTATTTTTGACGGGTTCATTGAAAGATTATCATACATATGGTTTAAAATATATGTTCACTTAAATAGAGTTTTATTCGTGTTAGCTGTAAAATATATAAACTTATAAAAGATTCGGGAGCATTTAACTTCCCTACAGCATATTCCAGCAGTCAAGACACAGTGGGATGTATATTCCCACTCTATAGATTAGTTCTAACTGTAATAAACAATGGCTAATACAGTTAAAACTAGAAGTCCTGTCACGAACTGTGCGCTTATCTAGGCTTAATTGCGCGTAGAAATTGCGCGCAATTGCCATATCAAATGACATCCAAAGCACGGCATGTTCTCCTGGTTACTCATAGCAAACACAGGCAATGTTTCTGCCAATGGACCTCCGGGTTACCCGGAGATCTATTGGCTGAAGCATTGCTTGTGCACAGGCCATATGTACAGAATTTGATAGACTTATTAGGGTCATAACGCGTAGATTAAGGCTCAAATCGACGTGCTATTTGTGCGCATTTCATGACAGGACTTCTAGTTTTAACTGTAACTGTATTTCAACAGTTAATATGCATTCCATCTTGTTTCAGCTCATTTCCAAGTTGTCTTGAAAATATTTCTGAACAGTTGTAAATTTTTAATTTAAATCAATTATTTTTTCCCCAAAAACATGTCGAGGCCGCCATTTTTGATAACAATAATTAAATGGTAAATAAATCACCAACTCAACGAAATAAATTCGACTAGATCATTTTTGGCACGATGATATTTTTATGTAGGCCAACCATGCGTTAAGCATGAAAAATGAAACAAAGAAACCCACAGCTGAAACACTACTACACACTAAAAACTAAAGTGTTAAAACTGACACTTTCAAGGTGTTAAACCCATTCTAACTCTTAGGGTTTGATTTTAACAATGCTTTAAGCACTTAGACATTACAATCGTCAGACATCTGAAACTTGAATGGATGGCACTTCCCATGTGTCTAGCATTGGTGGTTCTTCCAGAATCGTCCATAATTTGATTTGCGCTTGGTGGGTACATAATTAAAAGGACACAACGCAGATGACGCGGATCAGGCTCGAGAGTTCGAGCCTGATCCGCGTCATCCGCGTTGTTTCCTTTTAAGTGTCGCGACATTACATTTGTCAAGTGGTATTATTGTAACACCTGTCAAGTTCTGGGATATTTACACTTGAACAGAGTGCTAGTTCAGCACTTAGTAAGTGTTAAATACAGCACTTCAAGTGTAGTTTTTAACACTTTGGTTTTTAGAGTGTGAAACATTACTATAAACTTCAGTCGTTATAGTACAAGAAGAACAATGAATGGGGATTATGTCATGCACAGCGCAAGAACTCGATACCATAACGTCATGATCTTTATTCATAAAAATTCAATTCAAAAACACTGAATGATTGTTAAAACAGACGCGCTTAAAAACTTCAAGGGAGAAAAGGGAGGAATATTATTAGATGAATTGGTCATTATCACCACGTGGGTGTCCGAGATGGTGTAGTGATGTTTCAACCTTTCCTCGGGGTTATATACTGGCTCGGCCTAACGGACTCGTCGATATATATGTCCAGAGACAACGTCTCGAAATCAATACACCATCTTGAAAATCCCCATGGTGGCAATAACCTATATTTACTGTTCCCCTGGTGGAAATAGCAGACAGCATTTCCAAAAACATCCAAAAACAATAACCAAAAATGTCATTTTTAGCCTCGAAAATATAGCTTATGACCTCTCATTGGAACGAGCTCATATATTTTCGAGTCAAACTCGAAAAAAAATAGTAAAATTTCGTTAAGCCACATTAAATAGATCTTCTGTTTCTCAGGCCATTTTTTGTAAAATTGCATGCGGGCGGGCGGTTTTTTATTTTATTTTTTATTTTTATAATTATACTACTCAAAGTTTGCTAAGCACCAAGTATATCCATCTACCTGTTTTACGCTTTAGTTGAAATACGGTAATGAAAAGTGAAAATATTTTTTATTTAATTATATCTTTAATGATTTAAGTACAGAAATTAAGATTTTATTCGTGTTTGACATTATTTTTTAGCTTTTGAATACGATAACCATGAAAAATGGATGTTATTGGCAAAAGAGAAAATTTTTCAATTTGCCAAAAAGTTGACGGATCGAACAGGTACGGGTTCAATATCGAGTATGAGACATATTACTGTTAATTGCAGCCTGGCAACGCCTTCTCATGCTCCCAATCAGGTTCCTGGTGGTCCTTTGTGGGATGTTGTTCATTCTTGGACCAGCATGGCACCAAGCTCCTGAACACTTCTTGGCTGGACTGGACGGGCTAAAATTGCAAGCTGCAACTCATTCCACACATGTTCGTTTGGATTGAGGTCAGGGGATCTTGCTGGCCAGTCTATACGCTCAATCCCCTCTCTCTGTCTGTACTCACCGACAGCATGGGCAACATGAGGACGGGCATTATCGTCCATCAGAATGAATAATATAACCCACTGCACCTGCATATAATCTGACGTGGACATCCAGGATCTCATCAATATACCGCTGTGCAGTCAATGTACCACGTTCAAGGACACAGAGCTCTGTACGTCCATCCCCGCTGATGCCGCCCCAGACCATGATTGATCCTCCACCATAGCGGTCATGCTCAGTAATGTTGGCTGCATGGAATCGCTCTCCCGGTATTCTCCATACCCTAGAACGCCTATCTGTGTGGTCTAGGCAGTACCTTGACTCATCTGTAAAACGGACAGGTCACCAATCTTCTCTGGTCCATCCAACGTGGTTCATGGCCCATTCATATCGTGCCTGGCGATGGTTCTGAGACAGCGGAATGCGAATACATGGTCTTCTCGATCGGAGACTACCTTCGTGCAAAAATGCCCGGATAGTCTGCGCCGAAGCATTTACCCCGATGCATTCTGAAGGTCACTGCGAAGCTGGGTTGCTGTGGCAAAGCGGTTCCTATGTGCCTGAATGATCAAAAACCGGTCTTCAGCTGCAGATATTGCCCTGTCTCTGTCACCACAATGCCGTCTTACTGGTGTGCTATACTGCTGAAATCTTCATCAGGCTTTGGTGATCACCGTATCGTGCACACCAAGGGATTCACCAACCTGACGATGGGTTACCCCTTGCTCCATCATCCCTACAGCCTGCAACATTTCTGCTTCAGACAAATGTCTTCTTACATTTGCTTTTGCCATATTCAATCATTAAATCACAAGGGTTTGTGTTGAAATGAAGATTGAATACCCTACATATGTCATGTACATGCACTCTAAATCGGTTGGGTTAAAAATCAACCCAAATCGACTGGGTTGAGTGAATATGAACCCAATTTGGGTTCATATTCACTCAACCCAGTCGATTTGGGTTGATTTTTAACCCAACCGATTTTAGAGTGTGTAGATAGTACACGAAAACATCATGAAAACCAAGGGGTACATGCTTTCCATGACTGTCACGAAAAGTCTGCCTGTCAAGAGAGCTAATGTAAACACTGGGGACCATCTCAATACATTCCTCAATCATATCCACCAAACATATCGCAAATATGTCACAAGCAAATTTCACAATGATGTGTCAAATATTTGGTGCTTAACAAACTTTGAGTAGTATATTTCTTTGCCATCAGACGTTCATGTTCTTAGTTTATTTTATGTTTCAGGCCTCATAATCTACGTGGATGGTGGTGTATTTTGTCCCTTGAGTGCAAGAAGGCTTTGCAATGCTAAAGCATTGGAAAGCCTTGTTGCACTCAAGGGACAAATTTATCAATTTTATTAACTTGGGTAAAATATCAGAGATAAACCCTATATATTTATTTTATTTTTTTTTTAAGTTTGCATTGGTTATAAAAAGAGAGCATGCGGCAGTCGAAGGGCCGTGTGGGAGGGCCTGAGAATCAGATTTTTAATTTTGTTAGGCCTTAGTAATTCTTATGGATAACGCTGGTCAGGTTCGGCTGTTAGATTAGATTAATGGTTATATTACACATTACATGATAAAAATAATATCAAATTCCTAACGATTTGATTGAAATTTCTTAACATTGTTCTCCAAAATCGATCCTAGCTTCCGTAAACCTCGTCTCAGGTCAATTTTAATGAACTCGGTTCAGACATTTCACTTCAGATCGTCACTCATTGGAGATTCTCTACTGTACGTATAGTGGTATGTGGACACGTATTGAAGAATAAAATTTATTTTAACACAAGTAATAAGTCATATTTTGTGATTCCAATATGATATTGCTAAGCCTGGAAATAAAAGTCTTATATCGTAAACCGTCAATGGGTTACGCTTTATAGCATGGTGGTAATCCATAGAGAAAAGCGTGTTGTGATTCTTCTTCACCTTGTCTGTGATCACAACGCCAGACATGCTGTTTTACGCCTTAACGAGATTTCCGCCTGCATAAATATCAACCACTAATGCGCGACCTCGCCAGAAGCGAAATCGCACGTTAGTTGTTGCTATTTTTTAAGGGATTTCCTTTTAAAGCCTCTCTCCCATACGCGTAAAATTCCGTGAACACTTCCGTCTTGTTGAGTACCGTATTTCTTTCCGTTGCTGTATATGGTTCCGTATTTTCCGTCTATCCCGTCACTTTACTATCAGCTGACGGTACCGACGCACTTGACGGTACACGTCGACAGGAAGAAGACGGAAAAATCAAAGAAAAACTGACTTATTATTACGCCAGTCTACCGTCAGTCTTCCGTCAGTTACCGACAGCCTTGGGCAACTGACGGACTGGTTCCGTTTCCTGACTGAAAGATCCGTCTTTTTTGTTCGGTCACTTCCGGCAAGATAGCGTCACATAGTTTTGAGCTTGGGTATAAATACTGTGTTTTGCAACATTGGCTGCATGCTGATTTCAGAATCCATACAGTTCACATCAGTGAAAAGAAAAACGAGCATGAAGAGAGGAAGAAGCTGCTAGACTATTCTCCCCCCCCCCCCTCCCCACTGCATGTGTAACATACGTGTGTCCCGGGTGAGACAGATGTATCCCACCCACCCACGTGACGTTATACATGTATAACGTTATTATGATATGACGTTGTGATATCGTATCAGTTTCTTACTACCAAATAATTCTCATATTGACGTCATCGGAATGCAGTGTGATCAAAGTTCGAAGCTCTAAAACTCTTCAACCCTCAAGCTGCCACCGTCCCTAATCGATTTTGTGGTATATACCTTTGGTATATACAAAACTTGTGCATGTTCTTTCCGATGGTGTCATCAGTTTCTCAAAACAACGAATACAAAATGAGTGGATTGAATCAGCATGTGACTCCCGATTACCTCTGGCTAACGTAATCGCTGCATGTTGGGGGGAGAAAAATAATCCATGATGGGTACGGGTGTGGGATGGGAAAATCTCACCCACAGGACAAGATATTTGGTCCAGATATTTTCCCATCCCACACCCGCATCCATCACGGATTATAATAATCCACCATTGCCTGAGCTACCTGCTAAACAAGTTCAAGTTCAAGAACAAGAAAAAGTCCAGGCTCAAGAAATTTAAGTTGTAGCTGAAGTACAAGATGCCAGCAACGCAATCGTTCGCGATGACAAGCATGATAAGGACGCAGATATTCTACCAAGTCCCCAGTCCACAGGTCCCAATCCAGATTCAAGGTCAAGCCATCCAGATGCAAGGTCAAGTCAGTAAAATTACAACCCAGCCAATCCAAAAGATTGTTGGTGAAGGAGGGCAGATGCTCGCGAAGAAAGTTATGTACACTGCAAAAAATATAGGTTCTCTTTCGAACCAAAACTGGTTCTAATCTTGTCCCTGAGATGGAACCAGTTCTGTTTAAACAGTATTTATTTCAAACCAAATAAATTTATAAAGATTAACATTAAATATTAATGCACATAATTGCCCTCATGACTCGTGCCCTTCTATGAAAATAATTTTCTGGACCATTCACTTTCTTTCTGTTATGCTTCACCAGGCCTGTTGAGGTTCTTTATATAGTGTAATACACACTCAGCTCAGTCAATTGACTGAACTAGTCAGTCAAATGAGTCAACAGTTAAGTCAACTGACTTAGTACTCAAGTCAATAGACTTAGCAGTTAACCCTTTACCCAACGAATCGGCCACATACGAGTGCGTAGTATGCAAATTCAGCAGTTGAAAAAATATTATTTTTCAATAAATTTCAACAAAACCATATCATATGACCCCTCGTTGGAACAAGCTCGACGGGTCACATGATATGGTTTTGTTGAATTTTTTTGAAAAATGTTAAAAAAATGGTATTTAAAATAATAAATTTTGATATCGTCTGCTTTGGGTAAAGGGTTAAGTCAATTGACTTAACTACTTAAATCAGTTGACGGAGTACTTATGTCAGTAGACGTAAGGATGCAGCAAATAGCACAACATTCCGTCTGTTACGTCAGTACCGTGAATATCCGTCAGGTGTCGCACATATCACGTCAGTCATTTCCGTCAATGTTACGCCAGTAGTCCGTCAAGATTAAAACCAGCAGGTTTGAACATTGGCGTCAGTTAGAAGCGTCAGTAAAGTCAATTCCGTCGGTAACGTCAAAACGTCTCATATTAACTGTGTCAGCTTACGTCAGTACTTGACGTAAATGACGTTACTCGGCGCAAGCCTAGTGTGTGACCTACTTAAGTGGAAACAGCGTGCCATTCTATTCATATGTGAATCCAATACGCATCCTTTGGGTCGACACAGTTCCAAGAGATTATCAAGTCTTTCTGGTAAAACATACAAGATCAGTAATTTGATAAAGTTATGTTGTAATGATTTTTATTACACGCCTGTTCTACGTAATCCCCATCTACAGCAACACTGAGCCGTGCGGAAAATGGAAATTTTTTCCGCACATATGTGCGGAGCGGAAATAGTTGACGGACTACTTTTAAGTAGAAGCAATATTTCACTAGAATTTTCTACAAATCGTGCTTGCAATTACAATTTGAATCGTTAGCGATAGCTGGAAATCGTCCCCTGAGTTCCAATGTGTTCTATGTGCCAGTAGGCACATAGGACACATTGGAACTCAGAGGACGAAATAGTAACACGGGTTCCCCTCATAAATTTGGTTTTCGATAAACTGTGTTGTATTTGTTGATAGTTGTCAAATTGCTGAGTGTCTTTCTAACATTTTTTTTTTGAAGTGAAGGCGTGCAATAAACACTGAACGACACGCGTGTGTGAATGGGTTAATCGATATGGCACTTGTGCCATATCGATTAACCCCTTCACACACGCGTGTCGTTCTGTGTATGTCGCAACCTGTAGTTTATTCGCGTATCTTACAACTGACGTCACCAACACGTAACTTAAACGATAGTTCGAGGGTTATTCCCAGGTCTGTCTTGTGTTATCTTGGGCATCTTCAATCATACGTTTTGGGTAGACATTTGGATATTTGTAAACCCTATGTCTGGAAAGACTGGCAGCCCTACAAATAAAACAAAAACACAATTGTGGGTGAGTTTTCATTTTTCATTTCTAATAATGTCTTCCATGTCATCATTTTTTAAAAATTATTTTGGGATGACACATCACCCATTACTTGAAAATAAAGTAAAAATGTTTCTGAATAAGTCTCCATAAATCTCAAAATACAATGCAAATCAAATTTCCGTGCATGTCTACCGCTTCTCCGTCGGGACGCGGTAGTTCAGTGGTTAGAGCATTGAACGTTAAACTGAAAGGTCGTCGATTCTATCCTGACTAGCGTTGTGTCCTTGGATAAAACACTTAGTCGCGATTGCCCACTTGAGGGCACGGTGGCGCTGTGTACTAAGGCGCGGTACATGCAAATGGTGTATTTGCCTTCAACCACTAACTTTGCGTGTGCCGAGTAAAAGTACAGTCGCCACGGATTGGTCGTCATCCGCACGTGGGCAGTGATGTTCACGCATGCGTTTATCAGGTAATAAAATTCATCAGCAGCAAATTTTTCATTGATGAAGAACCGGGTTGTACCCGGTACTTCGTTAACCCTTTACCTAACGAATTGCCCGCATCCGCCCGCGTAATATGCAAATTGAGCAGTTGAAAATATTTAATTTTAAAAAATTATATTTAAAATAATAAATTTTGATATCGTCTGCGTTGGGTAAAGAGTTAATTGAATTTTTAATGATTATTACTATAATTAGTGTTTGGAGTCTAATATTATTGCCTCCGTGGAAATATTGCTCACCCATGGAAAGTGACCAGTTCACGGCGGATGTACTGTAGCAAATTGGAGTGTCTGACAGTTTTTCGCCGCTGGTCGTGGGTCTTTCACCTTTCTCCACCCGTAAACTGTTCAACACAATGTGACAGTGACGTTTGAAAGTGGCGCCAAACCCCAATGAACAAAGAAACTAGTTCTCCATCACCTTAGGGAGATTCAAAAGACAACGAATAGTTAGGGAATCGGTAAATATTCAACCCTACAGATCTACAGGGTTGTAGGATTGAATTATTCACCCTCACCACAAATACAGAATTGAACGGGTATTTTGCTGTAAATAATTTTTCTAAGTATAATATCATTCGGTATCTGAAGGTTGAAAGGATGAAGCTGTGCAAGTTGTTTTCAAGCGGTTGTTTCAGAAGGGTTAATATTTCCAAGCTGCAGTCATGGGTCTGCCGGTTGGAAGCATTGATTGACTTTGGAACAAAGTCAATCAATGCTTCCAACCGGCAGACCCATGACTGCAGCTTGGGTCTGCCGGTTGGCTTCCCTTCCGCTGCCCCCACCCCCCCCCCCCACCCCATCCCCCAATAACATCATAATTGTACATAGTTGGAAATTCGAAAGTATACATTCCAATAGTTGAGAATTCAAAGAAATCAAATTCCCTGATGTTTTAAATTTTTCAGACTTTTCCGACCAGTCGATTTGAATTTTCAGCCCGTGATCACAGTTTTCAACCGATTTCTCCGACATTTACAATCAGTTGATAAAACTCTTCCAAAATTCCAACTTGAATCTTCGGTAGTAGTATGTCAGGTACATTTGAGGGAATAGTTGCAGGACCTCGGTGCAGGACCTCGGAAGTGACGTCATGTCACGTGACGTAGTGGCGCCATGTTGTGTTGTCATGGTAACCCGCGTGAGCGGCCATGTTGTGACGTCATCTCCATAGTGATACGTGGTGTGAGTGCGCATGCGCAGCGCGTGTTGTTAGGGTGTTAGGGTGATACGTGTTTCCGTCGTCCATTTTGTATACTGGAGGCCGCCATCTTGGTTTCTATGGTAGCATCCAACCGGCAGACCCAAGTATGTGCCTATGTGATAGGGCACATTGTGTCACATTGTGCCTTTTCACATAAGTACATATCGGCACATAAAGCATGTGCCTTTGTGCTAGGGCATATTGCGTCACATTGTGCTTTTTCACATAAGTACATATCGGCACATGAAGCATGTGCCTTTGTGCTAGGGCATATTGCGTCACATTGTGCTTTTTCACATAAGCACATATGACAAAAAAAGGGATTCTATAGCCACGGGTGTTTCCCCAAAATGGGATTCCATGGGATATTGTCATTGAATATAGGCTTTTATTATGCAGAAGGGAGATAACTCTGCATACAGGTTATGGGAAATCAAGCAATCTGATTGGTTAGTTATATATATGAAACAACAAGAGTACTTGGAATAGGGTAAGAACTAACAAGAATAGACCAGAAATTGCTAAATATAGTAATAATAAGGCAAACTGTTCCAAATAATAGGCTCTTCTACGCTACTGGAGTATACTCTAGAATAAAGGAACATGGTCAGGTAGACGTAAACTATTACATATATAGATAGAAGCAGAGAATTTGGGGTAAATTTGCCAGATAGCACTACATGCTATTCTTATTGGGAAAAACGTCACGGAATAGGGATCCAAAAAGGGATTCTGGGAGAATTCTAATCCAGAACATTACTCCACTTCAGTCGAATGCACCCCTTGCACCCCTTAGTACTATAGCACTACGTACTAAACCGATAAAATGGGGAAATAAAGTCAATTTCGGTGATTTCGTGTGGATTTTGATGATTTGGGTGGATTGTCGGGTTGTTTGTGGTAATTAGATTTACTCTTCTACAATCGAACATACCCTCCGAACATACCCCGTCTTATTGCAGAACAATTGGGTAACATAGCAATCACGTGCTACCATAGAAACCAAGATGGCGGCCTCCAGTATACAAAATGGACGACGGAAACACGTATCACCCTAACAACACGCGCTGCGCATGCGCACTCACATCACATATCACTATGGAGATGACGTCACAACATGGCCGCTCACGCGGGTTACCATGACAACACAACATGGCGCCACTACGTCACGTGACATGACGTCACTTCCGAGGTCCTGCACCGAGGTCCTGCAACTATTCCCTCAAATGTACCTGACATACTACTTTCGGTCGGTCCGGTTTTTCGAATTCGTCGTTCTGTTTCCCTTACAAAGAGGACGCCACACAAGGACTATAGACTGACAACTATTCATCGAGTCTCTATTTATCGAAATTAAAGTAGATAATACGAAAATATTAATTGGGGTCATATATAGACCCAATACTCAACCCAAAGCAGATTTTGATCTTTTCCTCGAGAAACTAAATGAAATAACTGATGAAATTAACCATGAAAACAAAGAGGCTTATATTATGGGTGACTTTAATATTGACCTATTGAAAACAAGTTCCCATCCAAAAACTCAAAATTACCTTGATCTTATGGTGAGCCAGGGATTCATACCTGGTATCACAAGACCGACTCGAATAGATCATATTTTTTCAAATGACATATCCAATTGCTCATCTGGAATAATTATCACAGATGTCTCTGACCACCTTGGTACATTCTATATTGGAAATAAAGCCCTCAAAAAGACTGTCCGAAAATGGCCTACAAACGTAACTTCAGTGCTACGAATTTGGCTACTTTTAAGTCACTTCTTTCGCAAAGTGATTTTACGTCTGTATTTGAAACCAGTTGCAAAAATACAGCATTTGTGGGCTTTAGGAATATTTATTCCAATGCCTTCGAAAATGCATTTCCTTTGGTAAATGTCCAATTGAGAAAAAAAATACATCAGAAAACAACCGTGGATATCTAGGGGGCATATGAATTCCTCGATCACCAAGGCAACATTTTACAAATAAAATATTAAATCCCCAACGGAACAGAATAAAAAAAAATATAAAAATTATTGTAAAATCTTCAATAGAATTAAAAAGCAAAGTAAAGTAATGTACTTCAATAAAATATTAAATGAGAATAAAAACAACTTGAGAGGAAGTTGGAAGATACTAAACGAAGCAATAAAAAAAAACAAGTCGGACGGCAAGTTTACCCTCAACTTTTATCAAAGAGAATAACCATAAAACAAACGATCCGTACGAAATAGTATTCGAATTTAATAACTTTTTTACAAATATAGGTAGACGCACCACTGATGATCTAAAACAAACAGACAAACATTTTATAGATTACATGGCCTCCCAAACCGAAATAATTTTTTCATAACACCTGTTACCCCCAAGGAAATATTAAACATACACAATCGAATGAAGGCCAAAACCTCCGAAGACTGTGATGGTATTACGACTTAAATCTTGAAGAATAATATAGCTGTTTTAGGTGAAATTATTGCCCATGTTGCCAATCAATCTTTTATCAGCCGAGTTGTGCCAGACAGAATGAAAATCGCCAAAGTAATTCCTATTTTTAAAACTGGGGACGAAAATCAATTCAACAATTATAGACCGATAAGTATTTTACCAGCCTTCTCAAAAATTTTAGAAAAATTAATGGTTAATAAAATGATCAATTATTTGAACACATTTGATATTCTTTACCTGCATCAATACGGTTTCAGAAAAAAACACAGTACAATACACCCTGTTATGCAGTTTCTCAGACATATTGGAATACAAAATAATAAACCAACTAAAGACATAACATTAGCCGTTTTCATAGATTTCTCAAAAGCATTTGATACGATAAACCATGGTATACCGCTAACTAAAATGGAAAGATATGGATTCAGGGGAATTTGGAACGATTGGTTTAAAAGTTACCTATCCAACAGGTCTCAGTACACGAAATACAGTGAATATAATTCTGAGATGACCGAAATAACGTGTGGAGTTCCCTAAGGTTCCGTACTTGGCCCGATTCTATTTCTGCTGTATATAAACGATATTGGTCGTTCGATATTGCTAAACCTACTCTCTTTTGCGGATGACACAACAGTCTACGCTTCCGGTCCTAACGCAAGTAGTTTAGCCAAATACATTAACGAGGAACTAAATAAAATAAGCGGCTGGTGCTTAGCAAATCGACTTGTTCTAAATGCAAGTAAAACAAAATATGTACTTATAAACCCCACCCGTAACAAGAGAGGCACTAAAATAAATATACGCATACAAGACAAAACGATACAACGAACAGGATGTAATGAAACCGAAAAATATCTAAAATTCCTTGGTATCAACATTGGCGATAACTTTTCGTACAGAGCTCATATTTCCTAATTGTGCTCTAAAAAGAACGAATAAATTACGCCTTAAATAAGGTGAAAAAAAGTTCTGCCTCATAAAGCTATGCAGACGCTATATTTTACCCTCATCCGCAGTTATATGCTATATGGAATCCATATTTGGGGCAATGCCCGTACTATTACTGTTTGCCAAAGATAAAATACTCAAAATTAATAACATGTTTAAACTCCAAGCATGCCTTTTCATATTTGATTGGAAAAATAGAGGACTCCCCTCGTCATTTCAGTCATTTTTCAAACAACCAGGACTTACCTCACAAAGAGCTACTCGACAATCAGAACTACTACACATCAGTAGAACCCGTACAAGAGCACTACACAGGATTCCAATTCACGCGTTTCCCAAGTTATGGAATGAGCTTGACCCAGAAATAAGAACTATCTCAAACAGAAAATTATTCAAAAGACTGCTAACACAAAAATTTTATTTCCCAGTATTCAAATAACGTAGAGTGTGACAATCCTTATTGTCAGGAATGTAGGCACAATAGCACAAGATGATTTTACATCTACAATTTTCTAAAGTACCGTAAATAATCAATGCAACATTGGCGGAGGCCTTGTTTGTCCTTCATATGACTTAGCAAGAAAATCGTCATTTAATTGGCTGGTTGTGATGTCCGCCCCGAATGTTTTTGATGATGGTCGGCACTGTGCGCACATTAAGCCAAATTGTCTGTCTGTTATCTCGTCCTACAAAACAGACTATGTCTGACCCGCCAAGTCCTTAACTTCTGGTGTCCTTAACTTTTGATGTCAACAGGTGTAAAAATCCAGCTTCGTAGATTCATAATATACTCCCGGGTGTGTGTACAGTGCTGACAATTAGGCTAACATGTATGGGAGACGGCAGGTAGACAACCAATCTGGCTATGTCATCTCCCTACGGTATAGATATTGATTTGCTTTGTCTTATAAATGTGTTTCTAATACAGGTTGTGATAATGTTAATGTATGTTAATGAACTACTGTATCACATTCTATCTATACCGTTAAATAAAATAATGTAATCTAAACTAATCAGTTGGAAGGAGTAGGTATTGGTTGAATAGCTGTCAGTGTCTAGTCCTTGTGTAGCCTTGTCAGAGTCATGGACCTACCTGGGGAAATGCATTTTTCTTGTTGATAAAATGACTATATTTAAGCTAGGGGGAGGTATAAGAATCCATTTCAGTGGTTCGAAAATAAAACTTTTTTCCCGTGGATGGCCGGATTCCCACCATCGAGAGGATGATACTCTCTCCAGCAAGGGCTTGCGACCCTCGGGACGATATACCAACAGCATGTCGTGCTAGGACACCAACCAGGGACGTGGCTAGGGGCTTCCGATTGGGGGGGGGGGGGTGTAGGGTAGTGAATTTACAACTAGGGGGGGGGGGCGGGAAGGAGAAACCTCCTCCCGGTCTCTCCCCCTAGTTGGAAATTCACTATCGAGAAAACCTTTGAAAATGGATACATGAAAGGGGGGATAAAATTGACTCTATTAACTGAAATGCCAACACATGTATGATAGAATTATCAGGTTATTATTATTTGGTATTATTCTGGGAATTGAATATATGCTAAACAAATGCTCAAGCTAAGAACTTTGTATGATTCACACTGTCCAAATATTAAATCGGATCTTTTGCAGAAATGATGAATTTTCGATGTTTCATCATTTTGTAACTGTGAATGATGGAATTAACTCGGGATAATGATTTTACATGTGATTTTCTTGAAGTGCATTTCGAGGATTTTTTTTATTACGATAAGTAAACGTACCGATTTTCATCGTGCAGACTTATGAAGCTCAATATTGCGTACACTGTAGTTGTAAATATAACAACGGGAATTTTAGCCGATTTGAAATCGAGTTGGAATTTTGGGAAGTAAAGGAGACATCAGCATCACCAAAGAAGCTCTAAATACAGATAGATGGAATTTCCAAGTACTCATGACTTGCCCTCCGAATTTCCAACTATAGGAAATTTTGGCCAGGATTGGGGGGGTGACTCCCCCTCCCCCGCCTGTCGCCACGCCCCCCTGACACTAACCCCAGTTAGAAATCTAACTGTTTACACCCTCCACCCCACCCCTACCCCCCATTGAAGATACAGTAGGTACGCCCCTGATCCAAAGCGTATATATGGTCTATTTCTGCAGATGTTAACTAGCCGAAACATTCATATTACAATGGTGGCCGTGTCGTCACATTAGTATGATATCACGGAGAGAACACGCTTGCTGGCCGGTCAGGAAACTGATTTCTGAATTTCCGATTCAAAATGACGACAGATCTTGTGATCACAACAAATACAGGAAACCACAAATTTAATTTGAGTAATTCTGACAATAAAATTGCGACACCTTCCCATTTTTCAAGAAGAACTTTGTTGTTCTGTTTAAGAAAAATTCTGAAGATGACAAAACTTATCGTAGTTCCCAGTCCGCCGGTTGTGTTTTATTACACCTCATGGTCACCTTTCGTGGCACACAGTCTTTGAAGTCGGAAAAGTTTCGATAATGCTGTTGTCGAGAGTTAATCCTTGAAAGGGGCAATTTGAAGATGTTAGTATCGAGGTTCAAAGCATGTTAAACGAGGGTGAGGAGAGGCGGGGCACTTTCCTGATTTTTCTTTTTAATTTTATAAGGCGTTTTTTTTTCATTCTAGTGCAGTTGTGAATTTGTTTTTTGCATGACAAGGTAAGTTATGAAATCTCAAAGAGTGTCTCAAAGGCTGTGTGGGAATGTTTTGGCTGTGTATTTCTGTCACCTGGTAGTCTACATCCCTGCAATGACGAAGTTTTAACATAAACAAAACTACTCCAGAGATACAGCTGAGTTTAACTTTTAAACTATTTACCCACTCAAGAGCAGACGGAACTTGAAGAAATATTTTTGTAGAACTTTCTTATTTTTTCATTTTTTATCTCAAAAACATAGCCTATGACCCCTCATTGGAACGAGCCAACCAGCTCGTTCCAATGAGGGGTCATAAGCTATGTTTTTGAGAGAAAAAATGAAAAAAGTAATAAAATTTAAATGGGAACTTTTGAGACTAGCACTGGCCGTTACATCAGATCAAGGGCTGCAGCTTCCATTCCCTCTGTATGTTTTCTTCTTCCTCAGTCAACCAAACGAATATTGGTTTATTGGAGGGGGGAAACAAATCAAGCTGCCTCCCTCCCTGAATATTGGGAGCCTGAACCTAGTCCAATAATATTAGCCTTCGCCTGTGCTCCGAATTTATTATTTTTTGATTTTTAATATGTCGCACCGTCGAAGTCAAATCTGATCTTTCGTTTTTCCAGCAGCAAAGTTCAGCGAGAGACTCTCGCTGAACGGTTGGACCTCGATTAAAGATCAAATTTCCCCACCTGGTTCCTACTTCCCATTGACAGTTTTGTGAAACACATTTTTCTTCATTCTGGTGGTCATTTTCTTGCAAATAAATCGATATTTTGAATTATTTAGGCGTCATTTGCACTGCAATTTTTTCAACTCGAAACAAACTGTTGAACCGGAAGATGGGTTGATAGGAAAACGCGGAGTGAAAAACGGAATACCGATAATGTAGTGCACACCAAGTCAAACGACGCGGCAGTCATTGCAATACATCTCGATTTGTTCGAAACCGCTGAGGTCCGGTCCCGGAAATGGGATACGATTTTTAACAATTTTCCAACCGCTGTAACATTACCGCTTGAAAAAATGTTTTTATTTAATTATTGGTATTTAATACGTAATTCGACAGTAAGTATAGGAAATTTATACATCTAATATGAATGTGAAGGCATATATACTTGTCGAATGTGGGAACATGTATGGAGAATGAGTATTCATCATATTAGTGTTATGCCGCCTAATTTCGTACTTTGCTGCTGGAAAAACGAAAGATCAGATTAGACTTCGACGGTGCGACATATTAAAAATCAAAAAATAATAAATTCGGAGCACAAGCGAAGGCTAATATTATTGGACTACCTGAACCAAGCTATCCCTACCTTCCCTCTTCTTACTCCTATGTTCTATTCCAAAGTGTTCTGACGATTTCATTTTTCCAGTCGAGTGCCTTAATTCCATGAATTTACTCGTTGCAGTTTCGTCTGAGCAAATGCACCGAGTTTGACATTTGACAAGTTGTTAAATGTTGTTGGATGTCAAGCTATATCGGAATGTTCTTGAATGTTAACATTGGTGGACGACAAAAAATGTTTTATTATTAATATTGTTGAATGTTGCACGATATCAAAATGTCTTTTAATGTCAACATCTTTTCGATGTCTTGCGATGTCAAAATGTCCTTTAATGGTATAATATCGATGAATGTCACGTGATGTTAAAATGTCCTTTAATGTAATACAGATGCATTGCAAAATGTCCTTTAATGGTAACATCGTTGCATGTAATGCAATGTTAAAATGTCCTTAATGGTAATATCATTGAATGTCGTGCGATGTGAAAATGGCCGTCAATGCTAATATTGATGGATGTCATACGATGTCAGCATGTTTTTGAATGTATTGATAAAGTTATTAACTCTTTACCTAACATGAAAAGCAGACGACACTTGCAAAAGAAATTCTTGAATACCTATTTTTTTTCATTTTTTGTCACAAAAACATAGGTTATGACCCCTCATTGGAACGAGCTCGACGAGCTCGTTCCAACGAAGGGTCATAATCTATGTTTTTGATCGCAAACTAAAATCCAGAATTGTAAGCGGAGATTCGTCAAAGTTGCAGAAGAGATAGTTCAGTATCCGAACATCGCGGCTTCTACAGTGGTGAAGCCGAGAGTAGGAGAAATGGAAATTTTGGACTTAATGAAAAGAATGAAAAATAATAAAACTGTCAGAAAACTGAAATAGATCTGAGAATGTTCTTAGTTATTTGATTTAGTTTTAAAAATAAAGAGGTTATTACTTGGTTAGTTTCATATGGACCGAGACATCAGCCCTCAGTGACGTCGGTTTCAGGCTGATATGATGTACCGCGGACTGCTATCTCAGCCAATATGAAACTAACCAAGCAATACCCTCTAATTATATTCTACCTTGTAAGATAGCAAGAAATGTCAAAAGAATTTTTGTCCTTATCCATTGTCACAATAAATAAAGACAATATTTTTCCGGAGTTGATGGACATTACACAATAAGTTTAGATTAATAGCACTGTGTGCTTTCGTCAACTGGGCGTTTTAATTACATTTAATGTTTTAATTGCAAATGAAATATTGCAACGCATACAGTACAGTCGCCGTGGACTGCTCGTTATCCATGCGTGGGAAGTGATATCCATGCACGCGTTTTCAAGGTAATCAAAATCATCAGCAGTAAAATTAAATTTTTGATGATTATTCCTATAATTAGTGTTTGGAATCTAATATTATTGCGTCCGTGGAAATATTGCCCACCCTTGGAAAGTGACCAGTCCAAGGTGGCCGTACTGTATAATAAAAAGAATATTAACTGTATTTGAATAAATACCGAAATTATCTCATTAGAGACTGGAAAGAAATAAAGTTTTCAGAACTTGTACTTCCTTGCAGTCACTCATGGCCATATCCATAAAAATCACCATTCAAATTTTATTATATTCCTCACCAATGTTTCCCTCTAAAACAAAATCATATGACATCCTCACTGGAACAACCTATATCTTACCTCCTACAAGTATCTGGGAATTTCATTGGTTCAAAGGCGTCACGTGCAGACTGCATATAAAACCATATACTGCCAGTCAGTATCAATATACGCTGACAGCTATGGGTAATCTCCCCTTTGTTCATTGATTATTCAAAATGGCGACAGTCGATAAACGCTTCAAGTTGAAAGATTGGGTGTTGGAAGCCCATATTTGGTCTGAAGTGCAGGTTAGGCAACTTAAAAGGCTTCATATTCTGTGGATGTGTGTCATGTTACCTTCGAAATGAAACTGTTTGGTATGTATGAATTTGCCTTGTTACTCTCCCATAAATTGTAACAAGGCAAAGACACGTGAACACATTGTGAGAATTCTCTCATTTAATTTTGATCGCTGTTGTTATTAGTTCTGTGCATCGATTCAGCAGTCGGTAAGATATATTCGTTACACAGTTTGTTGGTGGCCTAATATGGTATATACGGTGTCAATTAATTCCATAAAGGACTCGAGCTTCGCTCTCGTCCAATATGAAATTAACTGACACCATATATTCTATATTAGGCCACCAACAAACTGTGTAACTAATAATATGGGCACCCATAGTAAAGTCGTCGAGGACTGGTCGTAATCCAGTGATGTCCACGCATGCGTTTACCGGATAAAAAAAATCATCACCAGCAAAATTTTAATTAATGAAGCACCGGGTTGCACCCGGTGTTTCATTGGTGTCGTCCCACCTAGCCAACCTTTTTAATTTCATTAGTAGCGTCTGGCCAACCTTTTAATGATCAGGAGTAGCGTCTAGCCAGCCTTTTTTTTCACACTTGCTTAATCCTTGTTATAGTCTGTAGCATATAAATTGTCATTTTTTTTTTTTTGCAAAATAAAAATCATTTTTGCAAATTAAAATATTGTTGTTTTTTGTCAGTCGGTTGAATTGAGAAAACAATTAATTAGTTTGTTACTATATATTATCATCATCTTTGATGTCTTAATTTTTAAAATATTCTGCAGTTATGTTGTTTTTTCTAATTTGTTATATGTTATCATTGTTTTTGATGTCTTGTTTTGCAAAAATAAAATATTCTGCCGCTGTCTTGTTTACACGGTGTTTGATATTTCTTAGATTCACTAATTGTGCCTTTGAAGTGAACAACAATCACGGTGTTTGTCTCATCTATTATTTTATGTTTTCAAAACACAGTCCCATATTATATATATATGGATCTTCTCAGCATGAATTGTCAGTAATCATGTTATCATTGTTTTTGATGTCTTGTTTTGCAAAAATAAAATATTCTGCCGCTGTCTTGTTTACACGGTGTTTGATATTTCTTAGATTCACTAATTGTGCCTTTGAAGTGAACAACAATCACGGTGTTTGTCTCATCTATTATTTTATGTTTTCAAAACACAGTCCCATATTATATATATATGGATCTTCTCAGCATGAATTAAGCGATTGACAGTCGTACTGATCGGACGTGTCTGTGAAAGCTCCTGACTGAACACATCTCACAGCTTGGATATTAACAAAGCCTATTGTTCTCTGTACCACTTCTGTGCACTCCAGTGTAATTTTGTAAGTGTTTATCTTTAACTCTATCTATTTTCTGTCTGCTTTTCTCTGTTAAAACTAAAAACGAATATTTAAGTCAATACAATTTAAGTCAATACAATTAAATTAAAATCTTTAATAACTTCAAAAATAAAATTTTAGAATTAGTTACAAATAAAAATAATGGATAAACAAAGTCAAGCTCAGTTAAACAGTTCTGCCTTTAATTCTGGTAGTCTGAGCAACAGTGGAAATTCCACTAATACTGATATGACATCGATAATGTCGATGATGTCTGGCTTCCAGAAAGAAATAGCCAGATTAAATGACACCATAGAGGGTTTGCGGTCAGAGCTTCAAGCCCAGAAGCGGCAGGCAGATAAAGAAAAGGCTGAATTGAGAAGGGAATTGGAAAAGGCAATTCTGAAAGCCAAACCAGGTAAGGAGGACCATGCTCCTCCAGTTCCTCATTTACCATGTATTGACGCTGCTACAGAAATGAGAAGACCTGCGTCCGCCGGCTTACTGCCGGGGATATCTGAAATAGATTCAGATCTAATTACCCCCAGCCAGGATAACTGGCTGCGTTCCATAGTAGAAGAAGCTACCAACACGGTCGCAGTTTCCCCGGCCGTGGCGGTTGAAATTCAATTGGATAAAAATTCAGCTAAAGTCCCCAAATCGCAGCGACAGAAAAAATCACCAAACCAAAATCGATCGAAAAGGAAACTCTCCAATGAGTTCCGTGAAAATGATGAAACCGTGGACGTCGAAGACGAAAATGGTTTCTGTATGACTATTGATCGGCATGTCAAGAAGACAAAAATCATCAAGAAAAATTCACAGAGCACCGCTACTGAAAAGGACTCGGTGGTCACACCAAGAAATGGGGACTCTGTTAACGCAACAGAGTCTACATCACCGGAAATAGTGAATGCGACAGCTAGCCCAACCGATAGAGCGACGTACGCCGATAAAGTAAAAGCCAAAACGCCCCCTAAGGTGACCAATAAAACCAACAAGACACAGGGCCACCCGCAACCAAACCCCTGTGTCGTAATCACACGCGTCCACCCCAAAACGGAAAAAAACTCGATTGATAAAGCCCTTCCAGGATGCTCGTGGGAGAGACTGATCTCCAAAGCCACGGGTAACCATACTTGGAAAATAAAAGTGAAATGCCCTAATAGCGCAACGAAATTAAATCTGATAAGCAAAGGGGTAATTATTAATGGCAAAAAATACGAAACCGAGGAATATCGTGTTCTTCCGCATCCCGTTCAGTGTCACAAGTGTCAGAAATTTGGGCACTTGTCACACAAATGCAACGGGGAGCAACGATGTATGAAATGCGGTGACAAACACATCTCGAAGGCATGTAGTGCTAAGACTCTGAAATGTCCGAATTGCGGTGGTCAACGCCCCAGCAACTACCGGGGTTGTAGCCACTTCAAAAAAGTTAAAACAAACATCCAGCTTAAAGCTCTAAATGTAAGTAATGTCGAGAACTCATCTTCCCCTTATTCCACGTGTACTCTAATGGCTGGCTCTATTTTCAGCATAATGAAGAAACACTTGGACACCAGTCTTTCGGACGTTTGCAAAGAGATTAGTAAAACAGCCTCTAAGTTATATAATACTCAAATATCTCACACGCTATTAGAAGCGGCCGTCAACAGAATATAATTATGTAACAATATTACAAATAGTAATTAAACTTAAATAAACTTAGTACAGTTATTCCTAAACCATTCATGGATACACTAAAAATAGTCCAGTGGAACGCTCGAAGCGTTAATCAGAAAAATTTGCAAATGTCACATTATTTAAAAAATACGGACGTACTTGGAATTAGCGAAACCTGGCTTAAACCAAACAAAAAATTCTCGTTATGTGGTTTTGATATTATTAGAAGAGATCGCCCCGCCCAAAAAGGCGGCGGTGTCGCTCTGCTAATAAGGCAGGAGATTAAATACAAATCAATACCATGCGACCACCTCAATGCTGAAGTGATTGCAGCTGAAATTGAACTTGACCACAAACACGTGGCCATCATATCATATTATAACAAGCCGCAAGCAACAGTAGACAGTAAAGTATTTGAATTTTTTACCAACAAGTACAAGCACTGCATATTCTTGGGTGATTTCAATTCCAAACACCAGGTATTCGGTTGTCATAAGACTGAGCCTAATGGTGACGCCCTTTTCCACATCATTGAAGAACTCGATCTATTCGTGGTAAATAACGATCAAGACGTAACATACATAAGCAACAACCCACTACATCAATCAGATATCCTAGACTTGATTATCACCAGCAAATCACTAACCAGCCAAATGCAAGACATATTTGTAGGAGAGGATGATCTAGGCAGTGATCACCTGCCGGTTCACGCCACTCTGAAATGTAATACTGGTCCCGCAAGGTATCCTCCCGTGAATAGGAGGAACCTATCAAAAATTGACTGGAACCTCTTCAGAAACATTATCGAAGTAAAAATAAAGGCAAATGACCCCTCAAATGTTCATGAACTAGAAAAAGCCTGCACCCACCTTAACGAGGTTATCAACAGTACACTAGATGAAATCTGTCCCAAGCAAACAGTAAAGACGCGGATAAACAGAATAACCCAAACAACTCTTCAAATAATCAAACAAAAAAGAAAAGCCTTCCGGGCTTACCAATCAGAGAATGATCAAATGAAAAGAGCAGAACTTAAAACCGCGTATAATCGCCTTCATGGGGAAGTAAAAAAGGCCATAGCTAACGACAATCGCGTGAGATGGGAAAAAGCAACCGAAAACCTAAATGGGCTGAGAGAACCTAAGAGGTTCTGGGATACATTTAAAACTCTTACTGGCCAAAAGAGCAAAATTGCCAATAATAATGCGCTAAAGACTAGCGACGGACCTATGGCCATAGACGACAAGGCAAAGGCCAGTGCTTTTGCCGAACTTCTAAAGAAGGCACATCGTCCACAAGAAGGGAACAGATATGACAACGATTTTAAGGTACGAGTAAATAAATTTGTCCAAGATAACAACTCAATCTTCAATGAACCGAACTTCGACCAAAGGCATGAAGACGGGGACGACCATGAATTAACCGAACCAATAAGCGTAGAAGAGGTCATGGGTATAATCAGAAAATGCAGGTCATCTTCGTCCCCAGGAGAAGACGAAGTCTCTTACAAAATAATAAAACAGTGCCCCAACATCTTCTACTGCAGACTTACCAAACTCTTAAACTGCTGTCTCTCCTGTGGGTACTTCCCAAAATGCTGGAAAGTGGCCACAGGAGTCATGATACCTAAACCCGACAAAGACCTTACCAACCCTTCTAACTACCGCCCAATCAGCTTGCTTAGCTGTGTTGGGAAAATATTTGAGCGGATTCTCACTACGAGACTTCGCAGCTATCTCGAATCAATCAACTTTTTCAACAAATGGCAAAGAGCGTATAGGAGTCAGAAAGAGGGAATCGAACACGTATATAGACTGGTCGATTATATGAAAACAGCATTTAGTCAAAACGAAATCGGAACCGCGCTTTTCTTGGATGTAGAAAAAGCGTTCGACTCGGTATGGCACAATGGCGTGAGATATAAACTAGCGAAAATGGGATTACCCACTAAAATTCTAAGGATCATATCATCATTTCTAACTGACCGAAAAATCAAGGTGAGGGTTAATCGCGAGGTGTCAGAGGAAGTAATACTCGAAGCGGGAACACCACAAGGGTCGGTTCTAAGTCCGCTTCTTTTCATAATATATGTGAATGATATAGAAAAAGTAGGGAAAAACTTTGTTCAACTATCGCAGTTCTCAGACGACAAAAGCATTTGGACAGCCAGCAAGTCCAGAAACATAATTAAAAATCGTCTACAGGATACCATTCGCGATCTTGAGAGCTGGTGTGCCCTGTGGCGCATCAAACTCAATGCCGCCAAAACTCAAAAAGTTACGTTCTTCAAAAAGCAAAGGAAAAAACCAGTCCCGAGTATCGATCTCCAGTTATAATAATAATAATAATAATAACTCTTTGGCCAGCCGCTGATTTGTCGCGGTCCTCATAAGAGAAGGCCATCATTCCCCCTGCACCCCAGCCCCTCTTCCCCTCCTCTCCTCCCAGCATTCAGATATAAACTGCTTAATAGTGTCCCTCTTTTCCTCTTTTTCAATTTCTTCAATAAGCATTTCTACCCTCTCCCTCGTGTCCCCCTTCAGCCATCTATCCTTTGTTTCTTCACCCCATTTCTGCATTATTCTTCCAGTAAATTTTATTCCATGAGGTATATACTGAGGGCATTCCAAGAGAAAATGTTCCAGGGTCTCCACTACTCCAGAGTGGCACATTTGGCATCCCTTTTCCCCATCTCTCCCAATTTTTCCCCGAAGCTCCAGTGATCTTGATCTCAGTTTGAAGAGCAGTGACCCTCCAAAGGTGCCATCTAGGTACTTCTCAAAAGCTGGCTTTTCTTTATATTGTAACCCCTGCAGTGATCTTTTCACGCTAACCCCTGCTCGCCAGTTTCGATTGTAATCTTCCATGACTCTCTCTTTGACAAACCTTTTGCCTTCTTTCATTCCTACTTCTATGTTTGTGACCTCTATAGAGTAATTGTCCATTAGTTCCCTCACATGTTTTGACCACCCCGTTTCTATATTAGAATTCCAAATGGTATCGAGCATCAATTTGCACCACCGGTTGTCAGGCAGGTTTCTCAAGTAGTTAAAGTAACACAGTTTTCCCAAATCTACCCTGTCCTTGATTTTCATCCGCCCAAGCTCCCCCCTTACTGCTTCCAAAGCTGCAGCATTACTCGACCCTGTTATCCATCTGCCGGCATCATTCTGAGTACTTTCCAACTTCTTAATAACGGTTTGGTTTAATGGAATCACGCCCGTGCCATACGTTATACTTGGTAAACCCACCCTCTCCCACAGTGTTTTCCCCACAAAGACCTTATTGAAACTATTTTTCCCTAAAAGTTTTAGTTGGTTCAGAATTCTTTTCCCCTTCAGAATCAGTTTGGCTGAGTAATTTCTGTACACCCCTCTTCCCGTTATATTTATGCTTACCCCTAGATACTCATACTCTCCCGTTTCTCCTACAGTGATTTGTTTGCTTTCCCCTTCGGGGATTGAGAACTCCCCCACTCTCCATCTCTTCGTCATATCTACCTTGCGTCCAACGGGTATTACCTTGCTTTTATTTTCATTTAGTTCGAGCCGCCAAGTGTTCCCATATCTACCAACAATTTCCAGCAGTTTCTCTAGCCCCTGTTCAGTTCTAGACATTAACACCATGTCGTCCGCAAAGAATAAGCCTGGTATCTTTATGTCTCCAACATTTACCCCCTCCGCACTCTGAATTAGTTCGTCCCCTAAATCTTTAACAGACAATGCAAACAAAATCGGTGAAAAGATACACCCCTGCTTGAGGCCTATATCCACAGGGACTCGTTTTGTAGTGATACTCCCTAGACAGAGATGGCTTTGCACATCTGTATACAGTGCTTTCATGATTCCCACAAAGTCACCCCCCAGTCCGATGCCCTCGAGCTTTCGCCACATACCTTCCCTCCACACTCGGTCGTACGCTTTTTTCACATCTAGAAATGCCAGAAACATCTTTTTCTTTTCAGCCTTTGTTGATTCTATCAGTTGGGTGAGTGTAAATAGGTGATCAGTGACTCTTCGTCCTTTCCTGAAACCATTTTGAATTTCTCCTAAAAAACCTTTCTCTTCAATAACTTCCTCTAGTCTACCGTATATGACCTTACAGAATACTTTTCCGATGTTACTACTAACTGATATCCCCCTATAGTTATCTAGAACTTCCTTATCCCCCTTTTTGTGTATGAACGACACCTTACTTTCCCTCCACTCTCTGGGGACCTCTTGCTTTCGCAGAGCCAGGTTGAAAAGGTTTGTCAGGACTTCAATAAGTGCCTCCCCTCCATTTTTGAGGAATTCGTTCGGAATTTCATCAGTCCCTCCCGCTTTACCATTTTTTAATTTCGAGACCACGTTCCGCACTTCTTCTGCCGTTATTTCGCTACATACACGATTGGATAGGTTCTCCTCCACCAGTGTATTTCTTTTTGGTGGGGACCCACTGCCCCATCGCCTATCGTTTATCTTTTCCCAGTGCTTGACTAACTCTGAAGCGATACGGCCTTTATCCTCTGTACTTTCCCCATCCACTTTGATACTCTGCACACTACTTTTCCCCCGTTTATTTACCCAGTTCCAAAATACGTTTGAGCTCGAACCCCCCGTTTTCTTTATTGTTCTGGCAAGACTGCAATTGCGCTCCTTCCTATTATTATTCTTTATCTCATTCACCTTTCTCCGTGCCAGTTCATATTCTCCTTTCATTAGTCTCGTGTCATTGTTATCCACCCCTTTAAGCTTCCTACTTCTTCTGTAAGCAGCGCATTTTACCTTCCTTTCTTTTATAGCCTTTTTCAGTCCCTCGTTAACCCTGTATCCAAGCTCTCTCGTTGGGACCCTCACCCTTCCTATACAATCCTTCCCTGCCTCTGTTAGGCTATTTACTATGCCATTTGAAATACTCTGGACATTTGCATCCCTAGGTATACATTCAAGATTTGGTTTTAGTTTTTCCCGAAACTGCTTCCAGTCGGCTCCTTGTTTTAGTCCCCAAACTTCCTTGAAGGTATTTCTGTCTCTATTCGTCTTTTTGCCCATAATCTTAACTGTTATCAGGTTGTGATCACTACCCAAGTCATTTTTTCCCTCGTCATCTATTTCTACATCTATAACCTCCCTCCATACGCTAATGTCAGTGAGTATATAATCAATTATTGTTTTCTTATCGTTCCTCTCCCAGGTCCATTTACCCTTACATTTCGCATCCCTGTTCAGGATCTTTAAACCAAGCTCTTTTGATAGGTCCAACATCTTCCTCCCATTCGTGTTAATTTTCCTATCACCTCCCTGTATGCCCGCCTCCTTATCCCCGATGTGCCCATTGAAGTCCCCCATTAGGACAATACTGAAGCCTCTGCTTACAAGCTCTGTGATATTCGATCTAAGAGTTGTATATATTGAATCATTCCACTCGGGCTTACTTCCCTCCACTGCTAAGTATACAACACCAACGGCAACACTCCTGCTTCCTAACTTGATTTTTGCCCAGACTATTTCGTTGGAAACTGGAATCTGAGTCCTTGCTTCTGTGAGATCTGTAATCAATGAGGGCTGTAATTCCTCTTTAGCGTAGATGCCAACACCCCCACCCCGTTTCTGACCCTCAGTTCGCCCAGCTCCTATCCACACGCAACCCTTCATCTGATCAACCCGCTCATCCCGTCGTAACCACGTCTCACTTAGACCCATTATATCGAAGTCTCCTTCGTCCATCATTGTTGATATTTCGCTTACTTTCTTGTGCAGACCCTGGATGTTGCAGTACCCAAACTTAATGAATCTTTGTTTTTTTGTCATAACTGGCACATTATTATAACCCTGGTATGTCCCTGTATTGTGCATGTTTGTTGTTCTTCCTATGTTCCCAGCATTTGTGCCCCTCTGGGTTATCGGCTGTGGTCCCCTACCCCCCTTTTCTCCAAAAAAGGCCCAGTCACCTGTAAAATTTTTTGGCCCAACAGGTCTGTACCCATCCTACTTAAATGCAATCCGTCTCGCCCATACAACTCTCCTTGTCCCCAGAAAGAATCCCAGTGGTCAATGAAATGTATTCCCAAATCTTTGCAGTGCTCTTCCAGCTCCTCGTTTAGTGCCATAATCCGCGAGTTCCTCTCATTCCCACCACCCATAACGGGGAGCACCCCTGAAACGATGACCCGAGCATTCCTGCTAAGTAGCTTACTAATTAGGTCCTTGTATGTGTCCACCAAACGAACTGATTTCCTCTCCCTGATGTTATTGGACCCCACATGTAATACCACTACCGGATCAGGCCCCGACCCAGCTACAATACCGTCCACTCTATCCCTCAGGTCCTCCACTTTAGCCCCCGGAAAGCACAGAACTGTTCTATTTTTACTGTCCGGACCACAGACAACCTTGTCGATCCCCCAAACTATGCTACTTCCCGCAACCACCAACTTACTTTTGGCCCTCGCCCTATTTATCTCCTCTAGTCTCCTATTGTTTACAGCGTCCTCTTCCTCTCCAACAGCCCCACTCGGAATCAATATCGGTATCGGTATCTTTGACCTAGGATTACTCCTATCCTTGTCCCTCCGTCTCTTTCCAGGTCCTGAACTACCTGGACTACTCCCCTGGTCTTCTCCCGGATCCCTCCTCCTTTTTCCTGGCCTAGACCCCAAGCTACTATCTGTTGCAACTACCTCCATCTCCCCCTCTGTCTCTTCCGAATCGAGCACATCAAATCTGTTTCTGGTGCTGCACTCCCCACTGCCTTTGTACTTTACACCCCTATCTACCTGCTTCTCTGGCCCCCCTTTCCTACCACTTTTGATAGTCCACGCCAAACGCTTTACAGCATTGCTCCGGCCTGGGCCCCCCTCATCTGTCCTGCGTACTTTTCTAGCAGCCCCCACCTCATCACCTACCTCATTCACACCAAAGGTTCTACCCCCATGTTTCCTCTTGGAACCACCGACAACCTTCCATCCTTCTCGGAAAGCTACTTTCACAGGCGTAACTCCAGACAGCCCCGCCCTACCTAGTTTTCCCTTCAGCTCAGCAATCTCCCCCTCAAACTTAACAATTGTCTCAAGTAGGCGGAGGATTTCCTGACAGTTTGCACATACCTCTCCATATCCCATCGAGCGACAGTCCCCATACATCATAGAACACTGTTTACAAACTTCAAGCCCAATATCGCCATCGGTGGCCCCACCAACCCGGCTCTGACCGACACCCCCAGTGACCTCTGTCTGCACACCAATACTTACCCCGTTGGCACCGTTGACCTGGACCGCGATATTACACGTATTTACCCCCATACTTACCTCCGTCTGAACAGACTTGCTCGCCATCATCAAGACAAAATTACGCGATCGGACAGGGAAAACTGTAAACACGCGACAAAAGGCAACACGACGAACCGTTCGACAACTTAGCGCTCACAGTTTTATTTAAGACCTCCTAACTTTGTCCCAGTTACTATACTAAACTACCTCCCCACAAAGTTGAATAAAATAACCTGAAAATGAAATATATATGATTAGTAAACAATAAAAATACTTAATTTCGATTCGTAACCAAGGAGACTTCTTCTGTATACTTGCGGATCGAAAATCCATATACGTTATACGATCACAAACTAGAAGCAAACAAAGAGGCCAAATTTTTGGGATTTATCCTAGATAGCAATCTCAGTCTAAACAGTCACGTAAACTCCATTACGGTTAGAGCTACTAAACGTATCAATTTTCTGAAGATGATCAGAGGTAGAAATTGGGGAGCAAACAAAGATGTGCTTCTCAAGCTCTACAAAACATTTATACGTCCGGTACTAGAATACGGTGCCATAATAACAAGCGACCTAAGCAAAACCAACATTCAGAAGCTACAGAGGGTTCAAAATTATGCCCTGCGAGTGGCACTATGCAAACCGAAATGGACACCGATAAAGGAACTTCACGAGCTAGCAAAAATAGAAACTATTGATACGCGATTAAAAGACCTACAAAACAAAACCCTCAACAGACTCCAAGATAGTGAATTAATGGTTGAGCTGAACGAACACCGATCCCTTAACAGAAAAACAAAATAAGTTTCCAGAAAATAAAAAAAAATAAAAAAATAAAAAAATAATAAACTAAAATAAAATAAAAATTATACAATATAACTAAATCGCGTGGAGTCAGTGAGGATTGTCTCGCTACTCATTGGGAACTTTAGGATAGAGACTGTGAGGACTGCCTCGCAACTCTGCTGAAGCGCGATTGAAACGCGTTTAATAAGATCTATATAACAAAACCCTCCACATACTCCACATACTCCAGGATAGTGAATCAATGGTGAAGCTGAACGAACACCGAACCCTAAACAGAAAAACAAAATAATCCACAGTAAATTAAAATTACTCAATAGAATTAAACTGCGTGGAGTCAGTGAGGATTGCCTCGCTACTCATTGAGATCTTTAAGATTGAGTCTGTGAGGATTGCCTCGCAACTCTGCGTGTGGGGAGTGGGCTCCGAAGAAACACACCCCTTACCCCATCCATAGCAACAATCACACAGCAGGCACAATATACAATAGCAGATACCTATCTCTCTCTCTACCTATAACTTTTCTAACTGAACATTCTCAAATTTTCTTGCAACACTGTTATCAAGAAGACGCATGGAAATGGTAGACAAAGCGTAGGAGGAATTGGTGCAACCTACCTTTCTGCAACATATACAAGAAACCACCAAACGCTAGGCAAGGATTAAAACAAGCTTGTCTGGCTGGGAACGAGTGTACATTTGATATAAATAAACATTTGAATAAAGATTTAACAGCCCTTTTAAGGGCTTGAGGGTGTGTGTCAGTGAGAGTTTTTTTTTTTTTTTTTTTTTTTGGGGGGGGGGGGGGGTGGAGGAGGTCATTTGGAATTCCCGAAGGATAACCAGATACCTCAAAATCACATACGGCATCCTATCTCCCAGAAGGCTTGATGGATGACTCCCGGTTTTTTAAAACTAAACTGTTGGAGCTTTCTCCACTTCTTTTTTGTAACCGCTATGGTCATATACCGGGGCCGCTACCAAACCGGCGTTGCTGTTTGGTTTTCTTTTCTCTTCTTCCCTTAAACTTGCCATCGCACAACATTACATTCTGGCTCGCCACCATGGTGGGACTCAAACCTCTACCATCGCCGAACTGGAACCGAATAGAGCTCGCTCTCTAATAGTTTTAAAGGCGTTGAGGGATTGAGTATTGACCATCTAACACTCCAACGTAAACTGCCGGGTATTCTAACCGCGTGCATAACCCCCTCAGACTCCAATTTGGGCAATAGGAAAGCTAGGCCTGTGTGATCCAAGGGAAAAAAATAAGGTTAACCGGGTCGCAAGGGATTTGTAAATCCCACATCGTCCCTGCGCGCCTTCGGCGCACAAAAACCTTTCATTCATTCCGAATTGTCAGTAATCATGGCTTCCGCACAAGTTGACATTGATTTTCTTGATAATGGTAGAGGTGGTTTTTTCTTGATTCATGGTGGATTTAAATTCTCTATCAGAACACGAAATCATGGACGTTGCTATTGGAGGTGCGTTGATCGGAATTGTCCGGCTACAGTGGTGACAAAAGAAAGTATTCTTGTTAAGTTCGGTAATGGACATAATCATACTTCTGATATTGAGAGTATTGCCACGAGAGCAAAACCAAATTGAACTTGGTGATGAATGGACAAAAACTTTTGCTGGAGAACGGTTTCTATTGCGTGACATAGTAGATGAACAGAACCGACGAATCTTAGTTTTTAGCACTGACGACAATTTGCGACGATTGTGCAATTCTGACATTATTTTTGCAGATGGAACATTCTATTCGTTTCCCGAGTTGTTTTATCAGCTGTATTGTATTCATGGAATGGTTGACCGTAAAGTTTTCCCCTTGGTGTTGGCGCTTCTGCCAAATAAAACTCAATCAACTTACTCAATATTTTTCAACATTCTGAAGGATGAGATTCTTCAACGAAACTTAACGTTTGCACCAGATACATTCATGATAGACTTCGAGACGGCGGTGATGAACGTTTTGGAGTGCGTGTTTACTTCCGTGGTGGTTAAAGGTTGTTTTTTCCACTTAAAACAGTGTATCTGGAGGAAGACTCAATCCGTTGGTTTAGTGAGACATTACAATCAAGATGATGACGTCAAACTTCTTGTCCGGAGGGCTGCTGTTCTTCCACTCGTTCCCGTCCAACATGTTGAAGATTTCTGGCTAAATGCTTTAGAATCAGCCGAGGACATTTCCGTGGATGTCACCGCATTTACTGACTATGTTACCGAACAATGGGTAGAGGGTGTTCCCATCAGCAAATGGAACCATCACAACAACGACGGCGCAAGAACAACCAACAATGCGGAAGGTTGGCACAGCAAAATAAAAAAAATGTGCAGAGCTGCTCACCCAAACATATACTCTTTCCTTGTTTTGCTAAAGAAATTGCAGGCAACCAACGAAGCAAAAATGCTTCAACTTGAATCCGGAGGTCTCGCACCAAAAAGACGAAAGCGTTACAGAACGATAGACAATCATTTGAAAACACTGAAGAACAGACTCAATAATGGCAATCTGGACGTTTTTGAATTTGGTGACGAAGCAAGTAAATTACTAAAATTGAAATAATGTGAAGGTACTTATAGATTTTATTATAAAGTTGAGATGTATTTTGATATGATGTTGTTTGATTATGTAGGTAAGACGATACAGACTATAGCCTAATCCTCTACTGCAAAAGTTGCGTTCAGCCAACCTGACACCTTTCTGTAATTCACACCTATTAACTGGTATTTTAGGAAGGTTGGCTGAGTGGGAATAAACCGTTTCATTAATTGATTTTTTTTGTAATTAATCCTATAATTAGTGTTTGCAATCTAATATTATTGCGTCCGTGGAAATATTTCCCACCCGAGGAGAGTGACCAGTCCACGGCGGCCGTACTGTATCAATGCGATTAGATTTACTGGATTAGTTATCGTTGATGGTTATTCCGGATAGACTCGATATAAACATCACCACATTTCATTATTGCCTACATGCACGTATCAGTATGAGTTCATAGAGAACATGTGATAGGTCTGACTCGACAGGAAGCTGATATGAGTTCCGATTCGGAAGTTCGGCCCGTCTGAAGACTATAGTGAATACATACAAGCTACATGCTTAAAATAAACATTGCACATGATAATAATAAGACAGGTTGGAAAGTTTATGTCAAGTGTCTGGAAGAGATTTAAAGGGAAGTTAGCTCACCTTAATTTGTTAACCCTTTACCCAACTCGTCGAGCTCGTTCCAACGAGGGGTCATAACCTATGTTTTTGAGACAAAAAATGAACAAAATTAGTTATTCAAGAATTATTTTTGCAAGTGTCGTCTGCTTTTCACGTTAGGCAAAGGGTTAAAGTTGTCAGTAAATTTAACATTAACCGTTTACCCAACGTAACGGCCAAAACCGGCCAGCGCTATTCACAAAAATTGATTTTCATTATTTTTTTCATTTTTTTGTCTCAAAAACATAGGTTATGACCCCTCTTTGTTTTTGAGACAAAAAATTGGTTATTCAAGAATTTTGTTTCCAAGTGTCGTCTGCTTTTCATGTTAGGTAAAGGGTTAAGGCTATGGGAATTTTATATAAGAATTGAAATTTCGAACTGTTAGCGAAGTTTTATCATCCATGTGCGCATCATTTCACAAACTTCAGGCATATTCCTGTAGATGAGTATAAAAAAAATACCGATGACTTTTTACAATTCCCCCCCCCCCCCCCCCCCCCCCAGTCAGTTTGAACGTTCGACTATTATTCTCTGTTTAAACCCATTTAAATATAAGAAAACGGCGCTTTCACCATATTTTGGTGTTCTGTAACCTTTTGTCTGTTCATCAAATCAACAGTGTGCGCGTCGTGACATATAACCCTTTACCCAACGTAACGGCCAAAACCGGCCAGCGCTATTTTCAAAAATCGCCTATTAATTTCAATTATTTTTTCATTTTTTGTCTCAAAAACATAGGTTATGACCCCTTATTGGAACGAGCTCGTCGAGCTCGTTCCAATGAGGGGTCATAACCTATGTTTTTGAGACAAAAAATGAAAAAAAATAGTTATTCAAAAATTTTTTTTGCAAGTGTCGTCTGCTTTTCATGTTAGGTAAAGGGTTAATATAGACACTATCCTTTCCATTAACCCTTTACCTAACGTGAAAAGCAGACGACACCTGATGAGCTCGTTCCAATGAGCGGTCATAAACTATGTTTTTAAGACAAAAAAATGAAAAAATAATGAAAATTAATTGGCGATTTGTGCGAATAATGCTGGCCGGTTTTGACCGTTACGTTGGGTAAAGGGTTAAAAAAGATAATTATTCGGTGAATTTTCGAGTTTTTTCTTCACATTTTAGAACACTCAACTACAGAAAGTATTTTTTAATCCAACGGTAACAGAAATGGGGAAGTTAAAACCGCCCAAAATAGGGATAAATGAAGAGTTTATGTTAAGAAAAAGTACTCCCCTATTTCCGCACAACTTCTAATATTTAGTTTTAAAATATGTGCTTAACAGTTTGAACAGTTTTGCTCTCTCTGTTCAAGAACAATAATCAGAGAAACCATACGTGACATACTGAGCCTGTAATATAGAAGATGCCTCACGAAAACTATATGCAAGTAGATTTGTCTGCTTTATAAAGTCAGCGCCTCAAAAATAGCAAGTTACAAAATTTAAACACTTCTGTTCACATACTGTGAGATTGGACTTTTACAAATCGTCCCTTGAGTTCCAGTGTGTTCTATGTGCCTACCGGCAGCCTACTGTCGTGCCTACTGGCAGCCTACCGGCACATAAAACACATTGAAACTCAGGTGACGAAGTGTATACCACTGACGAGGAGGGGGTAGTGACAACTCTATTTATCGTGCCTAACAGGTTGTAGGCATGGCAGACAGATTTTGTCATTGGAAGAGATTTACATGTACGTTAACTCCCCTTAATTTCTGAAAGTTGTCAGTAAATTTAACACTAAGAGTATGGAAATTTCATATAAAATTTGAAATTTCGAAATGTTGGCGAATTTGTACCATTGATGTGTGCATCGTTTCATGAACTTCAGCAATTTTCCTGTAGAGTGGTATAAAAATACAGAAGCTGTTTTTTTACAATTTTTTTCATAATCAATTTGAGCGTTTGACTATATTTATTTATTTATTTATTTATTTATTTATTTATTTATTTATTTATTGGTGCTTTACGTCACATCAGCAGGTAAGGCTATATCGTGGCGATGTTTATTCTTTGTTAACAGCCAGTTAAAAATAAGAAAACGGCGTCTTCAGCATGTGATCTTTATAACTTTATTTTTTGTTCATTATATCAATAGTTTGCGCATCGTGATATATAATACAGACACTGTCCATTCCATTAATATAGAATTCCTGGAGGTGAAGTGTTTTAATTTTATTTCCTAGGAAGAATAAAAACTTGCACATTACCGTAAAAAACACACTCGCTAAACAAAGAGCCAAAGAGGACACTTCGTATTGGTAGGCGTGATACTGATAGATATTCTTAATGATGTATTATCTGTGAAATAATTGCTTCTAATTGGCTTTCAATAAAAGGATAAGTTTCATTTTGTAACTTATAATAAATGAAAGCAACAGACAGCCCCGAGAGCTGTCTATTGTTTTCGTTTATGAAAAGAAACAAAAGGAAACTTGGATTTATTTTCTACTGGTGGTGTGGTTGTTTTCCCATCGATTACTTGCTTCTTAATTGGATCTTCCTCGCGCATCTAATAATTTCAAGGGAGATAACTTTATCAAAAGTCGATTTTCATGACGATAAATGTCAGGGATGTTTGAGCTACTTCCAAAACACGCCAGTAACACAATGTAGCCCCCTGTAATCAACATTGCATTGTGTTGTTCGGACGTTATTATTAGAATTACAGAGATAAAAGGCATGAAGATAACGGGCAGAAAAGAGACACTTTTTTGAGCTATGTAAGACAAGCGGATTACAGCCATTGTCTTTTGGATTAGCTTAATTCACGTGCTTACAAGGACTCTTTCAAAAAATATTTTAAGGGCCTTTTGCATATCGTACATTATTTAGACTATTCCAAGCTATATGTATATATCTTCCAGTAAGACTTCCGATTAAGAATACATATACTACTCAAAGTTTGCTAAGTACCAAATATTTGACACATCATTGTGAAATTTTCTTGTGACATATTTGCGATATTTTTGGTGCATATGATTGAGGAATGTATTGAGATGGTCCCCAGTGTTTTCATTAGCTCTGTTGGCAGGCAGACTTTTCGTGTACTGTCTACATGTACATAACATGTGTAGGGTATTCAGTCTTCATTTCAACACAAACCCTTGTGATTTAATGATTGAATATTGCAAATGCAAATGTAAGAAGACATTTGTCTGAAGCAAAAATGTGGCGGGCTGTACTAGGGATGGGGGAACAACGGGCAACGCATCTTCAGGTTGGTGAAACCCTTGGTGTGCACCATACGGTGATCACCCGAGCCTGGGCAAGATTTCAGCACACCAGTAAGTCGGCATGGTGGTGGCAGAGACAGGGCAACATCTGCAGCTGAAGACCGGTTTTTGATCATTCAGGCACATGGGAACCGCTTTGCCACAGCAACCCAGCTTCGCAGTGACCCTCAGAAAGCATCCGGGGTAATTGTTTCGATGCAGACTATCCGGGCAAGGTTCCCACCATGCTATAAAGCGTAATCCATTGACGGGTTACGATAGAAGCCTTTTATTTCCAGGCCTAACAATATCATATTGGAATCACAAAATATGACTTATTACTTGTGTTTAAATAAATTTTATTCTTCAATACGTGTCCCCATACCACTATACGTACAGTAGAGAATCTCCAATGAGTGACGATCTGAAGTGAAATTTCTGAACCTAGTTCATTAAAATTGACCTGAAACGAGGTTTACGGATGCTAGGATCGATTTTGGAGAACAATGTTAAGAAATTTCAATCAAATCGTTACGAATTTGATATTACTTTTATCATGTAATGTGTAATATAACCATTAATCTAATCTAACAGCCGAACCTGACCAGCGTTAATCATAAAAATTACTAAGGCCTAAAAAAGTTAAAAATCTGATTCTCAGGCCCTCCCACACGGTCCTTTTGACTGCCGCATGCTCTCTTTTTATAACCAACGCAAACTTAAAAAAATAAAATATATAGGGTTTATCTCTGATATTTTACCCAAGTTAATAAAATTGATAAATTTGTCCCTTGAGCGCAACAAGGCTTTCCAATGCTTTAGCACTGCAAAGCCTTCTTGCACTCAAAGGACAAAATACACCACCACCCACGTTGATCATGAGGCCTGAAACATAAAATAAACTAAGAACATGAACGTCTGATGGCAAAGAAATATACTACTCAAAGTTTGCCAAGCACCAAATATTTGACACATCATTGTGAAATTTGCTTGTGACATATTTGCGATATGTTTGGTGGATATGATTGAGGAATGCATTGAGATGGTCTCCAGTGTTTACATTAGCTCTCTTGACAGACAGACTTTTCGTGACAGTCATGAAAAGTATGTACCCCTTGGTTTTCATGATGTTTTTGTGAACTGTCTACATGTACACGACATTTGTAGGGTATTCAATCTTCATTGCAACACAAACCCTTGTGATTTATGATTGAATATGGCAAATGCAAATGTAAGAAGACATTTGTCTGAAGAAGAAATGTGGCGGGCTGTAGGGGTGTTGGAGCAAGGGGCTACCCATCACCAGGTTGGTGAAGCCTTTGGTGTACACCATACGGTGATCACCAGAGCCTGGGCGAGATTTCAGCGGTACGGCACACCAGTAAGACGTCATGGTGGTGGCAGAGGCAGGGCAACATCTGCAGCTGAAAACCGTTTTTTTATCATTTAGGCCCATAGGAACCGCTTTGCCACAGCAACCCAACTTCGCAGTGACCTTCAGAATACATCCGGGGTAAATGTTTCGACGCAGACTATCGTCTGGTTGCACGAATGTGGTCGCCGATCGACAAGACCATGTATTCGCATTCCGCTGTCCCAGAACCACCACCAATCACGATCGGAATGGGTCATGGACCACGTTGGATGAACCAGAGCAGATTGGCTACCTATCCATTTTACAGATGAGTCAAGGTACTGCCTAGACCACACATATAGGTGTTCTAGGGTATGGATAAGACCAGGAGAGCGATTCCATGCAGCCAACATTGCTGAGCATGACCGCTATGGTGGAGGGTCAATCATGGTCTGGGAGGCATCAGCAGGAATGGACGTATGGAGCTCTGTGTCCTTGAACGTGGTACATTGACTGCACAGCGGTATATTGATAAGATCCTGGATGTCCACGTCAGATTGTATGCAGGTGCAGTGGGTGATAGATTCATTCTGATGGACGATAATGTCCGTCCTCATGTTGCCCATGCTGTCGGGGAGTACCGACAGAGGGAGGGGATTGAGCGTATGGAATGGCCAGCAAGATCCCCTGACCTCAATCCAATCGAACATGTCTGGAATGAGTTGCCGCTTGCAATTTTACCCCGTCCAGTCCAGCCAAGGAGTGTGCAGGAGCTTGGTGCCATGCTGGTCCAAGAATGGAACATCATCTCACAAAAGGACCACCAGGAACCTGACTGGAAGCATGAGAAGGCATTGCCAAGCTGTAATTAACAGTAATGGGTCTCATACTCGATATTGAACCCATACCAGTTCGCTCCGTCAACATTCTGGCAAACTGAAAATTTTCCTCTTTTACCAATAATATCCATTTTCCATGGTTATCGTATTCAAAAGCTAAAAAATAATGTCAAACACAAATAAAATCTTAATTTCCGTACTTAAATCATTAAAGATATAATTAAATAAAAAATATATACACTATTCATTACAATATTTCAACTAAAACGTAAAACAGGAAGTTGGATATATTTGGTGCTTAGCAAAGTTTGGGTAGTATATATTAGTTGACACATCCAAAGTCCAGACTGGTCTCTTTCTTTGTTGCACAGCACGGACTCCTACTGGCGTTTGATTAACAGTGAACAAGAAAAATCTGTGACCTGAGAGGTCGTTTTCAGTCAAGTGGCGTCTGCATATTCAGGCAGTCGACTGTTGATTAAAAACGACTGCTATGTCATAAATGTTGATACCTTCTAATGCTCAAAAAATCATTTCTCATTTCCCAGGCTTGTGTGAATAAAACTTTACCATCCTTAAAAATCAAGCACTTCTAAACGAGTATAAACGTCCAGGTAAACCCATGAAAATTTCCGTAACACAACTATCTCATTCCCTTGGAGCGCAAGTAGCCAGGATCCTATAGTAGGGCTACCTAACCAGGGCTTTTTTTTGGGGGGGGGGGGTGATGTGCGGACGGGCATTGTGTCTCGACCCGAGAAAATTTTGCATAATTCAGTGCACCAAGAGCGAATCTGGGGCCCCATGTAGGTCTATTCCAGCGTCTCTCCCCGGCTACGCAACTAGTTTGTTCTTTGACTCTGAATACTGGCTAACCTGTAGGTGGAATTACGTGTACTTGTTGACCCACTATTTTTCAACTTAGTCACGAAATGCCCCAGTTTTTAATCTTTTTAAAATTGAGCATGTACAATAAATGATTTTTATTATCTATAAAAATCAAATGACGTGTCCTCCAGTCTAGAATGTCCAGTTATGACAATACTGAAGAATTGTTAAAGTAGGACATCTGGGTATATTGCTCGGGTGTTACTGGCTCACGATACCAAGTGAATACCAAACAACAAATGTCTGGTGTTGTAAACAAAATACCGCTGAACAGGAGTTGGACGTCAGACAGTGACAGTCACACATTCTTCAATGATTAGCAGTTTTAATTAGGCCCCCTTTGTCAATAAATCAATAAACAACACCGGATCTAAATTATTTATTTATTTATTGGAGTTGAACGACACTTTCGACAACCAGGGTTACCTCGTATCGGACAATTTTACGGGTAGAAGAAGTCGGAGGAGTATTCAGAGAGAACCAACGAGCAACGGATATCAACTGTAAGGCTCTCCAAAGTACTAACTCCACGCAGGCAGGGTTACCATTGGTTGAAGACAGATTACCATCGATGTTCAGTACGCCTTAGTACACAGCGCCACCGCGCCCCGCGTGGGCAATCGGGACTAAGTGCCTTGCCCAAGAACACAATGCAGTTACCCATGGCGGGGATCGAATACCTTTCAGTTTGAAGTCCAATGATGTAACCACTGAGCCACCGTGCTCCCATCTAAATTATACATATTATATTTCTGAGAAACAGCTGTTTTTTTTAATATGAATGTAAATTTGGAAATGCCATTTTGGATTATTATCCGAAACTAGAATGGAAATATCAGATAAAGTTTGTCTATGCTTGTAAAGAGAAGAGTAGAGCGAGGAAATACTGGGACAATTTTTTACTTCTTTCCGGGAAGAAGTTAAGTGCGTCCTCTACCTCCTCCCTCACCTTATGGACACATATCTCGAAGACAGGAGGAGGCACGTGTTTCCTTTGTTGATGGTGCTGCACCATTGGAGGTTTAGCTTTTATAACTATGAAGAGCTTCCAATCAGGAGCCAATACTATAACAACTTTTACAACTGTATTTTCTAGAATTGTATTTGCTGCCGAAAATATAACGGACAAAAATAAATCATTAGCATTTTAAAAGATATGGCAATTTGCTAACTGGCAAATTGCCACATCTTTGAAAATGCTAATGTTTCATTTCACTCCATTTAAAGTCATAACTAAAAAAATACAATTCTAGAAAATACAATTGTAAAGATTCTATAGTATTGCTCCAGTTTGTATAGAATAACTATTTCCTCGTTAAACGTGCAGCCAATATAAATAAATCTACTGGAGAGGAAGTCTAATGAATCGCGATTTCAAATGAAATTTCTGTATTGAGTTACAAAAATCGCTGCGCGCCGAGGTTTACCAAGACTCGGATCGATTTTAGTGAACGAGGTTCGGAAATTTCACGTCAAATCGTGACGACTAACGTAACGTCTAAAGCTGGCAAAAGCAGTTCACAAAAATCGACTTCCAAATTTTAGTTGTTTTTTTTTTTTATTTTTGCTTCAAAAACATAGCTAATGACCCCCTTATTGGAATGAGCTCGTCTTCATAAACTATGTTTTCGAGACAAAAATTGAAAATATTTAGCTAACTCTTTACCCAACGTAAAGGCCAAAACCGGCCACCGCTATTCTCAAAAATCGGCAATTAATTTTCATTATTTTTTCATTTTTTTGTCTCCAAAAACATAGGTTATGACCCCTCGTTGAAACGAGCTCATCGAGCTCGTTCCAACTAGGGGTCATAACCTATGTTTTTGAGACAAAAAATGAAAAAATAGTTATTTAAGGATTTTTAAGTGTCGTCTACTTTTCATGTTAGGTAATGGATTAATCAGAAAATGTTGTGTTCTGCTAATGTCGTCTGCTATTTGTTTTAAGTAGACAGTTATTGCAAGATTAATTCATTTCTACTTTCTACCACGTCGTCGTTGATTTCTGACGTCATTCCCGCATTAGACGTGTTGTGTACGGTATTTTCCATAAAGGACTCTTTGATGGTGATTATGTGATAAGGTCTCTTCCGATACATGTCACTCGTCAGCAAACATGACCAGAAGATTATATATACAAAACAAATTCTCAACGAGCTCGTCCCAATGAGGGGTCATAAGTTGCGCCTTGTGCAGTCATTAAAAAATAGCGAGATTTGAATGACAGTTTTCATGAATATCACTGGCCTGTTCAAGCTCTTGGGGCACCAGTCCATGTCTCTAAGAATTTGACGCTGTTATGGTCTAAAATCAGTCTAGCTCCCAAATACGTCATCATCTATATTTATATTCGCTCGTCTGGGAAAATTCAGTTGGTTGGAAAATTCAGTCGGTTGGTTTCGACAAACTGATATATTCTGATATATATCTGAAAAAAATTCATAAAGATACATTTTCTGTGAATAAAAGCTATAAATGTTGCTTAAACAAGACGTGATTTGATCGACATTCTGATGGTATTACAATCAGAAGTGAAGACTCATCACAGCTGTAGTGTTATGGTTACGCAAGATAGTTCCACAAATTATGTTAATATCCTGAAGCATTCACGATAATTGAATACATATTGATTGGAATATCTATGATTGCGACCTGGAAAAATGCATTTCTATCTTTGAAAGGGAAGGCGCACCAAATTACATTAACGATCGTCTGCGCGCAAATTTCCACAAAAGTGGTTGAAAAAACAGTGCATGACAGCTTCGAATTTTGAACAGAATTAGACTGGTAGCCTGAGAGCTTGTGGCCTGTATTAACCGTTACGTTAGGGAAATGGTTAAGTGGGTGTGGAAGATACCACACTGCTATACCAAGTAAAAGGGTTATTCTAGAACCTGCAGTGGTTGCCTTACATGCTTGTTAGGACGCAGCCCTACCAATTCAGGCAACCGGTAGGCTGGGTTATACCTTAGCGCTACATCTTTTGGCGAACAGTTGGCATATCAGATTGGGACATTGTCACCGTAATACATCAGATCAATTTTTTGACGATGCAATAAAATGATATCCATATATGAACTAATACTACGAAATACAGTTCAGCCGCCGCGGAATGGTCAAAAACCACGCGCGTGCAGTGTTACCCACGGGAGCTTTTCTAAATCAGTGGTCACTAGTGTTTTCAGCAAGTATTCAATGAAAGAAGAATCGGTTCCAGTGTTTGATTTTATCATTGTGCAGTTAATCGCCACCTCGAGAATTCCCCCGACAATGCCCAGAACAAACGGCATTTTGGAGCCTAATTTAATTAATAGGCTATTTGACGATATTTCAAACGGAGTTGAGTTTCTGCAGAGTTGAACTTCATATTAAAAACTTTCTCACCTCAAGTCAAGCTCTACGTATAGAACATCTTGTGGATTGAGATTGAGAAAAGTTAATTTACTCTTGAAGGTTGAAACTTAAAATACTGGCCTCAGAATAAAGAGTAATTAAATTTTGTTAAAGTTTTCCAGGAGGTACATGTCTTCGACACCCTTATAATAACTCTCCTCTTTCGGATGCTTCAGCCCTATCACTTATAAAATGCATCCACCAAGCCCGAATCTGGCAGAGGTATCATCGCGGAGAACTGTTCAAAGTATAGATCTTGGACTTTAGTAAGTTGTCTGTGACACATGTTGCAGCCGTGATTTAACATTAATAGTTTTACAGACCTTAATGTATAGACCTTCCCAAAACACTTCTGCATCTGAACTAATTAACCTGTTCCCGTGTCCAGTATTTTTGAGAAATTGATAAATAGCAATAGTGTGGAGAGGTGCTTTTGAACCAGAAACCTGAAGAACTGGATAAATCCGTTGGAAATACGAATCGCTATTTCTATTTTAATGTCTTCTTCTTCTTCCCCTATTTAAACCACACCGAATAGCTTCGTGGTAGCATCGCTAACCTTTATCATCATAAAAATCGACTTTCGATAAATTATCCCCCTTGAAATTATACGACGAGCGAAGGAGATCCAATTAAAGAGCAAGTAATTGTGAGAAAACACCTGTGATATCAGTAGAAAATAAGGCCAGGTTTACTTTTGTTACTTTTAATAAACGAAAAAAACCAACAGCCCCGGGGGCTGTTGGTTGTTTTCGTTTATTAAAAGTTACAAGGGGAATCTTTTGTCATAAGTAGTATGTAATGTGGTTTTCACCCCTCATTTGAATGACCCCGGTGGATGACCCCGGAAGTGACGTCATGTCACGTGACGTAGTGGCGCCATGTTGTGTTGTCATGGTAACCCGCGTGAGCGGCCATGTTGTGACGTTATCTCCATAGTGATGCGTGGTGTGAGTCGCATGCGCAGCGCGTGTTGTTAGGGTGATACGAGCTTCCGTCGTCCATTTTGTATACAGGAGGCCGCCATCTTGGTTTCTATGGTAGCACGTGATTGTCATGTTACCCAATTTTTCTGCAATAGAACAGGGTATGCTCGGAGGGTGTGTGCCTTTGTAGAAGAGTAAATCTAATTACCACAAACAACCCGACAATCCCTCCAAATCACCAAAATCCACCCCAACTTTTACTATTTCGAATTCTTTCAGAATTCTCTGCTTCTATCTATATATGTAATAGTTTTCCTCTACCTAGGCATGTTCCTTTGTTCCGGAGTATACTCCAGTAGCGTAGAAGAGCCTATTAGTTGGAACAGTTTACCTTATTATTACTATATTTAGCAATTTCTGGTCTATTCTTGTTATGAGGACCATTAAAAATCCCTCAATAAGGCATAATTTACTACGACTCTTAGCCTCATTTCAGTATTTAACAGGTATATCCTATGGAATCCCATTTTGGAAAACGCCTGTGACTGTGGAATCCCTTTTTGTCGTATGAGGCCATGAGGGCTATGTAAAAGCCCTCAATGAGTCCTCATTTATTATCCCTCATAGCCTCATTGAATTATGAGGTTATGAGGACCATTAAAAAATCCCTCAATGAGGCATAATTTACTACGACTCTTACCCTCATCTCGGTATTCGAGAATACCTGACATTATATTATTTGAGGATACTAGTTGGAATTTACATCCAGGTACTTCATGCTACATCCGGGTACTTCTGTTGGGTAGTTGATAACAAAAACTACAATATATAATATTTCTTATTTTTTTTTTTCAAATAACTTAAGCGTCATTACCACCTTTTTTTCTTGTTTCTTCATTTTATACTTTTTTTCTTCTTTTTTTTTTTCTTTTCTTTTTTTATAAAAATCATCTATTTACAACATCTATTTACATCTTCAGTTAGAATCCAATTGTAACAGGTTTACTCTTCGCCATTTCAACCACCAAATCCATAATACAACGTTTCTGTTCATTTGTGAGAGGTTTCTCGAACATATCTTCATATTCTTTCTGTACTGGTGGTGGATTCATTCCAGAAGTATTATGGTGCCACAGTAGATGGACATCATTCTTGTTACTCTTTCAAGTGCTTCACTAAAACAGGCAATGATTCTTTCGGTAGCTGTCACTAGAAGACCGTTATGTGTTTTACCACTCTCGTCCACATGAACACCATAACGGTCTTCTAGCCGCAGGGTTAACACTGGTTGAAGACAGGAGTACCATCGACGTGCAGTACGCCGCAGTACACAGCGCCACCGTGTCCCAAGTGGGCAATCGGGATTAAGTGCCTTGCCCAAGGACACAACGTAGTTACCCCTGGAGGGGATCGAACCGTGAACCTCTCGATTTGAAGTTCAATGCCGTAATCACTGAGCCACTATGGTGGAGGTAGAAAATACAATCGCACTGTGGTGGTGGTGGTGATGATAGAAACAGTGATGGTTCAAGAAGGGACAGCATTAGAAGGATGAAGGCTTTTTGGAAATTTGATAAGTGTCTTGAGTCTCTTTACGTGTATAATATACTGAGTCAAAAAAAAAGTGTAATAAACTTTGAGGAGCAATTTGTTTAGTATTATTGACTTTAATCCCAAACAAATTATTGTAACTTCATATTTCGAGTCTAGCTGTATGAATTGGCATAATTTCGTGTTCTTACTGTTGCCAGCGTCACGTCAGGACGTCTCAATTCAGACATGGGGTGAAATGAAATGTTCACACATGCAGTCAATAGCGAGTATGTCCACCGATTTCCTCTTGGATGGTAAGACATCAACGGCGCATGGGCCTGATAAGTCTCTGGATGTTACCCTGTGGCATTGCGTTCCACTTCTGTGAGTCCTGTCTTAGAACATTACGTAAATCACCTAACGTCTGAAGATCATGAAGTCGTACCCGATCTCGCGAAAGTTGGGGCCAGGGAAGAAGTTCGATGCTCTGCTCCTCAAGAAAGTAACGACAGATACGCGCCACTTGACATCGGGCATTGTCTTGCTGAAATAATTGCAATCCGACGTTAGCGTTGAACAACGGAACAACAACAGCGTTAAGAATTTCGTCCCTATCTCGCTCTCCATTCAGATTACCATCGACGAAGATCAACTGCGTTCGATGGTACAAGGAAATTCATGCCCAAACCATTACATTCCCGAATGCAAGCATCAGAAAACCGTTCTCCTCGTCGGCGATACACTCTTGCCCTGCCATCAGCGCGCCGTAGACAAGATCGTGATTCATCACTAAAAGGAACTGTGTTCCAACGCTGCTGAGTCCAGCGAACACGCTGACGTACCCATTCCATTCTGACGGTACGATGACATTGAGTAAGGATTGGTCCGTGGTATGGACGCATACTGCGGATGCCGTGTTCAGCGAGTCTGTTGCGGATAGTTTGTGCACTGATTCTATTGTTAGCTCTACCGGGAGTAATTGCTGCTGTCCTCGTCGCCGGAAGGAAGCGATCCCGCAAGTGAGACGTCCTGATATGTCTTGTGCAGGGGTCCTAACTCTTGACCGACCTGAACGCGGTCGGTCAGCAGTCGATCTAGTGGTTCTGTACCTTCCAATGAGACGGTAAATAGTGGGCACAGTGACTCCGAACTCAGCAGCGAGGTCATCTGGACGTATCCCAGCCTCATGTATACCAATGGTCCGCAACCTCTGATTTTCGGTTAACCTTGCCATTTTTTAAAATGTCGGAAGCCAAAAACTAGCGTGTTTTCTCAATAACCCAGGCCCTCTAGCACAACATAACACAAAGAAAATCGTCGGTCCCCATTCAATTTGACATTCTCGGGTAGCACTAGCTATTTTGAAATCCGTAGCAAAATTGTATACGGTTGGGTGGACAACGTCAACATGTCATTAAACTCTTTGCACGACTTCTTGTCCACAAACATGCAACATTAGAACTATTATATTTCATCCTTTTCGCTATTTTTTCACATTTGTTTCTATTATACTTTCTTTTTCGACTCAGAAAATTAAAAATATCCAGATAAGAAGGAAGAAGAAGGTGTGAAAGATTGATTTTTCTGAAGGAGAAAATATTTTTTCAGTCATATTGAAGCAAAGTCGCTACTGTCACCAACAACACGTGCTAATTGTTGAGTCGTGGGTTAAATTTTTTTATAGTACACAACAGTGTCTGTTTGTTTTAATATATATTAGATATAACAGGATAAAGCCATTGGTGTGCCCTTCAGTACACGACATGAACATCTCATTATCAGACAAAAACAACCCAACACTTAAGATAATTGTTTTATCACGAAATATCATGCTCGAATGACAAAACTATTTGGTGTTTCAATAAACAATTTCCTGAACGGTTATCATAATAAGTGGAAGCGACCTCTTCGTATTGAAGTAAGCCTTTCCTATTTTGATGACGTCAGTTCAATATTTTTTTCATTATCTGCTCGAGGTGACATTCAGTATTGTTCATTACCAGTATTCTTTTTACTATTGAATAGTTGAGGTTTCACTTCAATTTCATGGTCTGTTAATCAATTTTTTTCTTCTGTGGCGTTTTTTTTTTGTTTTTTTTTTTTGTCAATTTCGAATTTATGTCAAGTTCAAAATTTATTTCATCACATCCGCGTGGCTGATGATTATATCCGGCAAGCGTTATCCACAAAATGCCATAAAATTTTTATTATTTTTTCAGCTTTCGTCCCCAAAACATATTTTATGACTCCTAATTGGAACGAGTTCGACGAGCTCGTTCTAATGAGGGGTCATAAGCTATGTTTATGTCGCAGAAATTGAAAGTATTTATTTATTCAAGAAACATTTTTGCATGAATCGTCTTGCTTTGTAAAATGAGAAGTACTTGACAGAGCTATTCAGTGCTCAGCACTTGTTAGCGGCAAATACGGTATTGTTTCAAAATGACGAAACTAATAGTTTCTCTTTCAACAAAATTAATCCTCATGCCCTCAATCCCCTCCTCCCCTTGGAACAAAATTTCATTTTAACTTGGTATTAAATGTGTCGTGATGGCTATCATTATCAAGATTTCAAAATGCTTTACCTCTTCAACTTCTGTCAATTCTGTCACACCCATCACTGCTTTTACCATCATTACCTCCATTTTTTCAGGTTTAACGGCACTTTCAACAGCCAGGATCACAGGTGGAGAAAGCTGGAGCACCCGGGGAGAACCACTGAGCAGTGGCGAGCAACTGTCAGACTCCCCAACGTACTAACTCCGCACAAGCAGTGTTAGCATTGGTTGAAGACAAGTGCGCCATCGACGCGCAGTACGCATTTGTACACAGCGCCACCGTACCCCACATGGTCCATCGGGATTAAGTGCCTTTCTCAAGGACACAACGCTGTTACCCTTGGAGGGGTTCAAACCTTGGACCTTTCGGTTTGAAATCCAGTGGTGTAACCATTCAGCCACCGCGCTCCATTTTACTACTACAACTGCTACTACTACTTATATATTCATTTATTGGAGTTTATCGAAACTTTCGACAGCCAGAGCCAACTAGTGTCGGAACTACTACTACTACTACTACTACTACTACTACTACTACTACTCTACTACTACTACTACTACTATTACTTACTACTACTACTACTACTACTACTTACTACTACTACTACTACTACTAACTACTACTACTACTACTACTACTACTACTACTACTACGACTAGTACTCCTACTAACTATTACTACGACTAACTACTACTACTACGTACGACGTCTAGTACTACTACCACTACTACTATTACTACTACTATTAGCTACTACTTGTTACCACTACTACTACTACTAACTATAAATACTGCTAGCTACAATTACTACTAGCACTACTAACACTATACTACTACTAACTACCACTACTACTACTATTATTACTACTACTACTACTATTACTACTACTAGCTACTACTAGTTACTACTACAACTACTATTACTACTACTACTACTACTACTACTACTACTACTACTACTACTACTACTACTACTAACTATAACTACTGCTACTGTTACTACTACTACTAGCACTACTAACACTATACTACTACTTGCTAGCACTACTAGCACTATATTACTACTAACTACTACTACTACTAACTACACTGTTCTACTACTAATACTACTATTACTACTACTACTACTACTACTACTACTACTACTACTACTACTACTACTACTACTACTACTACTACTAACTACTACTACTACTGCTATACCACTACTACTACTACTACCATTATTATTATTACTAGTACTATTACTACCACTACTACTACTACTACTACTACTACTACTACTACTACTACTACTACTACAATTACTACTTCTACGACTAACTACTACTACCACTTACGACTACTACTACTACTACTATACTACTACTACTACTACTACTACTACTACTACTAACTATAACTACTGCTACTGTTACTACTATTACTAGCACTACTAACACTATACTACTACTTGCTAGCACTACTAACACTACTACTACTACTACTACTACTACTACTACTACTACTACTGCTATACCACTACTACTGCTATACCACTACTACTACTACCATTATTACTACTACTACTACTACTACTACTACTACTACTACTACTACTACTACTACAACTACTACTTCTACGACTAACTACTACTACCACTTACGACTACTACTACTACTACTAACTACTACTACTACTACTACTACTACTACTACTACTACTACTACTACTACTACACTACTACTACTACTACTACTACTACTACTACTACTACTAACTACTACTACTACTACTACTAACACTAAACCACTACTAACTACGGCTACTACTAACAGGTCCTACTACAACAACTACTACTACTACTACTACTACTACTTCTACGACTAACTACTACTACCACTTACGACTACTACTACTACTACTACTACTACTACTACTACTACTACTACTACTACTACTATTACTACTACTAACACTAAACCACTACTAACTACGGCTACTACTAACAGGTCCTACTACCACTACAACTACTACTACTAGCTACCCCTACCACTCCAACTACTAATACTACTGTTAACTACTACTACTATTATACTACTAACTACTACTACTACTATTATTATACTACTAACTACTACTACTACTACTACTACTACTACTACTACTACTACTACTACTACTACTACTACTACTACTACTACCACTATCACTACTACTATTACTCCTACTACTACTATACCATTACTAGTACTACTACAACTACTTCTATGAATAACTACTACTACCACTTACGACTACAACTACTACTAACTACTACTACTACTTCTAGTAGCTAGCTAGCTACTCTTGTTACTACTGCTACTACTACTACTACTACTACTGACTACTGTTACTAACTACTACCAATACTACTACTACTTCTATTACTAACACTAGTTAGTAGCTCGTTCCAAAGAGGGGTCATAACTTATGTTTTTGAGACAAAAAATGAAAAAAATAATAAAAATTAATTGGCGATCTTTGTGAATAGCGTTGGCCGGTTTTGGTCGTTACGTTGGGTAGAGGGTTAATATAAATGCCTAGGAGGTAAGATTTGCGCTTTTATCCTTTGAAGAATAAAAACTTGCAAATTATTGTGAAAACAAATTCGCCAAAGAGCCAAAGTGGACAGTTTCTTAGTTGCTCCTAATTTGCTTTCCATAAAAATCCAAGTTTCCTTTTTGTAACTTTTAACTGGTAGAGTGCTAAATTATTTTTGACCATCAAATCTTGTACACATATCTTTGCCCTGTTACAATTTATGGGAGAGTGCCTAAGGGCACTCTCCCATAAATTGTAACAAGGCAAACCCTTACAGACTAAATAATATCACTTCAAACATAATACAAAGCGCATGCATTGAATATGAGCCTTCAAGTTGTGGTATCTGCACTTCAGAATAAACCCCAAATATGGTCTTCCAGCAGTCTACCAGTTAATAAACGAAAAAAACCAGACAGCTCCGAGAGCTATCCATTGTTTTCCTTTATAAAAAGTAACAATAGGAAACTTAGCTTCATTTTCTACTGATGTTATTTATTAAGTGCTTCTTAAATGGATCTTTCGAGCCCGTTTAATAATTTCAGGGAAGATAACTTTATCGAAAGTTGATTTTCATGATGATGTATGATATATCTTCAACACTCACTCCTTCCAGAAAATGTTAAGAAGTTAAAGATTACAACCTGCATCTCTTTTAACAACTAGCCCCCATCATTAGCGCTACGTTTTAGGCGGCAACGAATATTCGATTGCTCGACAGACCTCCAAGAACAGGGTATTATACCTGCAAATAATACTTGCAAAAAATAAGAATGCAACAAAAGTAGATGAAACTTGAGAAACAGAATTTGCTGTGACCAGTAAATTCAGATCTGTGTGAAAATGGTGAAAGCGTCAGTAAGAAAAAAAAATAAAAAATAAGAATTTATGGAGACTTATTTTCGGGAGTAAAATATCTTTCAAGAAATCAGAAATACGTTTTCGTAAACAGCATTTAAAGATTTTTATTCAGGATTCAGTTTAAATTTTTCAAGAAACCGGAAATATCTTTTGTGCATAGCATAAAATGTGTTCTATAAAGGGCACAACAGTTCTGAAAGCTGCAGTATTTTTTTTTTTTATTCTTGGCGAAGAAGATGGAAACGGAGATTTGATTTAGCTGCACCGCAGCAAAAGACTGCAAAATTTCAGTTAGTATATAGAAGAATGGATCCTTCCAAAACAAGTCATTTATCGACATGGATGATGCCACTTTTCGAATTAAGGATGTTAAATGCGCTTGTACCTGAAACAGGTTCCGAATAATGCCACTCCACTATTAGTATTTCGTATGATTGCGCTTCAAAAAAACAGTTATTACCGCCCGCAACATTTTACTCTAGGTTTACTGGAAGCTGATTGCTTGCCACTTCAGGCAATATTTAACCCTTTACCCAACGTAACGACCAAAACCGACCAGCACTATTCATAAAAGTCGCCATTTCATTCTTTGTCTTAAAAACATAGATTATGCCCCCTCTTTGAAACGAGCTCGGCGAGCTCGTTCCAATGAGGGGTCATAACCTATGTTTTTGAAACAAAAAATAAAAAAAACAGTTATCCAAGAATTTTGTTTGCAAGTGTCGTCTGTTACGGCCCGTAATGTAATAAATGCCCATAATGTAATACCTACCCATAATGTAATACAAAAACGACCCATAATGTAATACGAACCCATAATGTAATAAAAAACGACCCATAATGTAATAAATGTAATAACGTGTAATAAATGTTAGGTACCCATAATGTAATAAAATTTTTAAAAAATTAGATACAAATTACACTTTTCCAGGCCCGTAATGTAATAAAATTCTAAGTTTGATTTTTGTTTTTTCTCTTTACTCCAGCAGTGCGTTCGGCTACTTATGACACATCCTACGCCTTCATCAGTGCTGCCAATGGCCCCTATGCCGTACACAGCCAACATGTGTGGGTGTGTTGGGATTATGATGGAGAGTATTCCGGGACCTGGGGCGGGTATACTCTGCTCTGAGTGGCAGGCATTATCCCTCTTCTATTTGTACCACCCGCGCAAACGTCTTCCTCAATAGCCTCTACTGCCCTGCCACAACCATATAGGTCTACCTTACCAGACATTCAGTAATTTTGATTCCAGGATGGTCATTTATAACTGCAATCATCATATTCGACCGGCTGTTCACTTGCACAAAAGCAATGTGGGTAGCAGGTTCCTATTGTTAATAAATGCAAGTAACTCTGGCCAAAGTTGCTGGGGCAAATGGTGGAGTGGGTGCCGTGGGATTTGGGTGCACCAAGACTGGATAGTGGCAGGGGGGGGGGGGGGAGGGTAGTGTGGGATACAAGGAAAAGATGGAACAGAAGCAAGACGTTGAGTCAAGCGGCGCAGAGGAATATCGGGAGGCGATATGGTAGGTGTACTGGTATTGGGATAGGGGATATCCTATAGCTCGATGGGATTTGGATTAGGCTACTTTCCTCCAAATTAAGCGTATGATCTATCCTCTGTCTCTCCAGTTTTCACTACCTGAACAAATTAGTCATTTCCCTGTACTGTACTACTATAAGTTTATGTCACACCCACCGCACCTGGAAACCAATGAGCCCGATCCCAGGATGACACTTAATAACGACCACATCATATTCCAGATCCTGTGATAACATGTGTCAAGTAATATTATTAGTCCACCACACGGCCTTCCACTTAAACTACCTACAGTCATGGCAGTTCCTGGCAGTTGGCAGGGACTTCCTGCCAACCGCCTACTCTATCACATCGACTATTCGCGTGTTCATCTCCGCTATTGTGCCATCTTCTCCTAAGTTACACTCAAACAACATACATAGCTAGACACGAGGAGTAACATGGGCGTATCCGTTTGACCGGGTATGTGACCTTGACCATCAAACCGGAAACCTTGAACCTGTGTATCGGTTCCTGCTGGGCGATTGTCCTGAAACTTGGTGTGTGGTTCGGGCGCCCAACAATTTCGCCACACCCGATGCCCGTCATGTGTGACCTTGATATTCAAACCGTTGACCTTGAACCTGTATCTCGGTTCATGCTGGGCCGATTTTCGTGAAACTTGGTATGTGGGAGTAGTTCAGGACGCTCAATATATATATATATATATATATATATATATATATATATATATAGAGAGAGAGAGAGAGAGCCCCGAACTACCCCCACATACCAAGTTTCACGCAAATCGGCCCAACATGAGCCGAGATATAGGTTCAAGGTCAACGGTGTGAATATCAATCAAGGTCACACAAGACGGGCATCGGGTGTGGCAAAATTGTTGGGCGCCCGAACCACACACCAAGTTTCATAAAAATCGGCCCATACACAGGTTCAAGGTCACCGGATTGATGGTCAAGGTCACACCTCACGGTCAAACGGATATGCCCATGTTACACCTGGTGTTTAGCTACGTATGTTGTTTGTGTGTAGCCTAGGAGAAGATGGCACAATAGCGGGGATGAACACGCGAATAGTCGATGTGATAGAGTATGCGGTTGGCAGGAAGTTCCTGCCAACCGCCAGGAACTGTCAGGAAATGTAGGTGGTTTAAGTGGTAGTCCCCACAGCTCAGAAAATGCTGTGGAATGCTTTTCCAATCAACATAATCTTAAGAACCACCAAAACTACTCTCTATTATAGATCTGCATTCGTCCTGTGCATACTATGAGTGATGCCACACCACTGGTGAAATTTATTTGAGAATGCAATCCCCTGAGCTCAATACAAAGAGGCTGCTTTGTACAACCAAGTGATGTGCACATTAACTCGACTCAGTTGCTGGTCACAGCCACAGGTGAACATGACATACTCTTAACCAATCTTCTCGCAAACGTGGCCTACGTGGATGATAGCAGTCTACAAGGCGTTTAACTTGCTTCGGTTCATATCAATTGAGGGTGTTCAATCTGTGGTGTGTTGAGGTTTTAGAAAAATAACACTGAGAGGAGTTGAAACCATTTCACTCAGGGCTGTCACTATTGAAACTGATACAATTTTTATTGAAAATGTAAGGTCTTTCTTGCATGTGCGAAGTGCAAACTATTTGACTGGAAAGCATTTGATAATATTACTTGACACATGTGATCACAGGACCGGGAATATGATGTGGTCGTTATTAAGTGTGGTCCTGGGCTCGGGCTCATTGGTTTCAAGGTGCGGAGGGTGCGACATGAACTTATAGTAGTACAGTACAGGGAAATTACTAATTTGTTTAGGTAGTGAAAATTGGAGAGACAGAGGATAGATTGTACGCTTAATTTGGAGCAAAGTAGCCTAATCCAAATCCCATCGAGCTATAGGATATCCCCCATTCCAATACCAGTACACTCACCGTATCGCCTCCCGATATTCCTCTGCACCGGTTGACTCAACGTCTTGCTTCTGTTCTATCTTTTCCTTGTATCCCACACTATACGCCCCCCCCCCCCTCCCCCACTATCCGGTTATTGTGCACCCAAACCCCACTGCACCCCACTACACCCTCTGCCTCAGCAACTTTGGCCAGAATTGCTTGCACTTATTAACAGTATAGGAACCTGCTACCCGCATTGCTTTTATGCAAGTGAACAGCCGGTTGAATATGATGATTGCAGTTATAAATGACCATCCTGGAATCAAAATTATTGAATGTCTTGTAAGGTAGACCTATATGATTGTGGCAGGGCAGTAGAGGCTATCGAAGAAGTCGTTTGCGTAGGTGGTACAAATGGAAGAGGGATAATGCCTGTCACTCATAGCAGAGTATACCCGCCCCAGGTCCCGGAATACTCTCTATCGTAATCCCAACACACCCACACATGTTGGCTGTGTACGGCATAGGGGCCATTGGCAGCATTGATGAAGGCGCAGGATGTGTCATAAGTAGCCGAACGCACTGTTGGAGTAAAGAGAAAAAACAAAAATCAAGCTTAGAATTTTATTACATTACGGGCCTGGAAAAGTGTAATTTGTATCTAATTTTTTAAAATTTTTATTGCATTATGGGTACCTAACATTTATTACACGTTATTACATTTATTACATTATGGGTCGTTTTTTATTACATTATGGGTTTGTATTACATTATGGGTCGTTTTTGTATTACATTATGGGTAGGTATTACATTATGGGCATTTATTACATTACGGGTCGTAACAGTCGTCTGCTTTTCATGTTAGGTAAAGGGTTAAAAGTATTTTTTACAGTGTAGCTTTTACTTTTTGTTCTAGTTTATATTCGTCTGTTCACTTTATTGTTCTAAAGAAGTTTCAGCTCTATTGTCTTCATGTCATTGCCATGATCTTTCTAGAGTCCGTTTGATGTCTGTAGTACAGACCATTATGGGTTCACTGCGATTTCTGTTCAAGTCCACCTGTATTTCACTTCTATCTTTTCACTGGTGTTGAGTGGGGAGCTTTCCCAGGTCTCATATTCTATAACAGACGGATGTTTCAAATGCTATCATTCTCACGGGAATATTATCATCCCGTCCAAGCACGACCTGCTACTATTTATATAATCCGCCGTTATATCCGCATCGGTGACACCAGTAGAGGAGACCAGCAATCCACCTTGTTGGGCCACGTGAGGGGAGGGGGCATACGGCACCTTTGTTTCCAAAACAAATCACACGTGGATTGCTTAACATGCACAATGCTGGTCAGAACATGGCGGGTGTGAACTCGATTTATCGTGAAATAAACAGATTTTGGTATATTACGCGCTTGGTCATTTCTGTTAACCCTTTACCCAACGTAACGGCCAAAACCGGCCAGCGCTATTCTCAAAAATCGCCAATTAATTTTCATAATTTTTTTCATTTTTTGTCTCAAAAACATAGGTTATGACCCCTCGTTGGTTATGACCCCTCGTTGGAACGAGCTCGTCGAGCTCGTTCCAACGAGGGGTCATAACCTATGTTTTTGAGACAAAAAATGAAAAAAATTAGTTATTCAAGAATTATTTTTGCAAATGTCGTCTGCTTTTCATGTTAGATAAAGGGTTAAAATTAACTTTTTATAGAAAGTATCAATGGTAATGCTATTAATAATATGGTTAATGATAGTTGAAAACAACACTTTAGGTTAAGAACATATCGAAATGTGACTGTGGAAAGCCTTAATCGGGTTACATATCTTTTAGGGCTGTCGCGATTATTCGATTAGTCGACTAACCGTCGACTATTGAAGTAGTCGACGTTTCTTTTTATTTTTAGTCGATCGTCGTTCATTTTCAAGGTGGTACACGTCTACTACACGTCGGGGCTAAATTGCATTGTTTTGTGAGGTGAATGATCAATGAAGGTGAATAACTTTAAATATCTAACCATAGTTAATATTCATATCCGGAAGACTGTACGGCTGTCACTGACTGTGTAACACTCACAGTTACTCGAGAAGAATAGATTCTTCTGAATTTCTCCAGTCTTGTACACACGAATGCACACACTGGAAAACCCAAAGCGCGGAAGCGCAAAATTATGACGAAAGTCAGAACGTCAGATCACTTCTCAAAGTTCGGAACTTCAGACTAAGATCCAATTTTAACAACTGACGAGGGAATGGATAGATCCCAATGTTCAAAATTTCGAGAAACTTATTGCAGAAAGGAAACATATGCAGGAACGTTCTTTGGTAAATTCATTTTAATTCATCGGCTTCAATCTTGTTCAAACTTGGACCCGCAGTCAGTAATATTATTTTTGGGGTTGGTGCGTCCTACAGGACGTACCAACCCCAAAAATTATATTACGGACTGTGGGTCCAAGATTGGACTACACGTAGCTTCAGTCGGGACCGATTTGTTGTTCCCACAACCCCACTTCGTCTGAACACACTGGTGCCATTGTCATTTTCAGAGTTTTACGAACAGAAGAATGATTTGCTAAAAAATCATGGGAAGCGACTATTAATCGACTAATCGTCGAATAGTGGTCACGATTAGTCGATTACAAAAAATGATAGTCGCGACAGCCCTAATATCTTTGTTGCTTTGCCATGCGAAACTGAGCTGTCATTTTGAAAGTCCAACATTCAAAATGCATTGATATAAACAAAATATTGTCAATACCTGTGCTGTTGGTGCCTGCATGGTGGAGTTATATGTAAGGAACTGAGTTACATATGAACCATCATTGACTCTCTATTTTACTCTACATGTTTAATTTTTTGGAAATTGCGGTAACCGGTTCTCGTCAGATCAGCGAAGTTCAGCACCGTCGAGCCCGGTTAGTCGACATGGGGGCACGATGGCGCCGTGTACTAAGGCATACTGCACGTCGATGGTGCGCATGCCTTCAACCAATCTAACCCAGCCTGTGCTGCAGTGCGGAGTTACGATGTAGGAGGGCCGGCAGCTGCTTGTTGCTCGCTGGTTCTCTCCTGGTATTCCGGCTTCCTCCACCCGTAAAACTGTCACTGACACGATCTGGTCTTAGGTGTTAAAGTGACGTTAAACCTTAATAAATATTTTGTAAACGTCCTGTGTGCCAACCCTTACATGACCCAACATGGGGAATACTGATAAAGTCTATTAGGCCTAAAAAAAAGTTAAAAATCTGTTTCTCAGGCCCTCCTGCATGGTCCTTTTGACTGCCGCGTGCTCTCTTTTTAGAACCAATGAGAAGTTAAAAAAAAAAAAAATTAAATGGTTTATGTCTGATAATTTACCAAAGTTAATAAAATTGATAAATTTGACCCTTCAGTGCAAGAAGGTTTTGCAATGTTGAAGCATTGCAAAGCCTTGTTGCCCTCGAGGGGTGAAATACACCACCACATATGCTGTTCTGTAGGTTATGAGGCCTAAAACATAAAACAAACCAAAAACATGAACTTTGGATGCCAAAGAAATAATAACAAAAATAAAAAATAAAATAAAAAATCGCCTGCCCACATGCAACTGTTTGAAATATGCCCTTAGAAACAGATCTACTTTGTAAATCCGAATTGAAAATACAACTTTAGGATAAGAACATATTGAAATATGACTGCGTACAATCGGGATCGAGTTGAGTAGCTTTGTTGCTTTTGCAAAGCGAAGCTGAGCTACCATTTCGAGAGTAAACATTCGAAATGCATTGATATAAATAAAGTATCCTCAATACTTGTGTCATAGGTGTTTGCATAGTTGAGTTATACGAAAGGAAATGAGTGGAATATGAAGCGATTGACGCTTGCCGTCGCTCGTTCCCAACTTGTTTTGAAAACAAATGTGACGTGTGCCAACCACCACATGACCAAAGATGGGGGAATGGTGAAAAGTCTATAGGTATGGTTGCAGTAAATATTTGAATTAGAGTCGGAAATGATGTAAACTCTAAAAATAAGCAGCCTTGGGAAAATATATTGTTTCAATAAACATTTGAACCATTCTAATGACATTTTGTATGATTGTTCAAAATTCCAGATGAAGAAAGAGAGTGATTTGATGACTTTTGGACCAAAAAAATACATTTGATTTTTGGTGTGGTTTTGTTGGGAATTCCCTGAAAAATAGGTGCACGTGACCAGTACTTCCCTTCCGGTCAGGTTTTCTCTCTTATTTGTTGCGTGACCCCCTGTTTTCGGTTCAGAAAGAGTTGTCTGAAGGGTTGTACTTGACAAAGATATCTGAATGCCAAAATTAAAGTGATGCGATCATAATTTTCTTTCGCTCGAACGTTATAATGATCGCCTATGGGATAATATTTACAGCTGTGACACCTATAGTGATTCTATCCTCCACAGTGACCCACAATAATTAAAATATAAAGGATACCAAATCAATAGCATTTTTATTTCTTTCGGAAACATAACGATAACTACTTGCCCGAACAAGTTGGACGAGAGTTTATCAATGTTTAATTATTTTTCAAAGATTGGCGAGCAAGTTTTATACCTTCTATAGTTAAAACTAGAAGTCCTGTCACGAATAGTGCGCTTATCTAGGCTTAATAGCGCGTTGGAATTGCGCGCAATTGCCATATCGAATGGCATCCAAACCGCGGCAGGTTCTCCTGGTTACTCATAGCAAACACATGCAATGTTTCTGCCAATGGACCTCCGGGTTACCCGGAGGTCCACTGGCTGAAACATTGCTTGTGCACAGGCCAAAAGTACAGAAGTTGATAGCTTTACTTGGGCCATAACGCACATATTAACGCGCATATCAACGTGCTATTTGTGCGCATTTCATGACAGGACTTCTAGTTTTAACTGTATATGTACCCCTCTACCTGACGGACGTAAATTCCATGTACCTCCAGCGCTGTTCACAAACAATCGTCATTCAAAGTTTATTATTTGGTCAGTTTTGGCCTCCAAGACATAGATTATGGCCCCTTAATGGTACGAGCTCGTCGAGCTTGTTCCAGTGAGCAGGATTATAAGCTATGTTTTGGGACAAAAATGAAACTTTTCTGTTTTTCAAGAAGATCTCTGTCATTTGTTAGATATATATGGTGGTATGAACTCCATAGTGGCAACTTCGTGGCTCCGATCTTCTCGAATACTAGGTACGGATTTTCAACATGTATGGAATACGTCTTCCTCCCCACATGGGACAATCATGTTACATCTTCCATGTACCTTTTAGGATGGTGTGCTGTGACAGCGAGAATCTCATAATCGATTGTGCTGGCACACGGTGTTCAGGCATCTCAAAATCAGTCCCGCAAGATTATCGATGCCCTGATATCCAGTATGTGAGACAAGCGTACATGTCCACCCAGGCGCACCACCCCTCTCCACTCCCCTTCCAAAGATTTTGTTTGTTGTTGAGGATTGTATTTCACTTTTTCCAAATGTGGCCTGTCAGAAAAATAAGGTTACATTGTAATGTGATTCCCTGGATTTTTTTTTTTTTTTTTTTTTATGGTACATTTGTTGAAAGAAATTTATCTATCAAGTGGGATCGCTTGGTGTGATCAGAAGGAATAGAGCTAATCTTGTTAATGATAAACACAGTAAAATGGCATTATTGTGCGATCTTATTTTTAATGAGCTCTACTGGTGAACACAAACGTTTTCTGGATCCAGTCGCATAGAAATAGGAGGAGTCAAAGAGACGGTCCCTTCTCCATAAGAGATTTCTATTGGATTTTTTTCGAAATATGGATAGACTTGGTGGGAATAATGCCGTATTTTATTGGGTTAATAGGGACGGAGGCCTGATTTAACCCTTTACCCAACGTAACGGTCAAAACCGGTCAGAGATAATCTCAAAAATCGCCAATTAATTTTCATTATTTTTTTCATTTGTGTCTCAAAAACATAGGTTATGACCCCTCGTTGGAAGAAGCTCGTTCTAATGAGGGTTATAATCTATATTTTTGAGACAATGAGGGGTCGTAACCTATATTTTTGAGACAAAACATGAAAAAAAAATAGTTATTCAAGAATTATTTTTGCAAGTGTCGTCTGCTTTTCATGTTAGGTAAAGGGTTAAAGTAGCAGAATAATAGAACGTCTCATTCTTTTGCTTGAAGTAACCCTCCCTCGTCGGAAAATATGTGAGGTAGAAACACATAATGTGTTGATCACTTTTGAGTTTTTCGATGAGGCCGTCCAGAGTGTTTCACCGCAATGGAAACATACCACTTGATAAAGTATGCTCATATGGAACAATCCGCTTCGTGCCAGTCATTTTCTTGTTGTTGGTGGGTTGAGACTCGTGGCGTCGCGAAGATGAACAGTTGGGGAGTATTGACCTGATTTGTCCCGATTGTGATGACGCATGTCCAGACTAAATAATATTCCAACCACATGATTAAGGCATGCCTTGAAGATATCTTTGGAATATTAGTCAGTCTGGATTATATATAGTTAAAAAAGACTCAAGACTTCTTGGAAATTTATGAATGAATAAATAAAATATTCACACAGTAGTCGTGACGCAACTCAATTGGTTAGACAGGTCAAAAGGGGTACTACAAATCTCCATTTATATGACCAACTGTGTTTGTAAGACACAAGTTCAAGTATTAAATCAAGTCTTCTAAGAAAGTGTATGATTACCAGCAAGATAAAATTGATATCGTAGACCTCAATCCTGACGAATTGTTCCGACGCAAAAATTATTGGGGATCACACCCACCTACAAGTCCCCCTCCATAGTTACGCCCTTGCGTAAAGTGATGTAACTGTTGTTGAGGATCTTCTTTGTCTCCAATACATAATTTACACATCAGGCTGTTTCTAGTTGTTTTGACTGCCAAACGCGACGTGGGCGTTGGCCTCTGCAACAACAGTAAAACCGCTCGCATTTCTGCAGATCTGGGGCCAATACTCTAAAACTTTTATAATTGTATTTTCTAGAATTGTGTTTTCTAGTTATGTCATTAACCCTTTACCCAACGCAGACGATTTTAAAATTTATTATTTTAAATATCATTTTTTTAATTTTTTCAAAAAATTTCAACAAAACCATATCATGTGACCCCTCTTTGGAACGAGCTCGACGAGCTCGTTCCAAAGAGGGCTCACATGATATGGTTTTGTTGAAATTTTTCGAAAAATAATATTTTTTCAGCTGCCGAATTTGCATATTACGCGGGCGGATGCTGGCGATTCGTTAGGTAAAGGGTTAAATGGGTTGAAATGAACCATTAGCAATTTCAAAGATGTTGCCATATCTTTTAAAATGCTAATGACTAATTTTAATCAGTAATATTAATAGGTAGAAAATACAATTCTAGAAAATACCACTGTAAAAGTATTATAGGTTTGACTCCTGGTCGCAGTCATGCTTTCTTCGGATCTTCTGGAACATGACCTATGGACCCAATTAGATATTCCTCACTGTTGATCTATTTAACACGGAATCGTAAAGATATATCGGTTTTTTTAGCAAAAACTGTCTTTCCTTGTATGTCCATCGCCTCGAGCGCACATTTCATTTTTTTCTTTTTTCTTTTTATTTTTGTTAATGTTTAGGATGTAGAAGAGGTTGACTGATCGATCGTAGATTGGTGCAGAGGTTTTAAACAAAATATAGTGCGTGCGTATTAGCAGAGTTTTAGTTTGGAAGGCGTTTCAGTAATAATAATGAGAACGCCTCACCTTGCCTTGTACGAGGGAAAACAATTGTTTTTAAAGCTTAAAGAGATCTGCAAAACGTCGAAAATCGTCCTGGAGTTGGAAAGTAAGAACAAGCTTGAACCACATAGAGAGGAGTAAGCCTGCAAAATTTAAGTTATAAAATAAATGATTTTAAACATTTTTGCCGAGTGCGTTAACTCTTAACCTGATGCGTATTTTCAAAATATGTTTTGTAAAAAATCTAGTCATGGCTGCTATAAAGCAGCCTTGACTAGATTTGATGAAAAATTCATCTAAATGTAACTAACTAAATCGTTGGTGAATAAATCCATTCAATTTACAAGAGAGAAATTTGGTTAAATGTGCCTAAATTATATCCGCCAGAAGCATTCAATGAGTTAATAAGAAAGAGAGTTGTTCGCACCGTTTGTGTTTTTATTTATTTATTTTTTATTTTTTTTTTTTCGTATACTTTTATTAATAAAGTAAACTACATGGAGTCGGCAGTTGATGGCCATCGGTGAAGCAACACTCAGAAATTTGAAATCAGAAAAAAGTAAATCTGAATTCAGTGATATGCAGGCACGCTTTGAGGCCATTAGAAGCCCATATTGTTCATAAATTTTAACCTCTGTTTAGGTGACATGACGCTTTTTTGTCCTGTTGAAAAATGAGCGTAAGTTGAAGGATTTTACGGGATGCGTAGGGGAACGATCTGGGGGAAAGTTCTTGCAGTCCCGGTAGGTGGTGGTTTTCTGTTTTTCGTATTTCTGATGGACAGCTAGGCGGGTGGAGTAAGCCGAAGTACTCGGACAAACTCACCGACAAGTGGCGAGTAGACTTTCCATTGCGATAATAGGGTGCTAGTAGATTTTGAATCGAACTGGCTGAAGACCTTGCTCAATGATACAACGCAAGTGGTGCGGTTCCGGACCGAATCCACAAACTCTCGATCTCAAGACTAATGCACTAACCAATGAATCACTGTGCCAATGGGCAAATTGTTAGCCCTTTACCTAACATGAAAAGCAGACGACACTTGCAAACAAAATTCTTGAATAACTATTATTTTCATTTTTTGTCTCAAAAACATAGGTTATTACCCCTCATTGGAACGAGCTCGTTTTAGAGACAAAAAATGAAAAAATAACGAATATTAATTGGCGAATTTTGATAATAGCGCTGGCCGGTTTTGGCCGTTACGTTAGGTAAAGGGTTAAACTGACATAAATAGAAACAAACTATTGGCTTCTTGATTTCTCATTTGAACAAATTTGTTATCAATACTAGGCAAAGGGTGGATCTGGCCCCAACTGCAGGACCTTAGAAGTTACGCCATTTCGCTGTGCATTATTAGTGCCACATGTTATCATGACAACCTACGTAAGCGGCCATGTTGTGGCGTCAATGCCGCTGTGAAAGGTAGTGGAAGTGCGCATGCTTATGGCGTGCTGTTTAGTTAATACGTGTTCTCGTTGTCCATTTTCCTTACTGGCGGCCGCCATCTTGGTTTCATAGTAACACGTGATTGTTATGTGGTCGATTGACATTTAACATAGTGGGGTTGTGTTGTGGGGCGTGTTCGAATGTATGCGAATATTTCTAATCACCGAAAACAACCCGGCAACTATCAAACATTACCCATATCTGCTCCTAAATCTGTTTATCTGGCCCCGACCCTCCCAAGATCCTCGCTTCCAACTACCTATGACCATTTACTGTCCATTCTTACGCTATCCCTGGCCTATTCTTGTATATGTCTGGCTACTCTTGACCTAGCGGCCTGTCTAATCATATCTACTCCTAGATATCTCTGGTCCCATCCCTACCCCCGACCAATCAGATTGTCTCATTTATCTCAACCTCCAACCACTATTACGTCATTGTCTGATACAAGAGCTTGTGGGATTCTTTAGAATGATTTCAGGAGCCAAGCGACCAATCCTGGAACGGGCTATGCTCTAATGACTTTTCGACTAATTTTGGTATTGGCTCCTGCTGGAACATCCCATTCCCTTCAAAGCTCATACGGGGACTGAAGCAATACGATACATATGATAATTTGCCCCTCGTGAGTGCTTTCTCTATAGTGTAGTCGTATAATGATGAGAAATATAGAGAATCCTGGAATAATTGTTACATTGTTGTTTTTGGTATCATTGTATCAGTGAAACCGGAATTGTTTTCCCGAGTCGTTGACCGTCCGTAATAACTTGAACCACAACTTAATATTCTCATTTAAAAAATTATAATCGAAAGCTATTCTTAAAAAAAATGATAATAAACGAACTTTTTCGTTCATGACTACTCAACTGTCATATACTTATATGTACAGTGCGGTCGCCGTGGACTAGTCACTTTCCACGGGTGGGCAATATTTCCATGGATGCAATAATATGAGATCCTAAACACTAATTATAGGAATAATCATCAAAAAATTAATTAATGAAGCACCCGGTACAACCTGCTTCATTAATTGAAAATTTCCTGATGAGGATTTTCAATTCCTAGTAAACGCTCGCGTGGACATCCCTACCTACGCGTGGGTTACGACCAGTCCACGGCGGCTGTACTGTACAACTCTTGCCGATCTGCAATGTTTTACGGATCTCGTGGATCAGCCTTTAGTTTGTAACCTGTCGTAATTTCCTATCCAGGATACACGACTTGGTGGAATTCCGAGGAACTTGTTGCTCAATTACCTGCCTTCAGAGAAAATGGTGGCGTTCACGCGGTTAACGATTTTTTTCGACAGACAACAAACATTGTCCAGGTGGTGGAGTGAAATATTGCCCTACTGACCTTCTAGCTTCAGGTCTGTTCGTCATCTTGGTTTCTAAGGTGGTACGTGGCTGGTAGGGAAATAAATGGGTTGTGCAGAGTGAAGGTGTGTTCTTAGGTCTATTTGATTCAGGCGAAGCTCTCTGCTATGCGCAAAACGTGTTGATTTTGTAACAGGGTTGAAAATTCTAAATTCAGGCCACTTTCGGAGCGTTTTTGGATGCACCTCCGTCATGCAGGGTTTGTCCGTTTCAGTTGCCGAATAGCACACAATGCTACCGACCTACTTACTATGATGTGTACGACTCAATGCAGTGTTTTTGGCCACCGCTTGGTGATCTAATGTTGTCCGGGGCCAATACAATAGAACCTTGCAATTGTATTTTCTAGAATTGTATTTTCTAGTTATGACATAAAATCACCAAGGGCCGCTAATGACTGCTTGGCTGTTAATCACAGATTGTGGTTCAGTAATGGAGCCAACGCCCTCGAAAATCATATAATTATTTGACAGATGGGCAAGCCAAAACAACAAAAACATTCATACAATAGAAAACTCATCCATCGAGTAACGAAAAACTCGACAAATCACATGCAAACAAAACGGATCTCATTAGTGAAAATTAAATTACATATTTGCTAATTATATAATTTCGGGATATTATGGCTATGGACAAAATGTCAAAAGTCATTTTTCCACGAACATTGTCATCACGATAGAGCCTCAGATGTTGATGTGGAATCAAGTGCAAATACATGAATAAATTCCTTGAACGTTTTGCCTGTTACCATTTTGATTATCAAACTTATTGCTGTTTTAAACTGAAAACTATACCAACGCTGGTCACATTGACACAAGCATCACATCCTGTTAGCACAAACATTTGCAGACTGACGTACAAAATTACTGACGCCCGAAAACGAAATCACAATTGAGAGGTGAAAGGGGTCTGGTCCTAATATCTTATCTGGTCGCCATCGGAAATCTAATTTCCCTTTCATCCCATCAGCGATGTTAATCGTGTTGGGTACGATTGAGCGTTTTGAGGTCCCTGGACCTGTCTGGCTGGGCCACCGGGCACAGTCAGCCCATCCCAAGGACGGTCGAGGAGAGAGTGAGCGGAACGCAGAAAATTGTAATCCTGTCTGACAGTGACGGGGTTTAGATGACACCTTGGAGACACAGCCAGCGCTGAAGCTGGCCTAGAGGGGCCAAGGAGGGCCGGTCTTAGTTGACCTTAACTTATAGGTTAGTGGTGCTTGAGTCATGTCGGGGACGTGGAGCCTTTGATCGGTTACAGGTGGTATTGAGGGAGTCATGGCGGGATTGAGACCCTGAATGTACCTATGGCGAGAAGGGTTTGAGGATGGTTTCCCCTAACAACCCACCCTTGAAACACGGGGTGCCCCCCCCCCCCTCCCGGTCCCCTTGAGATCTTTGAGCACACGCATGCGAGCTACTGCTCTGCTGGTTAATTTATGGCAGAAAGGTTTGAGGGTCAGTTTTCTACCAACTGTTATGCTCTGAAATCGTGCTCCCTCGCAACTCATGGTCCTCTTTCCGAAGAGTTTCCCTGTTATAGGAATTGGCTATTCACGTTTGTGTGGCGTCCCGGCCTTGAGCTGACCCTCCCTGACAATTTTTCGGTTCAATCTGACCTTAATTGATCTGTAAAATTAACCTCAGGAGCTTATTTGAGAAACCAAGTGGGAGGAGTTTGATGTTTTATCCATCACGGGCTTTCCCCTCATGGAGGACATGACGTAAACGATTAAGAGTAAGGGGCTGAGTACAGGTCCATTAGGCGCCCCGGCCTTGAGCTGAACCTCCCTGACGATTTCCCGGTTCATGCTGACCTTAATTGATCTGTAAAATTAACCTCAGGAGCTTATTTGAGAAACCAAGTTGGAGGAGTTTGATGTTTTATCCATCATGAGGTTTTGTCAATTTGTTTATTGAGGGGTATAGTATTTTGTCCGTATGGGGTTTTGTCCGGGCTCTTTTCATTGCGTTTTGTCCGTTTGGGGGTTTGTCCTATGAGATTTTGTCCGCGCACCGTACACATGCATTTGTACTCTTTGTCGCCCTGACATTATCCACGTATACTTACGGAAAAAGGAAATGCAAGTTCAGTTTTGGTAATTTAATTTTTTTCATCCGTAGACCAAATGCTGTACAATTTGACACACAGCTATCTGAGTGTCCTCGGTTAGAATTCGGTCAACCATGACAACAGGAGACGGTATATGCTTTCAACAGATTTTTCCACAAAGCGTGCATCCCTGGCACTCGCTAAGGGCTTGAAAACCATACCAAATCGAGGCTTTGAACAGAACAGGTCGATTGTACAACATTTCATTTCAACTCGATTGAAAGACAAAAGGCCACGAATGTCCGAAATTCGTAGGGATAGGACCATTGCTTTAATTATACAGGACCAATCGCAACGTATCGTCGCCCACCAAATTGGTGTTCTTGAGTCAAAAATACTTTTTTCAGTCGGGCGTCTGGGGGCCACAGGAAGTTTACCTGAGCGTCCCCAGACGAAATGTCGCACGCTAAGTCGCCATGTCAAGATTGAGGCATACGTCTCTCACACCGTAACCGATTTCACACAGCGACGGAAACGCCGCGCCAGGTTGTAGGCACTCATGGTCGCTGAATGTGTCCAAGAACAGTTAGGAATCGGTTGGTGGAGTTCAATTTAAGGCCACGGCGACCCTACATTGGTCCACAACTTACCCTCAGACGACGTCAATGCAGTGACGTGGCTAGAAGCTTCCGACTGTGAGGGGTAGGGTAGTGGATTTCTAACTGGGGAGGGAACGGGAGGGGGCTCCCCCATCCAGATCCCTCCCCCTAGTTGAAACTTCACTCCCGAGAAAAGATTATAAAACGAAGACATGAAAGGGGGCTTGAAATTGATTTTTAGTAACTGAAATGCCAACATATTTTTTGATAGAATTATCAGGTTATTATTATTTGGTATTATTCTGGAAATTGAATATCTGCTAAACAAATGCTCAAGCTGAGAACTTTGAGCAATTCACACTGTCCTAACATTAAATCAAATCTTAAGTAGGAATGATCAATTTTTGATTTTCTTGAAGTGCATTTGGAGGATTTTGTTTTATTACTGGGATGGAAAGGAGACACAAACACACACATCCCCCTGTCGCCACGTCCCTGCGTCACCGTCGATTGCAATTGATGCGGACACACGCACCAAATTCGTTTTACATGGTCCACTGGAGACACGTGTATTACTCACTTACGAGTCTCTGTTCACGCTTCACAGGTCAGATGGACGACAATTTTGCTATCGACGTCAAGGTGACCGATATTCTGACGCGTGCGTGAGAAGCGTGTCAACGTCCCAAACAACGTCACTCAGCTAACGCAGGCCCTTTCTGTCGGAGTGGAATAACATCCCACAACTTGATGGGGTCAATGGAAAAGAGAATTAGAGTAGCGACTGAAACACGGGGTGGGCTCACCCGCTATTAATTTTGATCAGGAATTGCCATAGGGTAACCACGATTGAACGTGATCGATGCAAACACCCTCTGTGTTAAGACAACAAAACTTGTCAAAACTTAATCAGTAATGAAGAAATAAAATCAAAATCCAAACAATGAAATAATCATCCATAACACATTGGAAATATTGCCACAGAAAAAAAACGTTGTTTTTTCCACTAGTACAGTTCGGTGAAATGATCACAATGTGAGCTCCAGGCGGCTGTAAAATTCGCGCGAAAGGCTTTACAACAGTAGCCTCTATGGCATCGGCAGTTCCACGACTACGACTTACTTCTGACCAGACAATCTGCAACCTCCTCCGTGATGCACGTGTCCTAGCCAGACGTTCTTCCAGAGCTGTGGATTTGACGCTGCAACATCATCAAAGGCGACTTCAACATTCAGACTAAGTTTTATGCCTTAAAGTATTCTTCCAATGAATCGTCGATCCTCGTTACATATTGATGGAAGGTGTTCGACATGGTTCATTCATAAAACAAGTTGAAAGCATGCCTTTGTTCTAAAAATAAAACTAGTAAGGCAGATAGGACGCCTCGCACATCATCCATAAATGAGGAACATGAGTCGACCCGACATGGCGATTTTCCCCAAAATGATTTTCAGAAAGAGGACTCCAGCACAAACACGTCTCTTGTGCCTTCAGATTGCAAATATACTGTTGTGTTGATAGTTGTCATACAGACAGTACTCCGTCGCGTGTTTCTACAAATACCAATGACAGGGTGGGCGTACTGAATGCGGGGGGGGGGGGAGGCATAGGTGGACAAAAAAGCCAGGAAGTCTCATTCACGAGATCAAAATATTTTTTGTCAGAATAATTGGAAAATTCCAACTGTTCAATTTCTGATGGGGCTTCTGGTGGTGCAGTTATGTCATAGGCATTCTGGTGCATTCGAGAGTACAGGTCCACTCCCCCAATGCTTGATGAACCGTTGAAGGTGTTTTTTTCATGATTCGCCATTTTCCAACACGTTGAATGACAGATTTGAATTGCTGTAATAGAACACAATATGCTATGAGTGTGAGTAGTTATGATGCAGTTGCAGTGATCGCCATTAAGGAATTAGCAACAAAACGAGTTGAAATGAGTTATCACTTTTATGTATCTCCGTGATGTGACATTAGGGGCTGTTTTGACGAAATGCGTGACAAATATGTTCCTGTAAATAGACATCGGGAGGACTGGTTAGGATATATGAAATATATATATGTTTCTAGAATATAATGTTAAGAGGACACCTTGTGAGATATAGAGTAAATTGATGGACATTCTCCATATACGTTGTAGGTGAATATGCATCTAATGAGTTGTTTGTTGAATTGATGCGGCTGGCTCGTTACTATTTTCATCTGGAGTGACATGAAAGCTGGCCCATGCGAGATCCTGGCGTTACGTTTTTATAACTGCGTTGACTGGCCGTCACATGTCCATCCTTTTGGTCAATATTCAAACCAAAGTATATGATCGCCGCGTGAACGGGTTAATGGGACTTTATTTTGGGCGTTTTTTTTAACTTTGGATATACATTTCTTGTGAAAACAAAATCTGTGTTTTGAAATCAGTTCAACCAATACTAACCCGTAAAACATGACACGATACTATACGACCAGTCATGATCATATTCTGACGAGGACTTGAAAGGAACAAGTAACAAATCGAGATGAAATGGATTATCACTGTTTTCTGTTGTGTTACATGTTGCTATAGGGGTGGAAGGCTTGCAATAGCTCGAGGTATGTTCTGAGTGTGTTCGTTTGTAGGGAAATTACCAGAAATATCCCATCAATGACAGACATAGGTGAAACTGAGCATACAATATCTTTAAATTAGTGTTTTCTCGCATACATTTGGTTGGCAGGTGTTAAGTAAATTCCCACTTTTAGCCTACACAAAACCGCCTACCACCCACAAATATCCTAGGCGATATATCAACAATAGATACCCTGTTCTGGCTACCAATCTACCAATTACTTGCCGTATTGTGTTGTGTCTAGTCGATGCGTGATCATGGACTGTTCTTTCTGCCTCAATGTGATAGAATCGACCAATCAGTTCGATCGATCAAGATTAACAAGGCAATCAGCTTGCCGCATTCAACTTATCCCAACGCACCATCTGTCCAAACATATTAATCTGTCTTACCTGATATCAAATGTGTGGGGTCCAACTAGTCGATTGTAATTAAGAGTTGTTAGAACTGTCACATGTTTCGAGTGACCTCTCCCTCCTCTGGGCATTTCGGAAACATTTAGCAATCACTCGTACGGTGGCCACTGGTCGGAAACTCATGATGGTCACTGGTAGGAGAGGTGTGGGTACTTTTGGGGTTGCTGCTTGTGGATCAGAATCGAAGAGATCATTATCGATAGACGAAAACCGATAGCCCTACTGCTATCAGTGACTACCACCTACTACTACCAGACTCTCATATCACTGCACTGATCTATAAAACCACTACCGATCTTGCTGTTCGTGCCTCATAAGTTCAATGTTAATATATCGTCGTGTGAGAACCATAAGGTTCTATCTTCCAGTGGAAGATAGAACCTTATGGTTCTCACACGACGATATGTCCTGTTGTGGATCTCGACTAAAACTATTTTAAGTTTTATCACACATAATTCTACCATTCCAACGACTTGGCATCCAGTCCAAGTCTTATGCTTGGCTCCCGGTTCTATTGTCTTTCTGAGATGTGGTTATGTTCAAGTCTGCATTTTCGAGACGACGTATACAACACATATGCACATGCCAGAAGTACCGACATGTGCTTGTGTACTAGTGCAAAATGGATGCACTTTACTTGTAACACATGGGAACATATGGATATTTTACTCCTATTTCACAGACCATCACATAGTTTCTTGGCTTTTAGCTCGGAGATTATTGCCTTTTTTTCGAGCCTAGTTCCTACATAATCGTTGTGCCATCTCCACTTTGGTGGTAGTATCAACCGCAAGGTACAACAGGTGACTGGTCCAGGTCAGCCGTAGTTGACCTTAACTTATAGGTTAGTGGTGCGTGCTTGAGTCATGTCGGAGACGTGAAGCCCTTGATCGGTTACTGGCGGTATGGAGGTAGTCATGGCCGGGTTTCAGACCCTGAATGTACGTATGGCGTGTAGGGTTTGAGGATGGTTTCTCTAACAGTCCCACCCCTGGTCCCCTTGAGATCTTTGAGCAGACGTATGCGGGCTACTGCTCTGCTGGTTAATTTATGGCAGAAAGGTTTGGTGGATCAGTTTTCTACCAACTGATATGCCCTGAAACCGTGCTTCCTCGCAACTCATGATCCTCTTTCCGAAAAGTTTCCCTGTTATAGGGATTGGCTATTCACGTTTGTTGATTTAACTAACTGCGATGTTGACACATTAAGTTTTATTCTCCATTTCGACCACAATTCTTTGTGGTAGTCTAATGCGTCCAGGAATCGATTCTCAATCATACTCTCTATGCGACTGGCAGTCCAGATACCCAGGGCGTTGGCGAATTTGGAGAGTTCAATATAGTTTTCCCAACCTCATCGAGGTACATGACGTAAACGATAAAGTGTAGGGGGCTGAGTACAGGTCCCTTAGGCGTCCCAGCCTTGACTGAACCTCCCTGACGATTTCCCGGTTCACTCTGACCTTAATTGATCTGTTTCGGAAAGGATAAAATTAACCCCAAGAGCTTATTTGAGAACCAAACTTGGAGGAGTGTGATGTTTTATCCATCATGATTTTTTGTCAATTTGTTTCTTAAGGGGTATGGTGTTTTGGACGTATGGGGTTTTGTCTCTTTCATGGCGTTTTGTCTGTATGGGGGTTTCTCCTATGAGATTTTGTCCGCGCACCGTACACATGCATTCCTACTTTTTGTCGCTCTGACATTATTCAAGTATACTTATGGAAAAAAGAAAATCAAGTTCAGCTTTGGTAATATAGTGTTTTTATCCGTAGACCAAATGCAGTAAAATTTGACACACAGCTACCTCAGTTTTCTGTATAAAGAGTATCTTTGGTTAGCACACAAACACACACACATCCCCTGTCGCCACGTCCCTGCGTCAACGTCGACTGCAATTGCCGCGGACACACACAACAAATTCGTTTCACATGGTGCACTGGAGACACGTGTATTATTCACTTACGAGTCTCTGTTCACGCTTCACAGGTCAGATGGGCGACAATTTTGCTATCGACGTCAAGGTGACCGATATTCTGACGCGTACGTTAGAAGCGCGTCAACGTCCCAAACAACGTCACTCAGCTAACGCAGGCCCTTTCTGTTGAAGTGGAATAACATCCCACAACTTGATAGGGTCAGTGGTAAGGAGAATTAGAGTGGCGACTGAAATACGGGGTGGGCACACCCGCTATTAAGTTTGATCAGGAATTGCCTTAGGGTACCCACGATTGAACGTGATCCATGCACACGCCCTCTGTGTTAAGACAACAAAACTTGTCAAAATTTAATCAGTAATGAAGAAATAAAATCAAAATCCAAACAATGAAATGATCATCCATAACACATTGGAAATATTGCCACAGAAAAAAACGTTTCTTTTTTCCGCTAGTATAGTTAGATGAAATGATCACAATGGGTGCTTCAGGCGGCTGTAAAATTCGCGCGAAAGGCTTTACAACAGCAGCCTCTACGGCATCGGCAATTCCAGGACTACAAATGATTTCTGACCAGACAGTGCGCCACCTCCTCCGTGATGCACGTGTCCTAGCCAGACGTTCGTTCAGAGCTGTGGGTTTGACGCTTCAACACAATCAAAGACGACTTCAACATTTAGACAAAGTTTCATGCCTTGAAGTATTCTTCCAATGAATCGGCGATCCTCTCTACATATTGATGTAAGGTGTTCGACATGGTTCATTCATAAAACAAGTTGAAAGCATGCTTTGTTCTAAAAATTTTACTCGAAAGGCAGATAGGACGCCACGCACATCATCCATAAAATTTTATGAGGAACATGAGTCGAGTCAACACAGCGCTTTTCCACAAAATGATTTCCAGAAGGAGGACTCCAGCCTTCACATTGCAACTATACTGTTGTTTAGAAAGTTGTCATACAGAGAGTACTCTGTCTTGTGTTTATGCAAATACCAATGGGTGAGCGTACTGAGACGGGGGACAGGTGGACAAATATGTTATGAAGTCTCATTCACGAGATCAAAATATTTTTTGTCAGAATAATTTGGAAAATTCCCACTCTTCAATTTCTGATGGTGCTTCTGGCGGTGTGGGTATGTCCTAGACTTTCTGGTGCATTCGAGGGTACAAGTCCACTCCACCAATGCTTGCAGCACCTGTTGAAAGTGGTTTTGCAATGATTTGCCATTTTCCAACGCGGTGAATGACATATTTGAATTGCTGTAATAGAACACGATACGATATGAGTAGTAGTAGTTATGATGAATTTGCAGTGATCGCCATTACGGAATTAGCAACGAAACGAGTTTAAATGAGTGATCACTTTTATGAGTCTCCACGATGTGACATTAGGGGCACTTTTGACGAAATGCGTGATAAATATGTTCCTGTAAATAGACATCTGGAGGAGTGGTTAGGATAAATGAAATATATATATGTTTCTAGAGTATAACGTTAAGAGGACACCTTGTGAGATATAGAGTAAATTGCTGGACATTCTCCATATACGTTGCAGGTGAATATGCATCTAATTAGTTGTTTTGTTGAATTCATGCAGCTGGCTCGTTACTACTTTCATCTGGAGTGACATGAAAGCTGGCCCATGCGAGGATCCTGGCTTTACTTTTTTATAACTGTGTTGACTGGCCATCACATGTCCATCCTTTTGGTTCATATTCAAACCAAAAATATGATCGCCGCATGAACGGGTTAATGGGACTTTATTTTGGGCATTTTTTAACTTTGGATATACTCATTTCTTGTGAGAACAAAATCCATGTTTTGAAATCAGTTCGACTAACACTAACCCGTAAAACACGACATGATATTATACGTTCAGTCATGATCATATTCTGACGAACACTTGAAAGGAACAAGCAACAAATCGAGATGAAATGGATTATCACTTTTATATGTCTCCTTAATGTGACATTAGGGAGACATTTGGTGAAACGCGTGATTGATATGTTCCCGTTATTAGACATTAGGAGGACTTCACAATATAATTGAAATATATATGTCTTGTGAATAAAATATTAAGAGGACTGCGTATAAGATATTATGTAAATTGCTGACCGCCTTTCATATATTATTAACTTTTGGTGAAATACGAATTTCATATTCCCTGTAATTAGACATTAGGAGGACTTGTGGCGATATATGAAATATATATGTCTCCTTAATATAACATTAGGAGGACTTTGTATGAGATATTGTGTAAATTACTGACTGTCCTTCATATACGTTGTAAGTGCACATATGTCTACGGTGTTGTTTATCGAATTGATAGAGCAGGCCCATGACTATTTTCATCTGGAATGACATAAAACTGGTCCAATGCTAGATTCCGCATTCATGTTTGATTATTGAGTTGCCGCGCCGTCAAATGTCCATATTGTTGGGTCGAGAAGATACTTTAATCATAACTTAATCAACCATGATAAGAAACACTATTTCTGGTTTGTTTTTAGATGTTTTCTCGTCACACATGCCCGGGAAACCCATCTTTTTACAAATTAATCCCAAATATCTGCTGGTCACGTGAACTGGTTAATGGACATTTATTTTGTGCGTTGTTTTTGCACTTTGGATATACTCCTTTCTTTGAAAACAAAATCGTATTTCGAAATCAGATCTACCAACACTGAACGGTAAAGAACGATACGATATGACTAATCATGATCATATTCTGACGAACGCTTGAAAGAACAAGCAACAGAATGAGATGAACGGGATATCACTTTCATCTGTCTCCTTAATGTGACATTAGGAAGACTTCTTGTGAAATACGTGATACTGATGTGTGCATATAGTTAGACACTAGAAGGAGTTCTCAATATATTGCACATAGGTATGTCTTCTGAATATAATATTATGAGGATTTTATATGAGGTAGAGTCTAAATGTTATGTATTATTAACAATTGGTGAAATGCCTAATTGACATGTTCCCTTAATTAGACATTATGAGGGCTTGTGATGATATATCTAATGAATATATCTCCTAAATGTAACATTAGGAGGACTTTGTATGACATATTGCTGGTCGCCCTCCATAAACGTTGAAAGTGCATATTTGTCTAACGAGTTGTTTGTAGTTGGACCGTTACTATTTTCATTTTGATTGATAAAAACCTGACCCATAGGAGATACCGCCTTTATTTATTTGCCTCATGAACTGATTAATGGGAATTTATTTTCTACGATTTTTTTGTACTTTGGATATATTCGATTATTGTGAAAGCAAAGTCATGTTTCGAAATCAGATCAACCAGCACTAAACCGTAAAACACAATACCATAAGATCAGTGATGATCATATTCTGACGAACGCCTGGAAGAAACAAGCAAAAAAACGAGATGAAATGGATTATCACTTTTATTATGACTCAACAGTGTGACATTAGGGAGACTTTTGCTTAAACACCTGATTGATATGTTCCTGTAATTAGATATTAGGAGGACTTCACAATATGTTTGAAATATATGTGTCTTATGAATAAACCGTATGAGATATTGTGTAAATTGCTGATGGCCTTTCATATATCAAGTTTTGGTGAAATACATAATTGATATGTTCCCATAATTAGACTTCAGGAAGACTTTTGAGGATGCATGAAATGTATATGTGTCCTGAATGTAACATTAGGAGGACTTCCTATGAGATATTGTATAAATTGCTGGCCGCCCTTCATATAGGTTGTAAGTGAATATGTGTCTAATGTATTGTTTGTTGAATTGATACAGCTGGCTCGTTACCATTTTCATCTGGAGTGACATGAAAGCGGGCCCATGCGAGATCCGGGCTTTACTTTTTTATAACTGTGTTGACTGACCATCATATAACCATCCTGTTGGTCAATATTGCAACCAAAATGTCTGTTTGCCACGTGAACAGGTTAATGGGACTTTATTTTGAGCATTTTTTAACTTTGGATATACTAATTTCTTGTGAAAACAAAATCTGTGTTTTGAAATCAGTTCAGCCAATACTAGCCCGTAAAACACGATGCGATACTATATGATACGATCAGTCAGGAGCATTTTCTGACGAACACTTGAAAGGAACAAGGAACAAATCGAGATGAAATGGATTATCACTTTTATCTATCTCCTTAATGTGACATTAGGGAGACTTTTGGTGAAAAAATGTGATTGATATGTTCCCGTAATTAGACATTAGGAGGACTTCACAATATAATTAAAATATTTATGCATTATGAATAAAATATTAAGAGGACTTCGTATAAGATATTGTGTAAATTGCTGACCGCCTTTCATATATCATTCACTTTTGGTGAAATACACATTTCATAGGTCCTCGTAGTTGAACATTAGGAGGACTTGTGACAATATATGAAATGTATATGTCTCCTTAATGTAAAATTGGGGGGACTTTTTGTGATATATCGTGTAAATTACTGATTGCCCTTCATATACGTTGTGTGTGCACATGTGTCTGTGGTGTTGTTTATCGAATTGATAGAACAGGCCCATGACTATTTTCGTCTGGAGTGACACAAAACTGACCCATACCTAGATTCCGCCTTTATGTTTGATTGTTGTGTTGCCGCGCTATCAAATGTCCTTATTGATGGGTCGAGAAGATACTTTAATCCTAACTTAATCAACCATGAATAAGAAACTCTATTTCTGGTTTGTTATAAGTGTTTTTCCCTTCAAACATGCCCGGCACCCATCCTTTTACAAATTAAGATTCAATCCCAGACATCTGTTGGTCATGTGAACTGGTTAATGGAAATTTATTTTGTGCGTTGTTTTTGCACGTTGGATATACTCCTTTCTTGTGAACACAAAATCAAATTTCGAAATCAGATCAACCAACATTGAACCGTAAAGAACGATAGAATATGTCTAATCATGATCATATTCTGAAGAATGCTTGAAAAGAACAAACAACAAAGCGAGGTGAACGGGATATCACTTTCATATGTCTCCTTAATGTGACATTAGGCAGACTTCTTGTGAAATACGTGATTGATATGTTCATATAGTTAGACACTAGAAGGAGTTCTCAATATATTGCACATATGTATGTCTTCTGAATATAACATCATGAGGATTTTGTATGAGATAGAGTGTAAATTTCATGTATTATTAACGTTTGGTGAAATGCCTAATTAATATGTTCCCTTAATTAGACATTAGGAGGACTTGTGATGATATATCAAATGTATATGTCCCCTGAATGAAACGTTAGGAGGACGTCAGATGGGATATTGCAGGCCGTCCTCCATAAACGTTGAAAGTGCATATGTGTCGAACGAGTTGTTTGTAGCTGGCCCGCTACTATTTTCATTTCGATTGATAAAAAACTGGCCCATACGAGATCCTGCCTTTATTTATTCGCCACGTGAATTGATTAATGGGAATTAATTTTCTCATTTTTTGCACTTGATATATTCGATTATTTTGAAAGCAAAGTCGTGTTTCGAAATCAGTTCAACTAACACTAAACCGTAAAGCACGATAGGATACGATCAGTGATGATCATATTCTGGCGAACGCTTGGAAGGAACAAGCTACAACGAGAGATGGAATGGTTTCACACTTTTATTATGTCTCCTTAATGTGATATTAGGGAGACTTTTACTTAAACACGTGATTAATATGTTCCCGTAATTAGATATTAGGAGGACTTCACAATATATTTGAAATATATGCGTCTTATGAATAAAACGTATGAGATATTGTGTAAATTGCTGGCCACCTTTCATTATCATTAAGTTTTGGTGAAATACGTAATTGATATGTTCCCATAATTAGACTTCAGGGGGACTTGTGAGAGTGCATGAGATGTATATGTCTCCTGAATGTAACATTAGGGGGGGTCTCCCTATTAGATATTGTATAAATTACTGGCTGGCTTTCATGTACGTTGTAAGTGCATATGTGTCTGCCGTGTTGTTTGTTGAACTGGTACAGCAGGCCCGTGACTATTTTGTTTAACTGTATCATACCAGATCCCACGTTTAGTTTTTTATCCCTTTACTGCCTACCACAACTACTGCGCATCTTACTGTCCGTGCTTCACAGGTTCACTATCACCACCTGTTCTGCAGTTGACTTCCACAACGACGACTCTCATTCTTACCACCCATGATTCTACCATTCAGACGTCTTCCAGTATAAGTCTTATGCTTGGCTACCAGGACTATTGTCTTTCTGAGATGTGGTTATGAGCAAGTTGTAGGCAAGTCCGCATTTTGCACACAACACATACACCGCATCGGCACATGCCAAAAGTGGCGAGATGCACTTGTCCCAGTGCACAATGGACGCACGCTGCTTGCAGTACATAGGCACATACAGATGTTTTACTCCCAACTCTTAGACCACCACATAGCTTCTTTGCTCCTAGATGTTTCCCTTTTCGGAAGCTAGCTCCCATATAGTCATAGGCGTTTCGGCTCTCATATCATGTGCATGGTTTCCTGGTTCTCCTAGAATCTCTAAACACAGCTTAATCTGCCCCGAATAACCAAATCTGTGTTTTCGTTACAAGTCGTCAACAATGCTTTGATAATCTTTCTTTTACATGTTAAGTGTGAATGTCAAATGTTAATTCAATGTTAAGGAGCAATTCCTGGGCGCAAACGACTCGTGAACTTTCTTATAATTGTCTGAAACTAAATAATTTCAAAACTTCAAAATTTACTTTTTGTATTACCGCTGTTGACAATGGGGTGATGTCCTGCGGGTCATAGCATGTTGGAATGCATCTACCTACATAATATGTCATTGTCTTTTCGCCTCTATTCTTATTGATCCATCTTTTGGCCAAGGGAATGACACCATAGTTGCAGTGCATACTATATGTCACATGGATTTTTTAGGTCTCGCGCATAACCAGCCATGTTGTGAGTATATACCCTGGTAATGGTGGAATTTCATTGCCTATGCAGTGCGTGTTGTAATTTTGATGCATACTTCCATCGATCATTTTCGATGGCTGGGATCATATATTAGTTTCTGTTATGTTACCTGTTGCTATAAGGGCGAAAGGCTTGCAATAGTTCGAGGTGTGTTCTGAGTGTATTCGGTTGTAGGGAAATTACCGGAAATACCCCATCAATGGCAGACATAGGTAAAACTGAGCATACAAAATCTCTAAATTAGTGTTTTTTCACTAGCAGGTGTCAAGTAAATTCCCACTTTTATCCTACACACAACCGCCTACCACCTACACATATCCTAGGCGATATATCAACAATAGAACCCTGCCTATTCGAGACCCTGTTCTGGCTACCAGTCTACCAATCACTTGCCGTGTTGTGTTGTGTCTAGGCGTTGCGTGATCATGGACAGTTCTCTCTGCCTCATTGTGATAGAATCGACCAATCAAATCGATCGATCAAGATTAACAAGGCACTCAGCTTGCTGCATTCAACTTACCCCAACGCACCATCTGTCCAAACATATTAATCTGTCTTACCTGATATCCAATGTGTGGTGTCCGACTAGTCGAATGTGATTAAGAGTTTTTATAACTGTCACATGATTCGAGTGACTTCTCCCTCCTCTGGGCATTTTGGAAATATTTAGCAATCACTCGTACGGTGACCACTGGTTGGAGAGGTGTGGGTACTTTTGGGACTGCTGCTTGTGGATCAGAATCGAAGAGATCATTATCGATAGACGACAAACCGATAGCCGTACTGCTATCAGTGACTACCACCTACTACTACCAGAGTCTGATGTCACTGCGCTACAGAATCTTGCTGTTCGTGCCTCACATGTTCAGTTTTAATATATGTCCTGTTGTGGATCTCGACTAAAACTATTTTAAGTTTTATCACACATAATTCTACCATTCCGATGACTTGGCTTCCAGTCTAAGCATTATGCTGGGCTCCCAGTGCTAATGTCTTTCTGAGATGTGGTAATATTCAAGTCTGCATTTTCCAGACGACGTATACAACACATATGCACATGCCAGAAGTACCGACATGCGCTTGTGTACTAGTGCAAAATGGATGCACTTTACTTGTAACACATGGGAACATACGGATATTTTACTCCTAATTCATAGACCATCACATAGCTTCTTGGCTTTTAGCTCGGAGATTATTGCCTTTTTCGAGCCTGGCTCCTACATAATCTTTGTACTGTCTCCACTTTGTGGCAGTATCAACCGCAAGGTACAACAGGTGACTGGCCCAAGTCAGCCGACTCCACGAGACAGCGGCTGCCCAGGCTCGCTTCATGCCGCTGCGTCATTTGGGTGAATGTTTAACAACAGCAACCTCTACGATTCAGCAATTCCAGGACTGCGAATGGTATCTGAACAGTCAGTTCATGATACAGGTATCCACGCCAGACGTCCCTCTAGAGCTGTGGTTTTGGCGCTACAATAGTCAATGGCTACTTGAATATAACTAACGAGGTTTGTATCCTAGCGGACGCTTTCCACGGATCGTTGATCCTGGGTACAAGACGGAAGGTTTTTGACATGATCCATTCATTAAACAAGTTGAAGGCCTGGCTTGGTCCTAAAAATAGAGACAAGAGGTACACAGGACACCTTGAACAACTCCCATAAAATGTTCTCCAGAAAGTGTACTCCAGCACTGTTTCATCCTCACCCAAAGTACCTGTTGGGATGGATGTGCCTTCCTCAAGATTGCAACTATCCAATCCGTGATTCTCCGGGTTTTTCGGCCTCACTCGTAAAACTGTCTGACAATGGCTTTCGAAAGTGTAGGTGCGCCCCAGAAAATAAATAAATAAATAAATAAATAAATAAATAAATAAATAAATAAATAAATAAATAAATAAATAAATAAATGTCGCGCCCTGGGTAAAAAAACAAAATGACCGAAGGAACCTAAAGTATGCCGGTCGACCACGATTTGCTGATCAATTAAGGCCGTTTCACACGGCGGCTACACGATTTGTGGATGCGACAAGACAAAAAGCGCGTTCAGTAGAAACTATAGTAAATTCATGATTCTGTTCAGACAGCGTGCGATGCGACAGTGCGATATAGCGACAGAGCGACGATTCGCGAAGCGACTGGCGCAGCAGTTTTTGTAAGCGTTTCGAGCAGTTACTGATAAGTCATTGCTCGAACGACTCGAAGCTCATCGAGCAAATGAGCCTTAGAGCAATTGCTCGATCGAGTGACTCGTGACTCGACGGGATTCCGTTTCCATCTTGTCGCCAAAGCTCCAAGTCCACTACAGGTCTATGGTCTATCTGTCCTATCATTAGCTTCTACAACTTGTTGTAGTCTTGTTCCATTGCGGCCTTGTACCAGTAGTATTGGCTTCTGTTATTCTGCCCCATATCTCATCCATTACTTCCTAGCTATACCTATCTCAGTCTCGACTATAACATTGATCAAGGTTGAATCAGATTTCCCCTGTATACATATAAAGCATTCCGTAATTGAGATTCTTCCGTAAAATTTGGATTCCGTGTTTTAACATCAACACTCGAGGGTATTCCCCTTCCCTATTGGAAGAATTTAGTTCAATGGGTTGTAGTTTAAACATTCAGATCATCTTTCGCTATATTTTCATTAAGTTTAAAATTTATTAAGTTAAACTTCGTTCAGTTCAAAGGTGTTAACATTGGGATATAGTTAGGGGTTATACTTCATTCAGTTCAAGGGTGTTAATACCTTCATTTAGGTTATAGTTAAAAACTTTCTGGACTTCAAAGGGGGTTTAATTACATAAAGTTCATTAAGTTAAAAAATTTGTTCAGTTCAAAGGGTTCATTCAGGTTTGTTCAGTTCAAGAGGGTTATATTTAGGGGTTATAGTCCTAAACTTTGTTTTGATCACTTCGATCTTAGTTGTGTTGGATCTTTGTTCACTGCGACTTCAACAGTTCAATCGTAGTTGTGTTTGACCAGAGCTGTTAAGTCTGTCCAACTAGTTCGATCAATCCGAGTAGTTTGACATTCTTTCACTTTGTTATGTTCACAATTGGTTATGTTGGATCTGTACCTTTGTTGTTTTGTAGTGGTTGGTTGTCTCTCTTCACGTTCTTGTAATAATAATTGGGTGTTATTAATCCCTTTCCATACCCCCGAGTGTTGATGTTAAAACACGGAATCCAAATTTTACGGAAGAATCTCAATTACGGAATGCTTTATATGTATACAGGGGAAATCTGATTCAACCTTGATCAATGTTATAGTCGAGACTGAGATAGGTATAGCTAGGAAGTAATGGATGAGATATGGGGCAGAATAACAGAAGCCAATAGTACTGGTACAAGGCCGCAATGGAACAAGACTACAACAAGTTGTAGAAGCTAATGATAGGACAGATAGACCATAGACCTGTAGTGGACTTGGAGCTTTGGCGACAAGATGGAAACGGAATCTCGTTTGTGGAATCCCTTTTTTTTGGAATCCCATTTGCGGAATCCCTTTTTCGAAAACGCCTGTTGCTATGGAATCCCTTTTTTCTGAAATGAGTCTAAGAGTCGTTCGAGGAGTCACTCGAACGAGCAATTACTCGATAGCTCATTTGCTCGATGAGCTTCGAGTCGTTCGAGCAATTGCTCATGGAGCAATTGCTCTTAGGCTCATTTGCTCGATGAGCTTCGAGTCGATCGAGCAATTGCTCATTGAGCAATTACTCGCTTGCTCTTTAGCTTATAAGGGATATTTGGGATAGGTATGCCTTGTGATATAGGTAATAGTATCCTCAGATAAGTATCCTATAAAAGGTATCCTCGATAGGTATCCTCAAACAATACAATGCCGGGCCATAGGTATCCTCAAATACTGAAATGAGTCGAAGAGTCGTTCGAGGAGTCACTCGAACGAGCAATTACTCTATAGCTCATTTGCTCGACGGACTTCGAGTCATTCGCGCAATATGTCGAATCACTCGATCGAGCAATTGCTCTAAGGCTCATTTGCTCGATGAGCTTCGAGTCGTTCGAGCAATGACTTATAAGTAACTGCTCGATAGCTTATTGGCTTTGGGAATGATATTGGCTTTGGGAATGATATTGGCTTTTGTTGTACAGAAGGGAGATAACTCTGCATACAGGTTATGGGAAATCAAGCAATCTAATTGGTTAGTTATAATTTATATAAATGATCTAGATAAATGAAACAACAAGAGTACTTGGAATAGGGTCAAAACTAACAAAAATAGACTAGAATAGCTAAATATAGTAATAATAAGCAAAGCTGTTCCAAATAATAGGCTCTTCTACGCTACTGGAGTATACTCCAGGATAAAGGAACATGGTCAGGTAGACGAAAAGTATTGCATATATAGATAGAAGCAGAGAATTCTGGGTAAATTTGTCCTATAGCACTACGTGCTATTCTTATTGGGAAATAACACGTCATGGGATAGGGATCCAAAAAGGGAATCTGGGCGAATTCAAAGCCAGAACATTACTCCTGTTCAATCAAACACACCCCCAGGGAACCCCTTGGTACTATAGCACTACGTGCTAAGTCAATAAAACCAATAAAATGGGAAATCCGTATCAACTAAAGTCAATTTCGGTGATTTCGGGTGGATTTTGGTGATTTGGAGGGATTGTCGGGTTGTTTGTGGTAATCAGATTTACCCCTGTTCAATCGAACATACCCTCCGAACATACCCCTGTCTTGTTAGAAGCCATTGGTAACATAGCAATCACGTGCTACCATAGAAACCAAGATGGCGGCCTCCAGTATACAAAATAGACGACGGAAACACGTATCACCCTAACAACACGCGCTGCACATGCGCACTAACACCACGTATCACTATGGAGATGACATCACAAGATGGCCGCTCACGCGGGTTACCATGACAACACAACATGGCGCCACTACGTCACGCGACATGACGTCACTTCCGGGGTCATCCACCGGGGTCATCCAGAATGGACCTCAAAACCACATTACATACTACTATCAAACTTGTCTACAAACTACGTTGATAATTTCGATTTCGACGATTGTGGTATTGTTGTTGCTACAGGTAACGTAAGTTGGCAAAATATTCTCGTTCAGAAAAGCCTTGCCTTTCTCTCTCTCTCTGGCTTTGATGTGTTCCTGTCTCATATGTGATTTTTCAAACCAGATTCACAAAATTTGATTCGGGCCCTCGGTTTGCTGAAGCTCATATCGAATCCAGTTGTTTGTTTATTGGGGTTTTACAACAGATTCGGTTGCCAGTGTCATGCCGTGTCAGGTAGTTTTGCGTGTGTGTGGGTGGGGCGGGGGGGAGCCAGTGAGAACCACCGAACAATCGGCGAGTAACTACCAAACTCCTCAACATGCTAACCAGGGTTAAAAAGCATGCGGTTTAAGGAATATGTACCTTTGACGTGCCACCCGCCTTTTTGTGTTTTTAGGTGGGGTGAGGGCTAAACTGGCCATCGCACGGATAATGTGTTATTGGCGAGGATATCAGTGCTGAACATGAATCAAAAGCCGTTAATTTTATGTTTTCCACTTAGGGGGGCGGGGGTGTCTTTACACGGCTGATCAAAGCATGAGCATTAACTCTGCAGCCTCCAATTTCCCCCAGTGTCCTGAGTCATAAGAAGCTGAATCAATAATTGTGATTTCTGCAGGGATGTGTTTTTCTTTCAGTCAGAACATGTTTTGTGAACATTTCTCGGTACAAGTACAACACATGCTACAAAAATATTTCAGTCAATCCAGGGAAGGTGGGTGGAAATTTAAAGGGAGGAGGGGGGGGGTAAAACAGGATGCATCCCTTTACTCAAGTAGGATCATGGCAGGCGCACAAAGGATATCAAAGGTGAGAAGGGGGGGGGGGGGGCAAGAGTAATATCTTAGGGGCGTACTGAATATAATTTGCAGCATCACCTGAGCAGCGCAGAGGCGAGATGGGGGCGGGCACGAGAGGGGCTGTCCACCGCTCGTGGGCGTTGGAGTGGGCCCGGGGTCGGGTTTCCTCGGGAAATTTTGAAATTCCAGACAAAAACAGCAATTTCTTTGACCTTGAGTCCGTTTGTGTAAATAATTAGTTAATAAGTTGTGAAAGGCAACATTAATTAGGTCACATCACCGCCAAATTATTTATTTATTTGCTGGTGTTTAAGGTCACATACTTATGCACAATGGTTAATTGTGACCGTGACAGTTTTACGGGTGGAGGAAGCAGGAGTACCCGGAAAGAACCACCAAGCATCGACGAGCAACTGTCAGCTCCTCAACATTCTAGCTCCGTTAAAGCTCCGCTCAAGCAGGGTTACAGCCATGTGCACCATCGACGAGCAGTTCGCCTTGATACACGGCGCCATCGTGCTCCCATGTAGGCAGCCGGCATAAAGTGCCTTGCTCAAGGACACAACGCGGGTCGTCCCGGGCGGGGATCGAACTCGGGACTTCTAGCATGGAAGTCCAACAGTCTTCCACTGAGCCACCGTGCTTCCATCACCACCAAATAGAATCCGAATAAATTATAAAATTTTGTAATCGATTGCTTGCAACAACATGGCAAAATAGCAACCAGCTGGTGAACTATTTGGTGTCATGGTCGGAAGCATGTGAAGTTTCGGATGAATTAGAAAGAAATAACCACGGAAGATATAAATTATGGAGGAATTATTTTCCACAGGCGTACGAAGCATCCGTGTTTTGATATTTTGTTGTGAGAATTGAGGTGATATATAAGTGAAACTGTGTTCAACAGAAGGCGGAAATATTTGGAAATCCAGATGCTAATTTGACTTTCCCTGCTATTCACGTATAAATTTGCTATTACGCACTCCTCCACTCAAACATTTCACAAGCATAAATATCTAGATTTAATGTTGGGGGATCCATGTTCCACTGGATCATGGGGTACATAAGCCTTCAACCATTGCTAACGCTGCTTGTGCCGAGGCAGTAGCTCTGATAGTTACTCGCTCCGTTCAGTGTTTCTCTGGGTTTTCCGGCCTCACCCGTAAAACTGTCCGACACTGGCTTTCGAAAGTGTTGGTGTGCCCCCAGAATTAAATAAATAAATAAATAAATAAATAAATAAATAAATAAATAAATAAATGTCGCGCCCTGGATGCAAAAACAAAATGACCTAAGAAACCTAAAGTATGCCGTTCGACCACGATTGGCTGATTCTTTAGATTCGTCGTGACGGTGATGCGTCTGCATATTTCAAAACTTCTCTGTGTCGGATCAGCGACGGATTTAATACAATTAGATTCGACGCGTCAAAAATCCGTCGACTATTTCAGGCCTAAGATCGGACCACACGAAGAGAAATAGTTTCAGGGTCACTTATCTCCAACTCGTGTCAACCGAACTTTGTTTTGAAAACACAACCCTGCAAGTATTTGATGCGCCTCGAATAAATTCCAGAACTGACAACACGCGCCGATGTGGTGCGTTTCCGAACAATTTCTCCATGAAGAGGGCATCCATACTCTCAGACTCAATCCCCACCCCCAAAAAATCTGTCGACTATTTCGGGCCTAAGACCAGACCACACGAAGAGAAATGGTTTCAGGGTCACTTATCTCCTTCTCGTGTCAACCGAACTTTGTTGTGAAAACACAACTCTGCAAGTATTTGATGCGTCTCGAATAAATTCCAGAACTGATAACAACACGCCGATGTGGTGCGTTTCCGAACAATTTCTCCATGAACTGGGCATCCATACTCTCAAACTCGACACCCCCCCCCCCCCCCACCGCCCCCCGCCCCCCCCAAATGTTCTTGTGCTTGTCTCTAGCTCGCCTCTATGTGAATGATTTGAAATTCATTTGAAGCTATCCGTTCTTTTTGATATTTCTTGATATATCATTGTCGGTTAGGGCAGGTCATGGTGGAATATGGGAAGCAATTAGATGTGCATTGGCAGCGCAAACAACTTCTAAGCTTTTGAAGCTTAGTGTTGAGAACACATTTATTTTGATGGGAACAATTTGCTCAAACACACTCTCCCTTTTCTATTGGCGCTGTTGACGATTGGGTTACGTCCTGTGGTTTCTGGCACATTTGAAAGTATGCATCCATTCAGTCAACACGATCGCTTGTGTAGGAGGATTTGTGTTCCTGTACAACCACCAGATAAGATTTGAATAAACATGATGCGGGGCACTCTTGTAAGGAACAGCACTGGGACAAGTTAGAATGAAATATAACTGTCATATATCTCCTCAGGGTGGCATTAGGGAAACTATGGGTCAAATACATTATTCATGTGTCCTCAAAATCGATATGGCTCCTGAATGGAATATGATGAGGAATTCGTACGAGATAGAGTGTGTAAATTGCTGGCCGCCTTCCATATGTGTGCTGCATGTATGTGTATACGCCATATGGTGAGGTGGCAGAGAAACACTTGTCGTGGTGAGATTCCGCCTATTTTGTATTACGGTATTGACTTGCGCCGAAACTGAAAGATAACTTAATTAGTAATGAATAACTCTATTAACATTTCTTGAACAACTTGGGTTTTGCACATCAAGGCTGAATACCAAAAATCTGCACTGCGTCAACTGTCAAATTGAGTTATATAAACGAAAACGTATAGGCTTTTTTTATTTTAATCAGATTAGAGTTCAAGACTCACTTGTGTGATGTTTGTTTGCCTGTGATATTGCCTAAATATATCACATACTGGGGTTAAAGGCTTTCGCGTTTTTACATGGCATCTAGCTTAAACAAAGGTCCAATGTTTCTCTTGAAGGGCCTCCGAAACGGGGTCAATTTTCAAACTTACAGTTTCGTTGAAATGAAATATTTATTTCATTAAAATGAACTAAATAAGTTGTTACATGGGGTGTTAGAGGATGCAAACATTCAGAAAATGCAATGTTCAGTCGATGTTTCCCCATGAATAATTATTCACTTCCATTATTGGAGATAGAAAAATTTTTGTGAGCAATCAGACTCAGGGGAACTATGTCGTTTAAACAACCGTTCCGATTTTTTCCAAACATTATGGGAATTGTCAATTTATCATAGGCGTACGAGCATTTTTTTAGAAGGGGCTGGAAGATTTTGCCCGTAAAGTGATGTTGTAGGCATCACCGAGGTACGTGGAACCAAGGTGGGTGATCGAGGGCTGGCGGTCCTCTCTCGCAGTCCAAAATCCAGCCGTCTTTAAAAAATTCTACATTGGAGAGGGGTGGGACGGACGGACGGTCGGACTTGTGTGTGTTGAAGGCATACCCCCCCCCCCCTCTCCGCCCCGAGGTTTCCAACACCGAGGTGGGGAGTGTATGGTAGGGGGTTTCTTTCTCCCGTTAGTATGGGTTTGGGCCTCCCCAGAGAAACTGTGTTAGTAGTATAGCTCGGGCTTTTCACCCCCATTCGGCAGGACCCCGGTGCAGGACCCCGGAAGTGAAGTCATGTCACGTGACGTAGTGGCGCCATGTTGTGTTGTCATGGAAACCCGCGTGAGCGGCCATGTTGTGACGTCATCTCCATAGTGATACGTGGTGTTAGAGCGCATGCGCAGCGCGTGTTGTTAGGGTGATACGTGTTTCCGTCGTCCATTTTGTATACTGGAGGCCGCCATCTTGGTTTCTATGGTAGCACGTGATTGCTATGTTACCCGATTGTTCTGCAATGGGACGGGGTATGTTTGGAGGGTGTGTTCGATTGTAGAAGAGTAAATCTAATTACCACAAACAACCCGACAATCCTTCCAAATCACCAAAATCCACCCGAAATCACCGAAATTGACTTTATTTCCCCATTTTATCGGTTTAGCACGTAGTGCTATAGTACTAAGGGGTGCAAGGGGTGCATTCGACTGACGTGGAGTAATTTTCTGGTTCGGATTTTCCCAGAATCCTCATTTAATTACCCAAATAAACCCGTCAAGTTGTATTATTTCGAATTCTTTAAGAATCCCTTTTTTTTTTGATCCCATGAGGTGTTATTTCCCTATTAAGAGTAGCACGTAGTGCTATAGGACAAATTTACCCAGAATCCATTATTAAAATTATAAGTAGGACCCATATGTGTACATGAAAGCCATGAAGCTAAGTTCCACCATATACTCATATGAGGATCTACCCAACAGATGTGTCGTACGAGGTCTAATTTACTATCCCTCATTTTTTATTTTTCTTTGTACTTCGATGGAAAGTTAAAAAAATAACAACACTAAAAATAAATTTAAATTTCTTTTATTCAACAACAAAAATACATCTTTTTATGGTATGTAGATTGTCAGATATTCATAAACAGTCTTTCTGCAGATTGGACATCTTCTGAGTGGTTTACAGCAGTCTTTGCACAGGCACAAATGGTTACATGGTCGCGGAGCGACATTGGCTTCAGCTAATAAACACACACTACATTTTGTCCTCCGTGAATCTTCTTCTTGAAATGATGTGTCCATTTCTTCTTCTCTGATGGCCATTTCTTCTTTTTCAACGTCCATGAATTCAGGTGGTAAATTATGAATGTAATAACAGTCTGGAGAATATTTTCTGTGTTCTTCTATAACATCATCTTCTGTTTCCCAGAAACGAACAATAATACCACAATGAAAACACTGAGTTCTGTCTCCTGTCCCCAAATAAAAGAATCCAGCTTTTGTCAGTTCATTCGGGGTTTTCACACTTTCACTTTGTAACATGAATTGAAATGTCTTGAGACGATTTTCCTCCAATGCATACTTGATGTGTTTTGGTGGTCTTTGTTCTGGTGTCTTTCTTATTTTTTCTTCTCCACGTAATAACTGCTCCAGTACTGGTGGCAGAACATCACGAAAATACATTTCGAATGAAACGCTCATTCTCTCTACAAAGTCTCTTGGATTTCTTGTTTCTTGGTTTCTTGATTGATAATCATTCAGTGCCATCCTGATCAAACATGGAATAGTGAACATTCTTCAATCCTTCTTATCTTCATTCTTCTTTGGTTTTCTTTCTCTTTTTGGTTTGGGTTCTCCTATTTCAAGACTTCTCTTCTTTGCAATATCCACTGCTTTGGTCACTTGTTCCCAATCTCTGGTGGTAAACTGGAACCCAACGTCGTTCTTGAACAGTTGAATCTGTAAATCGTTGTTAAGTTTGAAGTCGGTCACATTAGTAGACATCCGTCTTCTTTGGCTGTCGAAACACAAATGAGCTGAACACCAAGTGCACCAGTTTTTATAGTTTTCCTTCAATGCAGCGACATCTAGTGGCTGGTTTCCTCTATGACGTCATTAACCAACACATCATTATCCATTAGATCAGTAGTAAACATCTCGGATATGGTTTCCATCGGTACACCGCGACAGCGATGTTTCAAGTAAAACAGACAGTATTGTCCACACACTGGTAATCGTCCTTGAAGGCGTTTTGTATTATACTTCCAGTATCTGGAATTCTTCTTCAGGAAATTCTCGAATGGTCTGTGTTGTGGTGGTAATCCATAGGAATCAAAGTATTCTGCGTTGTGGTGACTCACAAAGAGAGCCCCCCAATGTTCTCCTTTTCTGTGGTCTGGATCCGTGTTGGCTATCAAAGCCACTGGTCTGTGATCTGGTAATCTTCTTGGTAATTTGTTTCTTGAAAATACACCCAAACATATTCTCTTCAAACAACTATCTGATCGAAGTGCATTCTCTAACTGCAACGTGTTCATGTTGAGTAATCGAAGATTACTTGTCTATTCTTATCCACTTCTATGATGTTCTGGAATTCTGCATACACCAGTACGTTGATTGTGGTTGGTAATGGGTTTTCGAAATGGACTTCTAGTCTCAAGTTTCCTCTCTTCACCAGATCGAAGTGTTGTCCATGTGATAGATCTGGAGTCAGGTCGAATACGAATAGGGTGTATCCATTTATGTACTCTTCTCGGCTGATGTGGTTTCCTTCATTCTCATACATTTGTCCAGTTCCTTGGAACAGAGTTGCATAACATCTCGCCACTTCTTGTTGTTCGACTCTAGGTTGTAATGGTTTGGCTGGAATCTGCTGCCCATCCACGTACAATGCCAAGTAATTGATTTTGCAGTTCTTGAAATTATATGGATTCTTTGAAAAGTTTCCATTGAAAGCATCGTTGTCTACACATCCCACTACGATGCGTTTAGACAGTTGGCCTAAAAATAAGTTTTCTTGTGTAATGCTCAGATTTCCTTTCGGCCCTGAAAACACCTTGGTTTCCACACGGTCGATAGGATATTTTGCAGTTGCTTTTGTTAGTGCTTTCTCGTGAGCCATTCTCACGAATGATTGGAGTCTCTCTTTGCGTACAAACATGGATACATCTAGAATTTTGATCCTGTATGTAGCGGTATCGGCCATCATTGCGAAAGCATCTTTGGCTCTATTCATTTTAACATGAACATTAACTCCATTCAGCAAGTAACGAGTTTGGAGAAACATGTCCAAATGTAATCTTCCAGTCATGTCCACGATTTTACTTTTCTCTATAAATTTCTTTCGAAGAAGAAATCCCTTGTTATCATCTGTCAAATCTTCCATGTGTCCGGCCGTATCCTTGTACCATAATGCATTAGTCAGTTGTGACTTCTTGGCAGCTGGTCCATAACTCAACAAAGTTTCTATGAAAGCTCTGTAGTGATAAGTGTTGTTGGAAGGAGATACCAGTTTTTCATTCAAGCTGATATCGATTTGATTAAATAAGGAATGCATCCATAAATTGACTGGGCCCACTTTGGCATCGGGTGCAATTGATGCCCCATTGGAATCTATAACCGTTGCTTTAACATACAAGTATGTCTGTGCCAAATTCAAATAATCATCTCCTAATCCTGCAATGTGGAATTCTATTGGACCACTGTTTCCTATAGTTGCCAAAGGCCTGTGTTCTACCCATTGCCCATGTTCCATACTAGTCTGTGTTGGTGGTACGGAAAACAAGTCGAGTTCGCTGTTGACACAGTCACAAGATTTTTCATTAATGAGAGACATCATGCACTGAGATGGTCTTGGGTCCGAACAGTTCTCCTTCTTTTTGTCGATTTGCTAGTTTTGCGTGGTGCGGGCCTTTTTATACTTTTCCTGCCGGGTGGTTTTGAACCACCAACCACTTCATTCCAAGCTCCTGCACCAGCCTCTTTGACTCTTTTGCTTGCTGCCTTTTTTACATTTTTCCCTTCAATGACATCTTCGGCAAAGGCTGCTCCTTTTCTCAATAACTGTTTTCCCACGGTCCTGGCTGTAGTTTTCAATAAAGGTAACATCATATTCTTCAGTCCTCCCAATATACTTCCCAAACCATATCCTCTCTGTATTTGAGCTCCAGAAAAAGCCGGTAGACCGTTCCCAGCTTGTTTTGTGTAATATTCTTCATATAATTTGGACTTACAACAGTATGTCATGTTTATGTGAAATGAAGAGATCTACGATTTCTGAAATGAAGTGTCACTGTCACTTTCCCGAACTCGAATGGTACTATGGCTCCTGTGTCACCCCTTATATACACCTGGACGGTACTGAAATTTGTTCGTTCTACTGGTACATAATACACATTCTCAAATGTTTTAGAGATGATATCCCCATATTTCCCACGCACGGGTACGATACGAAGAAGTGGTATTCTTGTATCTCCTACGACTTGGTCACGAACCAAGTCACAGTATACATAGAGTGAATAAAATCCTTGGTTGACATCGGCAATTCGGGAAGAATTGTAAGTTCCTGATTTAAAAACACACTCATTAAATCCCAAAATATTTTGAAGAGTAGGGCTCAATGTAACCACGACTCCATCACGTACCGTGATACGAACTTTACCAGTCACTTCATCCAGTTCAAAAGCTACCTTATCGTGACGAGGCAAGAGTAATTCTTTAACACCATTGATAGCTCGTATCACATCAATGGGATCCGAATAACGACCTTCCTTGAGAGTAAGTCGGTAATTCTTTTTCGAAGACCAGAACACTGTAACGAAAGCTTCTTCTCCACGAATATTGAACCAAGTATTTGGATACTGAATCTCTGCCAGACCTACTTCCCATTCTCCCGTGACATTCACTGGTTGTGATAACTGAGTGGTGTACGTAGTCAACGTGTTTTCTGGAAACACGTTCATAGAACTATTACTTGGTAGAGTCAAATAAAACATTACTTTTTCTTAATGGTTGGATCTGGTAACAAATATCCTATGCTACTACTCAAGAGAGCAGTCCACAACTTGCTGTCTGTGTTTTCGAGAGTGAGATTAACGACACTGATAATGATGATGATATACAAAATGATTATTTGTGAAAAATAAGTGATCTCGCTCCTTGGAATTCTTTTACCAAACAGAGGCCAAGAACCGTTCGATCCTTCTTCCATTTTAAAGAAACTTCAGAGGTTCACTTCCTTCTATAGGTGAGCTGACTCTGTTTCATCCACGAATTGAACGAAGTTGGGTATCCCAACCACTTTACGAACAATTCCCTTTTCTTACCTCGACCACGTTTCTTGAGTACGTGTTCGATTTTGTAAATAGTTTTATGTGAAACTCGCTGAAGCTCTTCAGTGTAGAATGACCCTTTCAATATTTCTCCATTATCATCTTGTAAGATGTATGTGACTGGATGTCCTTTCTTGATGGCTACTACTGCGAATAACTCTTCGGTCCAATTGGGCAAATAACATTTCTCAAAAGTTTTCTTAACTTTATTGATTCTCATTCTGTCTCCTACTTTGTACTTTGGTGTCTTGTGTTTTATGGGTTGCCCATACAACCTTTGCCAAACCTCTTCTTGATTTTCAAAGTTCACGGCAATGGGGGCCATACCTATACTGCGCTGATGAGAATGATTATATGCTTTCACCAAGTTTTGAAGTGGAAAAGTTAGTGTATTGTTCTTGGTAAAATATTTCCACATTTTGGTTTTCAAAGTTCTATTGAATCTTTCTACTATGGAACATTTTGTTTCAACATTTTGTGTTGTGAAAAAGTCGACTTTGTGATCTTTGAGAAAATTCTGAAATTTTCTGTTTAGAAATTCTTTGCCTTGATCAGTTTGTAATTATTCTGGTTTACGACCTTGTTTGAAAATGTTACTAAAAGCTTTCACGATGGAATCACCAAGTTTGTTTTGTAATGGCATCACACAAGCATATTTACTAAATACATCTATACATGTCAACAAAAATTTTATGTTTTTGTTGAATTTACTAATGTTTGAAACATCTACCAAGTCAGCTTGCCATTGTGCATCTATACCACTAACTATTACTTTTCTTCTAGGAAATGTACGACGAATAGGTTTGTGAAGAGTGTATGTGTCTTGAGTCTCTAACCATTTTACAACTTGTTTAGTTTTTTTCTTGGACGCTCTACGAAGAGCGTCTACACCACCAAAACTACCAGGCACTTCAGAATCATAGTACAATGCTTCCACGACTGCCTTGTTCAAGTGTCAACTCTATTTATACCTTTTTTCGGTCCACTTTGGCGTTTCTGTTTTCTTTGGTTGTTTTGGTTCCGACTTTATCGGTGCCTGTTTCATAAAATCCCAACGTTCTTTATGACCAATTAATTCTTCGGGTATGTTACTATCTCTCAAAGTTTCGGCCAACATTTCCCATCCCTTTGGTTGGAAAGATATTCGTTTTCTAAGTAAATCATTTAGAAGATCTGTTACATTCGACCCTACCACTGTTTGATCTTTGTAGACTAATTCACCCTTCTCATTCCAAGATATATTTGGGTAACTTCTAATACGATTCAACAACAACTTTCCCTTTCTCTTCATTGTCATAGGTACAGAATCGAGAATGTCTTCGTCTTTATTATCTTTCTCTAATTCGACTTTAATTGGTCGAGGAGCCATTACCTTTTGTTGAAATGTCAAGTATCTTTGTAAAATTTGATTATATTGAGTCATCTTTTCATCAGCCGAAAGAAAAGGGGCATCGAGAATATCTCTCATTTCTCTATCCAGTGATGAAACAGCCAGTTCATTCGGTTGTCTTGGAGTCTCTTGTAGACGTTCCAATAACCTTTGTTCTATCAAAGCCATATTCTTTGCATATTCCATCATCCAAATATACCTTTAACAGCACCCAATAGTACAGGAGGTAGCAATGCCCCCAAGAATCCACCTTTCTGCAAGATTTGTCTCCTTTTTTTGTCAGAGGTACCTTTGTTTGCCACTGCCCTCACAGTTGTTTCTGACGAACGAGTTTGGTTCTCTGAGCTTTGGTCAGAGGTACTGCTCCCTTCAGTATATTCGAGGCACAGTCACACAAACAAGTTATCAATTCTTTGTCTGCATGTTTTAGTATGGATTTGACGAGTGCGGGTTTCGATTTAATAAGAACCTTGAGAAGAGCGATGTTGCGCTTGAGACGGTCAGACATGCTTCTGACTCGAATCAGACTTGTTGCTCCCCTTTTATACTTTTCGGAGGTACACATATTGGGTTTCCCCAGGAAAAATTTGACTTCTTAATCTCATGTGTTCAGGAGTATCTTGTTTGAGATCTATTAAAAGGTAACCATATGGTGTCGAAGTGGCATCTTCAGAAACTTCTCTCAGAAACTTGGAATGACCAGGATACATCTGTGCTGCCAAGTGTGAGATCTGAGAACGATCCCTAGAATTTTTAAACAAGATCATGTAATGACTATTGAGAGCTACAGTCCTATGGACTTTATTTTTATCGAATAAATTTTGAACGGTGATGACTACCTTTAGTAAATAATCTAGACACTCGAACATCTGCATCGAGCATCAGATCATCCAATATGACTAAACTATCGGATTTTAATTCTTAAGGGAGACCCTCTATGAATTCTACTTGGGGTAAAGTATTGTATAATGGTTCCATTCACTATAACACCAAATGATGTGTCTTGGGACAGGTGATATAATATTTTGAATGTTTTGAATAACCCGATTTACAAAGGATGATTTACCACGACCCGTGGGACCAAACAATAAACAAGTGAATGGATGCTTCCAAGGAGGATCCATCTTTGTTGTTCTATGTGGGTACTACTTCCCTTTTATACCTTTTGGGGAGGTGGCCCCCACTGAACGTGGGGACTACTCCCCCTTTTATACCTTTTGGAGAGGTGGTCAATATCACCCGTCATCCAAAAAATATTTAAAATTGGTGGCCCTCTGACTTACTGGCTGGGGACAGGTTAAGTTTGTTTGATATTTAGAAATTCTTTGCCTTGATCAGTTTGTAATTATTCTGGTTTACGACCTTGTTTGAAAATGTTACTAAAAGCTTTCACGATGGAATCACCAAGTTTGTTTTGTAATGGCATCACACAAGCATATTTACTAAATACATCTATACATGTCAACAAAAATTTTATGTTTTTGTTGAATTTACTAATGTTTGAAACATCTACCAAGTCAGCTTGCCATTGTGCATCTATACCACTAACTATTACTTTTCTTCTAGGAAATGTACGACGAATAGGTTTGTGAAGAGTGTATGTGTCTTGAGTCTCTAACCATTTTACAACTTGTTTAGTTTTTTTCTTGGACGCTCTACGAAGAGCGTCTACACCACCAAAACTACCAGGCACTTCAGAATCATAGTACAATGCTTCCACGACTGCCTTGTTCAAGTGTCAACTCTATTTATACCTTTTTTCGGTCCACTTTGGCGTTTCTGTTTTCTTTGGTTGTTTTGGTTCCGACTTTATCGGTGCCTGTTTCATAAAATCCCAACGTTCTTTATGACCAATTAATTCTTCGGGTATGTTACTATCTCTCAAAGTTTCGGCCAACATTTCCCATCCCTTTGGTTGGAAAGATATTCGTTTTCTAAGTAAATCATTTAGAAGATCTGTTACATTCGACCCTACCACTGTTTGATCTTTGTAGACTGTTCACCCATCTCATTCCAAGATATATTTGGGTAACTTCTAATACGATTCAACAACAACTTTCCCTTTCTCTTCATTGTCATAGGTACAGAATCGAGAATGTCTTCGTCTTTATTATCTTTCTCTAATTCGACTTTAATTGGTCGAGGAGCCATTACCTTTTGTTGAAATGTCAAGTATCTTTGTAAAATTTGATTATATTGAGTCATCTTTTCATCAGCCGAAAGAAAAGGGGCATCGAGAATATCTCTCATTTCTCTATCCAGTGATGAAACAGCCAGTTCATTCGGTTGTCTTGGAGTCTCTTGTAGACGTTCCAATAACCTTTGTTCTATCAAAGCCATATTCTTTGCATATTCCATCATCCAAATATACCTTTAACAGCACCCAATAGTACAGGAGGTAGCAATGCCCCCAAGAATCCACCTTTCTGCAAGATTTGTCTCCTTTTTTTGTCAGAGGTACCTTTGTTTGCCACTGCCCTCACAGTTGTTTCTGACGAACGAGTTTGGTTCTCTGAGCTTTGGTCAGAGGTACTGCTCCCTTCAGTATATTCGAGGCACAGTCACACAAACAAGTTATCAATTCTTTGTCTGCATGTTTTAGTATGGATTTGACGAGTGCGGGTTTCGATTTAATAAGAACCTTGAGAAGAGCGATGTTGCGCTTGAGACGGTCAGACATGCTTCTGACTCGAATCAGACTTGTTGCTCCCCTTTTATACTTTTCGGAGGTACACATATTGGGTTTCCCCAGGAAAAATTTGACTTCTTAATCTCATGTGTTCAGGAGTATCTTGTTTGAGATCTATTAAAAGGTAACCATATGGTGTCGAAGTGGCATCTTCAGAAACTTCTCTCAGAAACTTGGAATGACCAGGATACATCTGTGCTGCCAAGTGTGAGATCTGAGAACGATCCCTAGAATTTTTAAACAAGATCATGTAATGACTATTGAGAGCTACAGTCCTATGGACTTTATTTTTATCGAATAAATTTTGAACGGTGATGACTACCTTTAGTAAATAATCTAGACACTCGAACATCTGCATCGAGCATCAGATCATCCAATATGACTAAACTATCGGATTTTAATTCTTAAGGGAGACCCTCTATGAATTCTACTTGGGGTAAAGTATTGTATAATGGTTCCATTCACTATAACACCAAATGATGTGTCTTGGGACAGGTGATATAATATTTTGAATGTTTTGAATAACCCGATTTACAAAGGATGATTTACCACGACCCGTGGGACCAAACAATAAACAAGTGAATGGATGCTTCCAAGGAGGATCCATCTTTGTTGTTCTATGTGGGTACTACTTCCCTTTTATACCTTTTGGGGAGGTGGCCCCCACTGAACGTGGGGACTACTCCCCCTTTTATACCTTTTGGAGAGGTGGTCAATATCACCCGTCATCCAAAAAATATTTAAAATTGGTGGCCCTCTGACTTACTGGCTGGGGACAGGTTAAGTTTGTTTGATATTTGTCAAGAAGATAAACACCAAATAACTTAAGCGTTATTACCACCTTTTTTCTTGTTTCTTCATTTTATACTTTTTTCTTCTTTTTTTCTTTTTTTTATAAAAAATCATCTATTTACAACATCTATTTACATCTTCAGACTGAGTGGTTTCTTGATGGTCATAAATTCAATCACCAAATCCATAATACACCGTCTCTGTTCATTTGTGAGAGGTTTCTCGAACATATCTTCATATTCTTTCTGTACTGGTGGTGGATTCATTCCAGAAGTATTATGGTGCCACCGTAGGTGAACATCATTCTTGTTAACTCTTTCAAGTGTGTCACTAAAACATGTTATAATCCTCTCTTCTTCAGACATCATTAGGCATACATTATGCTGAATCTGACTTGGGTGATCGACTGTACATCCATAGCATTTTTCTTTCATTACAGCGTCAATGTTCTCTTCGACATAATGAGCATATGCCAAGCAAAGTTCATGCTGCAAGCGAATTTGCCTGAGTTCACTATCAATTTCATCAACGATCAATGGTCGTGGTTGGGTTATTCTCACTGTGATCTTCGTCTTCTTCTTCAAAGGTGGTTCTTGATTTGGTTTTTTGAAGTCTTCATGGTTAGTAGGTTTAGTGTCTTCAGTTAAAGTTGTTTGTTGGGTTTTGATGGCTGCATCTACTTCTTCTATTTGAGATTTCAAGGCATTCCATTCTTCTAAAGATAGAGCAATACCAGTCTTCGTAGGATAAGGTTTCTGGTCTTTTCCCTCAAAATATCTTCTGAGATGAATCTTCAGTTCACCCTGGTACTGGGTGACGTTAGCATAAGTCTGCTTGGTGCCAATTCGGAACATCTTCTCTGGTCAATGGTTCGATCGTGAATGATGCCAAGTCCATGCTTTGCCTAATCTTATATATCTTTGACGGACATGATTGAAAACATCACACCAGTTCAACAAATTTTGATTGAATTTTTGATTCTTGGTTGGGGTTTGTGTTTGTTTTCTATAGGATTATAGGTTAAAGTTGGAAAATTTAGAAAATTAGTATAGAAAGTAATGGGAAAGAAACACAATGAGAATACAGAAATTTGATTGGTTGATTAACTTCGATCTGATTGGTCAGTTTGGCGATCAAACTGCAATCTTGATCCTTAAACTGTAGGATATGGCCCTCTGCATTTTATACTGGCTTGGGACAGGTCAAGCTACAAACCTCTGTCCAATGGAGATAAGTCAAATAGCTCGAGTGCATTCCCACTCCCTACAGTTCGTATCCTCTTTGAGGGAATTTTTTTTTGTTCATCAAAAAAAGAAAACGAAAACAACATGTCCAACTTAGCAATTTAGTTTTTCTATCATAAAAATTTCTCATTTCTTTTAAATATTCACAACAGAGAATTTCTTAGTAATGATGGTGATGATGGTGATTTATTCCTTTGGTTATACAATAGGGGTAGCCTAAAAGACACCAGGAATCAACTTTAAAAAATATGAAATGAAACTAAAGAACTATCATCTGGTTCCAATAGGTGTAACCTAAAAGATACCATGAATCAACATGTTTTTAAAAATAAATGGAACTAAAAAGTTTTGAATGAAACTAAATTTTGAATGAAACTAAAAAAGTAAAGAAGTATCATTTGGTTCCAATAGGTGTAACCTAAAAGATACCATGAATCAACATGTTTTTAAAAATAAATGGAACTAAAAAGTTTTGAATGAAACTAAGTTTTGAATGAAACTAAAAAGTAAAGATGTATCCTCCACTTCCAATAGGGTTAGCCTAAAGTATACCAGGAACATGATGATGATGATGATAATGATGAAAAAACTCTCTGTATTAGAAAAAATAAAAAAAATTGAAAAATCTTTACACTAGAAAAAATGTATTGCCTTGTAAGACTTGCCATTTAGAATTTTTTTTTTGAAGACTGCCATATATGACTTTTTACTTAGAGAGAAAAAAATTGCCATATAGGACTTTATGAGGACTGCCATAAAGGACTTTAGAGAATGCCATAAAGGACTTTTTACTTTGAGAGAAAAACTTGCCATATAGGACTTTATGAGGACTGCCATAAAGGACTTTAGAGAATGCCATATAGGAATTTATGAGGACTGCCATAAAGGACTTTAGAGAATGCCATATAGGACTTTTTACTTTGAGAAAAACTTGCCATAAAGGACTTTAGAGAAAAACTGCCATAAAGGATTTTAGAGAATGCCATAAAGGACTTTAAAAATTTGATGAGCCTAATATGATTGAGTAGACCACCTAAAAAACATTTCGGGTTTTTTTAGGAATTGTTTGGCCAACTAAATAGGACTTTTTGTAGGCAAAAGCTAGACTTGGTTCAGGTTGTAGAAAATATGACACTCACTCAATTGTTTCTTCGTTAAATCTCTAGTGGTATGGTGCTAACTCCATCTTCTAAAACTCTTCGTTTTGGGTAGAAATATGATAGTCCATCTCTGCTCTGCTGGTAGGTATACATAGTGTTGTCATTCATCACAAATCCTCGGTTGATGCCAGATCCACTTTGTTGAGTCTTCAAAACTTGCAAATATCTGTCTTTCGTCAAATCATTGTGGCGTTTGCTGATTCCCTTACACCTGAATTTATTGTTGGCACCGAAACAATAATATGTTTTACTACACAGTCCAACAATGCCGGTTCCTTGCCATTCTACCTTGAACAAGCCTGGAGTTCTCCTGTCAAAACGCTTTCTTTCTTGGCAGCATGATGGTGACAGCCATTCTTTGCCTTCTAATTTGGTTTTCACATAATCATCTCTGTGGAAATCACAACACTCTGATGGAAACCACTTGTGATTCTCTTTGTAAAATTCTACTCTCTTCTCTGGTTTCACTAATTCATCTATGGATGGTGACGAGGTACATATATAGGCAGAATCTGTGTCCATTTCAGCATATTCGAAATCTTGGCGGTTGATAAAAGTATCGATGACATCATAATAGAACTGAAGCATCCGGAGTTTCGCATACTGGTAAACAAAGAATCCGATGTGAAGTGGCAGATCCAACTTGATGGTCTTCTTGTTGAGTTCGACTTCATATAATGTTTCATCTAATGGATTCAAGGCTCTGAAGGACATGTCATTTACAGCTTTGGTGACTTCTTCGTCGTCGCAATAGCACACACGTCGATGCTTCTCTTTGTTGGTGACGGTTTTGCCATATCCAGAATTTCCCAACAGCTTCATGGTGTCGGCAACGATCGACTTGTCAGGGTCAACATCTCCTTGTCTTCTTGCTTCAGATACTTCATCTCCAAATTTTTCAAAACATCTTCTTGGTTTAAATTGGTTAACTTGATAGACGTGATCAACTTCAATACCATGCTGGAGGTACCACTGCAGTAAAGGGGTTGCAAACAACATTTTTTCCGCTCCATAGCTTCCGATCAAACTTCTACGGGGTTTCTTCATGATTCCATTCTTATCGGCAAAGGACTTGATGTGTTCACCAATATCATCTATGGAAATATCTGTATTCTTGAAGATAGGTGTCATCTCTTCAAAGTACTCTTTCAGGTGATCTGGTACATGTATATCACATTCGACTAAACCAAACAGTTCACCGGACTTCACTTTGTTCAGTATTTCTTCCTCTGTCATCGCACCATCTATTTTGTCTATTTTGTCTGAAAAGTTCTCTTTCCGGAAGGCTTTGAGTGTGGCATCGGTCTTCTTCATCTCTCTCCACTCACACTCCCAGATTTCAATAAGTTTATAGCCCAAATCGGTGATGTACTTTGCATTGGTACGGGTGTCTTGTAGCCGTTCTTTCATCGGTTTATCTCTGACTTCATTATGGATGATAGGAAGGCCATTCTTATCTTTCATGCAGGTATGTACGTGCCAGAAGCAGCCATGGAATTGGTATACAGTCTGTGTCTCTTTGCACCAAACATCAACAGGCAACTGTCTTCGACCAATCATTTTTTCAGCTCCGTTAAACTGATGTCTGATGTGGATGTCATCTCTCATTGATAAAAACTTTAACCATTGTTCAGCCATTTTACCATACTTCATTGGATGTTCTGGTTTAAACTGGTTTTCTTTACGACGTCTAATACTCCAACCCGTTGGCATCTCTTGCATTAGGCACCAAAGATATAATGCATTCGCATCAAAGCCTATAATACTTCCACATGGTTTTGCTTCTTTGCCATATTTTGTTTCTCTGATTCTAGTAACATCTTTCTCGTGGTATCGGTTGAAGATAATTGAACGTCCACCAACGATATTATCTTTCACCAAGTGATGCAGGTCTTTGTTTTTCTGGTTAAATAATGTGAAGTAAGTGTCATCATTCATGGTCTGGAACAGGTATTTCAACGTGAGGCCCGGAACACTGATACCATCTTTAAACATGTCGTTGTGGCGTTCTTGGTAGAAAGTAAACTGCTTGTCAACTGCTTCAAGGAATGGTTTTACATCTCGGTTATCATACCAGATCAGAAAATCACGGAAAGTTGTCATCTCCAGGTCGTTCCATACATGCTGGCATTACTGGTATTCTTCATTGGATATATTTTCTTTCTTGAGAGAACTGTAGAAGGCTTCATGGTCTGGTAGGTGGTCCTGATCCAATTTGTTCAAGCTGTCGATCCATTCATATGGTGAAAATCCCTTCGTCACGGAGCAGCCAAATGCTTTCAAAAACTAGTCATAGCTGAATCCTGGAGCGAGGTAGTTGCAAATATCAACAAACTTGAAAGATTCTGTCGAGACGCACATGTTGTTATTCGATTTCTTCACTGCAAACTTGAGTGGATTCTGTCTCTTCAGGTATGTCATCAGTTCACGCTTGACTACATTCATATCATATTTTCCAGATTTGAATCCGATGACGGGCATCTCTTGCAGGTAGTCTTGAAATTTCTTCTCCAATTTTTGTAAAGGGTGCATCTTGGATGTATCTTCTCCAGTAGCTCTGGCTTCCGCTTCCAGCGTTTCATCAATTTTCTGTCTGAGTTTAAACAAGGTCCAAGCATGATAGGTCTGCATCAGTTGGTGGCAATGAGATGAAATAGCTGTGAGGTATGTCATCATTTCTTCAACAAGTTCTTGAGAATTTCCATTTGTAATAAAACATTTCGGTTCTTGGTATTCTGGAACATTACTACATATGCTAACACTCAATGGTCGGTGTTCTGCTTCCCATATCAGTTTATCACTGTCAGCAAGTAGACTGGATTTGACAAAGTAACTTTCAAAATCAAATGTTGCACGGTATGGATAAAACTTCTTCTCTTCAGATACTTCTATACCTTCATCTTCTAACAGATCAAATATGGACTGGGATGGATGGTATACACCGCCAACATACTGGTAATTGACTTCATCTGTACAGGTTTTCTCGTGACGATTGAGTAGAAATCCATTTTTCCATAGTTTGCCGCATTTGCGGCATTCAAAGGATTTGCAGTATTGGTCTATATCGATGATGTAGCTAAAATGGTTCTTGTAAATGTTCACATACATGGTATCTTCATACTTTCTGTGAGATCTCTGTACCAATTTGGCAACAATTTGGTCATCATCATTCTTGACAAGTTCATATACTTGGATATTTACTTCAAAACATTTCTCCAAGTCAGGTAATTCGGCTAAAGTTACTCCACGGAATTCATTCTTTGGCTTCTCTGTATACTTGTTGTACATGGCATCTGTTGTATTATTCAATGTGTGTGCTTTGAAACCACTCCATAAAGCTAAACAGCGGAAAATACACAGGTTGTCTTCGTAGGTAAACTGGCGATGTTCATCTTTCACCAAAGCATTTACTGCTTTGTTCTGGAGAATGTAGTCAGGAAGATCTTCTACCATTCCAATTGGGTGGATTTTCAGCTTATTCACATAAAATGTGACGTTCGTAACTCTCTCCACAAGCCATTTGGTGTTGGGTCGTTTTAGTTTGGCCCATTCCAGGATATCTGCTTGCATGACATCATCAAGGAATTCCTCAAAATCTTCTTGGCAGCATACAAGTTGTGGAACATCAAGTACCCGGGCGTTGTTTTGTGATGGATGGTAATACTTCAGTTCATTCGTTTCATTGTGTCGCAGGATAAAACCAAAACTCAGATTAATTTTAAATCTTAGCTGTTGTGGCAGAAATATGGTAGTCATCAATTCATCAGTCATCATCTTCAGGTTCACATCGTTGATCCGGTAGTTATATTGGTCTTGGACTCTTCTGTTCATCATGTGGCGAGTTCTAATAGAACTCCAGTTATCTTCGTACACGGTCAACATCTCATCTGGCTCTTCTTCAGACATCATATTCTTTTCAAACTCCATTGGGTCAACATCATAATGGGTGGTCGTCGTGGTCCGTGGTTGTTTAGGTGGTCCTCTCTTCGGTTCATCAGTCTTCCTTTTAGATGGTACAGGAACTGGTCGGTGGGCAACGCTCTTGTGTCGATTAAAATGGAGTAGTTGGTTGAACTCCTGGCCGCATTCCATACATGTATATGTCTCCAAACATTTCTTCAGATGGTCAAGGAGATACTCTTTCCTCGTAAAGGTCTTGTTGCAGTTGGTACAATCGAAAGACTTCTTCTCTCCGGTGGCGTGCTGGGTGCGCACATGGCGATTCCGGTTCCGACGGTCCGTAAAGGTCTTTCCACACTCTTCACAGGCGTAGACATCAGTTCTGGTAACGGCAGTAGCAGCTTCAGACTCCATCTTCATAAAAGTTTTGCGAAGGCAAAATTGCTATAGAAAACTCTCTAGCGATGTGTTCAGTTCGAAGGATCGAAACAGAATGACGCGACGTTATTCTTCTCCGGAATTTATTTTGACGTGACGGACGTTTTTGAAAACGTCACGACGTCACAACGTTTTTTCATCGATATTTTCATTCTCAATGGGCGTTTGTGTTCGTTTCCTATAGGATTATAGGTTAAAGTTGGTAAATTTAGAAAATTAGTATAGAAAGTAATGGGAAAGAAACACAATGGGAATCCAGAAATCTGATTGGTGGATTAACTTCGCTCTGATTGGTTAGTGTAAAAACATCTTGATCCTCATTAATTTTATTATTTAAAATCATGTAGTTAGGGGGGGGGGGGGTCATTTAAAGAAATTGCTAAATATAGACACTAACAATTAGTTAGGGGGTCAGTTAAGGATGTTACTAAAAATAGAGCGTAGGAATTTATAAAAATATAGTTCCAAGTAGAAGCAGAGGATTTCTGGGTAAATTTGTCCTATAGCACTACGTGCTATTCTTAATAGGGAAATAACACGTCATGGGATCCAAAAAATGGGAACATTACTCCACTTCAAACGAACACACCCCCTCGGTATTACGTGCTACTCTTAATAGGGAAATAACACGTCATGGGATACAAAAAAAGGGATTCTTAAAGAATTCGAAATAATACAACTTGACGGGTTTATTTGGGTAATTAAGTGAGGATTCTGGGAAAATCCAAACCAGAAAATTACTCCACTTCAGTCGAATGCACCCCTTGCACCCCTTAGTACTATAGCACTACGTGCTAAACCGATAAAATGGGGAAATAAAGTCAATTTCGGTGATTTTGGGTGGATTTTGGTGATTTGGAAAGATTGTCGGGTTGTTTGTGGTAATTAGATTTACTCTTCTACAATCGAACACATCCTCCAAACATACCCCGTCCCATTGCAGAACAATCGGGTAACATAGCAATCACGTGCTACCATAGAAACCAAGATGGCGGCCTCCAGTATACAAAATGGACGACGGAAACACGTATCACCCTAACAACACGCGCTGCGCATGCGCACTCACACCACGTATCACTATGGAGATGACGTCACAACATGGCCGCTCACGCGGGTTACCATGACAACACAACATGGCGCCACTACGTCACGTGACATGACGTCACTTCCGGGGTCCTGCACCGGGGTCCTGCCGAATGGGGGTGAAAAGCCCGAGACATACTACTTGTGTTAAATCAGAGGCTCTGAGAACAGTTATAGAGCCTTCGGGTGCCTCAGTTGTGACTTGTCCATGTGCTGATTTTAGTCAATAATGTTAACAATATAATGTTTGCCATTTCAAAATCTGAAGCTGTTTGGTTTCGATTCATACAAATTCAGCAATAATTTTTCGACAGAATGTGAAAATTTCCGACAGGGATGTTTATAGGCGCCGGGTTGCTCTCCACACCCCCACCCGCGTGCACCCCCAAACAGCATGGGAACATGCTCTCCCGGGAAATATGAGCATCCAAAGTCATGAGATCCATTGTCACCCTGATAACACTGAGGTTCAAACTAGCACCCAAAGTCCGTTATACAATTGTTTGGTACGGCACGTCCTGTGAGACGTACCACGCCAAAAAAAAATTATATTGAGGACTTTAGTTCCAACTTTGGTCTTATAGGACAGTATCCATTATTAAAAGACAATGAAGTGGAGTTTTCACACCACAGGTAGGTCAGTCAAGCATGTCCCCCAAAATTGTGAAAACTGCCCGAAAAAATTGATTTTCCCCGACGTCGTAGCCCCCGAGCACCCATAGCCCGTACACCCATGCATCTTATAATGTTGTTCTCTGCTTTCAATTACTACTTTTCTCGGCCATTTTTAGTCAATCGGTATTGGGCCTGCAATTGAGAATGTTTTTTAGAAGGAGATGGTGAGAGGCGATAAGCCATGTGGTGGTGGTGTGTGTGGGGGGGGGGGTGCTCAAACACTCTGTCACACCACTTCAATTTATACGGAATGGAATGGCATGAAAAAACACTGGGATTATTCCTCCATACACATGTCGCGAGAAACAGAAAGATTATAACATAAATTGATTGACGAGTGTTTCAAGTGAATACGACTAAATGTACAATAAAGTGAAATCATTAATTTTAATGAGTAAAATTCATTTTTTTCTTGAATACGTAACCGTGTTACTATGCTGAGTAAGCAGAATCCGCAAACAAAACGTAGCGCGGCACTGTAATCTGGCCCTGCTTACCGCTACAGATATTATTTGGTATTTGATATCCTTTCGTTATTTCAGTTACTTATCTCGTTAAAACGAAATATTATTTCGTTATTTCGAAATCTTATTGCGTTAAACCGAAATATTATTTCCTTATTTCGAAATAATTTCTTCAAATAAAATGAAATATAATTTCTTTATTTCTAAATATTATTTCGTAAAACAAAATATTTCTTTAAAACGAAATAATATTTCATTGAAACGAAAAGAATAAGAGTGAAGTGTATCACTTCCCAAGCTCCACACCTTTCGCGTGTAAAAGTGTAGGATTATTGGGAATACGTTTCAGAATAACACCCCCCCCCCAAAAAAAAAAAACAAAACAAAACAAAACAAAACAAAACAAAAAAGAAACAGACTGTAATTGTTTACAAAGCACATGACCATAACCACAATATTCGTGAATTCGATGATTTTGGTAACTTGGCATGGTGAAAAAAAAACAAACAGAAGAACTCGAAACGTTTCAAGAAATGTTATGTAATAAAAGACAGGACGATTAGGAAATGAAATAATTCCATTAAAACTGACACATTCCAAAGGATTCTTGGTATTAATATGACCCTGACTGAATACAATTTGGAAAAGCTTCTGTGCAAACTAACAACTAATATTGAATTATAATTCTGGTCGGTATAATTAGTTCATAAAATATGCTCACTTGTATTGAGAACACGATTGAATTAAGGCTGCACGGTATTTCGATAAATCACTAATACCGGTATTAACAGTCGAACCGGATAGATATCGTCAGTCCTAAAAATGCCGATTTGCCACGAAAACCAATGTTGATTGTACCTATGTTGTTCGAACTAGACTCATTTAAAAAAAAAATACAAATGTGCATAAAAAGTGAAGATTCACAGTGAAAAAATCGCGACATCGACGCCGTAGCTGCGACGGGTGGTGCTGTCTCCACAAATTCTAAGTTCATCAAGGGCCATAACTCCAAGAAAAATATTTGGAACAACACATGCATTGAACAGTGGCTAGACATCAATAAGATACACTTACATGCCAAATATAAAGTCATTCCATTAAATATTTCAAAAGTTATTGAGTTTTGAAACTCGTTGGTCACAGACAAACTCGTTGGTCACAGACCGACCGACCGACCGACCGACAGCCAGACCGACAGACCGACATTGCCACTTATAGAGCTGCTAGTCGCAGATAAAAATATATATAAATTAAAGCTTTGTTAAGTCTAGGAGAACAAGTGTTTGACCACCGAGGTAGTATTAGTCCCCTACGGCGCTTTTGTGTCATAAGGTGTTTTTGTTACAGAAGACACTAGAGTATATAAGCATCTTGGATTTTGAAAAAAAAAATATTGAGCGTGCATAATCCCCTCACAACCCTTTATCCATGTATCATATATGAAAGGCATAGATTGAGGGTGTAATAAAATTCATTTCCCAGTATTTCTGAATAACACGCACTTGATGACTTTGGTGACCTCTTTCAGGCAGACACCTAGGTGACCTCCGTGACCTTGACCCATATTTTGAATTTCCATCAAGTGTCGACTCATTTGGTGCTAGTTCCAGGTTCATTCATCATGCGACGATTGAGATATGAGCATGACCCATTTTCAAAAATGTTGGCTACGCCCACTTTTTTAACATAAAAATGCATGTATGGACCTCAGGAATGCTTTGGGGGGGGGGGGTCAAAAAAATGTGATTTCCAGCAATTATGAAAAATACACTTAATGGCCCCTAGGTGACCTCCTTGACGACCACTAGGGTACAGTTTTGTAGTCTTGAACATGATGGGTAGAGTGTAAAAAGGTGTGAGAGGCGAGCGTGCGTGGCTTTGCCCCTTGTGTTTTAAGAGATACACAGGGTGTTTCTCTCGGGAAGGGAGTTGTCAGTGCAAAGCCAGCTTAAATATAGGGGCAAGGGGCCTCATATATAAAGATAGTGTAAGTTCAAATGATATTCCGCATCAAGGCGAAAACCCTACGTGAATTTCACTTCTCTGTGAACCTGGACATGGATAAAAAACACACGTGGTGTATATCCAGCTTCAGCGCAGGGACCTAGGGGAGAAACGGTATGTTAGATAAGGTCTAATCTCATTTAATTTATACAATTGTCGCGAGTCTTACGAGACGTGATAGGTTGGTGGCAGGATATCGTCACGGCCAATTGAGAAACGAGATTCTAAAAGATAGAAATGTCTGTCGTGTCGTCACCTGATCATTAGATAGCAATGAATGGCAGGAACCAATCGGTTCTCTCGACAAGTGAAATCACCGTTAAGTCACGCGCGAGATGACTTGTATTGATTCTGCCTCTATATACGTCATCTCCCACCGTTTTGGCAGATGGACAGATGAGCGTCTGTCCACCTGACAGTTTCGGATAAAAAGTATATATACCTCGAAGAGCAGAGCATTAGACACACACTTGGGGTCACACACACGTTGGTGAAGTCCAGGGTAGGCGGACTCTGTTTCCTGGCATAGGGGTACCTTCGATCATAGGACCCTGAAACGGCTGGAATCGCCAGACAGGGCATTCCACGATTGATTTAGCTTAAGGTTGATAGGCGGCTACAGTGCCAAATTCGTTGAGAAGGAAAACCCAAGGTGATACGTTAAAGTTTAGATTGTCGAGTAGCAGGTATCAGCCTGCAATAGTCAGAAGTGTAGGCTAATTGTATTGTGCGTATTAACCCTTTGAAGCGTCAGACTGATTGCGTTGTGAGTAGTTTGTTTGCTGTCGAAGCATCGTAATACCAACTGGAGATCGGTGTGAGTGACAATTTCGCCCTAGCACAAAAAGGGGCATTTGTGAATCGTGAATTCAACCAGGATCAGTGAACATTTCAATAGGACTTTCACGGAGGACTTTCAAAAGGCACATAAGGTATGAGTAGACAATATCTGACCCAAATCAGAAGTACGGTGGCTTTATAGATGACAAACATTGCTGGTCGGAACCCTCCGACAGCCAGAGATACAGTTACGCGCAGACGTTGACTTTTGAGCCTAAGCGGGTGAAGCTCTCATGGCGAGCTCACGGTAGCAACATTGCAGATTTGTGAAGCTCTTATGGCGAGCTCACGGTAGTAACATTTCCAGTGTGTAGACTGTAGTGCCAGTACAGGGCTATAGAATGACTATATAATTGTTGAGAATTGTTTAACCCTAGCAACCCATTTTCTGTGAAAAGAATCGAATTGTTGATTGTTGAAATATTGAAACGGCTTTATTTTTAAGTGTAAATAAAAGAATCGTTGTTACTTTAAATCATTCTTTCCATTGCACAGCCTCAAGTGATTAGGAATCACACCTAACGGAAATCGAACCTATTTCAGGCCAATTTGGCAGAGAAGGAATCACGGCGTCGGTCAAACTCAGCTCCCAGCGCCGAGCTCGCGACACTTGGATTCCAACCCTCCACGTGGTCTAATTTTCCTGCAATTTCATCAGCGGGACTAAATAACCCCCACGTGAGCCCAGGCCTTACGGGGCCTCAGGTGTCCTGGCAGATTGCACATATTTTATTTCAGGCGAAATAAAGTTAACCCTTTCCATAAAACTGCACTGAATAATTGTAAAATTTGTTGAAACTTGTCTTATTCAGTTCAATGCTTTTAACCCCCTCAAGACTTCAATGTGGATTGCACATATTTTATTTCAGGCAGAATAAAGTTAACCCTTTCCATAAAACTGCACTGAATAATTGTAAAATTTGTTGAAACTTGTCTTATTCAGTTCAATGCTTTTAACCTTCTCAAGACTTCAGTGTGGATTGCACATATTTTATTTCAGGCGGAATAAAGTTAACCCTTTCCATAAAACTGCACTGAATTATTGTAAAATTTGTTGAAACTTGTCTCATTCAGTTCAATGTTTTTAACCTCCTCAAGACTTCAATGTGGATTGCACATATTTTATTTCAGGCAGAATAAAGTTAACCCTTTCCATAAAACTGCACTGAATAATTGTAAAATTTGTTGAAATTTGTCTTATTCAGTTCAATGCTTTTAACCCCCTCAAGATTTCAATGTGGATTGCACATATTTTATTTCAGGCAGAATAAAGTTAACCCTTTCCATAAAACTGCACTGAATAATTGTAAAATTTGTTGAAATTTGTCTTATTCAGTTCAATGCTTGTAACCATCTCAAGACTTCAATGTGGCTTGCATATATTTTATTTCAGGCAGAATAAAGTTAACCCTTTCCATAAAACTGCACTGAATAATTGTAAAATTTGTTGAAACCTATCTTATTCAGTTCAATGCTTTTAACCCTCTCAAGACTTCAATGTGGATTGCACATATTTTATTTCAGGCAAAATAAAGTTAACCCTTTCCATAAAACTGCACTGAATAATTGTAAAATTTGTTGAAATTTGTCTTATTCAGTTCAATGCTTTTAACCATCTCAAGACTTCAATGTGGCTTGCACATATTTTATTTCAGGCAGAATAAAGTTAACCCTTTCCATAAAACTGCACTGAATAATTGTAAAATTTGTTGAAACCTATCTTATTCAGTTCAATGCTTTTAACCCTCTCAAGACTTCAATGTGGATTGCACATATTTTATTTCAGGCAAAATAAAGTTAACCCTTTCCATAAAACTGCACTGAATAATTGTAAAATTTGTTGAAATTTGTCTTATTCAGTTCAATGCTTGTAACCATCTCAAGACTTCAATGTGGCTTGCACATATTTTATTTCAGGCAGAATAAAGTTAACCCTTTCCATAAAACTGCACTGAATAATTGTAAAATTTGTTGAAACCTATCTTATTCAGTTCAATGCTTTTAACCCTCTCAAGACTTCAATGTGGATTGCACATATTTTATTTCAGGCAAAATAAAGTTAACCCTTTCCATAAAACTGCACTGAATAATTGTAAAATTTGTTGAAATTTGTCTTATTCAGTTCAATGCTTTTAACCATCTCAAGACTTCAATGTGGCTTGCACATATTTTATTTCAGGCAGAATAAAGTTAACCCTTTCCATAAAACTGCACTGAATAATTGTAAAATTTGTTGAAACCTATCTTATTCAGTTCAATGCTTTTAACCCTCTCAAGACTTCAATGTGGATTGCACATATTTTATTTCAGGCAAAATAAAGTTAACCCTTTCCATAAAACTGCACTGAATAATTGTAAAATTTGTTGAAACCTATCTTATTCAGTTCAATGCTTTTAACCCTCTCAAGACTTCAATGTGAATTGCACATATTTTATTTCAGGCAGAATAAAGGTAACCCTTTCTATAAAACTGCACTGAATAATTGTAAAATTTGTTGAAACCTATCTAATTCAGTTCAATGCCTTTGACCCTCTCAAGACTTCAATGTGGATTGCACATATTTTATTTCAGGCAGAATAAAGTTAACCTTTTCCATAAAACTGCACTGAATAATTGTTGAAACCTATCAGAAAACTGTCAGGGTGTCGGTAACAATACTGACATGGTCGACTGTACTGTTAACTGTGTTAGTGCTATGACTGTTTAAAACTCATTTGTTAGAGGAGTTATATAGTCTTTCACTGCGCTCGGCTCGGTCTCACCGAGAGTGCAGAAACCTTTGGTGCCAAAGTGCCATTAAGAGAATGTCTCTGATTTGTGCCGTTCCATCCCCATGAGCTGAAAAGCAGGTACTGTCAGCTGAGAAACTAAATGTTTTTCGCTTCATTTTCTTAATATTTAATTCTATGTGGAATGGGACAACCTTTCAGTGTGCCTACCAAAGTAAGAGATTCTTAACCCTTTAGCCAACATAACGGCGAAAACCGGTCAACATTATTCACAGAAACGTCTATTCAGTTTTAATTACCTTTTCATTTTTGCTTGAAAAACATAGCTTATGTCCCTTTATTGGATTGAGCTCATTTTTAGAGGATTATTTTTTCATTGGTGTTTAATGTCACATATTTATGCACAGTGGCTGATCATGACCACGGCAGTTTTTCAGGTGGAGGAAATCGGAGTACCCGGGAAGAACCACCGGGCAACAACGGGCAACTGTCAGATCCCCCATATACTAACTCCACACAAGCAGGGTTAGCTTTGGTTGAAGACGGGTGCACCATCGATGTGCAGTACGCTTTAGTACACAGCGCCACCATGCACCCACGTAGGCTATGGGGTGAAGTGTCTTGCCCAAGGGCAGAGTACGTACCTCACGCCTTGCAGCCTGCACCTCTGCCAGCTGAGCCCCTGCACCCCTATTTAAAGATTAAAATGGAGTATTTAAAGGAAATATTTTAACCCTCTAAGGATCTTAATATGGGGGCATTATTCAGAAAGACTGGGAAATGCATTTTATTATACCTTAATGCATTTCTAAAGTTTATGAATGTATTTCATCACTCAGATTAGTGGGCAGAGCCAAAAATGTCCATTTCTGATTCGTGTATCAAACCGTTTGAATGCTGGTCACATATATGCCATTTCTGGTTTCTTATAAAAATGTTCTGATTCCTGTATGAATATCTGTAAATACTGCAAACGGAAACCCATTTCTGATTTGTTCAAAACTATTTTACTCCCGAAAAATAAGCCTCCATGAATTCTCTTTCTTTATAGTCTATTCCTGATACTTTAACCCTTTTCACACAGACTTGAATTTACTGGTGGCAGTAAATTCTGTTTCTCTAGTTAGCCAGTTACATTCGTATAAGACATGTCTCAATGATCTGTCTTCTATGCACTCTTTTGTCCGCACGATAATGCCAATACAAAATACCCTATCTCATTGATTTTCGCTATACCGGTTAGTAGTTTCTTGTACTCTGCCATCTATGTTTTTCAGGCGTTTGGGGTCCAGGGTTTGACTCTACAGGACACAAGATGTTCACAGTTTCTGCCTTAACTGGTAAATGTAATCGTTGAAACAAAATCCACTGTTTAAAACAGCAGAGAATCTATTTATTCCCAACAAAACTCATTACACAGTAATGTATAATGGGTCACACAGAATAACATTGTTTGTTTATTTAACCTCATGTTAAAGATTAATTCCCAAATCAAACTAGATAGAGAACCTTTCACTTTTCAAAGCATTCGAAAATTTGTTTATACTCAATCATAACCCAAGCCAGACAGGTTTCGGAGTGGAGTCAGGGAGGTTTGATTTTTAGAGTAAAATACAGAATATGAATAACATGTTTTAGACCAATTGAACCAAATAATCTGTGAAATTTTACCTAGTCGTTTTTGGTCTGTTAGCTGGAAATATCTTTTAACCCTTATGGCCAAGTCCAGCTTCAAATTTGAATATTGTCGTTTAATTTAACCCCTAGACATGACTTGAGAATAGGTCCTGATTAACCCCTACTGGTCATTGCGAACCACTTAGGAACTCCTGGACTCTGTTACATTATTTATCTTCAATCATAACTCAAGACCGACGGGTTTCAAGAAGCAATGGTGAGTGGTTTTTCGGAAACACCAACTACAATTATAAATTATTAATACAGAATATTTAAATGGTCTCTTTTTAAATGCCTTTGTTTAACTCACGACAGTAGAACGTTTTGTAAGTTTTCTCTCATATTGCCCCTCTGTTCACAACAGCCATTTTTGAGATGCAACCAACTTCTTATTTCCCGTACGCCTTGCCTAGGACCCTAGATGCATTTACCAGACTTTTAAATTGATCAGACACGCGAAGGTGGCGATGAGGTAACAGTATTTTACTTCAAACAGAAAGATTCAGAGTTACAACGTCACCAGGTGTATGTGCGTTGTGTCTTTGGCAAGGCACATAATCCCGACTGTCCAGAAAGAGGCAGTGGCGCCGTGCTCTTTTTAAATGGCTTAGTTTTAACCCTCTCGATAAAGCATTCGTAACAGTTTACCCAACGTAACGCCGAAAAAATGAGTGAGCGTTATTCACAGAAATTCCCATTCAGTTTATACTTTTTCATCCTTGCTTGAAAAACATAGATTATAGCCCTCATTAGAATGAGGTCATTTTAAAGGGTTAAAATTGAGTATTTAAAGGGAGTATTTTAACCTTCTCAGGATCTTAATATGGGTACAACAAATTTTATGTCATGCAAAGCGAGAGTAATGTTAATCCTTTCCATTCTCACAATGTTGCTCTTAACACAGATGGGCAACGAGGTGACCTCGGTATTTTGCCAATGTCAATGAGCCTTTAGATAGGCTCTTGAGAGCCTTTAGGGCCTTTTGACGTTTGTATTCCAACATTACTGAATTCTTTCACTTGCAATATATTTTCCAGAGGTACTATGTACCTTACCATTTTCTAGCTAATATGAATACTTGCTATCATCCACATATATGGCATATGGTGAGTTGGCAAAGTCAATATTTCCAAAGTGGTTTATGCTCATACTTTAGGCTTGGTATGACCTACAGATACCAGACTTACATCGAATGGGTTGAACTTGCCAGAGGTTCAAAATATGGTCCACCTTATTGCGGTCAACACGCGTCATAAAGTGCGTTTTTCAGAACTGTCAGAAATAGCATTTTATAACAACTGATGCATTCTTCAATGTAGATGTAGACATTGGACTACTTCGACTGAGTTAAAAACTGCTGGCGGTTCAATATATGGTCCACCTGAATGAGGTCACCAAGGTCATCAAGTGCATTATTTAGAAAGACTGGGAAACTGGGAAATGCATTTTATAACACCTTTATGCATTTCTAAAGTTTATAAATGTATTTCATCACTCAAATTAGTGGGCAGAAGTAGGTAATAAAGGCCGATCTACGACCACTTGTACATGTACGTGTACAACATACGCACACGATGCGTTCACCAACGTGGAATTCAGTGTTAAATCACACGCTTGTTCACAAAAACTGTACATGGTCTTGAGTTCCCCTCATGTACAGTTGTGACTCCTAGATCGCACTTTTAACGTTCAAATACTCGTGGTGAACGCGTGGTGAACGCGCGTTTTTAAAAAAAGGGTGAAGTTGTACATCTTCACTTGCATCTTGTACGTAATGTTTCGTCGACGTTCCCATCGCCGATCAGACCATCGATCCATCGTTGGCGAACGCGAGCAAAAGCAAAAAATTCTGGGTCATCATCAAAAAACAGTTTTGGGGACTCTAGACCAGCGGTCCAGAACCCGCAATTGTGTTGAGACAGATGGTCCAGAACCCGCAACTGTTTTGAGGCGGTGGGTTTTTTCCCATTTATGACATTATTAGGGGAATTCCCCCCACTATGAGAAATTCTCAAAAACTCAGCTGATCGAGCGATCGGATCGCTCGATTCTCGTAAAAACTCGATCTGAACGAAGAGTGTTGTTGTCGTCGGTGTGTTGGAAATTCGCGAGACCGCTGTCACGTTTTTGATTGATATATATAGGGGAGAAAAAAATATAAATAAATAGTTATTTAGAAAATTAAATATATCAAATCGAATAGATAATAAAAAAAAAAATACGTAAATCATGAGCGATTCTCAGACTATTAGAGCGAGGTTTCTTTTAAACATGCTGATGAGAGCATACGCAATCTGCGTGAACGAACAACTACGTCCCATCTTGTTAGAACGATGCGTCGGATGTCGGGATTATCTAGACTTCGATCACGAGAATCATTCGTGTCTGACGATGGAAAGGGAAGATATGGTCGTCATGTATTTCGAACCGGCGTTCGAACGCGTTAAATTGAACGATGTGATCACGTTTTGGAAGAGATTAGTCTTCCGTAAGAATCGAGACAGGCCCACAGATTCGGAAGAACTGAAATTGGCACGTAGAAGTTTGACTTTAGAAGACAAGGGATGCATCAAGAAATTATTGCTGAACGAAGCATATGTCTAAGTTTTTTTCGTTGATATAAAATAAGGGAGAGTAGAAAATAAAAAAAATAAAATAAATACACACATAAATTTTTTTATCTAATATTAGAAAGAAAGAAAAAAAAACACAAAATTAGAACCAGAAATAAATTGTATCCGACGTTAGTGGACGACGAGGACGAGAAGCCGAACGGCGTTTTGCTGACGGCGCCGTCGCTAGAAGAAAGAGAAAGAGGAGAGAGGTATCACATCGATCAAATCAGTAGAATCCAATTGTATCTGACTCGAGAGAGAGATTCTCGTCGTTCCCTCAAGAAGAAGTATTCGCGTTTCGTGAAATTCGTCAACGCGATTGACGCGACACTCATCACGATTTCCATGGGTTTACACGCGGCCGGCATCGGATTGTTGTCGACCGCGGTCGGCATTCCGATTGTGTTGACCGTAGAAGGAGTGGCTCTCGCCGCCGGATTGTTTAGCATGCTCGGAAACTTTTTGAGTAGGAAATTATATCTGAAGGCGAGGAAACACGACAAGATTTGCGTCTTGGCCGACTCCAAGATCGACACGATATCCGAAATGATCTCGATGGCGTTGAAAGACGGTAGGATATCGGACGGAGAATACTTCCCGATATTGAGTGAGAAAACGAAATACGATGCCATGAAAGAAGCCGTGAGAATCAAGACTCGTCAGATCATCAAGGAAGAGATGAAGGATTCTCTCGTGGAAAAGGGGAGGAAAGAGGCCAGGGAGGAATTCAGTAAGATGATAGAACTCAAGAGCAGTGATTGAAAAAAAAAAATATATATATATATATATATATAATAAGAACAGAATTTTAAAAAAAAAAAATATTAAATTTATATATAAAATAAAAAAAAACGAAATTAAATTTAAATAACTCTTAAAAAAATGTATTGCGTAAAGTGTAAGAGAGTTACCGAGACGAGTAATTCTAGAGAAGTGCGAACTAAAAACGACAGATGGATGCATCGTGGAATTTGCGACGTGTGTGGTTCTGTCAGGACGCGATTCGTCAAACAAAAGAACGCGAGCAAAGGTAAAGGCATCGTGAATAAAATGATCAACAATCTACCTTTCGAAATGCATCTGCCCGGTCACAGTTTCACGGGACCCGGAACGAAATTGAACAAGAGACTCAATGCCCATCTGACTCCCAAATCTTGGAGCAAACCCGTGTATAGGGTGGACGCGGCCGCATACGATCATGATCTGTGCTACGGCGGACATCCCGACACCAAGACTCACAATGACGTCTGCGACAAAAACATGTTGGGGAGATTGAGAGGCATATCGAATCCGACCAGGAGAGAGAAGATGGAACGTTCACTGGTCGGCAATCTGATCGGTGCGAAACGTCGATTCGGATGTGGCGTTCAAAAAAAAAAAGCGCATCTGAAAAGAAGAAGAAACGATTATTGACGAGCGAATTGGCCGAGGAGTTACACAAACCCATAGTGCGTAAATTTCGAAAGAGAAGGGTGTTCGTGAAGGGTCTGGATGACATTTGGTCTGCCGACTTGGTCGACATGAGATCGTTTTCGAGGTGGAACGAGGGCGTCAAATATCTATTGACGGTCATCGACATGTTTTCCAAATACGGTTGGATCAGAGCTTTGAAGGATAAATCGGGACCTTGCGTCGCCGAGGTTCTGAAGAGCGTGTTCGACTCGTCTTCTCGAAAACTGAGTAAATTGTGGGTGGACAAGGGAAAGGAATTCTACAACAAGCACGTTCGTCGATTGGTAGACCTCTACTCGATCGAAAACGAAGAGAAAGCCAGCGTGGTGGAACGTTGGAATCGAACGATGAAGGAGAAGATGTACAGATACTTCACGGCGAATTCGACCAAGAAATACATATACGCTCTGAATGGTCTGGTCAAAGATTACAACAACACGTGACACAGATCGATCAAGATGACTCCCGCAGAAGCTAGCGATCCTCGAAACGAAAAACGGGTCTACGCGAATCTATATCCCGAGAGATCTAAGATCAGGAAGAAGTCTAGAACGCCGAAATTTGCGGTCGGCGATCGAGTGAGAATCTACGCTTATAAGAAGCACTTCAAAAAGGGTTATACTCCTCGATGGACCTCGGAAATTTTCGTGATCATCAAAATATTTCACATCGATCCGGTGACTTATGAAATCGAAGCTTTGGATGGAGAAGAGATCATCGGAAAGTTTTATGAACAACAATTACAGAAGACGAAGTTTTGATGAACACAAAAATTTTTTTTTATTTACTCTCTTTAACATTTTCTTGTTTACACACATATATATACAAGAGAGAAAAAAAAATAAATAATTAAAAACTATTTTTTAGATAAAGAAAGCAAGTTAATTAATAAACAAAAAAAAAAACCTAAAAATCCTTTAAAATGACAAATATACTAGATATAACACAAAGCATAGTGAAAGATGAAAGTATTCAAGAATATGAGGTTCACGAATACGAACCGGTAACCGGAACGAGTTTGAACAATGCGGGAGAGATAAGAATCAACATCGAAACTCAAGATCTATTTGTACATCCTAGCGAGAGTTACATAGTGGTGCAGGGACGTCTCACCAAGGAAGATGGGAGCGACTACGCCGACGACAACACGGTTACTCTAGCCAATAATGGCATCATGCATCTATTCAGTAACATAAAATACATGCTATCCGGACAAGAGATAGAATCTGTTTTTCATCCCGGTCAGGCCACCACGATGTTCGGACTCTTGACGTATCCTGATGATTTTTCAAAATCCAGAGGACTTAATCAGTTGTGGGTGAAAGACACTGTAGGCCCTGCTAGCACAGGCGCCGCCGCGATATTCGACTACGTCATCAAGACGTCCAGACCTAAAGGAACGTTTTCGTTCAGGATACCTTTGAAACACATCTTCGGATTCGCAGATGATTACAACAAGATCATGTACGGATTCAAACACAATCTGACATTGATTCGAAAAGGAAACGACGACGCAATAGTGAAACTCACCACGACCGATGCGGGTAAGATAACTCTACACAAGATATCGTGGTTCGTTCCGCACGTGGAGCCTTCGATCATGGAGAAAGCGCATCTCTACAAGATCATAGAATCCAAGAGTAAATTACCCGTGGGATTTAGAATGAGACAGTGTGACACGGCTAGCATTCCTCTCTCCACAAATCACTTCGATTGGAGATTGACGGTGAAATCCGCTTCCGAGAGACCGCGTTTCATCGTGGTTGCGTTTCAGACCGATAGGGATGGGTCTCAGGAAAAGAATGTGTCGCTGTTCGATCACTGCCATTTGAGAAACATGCAAGTGTTTCTGAACGCCACGAGATATCCAGCAATCGATTACAATGCGTCGTTCGACAAGAACGATTTCTGCAGACTGTACGGCGACGCCGCTGATTTTAGAAAGAAGTATCACGGTCTAGACGAATTGATGAGCAACCCCAACATATCTCTCGGCGAATACAAGTCGATGTATCCCATGTTCGTATTCAACGTCAGTAAACAGAGTGAACGACTCAAGAGTAGCGTCTTAGACATTCAGATCAAGATGCAATTCGATAGGAACGTGCCGAGAAAAACCGAAGCCTTCGCCCTGGTCCTGTCGGACAGAGAATTACAATTCGAATCAGATGGAAATAAGATGTCGATCATTCGATGAGAGACGAGTGTGTGAAAAAAAAAAATAAAAAACAAAAAAAAAAATAAAAAGTAATGAGTCATTATTAAAAACAAAAAAAAAACAAAAAAAATAAATAAAGTAATGTGGTCTAGAGAGATTGAACATCTCTCTATATCTCATTACTTTTTTTTTTTTGTTTTCTTTGTTTTTTAATAATCACACATTATTTTTTTTTTTTAATTCATTATTTTCCACGCGTTCACTGTTTGTTCAAAGGATCTAGTTCGATCAGTAGACTCACCACGGAAGTGGCGGCTTCAGGATTATTGGTTTTCGTGACAAAATTTATCCTGTCTCTGGCATTCACTTTGAGAGGCGTGCCGAACGTGTTAACATTCGCGTGTTGATTCTCAGTCTTTTCGACGCTGTATCTCTTATCGCTCTCCACACCATTCACCATGAGATTGACGACCGCTCTGTTATTCAAATCCGAGGAAGCCAGACTCATTCGAAGGATTTCACCTCCCAACGGCATGGGATATCCAACCTGACCATGTTTCGATCCGCTACCTCCATTTCCGAAAGACCACTCGGCTTTTCCCTCATCTAAGGCACCGGCCTCTTCGGCCCACATGGTGATCAATTGTCTAGCATATTTGACTTTCACCACCACTGAAATCAGGGTGCAGGCATCCGTCATGTTCACGGGATCCGGTAGATTCGTGAGCGCGTGTCCACTCATGTCTAGTTTACCTTCCATGATGTCACCCTTTCTCCAGACCGAGTTGTCGTCCATGTACTTCCTGCTGACCGCGCTCGAATCGAATTTGGGATCGTAATCGAGACCGAATAAATTGTGACCGTTCATGTTGATGCCACCCTCCATGGTTCCGCCAGATTCTTTGTTCAGGTAGAGATCGTCCACTTGTGATTCTAGGTATTCTTGTGATTGTATCATGGCAGAATCTACGTAGCCCTTGTTGACCGCGGTTGAGTCCGCATCCGTGCCGTCGATCTTCGACAGATTCAATATCTTGTGGAATCCCGCATTCAGATCCGATTTCATTTCTCATCTGTCAGACTTTCTCTGTTCCAGATCTACATAGTGTTTGGTCGCCACGTCCTTGGGATTCGTGGGAGTGGCCATGTTCGTTATCTTTTTAGAACTGGCGTTCAATTCCAAGTGCATCGTTTTCAGAACGTATCTATTTCTCAGGTGTTTGCTGAATCTCGCGTGAGAGTCGTCTGCATATTTCTTGGTCGCAGCATCAGTGGGATCTATGGGATTCGCGACGTTCACCAAACGTTTGGATTTCAGATCGAGATCGTCGGTCATGGTTTTATCCACGTAATTATCCAGCAGGATTCGTTCAAAATCGGCGTTCCCCCTGTCGACGTATTTTTTAGTCGCAGCATCTGCGAGATCTATCGGTTCGGGAAGATTGTAGAGCTTCTTATCGTTCATGTTCAAAGGTTCTTCTCGAGGTTCGTATCTCCGAACGTAACGTTCGTCCAAGTTGGCAACATCGTAACCATCGTCGACTTCGAACGTCTTCCTCTTCTTTCTCGGGTTGACTTTTTCGTCGTCACTTCTACCAAATTTATCAACTGGCATGTTGTTGTGAGATTTTTTTTTGTTTTTTAGAAAAATATGTTCAAAATGCAGTTTATTAAAAATGAACTATGTTATTTTATTTTTCGTTTTTATTCGATTAAAATTTTTTCAAAATAATTTTTTATCTTTATATATACTATAAAAAAAAAAATCTCTCTCTAATGTAAATCATTAAGAATGTCTTGAAATCGATCTCCTTCAGACCATCTCTTGAGAACGTTGAGACACAGGTGACCGCAAAACACTTGATGTGGTGATTGCACTTGTTCCGTGTTGTAACGAACCATCGATTTGTTGAAATAGTTCTTTATTTCTTTTGGCGGCGAGATTCCGTAGCTGTCGAAATAATAATTTTTCTTCTTCCTGTTCTTCATCCACGCCACGCAGTGAACGCCTTCACCCAATGAATCGTCTAGATTTAAAATTCCGCATTCCGATTGTCGAGGTCTTCTCTTCGGCAAGGCATCTCTGGAAAACACTCCTAGAAAATCTTCGATTTTCAAATCTTTTTCCGCATTCAACAGATCGATGTTGGATAGGGGTTCGTTGGGTAAGATGACACCTTCTACGGATATCTTTATTTTCTTATTCATAAATAAGTATATATTTTTTTTATTTTTTTTATTATAATTTACTAAAAATGACGTTAATTTTTTTTCTATTTTTTTCTTTTTCTTTTTAAACTAACTTTCTCGATGTCACTATCCATTTCTATAATTTTGCGTTCATCTAATTCTTCTTGATTTTCAGGAATCCTATCATCCACAATCGTATCTGGAATCTTATCATCCACAATCGCGTCTAGAATCCAATCACCCCCATTCATATCGTCTAAAATTAAATCCAAAGTCCAATTTCTGAGTGCCAAAGTGCTTATTTTATCGTCTAACACGAATCTCTTGTCGTCGTCGGCCGTCAGCGAAATCTTGTTGACTATTTCAGTATACAAATCGTGATTTTTGCTTCGAATCGATTTCATAGTCTTATACACTGGACCACTTCCTAACAGACAATCTTTATACTCTTGGAAAGAGATGTTTTTCTTCACCACGCACGCTTTAACTCCTTTACACTTCTTGATCTCTTCATCATCTTCTAGACGATAAGCATACAGTTTGGGTCTCAAGCCCACGAATTCGACGATTTGTTTACCGCCGCTCTCATCCTTAAATTTACCCAACACCTTCTTGTTGTCGTTCGAGTGAATGTTGGACGGGTGATCGACGGGATAATTGCTCGTGTCGAACCAATCAGCCACGTCCGGAGATATATCTCGGTAGACGTCCTTCATCTCTATCTCATAAACTAAACTGTCCATGTCGGTGAACAGTAGTTTGGCTTTGTCACCAAATTTTTGTTTGACGTAATCGTAGTGAAACTCATACATCAATCGCTTGCTGATATCTAAGATGATCGGTCTGAGATAATACGGTTTGTCGAACTTCAGGTGCGTCTTTTGCATGTGAACGGCCACTAGATTTTCGTCGAATATGGTTCGGTGTTTGTAATTGGGTTTCGCCACTAATTTTCTAGCTCTTTTCTCAGACGTGACGAGTCGAACGTCGGTTCTCTTCCTGATGTTTTCCATCGATTTGCCATACACGCAGTTGTTCATGAGTTTGAAGAAATCTTTTTTGAAATCGTTCTCGGCTCGAGTTCTGAGATTCGTGTTGAGATCGATGTATTTTTTCATCCAAGGCTCTTCGTCGAATCGAATGAAGCAATGTATGTCGACTAATTTCATCCCGTAATCAACGTACTGTTTCAAATTCTCGCTGTAGACGACGTAGTTACATTTGTTAAATAAATTGGGAATGAGTTTTTCCTTGTCTCCTTCGTTCGGTTCCATTCATTCGGGAGCCAGCGGATAATCATTGTGTGGATTGTGTAATTCTTCCGGATAGTTCAAATTGACTTCTAAAATGCAAGGATAGTCTCTCCATTTTTGCATCTCTTCCGGTTCCTTCACCCATTCGAAATTTCTGATCGGTAAAGGATGACTCATAGCCCAACACTGTATGTATTTAGTCGACCGTTTCGAATCGAAACCTTCTTTCATGTAAGGATTGTTAGCCTCAGAATATCTGTGGGAGATCATCGAGACGCCACCTCTCGCAGCCCTTTTGAACATGAGCAGCATGTCTATGTCGGATAATAATTCCAATTGGACTTCGGTGGTCTTCAACAGAGCGTCCCATGCTAGACCGGGTGCGGTGAAATACCAAGCGGGATCCAGATCGTAATTTTGAGGACAGATGTCTCGAAAATTTTCGAACACGTCTGCCAAGAGCAGAACGTCGGTCTTCAGATAGAGATCGTGATAATCTCTCATGGTTTTTATATCGAATGATTTCCACACGTTTTTGGGGTGTTCGTAATTCTCGTCGGAAATGTTGGATTCGTATAATTTCAAATAAAAATCATCTTTCGAAGGTAGTGCGGTGTCTTCGAATCTCTTTAGATCATTCATGTAATCATAAGGATAGACTCCTTTCCTCAACATGATGTCTACTCATTCTCCGAAATGTTCGCTCATGATTTTAAATTTATCCTTGCTCATGTTATCGACTAATTTTTCCAGAGTGGTCGACATGAATTTAAAACTGTCGATGAAACGTATGCATCTACGAATGGATTTCGTTTTTTCTTTCAACATATTTCCGTCGATTACTCTTTTCCTCTCCATGAGCTTCCATTTCGTGAAGGAAATGTATCTTTCTTCGCTGTTCGCGATGCAATTTAATTCTTCGAGTGAGGTGCCGAGATTTTTCACGAACAGATGACTGTCGTAACCTGAGAGATTGTGAAACATCACCGGATAGAAAGTGGCGTCTCGATATTTTAAATTACACTTGCTGTGAGCCGGACCGTGACACAGACCCGTGTAATGATCATGGTCTCTGACCTTCTTATTTTCCTCCAAATTCTCGTCGAACGATTGTCTGCATATGTGACATTCGGTGGCTCTGTTATTTTCGTCCTGCTGCTCTCGCGTGATGATCATTTTCGCCGGAGTTTTGAATTTGTCGTATAACATTTGAATTTTCGATTCTAACTCTTCCACGAACCTTTGAGCCACGTCGTCGTCTTCGTGCTGTTTCGTGTAGGTGAAGGGACCCATGTCATGTTGTGAGTCGAAAGCGCATTTCACATAAATGCAATAGCCCAAAGGTATGTGTTTTTGATATCTTTTGACGTAACTTTGAAGAGCGTTGGGTTGACAGGAACTCATTTTCAGGGTGAAACATTCGAAATCGGCGTACACGACAAATGGTACTTTTAACCTTCTATTATGATTTTCAAACTTCACGATGGTGTTGGGTTTGGGCATTACGACGGCAACACCTTGATTTTCGTTGCAATATTCCTGATGTTTCGCTAATGATTTTTCGGTCTTAAATATGTTCATGCAGTTGCAACATAAACATATCTTATGTTTATGTTTATTATTTTGTCTCGACAGTAATCGGCTCGGATGTTTAACCCAACAATAATGACGATTGTCACCATTCGAAATCAATAATAAAATAATCGTCTTTTCTCTAGATCGTTCGATTTTCGTCATCGTATCCTAGGACGTTCACCACTACGGTGGGATTTTGAGCCTCGAAACGTTCGATATGTTTTAACTCTGTTGGAAAAGTCACTCCGGTCCAATCGAGATTTTTAGAAGTTTCCTCGTAATGAGACACTCTATCGGTGTGTATTTCGACAGGGTATAAAGTGGAGGTGACTGCCATTTTTTAACACTGATCATCTTTATTTCTCACGTTGACCACGGCGTGTTTCTTAGTCAAGAAATACGGTAATTCCAAGTAGGAAGATCTTTTCAACGGATCGTTTTTATTCATGTGAATTTCGAGTTTCAACACCTCATCGAACGTCCAATTACTACCTTCATGTTGATAATTTGCGAGAGACGTCAACATTTTGTCTTTTATCTTTTTGAAAACGTCCGATAGATCTGAACCTCGAAATACGGGTTCGACGTTAGATCTGAAATATGCATTTTTCACGATGCTCTCACCGGACTTCACGTCGATTTTATTCATTATGCAATGGAGTATCATCTTAATTTTTAATCCCACGTTCATGTATTTGCGAAACAAATCCAATACTTCTTTCTTCACCCGTTCCATGAACAATTTCGGATCGATTTTCTTCAACGAGGGAATCACGTCGAAAGTTTTAAAAATGCCTTTGATCGTCCTCTCCCATTCTACGGGTTTCGATTGGAATAGTTCCGCAACAAGTCGTGTTACATATTCTTCTCCTTTCTCTTCGTCGATTGCTCGTTGAATTTCGCTCGATATATCTCGTTTGTCTTGAATCTGAAGTGCATCACTCGTTTTCGTTTTAGTTTTTCTTTTCTTTTCTTTGGAAACTTGATGTTCTTCAACGGCTTTTCGTTTAGTCGTCTTCTTATTTTTCACAACCGATGCATCTTTTGCCGTCGTTGCTATCGACATTTCGTTTGCCTTTCTAGCGTTTCGCAAATATTCTTGTATGACATCAATTTTTTTTTATTTAGTTCTATGATTTCTGAAATCTGAAATTTGTAATAGTTTACAAATCTCGTTTAACTGAGGTATGGTTTTCTCATTTAAATTTACCATTGTTTTATCTGTTTGCTTCATTTGTAAGAATTTTTTTTTTTTTTTTGGAATTTTGTATTAAATAATTTGTTAAAAAAGTTTTGCTTTTTTACTCTTTTTATATATAATTAATAGAAAAAAAAAAAAAAAGTTAAATTTTAAATTCAATTTTTTTTTCTTTAATGTGTTTTTATTCAAAAACAATTTAAGACCGCTTTTTTTTTCGCTCGCAAACCGAACACGTTTTCTCATCTTCGGAATGACATTCTCTACAGTAACGCAGATGTGTGCATGGTAGAAACAAGACGTTTGCGACACCTTTGCAGACCAGACACTTGGTGGTGGACGTTTTACTCGGTTTGTTTTCGACGAGTGACGATAACTCGTCCACTTCCACCATGAATTTGATGAGATGTTCTAAAGTTATGAATTGAGACAGAGTCTTATTCGCGATGTTTAACGCATTGTACAATTGTTCTCTGGTGTATCCGAGTTGTAACATATCCATCAATAATTTTTGGTTTTTATCTCTATCCCTCTCTTCGTCTTGGATTTTGATCAATCCCAACATTAGGATCTTGTTTAAATAATCGCATTTGCCTTTTTCAACATTACCCATGTGTTCTAGTAAAGGTCTGTCGTGAGGTTCCCAATTCATCAAATGTATGTCACAACAAAAACATTTGACTTTGTCGCCTTTACCCACGTAAACGAAACCCACGGCGGCTAAGTCTTCAGGTTTTTGAGCGAGATGCGAAGGCCAATTTTTAAACGTTTGAAGTCTTGCATGTTCTAGACTATAATTTGGATGTTTGGACTTGATCATTGTTTTTACCTCAAAATTGAGTTTGTAAGAATTTTTTTTTTTCAACTTTTATTTATATATAAAGAGAAATAAAGAGAAACTTTTTTTAACAAATTATTATTTAAATACAAAATTTAAAATATACATTATTTGCAAGAATTCATAAAAACCAAATAATCGATCATGACAACAACACCTAAAAGATGAGAATTGAAATTGAAACGAGACGAAAGGTATGAGAAATCCAGTTTTAATATCTATACATTACAACCACACGGTCCCATCGAATTGAATGAGGTCGAGATGGTGGACTTAGAGTGCTACTACCACAAATATCGAATGTGTTTGAAAGTGGATGAAGCCACGCTCGATTTGTTTTACGAGTACCAAAGCGAACTGCTGATTAATATCATCGTCGCCGAAGACAGCGAATTCGACAGGGGTGATTTATTGTTGTCCTATGGAGATTACATATATCCAATAATCTCACCCGATCTCGTGAAGAAATCGGGTGGTGAGAGCGCATTCGCCTATGAAAAAAAACTCAAAAGGGTAAAGATAAACATTCACACCATTTTCGTATGTGGAAAAATGACGAATGTCAACTTGCTAATAACGGACTTGGAAATATAAACAATAGAGAGATTGAAATTAAAATTTAACTTTTTATATATATATAAAGAGAAAAAAAAACTTTTACTAAAAAAATTTTACATTAAAGAAAATTAAAAAAACAACTTTTTTATATATATAAAGAGCAAAAAAAAAAAAAAAAACTTTTTAAACAAATTATTATTTAAATACTAAATAATCGATCATGAAGACAACAACACCTAAAAGATGTGAATTGAAATTGAAACAAGTCGAAACGTATAAGAAATTCGGTCATAAAATCTATAGATTACAACGACATGATCCCATCGAATTGAACGAGGTCGAGACGAAGGGCTTAAAGCACAAATACGAGAAATATAAGATGCCTTTGAAATTGGATGAAGCCGCGCTCGATTTGATTTATGAGTACCAAAGCGATCTGCAGAACATCGTCATCGCCGAAGATAGAGAATTCGACAAGGACGAGATTTGTGGTTGCCCTATGGAAATTATATATTTCCAAACATCTCATTCAAACTCATGAAGAAATTGGGTGGTGAGAGCGAGTTGACCGATGTAAAAAAACTCAAAAGAGTAAAGATAAACATTCAACACATTTTCGAAAAAGGAGAAGACACGCGTGTCAAGATGCTAATAATGGACTTGGAAATATAAACAATAGAGTGATTGATTTTTTAGCAAAGAAAAATGAAAAAAAAAAAAAAAAATAAGATCATCTTTAGATCTCATTACTTTTTTTTTTTTTTTTTTTGTTTTCCTTCTTCTTCACTATCATCATAATATATTATAATAACGTTTCCTTTTCTCTCAGTTTTCAGCGTCGATTCTTCTTCTTTTTCTTTTTTTCTTTTTCTTTGTGATATGATACGATTATAATAACATTTTTGTTTATCCGAATCATAATTATGAACGAATGTTGTGCATCTCTTGGTAACACTCGCATCATTACCATTCTCTTCAGAAGGTAGTGGTGACCGTGGAAAGCATCGTCTCATTCTCAAGCGTCTATCCCGTGCTTTATCTATCTCTTTCATTAGTTCTTTCCTTAGATATCCATCATTAGCGTCTAACCATTTTTTTTATTTTTTCTCTCTCTGGCTCGCAATGTTCGTCATTATCGTCAAATTGTTTCTCCAGCTTTTCATCCAGGTGATAAATTTGTTTCTCCACCTTTTTATCCATTTTAAATATATTATTTTATACTTTCTATGATTTTATATTTTATATAATTTTATATTATAATAACATATTCAAAATCGGTATGTTCTTAAATGGCGAATTCTCACCGAGCAACAAACCCTTGCCGAGTCGCTCGACGTTCCGTCCACTCTTCAGATAGAGACCGTTTCCTCTCAGAGAGTTGCCACCTCTATTGGGTTCTAGATACAATACTTTACCGCTGTCGTCGACGTGGACGCGACACACGGCTCCTCCCTTCTTCAAAAACAGTCCGCTGCCACCCATTAATTTCTCAACTGCCGAACTAGCGAGTCCTGTGAGAGCTCCCACGCCGAGAGTCTTTCTGAGAAAGGGTAGCGCCTTTGCGGCGAAGGGTAATGCTTTTGCGGCTATTCCTGCCAATAGTGGTAGGAAACCACCTTTCATTCTCAAATTGTATCTCAATTGAGCGGGACTCATTCTCACCGTCAACCCTCTTCCATCGTGAATCGCTTTCTCCATCCTTTTGATTTGACTTCTGGTCCAGGCGATCGAATCCTGACCGCCTCTCATCAGATCCTCGTGAGTGAATTTGAATCTCACCACCTCGCCTCGAGTTGTTAACGCTCTCTTAAGTTTCTTCCTCTGTCCTGCGGATATGTTCACGTTTTTAACCACGTATTCTGTCATAATTCTGTTTTGTTTTTTTTTTAAATATATTTACTTCAATTGTTTCTTGTTTAATAATTATATTAAAATAATTTTGTAAAATTAATATTGCGTTTATTTTATTTTTGTTATCTATATATATAATATTTTTTTTTTTTTTTTTTGCTTTTATATTTCTCTTATGTGAAATCGTATCGTCACTCTCTCTCCGCGAAGATCTAACAGTTCACCATTTTGATCCATCATCGTGGTTTTGAGACTATACAACGTGTCTAAAATCACTGGTAGATAAACTAAATTTCGAGGTCGATCCACGATCTTATAACCCGGCGACACGTTTGGAAAGAAGGAATAGATCGTCGGTTGAGCGCTACCATTCACGTAGCTTCCAGCAATCACGTCCACATTCACCAGAATGTTATTGACTGCGAGAATGTCGACCGTATTTTCAGATGCCACGTGGCCTCGATACATCTTTCGATTGAATCCCAACATCTTGCCTATAGAATCGTCCATGTTGAAATCCACTCGAAAATTATCTTCCAAATCCAACATCGTCTGTAAGGTATTAGGATTAGGAGCGAGTCTGATCCTGTTGCTTCCCTTTCCATCCATCTTCATTCGCGTCTGAATGTAATCATTCAAATTGTCTATGTCGTAACGCCAGCTCGTATCTTTTCTCTCTATTCAATTAGATGGAAGGTTCGAATTTCATAGCGAATCGAGTCGAATCGCCACTCACCATGATTTGAATGGATTGTTTCGCAGCCGTATTCTCGGCTATCCATTCTAACAATTCTCCATGTTCGAACATTATATTTTAATTTTATTTTTTTTTATTCAAAACTAATTATTTGAAGATTTATTATTTTTCTAATTTTTTTTTATTTTCACGCTCTATCTTATTATTATCATCGGAAACATAAAACTTGTCGAATCCACACCGATATTTTCTGCGATTAAATTCGCTTGTCAAATCGATCACGACGAAATTGTAAAGTCCACCATCCCAAACCCTCTTGCAGAATCTCCTGAATTCCACAGCGCTCATGTCGTTTGCGACGTGATCGCCGTAGATGTGATTGAGATTCTTGAGATCTTGGCAAAAGAGACATAGAAAATTAGCATTCTCCCTTATCGTCTGTCTGGGCAATCAAAAATAATTCTGTGACAGGTAGAAAGAGTCGACGTTGCTGTGTCGACCCCTAACGTAATACGATTCGCATCGGTTCTGTCTCTCCAAAAGCAGATCGTCGAAAATCATGAGATTCTTATCTTCAGATTTCAGTTCTCTAGGATCCGGAACGTCACTAGCGTTCTCATAAAATCGACACTCGACGTTCGAAGATGCATTTCTCTTCATCAGCTCCGTCGCCGCACTGTCAAAAATGGTTGAGAGTGGAGCTCCACTCTTGTCGAATTCCTCCCTACTGTCAAAGATTCTGGCTATGACGTCCTTGGGCAATCTGCGATCCATGCACTGTCGAAGCAATCTGTATTCGGGTTGAAACAAGCTCTTGCCAAACACGAACAATCTGTCGTAATCCAACCAGTCGGGTCGGGACAACAGATTCATCAACAGATTGGTCTTTCCACAATTCGATTTTCCCACTATCAAACCTCTTATGCTCTTGGGAAAGAACTCGTTATTCGACCTCTTGGTCGCGGCATCGTTCCATGACATATCTTTAATGTTCATCTTTGTTTTTATTTTGTTTGTTATTTTAGATTCTTTTCAAACACAAATTTTTTTATGTTTTTCAAACTCTGTTTTTAATGTTATTATTATTTATTTATATCGCACCGTCGCGAGTTCTCTTCAATCCGGATCCACTCGTCATTTTGGCTAAATCTTGTATGGGCACCACGGCATCCTTAAAATCTTTCCAACTTTTTGGCGTTCGCTCTAACGCAGCTCGCTTCGCCGGCGGACTGATCAACATGTCATTCAATGCGTCGGCTGCCCTCTTGCCAGCCACAGAAGCTATCCTACCACTGGCTTCGGAAGCAGCTTTCTTACCAGCATCCAAAGCCGTCTTCTTACCGACCTCAAATGCAGTCAAGCGAGTTTTCTACCCGCATTGCTCGTGAACGCTCGCATTATAGAATCAACGATGCCAGAACCGCCTTGAACGTAAGTTCTGATGTATCCCCTGTTCTTTATCACCAACATATTTTATTTTTATGATATATATTTTTGTTATTTTTTCACTGGTAAATCGTTTTTGCCGTTTAAATACTTTTTATTATTCTAGTGTAAGAATTTACTGTTTTATTTTTGTTTGTTTGTTTATTTTGTTTCTCTCTACTTATTATATACACATCAATCCTTCAATTCGTTCATCAGCCTTTTATACTGGTTTTTATTCAAAACCTTCTGTCTTAACAATTCGTCAGATATAGCAACTATCTGATTATCTAATCCCGTGTTACCAGCCTGTCTGCTCGCCATCAACAAACTCAATCTCTGAGACATAGCGTCGGAATCGCTCGGAAGAAAAGTGGTTTTCACCCCTTTGCCAGTCACCGATTCGACGAACTTCTTGTTCATATCCCATATGGCTTTCACCCTTTCGTCCACTTGTAACCTCTGTTGGCTTTGGGTCTTGTCTCTCTGGCATCATTATTTCTCTTCATGGCATGGGTCTGGACCAGAATGTCTCCGTAATTGTCAAAATCCTGTTCCGTGTAATCGCTGGGCTTGTCGTAAAGGAGCAATCTCCGCAGACCATCGGTCAATTCGTATCTGTTCGAACCGACGATCAATTCATCATCCCCAATATCCACTTCCATATCACCTACAAAACTCCTTCCCTCCGAATCCTTATAAAATCCATACGACTGATCTCTCTTACCGCCATCATCATCGGACGATGCGACGCTACTAGTGGTGATAGTCGAAGCCGTATCGGTGTTGCTCTCACTCATATCTGTTTGAATTCCCGTGGGAACGTAATCCGGTGTAGATTGAACGGAATACCGATTTCCAAAACTAGGAGGTAACGAACTCATTCTCAAAGAACTCTCCTTTATGGGTCTCAATTCTTCGACTATCTCCTTCCTGCTTCGCTCTTGACCCTCCGTCACGGGTTTAAATATTTTTGTGGCTTCGCGTTTGAGTTCCATCTCACCGAGACGTCTGCTCCTGTCAGCAGACTGAATGCCCTTCTTAGCACGTTCATACTGGTCTAAAATTAAATCTTGGCGTCTAGGATCCATCTGTAAAAACATCTTTCATTTTTAATTGTTTTTATTATTTTCAAAATTAAATGTTTAATTATATTTTTTTTTTTATGTTTTAAGTAATAAAAAAACTCTTTCCGTCTTAATATATAATAATCTGAAAATATTCACATCTCAACTTACTGTGTTAATTGAAGTTTAAAAATACGTTTAAACAGTACATGACAAACCGGTTTCTGATTTAACGCATTTTGACAGTAGTTTTTTACATTTGTCAAAAGATTTTCATTCACACATCAATTCACTGAGTGTCGAATTAAGAGAGAATCCTTTTGATGACTGTGATTGCTATCATGAATATATTAAAAATTTTACCACTCAAAACGTAATTGAGCGGAAAATGCGTTTTAAACATTCTGATAAGTGTTTGACTTTTTTTCGAATGAACGCTTAACAGTCAATCTCTCTCATCAAGACAAAATACGAATATCTATTACAGATCATCTCTTTCGAACAAAAAAAACCCTCAAAACTCAATTTCTATCCGTCCCATCAAGAGAAAACATGATTGTCTATAATACAGACCATATTCATAATCGACTCTTTTGAACAAAAAAAACCTCATTCACTCATTATGATAACATGTGTTAGTTTTTTTTTACTTCAGGAAGACGTGACTGGATTCGCGAATTTCCAACACACCGACGACAACAACACTCTTCGTTCAGATCGAGTTTTTACGAGAATCGAGCGATCCGATCGCTCGATCAGCTGAGTTTTTGAGAATTTTTCATAGTGGGGGGAATTCCCCTAATAATGTCATAAATGGGAAAAAAACCCACCACCTCAAAACAATTGCGGGTTCTGGACCATCTGTCTCAACACAATTGCAGGTTCTGGACCGCTGGTCTAGAGTCCCCAAAACTGTTTTTTGATGATGACCCAGAATGTTTTGCTTTTGCTCGCGTTCGCCAACGATGGATCGATGGTCTGATCTGCGATGGGAACGTCGACGAAAAATTACGTACAAGATACAAGTGAAGATGTACAATTTCACCCTTTTTTAAAAACGTGCGTTCACAACGCGTTCACCAAGAGTATTTGAACGTTAAAAGTGCGATCTAGGAGTCACAACTGTACATGAGGGGGACTCAAGACCATGTACAGTTTTTGTGAACAAGCATGTGATTTAACACTGAATTCCACGTTGGTGAATGCATCGTGTGCGTATGTTGTACACGTACATGTACAAGTGGTCGTAGATCGGCCTTTATTACCTACTGGCAGAGCCAAACTGGTCCATTTCTGATTCGTGTATCGAACCCTTTGAATGCTGGTCACATATATGCCTTTTCTGGTTTCTTACAAAAATTGTTCTGATTACTGTATAACTATCTGTAAATACTGTTAACGAAAACCAATTTCTGATTTGTTAAAAAATATTTTAGTCCAGAAAATAAGCCTCCATAAATTCTCTTTCTCAATGGTTTATTCCTGATACTTTAACCCTTTTCACAACATGTGACCATAAACACCAATAAATAAATAAATAAATAACCCTTTTCACACAGACTTGAATTTACTGGTGGCAGTAAATTCTGTTTTTCAAGTTCCATTGTTGTTTTTTTCTCCACGATCTGATGCTCGAAACTATATTGTACAGTTACAGAGGGTCGAAAGAGGCTTGCCTCGTGTCGTCCCTGAGCGCCTTCGACGCGCGAAACCATTTCATCTGTACTTTGGTTATTCGTCACGTAATGGATTTCCAATCACTGTCCTCTCGCGCGCTGAAATTTCTCATTCATTGATTCATTCAATTTTATGATGTTTATTGCGATTTCTTCAATGTTTTTTCGAGTGCGTCACCATAGAAACCAATAAATATTGCAGGGTCCATAAGCGTACGAACATAAGTTAAAAGGGGAAAATATGGGTTAATAACAGTTTTAAAAGGAGAGGATATGTGTATTGGTATATTTTACTCATGTGTAACATTGTATCCACCTCTGATGAGCATTTCGATAATTGAAAGAATTTAAAGTGTGAAGTAACCCGTTCTTTTGATAATTAAGAGGATTTAAAGTGTACAGCTAAACCTCTGCTTGTCAATTCGTCGATGTAATAACTAAATAATGAACAGAAAGGATAGCAGCGGGTAATTAATTAGCTGTCAAATTAAGTTGTACTATTGCTTGCACAAATGGGTGGGGTGAAATTGTCTTTTCAATTTTTTCATTATTTATTTTCATGAACCACATATTCCGCAGTCATCCCCATTTATCAGGTATAATTGCTCATTTAATGCACTGAAAATCACATGTATAAAGAATAAAATTGAAACGTCATGAGCGAAGTAAAATTTTAGTTACTTAATTAGTCTGTGTGAAACACACAGACTATTGTTTTTGCACGGTTTCTTTTTCTTTCTTTTTTTTTTCTTCTTCTTTTTTCTTCTTCTTCTTCTTCTTCTTCTTCTTCTTCTTCTTTCTTTCTTCTTCTTCTTCTTCTTCTTCTTCTTCTTCTTCTTCTTCTTCTCCTGTCTTCTGTCTTCTCATCACTTTTTTGTCCGCAAGATAACTCAAAAACAAATAGCCTATCTCGTTGATTTTTAGCATGCTGATAGACAGCCAGAAGTTCTCGGCCACCTATGTTTTTCAGATTCCTGGGGTATCAGGGGTGTCTGTAGGGGTGTTTTGAAAGTGGGTCACGCCCATATCTCAGGCGCGGTATGACCTACAGACCTGGCACCAACACCAAATGAGTCGACATTCAATGGAGGTTCAAAATATGGGTCAAGGTCACGGAGGTCATCTAGGGGTCATTGAGTGCATTTTTCAGAATTGCTGGAAATCACATTTTTTGACCCCCCCCCCCCTAAAGTATTCCTGACGTACCCACATGCATTTTGACGTAAAAAAAGTGGGCGTGGCCAACATTTTGGAAAGTGGGTCACGCTCATATCTCAAGCATGGTATGACGTATGGACCTGGGACCAACACCAAATGAGTCGACACTCGATGGAGATTCAAAATATGGGTCAAGGTCACGGAGGTCACCTAGGGGTCATTAAGTGCATTTTTCATAATTGCCAGAAATCACATTTTTTGACCCCCTAAAGCATTCCTGACATACACACATGCATTTTGAAGTATAAAAAGTGGGCGCGGCCAAAATTTTTGAAAGTGGGTCACGCTCATATCTCAAGCATGGTATGACGTATGGACCTGGGACCAACACCAAATGAGTCGACACTCGATGAAGATTCAGAATATGGGTCAAGGTCATGGAGGTCACCTAGGGGTCATTAAGTGCATTTTTCATAATTGCTAGAAATCACATTTTTTGACCCCCCTAAAGTATTCCTGACGTACACAAATGCATTTTGACGTAAAAAAGTAGGCGTGGCCAAAATTTTGGAAAGTGGGTCACGCTCATATCTCAAGCATGGTATGACGTATGGACCTAGGACCAACACCAAATGATTCGACACTCGATGGAGATTCAAAATATGGGTCAAGGTCATGGAGGTCACCTAGGGGTCATTAAGTGCATTTTTCATAATTTCTAGAAATCACATTTTTTGACCCCCTAAAGCATTCCTGACATACACACATGCATTCTGACGTAAAAAAGTGGGCGTGGCCAAACTTTTGGAAAGTGGGTCACGCTCATATCTCAAGCATGGTATGACGTATGGATCTGGGACCAACTCCAAATGAGTCGACACTCGATGGAGATTCAAAATATGGGTCAAGGTCACGGAGGTCACCTAGGGGTCATTAAGTGCATTTTTCATAATTGCTAGAAATCACATTTTTTGACCCCCTAAAGCATTCCTGACATACACACATGCATTTTGACGTAAAAAAGTGGGAGTGGCCAAAATTTTTGAAAGTGGGTCACGCTCATATCTCAAGCATGGTATGACGTATGGACCTGTGACCAACACCAAATGAGTCGACACTCGATGGAGGTTCAAAATATGGGTCAAGGTCACGGAGGTCACCTAGGGGTCATTAAGTGCATTTTTCATAATTGCAAGAAATCACAGTTTTTGACCCCCTAAAGCATTCCTGACATACACACATGCATTTTGACGTAAAAAAAGTGGGCGTGGCCAAAATTTTTGAAAGTGGGTCACGCTCATATCTCAAGCATGGTATGACATATGGACCTGGGTCCAACAGCAAATGAGTCGACACTCGATGAAGATTCAAAATATGGGTCAAGGTCACCGAGGTCACTCAGGGGTCAATGAGTGCATTTTTCATAATTGCCGGAAATCACATTTTTTGACCTCCAAATGCTTCCCCAAAATTCAGATGTGCATTTTTTCATGAAAAAAGTGGGTGTGGCCAAAATTTTTGAAAGTGGGTCAAGCTTATATCTCAAGCATGGTGTGATGCATGGACCTGGAGCCAACACTAAATAAGTTGACACTTGATGGAGGTTCAAAAATGTGGGTCAAGGTCACGGAGGTCACCTGGGGTCATTGAATGCATTTTTTTCAGAATTGCTGGAAATCACATGTTTTGACTCTCTAAAGCATTCCTGAAGTCCATACATCCATTTTTACGTAAAAAGTTGGTGTGGCCAAAATTTGTGAAAGTGGGTCATGCTCATATTTCAAGCATGGTATGATGTATGGACCTGGGACTAATACCAAACGAGTTGACACTCGATGGAGATTCAAAATTTGGGCCAAGGTCGAACAGGAGAGCTATTACCAGAATTGCTGGAAATCATATTTTTGAACCTCCTTGTGCATTCCCTTGATTGGTCCCTTTGAATGTTGTGAAGATATATACCTTTTCAGGTTTCTTGGAAAAAATTATCTGATTTTTTTGAATGAATATCTATAAATACTGTCATTGAAAACCTATTTCTTATTTCTTTAAAACCATTTTATCCCCAAAATAAGCCTCTAAAGTATTCCCATTACATTCATAGAGGGGCACGATGGCTAAGCAGTTAGAGGTGCGGGCTGCAAGCCGAGAGGTTCTCAGTTTGAATCCTATCTGCGACAAGTGCCTTGTGTCTTTAGGCAAAAACACTTCACCCCCATTGCCCACATAATGGTATAGTGATGATGTGTACTAAGACATACTGCATGTCGATGATACACTTGCACTAACCCTGCTTGTGTGGAGTTAGCATGTTGGGGAGCCAGACAGTTGCTTGTTGTTGTTTGGTGTTTCTCTGTGTTCTCTGGTTTCCTCCATCCATAGAAACTGTACGACACGAGGCGGCCTAGATGTTGAAGTGTCATTAAACCCCAATAAATTAATAACATTCATAGAATGTCTTCTATGCACTGTTTGTCAACATGATAACCCAAATACAATCAATCCTATCTCAATGTTTTTGGTATACTGATAGAGTGCCTGCCATTGGTACTCGGTCATCTATGATTTGGAGGCATGTGGAGCCTTCGGACTCTAGATGTTACAAATATGTTTACAACATTTACTGGGAAATGAGTTAGCTGAAGCAGTAACCATTATCTAAAACAGAAATCTCCAGAGAGAAAGCTGAGATAGAATTCTTTGTTACATTGAACAGCACTGTATATTTATGTTGTATCATGTTACAAAACTTCAGTCTCAATCATTGAAGAGAGAGAGAAACCTTCACTTTTCAAAGCATTTTTTGTTTAAATCTATTTATTCTCAATCATAACTCAGGATTGAGAGGTTTTGGGATGGAGTGGTGTGTGGCTTTCTCGAAACACCTATCACAGTTACAAAGTAATAAAATGGAATATTTGAATGGTCAGATTTTAACCCTCTTAATACTTCGATGTGAATAAAAAATATCTTTAATATAACTCATGGCTACAGAATGTTTTGCGCTTTCTTTTCTGAAACATTTAATTCTATGTGGAATGGGACACCTTTTCAGTGTGCTTTCCAAACTAAGGGATTCTTAACCCTTTAGCCAACATAAAGGCAAAAAACGGTCTGCTTTATACACAGAAATGTCTATTCAGTTTTAATTACTTTTTCATTTTTGCTTGAAAAACATAGCTTATGACCCTTCATTGGAATGAGCTCATTTTTTAAAGGATTATTTATTTATTGGTGTTTAATGTCACATATTTCTGCACAGTGGTTTACCATGACCAGGGCAGTTTTACGGGTGCAGGAATACAGAGTACCTGGGGAGAACCTCCGGGCAACAGCGAGCAACTATCAGATTCCCCACATACTAACTCCACACAAGCAGGGTTAGCATTGGTTGAAGACAGGTGCACCATCGATGTGCAGTACGCTTTAGTACACATCGCCACCATGCACACATGTGGGCAATGGGGTGAAGTGTCTTGCCCAAGGACAGAGTGAGGACCTCTCAACTTGCAGCTTGCACCTCTGCCAACTCAGCCACTGCGCCCCCATTTAACCCTTTACCCAACGCAGACGATAGCAAAATTTATTATTTCAAATATCATTTTTTCAAATTTTCCAAACAATTTCAACAAAACCATATCATGGGACCCCTCGCTGGAACTAATATTTTTTCAACTTCTCAATTTGCATATTACGCGGGCGGATGCGGCCGATTCGTTAGGTAAAGGGTTAAAGGATTAAAATGGAATATTTAAAGCGAATATTTTAACCCTCTGAAGATCTTAATATGGGGGCACGGTGGCGCTGTGTACTAAAGCGTACTGCACCTCTCTTCGAAAAAATCATTGAGAATAATGAAAACCATTTCCATTCTCACAGTGTTGTTCTAAACACACATGGATATAGATGGGACCTCGGTATTTTGACAATGCCAATAAGTGTTCAGACAGGCTCTCGAGGGGTCTTTAAGGCCTTTCAACGTCTACATTCCAACATTACTGAACCTTTTTACTTGCAATATATTTTCCAGAGGTACCATGCATGCACTTCATCATTGCCTTGCTAATATGAACATTTGCCATCATCTACAAATATGGCAGATCCGGAGTTGGTGGAGCCAATATTTATAAAGTAGTTTATACTCATACATCAGGTTTGGTATGACCTATAGTAATGGTACCTCCACCAAATGAGTTGAAACTTGCTGGAGGTTCAAAATGTGGTCCACCTCTATGCGGTCAAGAGAGGTCATTAAATGCATACTTTTTCAACCTATTAGGAATTTCATTTTATACCAGTTAATGCAGTTCTGAAGATTATACATGTATCTCATCATTCAAACAAATGGCAGCGGCAGTAATGTCCATTTCTTATTCCTTGATCGAACCCTATAAATGGTGTGCACATATGTGCCTTTTCGGATTTCTTAGAAAAATTGTTCTGATTCCTGTATGAATATTTTCTCTATGAAAGAATTTCGCAAAAAGCAGTAGGGAGAAAGCTGTGACTGTCACATACAATAACATGATCTATTTATTTAATCTCATTGTACAGAATTAATTTCCAAACCAAGTTAATATAAAAACAAACAACTTGATCATGAAGAATTCCGGTGTACATGTAATTGTATACTGTCAGGATGCTGGTAAAATATGCAATACTGACATAGTTGACTGTACTGTTAACTGTGTTAGTGCTATGACAGTTTAAAATTAATTTATTAGAGAAGTTCTAGTTTTATGTATGCCTTGTTTATGTCACTAGATGCTCTTTTATGAGTAGGCCTTCAAATGAGCTCTTGGGGTTTTTAAGGTTTTTATGACAATATCTCCGACATAGAGTCTGTGCACCCGTTGTCAGCGCGACAACTCAAATACGGATCGTCCTATCTCGATGCATTTTGACATGCAGGTTAACAATAACCAGTTTGCACTCATCTATGTTTTTTCACCCTTTCCATCTGAATGACAGATGACAGATCTGAAGTTGGTGGAGCCATTATTTCAAAGTGTGTTGCGCTCATTCTTCAATGTAGATGTAGATATGGGACTACACCGACTGAGTTAAAAAGTGCTGGAGATTCAATATACGGTCCACCTGAATGAGGTCATCAAGTGCATATTATTCAGAAAGACTGGGAAATGCATTTACACCTTAATGTATTTCTAAAGTTTATGAATGTATTTCATCACTCAAATTAGTGGGCAAAGCCAAAATTGTCCATTTCTGATTCGTGTATCGAACCCTTTGAATGCTGGTCACATGTCTGCCTTTTCTGGTTTCTTATAAAAATTGTTCTGATTCCTGTATGAATATCTGCAAATACTGTTAACGAAAACCCATCTCTGATTTGTTAAAAAATATTTTACACCAGAAGATAAGCCTCCATAAATTCTCTTTTTGTAGAGTTTATTCCTGATACTTTAACCCTTTTCACACAGACTTGAATTTACTGGATGCAGTAAATTCTGTTTCTCTAGTTACTAAACACTTTGGGCGGTCGCTTATTTGACACAGTTATCAGGTGAAAAGACCTTAATTAACCCTGTGCTAACAAATGCCTCCTTATTTCCATACCTCGCCCCTTCTCCCAACACCCGGAAACGAACTGTTTGAAGGCATCCCGTGCCTAATTCTTCCCAGTCTATCCGATAACCATAGTAACCCCCTTCTGTTGCCACCCAATTCCCACATATCCTTCATTCTCCCATCCTACTTCCCCTTTATATTTCCAGTGAATCTTATTTTGCCTCAGTTTCGGTTGAGACAAAAGGGTTGAGTCGTTGCTTCTTTCAGTTTTTTTTTATATTTGCTTATTTAACCTAAGGAGAAAAATCAACAAAATACCGAAACTCTACAAAAGCCACCTTTTGAAACAAAAAGGCTTTCCGGCGAGTCCATGATATGGACCTGTACCGTGATGTTATATGTATATGGTGCTACACAGGACAAGCACCATTCCTTAATTCTGTGGACCCCCCCCCCCCCCCCCCCCACCCCACCACCACCACCACCTCCCGCTTCTTTTTGTGTTCGACAACGTTTGTGAGTTTCGTTTTTTTTTCTCGACAACTGACACCACGTAGATGTTTCGGTTTACTGGAGAGCTCTAGACGTCCACCACCCCCACCTCAAAGGTTCCTTCAAGGTACTCTTCAAAATTGCATTCTGCAAAATGCTGAAAGTGGCTTTAGATGGCAATGACTGAGTGAATTTCCATGTGATTGCTCGAATAGTGAACATTGGACTTTAATAAAATTTGATAAAACAGCCTTATTAGTCTGTGTGAAACACACAGATTATTGTATTTGTATGGTTTCCTTTCCTTTTCTTTTAAAGTATGTGTGAAACACACAGACTATTGTTTTTGTACACACAGACTATTGTTTTTCTACGGTTTCTTTTTCTTTATTTCTTTTTAATCTGTGTGAAACACACAGACTATTGTTTTTGTACGGTTTCTTTTCTTCTTCTTCTTCTTCTTCTTCTTCTTCTTCTTCTTCTTCTTCTTCTTCTTCTTCTTCTGTCTTCTATGCACTTCCTTGTCCGCACGATAACTCGAAAACGAATTGCCTTATCTCGTTGATTTTTGGCATGGTGATAGACAGTCACTAGTTCTCGGCCACCTATGTTTTTCAGATTCCTGGGGCATCAGTGGTGTTTGTAGCGGTGTTTTGAAAGTGGGTCACGCCCATATCTCATGCATGGTATGATGTATGGACCTGGGACTAACACCAAATGAGTCGACACTCGATGGAGATTCAAAATATGGGTCAAGGTCACGGAGGTCACCTAGGGGGTCATTAAGTGCGTTTTTAATAATTGCTAGAAATCACATTTTTTTTTACCCCTAGAGTATTCCTGAAGTACACACATGTATTTTGACCTAAAAAAATGGGCGTGGCCAAAATTTTTGAAAGTGGGTCACGCCCATGTCTCAGGCGTGGTATGACGTATGGACCTAGGACCAACACCAAATGAGTCGACACTTGATGAAGATTCACAATGTGGGACAAGGTCACAGAGGTCACCTAGGGGTCATTGAGTGCATTTTTCTTAATTGCTGGAAATCACATTTTTTGACACCCCAAAGCATTCCTGACAAACACACATGCATTTTTACGTTAAAAAAGTGGGCGTGACCAGACTCATATCTCAAGCATGGTATGATGAATGGACCTGGGACTAACACCAAATGAGTCGACACTTGATGAAGATTCAAAATATGGGTCAAGGTCACGGAGGTCACCTAGGGATCATTGGGTTCATTTTTCGTAATTGCTGGAAATTACATTTTTTTACCTCCAAAGCATTCCTGAGGTTCATACATGCATTTTTACGTTAAAAAAGTGGGCGTGGGCAAATTTTTTGAAAGTGGGTCACGCTCATATCTCAAGCATGGTATGATGAATGGACCTGGGACTAACACCAAATGAGTCGACACTTGATGGAGATTCACAATATGGGTCAAGGTCACGGAGGTCGCCTAGGGGTCAATGATTGCATTTTTTATAGTTGCTGGAAATCACATTTTTGACCCCCTATTCCATCACTCAAATTAGTGGGCAGAGCCAAAAATGTCCACTTCTGATTTGTGTATCGAACACTTTGAATGCTGGAAACATATATGCCTTTTCTGTTTCTTATAAAAAATTGTTCTGATTCTAGTATGAATATCTGTAAATACTATTAACGAAAATCCATTTCTGATTTGTTTAAAAATATTTTACTCCTGACAATAATCCTCCATAAATTCTCTTTCTGTATAGTTTATTCCTGATACTTTAACCCTTTTTCACACAGACATGAATTTACTGGGTGCAGTAAATTCTGTTTCTCCAGTTCTTCTTCTTATTTCTCTGTCTTCTGTCTTCTCATCACTTTTTTGTCCGCAAGATAACTCGAAAACGAATTGCCCTATCTTGGTGATTTTCGGCATACTGATAGACAGTCAGACGTTATCGGCCACCTATGTTTTTCAGATTCCTGGGGTATTAGTGGTGTCCGTGGGGGTGTTTTGAAAGTGGGTCACACCCATATCTCAGGCGTGGTATGACATATGGACCTGGGACAAATACTAAATGAGTCGACACTTGATGGAGATTCAAAATATGGGTCAAGGTCACGGAGGTCACCTAGGGGTCATTGAGTGCATTTCTCATAATTGCTGGAAACCACATTTTTTGACCCCCTAAAGCATTCCTGGTGTTCATACATGCATTTTTACATTAAAAAAGTAGGCGTGGCAAACATTTTTGAAAGTGGGTCACGCTCATATCTCAATCGTGGAATGATGAATGGACCTGGGACTAACACCAAATGAGTTGACACTTGATGGAGATTCAAAATATGGGTCAAGGTCATGGAGGTGACCTAGGGGTCTGCCTGAAAGAGGTCACCAAAGTCATCAAGTGCATATTATTCAGAAAGTCTGGGAAATGCATTTTATTGCACCGTAATGCATTTCTAAAGTTTATGAACGTATTTCATCACTCAAATTAGTGGGCAGAGCCAAAAATGTCCATTTCTGATTCGTGTATCGAACCCTTTGAATGCTGGTCACATATATGCCTTTTCTGGTTTCTTATAAAAAATGTTCTGATTCCAGTATGAATATCTGTAAATACGATCAACGAAAATCCATTTCTGATTTGTTCAAAAATATTTTGGCATCATTTATTTCTCTTTCTGTATAGTTTATTCCTGATACTTTAACCCTTTTCGCACAGACTTGAATTTACTGGGTGCAGTAAATTCTGTTTCTCGAGTTCCTAGATGTTTTGTTGGCGGGTGCATTGTGCTCCCAGCTGTCTCGTAGGTGATAATACAGGACGCTGTTCTGGTAGGTTGTCGTGAAAGATGGTTGTTAGTGAGTCATAAAAACGGTTTATTACCTTTGGTGAATGGTAGTTGTAGTAGCAGCGTGGCTTAATAGTGTTTAGTCTGGCGGTGGTGTCCGGGCAGAGAGGCGTTTCACGGTAGTAGTATGTCGCGTACGTTTCGAGGGTAGGTTGGGGGATCTCATCGGGGGATCTCATGTGACGTCATAGTCACGTGGCCCAGTGGCGCCATGTTGTATTGTCATGGTAACCCGCGTGAGCGGCCATCTTGTGACGTCATCTCCATAGTGATACGTGGTGTTAGTGCGCATGCGCAGCGCGTGTTGTTAGGGTGATACGTGTTTCCGTCGGCCATTTTGTATACAGGAGGCCGCCATCTTGGTTTCTATGGTAGCACGTGATTGCTATGTTACCCAATTTTTCTGCAATAAGACGGGGTATGTTCGGAGGGTGTGTTCGATTGCAGAAGAGTAAATCTAATTACCACAAACAACCCGACAATCTTTCCAAATCACCAAAATCCACCCAAAATTACCGAAATTGACTTTATTTCCCCATTTTATCGGTTTAGCACGTAGTGCTATAGTACTAAGGGGTACAAGGGGTGCATTCGACTGAAGTGGAGAAATTTCTGTTTCGGATTTTCCCAGAATCCTCATTTAATTACCCAAATAAACCCGTACAGTTGTATTATTTCGAATTCTTTCAGAATCCTCTGCTTCTACTTGGAACTATACTTTTATAAATTCCTGCGCTCTATTTTTAGTAACATCCTTAACTGACCCCCTAACTAATTGTTAGGGTCTATATTTAGCAATTTCTTTAAATGACCCCCCCTAACTACACGATTTTAAATAATAAAATTAATGAGGATCAAGATGTTTTTACACTAACCAGTCAGAGCGAAGTTAATCCACCAATCAGATTTCTGCATTCCCATTGTGTTTCTTTCCCATTGACTTCTATACTAATTTTCTAAATTTCCCAACTTTAACCTATAATCCTATAGGAAGCAAACACAAACGCCCATCGAGAATGAAAATATTGATGAAAAAACGTTGTGACGTCGTGACGTTTTCAAAAACGTCCGTCACGTCGAAATAAATTCCGGAGAAGAATAACGTCGCGTCATTCTGTTTCGATCCTTCGAACTGAACACATCGCTAGAGAGTTTTCTATAGCAATTTTGCCTTTGCAAAAAACTGATGAAGATGGAGTTTGAAGCTGCTACTGCCGTTACCAGAACTGATGTCTACGCCTGTGAAGAGTGTGGAAAGACCTTTACTGCAAGAACGAATCGAGATCGCCATGTGCGCACCCAGCACGCCGGAGAGAAGAAGTCTTTCGACTGCACCAACTGCAACAAGACCTTTACGAGGAAAGAGAAGCTGGATCAACACCTGAAGAAATGTTTGGAGACATATACATGTATGGAATGCGGCCAGGAGTTTAACCAACTACTCCATTTTAATCGACACAAGAGCGTTGCCCACCGACCAGTTCCTGTACCATCTAAAAGGAAGACTGATGAACCGAAGAGAGGACCACCTAAACAACCACGGACCACGACGACCACCCATTATGATGTTGACCCAATTGAGTTTGAAAAGAATATGATGTCTGAAGAAGAGCCAGATGAGATGTTGACCGTGTACGAAGATAACTGGAGTTCTATTAGAACTCGCCACATGATGAACAGAAGAGTCCAGGACCAATATAACTACCGGATCAACGATGTGAACCTGAAGATGATGACTGATGAATTGATGACCACCATATTTCTGCCACAACAGCTAAGATTTAAAATTAATCTGAGTTTTGGTTTTATCCTGCGACACAATGAAACGAATGAACTGAAGTATTACCATCCATCACAAAACAACGCCCGGGTACTTGATGTTCCACAACTAGTATGCTGCCAAGAAGACTTTGAAGAATTCCTTGATGATGTCATGGAAGAAGATATCCTGGAATGGGCCAAATTAAAACGACCCAACACCAAATGGCTTGTGGAGAGAGTTACGAACGTCACATTTTATGTGAATAAGCTGAAAGACCACCCAATTGGAATGGCAGAAGATCTTCCTGACTACATTCTCCAGAACAAAGCAGTAAATGCTTTGGTGAAAGATAGAAATCGCTATTTTACCTACGAAAACAACCTGTGTATGTTCCGCTGTTTAGCTTTATGGAGTGGTTCCACAACAGACAACCTCAACTATACAACAGATGCCATGTACAACACGTATACAAAGAAGCCAAAGAATGAATTCCGTGGAGTAACTTTAGCCGAATTACCTGACTTGGAGAAATGTTTTGAAGTAAATATCCAAGTATATGAACTTGTCAAGAATGTTGATGACCAAATTGTTGCCAAATTAGTACAGAGATCTCACCGAAAGTATGAAGATACCATGTATGTGAACGTTTACAAGAACCATTTTAGCTTCATCATCGATATAGACCAATACTGCAAATCCTTTGCATGCCGCAAATGCGGCAAATTATGGAAGACCTCCCGGGCAATAGATCGTCACGAGAAAACCTGTACAGATGAAGTCAATTACCAGTATGTTGGCGGTGTATACCATCCATCCCAGTCCATATTTGATCTGTTAGAAGATGAAGGTGTAGAAGTATCTGAAGAGAAGAAGTTTTATCCATACCGTGCAACGTTTGATTTTGAAAGTTACTTTGTCAAATCCAGTCTACCTGCTGACAGTGATAAACTGATATGGGAAGCAGAACACCGACCATTGAGTGTTAGCATATGTAGTAATGTTCCAGAATACCAAGAACCGAAATTTTTATTACAAAATTCTCAAGAACTTGTTGAAGAAATGATGACATACCTCACAGCTATTTCATCTCATTGCCACCAACTGATGCAGACCTATCATGCTTGGACCTTGTTTAAACTCAGACAGAAAATTGATGAAACGCTGGAAGCGGAAGCCAGAGCTACTGGAGAAGATACATCCAAGATGCACCCTTCACAAAAATTGGAGAAGAAATTTCAAGATTACCTGCAAGAGATGCCCGTCATCGGATTCAACTCTGGAAAATATGATATGAATGTAGTCAAGCGTGAACTGATGACATACCTGAAGAGACAGAATCCACTCAAGTTTGCAGTGAAGAAATCGAATAACTACATGTGCGTCTCGACAGAATCTTTCAAGTTTGTTGATATTTGCAACTATCTCGCTCCAGGATTCAGCTATGACAAGTTTTTGAAAGCATTTGGCTGTTCCGTGACGAAGGGATTTTTACCATATGAATGGATCGACAGCTTGAACAAATTGGATCAAGACCACCTACCAGACCATGAAGCCTTCTACAGTTCTCTCAAGAAAGAAAATATATCCAATGAAGAATACCAGTACTGCCAGCATGTATGGAACGACCCGGAGATGACAACTTTCCGTGATTTTCTGATCTGGTATAATAACCGAGATGTAAAACCATTCCTTGAAGCAGTTGACAAGCAGTTTGCTTTCTACCAAGAACGCCACATCGACATGTTTAAAGATGGTATCAGTGTTCCGGGCCTCACGTTGAAATACCTGTTCCAGACCATGAATGATGACACTTACTTCACATTATTTAACCAGAAAAACAAAAACCTGCATCACTTGGTGAAAGATAATATCGTTGGTGGACCTTCAATTATTTTCAACCGATACCACGAGAAAGATGTTACCAGAATCAGAGAAACAAAATATGGCAAAGAAGCAAAACCATGTAGAAGTATTACAGGCTTTGATGCGAACGCATTATATCTTTGGTGCCTAATGCAAGAGATGCCAACGGGTTGGAGTATTAGACGTCGTGAAGAAACCCAGTTTAAACCAGAACATCCAATGAAGTATGGTAAAATGGCTGAACAATGGTTAGAGTTTTTATCAATGAGAGATGACATCCACATCAGACATCAGTTTAACGGAGCTGAAAAAATGATTGGTCGAAGACAGTTGCCTGTTGATGGTTGGTGCAAAGAGACACAGACTGTATATCAATTCCATGGCTGCTTCTGGCACGGACATACCTGCATGAAAGATAAGAATGGCCTTCCTATCATCCATAATGAAGTCAGAGATAAACCGATGAAAGAACTGCTACAAGACACCCGTACCAATGCAAAGTACATCACCGATTTGGGCTATAAACTTATTGAAATCTGCGAGTGTGAGTGGAGGGAGATGAAGAAGACCGATGCCACACTCAAAGCCTTCCTGAAAGAGAACTTTTCAGACACAATAGATGGTGCGATGACAGAGGAAGAAATACTGAACAAAATGAAGTCTGGTGAACTGTTTGGTTTAGTCGAATGTGATATACATGTACCAGATCACCTGAAAGAGTACTTTGAAGAGATGACACCTATCTTCAAGAATACAGATATTTCCATAGATGATATTGGTGAATACATGAAGTCCTTTGCCGAGAAGAATGGAATCATGAAGAAACCCCGTAGAAGTTTGATCGGAAGCTATGGAGCGGAAAAAATGTTGTTTGCAACCCCTTTAGTCCAGTGGTACCTCCAGCATGGTATTGAAGTTGATCACGTCTATCAAGTTATCCAATATAAACCAAGAAGATGTTTTGAAAAATTTGGAGATGAAGTATCTGAAGCAAGAAGACAAGGAGATGTTGACCCCGACAAGTCGATCGTTGCCGACACCATGAAGCAGTTGGGAAATTCTGGATATGGCAAAACCGTCACCAACAAAGAGAAGCATCGACGTGTGTGCTATTGCGACGACGAAGAAGTCACCAAAGCTGTAAATGACATGTCCCTCAGAGCCTTGAATCCATTAGATGAAACATTATATGAATTCGAACTCAACAAGAAGACCATCAAATTGGATCTGCCACTTCACATCGGATTCTTTGTTTACCAGTATGCGAAACTCCGGATGCTTCAGTTCTATTATGATGTCATCGATACTTTTATCAACCGCCAAGATTTCGAATATGCTGAAATGGACACAGATTCTGCATATCTATGTACTTCGTCACCATCCATAGATGCATTAGTGAAACCAGAGAAGAGAGTAGAATTTTACAAAGAGAATCACAAGTGGTTTCCATCAGAGTGTTGTGATTTCCACAGAGATGATTATGTGAAAACCAAATTAGAAGGCAAAGAATGGCTGTCACCCTCATGCTGTCAAGAAAGAAAGCGTTTTGACATGAGAACTCCAGGCTTGTTCAAGGTAGAATGGCAAGGAACCGGCATTGTTGGACTGTGTAGTAAAACATATTATTGTTTCGGTGCCACCAATAAATTCAGTTGTAAGGGAATCAGCAAACGCCACAATGATTTGACGAAAGACAGATATTTGCAAGTTTTGAAGACTCAACAAAGTGGATCTGGCATCAACCGAGGATTTGTGATGAATGACAACACTATGTATACCTACCAGCAGAGCAGAGATGGACTATCATATTTCTACCCAAAACGAAGAGAGTTTTAGAAGATGGAGTTAGCACCATACCACTAAAGATTTAAAGAAGAAACCATTTAGTGAGTGTCATATTTTTCTACAACCTGAACCAAGTCTAGCTTTTGCCTACAAAAAGTCCTATTTAGTTGACCAAAAAATTCCTAAAAAAAACCGAAATGGTTTTTAGGTGGTCTACTCAATCATATTAGGCTCATCAAATTTTTAAAGTCCTTTATGGCATTCTCTAAAGTCCTTTATGGCATTCTCTAAAGTCCTTTATGGCATTCTCTAAAGTCCTTTATGGCAAGTTTTTCTCAAAGTAAAAAGTCCTATATGGCATTATCTAAAGTCCTTTATGGCAGTTTTTCTCTAAAGTCCTTTATGGCATTCTTTAAAGTCCTTTATGGCAGTCCTCATAAAGTCCTACATGGCAGTCCTCATAAAGTCCTACATGGCATTCTCTAAAGTCCTATATGGCAAGTTTTTCTCAAAGTAAAAAGTCCTTTATGGCATTCTCTAAAGTCCTTTATGGCAGTCCTCATAAAGTCTTATATGGCAAGTTTTTCTCAAAGTAAAAAGTCCTTTATGGCAGTCTTCAAAAAAAAAATTCTAAATGGCAAGTCTTACAAGGCAATACATTTTTCTGGCGTAAAGTTTTTTCAATTTTTTTATTTTTTCTAATGCAGAGAGTTCTTTCATCATTATCATCATCATCATCATGTTCCTGGTATACTTTTGGCTAACCCTATTGGAAGTGGAGGATACTTCTTTACTTTTTAGTTTCATTCAAAACTTAGTTTCATTCAAAACTTTTTAGTTCCATTTATTTTTTAAAAAAATGTTGATTCATGGTATCTTTTAGGTTACACCTATCGGAACCAGATGATACTTCTTTATTCAAAATTTAGTTTCATTCAAAACTTTTTAGTTCCATTTATTTTAAAAAATGTTGATTCAAGGTATCTTTTAGGTTACACCTATTGGAACCAGATGATACTTCTTTACTTTTCAGTTTCATTCAAAACTTAGTTTCATTCAAAACTTTTTAGTTCCATTTATTTTAAAAAACATGTTGATTCATGGTATCTTTTAGGTTACACCTATTGGAACCAGATGATACTTCTTTACTTTTTAGTTTCATTTCATTTTTTTAAAGTTGATTCCTGGTGTCTTTTAGGCTACCCCTATTGTATAACCAAAGGAATAAATCATCATCATCATCATTACTAAGAAATTCTCTGTTGTGAATATTTAAAAGAAATGCGAAATTTTTATGATAGAAAAACTAAATTGCTAAGTTGGACATGATGTTTTCGTTTTCTTTTTTGATGAACAAAAAACAATTCCCTCAAAGAGGATACGAACTGTAGGGGGTGGGAATGCACTCGAGCTATTTGACTTATCTCCATTGGACAGAGGTTTGTAGCTTGACCTGTCCCAAGCCAGTATAAAATGCAGAGGTCCATATCCTACAGTTTAAGGATCAAGATTGCAGTTGATCGCCAAACTGACCAATCAGATCGAAGTTAATCAACCAATCAAATTTCTGTATTCTCATTGTGTTTCTTTCCCATTACTTTCTATACTAATTTTCTAAATTGTCCAACTTTAACCTATAATCCTATAGGAAACAAACACAAACCCCAACCAAGAATCAAAAATTCAATCAAAATTTGTTGAACTGGTGTGATGTTTTCAATCACGTCCGTCAAAGATATATAAGATTAGGCAAAGCATGGACTTGGCATCATTCACGATCTAACCATTGACCAGAGAAGATGTTCTGAATTGGCACCAAGCAGACTTATGCTAACGTCACCCAGTACCAGGGTGAACTGAAGATTCATCTCAGAAGATACTTTGAGGGAAAAGACCAGAAACCTTATCCTACGAAGACTGGTATTGCTCTATCTTTAGAAGAATGGAATGCCCTGAAATCCCAAGTAGAAGAAGTAGATGCAGCCATCAAAACCCAACAAGCAACTTTAACTGAATACACTAAACCTACTAACCATGAAGACTTCAAAAAAACAAATCAAGAACCACCTTTGAAGAAGAAGAAGAAGATCACTGTGAGAATAACCCAACCACGACCATTGATTCTTGATGAAATTGATAGTGAACTCAGGCAAGTTCACTTGCAGCATGAACTTTGCTTGGCATATGCTCATTATGTCGAAGAGAACATTGACGCTGTAGTGAAAGAAAAATGCTATGGATGTACAGTCGATCACCCAAGTCAGATTCAGCATAATGTATGCCTAATGATGTCTGAAGAAGAGAAGATTATAACATGTTTTAGTGACGCACTTGAAAGAGTTAACAAGAATGATGTTCATCTACTGTGGCACCATAATACTTCTGGAATGAATCCACCACCAGTACAGAAAGAATATGAAGATATGTTCAAGAAACCTCTCACAAATGAACAGAGACGTTGTATTATGGATTTGGTGATTGAATTTATGACCATCGAGAAACCTGTTACAATTGGATTCTAATTGAAGATGTAAATAGATGTTGTAAATAGATGATTTTTTATAAAAAAAGAAAAAAAGAAGAAAAAAAGTATAAAATGAAGAAACAAGAAAAAAGGTGGTAATGACGCTTAAGTTATTTGATGTTTATCTTCTTGACAAATATCAAACAAACTTAAACTGTCCCCAGCCAGTAAGTCAGAGGACCACCAATTTTAAATATTTTTTGGATGACGGGTCATATTGACCACCTCTCCAAAAGGTATAAAAGGGGGAGTAGTCCCCACGTTCAGTGGGGGCCACCTCCCCAAAAGGTATAAAAGGGAAGTAGTACCCACATAAAACAACAAAGATGGATCCTCGTTGGAAGCATCCATTCACTTGTTTATTGTGTGGTCCCACGGGTAGTGGTAAATCATCCTTTGTAAATCGGGTTATTCAAAACATTCAAAATATTATATCACCTGTCCCAAGTCACATCATTTGGTGTTATAGTGAATGGCAACCATTATACAATACTTTACCCCAAGTAGAATTCGTAGAGGGTCTCCCTCAAGAATTAAAATCTGATAGTTTAGTCATATTGGATGATCTGATGCTCGATGCAGATGTTCGAGTGTCTAGATTATTTACTAAAGGTAGTCATCACCGTAACATTAGTGTGATCTACATTGTTCAAAATTTATTCGATAAAAATAAAGTCCATAGGATTGTAGCTCTCAATAGTCATTACATGATCTTGTTTAAAAATCCTAGGGATCGTTCTCAGATCTCAGACTTGGCAGCACAGATGTATCCTGGTCATTCCAAGTTTCTGAGAGAAGTTTTCGAAGATGCCACTTCGACACCATATGGTTACCTTTTAATAGATCTCAAACAAGATACTCCTGAACACATGAGATTAAGAAGTCAAATTTTCCCAGGGGAAACACAATATGTGTACCTCCGAAAAGTATAAAAGGGGAGCAACAAGTCTGACTCGAGTCAGAAGCATGTCTGACCGTCTCAAGCGCAACATCGCTCTTCTCAAGGTTCTTATTAAATCGAAACCCGCACTCGTCAAATCCATACTAAAACATGCAGACAAAGAATTGATAACTTGTTTGTGTGACTGTGCCTCGAATATACTGAAGGGAGCAGTACCTCTGACCAAAGCTCAGAGAACGAAACTCGTTCGTCAGAAACAACTAGTGAGGGCAGTGGCAAACAAAGGTACCTCTGACAAAAAGAGGAGACAAATCTTGCAGAAAGGTGGATTCTTGGGGCATTGCTACCTCCTGTACTATTGGGTGCTGTTAAAGGTATATTTGGATGATGGAATATGCAAAGAAGATGGCTTTGGTAGAACCAAGGTTATTGGAACGTCTACAAGAGACTCCAACACAACCGAATGAACTGGCTGTTTCATCACTGGATAGAGAAATGAGAGATATTCTCGATGCCCCTTTTCTTTCGGCTTATGAAAAGATGACTCAATATAATCAAATTTTACAAAGATACTTGACATTTCAACAAAAGGTAATGGCTCCTCGACCAATTAAAGTCGAATTCGAGAAAGATAATAAAGACGAAGACATTCTCGATTCTGTACCTATGACAATGAAGAGAAAGGGAAAGTTGTTGTTGAATCGTATTAGAAGTGACCCAAATATATCTTGGAATGAGAAGGGTGAATTAGTCTACAAAGATCAAACAGTGGTAGGGTCGAATGTAACAGATCTTCTAAACGATTTACTTAGATGACGAAAATCTTTCCAACCAAAGGGATGGGAAATGTTGGCCGAAGCTTTGAGAGATAGTAACATACCCCAAGAATTAATTGGTCATAAAGAACGTTGGGATTTTATGAAACAGGCACCGATAAAGTCGGAACCAAAACAACCAAAGAAAACAGAAACGCCAAAGTGGACCGAAAAAAGGTATAAATAGAGTTGACACTTGAACAAGGCAGTCATGGAAGCATTGTACTATGATTCTGAAGTGCTTGGTAGTTTTGGTGGTGTAGACGCTCTTCGTAGAGCGTCCAAGAAAAAAACCAAACAAGTTGTAAAATGGTAAGAGACTCAAGACACATACACTCTTCACAAACCTGTTCGTCGTACATTTCCTAGAAGGAAAGTAATAGTTAGTGGTATAGATGCACAATGGCAAGCTGACTTGGTAGATGTTTCAAACATAAGTAAATTCAACAAAAACATAAAATTTTTGTTGACATGTATAGATGTATTTAGTAAATATGCTTAGGTGATGCTATTACAAAACAAACTTGGTGATTCCATCGTGAAAGCTTTTAGTAAAATTTTCAAACAAGGTCGTAAACCAGAAAAATTACAAACTGATCAAGGCAAAGAATTTCTAAACAGAAAATTTCAGAATTTTCTCAAAGATCACAAAGTCGACTTTTTCACTACACAAAATTTGGAAACAAAATGTTCCATAGTAGAAAGATTCAATAGAACTTTGAAAACCAAAATGTGGAAATATTTTACCAAGAACAATACACTAACTTTTCCACTTCAAAACTTGGTGAAATCATATAATCATTCTCATCATCGCAGTATAGGTATGGCCCCCATTGCCGTGAACTTTGAAAATCAAGAAGAGGTTTGGCAAAGGTTGTATGGACAACCCATAAAACACAAGACACCAAAGTACAAAGTAGGAGACAGAGTGAGAATCAATAAAGTTAAGAAAACTTTTGAGAAAGGTTATTTGCCCAATTGGACCGAAGAGTTATTCACAGTAGTAGCCATCAAGAAAGGACATCCAGTCATATACATCTTACAAGATGATAATGGAGAAATACTGAAAGGGTCATTCTACACTGAAGAGCTTCAGCGAGTTTCACATAAAACTATTTACAAAATCGAACACGTACTCAAGAAACGTGGTCGAGGTAAGAAAAGGGAATTGGTCGTAAAGTGGTTGGGATACCCAACTTCGTTCAATTCGTGGATCAAACAGAGTCAGCTCACCTATAAAAGGAAGTGAACCTCTGAAGTTTTTTTCTTGGCCTCTGTTTGGTAAAAGAATTCCAAGGAGCGAGATCACTTATTTTTCACAAATAATCATTTTGTATATCATCATCATTACCAGTGTCGTTAGTCTCACTCTCGAAAACACAGACAGCAAGTTCTGGACTGCTCTCTTGAGTAGTAGCATAGGATATTTGTTACCAAAACCACCCATTAAGAAAAAGTAATGTTTTATTTGACTCTACCAAGTAATAGTTCTATGAACGTGTTTCCAGAAAACACGTTGACTACGTACACCACTCAGTTATCACAACCAGTGAATCTCACGGGAGAATGGGAAGTATGTCTGGCAGAGATTCAGTATCCAAATACTTGGTTCAATATTCGTGGAGAAGAAGCTTTCGTTACAGTGTTCTGGTCTTCGAAAAAGAATTACCGACTTACTCTCAAGGAAGGACGTTATTCGGATCCCATTGATGTGATACGAGCTATCAATGGTGTTAAAGAATTACTCTTGCCTTGTCACGATAAGGTAGCTTTTGAACTGGATGAAGTGACCGGTGAAGTTCGTATTACGCTACGTGATGGAGTCGTGGTCACATTGAGCCCTACTCTTCAAAATATTTTGGGATTTAATGAGTGTGTTTTTAAATCAGGAACTTACAATTCTTCCCGAGTTGCCGATGTCAACCAAGGATTTTATTCACTCTATGTATACTGTGACTTGGTTCGTGACCAAGTCGTAGGAGATACAAGAATACCACTACTTCGTATCGTACCCGTGCGTGGGAAATATGGGGATATCATCTCTAAAACATTTGAGAATGTGTATTATGTACCAGTAGAACGAACAAATTTCAGTACCGTCCAGGTGTATATAAGGGGTGACACAGGAACCATAGTACCATTCGAGTTCGGGAAAGTGACAGTGACACTTCATTTCAGAAATCGTAGATCTCTTCATTTCACATAAACATGACTTATTGTTGTAAGTCCAAATTATACGAAGAATATTACACGAAACAAGCTGGGAACGGTTTACCGGCTTTTTCTGGAGCTCAAATATAGAGAGGATATGGTTTGGGAAGTATATTGGGAGGACTGAAGAATATGGTGTTACCTTTATTGAAAACTACAGCCAGGACCGTGGGAAAACAGTTATTGAGAAAAGGAGCAGCCTTTGCCGAAGATGTCATTGAAGGGAAAAATGTAAAAAAGGCAGCAATCAAAAGAGTCAAAGAGGCTGGTGCAGGAGCTTGGAATGAAGTGGTTGGTGGTTCAAAACCACCCGGCAGGAAAAGTATAAAAAGGCCTGCACCACGCAAAACTAGCAAATCGACAAAAAGGAGAACTGTTCAGACCCAAGACCATCTCGGTGCATGATGTCTCTCATTAATGAAAAATCTTGTGAGTGTGTCAACAGCGAACTCGACTTGTTTTCCATACCACCAACACAGACTAGTGTGGAACATGGGCAATGGGTAGAACACAGGCCTTTGGCGACTATAGGAAACAGTGGTCCAATAGAATTCCACATTGCAGGATTAGGAGATGATTATTTGAATTTGGCACAGACATACTTGTATGTTAAAGCAACGGTTGTAGATTCCAATGGGGCATCAATTGCACCCGATGCCAAAGTGGGCCCAGTCAATTTATGGATGCATTCCTTATTTAATCAAATCGATAGCAGCTTGAATGAAAAACTGGTATCTCCTTCCAACAACACTTATCACTACAGAGCTTTCATAGAAACTTTGTTGAGTTATGGACCAGCTGCCAAGAAGTCACAACTGACTAATGCATTATGGCACAAGGATACGGCCGGACACATGGAAGATTTGACAGATGATAACAAGGGATTTCTTCTTCGAAAGAAATTTATAGAGAAAAGTAAAATCGTGGACATGACTGGAAGATTACATTTGGACATGTTTTTCCAAACACGTTACTTGCTGAATGGAGTTAATGTTCATGTTAAAATGAATAGAGCCAAAGATGCTTTCGCATTGATGGCCGATACCGCTACATACAAGATCAAAATTCTAGATGTATCCATGTTTGTACGCAAAGAGAGACTCCAATCATTCGTGAGAATGGCTCACGAGAAAGCACTAACAAAAGCAACTGCAAAATGTCCTATCGGCCGTGTGGAAACCAAGGTCAAGGTATTTTCAGGACCGAAAGGAAATCTGAGCATGACACAAGAAAATTTAGTTTTAGGCCAACTACCTAAACGCATCGTAGTGGGATGTGTAGACAACGATGCTTTCAATGGAAACTTTTCAAAGAATCCATATAATTTCAAGAACTACAAAATCAATTACTTGTCATTGTACGTGGATGGACAGCAGATTCCAGCCAAACCATTACAACTTAGATTCGAACAACAAGAAGTGGCGAGATGTTATGCAACTCTGTTCCAAGGAACTGGACAAATGTATGAGAATGAATGAAACCACATCACATCAGCCAAGAAGAGTACATAAATGGATACACCCTATTCGTATTCGACCTGACTCCAGATCTATCACATGGACAACACTTCGATCTGGTGAAGAGAGGAAACTTGAGACTACAAGTCCATTTCGAAAACCCATTACCAACCACAATCAACGTACTGGTGTATGCAGAATTCCAGAACATCATAGAAGTGGATAAGAATAGACAAGTAATCTTCGATTACTCAACATGAACACGTTGCAGTTAGAGAATGCGCTTCGATCAGATAGTTGTTTGAAGAGAATATGTTTGGGTGTATTTTCAAGAAACAAATTACCAAGAAGATTACCAGATCACAGACCAGTGGCTTTGATAGCCAACACGGATCCAGACCACAGAAAAGGAGAACATTGGGTGGCTCTCTTTGTGAGTCACCACAACGCAGAATACTTTGATTCCTATGGACACCACAACACAGACCATTCGGGAATTTCCTGAAGAAGAATTCCAGATATTGGAAGTATAATACAAAACGCATTCAAGGACCTTTACCAGTGTGTGGACAATACTGTCTGTTTTACTTGAAACATCGCTGTCGCGGTGTACCGATGGAAACCATATCCATCATGTTTACCACTGATCTAATGGATAATGATGTGTTGGTTAATGACGTCATAGAGGAAACCTGCCATTAGATGTCGCTGCATTGAAGGAAAACTATAAAAACTGATGCACTTGGTGTTCAGCTCATTTGTGTTTCGACAGCCAAAGAAGAAGGATGTCTACTAATGTGACCGTCTTCAAACTTAACAACGATTTACAGATTCAACTGTTCAAGAACGACGTTGGGTTCCAGTTTACCACCAGAGATTGGGAACAAGTGGATATTGCAAAGAAGAGAAGTCTTGAAATAGGAGAACCCAAACCAAAAAGAGAAAGAAAACCAAAGAAGAATGAAGATAAAAAGGATTGAAGAATGTTCACTATTCCATGTTTGATCAGGATGGCACTGAATGATTATCAATCAAAAAACCAAGAAACAAGAAATCCAAGAGACTTTGTAGAGAGAATGAGCATTTCATTCGAAACGTATTTTCGTGATGTTCCGCCACCAGTACTGGAGCAATTATTACGTGGAGAAGAAAAAATAAGAAAGACACCAGAACAAAGACCACCAAAACACATCAAGTATGCAATGGAGGAAAATCGTCTCAAGACATTTCAATTCATGTTACAAAGTGAAAGTGTGAAAACCCCGAATGAACTGACAAAAGCTGGATTCTTTTATTTGGGGACAGGAGACAGAACTCAATGTTTTCATTGTGGTATTATTGTTCGTTTCTAGGAAACAGAAGATGATGTTATAGAAGAACACAGAAAATATTCTCCAGACTGTTATTACATTCATAATTTACCACCTGAATTCATGGACGTTGAAAAAGAAGAAGAAATGGCCATCGAAGAAGAAGAAGAAGAAATGGACACATCATTTCGAGAAGAAGATTCACTGAGGACAAAATGTAGTGTGTGTTTATTAGCTGAAGCCAATGTCGCTCCTCGACCATGTAACCATTTGTGCCTGTGCAAAGACCGCTGTAAACCACTCAGAAGATGTCCAATCTGCAGAAAGACTGTTTATGAATATCTGACAATCTACATACCATAAAAAGATGTATTTTTGTTGTTGAATAAAAGAAATTTAAATTTATATTTAGTGTTGTTATTTTTTTAACTTTCTATCGAAGTACAAAGAAAAATCAAAATGAGGGATAGTAAATTAGACCTCGTACGACACATCTGTTGGGTAGATCCTCATATGAGTATATGGTGGAACTTAGCTTCATGGCCTTCATGTACACATATGGGTCCTACTTATAATTTTAATAATGAATTCTGGGTAAATTTGTCCTATAGCACTACGTGTTATTCTTAATAGGGGAAAAACGTCATGGGATAGGGATCCCAAAAGGGATTCTGGGAAAATCCGAACCAGAAAATTACTCCACTTCAGTCGAATGCACCCCTTGTACCCCTTAGTACTATAGCACTACGTGCTAAACCGATAAAATGGGGAAATAAAGTCAATTTCGGTGATTTCGGGTGGATTTTGGTGATTTGGAAGGATTGTCGGGTTGTTTGTGGTAATTAGATTTACTCTTCTACAATCGAACACACCCTCCGAACATACCCCGTCTTATTGCAGAAAAATTGGGTAACATAGCAATCACGTGCTACCGTAGAAACCAAGATGGCGGCCTCCTGTATACAAAATGGCCGACGGAAATACGTATCACCCTAACAACACGCGCTGCGCATGCGCACTAACACCACGTATCACTATGGAGATGACGTCACAAGATGGCCGCTCACGCGGGTTACCATGACAACACAACATGGCGCCACTGGGCCACGTGACTATGACGTCACATGAGATCCCCCGATGAGATCCCCCAACCTACCCTCGAAACGTACGCGACATACTACTCACGGTTTAGAGGAACCCAGGATGGAGGGAGGGAGTTGAGATCAGTAACTTAGACGTGGACAGGAGAATATTGGTCGGACGTTGGTTAGACACCCTGGCAAACTCCCCTGCAGTAGCCGGAGATGAATATGACCTGACCAAACCGCGCCTGGTTGATCCAAGCAACCTATGAGTCTTACTCGTCCTTGGGGACCCCTGTTTCTAAGCGGGTGTTGTTGTGTGGTAGGCGGGAAGTCTTCACAGATGAATGGGGCCCAGGGGAGAATGTGTCAGTCGTTAGGTTAGACACCCGGGGAAACTCGCCTGACAGCGGCCAGGGATGTATATGAGGAATTCCGAAGGCTCATTCCAATGACTGGTCAAATAATAAGGCTTTCGTGAAGTTATTTGGAAAGACGAGTAGAGAAGCATGGTAACTGAGCTCAAATGTGTTTTGGGTCCGGAATCTGTTCAATAAACCGTATCATGTGCACCCCAACCCAAATCTCTCCATAATGGAACGTGTTTGGTTAGCTTATTTCGATGAGAGGTCTTATGATTCGCACGACAATGGTTTGCTGAGGATATTAATCAAGACAAATAGATGCGCATTGAAAACAAATCACTTATTGGGGGAGGAGAGGTGGGGGGGGGCGGGATCTTGACCACCAGAATATAACCCAACGACGCCACTGGGCAATCACACCTTTATATACTTACACATGAAGAAAATGGGTGAGCGTTAGGGAGGGAGTGAGAGGGACGAGAGAGAGAGAGAGAGAGAGAGACAGGCGGGTGGGCGGGCGGGAGGGAGGGAGGGAGAGAGAAAGAGAGAGAGAGAGAGGGGGGGATCTACACTCCGTAATTCATACATTGGGCCTCTGAATATGACTTTTTGAAACCGGTGTAATAAACCAGATGAGCCCCCCCCCCCCCCCCCCTCCCTCTTTCTTGTTGGACCAATGTGAGGTCTTATGGTTTGTATAATAAGGGTTTGTTAGGTTAGACACCCCGCAAACTCCCCTGACAGTAGATAGGGATGTAAATGACGAGTTCGGCAGACTCATTCTGATTCGAGGTGAAATAATAAGGCTTCGTAAAGTTATTTGGAAAGACGAATAGAGAAGCATGGTAGATAAGCTCAAATATGTTTTGGGGCTGGGCCACAAATCGCCAACACATAGCCTACCAACGCCACTGAACACACCCTCAAACACATTCATACAGAGATTCAGACCTCGTACTTCACAATCTGGGCATCTAAATACATTAGTTTTGAATCTGATCAATAAACCATATCATGTGCTCCCCACCCAAATATCCGCATAACGGAACGCGTTTGGTCAGCTCATTCCAATGAGAGGTCTTATGATTCGTATGATGAGGGCTTGCTGAATATATTTATAAAGACAAATAGACAAACAATCACATATTGGTGGTGGGGGAGGGGAGGAGTGGGAGAACGGGATCTTGACAACCAAAATATAACCCAACTACGCCATAGGGCAATCACATATATATATTTACATATGAAGAAAAGGAGAGAACGATAGGGGGTGGGGTGGGTGAGAGGAGTGAGAGAGAGAGAGATAGATAGAGCGAGAGAGAGAGAGACAAAGGGAGGGAGACAGAGAGCGATTCATATACAGAGACTCACATAGAAAGAGACTCACAAATAGAGAGATTCACAGAGAGAGACAGAGGGGGGGGGGATCCACACGCCATAATTCACACACTGGGCCTTTTTTGATCTTTTGAAACTGGTCAAATAATCCAGATCATGCGTCTCCCCCTATCCTATTGAACGTGTTTGGTTAGCTCTAGTCCTTGACAGGTCTTTGGTTTGTAGTTTTCTAGTTCTTGTAGTCTTTGGTTTGTAGAGAGAGAGAGAGAAACTCACAGAGGGAGACTCACAGAGACAGAGAGAAAGAGAAAGACTCATAGGCGCGGCGAGAGAGAGAGAGAGAAAGCGAGAGAGAGAGAGATCTACACTCCGTAATTCACGCACTGGGCCTAAACGAAAGATCTATTGAAACCGGTGCAATTAACCAGATCATGTGCCCCCCCCCCCCCTCCTCCCTCCCCCCGTATCCTATTGGAACGTGTTTGGTTAGCTCATGTCCTTGAGAGGTCTTATGGTATGTACATAGCGAGAGAAACTCACAGAGAGAGAGAGACTCACATGACAGAGAGAGAGAGAGGGGGGTGGGGGAGGGAGGGACTACACACCGTAATTCACATAATGGGCCTCTAAATATAATTTTTTGAAACCGGTGCAATAAACCAGATCATGTGTCCCCCTCTCTTTCCTATTGGAACGAGGTTTGGTTAGCTCATTTCAATGAGAGGCCTTATGGTTTGTATGATAAGAGTTTGCCATGTTAGACACCCTGGCACACTCCTCTGACAGATGCCAGGGAGAGAGAGAGATGGGGGGGGGGGGGGGTCTACACTCCGTAATTCACACACTGGACCTCTAAATATGATCTTTTGAAACCGGTGCAATTAACCAGATCATGTGCCCCCCCCCCCCCCCCCCCCTCCGTATACTATTTGAACGTGCTTGGTTAGCTCATATCCTTGAGAGGTCTTATGGTTTGTATGGAGAGAGAGAAATTCACAGAGAGAGAGAGATGGGAGGGGGGCTGCACTCCGTAGTAATAACCAGATCATGCCCGCCCCCTTCCTATTGGAACGAATTTGGCTAGCTCATTTAAATGGGAGGTATACTTATTCATTAATTATTAGGGTTTAGCGACACTTTAACAGCCAAGGTCATACTGTGTTGGCGACATTTTTATGGGTGGAGGAAGCCAAAGTACCCGGAGAGAACCACCGAGCAACGACGAGCAGCTGTCAGTTCCCCAACATCGTAACTACGCACTGCAGCAGAGGCAGGGTTAGATTGCTTGAAGACATGTGCTCCATCGATGTGCAGTACGCCTTAGTACACGGCGTCGTAGTTCTCTCATGTGGACAATCAGGGTGGAGTGCCTAGCCCAAGGACACAATGCGGTATTCCGAAACGATCGCTCTGACGGTCATCCATCCAATGACTAACCGGGCTCGACGTTGCTTAACTTCGGTGATCTGACGAGAACCGGTTACCGCAACGCCACAGCGCCCACTAAATGAGAGGTCTTATGATTTGTATGATAATGGTTTCTTGAGTTAGACACCCTGGCAAACTCTACTGACAGCAGCCAGGGATGGCAACTTGGAGACACTAACTGTTCTATCATTCTTTCTCACAGTGGTCTGATTCTCTTTAATTCACTGATAGGTCACTGAAGACACCATACAAAAATACAGGGTTGAAATAGTTATAGAGAGTAATCGCTTGACTGGAATGGTTACGTGAAATAATTCATGAGAGGTGAGGGACGTTGTACAAACACGAGTGCGCGAATGCGCACGAGTGTTTTACAATATAGTTCCTCGCCTCGAATGAATTATTTTACGTAACCAGTCCAGTCAAGCGATTACTCTTTTTATTACTTTTCATTATTAACGATAATTATATTATTTAACCTTTTGCCTAATGTAACGGCCAAAACTGGCCAGCGCTATTCTCAAAAATCGCCAATTAATTTTCATTATTTTTTCATTTGTTGTCTCTAAAACATAGGTTATGACCCCTCATTGGAACGAGCGCATCGAGCTGGTTCCAATGAGTAGTCATAACCTATGTTTTTGAGACAAAAAATGAAAATAATATTATTCAAGAACTTTTTTTGAAAAGTGTCGTCTGCTTTTCATGTTAGGTAAAGGGTTAAAAAACAGAAAACAATGAAGTCCCCATTACACCCATGGTTAAAGCGTCTTCGTTTGCGCGCACGGATACATGACACAATTGTTGATTGCATAATTCACTTGTTAAGTTATCGTTTATAATCAAACCCGGAAATCCCAGTGAATCACACTTTGGAAAGTAATAAAAATAAGTAAACTGGTTGCTGGAAGTATTTTCTGAAAGAGGGAAGCAGACAAAATGATTGGATGATGATGAATATATCATATACTCGTATCATAACATTGAATGTGAATGTATTCGATAACTTTGCTTTTCTTGATCGATTTTTGATCGATTAATCACATGGATTAACCTTGGTTAACCGATTAATCACTTACCCTAATAGGTAGCTGAATAATTGCCATACCGTTGATGATTTACAGCATATTACCTCTACCCAACATAACGGGAAAAAAACGGCCAGCGCTGTATACAAAAGTCTCCATTCAAATTTTATTATGTTTCCAATTTTTGTCTCAAAAACATAGCTTATGACTCGTCCCAATGAGGGGTCATAAGCTATATTTTGGAGACAAAAATTGAAAATTTTTAGTAATTTAAGAATTTATTTAGCAAGTATCGTCTTTCAACCGCATTGGTTTAGAGGGTTATGAATGACCATTTCCAGCTACTGATACATGCACGTGAACAAGTGTGTCCGCACGTAACTTGCATGCTTTACACTGTCTCATATAATTGATGTGAGTCAGTGTGACAACGTTGGTCTATTTTGGAGCAAGTTTGTTCCTTTGTTAACCTGGAAAATACAATAGTTCGAAAGTAACGATTAATCGATCAATTACGTTTTTGATCGATTAAGACGTTGATCATTGGTTAATCGATAAATCGGTTAACCGCTTCAGGTCTAACAAATTTGGGGATATCGTCAACAAGATCTAATACCTGTTCAGGAACATAACTTAGAAACACGGACAGACATGCTTCTTCGCTGAGTTGATCCAAATATACTCGCCCAAAAAAGAAAGTGTGCATTGCAGAAATTGATTGATCAAACTCCAAAAAAATAATTTCGTAGGTGTAAAGAGTGTTAACCTGTTCATGAATAAGTTATATTGAACACAAAAACAGCTTTCCCCGTTAAAATTGCATTAACGTTAAATGACGTGCTGCACGTTTGTGAAAAGGCATGTTTTGCACGTGGAGAGTCTGAAAATTCATGCAGCAGTGTGAATCCTTGGGTATTTAAACACTAAAGTAAGACCTTCCTATCGTTCACATTCAAACTTGCGCTGCTGTTAAAACGATTCCACATTAGCATGCCAAGATTGACAATGAATCAACGTCTCCTTGCCCTGGGTATGATTAGAGTTGGCAGAACACACAGAGAGGTTGCCCAGCATTTGAACTGCCACCGTAACACTGTAGACAGGCTAGTCCATCGACATGCACAACATGATGACGTTCGAGACCGACCCCGCTCCGGGAGACCCCGAGTTACCACCCCTGCACAAGATCGGTATATCCGTGTCGTCCATCTCCGGAACTGGCAACAAACGGCAACGACGACAGCCAGGAACATCCCTAACCTGAGACGGATACATCCTCAAACAGTAATCAACCGGCTGCGGCTGAGAGAATACGGCTTACGTCCTCGAAGACCTGCAATTCGTCCGATTTTGACGTTACGTCACGGCCCGGCGTCATTCTACAGCAGGATAACGCCCGACCCCACGCAGCTCGTGTTGTTCAACAGTATCTGCAGCAACAACAAGTGAATGTTCTTCCTTGGCCGGCAAATTCGCCCGATATCTCACCCATTGAGCACGTATGGGACGAAATGAAACGTCAGCTACGCTGGCTTCCCCATGCACCGTCAACGCTTGTGGAACTCCAAAGACAGCTTATCAAAATATGGAACAACATCCCACAACACTTCCATGCTAACTTGTTCGCTTGCATGAGGCGTAGATGCACAGCAGTAGTCGATGCAGACGGAGGTCATACCAGATATTGAGTGTTTGACTTTTGTGTTTGAGCCTTAGTGTCTTTGACTCTCCATGGCACCAAGAGTATTCGTCGTAGCGTAATGAAATTTCTCGTGTTGATCACAAATTGATTCATCTGTGATTGAATAAAATTTCCATGAATGAAAATGATATATATCTTTTCTTAGAGTTATTTTTTAGCATGCACACTTTCTTTTTGGGGAGAGTATACATGTAACATGTCACGCCACACATGTCGATTATAGAATACCAGACAAAATTGCGAATATCGTCAATGTATCTGCAGGCCAGGATGGCATGATAAACTTCGACTTACAAGAAGTACTGACTTTTTGATTTGACAGATTGAGGGACCAGATTGGTGCGTCTCAGTGAGAAGTTTAGCAACTAAAATGAGGGCTGTTTTATCTTTATGGTATTTTTTACATGTTTTCCACTGACAAGACATTTCAAGCTTGTTATGTAAGTTCAGAAACCTATTGAACGTAATATTGTCGCTCAGACGATCAAGGCATTCGCTACGAAATCTTTGGTTTACCTGGTATTGTAAAAATTTGTTTCCAATGAGGTTTTGTGGGAATGTATTATGTTTCCTAAATTCAAACATGTACTCACCGACGTCATAATACTGAATTGTTTGTTTATGTCTTCAATAAATGAATAATTATTGGATGGTGAAACTGGTGAAACCTAAGCACAAAAGCCTGTTTTGCTGTTTTATTTCTTTTATAATTGCAGAAGGCTCCAAAAAAGGAAAGTTTACGTTTATTAATCATGCAATTTAAGCGACATATACCCAAAAGTCCCTGAACAAAATCTGTTTTAGTGCTGACAGGAACACCTTGAAGTGTTTTAAGATACCATCTATGGGTTTTTTTGACGTTAAAGACTTTGTTTGGTTGATACCACACAGCAGTTCACAGCCATATTGGCCTTCAGTAACACAACTGAAGAGTAAAATTTTGAAACTTCTTACCGAGGTTATACCGATGAAATACAGACCAGCATTTGACAGCATCGGGAGTGTGCTCCTTATTGTATTACAGATAGCAAACATGAAGCCTTCTTGAAGTTAAACTTGGACAATGGGTTTCCTCGGTGGGTAACACATTCTAATTTTGAGATGGGAGATCCACCGATTCTCTACTGTCTCAGGTGCCTAAACCATATGCCTTGGTTTCATTATAAGTTACAACAATGGTTTTGGACGTATTGTATCTATATCGCCATTTATAACTGTATTTTTCACAAATATTGATGAGGCACTTAAGACCTGATTTTGTTAGAGATAACAGGGTCATATCACCGCAGGATTGGAGTATTGCAGTTTATTGCACGCCTGTTCCTTGAAATCCCCATCTACAGCAACACTAAACCGTGCGGAAAATAAAAATCTGTTACGCACATGTGTGGATTGAAATCGTTGACGGACTATTTTTATAAAGAAGCGAAATTTAACTGGAATTTTCTACAAATCGTGCATCGCAATTACAATTTCAATCCCTAGCGATAGCTAAAAGACCTCTCCTGAGTTCCAATGTGTTCTATGTGCCAATAGGCACATAGAACATATTAGAACTCCGAGGTCGAAAGAGTAACACAGGTTCCCCTCGCAAGATTAGTTGGCCACAAAATGTGTCCTTTTTGGTGATAATTATCAAATGAATTGTTGAGTGTCCTTCTAATAATTGGGTTTTTTTTTTACACGAAAGCGTGTAATAAACACAGAACTTCACGCGTGTGTGAATGGGTTAATCGATATGGCACTTGTGCCATATCGATTAACTCATTCACACGCGTGTCGTTCTGTGTATTGAGTGAATAAATCATCAGACATGCTCTACGTTTGTCGAGTTGAGTATTGAGAGAATCTCTAAATAGCATGTACAGAAGGGGGTGATAAAATCCCTCCTTTTCTCGTTCCTTGTTTGACTTCGAACCAATCTGAGAGGCGATCACCAAATTTTATGCTACAAGTTACGCCAGATAGTAGAAGATACAGCAGTCGCCATATTCAACCAGAAATTCACGCTCTATTAATGTGTACAGAACGCCATTTATCCGAACTGTGTCGAATGCCTTCCACACATCCAGAATGCAAGAGAATAATTTATTGTTACTTTCTGACGTGCATGAAATGCACCCGTGCACTAAGAAGCCATCAAGCAGCTTACCTCTTTTTGAAATCCATGCTGTAAGGGATGAACTTTCAATTAACTTTGGTATGTAATATGAAAATACGTGACACGTAATGGTGCACACCCAATATTGTTAATTTCGGTAAATATTGCAGGCCCTAAGCAAGATTTTTCAGGAAAGAGATGGTATATATCGCAGAAATAGCAGCGGTTATGTGAAATATAACAATTTGCCAAAACGTGTTGTAGAGCGACATACAAATAAACACAGAACCACACATGTATGTTCATATGTTAATGTGGCGACAAATATGGCAATCGGGAAATTTTGAAAGATTGCGGAAGGATCAAACTCGAGACAAGCTATAGTAAAACAAACCTTCATTTTTTAAACTGACAAAAGATCATAATTCAATGGCAAATTGGTTCATTAGAGTTTAACAACACTTTCAAAAACCAAGACTATATTATGAGCTGGATTGTACGTCAATCTCAATAACTAAGGTTATTATATCACGTTGTCAGTTCCCAAGATCCGTCCCATCCTTCAATACCTAGACGAGCAAAAGGGTCGTACGTGGAGTCACTCGTTCAGGCAATTACTCTATGGCTCATTTGTTCGATTCTGGTCGTTCGAGCAATCTGAGATGGTTAGGAAGCCTGTACTAATGCTAGTAATGGTACAAGGCTGCAAGAGTGGAAGAAGACTACAGGTTTTGGTGATTACTGTAAAAGCTAATCATAGGACAGACGATGGCAATATTGGGAAAATCAGTAATAGTGGTATTGGAGATATGAAGATCATGGAAAGGTCTAGAACTGAGCAGATGCTAGGAGCTAAATTATCATCAAGTATATATAGTACTACGTCATCATGTCATAGGTATCCTCCTATACCCCGATGAGCATTAAGAGTCGTAAAAGAAATTGCTCTTTCGATACTCATTTGCTCAATGGGATTTGAGTCGTTCGAGCAATGACTTTTTCAGTAATTGCTCAAAAGCTTATTTGCTCGATAAGATTCGAGTCGTTCGAATAATACCTATCCCTGCTTGATTGTATTTTGGGTTTGAGGATTATACACAGGGAAGGCAAAAACTGAGACGTCCAAGACAAAATAGACTGTGGGGATAGGCAGAAATGGGCCCAGCAAAAGGCAAAACAGGCCAGGAAATAGAAGGATAAACCACAGAATATACCGGGATAGATAAAATACCGAGACTATGGTGCACATTCGAAACAATAAAGTTACAAAAAGAAGAATTCTTGGGGACAACAGATAGAAACTGAATATTTAGTGGGAAATCCGCACTAGTAAAAGAACTGTTGGATTTATTTGGTTAATTTTACAAAGTATTCGAACAAATACAATTACTCATACCAGGAAACGCACCTCAACTTAAAGCACTGCATGCTACTCTTTTAAGCCCAAAATTGAGGAATCCGTGCCAAATAAAGTTGTTTTGATGGTTTAGAGGATTTGTCTGTATGTTCGTGGTAATTCGATTTATTCCAGTTCACGTAAAATTTATCCACATGAGACCTCTCATCATTCATTTAGCACTACGTGCTACTATTATAAGCCCTAGATGGGGGTTTGGTAGTTTTGGTAGTTTTGGATTATTTAGAGGGATTGTCAGTTTTTTTGTTGTAATTAAATTTACTCCTATTCAATCGAACACACCCTCCGAACACACCCCTTTCCTATCAGAAGGTTTTGGGTCACATAGAAACCATGTGCTGCCATAGAAACCAAGATGGCGGTCTCAGATATACAAAATGGACGACATACACTCGTCTCACCTCAACAAAAACGCGTGGCGCATGTACACTAGGACCACGTATCACTATGGGGATGTTGTCACAAGATGGCAGTCACGCGGGCTACCATGACAACCAAAAATGAAGTAACTGGGCCATCTCACATGAGATCCGGCTAATGTGGGTCAATCGGGTACATGATTTACTACTAACATCAAGCCGAGAGATACACGGTTCGATCCCCAGCAGGGGTAACTGCGTTGTGTCATTGGGCAAGGCACTTAATCACGATTTCCCAAGTGGGGGCACAGTGGCGCAGCCATGGGGTGTTCTGGGGGCACACCCCCCCCCCCCCCAAAAAAAAAAATAATAATTCCGATAGGATCACCAATCCAATGTCGAGGTGTGACGGTACAAAAGTGGGTTTAATCATTACCAACTTATCGTCCGGAAACCAATTGTTTACAATTTACTATGTGAAGGGTCACTATGACCTTGACCTTAGACCTAATGATTCCAAAATAAATAGGGCTCCTTCTTGCAACAACGACAACCTATCTATGAAGTTTCATGACTTTGGGTGGAACCATTGTCAAATTATCATCTGGAAACCAATTGTTTACGATTTATTACGTTCAAGGTCAGTCGACCTTGACCTTTGACCTAGCGTGTCCAAGATAAATAGGGGTCTTCCACTCACCTAGGCCAACCTACCTATGAAGTTTCGTGAATGTGGGTTCAAGCGTAGTCAAGTTATCATCCAGAAACCAATTGTTTACGATTTACTATGTAGAAGGTAACTGTGACCTTGACCTTTCACCTAGCGAGTCCAAAATAAATACGGTTCTTCCTCTCACCGATGCCAACCATCCTATGAAGTTTCATGAATGTGGGACAAGTTATCATTCGGAAACCAATTGTTTACAATTTACTATGTTCATAGTCACTGTGACCTTGACCTTTGACCAAGCATGTCCAAAATAAATAGGGTTCTTCCACTCACCGATGCCAACCTACCTATTGAGTTTCATGAACGTGGGACGAACCATTATCAAGTTATCATCCGAAAACCAATTGTTTACGCCCGCCCGCCATTCACCAAACTATAAGACCAGCCGGACTTCGTCACAACTTGACTAAACACGAGGCCCCAAGGGGCCTTAATCGCTCACCTGCCAACGTGGTTCAAAGAAGTATTTGGGGTCACATTCAGTTATGCATGGTTCATCAACACTACAAAGGAATGAATGCATGAGAGGTAAATTTTATGGAAAAACACTAAGGAATCGATTTGAACAAACCTGAACCTAACATGCTCCCCATGCCACTCCCACCCCTGCCCGTAGAGAGCCCAAATAATAAGCCAGGGCTCAAATTTAACAAACTTGAACCTGATCCCCCTTGAGATGTTATATACCAAATATGAAACAATTCTGACCGGTGGAGCTGAAGAAGGAGGTTTTTAAAGAAAAGAATCTTTGGGCTCCAATAGAGAGCCCAAATACTAACTGAGGCACCCGGTTTGTACAAACTTGAATCTGACCCTCTTAGAGATGTTGTATACCAAATACGAAAGCATTCATACCAAATATGAAAGATTTTTAAAGAAATTTCCTCATATTTCACTAAGTTAAAATTCGGGCTCCTATTGGGAGTCCGATTATTAACCCGTGGACTCGATTTGAATAAACTTGAATCTGACTGGTATATAACCCCTAGAGATGTTACCAAATATCAAAATATTCTAAATGATGGTTCTGGAGTAGATTTTTTTAATTTTTTAAAAAAAAAATGTATGGGTGCTATCAGAGTAATGCCCCTTGTGGTGCCCATTGTGGGCGCGGCAAGGCTAATTGTACAAACTTGAATTGACATATGATAAGGAACATGCACACCATATTTGGTTCAATTTGGTCCAGTAGTTTGGGAGGAGAAGTCGATAATGTAAAATTCACGACGGACGTCGACGGACGGCAAGTGATAAGTTAAGCTCCCTTCGGTGAGCTAAAAATCATCCATACGCCCCCCCCCCCCCCTCCCCTCCAAGTTACCCCATGTAGGGAACATTAGGCAAGAAATTTTATTATGGAGATATTTATACTTGCAGGATGTATAAGGGGGGGGGGGGGGGGGTGGTGCGTAATAGCAGATGTATGTGTAATATCCGACCTATCTCTATTTAATGACACCAATGTTGTCAGTTATTTGCCAGACTCGAGAAAGAAACGTCGCCGGTGTTCCGTGATATCATTAGGCATACTTATTTAATTCTATTCATTTAGTTTCCTATTTTTTGTCGAATTTTTCAACAACAAAAAACCTTGACTATTGGTATGGCGGGGGCCGGTCGCCGGCCCTTTTTGGTGAAAAAATTAGTTATTTCTGGACGGGTTTTGATATTTGGTGTGTCGCTTGATATGCACGTGCAACACCCAATGACGCAAAATAGGGCGTGTCTGCGCTTTTTCTCAAGAGTTATGGCCCTTTGTTAAAATCTACTAATTTTGAGCTTGAAAGGGCGATATTTCAACAAACGTCAAATATCTTTGTCAAAATAGCCCTCAGAGAACTTGTTCCGACCTAAAAACAGAGGGTCGTGCATCATATAAGAGGACAAATTTAGTACTAGACTACTTTATTAGTACAAGACTACTTTATTGGTTGCGGTGCACAAATGACATTCATTCACATTTGCAACTTTACTGTGTTATTTTTTCCACTATACCCCACCCCCAAATTTGTGTTCCAAAATACTCTTTCAAGGAAGAAATTATTTTCTAACATTTTTTAACCCTTTACCAAATATAACGGTCAAAAGTTGCTGGTGCAATTCACAAGTGTTGCCATTCCATGTTCATTATTTTCTCGTTTTTTTGTGTCAAAAAGATAGCTTATGACCCCTCATTGGAATGAGGTCATTCCAATGGTGTAAAAAGTCATGTTTTTGACACAAAAAATTAGTGAGTGAATAAGTTTGTGGGCAAGCAACTTTACTGTGTTATTTTTTCCACTATACCCCACACCCAAATTTGTGTTCCAAAATACTCTTTCAATGAAGAAATTATTTTCTAACATTTTTTTAACCCTTTACCACATATATTGGTCAAAAGTTGCTGGTGCAATTCACAAGTGTTGCCATTCCATGTTCATTATTTTCTCGTTTTTTTGTGTCAAAAAGATAGCTTATGACCCCTCATTGGAATGAGGACATTCCAATGGTGTAAAAAGTCATGTTTTTGACACAAAAAATTTGTGAGTCAATAAGTTTGTGGGCAAAGGTAATCAGCTGTTCATGTTAAGTAAAGGGTTAACGGCATAATTCAGACAAACATCTAAATAACAGTAAATAAAAGTGCTATATGGGCTTTCTGGCTGTGGGTTTGAATGGTGATTTGGAAGGGGGTTGGAAGATTGGACCCCCGCCCATAGTACTATGATGAGGAACCATGGTTTAATTACATTTGTTAATACGTGTGTACGTGTAGGGTAAAATTGGTTGTTATTTGGCATTTGCTGGAGGCTGTAGTGTGCCCCTGGAGGCTACACTTGCTCAAGATGTGAATTCGCTTGCAATATATAGCCCTTACTGACAAAAACATATTTTTCAAAACAATAAAAAGGTGCTGTAAGGTGTGTGGTACCCCAATGAATTTTTAAATGTGAAATAATCTCTCAAAATAATAATTAAATCAGGTTCGGAAATCAAATTATGTATTTCCTTAATCAACCCCAATCCTATCAAAGATACATTTTACCTCTTTCATGTGACAAAAGGGTCATTTCTGCATGAGAATTCAACTTTTGGCTTCCAATGAGTTAAAAACATGGGAAATTTGTTGTTTTTAGGAATACTGTCCAAACTGTGTCAAATGGATTAAAAACTGCTGTTGCCTCCAGTACATTTTTCTACTCTGTTACCTAATGAATAAGCTGTGAGGTAAGGAATTCATGTAGCTTTTCTTTGAAAGCTAACCTAATCCCAAAATAAAACTAAAATCTGCATCAGCATGTAATACTTTGAGGAAAAATTTGTCTCATTTAATCATATAGCAAGACAAAGAGTGGTGTTCCAACCCCACGAAACAATATGAATGTCAATTTTGATTCAAAAATTGGGGTTGCAGCTGTATAATTCACCAATATCAATAGACAGTACCATTTTATCCTAACAACTGATGTCAAGTTTTCTTCTACATGTACATGTACATACGGATGTGGCAAAATACAGCCCTGAAGGTGTCCCCCTAGTATGCCCCTTTTTATAAAAAACTAGGATAAAATTCATAAATTAATTGATGTTGACACATAACAAACCTCCTGTGACATTAAATTTCCCATTTGTTATAGTTTCTAAATCACATTCTGGCTTCTGAAGATATGTCACAATGCATTTGATAAATATTTTGCCATTCTTGTGAAAAAAGCCTCACTTTCTCAGTTAAGGGACCTAGAGTCATTGGTATGGCACTGACAAAACATTAAACACGATTTTTCCAACAGTATGACCAGCTGAGCACTGCTCCTATGTTATAGCATAGCACTGTTAAAATGCCTAAAACCATCAAATATTGATTCTGTAGTGATGTGTGTGTCCCGCAAGCACATGTACCCACACGGGCTCGTTTACAACCTTCGATTTAATCCCTACAGGCACCCATTCTGATAAAAAGAGTGAAATTAGGGAAAATACATGCATGCATAGTACCCAGTGAAGATGACTCAGATATTTGCTTCAGGAATGTAGTGCTCTTTAATGTTTAATATATTTGTGTATGTGTGTGTATGGGGGGGGGGGGTCAATTGCCAGTTATTGAAAATGTAGAGCCGTGCAAATGAAAAACAAACCAACACTTTGTATGATGGACAGACAGACAAGCAATCACATATCTTGAAAGTGACAGGCTACATGTACAGAGGAATGTTGTGATGGACAGAGAGACATGCAATCACATATTTTGAAAGTGACAGTCTGCATGTACATAGGAATACTGACTGACATACAATGAAAAATATAGTGAGAAGAGACAGGACAGGGTTGTCAAATAGAAAAAAAAACTCAATGGACCCTGAGAGCTGCAGTACTAAAGCAAATCATAGGAAACTGAGAGTGTATGCTGTTTACTTTCTCATCAGCTGAGGGGTTCAGTATGGGTGGTAGGGGGGCAATTGTTAATGTAGTTTTGTGCAATAACATGGGGACCCTGACAACACTAGTATCAAACTACTATATTGGTATGTGCACAAAAGCCATTCATTCACATTTGCAACTTTGTTACTTTTCCCAATGTACCCCCACCCTCTTTCCCCAAATTTATGTTCCAAAATACTCTGTGAATGAAGAAATTGTTTTTTAACATTTTTAATCACTCACACATTGTAATTCCCAAATCGGGCTTAGTGGCACCATTCACCAAAACTGCCATTCAATGTTCATTATTTTTGCATCAAAAACATTGCTTATGACCCCTCATTGGAATGAGCTCGTTCAGCTCATTCCAGTGGAGGGGGTGGGGCTCATAGCTATGTTTTTGACGCAAAAAATAAAAAGAAATTAGTTATTCAAAAGTGCTATCTTCTTTTCATGTAAGGTAAAGGGTTAACATCATAATATGGAGAAAGCTTCTATTAATCATTCACTCAATGTAATGGCCAAAACTGGCTAGCACCATTCACCAAAATTGCCATTCAATGTTAATTATTTTTGCATTTTTTGGCATCAAAAACATAGCTTATGACCCCTTCATTGGAATGAGCTCGTTCAGCTCATTCCAGTGAGGGGGCATCATAGCTGTTTTTGACAGAAAAAAATGAAAAGAAATTAGTTATTCAAAAGTGGTATCTTCTTTTTATGTACAGGATAAAGGGTTAACATCATAATATAGAGAAAGTTTCTATTAATCATTCACTCAAAGTAATGGCCAAAACCGGCTAGCACCATTCACCAAAATTGCCATTCAATGTTAATTATTTTTGCATTTTTTGGCATCAAAAACATAGCTTACATGTATGACCTCCTCATTGGAATGAGCTTGTTCAGCTCATTCCAGTGAAGGGGGGTCATAGCTGTGTTTTAGACCCAAAAATGAAAAGAAATTAGTAATTCAAAAGTGGTATCTTCTTTTCATGTACATGTAAGGTAAAGGGTTATAATCTGGAGAAAACTTCTATTATACCAGTGAATACAAGTGAAATTGGGGTTTTCTGGCCGAGTGTTTGGATGGTGATTTGGGAGAGGATTGGAATATATTTGGAATCCCCTCTATAACAAGTACTATGAGGGGAAACCATGGGTTAATTAAATGTGTTAATAGGTAAAATAGGTGGTTACATGTGTATTTGGTATTTGCCAGAGGTTATAGTGTGCTACTCAGTTCTGGATGCCACACTTGCTCAAGATGCATTTAACTGCATTATGTTTGGCAATATATGGCCTTTATTACTGACTGTGACAAAAATATAACTTTTCAAAAAATAAAACAGTATTATTCGGTCTGTGTTTCTTGAATGAACATTTAAATGTGAAATACGTGTAATATCCAAATAATAATAATTAAATCAGTGTTGGAAGCCAAAATACATGTACATTTACATGTATGTATTTCCTATAATCAACCCCAAACCTTCCAAAGGGTAACGTACAGAACTTTTCCCTGAAAATTCCTCCCTCCATAATTTCTGGTGAACCAAACTTCTCCACCCCCCCCCCCCCCCCCCCCCCCCCCCACTAATTTGTTAGAAGTATATTCAAAGCCATACAAAAATGTCCAAATCTTTTTACCACTCGAGGCCGAGCACTTCCTTAAACTCCAATAAATAAATAAATAACTGTCCTGATAAATAGTTACTGATGCATGTTTTCTTGTAAATGAGTGTTTATGTAATTTACAAATTAAATACATAAGTTTTTAAATCCCTGCCTTTTAACCTTTTGGTGTAAAAGGCCGGGAGGGGGGATTTTTGTACTGCTCTTAAAATAATGAGGGAGATTGTGGTACTACCCTCAAAAACTGTAGGGGGGATTTTGCTAGGTGTGTAAAAATGATTGGGAGGGATTTTAACCAACATTATAATCCTTCCAAAGATACATTTTACCTCTTTGATTTGATAAAAGAGTCATTTCTGCTTGTGAATTCACTGCTTTCTTTGAAAACTACCCCAATCCCAAAATAAAATCTGCATCAGCAGACAATAGTTTGGGGAAAAATTTGTCTCATTCCACTCCACACAAAAGAAAATGAATATCAATTTTGTTTTAAAAACTGGTGTTGTAGCTATATAAATCACCAATATCAATAGCCATTTTATCCTAACAAATGATGTCATATTTTCTCATGCATATTGCTGTGGTAAAATATAGCCCTGAATGTGCCCACTAGACCCCCAGCATACCCACTGTCATCCAAAACAATGATATAATTCATAAATTAATTGATGTTGACACAAAACAAACCTCTTATGATATTAAATTTCTCATTTGTGATAGTTTTTAAATCACATTCTGGCTTCTGAAGATATTTCACAATGTGTTTGATGAATATTTTCCAATTTTTGTAAAAAAGTTTTTCTTTTTAAATCCCTCAGATTTCTTAATTAAGGCACCTAGAGTCATTGGTAGGTCTCTGACAAAACATTACACATTGATTTTTTTCAACAGCACGACAGTGCAGCTCATGTGGTATCTCACAGCAGTATTAAAATGTCTAAAAGCATCAAACATTGCTTCTGTAGTGCAGTGCTTATACTGCAAATACCCAAAAAGGCACTTTCACAACCTTGGATTTAATCCCTACAGACACTTGTGACATATTTTGATAAAAAGAGTAAAATTAAGAAAAATACAATGTACATGTATGTTTTCCAGAGAGGATGAATCAGATATTCAAAAAGATACTGCTCTTTAATGTTTAATATATTTGTGTATGCGTGTGTGTGTAAGGTGGAGGGGTTACAATGTGAAAAATAGTCAGAAGCCAGTTACTGAAAATGTACAACCGGGCAAATGAAAAGCAAAGAATCGCTGTCTGTGATGGACAGTTCTTGGACAACTTGCACCCTGGACGATTCATACCACAATTAAGGGGTATGACCGTACGAATTGTCTTGACAATAAGGTACAAATTGTCTAGACAAAAGGTACAAATTGTCCCAGTAAAAGTAATTGAATTGTCTCCTTTTTGGTACAAGTTGTCTCAAGTAAGTGTACTAAACTGTTTCATGTACATGTATTAACCAAGCCAGAAGATAAGCAGACTTTCATTTTGCAAAAATGAGGTCCCCAGAGGGTGAGGCTATGAGTTTTCCAACTCACTGATGGATGGATGGACAGACAGAAATGCATAATAATGCAGTCACACATTTTGTAATAAATTAAATTTCAGTTTCCTTTTGAATGCTAAAACAAACTAGAATTAGTAGAAATGAAATATTTTCTCTGGAATCAGTGTGCAAATGTCATTTAGAGGTCGGTTCTGGGGAGGTTGGTATTTAGGCTTTTTAAACGTTTTTTGCCATTTTTGAAGAAACAGACATGTACTAATTATCAGAATCCCCACCTCCAGATGTTGGTCAGGCGAGGAGGGCGACGACATTGATTAGTTTGAGGATGAATTCAGTTCTATTCTGGTTGCAAAGCCTCAAGCATCTGGGAATTAAAACATTGTTTACCAAAACACAGAGGAAGTGTAATTTAAATGGGAGTTGTGAGTGGTTCTGGTATTTAGCCTTTAGGAGAACACGTCGGATCACAAAATTGGCTGGCCGCTACACTGTAATTTTGACAGTCTTAAACTGTCATTGTATTGTATCACTGGTAAAAATAGTTCATAGACTAGAGCCAGTGAATTTGTGAAGAAAAATCTTGGAAATAAACGAATATCGCTGTTCGCGTGCATGTCTGTTTCTGTAAAATTTTACTACAACTCCGCACAAGACTGCATGCCCGTGTTTTGAAAACAAAGATTTCCCCAGACCGTACGTCAGCATAACTTGAATTCATCCGAACTTCGGCTGTTTCTAAGGAAATGGGGCTAAGTTCCCCACAAATGAAAAAGGTCCACTAAAAGTGTCAATAAATCACTTGTTTTATTTTTTAATTCGTTGTCAACAATTTGTGAAGTGTACGTTCTCAATTAAAATTGAAACTGAGCTTTTGAATCTGACGAAACCGGCAACGGACGTCATTGGCACTTCGAACATTCAAACAATACCTAACTCGCCAACAACCACCTAAGTTCGAAAGTTGCTTCATTGCTTAATTATTTCACATAGTTCCCAGCATTCTGCGACAATATATTTTACATAATGTCCTTTGAAAAGCCAAAAACAATTAAATCTCCGTTACAATGATTCTGGATTTTTTGCCAGTGGGAGCCACGCCGCCAGATGGCACCCCAAACTCTGTTGCATGGTATCAGGGAGGTCCGTGATGGTATATAGAAAAATTATAAAATCATGGATACGTGCCGGGGTTATCTATGTGCGCCCACGCCACTGCGTGGGTGTGCACTATAATACCATTCTATGGAGTAGTAACATCTTTTTAAGTTTATAAACAACGGGAAGTAGAGTGATGGCATATAATTATCAAACAAATATTTGAGTTTATTATTACCTTTGTGGAGAGATACGATGATAATACCTCTTTTTGCCTTCTCACATTTATGTTCCAAGGAAAACACGTTAGTCAGCATATGTGACAAGCACTTGAAGGGGTTCACCGCCATAGATAATATTCTTTTAATTGATATTATCCCATCCAGCGGCTTTACCTTTACTAAACCTAGAAAATACTTTGTCGATCTTACTATGGGATGTATTCTCCAGGTTCTCTTCAACTGACTAACAAATTTAAAATGATTGTCGTCAAATGAGGGATCCGTTAACCCTGTACCTGACATGAAAAGCAGACGACACTTGTAAAAAAAAATCTTGAACAACTAATCTTTTTTACTTTTTGTCTCAAAAACATAGGTTATGACCCCTTATTGGAACGAGCTCGTTCCAATGAGGGGTCATAACCTATGTTTTTGAGACAAAAAATGAAAAAATAATGAAATTAATTGGCAATTTTTGAGAATAGGGCTGGCCGGTTTTGGTCGTTACGTTGGGTAAAGGGTAAATGGGGTATATATTTCCTCATAATAGCCAGCCCAAGCCGATAGTATATTATCGGGGTTTCTCAGCGTATTTCAAACACAAAGTGGTTCAAAGGAGGCTGTGGTACCTGATTGGAGCAGTTGACCCCAGCACGACGAATTGGAAGTATGATACGCGTTTATTAAGTAAAAAGTTGCGTCACTGCATGAAAATTTTATGTATTCACAAATACATTTTGACAAAGTTTTAAGCGTTGAACTGTTGTCACGAATGACCAATATTCCAACTACATCATGAAGATGGACGCGACAATCGTTACTTATTCCTCGTTCCGTATTCGACATTCGTTATCAACCGATTTTATCGAATGTCTAATAAGGAACTGGAAATAAGTAACTGTTGACATGTCCCCATCATGAAGGCATGATGTCTGTCGTTGGAATATTTCATTAGTCAGATCTCGAGCCATCGCAAAATGGGACAAATCAGTTTTACAAGTCCATCCCCTCCAATTCCAATCGGTCCGCTGGACGCTCCTGGTAGTCCAGTTCTCCACGTCTAGTTTGTAGAAATACAAGAGCTAACAAACTATCGTAACAATTAATTGTTCTTTTTAAATTACATTTTAAAGTTCGTTATGGAAGTGGTAGGCTAAAAAAAATTCAATTCAACTGTATGCTAGCTTGAATCGATCAAATTCAGCCGAAGGACATTTTACGTAGAAACTGTTCAACTCAAACAGGTGTTTGGTAACAAATTTGCGCTGCGAGATCGGGAAGTATCTTTCTGTCCGAAAAGTTTTCATTGGTGGAATACACTGGAAAACAGCTGTGAGTATGATGGAGGCCCGTCACTTGGTTTCACTATTTCTGTTGACTTGTTTACTTTGTAGGGGTATCTGAAAAGAAAACCAAAAATTAGCAGAAAACAAAATTGGTTGGTTTATCAAGATTTGTGACAAAAGAAGGAAAAATGTCAGACCTTCAGCCCTTTCGATTGACACAAAATTACTGACATTTCTATCATTCCAACCACCATTCTCTTAAATATGAAAATGTGAAAACAATTACATAAAAAGCGGGGGTGAAAATTACTGCACAGGTCGCCGGTCAAGTATTTATCTCACTACCTCCCACAAAGTGAGAATTTCCCAAGTGTTTGTGACTGGACGAGTGTCTCGGAGAGACCTTATCCCTCATCGCTAGGTTTTGCGCTCAGTACCTAGGCGTGTCCAAGTGGGGGTCCAAAGATCTTCCCTGAACAAAATAATATAGCATAATTGTATAAAGTTACGCAACTTACAGAAAGAATTCCGTGAGCATGTTAAACCAAAATAAACTTTATCGAAAGTGTTATGTTAACAGATAAACTTGATGAGACTAAGTGAAATTGAAATTACTAGTGGATGGGCACTTCCTGCGCATGGTTTTTCGAAGATGGCATTCGAGTTACCTCCCTTATATTATAGAACACTCCGTATCATAAAGAGTTTTACCTACACCAATCTTGCGACACAGTTGCCTAATCTCGATGAATAACGCAAAATATTGCCACCAATTAGTTATATTGGATAAACACACACACACACCTACTGAGTTTGAAATCGATCGGGCTGAGGAGATGGAGCACGTCACAATAAACGAAATGATAAGCAGAGTAACTAAAATTATAGTAAGATGCTATTGATCGAACGTAATGGTCATTTATTTATTTAGTTATTGATGTTCAAGGTCACATATTTATGCACAATGGCTAATCATGACCGTGACAGTTTTACGGGTGGAGGAAGCCGGAGTACCCGGAGAGAACCACCGAGCAACGACGAGCAGCTGCCAGCTCCCCAACATCGTAACTCCGCACTGCAGCACAGGCAGGGTTAGATTGGTTGAAGACAAGCGTACCATCGACGTGCAGTACGCCTTAGTACACGGCGTCATCGTGCCCCCCCCCCCCACAAGGGCAATGGGGGTGAAGTGTCTTGCCCAAGGACACAACGCGGTTGCCGCAGGTGCGTAATGGTCATATATAGAATAAATAGGTACCAGGGCCATTAATCAGATTTAAACCACGAGTAGGATAAGGGTTTTAACCACGAGGCTCTGCCGAGTGGTTAAAAACCTTATTCTACGAGTGGGTTAAAATCTGATTACTGGCCCTAGTACCTATTTGTTTTATTTATACCATGAGTAGTATGTCTCGCATGTTTCTGGGAACATTGGCTGGACTTCGGGCAGGACACCGTTAGTGACGTCATGTCACGTGACCCAGTGGCGTCATGTTGCATTGTCATGGTAACACGCGTGAGTGGCCATGTTGTGACGTCATCCCCATAGTGATAGGTGTTGTTAGTGCGCATGCGCAATGCGTGTTGTTAGGCTGATACTTGTTTCCGTTGTCCATTTTGTATACTGGAGGCCGCCATATTGGTTTCTATGGTAGCACGTGGTTGCTGTGTTACCCAAAGGCTTCTTATGGAATAGGGGTATGTTCGGAGGGCATGTTCCTTTGTACAAGAGTAATTTCCCGTTTCGTAGAATTACCACAAACAACCCACCAAGCCCTTCAAATCACCAAAATTCACCCCAAACAACCGAAATTGACTTTATTTAGTTCGGATTTCTCCCAAAATCCTTTTTAGGACTGCCATACCATGGTACCGAGAGGCCCCCAGGTACCGAAGGACCACCGGGGGTAAGTTCTATTGAATTAGAATAGTTTTTTTTGGTTTGGATTCCCCCCCCCCCCCCCCCCGAATCCACATTTACTTCGTAAAATTATTACAAACAACCACATAATTGTTTACTTGGCTGTGATTTCCCAGTAAATTCTCGGTTTCTATCTATGTGTCTACTAGCTATGTTATGACTTCTTTGTTCTATTTATACGGACTTTCCTAGACGTGTTTATTTTCTATTGCACATATTACAAGTAGCACAAAAGACCATGCTGGATGTGCCAATATGTGCTTATGTGAAAAGGCACAATGTGACACATTGTGCACGAGCACATAGGCTCATGCTGGATGTGCCAATATGTGCTTATGTGAAAATGCGCAATGTGACACATTGTGCGTTACCACATAGGCACATACGACTAAAAAGGGACTCCATAACACAGACATGTCCTAAAAAGGGATTCTGTTTGGATTCCCAAAAAGGGACATACTGCTCGAACGGCTCGAATCCCATCGAGCAAATGAGCTTTAGAGCCATTGCTCGATCGTGTGACTCGCACATACGACTCTTAGCCCTATTTCGGGAAAACGGATTCCATAGTCACGGGCGTTTTTCGAAAAGGGATTCTTAAAAAGAAATTCTTAAAATGGGATTCTGTAAATGGGATTCCTGGCCGATTCCGTGAAATGACGTTCCGTGTTTTGACATAAATACTCGAGGGTATAGAAAGGACTGATAACACCCATTTATTATTGCAAGAACCTGAACAGAAAAAGATATGGCAATATACAACCAATCACGGCAAAACCACGAAGGTACAAAAGTAAACGAAGATGAACTGGCTGGACATGAATTATGAACAGACCCAACACAACTAGGTTTAACTGTCCGAATGAAGTCGAAGTGAACGAAGATCCAACACAACCAAAATCGAAGGGAACATAACATAACAAAGTGAACGAAGATCGAACTAGTTGGACTGATCAAACACAACCAAGATCGAAGAGAACTGATCCAATGAAGTTGGCGAAGTGAATTGAACTTAACAAAGTGAACAAAGATCTAACACAATCAAGATCGAAGTGAACATAACAAACATAACGAAGTTTGACTTAATCTTAACACCTAATAAAGTCATTAAAATTTTCACCTGAATGAACTAAAATCCTAATGAAAATATAACCCAGTGTTAACTCCTTTGAACCGAACAAAACGAAGATCCAACACAACCAAGATCGAAGTCAACAGAACATACCAGTGACTGAGCAAAGACTGGGCTCCATAACAAACTATTGAACTTTATTTTTTAACTGTAACAAAAGTTGTTGTTTTTCAGGAGGGAAGGGGAATACCCTCGAGTATTTATGTCAAAACACGGGACATCATTTCACGGAATCGGCTAGGAATCCCATTTACGGAATCCCTTTTTAAGAATGTCTTTTCGGAAAACGCCTGTGGAACCCATTTTTCCCGACATGAGGCTAAGAGACGTATGTGCGAGTCATTCGATCGAGCAATTGGTCTAAAGCTCATTTGCTCGATGGAATTCGAGTCGTTCGAGCGGTATGTGCGAGTCACTCGAGGTAAGACGGAATTCCACTGACGGAATCCTTTTTTTGGAATCCCAATAGAATCCCTTTTTAGGATATGTCTGTGGTTATGGAATCCCTTTTTTCGAAATGGGACTAAGAGTCGTATGTGCGAATCACTCGATCGAGCAATTCCCTTAAAGCACATTTGCTCGGTGGGATTCGAGTCATTCGAGCAGTATGTGCGAGCCACTCAGAGTAAAAAGGAATCCCACTTATGGAATCTCTTTCTTGAAATCCCAATAGAATCCCTTTTTAGGATATGTCTGTGGTTATGGAATCCCTTTTTGGTCGTATATTCCTATGTGCTAGTGCACAATGTGTCACATTGTGCATTTTCACATAAGCACATATTGGCACATCCAGCATGGGCTTTTGTGCTACATGTAGTGTGTACAATAGAACATAAACATGTTTAGGGAAGTCAGAATAAATAGAACAAAGAAGCCATAACAAAGCTTGTAGATACATAGGTAGAAACCGAGAATTTACTGGGAAATCAGAGCCAAGTAAACAATTATAGGGTTGTTTGTGGTAATTCCACGAGATTAATATGGATTCTGGGGGCAGTCTAAAAAGGATTCTGAGGGAAATCCGTACTAAATAAAGTCAATTTCGGTAGTTTGGGTGGATTTTGGTGATTTGAAGGGATTGTCGGGTTGTTTGTGGTAATTCTACGAAATGGAAAATTACTTTTGTACAAAGGAACATACCCTCCGAGAATACCCCTATCCTATAAGAAGCCTTTGGGTAACATAGCAACCACGTGCTACCACAGAAACCAAGATGGCGGCCTACAGTATACAAAATGGACGACGGAAACACATACGAGCCTAACAACACGCGCTGCGCATGCGCACTAACAACACGTACCACTATGGGGATGACGTCACAATATGGCCGCTAACGCGGGTTACCATAACAACACGATATGGCGCCACTGGGTCACGTGGCATGATGTCATTTCCGGGCTCCTGCCTGGGGTCCTGCCAATGTTCCCTGAAACGTGCGAGACATACTACTACCAGGCTCTTAATAAATAATTGTCTTTGTCACTTAAAAAGGAGAAAAAACTATACTTTCTATATAAACACATGGGTCTGTTTTGTTTACATCTGCTTCGGTGGGCAGTACTTCCGGCTGGACGTGAATGCTTGACTGACAGCTAGACACATCGACAAAATTGATTGAATTGACCTTGCGTTTTCAGTCAAATTATTGTTAACAATTCTTAAATTTCATTTTAAATATTTAATTGTCGGTATTTTAAACTTAATAAGTGATGCACGTAGTAGATGGTACCGCAAAACGCCATAAGTGAATGCATCGAAGTGAAAATTGGGTCATGTCAAAGGTCAAGTTGGATGAAGTTCCTACTACAGGTGTAAATTTTTGTAATAGAATTCCGAATGAAAACGTGTTAACCGCAGTAGAAGCTTTACACCGGCAGTAGGGGGTTAAAGTCTAGTTTTTAAAGAATTTGTTTGCAATTGTCATCTTCTATTCATGTCGGGTAAAGGACTAAACATCAGAGAAGGTGAATATCGTTCAATTATGGTTACTTTCAATTCGTTCCCGAGGAGAGAAAATCCACTTCATTTTTGTCCACGTTTGTAATTCAGTTTCACTCTGTCGCGGTGTACTGATATTAACCATTTAATCGTGGTAGTGTTGGTGGGATGAAACTCGAGACTTTATATCGGCAGTAGCTAGTGCGAACATATTGTCTGCTGAAAAGGCTCACATTGTTTTGGTCAAGGTACTGGCCACCCTTCGAGCTCCATAAGCTACCGTTATATTAGTCTGCGCCATGTGAAGAGATATTTGACGACTTTGCCCTATTGATGCCCACGTAACAGCTCGACACGTTGGGGTTTAGAAATCCGCCATGCCGGACTCAACGTAAAGTAACCATTCCAAACTGGCATCCTTGTGAAACTGGCTGCACGTGCGCAATTGCGTCGCATGTGCCGCATATAACTATATTAATATAAGTGACATGAATTGACGGTAACATGGTCTGAGTTTCGTGGCTCGGAGCGTATGTTCAACCGAGACGCAAGCTCCGAAGTGCAAACCTCAGACCATGTTACCGTCAATTCATCACAATAACTTATAATATTTTCGTACATGCAGTGCATTGATGAGTCGGCATGCATAAGCCTTGTTATTTACAGAGTTCACTGCCGCAGTATGTGTTACAGGGGCACGGTGATAATGGAGTGGGTTGGGGTCCCCCACCCCAGCCACAATTTTCGATAGTTAGAAATTTTAGGCCTCAATCACCAACAGTTGGTAATTTGATATCCTATTGTAATTGATTTTCCCTCATTTTATCTGTTTATATTATATCTCACGTGACTTCCTTGCATTCTGATTGGCTGAAAGATGATACCCTATTTCGTGTAGTTTGCATCCACAGAACTGACCAGGCACTACACCCAGGCACTACACGTTTTCTATTTTTAGCAAACTACTATATCAGTTTTCTTTTCATACTGGGCGAATAAAACTAATCAGGCTAAATTTAAATATCGATTCACAGAGGCACAACATCCACAAAACGGCCTAGAAAGAAATCATTGTGGAAAAATGTATCGCTTTTCCATTGTTGAAGTCACATTTTCCGAGGCGTTCATTTTATTCCTTGAGAAGATGATCCATATCTCGTTTCGAAGAGAATGATCCATACCTGGGTACAACTTTCATGAGAACGCGTCCGGATATGAAGAAGCAAAATGTTTTTTAAAAACTACATGGTATTTTTTTCTATATAACTCTGGTTGGTAGGGCTGCTACCTTGGTAATAGATTAACAAATCGGACAGATGTTTTTCTTGATAGGTGTTCGATATAATATAAGGATTAGTGCATGTCTTGTCGTTGACTACGCCCATATAGTGCCCAGTGAGGTGGTGTAGTTCCCGCCGCGAAGCTTCGCGGCGGGAACTACACCACCTCACTGCGCACTATATGGGCGTAGTCAACTCCAAACCATGCACTATTCCTTAAATATGACACTTTCTATCAGAAATGTAGCATGATCACCTATGTTACTATCTGTGAAATGCTCGTATGTTAAATTTTATCTTCTAACCCTACTACTGGTGTAAAACTCCTGCTGCGGGTAAAACGTTTTCAACGGGAATTCCATTACAAAACTTTACACCTATAGATGCCTATAGTGGGAATTACATCCAACTTGACCTTTGACATGACCCAATTAGCAGACTTCGATACATTCACACTTTGCGATGTTTTATTCATACGACGTTTTGCGGTACTATCTACTATGACTTATTAAGTTTAAAATACCTACAATTAAATATTTAAAATTAAAATTAAGAATTGTTAAAAATAATTCGACTGAAAAAGCAAGGTAAATTCGATTAACTTTGACGATCTGCCGAGCTGTCAATCAAGCATTCAAGCATTTACGATGACAAAAGGTCGCAAATAATTCTAGTAGAGGCAACAGATGCAGCTCGAGTTTATGTCTCAGTTGTATGTCTTATTAAACCTGTTTAAACATTAACAAGCGGCACTTGCAAAACAATCTTCTTGAATAATCATTTTCGTCTTAAAAACATAGCTAATGACTTCTCATTGGAACGAACTCAACAAGAACACAACCTTCGTTTTCGAAGCAAAGATTGATATAATTTGTATGGCGGTTTTTGGATACAACGCTTCCCGTATGTGGCCGTTACATTTGGTGAAGGGTTACTTTTTGCCCTTGCGCCTTAGATTTACTTGCGGCGCCCATGTCGAAACTGGTAGAGTACTAGGTATTTCCGTACCAACAATAGCTATATCAGCACAGTTGATAAACTGTTCTTGCTTTCCATTTCCAACGGCACAGTTTCCAGATTCATCACAACCCCAAGAGTTTCCTGAAATTATAAAACAAAAATAAAGATTTTCTCACTAGAAAGCACCCATCATCTACTAGAAATTCCTCACGTCTGACAATTTTCCCCCTTGGAAGACATTTACAAGTAAGTTAGCTCCCCTTAATTTTCTAACGCCACCAATACATTTTACGCTAAGAGTATGGGAATTTCATATAAAAAATGAAATTTCGAATTGTTAGCGAAGTTGTATCATCGATGTGCGCATCATTTTAAAAAAACTTCGGGTATTTTTTGTAGAAAAGTATAAAAATACAGAAGCTAGCTTTGTACAATTTTCTCCCAATCCGCTTGAACAGTTAGTAGTAGGAGATGAGGTAACCGTCCCACATTGGCAGGACCCCGGAAGTGACGTCATGTCACGTTATCCAGTGGCGCCATGTTTGGTTGCCAAGATAGCCCGCGTGAGCGGCCATCTTGTGACATCATTCCCATAGTGATGCGTGATTTTAGTGCGCATGCGCAGCGCGTGTTGTTAGGTGATACGTGTTTCCGTCGGCCATTTTGTATACTGGAGGCCGCCATATTGGTTTCTATGGTAGCACGTGGTTTCTATGTGACCTAATACCTTCTTATAGGACAGGGGTATGTTCGGAGGGTATGTTCGATCGAACAGGAGTAATTTCCCGATTCGCAGAATTACCCATATAAAGCCGATAATCCCTTCAAATCACCAAAAACGACTTTATTTACTACGGATTCCCCATTTTATCGGCTTTGCATGTAGTGATGTAGTACCGAGTGGCACTGGGGTAGGTTTCTTTGCACAAGAGTAATTTCCCGATTCGCAGAATTACCCAAATAAACCTGACAATCCCTCCAAATCACCAAAAGCTATGGATTTCCCATTTTATCCGCTTAGCACCGGGGTGAGTTCTATTGAATATGAGTAAATAGGAGTAAATGTAATTACCCAAATAAACCCGACAATCTCCCCAAATCACAAAAACGACTTTATTTACTACGGATTTCCCCCAAAATCCTTTTTAGGGCAGCCATACCATGGCTTATAATAGTAGCATGTAGTGTTATAGTATTGAGGGGCCCCTTTGGATTATAGCCAACTGATAGATAATCTCCATGATAATATATATTCCTAATGACAAGAATCTCTCGAGTAGTTACTGATAAGTTATTGGTCGAACGACTCGAATCCCACCGACTAATAAGCCATAGAGTATTTACTCGGCCGAGTGACTCGCACATGCGACTCTTAGCCTCATTTCGATATTTGAGGATACCTATGACCTGGTATTGTATTATTTGAGGATACCTACTGGAGAATCCTTTTTTTGTCGTGTGAGGCCATGAGGTCATTAGGAAATCCCTCAATGAGGCCTAATTTATTATCCGTCTTGACCTCATTTCGTTTGAGGCCATGCGTGCTATGAGAAAATCCCTCAATGGGGCCTAAATTACTATCCCTCTTAACCTCCTTTCGCTATTTGAGGATACCCATGGCCTGGTATTGTATTATTTGAGGATACCTGTCGAGAATATTTTCCGGGGAATCCTTTTTTTGTCGTTTGAGGCTATGAGAACATCCCTCAATGAGGCCTAATTTACTATCCCTCTTAGCCCCATCTCGGTATTTAATAGACATAACCCGTGGCACACCAATTTCAACGCCTATTTTTTGGTAATAGTCTGGTCGTCGGCATCCCTTTTTAGTTGTATGAGGCCATGGGGGCTGTGAGAAAAGCCCTCAGTGAGGTCTAATGTACTATCCCTCTTAGCCTCATTTCGTTTGAGGTCATGAGGGCCACGAAAAAGTCCATTAAAGAGGTCTAATTTACTATTCCTCTTAGTCTCATTTCGGTGTATAAGGATACCTATGATCCAGCTCCTATATGGCTCCTAGCTCCCATATGGTTCCCATACAGTTCCTATACAGGTAGTCTTACCAACGGCTTCCATCTTATCTCCAAAGCTCCAAGGCCACTACTTGTCCACGGTCTATCTGTCCTATCATTCATTAGCTTCTACAGCAATCTTGTACCATTGCAGGCTTGCACCAATACTATTGGCTAAACTATCATCCATTAATATTGACTTGTAACACTACTTCCTAGCTTTTCCTTCGCTCAGGCCTTCAAAATGTTCAATCTAATTGCTTCATTTTCCCTGTATATAAGGGATTCCGTAACTTCTTAGTGTAGGAGAGACGGGTGACTACGAGTATCTGGGGGTAAATATAAACATCACAGGAAGAGGCATCTACCGAAACCACAGAAATAAATTGATTCTGAAGGGGAGGCCAATCCTTAACCAAATGAAGCTTATAGGGAGAAACAGTTTCAATAAGGTTTTCGTGGGAAAACACAGCAGAACTATGCAGGCCGATGGATAACGGGGTCGAGTAATGCCGCAGCTCTAGAAGCAATCAGTGCTGAGCTTGGGTGGATAAGGGTCAAGGACAGGATAGACTTATTGAAGCTCGGTTATCTTAATTATTTGGTAAATCTCCCCGACAGCCGATGGTGTAAAGTAATGTTCCAGAGAATTTTCAACTCAAATATCAAGACAGGGTGGATGGTCCACGTGAGGGAGCTAATCGACGATTACTCATTGGAGATCTCAGATCTGGACGTTGGGGCATACCAGGAAAAAACTCGTCGGAGAAAGGGTCATGGTGGTGGTAACCTTAATTGGCGAGAGGGAGGCAAATCAAAGAGGTCTTTGAGTGGCCTGCGTGATAAAAAGAAGCCTGGTTTTAAAGAGTACCTTGATGGCATCTTTGGTGGTCACTGTTTTTCAAGCTGAGGTTGCGGTCCCTGGAGCTGAGGGGGGAAATTGGGAAAACAGTGCAAATGACTTCCAGATGTGTAATTTGGGCGTGGTGGAGACCCTGGGACACTTTCTTCTAGAATGCCCAAAATACCAGTTTAAAAGAATAAGATTCACTGGGAGCATAATGGGGAAGTGGGATGGAAGAATGAAGGACATGTTTTTAGTGAGAGACTCAAAGGAGAGGGTTAATATGCTAATCGAGGAGAATGGGAAGAATGGGGCAAGGGATGTCATCAAGCAGTTCGTCTCCGAGTGTTAGGAGGAGAGAAGAAGTGTGGGAATAGGGAGGCAGTTGGGAGTACAGTGGTTACCAAGGCCTTATCACTCGAGAACCGCGACAAATCAGCGGCCGGCCAAAGTGTTCTTATTATTGTTATATCTCATTCAAATCTTTATATATTTAAAATGTACACTTGTTCTAGCCAGACAAGTTTGTTTGCATTTTGCATTTTCTGATTATACCCATGACCTTTTCTACGCTCATTGGTTCAGTTAACTCATGGTCATCACTATCTTCATGCCTTTGGTCGAAGTTGGGTTCTTTGAAAATTGAGTTGTTATCTTGCACAGATTTATTTACTTTTACCTTGAAATCATGGTCATATCTATTCCCTTCTTGTGACGATAAGCTTTCTTTAGAAGATCGGCAAAAGCGCTGGCTTTTGCATTGTCGTCCAGGGCCATAGGTCCATCTTCAGCGCATTATTATTGGCTGAGGACACTAAATAATTCTGCATAGTTATACACTGTGAATTCAGTGAGTGCTAAAAAATAACTCGCTTTAAAATAAACAGTAAATTCTGCGAGTACTGAAAAAGAACACACTTTAAAATAACCGGCTGTATTCGTAAAAAGAGCGATGAGTGTCAATGAAAAGTTAAACACACATGGACAATCATCAACACAGACAAACATATATGGATCAGACTATAGCGTGTTTACTTATCATATCAGTTATTAATTACCTACGACCAACCGGATAGGTGAGACTAACCCCGAGAGTATTGGTTATATCTTTTGGTGAAAATCGATGTTTTATCCACTTAATTCAAGTTTAATTATAATCGTGGTAAATACAGATTATCATGATAATGCGCATGCCCTGCTATTTGTATCAGATTCGAGGTGGTCTCCAGAATTTGCCGGCTGGTTGTGATCTCATTTTTGGACACCACCGAGAATCTGATGCAAATCACAGGACATGCACATTATCATGATAATTCATTTATCTAACAATTCTGTCACATAAACAGATTAAATCTTGAATTATTAAAACAGTTTTGGGACATAATGTTGGGTCGATCACTGAAACGCACATAGAATGTATTCATGCGCCAGTTCCTTTCCCCAGTGACGCGGTTTTTTTGTGGAAAAATCAACCCAAATGAACTGGGCTGAGTGAATATGAACACAATTGGGGATCACAGCCAGCCAGCTACGAGATTCAGGAATTTAGACACATTACATTGTACAAGGAAACAAATAATTGTTTTCAAAAGATGTTCAACGGAGTGTCTGATTTCTGTCGAAAGAAACGAGTAACATCTTCCATATCTAAAATTATTTAGTTGTGCTGTCAAAGGAGTTCAATCGCAAATATTACAGGCAAGTGTTCCCTCGACCTCCACTTGAATATTCAAAATTACACCCATGTCACATCAGTTGCAGGTGAGATAGTAAAAAGGAAGTTTTGATAAGAGAACGGATACGTTTATGTGTTTCTTTGGTGAACACATTTATCCAACCCAAATAGTTATACTCCTATTGAGTGCTGCGGACATAATTTTTTAACCCTTTACCTAACGAACCGCGTAATATGCAAATTCAGCAGTTGAAAAAATATTATTTTTCAAAAAATTTCAACAAAACCATATCATGTGACCCCTCGTTGGAACGAGCTCGTCGACTCGTTCCAACGAGGGGTCACACGATATGGTTTTGTTGTAATTTTTTTTTTTAATTTTAAAAAATGATATTTAAAATAATAAATGTTGATATCGTCTGCGGTGGGTAAAGGGTTAAAACTTAAACGCTTCTGAGTAAACGTTAGGAATTATATTTGCGCTTTTGGTTTATTTTTCTAATGTATAAAGACGCCTTGCTACCAAATGAAGCGTTCAGTGATAACAGGATCGTAGGACGCGGCGAATCAGAATTTGTATCCTGGAATCGAATTAGGAGAATCGGGTCAATGTCGATATCACCAACGTATCCGAATCGAATCGAAAACAGCGCGAAACAAATTTCGCTTTATTTTAGCAAATGATCGAACTGTCATGCAAATACCATTGCGGCCTTTGTATTGTGGCAAGTATATACTCTAAAATCAGTTGGGTTAAAAATTAACCCAAATCAACTGGGTTGAGTGAATATGAGCCTATTTGGGTTCATATTCTCTCAACCCAGTTGATTTGGGTTGATTTTTAACCCAACTGATTTTAGAGTGTAGCAAGAGTAACCGAATGTAGAGGCCACATGTTCCATTGCTACAACAGTACTAATAAAGTGGAGCGCGGGATTCCGTTCTCCACTCTGTAAGTATTGTTGCAACCTGAAAGTCAGACTGTGGCTGACTGATATGAAAATGCAACAGGCAACTTCGTGAAAACAAATGAGTTACCCCGATTCGAAAATATACGAATCAGAAAGCCGATTCGATGCCGATCCGAATCAGGCCATCGATGTCGTCATGGAATCGAATCTCCGTATGACCCCATCAGACAGTTAGTAGTTCTAGCAGCACAATACAGAGGGATATGACATGTAATACTTTACCTAACGTAACGACCAAAACCGCCCAGATATATTCACAAAACTCACCATTCAATTTTCTTCTGTTTTTTGTCTCAAAAGCATAGCTTTATTGGAAGGAGATCGTTTCGTTGAGGCATCATCAGTTATGTTTTGGACGTAAAAACTAAAAATATTAGTTATTCAAGAATTCTGTTGGCAAATGTCGTCTGCTTTTCGTGTTTGGTAAAGGGTTGAAGTCCAGCTAATTTGAAATTTCAATAGAACAGCTACCCCTATGAATCGCACTACAAAAAAAAATGAAAGCATCATCGCGCAAGTGTGTGTTTCAACAGAATGACGATATGCTCAGAATAAATCGTCCCTTGGGCGCATCAAGATGCCATCTGTGATGGCTGGGCATTGCAGACAGCTCGTTGTTTCACTCAAAGGACGAAATAGTGATTTGGATGCCATGACATTCGTTCATAATAAACTATTTTATATCAGAACTGGTTTCTCACACCTTATATTCAACACCGACAGAGACGTGGCTATGGGGGGGGGGGGGTGGAGGAGGGTGTCACAGTTCTGGCAAAACTTTCCTATAGTTGGAAATTCGGAGGGCAAGTCATGAGTAGTTGGGAATTCCGTCTTTCTGGGTTTTAGAGCTTCTTCAGCGATGCTGATGTCTCCTTTACTTCCCTAAATTCCCACTCGGTTTCAAATCGGCAAAAATTTGTTGCCATTTAAAACTACGATGTGCGCAATATCGAGCTTCATAAGTGTGCATGGTGTTAATCGGTACGAGGTTTCTATAGCACGTTTACTTATCGTAATACAAAAAGTCCTCGAAATGCACTTCAAGAAAATCACATCACAATAAATCGTTCTCCTGGGTTAATTACACCATTCACAGTTACAAAACTGTGAAATATTGAAAATTGATCATTCCTGCATAAGATCTGATTTACTGTTAGGACAGCGTGAATTACTCACAATTCTAACCTTGAGCATTTGTTTAGCACATATTCAATTCCCAGAATAATACCAAATAATAATAACCTGATAATTCTATCTTAACCCTTTACCTAACCTGAAAAGCAGACGACACTTGCAAAAATAATTCTTGAATAACGAATTTTTTTCATGTTTTGTCTCAAAAACATAGGTTATGACCCCTCGTTGGAACGAGCTCGACGAGCTCGTTCCAACGAGGGGTCATAACCTATGTTTTTGAGACAAAAAATGAAAAAAATAATGAAAATTAATTGGCGATTTTTAAGAATAGCGCTGGCCGGTTTTGGCCGTTACGTTAGGTAAAGGGTTAAATGTGTTGGCATTTCAGTTATTATAATCAATTGTATGCCCCCTGTCGTGGCTTCATTTTCAAAATCTTTCCCGGTAGTGAATTTCCAACTAGAGGGAGGGACCGGGAGGTGCTTCTCCCTCCCGGTCCCTCCTCCTAGTTGGAAATTCACTACCCTACCCCCCCCCCCCCTACCAATCGGAAACCTCTAGCATCGTCACTGAACACCGATAGTCAAAAACGCAAAATTAAGTCTCCTTTTAGCGAAGTATCCAGACATTGTTGAATGGTAAATCGAACGTGATTGAGACTCATCCAATGTACCTTTCGAGTTATCCCGGGTGCTGATTTTTTTCTCTATCGGTTGAGGCACGGCTCCGTCTATAGCCTGCAAACAAATGTGGAGGGGAGAAAAGGGAGGAGAGAGAGAGAGAGAGAGGGGGGGGGGGGAAATATTTGCGCATAAGATTCAACTGAAATGGAATGCCCTAGAAATTCACTTTGAACTCACCGGTGTTATATCTCCACCTGAGAACGCACTGAGTGCACGTGACCCCAGCTGGCAGCTGCACCATCAATATTATGTGTCCGGTGCCCATTTCTTCTGTAATTGTGTACTTCGTGTCTGATGCTTCCTGGATGTAAAGCAAGTGATCGTCGAAGCAGTCTTCGGTAATGGTAACTGTTGGATTGTTGTGCACACATAAACGAAATTCAAAATAACCTTTGTGGTTTGCAGTCAGTTCGATATCGACGTTTATTAGTGCTCCTTTGCTGTATATTTCTGCGATGATTCCCTGTCCATACTTCTTACCGGCTTCGTTCAATCGAGGGCCCTGGTATGGGTCACCACATACTCCACATTTCCCATCATGGACTTCCCATTGATTCTGCAAAACAAGATTGAACTGTTTTAACCCATAAAGATTTGGAGAATGTTTATACATTTTGCTACGCATTAACAGTCTGCATGCTGTGGCTTTGTAGTTACTTCTAGGCAAGTCTTCGAGTCATCTAGTCGTTCGAGCAATTGCTCATGGAGCGATTACTCTCTTGGCTCTTTGGCTTATTTGGGAAAAAGCCCTACTTACAGAATCCCTTTCAGTCCCTAGAATCCCCGCTTTCTGAAATGAGTCGAAGTCGAAGAGTCGTACGTGCGAGTCACTCGAACGAGCAATTACTCTAAAGCTCATTTGCTCGATGGACTTCGAGTCGTTCGGGCGGTATGTCGAGTCACTCGATCGGGTCGAGGAATTGCTCTAAGGCTCATTTGCTCGATGAGCTTCGAGTCGTTCGAGCAATTGCTCATGGAGCAATTACTCTCTTGGCCCTTTTGCTTATTTCAGAAAAAGCCCTACTTACAGAATCCCTTTCAGGCCCTAGAATCCATTTTTTTCTGAAATGAGTTGAAGAGTCGAACGAGCAATTACTCTAAAGCTCATTTGCTCGATGGATTCGAGTCATTCGAGCAATGACTTTCAGTAACTGCTCGATAGCTTATTGGGAGAAAATGGAATGATACAGGCTTTTGTTATACAGAAGCGAGATAACTCTGCATACAGATTATGGGAAATCAAGCAATCTGATTCGTTAATTATAATCTATATAAATGATCTAAATAAATGAAACAACAAGAGTACTCGGAATAGGGTCAGGACTAACAAGAATAGACTAGAAAAGCTAAATATAGTAATAATAGGGTAAACTGTTCCAGTTGATAGGCTCTTCTAGGCTACTGGAGTATACTCCCGGACAAAGGAACATGGTCAGGTAGACGAAAGCTATTGCATATATAGATAGAAGCAGAGAATTCTGAAAGAATTCGAAATAGTAAAACTTTTCGGGTTTATTTGGGTAATTCTACGAAACGGGAAATTACTCCTGTTTAATCAAACACACCCTCCAAACATACCCCTGTTTTGTTAGAAGCCTTTGGGAACATAGCAACCACGTGCTACCATAGAAACCAAGACGGCGGCCTCCAGTATACAAAATGGACGACGGAAACACGCATCACCTTAACAACACGCGCTGCGTATGCGCACACACATCACGTATCAATATGGGGATGACGTCACAAGATGGCTGCTCACGCGGGTTACCATGACAACACAACATGGCGCCACCAGGTTACGTGACTATGACGTCACATGAGATCCTGCATGAGATCCTGCCAATATGACACGGTCGGGTTCATGCTAAACTACTGTCGGTCAAAATGAAAAATACCATGACTGCGTTTTCGCTATTTCCATATCGGGAACATTCCTTTTATCTTTAGTAGAAGCTAATTGTAAAATCGCTCCCAAGCGTTGGAAAGTATTGATTTTTCAGATTCGGTTTCGATTTCGCTTCGATTTCAGGAAGAAAACACGGTTTCGGTTTGGTTTTACTGCGTGTTGGGAACAGAATAGTTAATAACATTTCAGGCTCTTTTACTTGGAAAAATTCCGCAATAGCTTGTGGGATACCACTCATCACAAAAGTCCTGTCTGTAAATATCTCCACTGGTTCAACCTTCTTCTCTTTGATCATTATTAGGGGTTCTATGGCATCCATTGTTAAGCCTATTCAGTCAGAAAAACACACATAAATCAGGGTAACAAATTAATCTAGTACATCTAATCTGTTTTGTGTTCTGATTGTCGTATTTTCACCCTTGCGAGTCAATAAGGGTGAAGTGTGACAATCAGAACACGGCGTACAATACAATACAATATATTTTATTCACATATATACACGAACATGTAGTGTTGTTATAAATATAGAGGCATTTAGATGCTTTACAAAAACAATACTATGTAACTAGGGCCGTAACAAGTTGAAACAGACATGCATATTGTTGAAGACGGCATCGCTCAGTGGCTGTCTTCCTGCCGTCTCCTAATCAAGTTTCAATTGCCTGTCAAGAGATGCAAGACATAACAAAGACTGATATACTTTACGGAATGTTTGGGGGGGGGGGGGGTTCTGGCAAGAAAAGCTTTACAGATCTGGTCACGCCTTAACCCTTTACCCAACGTAACGGCCAAAACCGGCCAGCGCTATTCTCAAAAATTGCCAATTAATGTTCCATATTTTTTGTCTCAAAAACATAGGTTATGAGCCATCGTTGGAACGATCTCGTTCCAATGTGGGTCATAAACTATGTTTTTGAGGCAAAAATTGAACAAAATTAGTTATTCGAGAATTTTTTTTTTTTTTTTTTTTTGCAAGTGTCGTCTGCTTTTCATGTTAGGTAAAGGGTTAAAGGCGGTCTACACCGTGTTCTTATCTTACTATGTTGATCAGAGCAGTGGTTATAAATGGCCTAGTCACGCGAGAGATCATTGACTCTAGCATTACAATCGGGACACTGTGGGTTGATACATGTCAGGGGTGTATTATGAGTTTCCAGTGCATGTAACATTATGGAGCGTTTGAATACAAAACGACTCGGTTTAGATTTAACGTCATTCCTTAGGTCATTTCATAGTTTAGGGAATGAGTGCTTTGGGAAATTTGCAGAGAAACTTGTTCTAGGTGTATTTCTATTTAATTGCCCACTTTGTCTGGTTAACATTCCGCATTCGCCCCCTTTCCAGATAGACCATAGTGGTCTCTAGCCCAGTTCACTTCCAGTAAGATAGTTTAATCAGTTTATACACGAACACAGAAAACCGTTCGGTTGGTTCTTGTTGGGTCTTGTGTTTCGAGTTTCCGGTTTGCAGCAAAATCGGAACCGAACCGGAAAACCGAAACGCCGCACGACCCTATCGTTCACCTATTATCCTGTGGATATTAATGGATTATACTTAGCTTTGAGTAGGACTAGTCTCTCTCGGTTAGATAACATCTTGTTCGGACCACGTTCCAATTGTCCTGCCTAGCATAGGCTAGCATTTTACACCCTCTGCGGTGAATAATTACTCATCAACAAATATATTTTGTTTCTGAATTATTCAAACTGCACTTGGTATATTCTTGGACGGCCGGGCCATTCTTACATCGCCTTCCTTGAACCGGTAAGCAATTCACCGTACGGCTGACTCAGAAACTGTCATGAGTTTATTGAACATGACATGCCGCGAAAAACTTACAGTAAAGCAGGTGCTTCTGGTCAGGTGTCATCTCCCTGAATTCAGGCAGACGACACTTCACAAGAAGCACCTACTCAGTGTTTAATCCCCCCCCCCCCCCCAGCCCAAAGATAACCGAATTGTAACAGCCAGATTACCTGCCGTATTACATCACAAGCTAGAAAACTCGACTCCCGGCTTCCAAGAGTTAAGGAATTCCCAATGAGTTTTTAAAAAGAAGGGGGGGGGGGGGTGTCCATTATATGAGCGTCTTACAGAACAATTTAATAAGGCACAAAGCAAGATGTCCCGATAGAGGGGATGGAACGCAGGGCAATATTCATAAACAAAAAAGGCGACAGAGAAGTTCTAGATAATTACAGAGGGATATCAGCTAGGGGCAAGGTCTTCTGCAAAGTTCTCTGTGAAAGGCTTGTGGAAATTGAAGAAGAAGGAAGGATTCCTGGGGGAAATCTAGAATGGGTTCCGGAAAGGGAGACTAGTCACTGACCACGTGTTTACTCTCTCCCAACTGATAGAATTAAGATAAGATAATAAGAGAAAGATATTCACGGCCTTCCCAGATGTGAAAAAAAGCACACGGTAGAGTGTGCAGGGAGGGAATGTGGCAGAAACTTTAGGGCCTTATATTCAGAGGAAGATTTGTCGGAATCATGAAAGCACTGTACAGAGAGGTGCAGAGTGTACTCAACAAGGGAAAATCACAACAAAATAGGGTGCGATGAAGAAAGTTTTTAACTGGTAGAGTGCTGGAAGCCCATATTTGGGCTTTGTTCTGAAGAGCAGGTGCCACAACTTAATGGTTTCATATTTTGTGGATGTGCTTCGTATTATTTTTGAATTGAAATTATTTAGTCTGTGAGGATAATTTATGGGAGAGTGCCATTAGGCACTCTCCCATAAATTGTATCAAGACAAAGAGTAGTGGACAAATTTAGATGACCAAAAATAATTTAGCACTCTACCAGTTAAGCAGGGCTGCATCACGTTGCATCATGTTGCTGATTCTGTTTGCAGTGCACTTTAGAGTTCATTGCAAGGGGGGGGGGGGGGGGTTAAAGCTGAACAGACAAAACTCCCAGGGCTATTCTGTGCCGATGACATGGTTGTATTAGCAGGTAGTCAAGAGGGATTACAAAAACTGTTAGCCATTATATGAAAGTATAAATGGCGACTTGAATTGAATGAAAACAAAAGCTAGGTAATACCTGTGTGTCATATGGTAGAAACTACACAGATAAACTTAATACAAACAGGTAAAGAATATTCAGTCAGTTAAAATTCTTGAAAGGAATAGCTTTAACAACGCGTTTGTTGAAAAAAAGATGTATGGGAGAGGGTGGGATTACCAAGTATAAATTGTGGAACGGACGGTATCTAAACCAAACGGTAGTGGGGAACTTGGAGATTCTACACACTCAGTGGATAACCGGGTCAGGTAACGCAGCCTTACTGAAGCGGTTAGTGGGTAACTCGTGTGGATGCTGGTTGAAAATATAATAGATATGGGGAAATTATGCCTTCGGAACTACCTGGTACACTTCCAAACAGAGGATGGCGTAAAGAGACGTTTAATTATGAATGTAACACAAACATTCACTCAGGCTGGATAAGGCAGGCGAGGAAACTGATGGGAAATTACTCTGTTGAGACTGACGATCTAGAACGAGGAATGAAGCAGGGCGGCAGCTTTATGGGGGGGGGGGGGGAGTGGGGGGCGAAGATTGCCATAGAAACTGATAGGTTTGAGTTAGGAACAAGAGCTCCAAAGACAGATTATATAAACAAAAATGCGTCAGCATCTGAGAAACAGCTAGATATCTTTTCCTTTTTTTGGGGGGGGGGGGGGGGAAGGGGGGGTGTTCAAGATGAGATCCATGTCACTGGAGTTGAAGAGGAGAATCGGGAAAGGAAAGGAAAAGCGTGGCAAATGTGCAACTTAGGAGTAACAGATACCCTGGAACATTTGATTTTCGAATGCCCCAAATATTTACATAATAGAACTCCTTTGGAAACTAATGAAAAATGGGATGGAAACGTGAGGAAAATGTGAGTGGGGAATGCTGGGAGGGAAAGTATCAATATTATAGTTAGAGATATCAAGAAAACTCAAATGGAGGGAATTACGAAACAGTTCGTTATTGAATGCTGGGAGATGCGGAGGGGTGGGGAAGGAATAACCCGGCGGGGTGGGCTGATGTAGGCCGTCTAGTTAGAGGACCGCGACAAATCAACGGAAGAACAAACAATTATTATTATTATTAGTAGTAGTAGTAGTAGTAGTAGTAGTAGTAGTAGTAGTAGTATAGTAGTAGTAGTAGTAGTAGTAAGTAGTAGTAGTGTAGTAGTAAGCAGTAGTAGTAGTAGTAGTAGTAGTAGTAGTAGTAGTAAGTAGTAGTAGTAGTAGTAGTAAGCAGTAGTAGTAGTAGTAGTAAGTAGTAGTAGTAGTAGTAGTAAGCAGTAGTAGTAAGTAGTAGTAGTAGTAGTAGTAGTAGTAGTAGTAGTAGTAGTGTTCGCTTCGTTTGAGGCGGGAAAGGTATGGATTTTGAAAAATTTTGACTCTCCTTTTTTTTGGTGGGGGGGGGGAGATCAGGATTAATAAGGAAACGGCCGCGGTATCGAGGGTTAACCCTTTACCCAACGCAGACGATTTCAAAATTTATAATTTTAAATATAATTAGTTTTACTTTTTCAAACAATTTCAACAAAACCATATCATGTGACTCCTCATTGGAACGAGCTCAATGAGCTCGTTCCAATGAGGGGTCACATGATATGGTTTTGTTGAAATAGTTTGAAAAATTTAATTTTTCCAACTGCTCAAATTGCATATTACGCGGACGGATGCGTGCGATTCGTAAGGTAAAGGGTTAAGAGTTAAACCTGAATGGCACAACGTGTTTTTCTAAAAAGTAGTTATGTTTATTTCATTTTCATTCGTTTTTCTTCCCGCAGAACAAATCGTTTTCCCACTCACACTCACCGAATATGGTATTCCACTCGCAGCATTGTATTCCACTCTCAGCGATGATAAACTTTTTTTTTTTGTTTCGTTTTGAAAGTAACCACGAATCAATTATAAAGGGTTGTTTTGGGGAAAACAAATAAGGCGAAAATAAAATAATACAAAAGATCGCTGCTCGGATTTGAATACGATTTAGTTTAACTCTTTACCCAACGTAACGGCCAAAACCGGCCAGCGTTATTCTCAAAAATCGCCAATTAATTTTCATTATTTTTTCATTTTTTGTCTCAAAAACATAGGTTATGACCCCTCATTGGAACGAGCTCTTCGAGCTCGTTCCAATGAGGGGTCATAACCTATGCTTTTGAGACAAAAAATGAAAACAAATAGTTATTCAAGAATTTGTTTTGCAAGTGTCGTCTGCTTTTCATGTTAGGTAAAGGGTTAAACAATATTTATTCAATAAGTATGCTATATGTTACAGGATTGAACACCAAGAAAAGTAACAGTATATATAGTGAACATCAAGTAAGTAAGCAGGCACATTTGTAGAGCATCCCAAATATGATGCCCTCCGAGTGCGCGAGTCGACATTAACGTTCAGTTTACATAGATTTATCCCTTCATCACTCTCCGAACGACATCGAGTAGGTGGGACCTGGCATTGAGTAGATGAGTGATTTCCAAGAGCGGCTAGTTTTGTACCAATGTATCAATCCCTAACCACCGATCTCCAACTGGCTTTTGTGCCGGATAACATCCTGCAAATAAAACTTAGCAATGAAGAAACTCGAGTCCCAGTTCCAACTTAGCGTCACATACTCCCCCCCCCCCCCCCCTAACCATTTGGTCACAGTCTGTCTGCAACTACACTTCCTTCCAGGGGTGACAGGTAGACAGCCAATCTGGCTATGTCACCCCCTACAATATACTATTTTACTAAACTTGTAAAATATATGTATTTGTAACCATTAAAAATGTATAGTGTGAATAAATTATTTGAATCTGAATCAAGAATATAACACATACTAACAAAAGACCATATTAGTATGTAACGTGGAAATCTGACAGAAAGCTAGGAGCTTATGTTGCACATCTCCCGGGGTCATTCATTAATTTACACAAAAAGGTGGTATAGTATAATAGATGGTCTCATATATCACCACCTGAAACCCATGGCTTGTGGTCGATCACCGACTTGATCACCAGCCACGTGCCAAGCCTGGGCACCACATCAATGCACACAGTGAGGGCTGCCTATAGGCCATAAGAGTGTAGATCTTGGAGCAAATACCCGAGAGGTCTTTCAGATTTTATTTGTCAGCACCGTAGTCGACACAAGTAGGTAACCGCCAGTGCACGGATATGACACCCCGGCCAAGGACAAAACCAGTGAGAAAGTTGGTGGTAATTCTAGTCGAAGAAAGGTAAGCATAGAGAGTCAAACTAACAGGCGTCGATACATGATATTGTTTAACCCTTTACCAAACGTAACGGCCAAAACTGACCAGCGCTATTCTCAAAAATCGCCAATTAATTTTCATTATTTTTTTCATTTTTTATCTCAAAAACATAGGTTATGACCCCTCGTTGGAACGAGCTCGTCGAGCTCGTTCCAACGAGGGGTCATAACCTATGTTTTTGAGACAAAAAATTAAAAAATTTGTTATTCAAGAATTATTTTTGCAAGTGTCGTCTGCTTTTCAGGCTAGGTAAAGGGTTAAACCTTGCATGTGAATGAAGGAAGGGGTGAAACTAAAGTACAAGGAAGAGGAGCAATGGAAAACACGGGATGTCTTCTTGAGAGCACAATACATTGCCTTCACATTCAAGACACTCGAAAGTAAGCAGAAGAAGCACCGTTAGTTAGCAGTGAGACGGAAGCAGCCTTGATGGTGATCCATGAAAACGGAAAGGAGAGTAGGATTATAGGAATGAAGGTAAATTCGTCATATATATGTAGTAGTAATCGTGGGTGGTAATTTGACCCGCAGCAGTCAATAGAAACGCCCACTTGACAAAATGAAGGCATGCACCACTTTAAAAACAAGATGGTTTTCCTGACTATTCAAGAATTCAGATCCAAAAAGAAGTGTTGATACGTTTACAGTAAATGAAAGAAGGTTGATAGTACTATTACGGACATTTGAGTACATAGGACAATGTAGGAAAAAATGCTCTGGTGTCTCGCACATCCCGCACTGACAGGAGGGGGTAGGTGACAGATGATTGTCGTATAAATGAGAATTATGGTTACTACAATACAATTGCAACCTGCAGCAATGGCGGATACAGAGGGGGGGGGGGGGGCGGTGGGGCGGTCGCCCCCCCCCCCCCCTTTAGCTCGTGTTTGTCTCGCATGTAGGGCGTAGCCAGGATTTTCATTTGGGGATAATACATGAATTGAAGTAAAAACATACAACGACATTTATTTCCTCCATCACCATTCGCTATGGAAAACAAATATACCGTTGAAATTATGCAAAATATATTTACTGGTCGCCTTCATTTATAGCGTCACCGACACAGCATGATTTTGAGGTGTTACATGCCCCTAGCCTCAGGTACCCCATGGCTAAGCCAATTATGGGTCAGGATCTTAATTGGCATAGTCATGGGGTACCTAAGTCTAGAGGGCTGACTGCTGAAAACTTTCAAACGCTGACAGATCGCAATGTTCTCCTGGAGTTAAGTCGGTTATGACTGTAAACAGTGTGTCCAAAATACAATATTATGGTAAACGGATCTGAAGAGCATATTTCAAATTTACTAATTCTGTCTTCAACGTATGACAGAATTTGAAATTCTGAAACATGCTGTTTAAAAAGTGTTAATTAGCCGTTCAAAAATTCAAGAGGATTTCCACCCCAGAAGCCACCAGAATGCCCCATTTGGTCGCTCATTTCCAAAAAAATTCGGGGGGGAGAAGCCCCCCAGACCCCCCTTCGGCATCTGCACGATTCGCCCCTCTTTGAGAATTCCTGTATCCGCCACTAACCTGCAGTGATATATTTGGGCTGCTCGTGATTTCGCGCCACTGTAAAACGCAGGTGGTCGCTGATTTCCAGCATTTAGGAAAGTCTTGAAATTGATCAGTGATGAGTTCTCGCGGAGAGATAAAGGCAGTTTATTCCATTGGTCAGTGACACTCGGAATAAAAGATGACTGATACAACTGAGTTTGACAGAAAGGAACTCTGAGGTTATGACATGACCGGAGGTTGAGCGATAGATTTGACAATGATCGGGGGAATTTTATTGGCAATGTTTGAGGGCTACATGCGGTGATACAATTTGAAGTTCTGTAACAACTTGTGTTCGTGACGTCTGTCTTGTAGAGAGTCCCAACGTGTTTCGTAATAAAGCAAAGACTTACAACAACTGACAGTTGCCCCGGTAACGATCCTAGTGGCTGCGATCTGTATTTTCTCTATCTCGGCGACTTGAGCTGCTAAACAATTAACCCAGACAGCATCAGCGTATTCGAGAAGAGGCCTAACGAAGGCAAAGTATAAATTTTCTAGGACGCTACGGTCGAGATTGAATTTCTGCTTTCTCGGTTGGTCTAAGGGAGAACAGGCTTTAGAGCAGATATGGCCAATGTGGTCGTTCCATGGGCATGTGCTATTTAATATAACTCCTAAATGTTTATGATTAATGACTTTGGATATCCGCGAATCACCTAAGAAGTACGATTTTATCCTCTCGTGGACAGCGCGGATTATTTCATTCGGCTAACGCTTCGTGAAATAATCCTCCTCACGCCCCACTCGAGGATAAAAATTGTCCTCGAATCCGATCAGTAAATAATCGTCTCTATATTATTAGTTTCTTACCTGAAATCCACCACAAAATAATTGGTTGTCGTTATAATTTGTTTTCGCCTCTGGATACTTGTTGCTGAATCGCCAAAGACTTGATCGTTGAGCTGGCTCCAACATTCTACCATGAGAGAAAACCATATTTATACATTGGAGAAGCAAAACGCTTCCCGTGAAAATCGAGAAATACCATCTTTCTCCATTGTTTATCAGTGACATATTTCCTCTTTATCTGTGAATATTTTGTTTAGTTCTATACAAAATATGTAACCAAACGAGCAATCTTCGATGATTTTTTGTCAATTCGGAAATCAAATTTCGAACCTCTGTTAGTACTTCTTAGAGGATCTGTCGAAAAAAGGATATCGTGAAAAACAGACGAGATTAACTCAGTGTTAGGATTTCCCGAAATCACGTTATTTATAATAAATTGTGCCGTCATGGGTGATGGTTAATAAAACTTTTTCAAAGAGATTTGAACTCATGAACAGGATAAAAATCTACCCGTGTTATATCGAGGTAGTCAGTGGTGTTATAAAATTTTATTTATGTAATTTTCATTGAATGACATGACAAAATTCAATTTTCTGTCCTGCTGGAAACAATAAACGGGAGTAGAATGACTTTTGAATATTTCTGACCAAGGTTTGAAGGAAATGCAGTGCTGTGTGCTCTCAAAAACGGTTTGTTGATCAACTGAAACGAGTTAGAGTTGTCGTCAGGACACGATACATCGATTGAGACATCCATAACATGAAATATGGCAAAATTCGGCCTGGTTAACCCTTTACCCAACGTAACGGCAAAAACCGGCCAGCGCTATTCTCAAAAATCGACAATTAATTTTCATTATTTTTTTCATTTTTTGTCTCAAAAACATAGGTTATGACCCCTCGTTGGAACGAGCTCATCGAGCTCGTTCCAACGAGGGGTCATAACCTATGTTTTTGAGATGAAAAAAATTAGTTATTCAAGATTTTTTTTTGCAAGTGTCGTCTGCTTTTCATGTTAGGTAAAGGGTTAAAAAAGAAAACAAATGGAAATAGCAAATGACATGCGCCGATTTCTGTTTCGTTGACTGAAATTCGAAATTTTAATTCCGCTTTTTTCATAACAGAACTGTACAGTGCTGTGGTCTCAAAAGCTGTTTCATTTTTGATCAAATTATGACCTTATGACGCAAAACAGCAGTGGGTCGAGATTAACAAACAAATTATAGCGAAATTAAGACTGAATCAAGAAGAAAAAAGAACAAAAAAGCATCTGACATTCATTGTTCTCGCATTTCTTTTTCAGACAAGTGAGATTTTCGATTTATTCCTGACTTTTTCGTCATGAAAATCGGCTTTCAATAAAGTTATCTCCCTTGAAATTATTAGACGAGTAAGGGGGGACCAATTAAGAAGCAAGTAATTGTTGAGAAAACACCTATGGTATAAGAAAAAAAAACAAAGCCAAGTTTCCTTTCGTTAATGTTAATATACGAAAAAAACAGTCAGCTTCAGGGGCTGTTCGTTGTTTTCGTTCATTAAAAGCTATGGAAGGGAATTTTGGCTTTTTATGATAAGCTAGTTAAGAGATATTTTCTCATCATTAGGACTCATTATCGCATCATTAGGACTTTAATCTCATCATTAGGAGATATTATCTCACCATTAGGAGATATTATCTCATCATTATGACTTATTATCTCATCATTGGGAGATATTATCTCATCATTAAGACTTACTATTTCATCATTGAGAAATATTATCTCATCATTAGGAGATATTATCTCATTATTAGATCTTATCTCATCATTAGGACTTATCGTATCAATAGGAGATATTATCTCATCAGTAAGAGATCTTATTTCATCATTAGGACTTATTATCTCACCATTAGGAGATATTACCTCATCATTTGGACTTATTATCTCATCATTAGGAGAAATTATCTCATCATTTGGACTTGTTTCCTCATCATTAGGCGATATTATCTCATCATTAGGACTTATTATCTCATCGTTAGGAGATATTATCTCATCATTAGGACTTACTATCTCATCATTAGGAGAATTATCTTATCATTAGGACTTGTTACCACATCATTGGGCGATGTTATCTCATCATTAGGACGTAATATCTCATCATTAGGAGATAGTATCTCATCATAAGGACTAACTATCTCATCATTAGGAGAAATTATCTCATCATTAGGACTTGTTTTCTCATCATTAGGGGATTTTATCTCATCATTAGGAAATATTATCTCATCATGTGGACTTATTTCCGCACACCGCAGCATCTAACTGACAGATCATACAAATATCTTCTTATATGTGTTTTCCTTGAACAGTTGAAAAAGATAATTTATTTTTAGTTGGGAAAAACCCAGGTGTTACCTAATTTGGCCACGTATTCCGTTTGCAGATCTTGCGTTTTATATTTCATTTCGAATTTAAGAGTGTACTCCATCAACAATAATGAAGCACAGTGGCCTTGCCGTGGACGATTCGATATTGACCCCGCCATCTACGTTGTGTATTTAGACAACCCTGCGCCCAAGAGAGCAGTGCGTAGCTATGGGCGGGGGGGGGGGGGAGCTCTCACCCCTATAAAAGTTTCGTTGGTCCCCAAAACATTGGCTCAATGGAATTTTCACACACAACACAGTCCAAAAATGGTCTCCAATATTAAAAATGCCCCATATTCGCTCTAACAGCACTACATTTTGCACACTTTTCTCGAGGTGAGGTTGGGGGACTAGTCCTATAACTAGAAACAATGGGTCTTTATCCCTCCTCCGACTTCCCTGAAGGGAAGTCGGAGGAGGGGCAACGGCCCTAGAGCCCTAGTTGGACTAGGGAAGGCCTACGAAACCCCACACAACGACCTTTCAAATATCCTCTTTCTTCACCCCCACCCCCCCCCCCCCCAACCCAAGAAAAAAATGGCTAGGGCAGCCCTATTATAGAATCTCAACTAGGCGTCTGCAAACGACAGCACGGCAGCGCCGCGTACTTTCACCCTGCACATCGATTGTACAGTTGCCTTCAACCAATGTTAACCCTGCTTGCGACGTGTTTCGTGAGATGGTCAGTTACTCGGCACTGGTCGGTGGATATCGCCAGGTACTCCGACTCTCCATATCTCCATTCCATTTGGGCAATCGGAATTAAGTAACTGTCGGCTGCCCAAGGACACAACGCAGGTGACGGGAGTCAGGACCATAACAGTTTGCGACCGTTCAGGGTTTCGTTTCGGATATTATTTTTATTATAGTCAATTTGCTCACCTGACTTGTAACGTTTTCTTATGGCTAATTTGCTCGCCCAGTTAACCCTTTACCCAACGAATCGCCCGCATCCGCCCGCGTAATATGCAAATTCAGCAGTTGAAAAAATATTATTTTTCAAAACATTTCAACAAAACCATATCATGTGACACCTCGTTGGAACGAGCTCGTCGAGCTCGTTCTAACGAGGGGACACATGATATGGTTTTGTTGAACTTTTTTGAAAAATTTGAAAAAATGATATTTAAAATAATAAATTTTGATATCGTCTGCGTTGGGTAAAGGGTTAAAAGGCTGAGTGTGATATACTAATCACTTTTCCTCTTTCCGTTCTTCGGACCGTCCGTCGTCCGACGTGAAGGTACAATTTGAGTTTTATCCTCACCAACCACTGGTGCGATTCTAATGAAACTTGATGTGGGTGATTCCCGGGTTGAGTATTTCAACTTTGTTGTAATCAATGTAACGACTTCCACCACCCCTGTTTTTATGAATATATTTTTTTCTTCACATTGGCGACTGGCCGTTGAAATTATAACATGACATGGGGATGAGGCAACAACACTCATAAATTCCTATTGATCGTACCCTGCTGAAAGTAAGGCATTGCAGTGTTTTCAGAAACTTGAATGCGAAAAAATTACGAAAATTTGTATTACCCGCCAAATATTCTGGATATGTCACTTGTTAACGAAACGACACGCGCATTGCAATTCGAAACTTCATAGATTTGCTGTTATTTACAAACAAATCATGAACCATGACATCCTCAACTTCTATCGTTATAGATATTGATTCTTGGGAAAGTTATCTCCCCTTGTAAATACTGGAGTCTAGCTGTCATTCAATTGACATTGAACCTCTGAATTATTTGTTTATTTATTGGTGTTTAAAGTCACATATTTCTGAACAATGGCTAATCATGACCACGACAGTTTTACGGGTGGAGGAAGTCGGAGTACCCGGAGAGAACCACCGAGCAACGGCGAGCAACTGTCAGCTCCCCAACATACTAACTCGACACAAGCAGGGTTAACATTGGTTGAAGACAGGTGCACCATCGACGTGCAGTACGCCTTAGTGCACAGCGTCACCGTGCCCCCACGGGGTGAAGTGTCTTGCCCAAGGACACAACGCGGTTGCCGCAGGTGGATTCGAACCGTGGATCTCTCGGCCTGCAGCCTGCACCTCTACCTACTGAGCCACCGCGCCCCCATTGAACCTCTGAAATGTGTGAATGAAATCTTGATCGTCAGGGAATAGATGTCGGAAGCAGTGAGAGAAATCAGCTGAGAATGAAGGTGTCAGACAGTTTATTCTGCAATCAATTAACAGAATGGATAATTTGATTAAAATACCCGAGGATTGTATTGATTCTGAGGGTGTTTATATTTTGCAATGGGATGAAAACACGAGAATGGACAATATTTTTTTCAGATCTACCTTCCGTCCACCTATTATACTGTTCAATTCTATAAAGAATGCATTGATAAGATCTCTGATAATTATAATGAATGCATATTCATCTCTTGGTAAAGTTATAATTATGGGCGATTTTAACGCAGACCTCAACAAAAACTTAGATGTGAGTCTTCCATGGAAGACGTGTGTCGCCTGGCGTTTCAGACAGAATTCTAAGTGGAAAAGGGGCATAACTCTGAAAAAAATACAGCGGATCAAAAAATAAAATAGGAGGTGCACAATGCCATGATGTGATGAAGAATCACTGAAAGTTTCATCAAAATCCATTCATAGGTTAAAGAGGAGTGGCGGATAAGAGAAGCCTGGCGTTTCAGACAGAATTCTAAGTGGAAAAGGGGCATAACTCTGGAAAAAATACAGAGGATCAAAAAATAAAATAGGAGGTGCACAATGTCATGATGTGATAAAGAATCACTGAAAGTTTCGTCAAAATCCATTCATAGGTTAAAGAGGAGTGGCGGATAAGAGAAAGTGTGACGCGGACGACGCAAGACGACAAAAGTAATCCCTATATGTCGCTCCCCACTTCATGGGGCGGCGACACAAAAATCTAGGTGTAGCTACTTCTCCCACCTGTTAAGAACACATGGTCTTGCGGGTAGAGCTAAAACATTTCGTGCCCTGAGTTTCAATGCGTTCTATGTGTCAGTAGGCACATAGAACACATTGGAACCCAAGAGAAGATTTGTCCCATCTACTGGATGCGACGGTTCAACAATAGATCACATAATTATTTGTAAGTCCAATTTATACGACGATTATGTTGTTGAGATCATCGGCGACTGCTCTCTCAACGTATCCAACCACCGACCGGTTCAGGCAAAATTAACCTTTAGTACATCGTCCCCTGAGTTTCAATATGTTCTGTGTGCCAGTAGGCACATAGAACACATTGGAACTCGGGGGACGGCATGCCAACAACTCCAAAATTCCACTGATATTCTCTCTCCTCCAAAGTATAACTGGAAGCGTTTCAGAGATGACAGCAACCTACAAGAAAGTTATGTATCGCAGCTGGAGGACTCACTCCCGTGCAATAAAATTTGAAATATCGAAGATCTAAGTAAGTATTATGATAAACTTACACGCTAAAAACTAAAGTGTTAAAAACTACACTTGAAGTGCTGTATTTAACACTAAGTGCTGAACTAGCACTTTGTTCAAGTGTAGATATCCCAGAACTTGACAGGTGTTACAATAATACCACTTGACAAGTGTAATGTCGCGACACTTAAAAGGAAACAACGCAAATGACGCGGATCAGGCTCGAACTCTCGAGCCTGATCCGCGTCATCTGCGTTGTGTCCTTTTAATTATGTACCCTCCAAGCGCAAATCAAATTATGGACGATTCTGGAAGAACCACCAATGCTAGACACATGAGAAGTGCCATCCATTCAAGTTTCAGATGTCTGACGATTGTAATGTCTAAGTGCTTAAAGCATTGCACTTTGAGTGTTAAAATCAAACCCTAAGAGTTAGAATGGGTTTGACACCTTGAAAGTGTCAGTTTTAACACTTTAGTTTTTAGTGTGTATAGTCGCTCTGGATACTGCGGCCAAAAAAATGCGTTCCTCAAAAAAAGGTCTAGGTCCCATTTGAAGCCCTTCTGGAAGAGTGCACTCCAATCTCTTCACAACACCATGCTTCAACTGAGGAAACGCTGGATTTCTATGGGTAGACCGACTGATCCAAACAACCCACGTCTTATATTTGTGACAAGCTTCAAATTATTGGTTTACGATAAATTAATTAAGACGCTTAGAGGTTATCGCACCTTTTCATTTGTACTCACGCGGAAACCTATCTGATATTGGGGACTGCTGTTTTAACTGTTTTTACTACAATAAATCTTTTCTTGGTTTTAACATCAAAGGAAAAAAAATGGGCAAGTGTCAGCTTGTATATTTTTATATGATAAGAGGGGACAATATCTACATTATATGCCGGTATGCACACAGCGCATTGCTAATATGAAGAAAAAAATATATTAACCGCTTAATGTTGACGAAAATGCAATTTTCTATTAGTTTACATGGAATTATACAGGAAATAACAGTAGCATTTTAAATCAACGTTGGAAAAATTGGTCGAATGAAATCGTTCGATAATACAGTGGAGCCCACTTAATTGGATATCTCTTAATTGTACATCCCTGTTAATTGAATATAATTTTCAAACACAAAACCATTTACCATACCTTCAGTACAAATTTGATCTGTTAATTGCATATGGGTTGTAGAGTAAGCTCCTGTTAATTGTATATAAATTGTTGTAATATGTCAAAAAAATTACTGTGACACGCTCCAAATTCCCCTTATTTATCAACCTTTTTGGCCTCACTACATCCAATATAGGCATTTATTCTATTATATTTTGTTTGACAGAGCTCTATGAGCTCTGTCAAACAAAATATAATAGAATAAATGCTCAGTTTACCTCCAGAACACAGGAAACTGACCAAAGCCCTGTTAATTGTATACTCCTGTTAATTGAATAATTTTCACTGGCAAAATGGATATTCAATTAACAGGATTCTACTGTATCATCAACTGAGAGCATATATATTGTTCTTAAAGGATTGATTCGCACAGCGAATATAACTTTCATAGGTTTTATATATTTTTGAGAAATGTAACATTTCCCCATTCAATTGGTGTTAATTTTTGACAGCCAATTCTTAGCAATCATGGGAGATAACCTTTTCGTAAGTCGATGTGAATGACGAGAAAAGTTGACCATGTTCAGCATGAAATACTGAAACGTGTGCATCCTTGAAAAACATCTTGTCATTCTCAGTGCAATCATAATAAAATCAGCCTCTGGTTAACCCTTCACCTAACACGAAAGGAAGACGACACTTCCAAATAAAATTTTTGAATGACTATTTTTTCATTTTTGCATCAAAAACATAGTTTATGACCCCTCAATGGAACGAGCTCAATAAGCTCGTTCCAAAGGGGGGGGGGGGTCATAAGTTATGTTTCTGAGACAAAAATGCAAAACATAATGAAAATTAAATGGTCATTTTTGTAAATACACTGGCCGGTTCTGTCCGTTACGTTAGGTAAAGTGTTAACTTTAAATTAGTGCAACTCACCTCAAAATTGTGACCTGAGCCTTAACAAGCTGAAACTCCGGATACAGGTAGGGTCCAGTGAATCACATATTTTCGATTCCAATAGAATCTCGAACCGAATCGGGTCGATTATTTGAAATAGAATTGAACCTCGAATCGAATTACGGACGCCTTGAAAATGACCGATTGGTGTGTGTGTGGGGGAGGGGGGGGGAGGGGTGCGTAAACCTGATTTGTTCCGATTGTAATGGCTCAAGTCCAGACTAATAAAATTTTCCAACTACATTACCACAGTATGCCTTTGTCGAAGGCATGCCTTGATGAAGCAGCTAGAATATTACCCAGTAAGAATTATTGTTTACAAATATGAACCGGTGCGAGAATTTCCCACATTTGGCAATGATGAGATAATATTTCTTAATGATGAGATAATATCTCCTAATGCTGATATAATATCTCCTAATGATGAGATAATAAGTCTTAATGATGAGATAATATCTCCTAATAATGAGAAAATAAGTCCTAATGAGATAATATCTCCTAATGATGAGAAAATAACTCCTAATGATGAGATAATAAGTTCTAATAATGAGATATGATCTGTTAATGATGCGATAATATATCCGATATATCGATGCATGTACCGACAGCAAAACACTTTTTTTCGGTAGCTCCTTGGTAAAAGAAGGATGAACCTATTACCTGAGCACACGACAACATTAGAATTGGCCAATAGATTTGGGAATTACTTTATCAATAAAGTGGAACTGATAAACAAAAGCATTGAGGCTACAACTAAACCAATTTTCGATGATTTGTTTATCGGTTGCACATGGTCAGAGTTCACTGCAGTAAATGAGCTCGAAATGAAAAAGTTAATTTTGATGAGTCCTAACAAGACAAATGACCTAGATCCCGTTCCTACGTCGCTGGTTAAAACAGCGGTTGATTGTCTATCACCTTCCATTACAAACATTACTCAATCATCGCTCCAGGAAGGTTGTGTACCAACAGAGCTGAAAATAGCCCTGGTTTCACCATTAAACAAGAAACCGTCTCTTGATCCAGATATCCTGAAAAATTATCGTCCTGTTTCCAATCTACCCTTTATATCCAAAATTTTAGAAAAGGGGGTTGCCAAACAACTTATGCAATACCTCTCAACAAATTGCCTATTGGGACCATATCAATCGGCCTATCAGGCTAATCATAATAGGAGAACTGCTCTTTTAAGGGTCTGTAATGATATAATATGTTCATAGGGTGAACGTAGATCTGTCCTTCTGGTCTTATTGGATCTTCCCGCTGCCTTTGATACCGTTGATCATTCCCTTCTCTTATCCACAATGCAACAGCTTGGAATCAACGGAAAAGTTCTTGCCCGGTTCCAGTCTTATCTCTCCTTACGTGAACAACAAGTAACCATTTCTAAAACGAACTCTGACAGTAAAGTATTAACGTGTGGAGTTCCACAGGGCTCCGTTCTTGGACCGATATTGTTTACACTTTACACAGCGTCATTGCGAACGTTGCTGAGGCAGATCGGTGTTCCTTACCATTTGTATGCTGATGACACTCAGTTGTATTTGTCACTAGACCCTTCAATTGGATCTGACCCTATTGCTTCAGTTTCGATGATGAAAGACTGTGTATACAATGTTAAGGGCTGGATGGCCTGTCATAGACTTAAAATGAATGACAATAAGATCGAGGTACTAGTCATATCGCGTTCAAAGAGTCCATCAAATTTGCAAATCAAGTCACTTGTTATCGGAAATTCTACACAAAATGTATCAAACAGTGCTCGTAACATTGGTGTGATATTTGACTCTCATCTATCAATGGGGGAAAATGTCAATACTATTTGCGAGCGCTGTTTCATGCAAATTAGGAACCTTAGCTATCTTCGTCGTTACCTCTCCACCTAGTCATTGGCAACTGTAGTTCATGCTTTTATTTCATCCCACTTGGATTTTTCCAACTCACTTCTTATTGGGTTGCGACAGTCATTCATTTCAAAACTACAGAATATTCAAAATACAGCTGCACGTATCATCACAGGCTCCAAACGCTATGATCATATAACACCACTACTAAAAAAATTGCACTGGCTCCCTGTACGACAGCGGATTATTTTCAAAATTTTCGTTTTGGTATTTAAATGAATTCATGGCTCGGCACCTAAGTACTTACAAGACCTTCTGGCAGTTAAAAAAACCTGAAAGGAACTTGCGCTCCTCCTCACAAGTCAAGCTTCATATGCCCTTCTCTAGGTCCACTTTTGTAAATAACTGAACTTTCTCTTTCGCTGGACCTGCACTTTGGAATAATTTACCCGTTCAGGTTCAGGGATCGAAAGATCTCAACCAATTCAAAAAAAATCATCTTTTCAGAGAGGCTTTTGACAGTATGTAACCTGTTGGCCTTCACACCTTTCTCAGTCTGTATATTGCCTTGATAGTCACGAGTTCATTGTTTATTTAACTGTACAGCGTTTTAGAACACTTTGTGATTTTACGCTCTATAAAATTTCCTTATTATTATTATTATTATTATTATTATTATTATTTTTATTATTATTATTATTATTATTATTATTATAAGCCCTAATGATGAGATAAGATTTAATGATGAGATATCTTCTAATAATGAGATAATATCGCCTAATGATAGATAACAAGTCTTAATTATGAGATAATATCTCCCAATGATGAAATAAGAAGTCCTGGTGATGAGATAATATCTCCTAATGATAACATAATATCTTCTAATGATGGGATAATATCTCCTAATGATGAGCTAATATTTCTTAATGATAACATTATAAGTCATAATGATGCGATAATAAGTCTTAATGATGAGATAATATCCTCCAATGAGGAAATATCTTCTAATGATGAGATAATTAGTTATAATGATGAGATAATAAGTCCTAATGATGAGATAATATCTCCTAATGATGAGATAATATTTCATAATGATGAGATAATATCTTCTATTGATGAGATAATAAGTCCTAATGATGAGATAATATCTCCTAATGATGAGGTAATATCTCTTAATGATGAGATAACATAATGATGACATAAGTCCCAATGGTGAGATAATAAGTCTTAATGATGAGATATATCCTCCTCCACTGATGATATATCTCCCAATGATGAGATAATAAGTCATAATGATGAGATAATAAGTTCTAATGATGAGATAATAAGTGTTAATGATGCGATAATATCCCCCAATGAGGAGATATCTCCTAATGATGAGACAATAAGTCCTAATAATGAGATATGTCCTAATGATGAGATAAAATCTCCTAATGATGAGATAATATCTCCCAATGATGGAATAATATCTCCTATGATCAGATAATAAGTCCTAATGATGAGATGATATCTCCTAATGATGAGATAATAGGTCCTAACGAGGAGATATTATCTCCTAACGATGGAATAATATCTCATAATGATGAGATAATATCTTCTAATGATGAGATAATAAGTCCTAATGATGAGATAATATCTCCTAATGATGAGATAATATCTCCCAATGGTGAGATATGTCCTAATGATGAGATAAAATATCCTAATGATGAGATAATATCTCCCAATGATGGAATAATATCTCCTATGATCAGATAATAAGTCATAATGATGAGATAATATCTTCTAATGATGAGATAATAAGTCCTAGTGATCAGATAATAGCTCCTAATGATGAGGTAATATCTCCTAATGATGAGATAACATCTCCTAAATGATGAGATAATAAGTCCTAATGATGAGATAATACATCTTAATGATGAGATATGTCCTCCAATGAGGAGATATCTCCTAATGGTGAGATAATAAATCCTAATGATGAAATAGTAAGTCCTAATGATGAGATAAGTACTAATGATGAGATAATAAGTCCTAATGATGAGATAATATATCCTAATGACGAGACAATTAGTCCTAATGATGAGATAATATCTCCTAGTTGTGAAAAAATAAGTCCTAATGATGAGCTAATATCTCGTAATGATTAGATAATATCTCCCAATTAGGGCTTGTGGTATTGAATTTTTTATACTTGTTGGCACCACATATGCTTACATATTTTTATACTACTCTACGGAGGAATACATGAACCTTGTGAAGTTGCGATAATATCTCCTAATGATGAGATAAGTCCTAATGATGAGATAATATCTCCTAATGATGAGATAATATCTCCTAATGATGAAATAATATCTCCTATGATGAGATAATAAGTCCTAATGATGAGATAATATTTCCTAATGATGAGATAATATCTCCTGACGATGGAATAATATCTCATAATGATGCGATAATATCTTCTAATGATGAGATAAGTCCTAATGGTCAGATAATAGCCCCTAATGATGAGGTAATATCTCCTAATGATGAGATAATAAGTTCTAAAGATGGAGATAATATGTCCTAATTATCTCCTGGTGATGAGATATTGTCTCCTAATGATGAGATAATATCTCCTAATGATGAGATAATAAGTCCTAATGATGAGATAATAAGTCCTAATGATGAGATAATATCTCCTAATGATGAGATAGTGTCTCCTAATGTTGAGATAATATCTCCAAATGATGAGATAATATGTCCTAATGATGAGATAATATCTCCAAATGAGGCGATATCTCCTAATGGTGAGACAATAAGTCCTAATGATGAGATAATAAGTCCTAATGATGAGATAATATCTCCTAATGATGAGATAATATCTCCCAATGGTGAGATATCTCCTAATGATGAGATAATATATCCTAATGATGAGATAATAAGTCCTAATGATGAGATAATATCTCCTAATGATGAGATAAGCCTAATGATGAGTTAAGGTGAAATAATATATCATAATGATGAGATGATATCTCCTAGTGATGAGATAATAAGTCCTAATGATGAGATAATATCTCCTAATGATGAGATAAGCCTAATGCTGAGATAATAAGTCCTAATGATGAGATAATATCTCCAAATGAGGCGATATCTCCTAATGATGCGACAATAAGTCCTAATGATGAGATGATAAGTCCTAATGATGAGATAATATCTCCTAATGATGAGATAATATCTCCCAATGGTGAGATATCTCCTAATGATGAGATAATATATCCTAATGATGAGATAATATCTCGTTATGATGAAATAATATACCATAATGATGAGATGATATCTCCTAATGATGAGATGATATCTCCTAATGATGAGATAATAAGTCCTAATGATGAGATAATGTCTCCTAATGATGAGATAAGCCTAATGATGAGATAATAAGTCCTAATGATGAGATAGTATATCCTAGCGATGAGATAGTAAGTCCTAATGATGAAATAGGAAGTCCTAATGACGAGATAATAAGTCCTAATGATGAGATAATATCTACTAATGATGAGATAAATCTCCCAATTAGGGCTTTTGATATCCAATTTTTGTATACTCGTTGGCACCACATACGCTTCCGTATTTTATACTACTCTATGGGAGAATACATGAAGTGTGTGAAGTTTTGAATTGATGCACACATCGATGATACAAGTTCGCTAACATTTCAAAATTCCAGTACCCTTAGTGTTAACTTTACTGACAGCGTTACGAAATTAAGAGGAACTAACTTTCACGTAAATCTCATTCAATGACGAAAATCGCCAGCCATGTGTGTGGAGGGGGGGGGGGGGGATTCCAACTGGATGGCGACGTAGTCGCGATCCCGTCAAAATTCTCTATCCGTTTTTTGTAATGACCGAAGTGTGTGATCTTTGCCTTGTTTCGATGTCTTAGATGCAACCTTCCGTTCGAAAATATCAGATGAGCTTTATGTTGCATGTGCCACGCAGACAGCGATGTCAACACATCACACAAACTCACTGAGTAGTTATCTACTTTATGAATTCAGGTCGTATCTATCGAATCCATAAGAATAAACTAACTGTGAAAAGCGAAATCTTAACCCTTTACCTAACATGAAAAACAGACTACACTTGCAAAAAAAATTTTGAATAACTAATTTTTTTCATTTTTTGTCTCAAAAACATAGGTTATGAACCCTGGTTAGAATGAACTCGATGAGCTCGTTCCAACGAGGGGTCATAACCTATGTTTTTGAGACAAAAAATGAAAACATAATGAAAATTAATTGGCGATTTTTGAGAATAGCACTGGCCGGGTTTGGCCTTTACGTTGGGTGAAGGATTAATCAAATGAAACCTTTTGGGAGAAACAGCTACAATAAAGTTTCCCGAGGATCAGAGAGGTATTTGAGTGGTCTGCATGATAAAGAGAAGCCAGGTTTTGAAGAGGGCTTGGAGGCAAAATGGAAGGGGTTCGGGGTGTCAATGCTGTTCAAGCTGGGGTAGTGGTCGCTGAAGCGCAAGGGGGAATTGAGAAAGACGACGAAGGAGCGCCAAAATTGTAATTTAAGACTAATGGAGATCCTGGAACGCTTTTTATTCGAATGTTCAAATATCAGTCTGACAGAATAAGATACACTGAGAGTAAAACGCGGAAGTGGGATATGAGAATGAAGGATATGTGGTTATTGGGTGACACAGGGAGAGGGTTAGTATGCTTATCTGAGAAATTGGGAAGAATTGTGTTAGGGGATATTATCAAAGAGCTCTCGTTTCCGGGTGTTGGATGGAGAGAAGCGTACGTGGGGAAAGGAAGGTTTTTAGTAGCACAGGGTTAATCAAGGTATCACGATACTGTCCCGGAAAAGTGGTCTTTCGTAGTCAAAGGATTAAAGACTTCTGGAGCACTTCTATTAAATAGAATATATACCATTTCAGACCCGTGACCGGGTCATGGCCTTATATAGATTAACAGTATTTGGTAATACGGCGTTCATTTTGTTGAAAGGCACGGCCATGTCCGTTTATATTCCGACTTTTTAGCTCACCTGACTACGGAAGCCGGTTAGTGTAACCTGTAAATCAAGTTTTATGTCGTAATTACGACTGTCGTAAACATGAGTTAGTATTACGACACACTAAGTCATAATCCCGACATATTATGTCGTAATTACGACACAACAAATTGATTTACAAGTGGCACTAAACGGCTTTTGTACCTAACTGAAAGGCTTTCTCAACTTTCCAATGTGAAAATGCAGACTACATATAGCAAAGCAAAGTGCTTGAAATTATCCATTTCCAAAATGATAGACAAAAAGCATCCAAACTTGGCTATTTTTGGCATTCTCTCACGGTTCTCTTATTCACGCCCTCATTTTGCTTGGGGGTTAAATCTTGAGATTAAAAAGTAAACACTAACTTTCTTCTGCAATCATTGTTACATCTATCCATATCAAAATAATTGCTAAAACAACCTTGCAATTAGAGGAAATGCGTACAGATGTTTGCAAAAATTCACTAAAAATCATTTTTTGTCAAACAATACTATTCTTTACGTGGCCAAAGCATATGTTGGGTTAAGCCCCAAAGCATAACTTACAGCAGCGGATTTTTTTTATTAAGCATCTCTACCTATAGCAAAACAAAGTTTCTAAAATTAACGCTTTCCAAAATGATAGTAAAATGCAACCGAAGTTAGCTAATTTTAGCATTTACGAATGGAAATCTTAACCTCAATGTGCCTGAGGGTTAAAGATGAGATTAAAATCGAAACAGTAACTTTCTTCTGCAAGCATTGTTGCATCTATGCATACAAAAATAATAGTTACAACAACATTGCAATTAGAAATTAGAAATTAGCTTTTGAAGTTAGTCAATCTCGAAGATAAAATGCTATATTACTATCATTTGTGGCCAATAGGGGTTAATTTAAAAAATATTTGTGTGGTGATTTTAGTGTATCATATTATGCTCTAAATGTGTGAAGATCAACCACAGACTGGGTGTCTGATAAGAGACGTGGCAGAATCTTGAATCTTGGTATTTCAATGAACATGTACAAGTTGAGGGTACTCCAAGTCAAGGCACGACTACTGGGTGAGGGTTAAAACTTGGAATAAAGCATGTAACAGCAAAATTGTTCTTGGATGAATGTCCTATCTTCTCACGGGAAACGTTTTGAGAAAATATGGCTCCTGTGCTGAGAAATTGCATGTAAATTTTGGCGAAAATAACAGTTATTCCGACAGTACCCTTATAGGAAGTCTCCAATCCTCAAGGGTTAAACTTTTAATAATAACATATAGAACAAAATTTGTCATACTGTGAATGGAAAACATTCAGAGCTCAATCAATTAAAAATGGAGTGAATCGTCACCTAAACTAACCAAATTCTGCAAAAATTGGATTTTTTTTACGGTACCTACTTTTATGCAGCCAGAATGGGATAGGTTTAAACTTTACAACCAAACTTACAACAGCAAATATGTTTGGTAGTCAATTGTGAATACGTACATGAAAAATTGTTTGAAATTAACCCTTTCCAAAATGATAGAAAAAGCAAACAAAGTTGTTTAATTTTGGCATTTTCAATCGGTACTCTTATTCCCGCCCTAATTGTGCTTGAAGGTTAAATCTGAGATTAAAAAGTAAACAGTAACTTTCTTCCGCAATCATTTTTGCATCTATCCATACCAAAATAATTGATACAACAACTTTGTAATTAGAGAAATTTGCTCTTGAAGTTGGTCAATTTTAACGACAAAATCTATATTCATGCCATTTTTGGCCAATGGGGGTTAAAGTTGAAAGATTTGAGTAGTGTTCGTGGTGTATTATATTATGCTCTAAATGTGTGGAAAATTTGAGCTAAATAATTGTAATCAATTTTGAGACATTTGAAAAATGGTGAAATTTTGACAGTTTTGGCAGAATATTTTGAAAATACGCGTTTTCAGACATGACGATACCGCATTTCACTAGATTTTATGACATTACATAAGTATGCCAAATTTGGTTAAAATTGTACAGCTTGTTTTTGAGCAGTTCAACAGACAAAATTCGAGGAGGAAAAAAAAAATTTAAAAAAAAAAAAATCGAGAAGAAAAATTTTGAAAAAGAAGAATAACCAGAGTCTTTCCCAAACTGGGTTTGGGAAAGTCTTATGATAAAGTGTGCCATTTTTTCCAGTGCCATTTTATCCTATATAACTGGAGAAGTGTGCCATTTTTTCCTGTGCTATTTCCCCCCCCCCCCCCCCCCTCAAAAAACAGCATTTTTGGTGTGCCATTTTTTCCTGTTAAGTCAAAAAAGTGTGCCATTTTTTTCCTGTGCCATTTTTTCAGGGCACCGCGCGCTGATGAATCCAAGGTAAGGCAAGTCATGTGGTCTTCGATGCTCGAATGATGGATGGGAGAGAAGTTCAACTCTTCGAATAACTTCCCGAGGATGGATATGTCATAGAGATCAAGTTCCTACGCGAGCGGGCGAAAGGAAATGGATAGTCGAAGACAAGTTTGACCAGTAAAAGTATCTGGGTGCCGGACGACCTGATCCTCACCAGCGGTCGTAAAGTATGCGATTAGGCCCAGGAGTTGCGGTTCTGAAGACACAGTGAACGCTTTGCGGACACCCTGGTTGCGCTTCTCTTCTTCCCAACGGATAGCCGAAAAAGAACATTCTCGTCACGATACCCGGTCTCCTTGTCGCCGACGGGCGTTCGAACCAAGAAGCCCTCATCATGAACGATGTTGTTGGTGTGGCCCCTCCCCATGCCATCGCCGCGGTCGAGCGACAGATATATGGCAAGGACTGGTGACCCGAATACGCACTCACAGTCCAAGCCACATCAGAGGGAATCTTTTGTTCCTGCAAACCAACAGGCCTCCATGAAATAATAATACTACGGCCGGTAGCTGATTTGTTGCGGTTCTCAAGGAAGCAGGCCTTGATTAACCCTGTGCTCCCAAAAACCTTCCTTTCCCCACGTACGCTTCTCTCCATCCAACACCCGGAAACGAGAACTCTGATAATATCCCTAACACAATTCTTCCCAATTTCTCAGATAAGCACACTAACCCTCTCCCCGTGTCACCCAATAACCACATATCCTTCATTCTCATATCCCACTTCCGCGTTTTACTCTCAGTGTATCTTATTCTGTCAGACTGATATTTGAACATTCTAATAAAAAGTGCTCCAGGATGTCCATTAGTCCTAAATTACAAATTTGGCGCTTCTTCATCGTCTTTTTTTAATTTATCCTTGCGCTTCAGCGACCACTACCCCAGCTTGAACAGCATTGACACCCCACCCCCTTCCATTTTGCCTCAAAGTACTCTTCAAAATCTGGCTTCTCTTTATCATGCAGACCACTCAAATACCTCTCTGATCCTCGGGAAAACTTTATTGTAGCTGTTTCTCCCAAAAGGTTTCATTTGATTAACCCTTCACCCAACGTAACGGTCAAACCCGACCAGCGCTATTCTCAAATCGTCAATTAATTTTCATTATGTTTTAATTTTTTGTCGAGCTCATTCCAACGAGGGTTCATAACCTATGTTTTTGACACAAAAAAATTAGTTATTAATTTTTTTTTTTGCAAGTGTAGCCTGTTTTTCATGTTCGGTAAAGGGTTAAGATTTCACTTTTCACAGTTTGTTTATTCTTGTGGTTTCGATAGATGCCTCTTCTTCTGATGTTTATTTTAACCCCCAAATACTCGTAGTCACCTGTCTCTCCTACACTAAGAAGTATACTGCTACCTTCCGGAATACAGAACTCCACCCCCCCCCCCCCCCCCCCACACACACACACCCACCTTCGGGTAGGTTCCACTTTACGACCTACGAGTATAACATTTCTTTTGTTTTTATTTTGTTAAAGTCTCCATTTGTTCCATATCTCCCAACAGTTGCCAGCATTTTCTCCTCTTCTCCCTCTTCGCTTTCTGACAATAGCACCATATAATCTGCGAAAAATAGCCCTGGGATCTTCAGGGCTGAGATAACAGCCGGGAGCCGGGCAACCCATTCAGTGGATATTTGACCTTGAGACAACACCATCTCCTGGGCGTAAGGATGCCCAAACAGTCACTCTGTCATTGTGCGTTTAAATCCTTTTATGATACCTTGTCCTCTGCAAGCCTTCTTTTCATTTCGTCGGACTAAGACGCCATGTTTGGTCAGCAGCTGGGTCAAAGGGCCCAGGAACTCTCGTCCAGGATGCACATGGGGGTGTTTCGGCTACCGCACGGGCGCTCGACTGTATAGATGCGCGAGGAAGCGCTAGCTAACTCGATTGAAACATTCGAGTTCAGAGGCTCGGCCACTTTGTGGAGGCTGGCCACTCGTGACTATAGGCAGCGCATACTTGAAGACCTTTCACCCGCTGGGAAGTTGATCGTGAGGAAGCAACGGGAGGTCTGGTTGACCTCGTTTGGCACAGAGACATCAACTTTCGGCCTTGGTATGTGCCGCTTGGACCGGCAGGTGGGTCTTCCAAAATTAATAGCCTGCTTTTTAGCCACGCTCGGGCTATCTCTTCGGAACCCTGGCAGCTTCAGAAATTTGTTGGTGGCTGCAACACCTTTTCAGTAGACCCTGGGTCTATAGTATATACGCGGAAGTCTGATTGCGTCCTTAGGTTGCCTCTTTATCCGAGGAAGTGATGTATTCCAACAGGCTAAAAATCATTTCGGCCAGTTCCTGTTAAACAGCTATTCAGTGAGTTTACAGGCAAAGGCGCAGTCACGCCAATTCCTAGAATGACAAAGGCCACTTCGTGGTTCTTCTGATGCGCCATCCGATGGCGTATAAAAATCTGACAGTTGAGGTTAAGGGTTGGGGGAGTGGTCGTCCACAACCAGACCGCATCGCCTCGTCAATATCATTGAAAGTACGAATGGCGTGGCCTTGCCGTCGGAGTTTTTCGTTGATCAAGTCTTGTCATTCTGTCCTTCTTCGTGACTATTGGGCCTGGGCGGCCTGGAATTCTACTATGGCCTTATCGTGGAGCTTCCTCTCGGTGTCGATACTTGTGCTTCGTAGCGTTGGGAAGAGGTAATTTGAACCGCTAAAGGCAAGTGTGTTCACTAGGGCGCCCTCTATCAGCATCGCAGGAGACGCCATTTATACCCGTAGCACAGACTACGACAATATATCAGCTGGTTTGATACCTTGATTTAAGCCCCACAAAGTAGATCTTCTGTTTCTCATGCCAAGTTCGTAATGTAGTTTTTTGGTTTGGTACGTCCAAAGGACGTACCAAACCAAAAAATTACATTATGGACTTTGGGTCAAAGTTTGCACTAGTTTTACTATTACTATACATGTAGTCTGTGCTTATTATGGCTAGTTGTGAACTTGCGATGTGCAATATCTCAATATATAAAATGGACGGTGACACCGATAGTATTATGTTGCTAATTTTGATAGAACTATGTTACTATCTCCCACAGTCAATATGGCCATAGGGGGTGTGTACGTTATGTCAGAATATGTCCTGTTAGGGCACTTATAATTGGTGAAAAAGGGGGGGGGGGGGGGCAAGTGCCCCCTGTGCCCCCCCCCCCCCCGGCTCCGCCGTCCCTGCCTGTCTCATCACAGTCTTAGCCTCACGTAACTGTACAAACAGCTGTTCTTCTTTCGTCTTTTATCCTCTTCTGCTGGATGGGTTCATTCTCTTATTTGAAAGTCACCATCTTCGGTGTCTCTGACGAGGTATTCTCTGCCACTCTCGCAAGGGCAGTCATTCCAACATGGCAATTCTTAGCTGTTGCCATGGTTGTGGTTCGCAGAGTTGGGTACAAATGTGTCAGCTATTAGATCATCAGTTTCTGGGTGGTTATCCGGAGGGGGGGGGGGCATAAATATACTACTGCTGTTATATAATGCTGCAGAGGTGCCCGAGTCTTCGTCATTGTAGCGCCGAGTCGCGGCTGATATCTCCCGTAGAATCTTCATTGTCCATGGTGTCAATCTGGGCAGCTGAGAGGGCATGTTCCAAGTATTATTTACTTTGCCCTCGTGAAGCCAGCTCGGCGAGACTTTCTCGCCTTATCTGACCAGACCCTGGTAGTACATCCTCCTGGGTCGCGGTGGCACCCATCAGGGGCCCGAGCTCTTCGTGTCTTTCAGACAATAGTCGGCCGATAACCTTCTCACAGCCCATTCTTACTTTGTGAACCACTATAGTCACCCAAGTCTAATATACCCATAAACTACATAACATAAATTCGCTGCTTGCCCAGCCTGGCTGATGAGCAACAGTGCTTCCCACGTGCTGCTGTTCACAACACCCTTATTAGCAGCTTATGAGCAGACTTTCTCTCCGCCAGAGGTTGTCGTACTGCAGCTTGTTCCTTTCGTGAAGGAATCACACCGTTTCCCGAAGAATCTTCGAAGCTGTTGCGGTCTTTGCAGTGAGCAGAGCAACCCAGTGGGTCTGTGCACTGAGGTCTTTCAGGGCGGAGCAGTCATCGTTGATGTACATGGTGTCAAGGTGATAGCCAAACGTTGCGATTTTGTTGTATAAAAGTGTAAATATTTTCTATAATCTTTCGGAATGGGTTAAACATAAAACTTAAAGATATGTATGTGGCGGACCCCGAAAACAGATCGGCAATAATTCAGACGCTGTTAAATTAAGTATGAAATTTAATGTCCATTATGGCGCACGTGTTCAACGCCAGATGGGCTTCTAATAACAGATCAATAGTAAGAGAGACAATATTATCTTCTGTAATAATTATCTGGGAAATTAAAGCCAGTTAAAATCTAATTGTAGAATACAGTGCATCACATATGTTCTGGACACACACCCATATCACGCATCTATCCTGTCTCCAAAATGTCAAAAGATACCAAAGTCTTTCAAAGGAACTTTAAAGCGAGTGTTAAATTTAGATAGATCTAAGCGGCCAAGTTCAATAGAAGCGATTAACTGAGAATAAATGTTCTGGCTGTCTAAATAAAAATCGGGGGATTTCTCGAAAGATTCATTCCAGCCAATTCCAGTCGGAAGGTGTGTAAGGCTGTGGGTCGTTGCGAGGCAGTTGGCCTGACGGCACTTAGAGAAGGTCCGAATTTAGCCTTGGCCGTCGAGGGTCATAGGCACAGAGATTGAAAGTCCGCGTATTGTCGTAACCCTGTGAGGGTTGTAAGGAACCGATTGTAGTTTGTTAACGGTTGCGAACCGTAGTGGCATAGTAGCCAAAGAAGTAAATGCTGTAACTTTGAGGTCTAGAAACCGTATCAAGAGCTTGAGTAAGCGCTGGAATAGCTCGCGAGATAAGATAGTTTTAGGCGGTGCGAGAATTGGTGATGTTAAGAACACTTTGCAGAATATTTTTACGTAAGCTTTGTTAAGTATATATCTGAAGGCGAAGAATAACTTAACCCCGTGAGAGCCAGGCAAGGCGCAAAGTGAACGTGAACTGTGGTAGACGCCGATTGAATTCTAATTGAACTGTGAGAACGCTGATAGAGTCACACAAGCAGAACATTATATGTGTTGAGCCCGACTGACGGTGCAGTTAACCCTGCGAGGAGGAAGCAACGAGAAGTGAACAGACACTTTGCATTTATCACAAACCATGAGAAGATGAAGTGGGGTTGATCCAGTGGACACAGCTAGCAGTGGGAGTCGTCGAGGGCCCTAACAAATAAACTTTTATCCGCGTAATTTGTGTATTCTTATGGATAATTTTTGTGAGTAATTTGTTTCATATTATATTTCTTCTTACATGTAAATAAATAATCTTTTCAGTGAATTATCGTTGATCACCCTTTGGCGTTGTAAGCCACAGGCACCTTCAGGAATCCTAAGAGTCCCAAGCGGATAGGGCATTGATAAGGTGGCAAGGTTTACGTTCGAACTGGGATTCAGACGATAGTCACTGGCTGTCGGCTGAGCACTGATAAGAACATAAATTTTCCTCCATCATTCGAACATCAATTTAACCTGCGACACAGGGTAGGTTTCCCCTATAACAGGTTATTGAAGGCACGCAAATAGTCGTGGAGCCGCTCTCCGGGGTCTGCGATGTTGATTTCAGTTTCTGACAAGATTCATGAGCGGACCTGATAAGTTTTGTTATACCTGATGGTTGTGTAGAAGGTCACTATGTGTCTGAAACTGCCTCGGTAGGCCCAGTACAAAAATTGTCTTTCAGTAGCCGGTCTGGCCACAGACGATCACCGAGTAGGGGTCAGCAGATTGCAGAGACTTAGCAGGGATTCTCGATGTTGAGTTGGGCAGACTTTTCAGCGGCCTTGGTGATCTGGATGGTGACGCTCTCACTTGCATATTCAATTCTTTGACCGCTGCGGTGAAGTCGGTCGTCTGAATGCCAAGCCACAGAATGAATTTAGTGGCCAAAAACTCGTCCAGGAAGATATCCGTTACACAAAATGAAAGTTACACAGAATGTGGTATGTTATCTGTAATTACTTCAATTGCTCCTCCATGCAGATAATAGACTTCGGAATCCGAGGGTGGGGGGGGGGGGGAGACATCCTCACTGGGCTATTTCATAGTATGACAATACAGGAACCTCCACGCAAATGTCACGTCCTTACACGCTAAAAACTAAAGTGTTAAAAACTACACTTGAAGTGCTGTATTTAACACTTACTAAGTGCTGAACCAGCACTTTGTTCAAGTGTAGATATCACAGAACTTGACAGGTGTTACAATAATACCACTTGACAAGTGTAATGTCGCGACACTTAAAAGGAAACAACGCAGATGACGCGGATCAGGCTCGAACTCTCGAGCCTGATCCGCGTCATCTGCGTTGTGTCCTTTTAATTATGTACCCACCAAGCGCAAATCAAATTATGGACGATTCTGGAAGAACCTCCTTATCACATGGGAAGTGCCATCCATTCAACTTTCAGATGTCTGACGATTGTAATGTCTAAGTGCTTAAAGCATTGCACTTTGAGTGTTAAAATCAAACCCTAAGAGTTAGAATGGGTTTAACACCTTGAAAGTGTCAGTTTTAACACTTTAGTTTTTAGTGTGGAGCACACCCCATCCCACCCACACACCTGCCAAAAAAACATGCAAAAAACAATGTAGATATTTATTCTTTTTATGTAGCAGGCCTATTAGTTGTTCTTCAACTCAGACCGTGATCACAGAATCTCATATATTCTTTTTTGGGGGCGGGGCACCTTGCAGGGGCGAGTTTATGCACTGTTATTAACGTTTTTAACGGTGGAAATACCCTGAAAGTGGAGGTTTAACTATAGAAAAATGGCCCAAGAAATAACAGGGTGAGAATACAGGAACCAGTTTCAGGGAATTCCGGCTTGAAAGTATTTACAGATCGCATCTTCCAGAAAAAGTGGGATGAGTCAACCCCGCCCCCTTTCCCCCGACCCTGGTACTCCACGGTATTCCACGGTATTCCTTATCAATTCGATGTTGATTTTCGTCTGCCTGTCGACTTAAAAATTCTTCTCAAGTTACACAAATATCCATGCATATTTTTTATTAACTCTTTTGACTCGGTATGCATACATTTTTGCGTGAAGAAAAAAATTGTAGTGGACGAGCAGACGATATAAAAAGCAAAAAAATCTGAAGCGAGACTCGGTAATAATTTAATCCAAAAGCTCGACAGAGCTGTTGGATTAATTATTACTGAACTGAAATTACTACTGAACCTCCCAACAAACCAAGATGGTTTCGGCCATTTCGCCGTCGACAGTATTGACTGAAATGACACCTTCCAGAGCGCCCGTGTTGAAAGGGTACTGGGGTTAATAATATTAAGTCACCAATCTTACACCAATTGTATCTAATGATATTCCATCAAAATAAACAACAACAAAAATTCACTAAAAGTTTAAACGGTGCTTTTAGAACTTACATACCGTGGTGACACCATGACGTGTTAGGCAATTATCTTTTTATCCTTTTTGGACATGACATGAACAGGTAATGAAAAGATTTATCATTTACGGTGATCAACAAAATTTAATCTTCCGAAAATATTTAATGCAATTATTTGACATGTGTATTATCACCTTTAAGGTATTGTACCAAGTTCGACAAGGAATTTATGCAAGCCAAGACAAAAAATAAATCCGGTTGCGGGTTCGAGAAGTGCGGGTCACTGCACTGTGGCAGTGAAATAACAAAAACTAGAAATTGCCTTCTCACTGAACGACACTGGTCCAGTGGCATAGCTACGGGTGAGGGGTGGGGGTGCTTGTTCCTTAAAACTTTCGCTGCGCCCCCCCCCCCCCACCCCAAAAAAAAACCCTCATTGGCCCAATGCAAGTTTCACACAACATAGAACCCCCAAATGGTCTCCAATATCGGGGCTACACGCTCTAGCCTGGGGGACACTATAGGCATACCATAAAAAGTTACCATTGAACTGCCATCGTAAAACTGTTTCTGTCATGAGATGTCCTGCGGACAAAATTTTCAAAATTTTCCATAAAAGGTCCCTGACCTCATAAACATCATGCGCAGACGAAATACTTACTCGCAGTGTGGCACCATGGGACGAATATCATTAGCTAATTTCCTCCATCTCAGATTAGCCAAGGATCGCGGTGGCTCATTGGTAGACTGTTGGACATCTATGCTACATGTAGAGAGCCCGAGTTCGATCCCCGTCCGGGATGACCCACGTTGTTTCCTTGGGCAAGGCACTTTATCCCGGTTGCCTACACGGGGCACGATGACGCCATGTACTAAGACGTACTGCACGCCGATGGTGCACATGTCTTCAAACGCTGTAACCCTGCTTGAGCTGAGCTTGAACAGAGTTAGAATGTTGAGGAGCTGACAGTTGCTCGTCGATGCTCGGTGATTCTCTCCGGGTACTCCGGCTTCCTCCATCCGTAAAATTGTCACGGTTACGATTAGCCATTGTTCATAAGTATGTGACCTTAACCACCAATAAATAAATAAATAGATAAATAAATAAATAAATTAAATAAATAAATAAATCCATAATAAATAAATAAATAAATAAATAAATAAATAAATAAATCTCGGATTAACCAGTTCTCAGGAAAACGATGGCAAAAAAATCTCATAGGTTATAAAAAAAAAACAAGGAAAGTAATATGGTTCCCACATTACCATTGGGGAACCATAATATGGTCTCCCCATTATCATGGAAGAAGCATAAAATGTAGTCTGTTTTCAGCTTTAGGAGAAATTTCAGTTTCCTTTATTTAACGAAATGTTGATATTCAGAAAGCAATATTCACAAATATCATCATTCAAATATCATTATATTTTCAATGTTTGTCTCCAAAACATAGGCCTGTCCAGTATCCGGATTATTCTGGAAGCACAAGTGGCACTTCCAACAGCCCTGCGCTAAATGCTTTCAAGCTATCAACATGGGTTGGCCACTCGTTAATTCTGTGTTGATAAAAATGTATTAGGGAGTCATGTAGACAGCCAACCTGGCTATGTCACTTCCCACGGAATGCTGAATGCACTATCTGTAAAACATTTATCTGTAAAAACGTTTTTATATGTGTATCGTAAATAAAGAATCTGAATCTGAATCTGAATCATTTCGTTTTGCGCTGTGAAAGACAAAAGCAGGTAAATCGTTTTTGACTAAACAAAATATAGATGGAACACTCTACAAGTGGGTCTTTGTGGGCTTTTAACCCTTAACAAACATGAAAAGCAGACGACACTTGCAAACAAAATTCTTGAATAACTAATTTTTTTCATTTTTTATCTCAAAAACATAGGTTATGACCCCTCATTGGAACAAGCTCGTTTCAACGAGGGGTCATAACCTATGTTTTTGAGACAAAAAATGAAAAAATAATGAAAATTAATTGGCGATTTTTGAGAAAAGAGCTGGCCGGTTTTGGTCGTTACGTTGTTAAAGGGTTAAATTTATTCAAAAATGTACCACCCCAGTCACTGGAGGCTGCGATGAACACACTGGATGCTTTCAAACATATTTCGGGTTTAAAAATAAATTATAATAAAACCCAGGCAGTTTGGATCGGCAGTAAAAAGGATTGTACAGAAAAAATTTGTGATAGGTGGAAAATTAACTGAAACGAGGAAACATTTAGCGCATTAGCTATCGAGTTCACTAAAAGTTTTGATAAAACTGTCCAGATAAATTATAATAAAAAACTAAGGCAGGTGAGAAAAACTCTTCTGCAGTGGTCAAAACGTAATCTCTCGGCGAAAAATAACGGCAGTAAAATCTTTAGTTTTCGCAAAACTGGTTTATCTTTTTATTGCTCTTCCAAATCCTCCCAAAGAAACCATAGACGAACTAAATAGGGCACTTTTTAAATTCGTGTGGGGAAATGGGCCTGACAAAATAAAGGGAATTCATTTTATCGAAGATTACGATCAGGGCGGGTGTAAAATGATTCTGCTGAACGCTTTTATAAATTCTTTAACCCTTTAACTAAACGAATCGCCCGCATCCGCCCGCGTAATATGCAAATTGAGCAGTTGAAAAAATTAAAATTTTCAAAAAATTTCAACAAAACCATATCATGTGACCCTTCATTGGAACGAGCTCACTGAGCTCGTTCCAATGAGGGGTCACATGATATGGTTTTGTTGAAATTTTTTGAAAAATTTAAAATGATATTTAAAATAATAAATTTGGATAGTGTCTGTGTTGGGTAAAGGGTTAAAGATATCATGGGTTAGTTGCTTTATAAAAAATCATTCATGTTAGAAAGAAATTTTCGTAAACTCTTCTCCCCTTTTAAATAGTGATTGGTATCTAGCCATCCCTAACGGCTGTATCTCCGAACGTCAACTTTTAGAAAATTAATCTCGATGTTCAGCTTCACTGAAGTTAATTATGGGGCACACAAAGGGGAGCTTTCACTAATAAGAACTTCGCGAAAATCAATGTGTGAATAGCATTGTTAGGTACAGATAACAAGAGAGTTTTAACACTATAAATATTTTATTACAAAGGGTTTTCAATATAATTATCATATATTTTTCACAAAAGAAGAATTGAAAAAAATAAAAAAAAATAATTAATTAATAGTTAATCTTTTCTGGAAAGACGTAATTGATGCTTGGTCGTTTTTCAGCCAAACAACACCTCCACGGGAGCGTAAAGATTTTTTATGTATCTACGTTTTTAATAACGAACATATTAAATTAGGAAATAGACCGCTGAGAAGCACTCTGTTGAAATTGAAAGCTGTCCTTTTTTGTAAATGATTTTTTAGGATCAAACGGAAAACTGTGGTCTCATGAGCAATTTAAAATGCACTTTGATATATAAATAGACTTCTTGACATACAGGGGAATACAAAATACAATAAAATGTTTTATAAGACCACTAGGCAATGCAACTGAGCTGAACATAATACAAAATCCCATAGTCCCACACATGCAGTACACTGCAAAAAATATAGGTTCTCTTCAGAACCAAAACTGGTTCTAATCTTGTCCCTGAGATGGAACCAGTTCTGTTTAAACAGTATTTATTTCAAATCAAATAAATTTATAAAGATTAACATTAAATATTAACAGAATTAAACATAAATTGAGGGGTTTCAGCCGTAAGTTTAGAGCTTATACGAGGTTGTCTCAAATCATTATTAAGCAAAGGAGATATGAACAGTTGGCATATCGAACTGTTCATATCTCCCTTGTTTCAAAATGTTTGGCAACTGCGTTGAATAAGCTCCAAGTTTATTGCTGAATCTACTTCACTTCATGTAATATTCTGTTAAAATCGAATACTAATCTTGGTAAATTTATTTGATTTGAAATAAATACTTATTATGGGCACAAAAGACAAAAGTCTCTTATCCAAATGGGAACCCAAGTTAGGCATCGAACTGAGTGGAAAATGGTGGACAAAAACGTTACTAATCCCCTTTAAATGTACAGTCGACGTCAAATATAAATGGTTTCAGTATCGTATTAATACACGCATTTTAGGAACCAACACTCTTTTAAGGAGGGTGAATATAACTGAAGATAACACGTGTTCCTTTTGCAAAAGAGAAAAGAAACTTTGATTCACCTGTTTTGTGAATGTCCACTTGTTTTATCCTTTTGGAGTGGTTTCGTCAACTGGATTTTCACAAATACAGGATATTATATAAATCTATCAAAACAAGTTGTTTTGTTTAGCAACCCAAATTTTCGCCTTTTACTCATTTTTGTAAAACATTTTATTTATAGAACTAAAATGGAAAATGAAAAGTTAGATATTAGTTTACTACAAAAAGAAATACTTAATTATTACAATGTAGAGAGATCAGCATATTACCTTTTGTGTCAGTACAAAAAATTTGAAAAATGGTGGGAAAGTCTAATAAATTTGAAAGAAGAGTAAAACTCCATATGCAACCATATTCAGATAGTTATTATTATTATTATTATTATTATTATTATTATTATTATTATTATTATTATGACTGCGATTTACTGCCAAAATTTTTCTGAATGCATCCAGTGAAGCCTTTCTCTGGCTACTGCAACCCCAGACAAGTGCCAGGAACTCAACGTCTATGCAACTAATTTGCGAACATCACAACCCTCCCCCACCCCACCCCACTCTCACATATTGCCATCAACCTGCCCTTTTAAAAAAATATAAAAATATGGATCAAATATATTAATAAACTAGAAATGTATTGACTACATATTGTATTCAAATTGTATACCTTTTGTACATTGCTTTATTACGAAAATAAAAAAAAAAAAAAAAAAAAAATTACGAACACACATTTGTGTTTCGTGTATTTAAAACTGCCCAACTCAAATGAGTTGCAAACAGCAAATAGCGAGTGAATTTTCCGGGGGACGTGACAACCGTTACTTATTCCCATTTCCTTGTTCGACATCCGTTATCAACCGATAAGTCAATTGATAACGAATGTCGAAACCGTTACTTACTCCCAGTTCCTTATTCGACATTCGACATAATGAATGTGGAATAAGGAACTGGGAACAAGTAACGGTTGTCACGTGAGTGATTTTCAGAACACTGTTTTAATATTTAGGTGTTCCTTTTAAGGAATAGTGCCTGGCTTTGAGTAGACTACGCCCATATAGTGCCCAGTGAGGTGGAGTAGTTCCCGACGCGAAGCTGAGGGAACTACACCACTCACTGGGCACTATATGGACGTAGTCAACGACAAGCCATGCACTAGTCCTTATATTATATCGAACAACACGAAAATGCAAATTAACCAAATAATCTACAATCCAAATTGCAAACATGTAAAGATGTTTTTATTTCAAACAGTAAAGGAGAAATGAGAATAATGTGTGGATATTGATAATTGTTCGACACAAAGATACTATTCCTCGCCTCTGCCAATGTCTCACTCCAAGTTCTAAGGGTAGATCACGACTCGTCTTCGACTCGCCGTGATCTGCCCTTACAACCCGGAGCTCGACTCGGATACATATTTTGTACATCCACATTATGGTATATTTATCGGAACGTCTCAGCTCGGAAAACTTTGCGGCTATTCTTGCGACACAAAAAAGGAAGTGTATATTTTTTCATATAAAGCGAATTGTCTAATTGGTGGCCGGGATTTTCTGCCACCATTTTGGATAAAGCGTTGCTTTGTACATTTTTGCATATAGTGCCCGTGCTAAAAATAGAAAACATATAATGCCCGCATGTAGTGACCCTTCAGCTCAGTGCTGGACAACTACACGGAATAGGGTATCACCTTTCAGCCAATCAGAATGCAAGGAAGTCACGTGAGGTATAATATTTTAATTTAGGGTCCCCTTTATAACACCAGGGACGTAGCTACAGAGGGCTGGAGGGGTGCCTAAATTTCAAAAGTTGGAAATCCGGCGATGTAAATTCCAAAAGTTCCAATTTAACCCTTTACCCTACGCGAAAATTTATTATTTGAAATATCATTTTTTAAATTTTTCAAAAAATTTCAATAAAACCATATCATGTGACCCCTCGTTGGAACGAGCTCGTTCCATCGAGGGGTCACATGATATGGTTTTGTTGAAATTTTTCGAAAAATAATATTTTTTCAGCTGCTGAATTTGCATATTACGCGGGCGGATGCTGGCGATTCGTTGGGTTAAGGGTTAACATGCTCTTGTCATATTTTTTCGGACAGAGCCAAAGTGATTTTCCAATTTTCGATCAAATTCTCCGACTTTTCCAATCAGCTGACAAAAGTTTTAAATCTGTGACCTTTCCGGTTTTTCGAACGCATCGTTGCGTTTTTCCGACTCGGAGTGGTCAGATGGTGAATATCTGTCAGTCTATAGTCCTTGTGTAGTCTGGTCAGTGTAAGGGAAAACTAATCGACCTACCTTGGGAAATGTATTTTTTGTTTTTACTAGATTTAAGCAAGAGTGAGGCCTCAGAATCAATCCCTGGGGTACAAAAATCAGAATCAATCCCTGGGGTACAAAAATTAAAAGCTTTCCCCGGGGATGGCTCCCATCATTGAGAGGAGGATACCCCATTCTCCAGCTTTCGCCCAACTGCGGACCTCTGGACAAGTCTAAGGCGTGCCGTGCTGGGATCACAGCCCCGAGTTAGAAATCTAACTGATCACCACCCTCCATTGAATACCCTCTAGCTACATCCCTGCATAACATATGCTACTTGCTAAAGACTCCTGCACTGGATTATTTCGAGCCTGAACTTACCTTATAACACCTCGTTAGAACGAAATCACCAGGCGCATTCTGGTGCGTGGGTCACGAGCTTTGTTTTCGATTCAAAATAAATGAAAAATTTTAGTTCAAGAAATGACTGTGGGAGAATTGTGATACCCCAAATAATTTTCCAGGCTTGACATTTTTGTCAAAGTGGAGTCTTAAGATATTAGTTCGCTCTTGCTATAATCGTGTGTGTGTGTGGGGGGGGGGGGGGGGGGGGGTAGACTAGATTTATTTGATACTTGTGTCACACACACAATCAGTGATACAAAGATATTATAAATAGAAACCTGTATCAAATACCCGATTCGCTTGTTTGGGGGTCACGACCAATTTTAAGTTCCTGAACAGTATGTGTTAATACTGCATGTATATTTTATTTATTCACTGATAAATTTTCGAAAAGTTTAAAGTTTCTACCTGTGATTTCGATCGACTAATATTCCATTTGCATCACCAAGACATGCCTTCGTCGAAGGCATGTCTTGATGATGTAGTTGGAATATAAATCAATCGGGACTTCAGCAAACACAGCCGGGACAGATCAGATGTACATCAGCACCCACCCCTAATCGGGCATCTTCGAGGCGTCCCGGGACTGGAAGTGTTGTCTGCAATTCGTTAGCAGACGTTAGTGTATTCTCCGACAAATATTACGTACGGTCGATTTTTTTACCGTAAATGGGGAGTATTATTTATTTATTGGTGATTAAGATAACATACTTATGCGTAATCTCTAATCGTGATCGTGACAGTTTTACGGGTGGAGGAAGCCGGAGTACCCGGAGAGAACCACCGAGCATCGACGGGCAACTGTCAGCTCCTCAACATTCTAACTCTGTGCAAGCTCCGCTCATGCAGTGTTACAGCGGTTGAAGACATGTGCACCATCGGCGTGCAGTGCGCCTTAGTACACGGCGTCATCGTGCCCCTGTGTAGGCAACCGGGATAAAGTGCCTTGCCCAAGGACACAACGCGGGTCGTTCCGGACGTGGATCGAATTCGGGACCTCTATCATAGAAGTCCAACAGTCTACCACTGAGCCACCGAGCTCGCACAAATGTGGAGAGGAGTTTTCAGTTTTTCCCTGATGGATTCTATTAGTTGATTTTCGACACAGTCTTTCTACAAGTAGCCTACTATTTCTCCGGGATTGTTGGCGACGAGAGACGATAGATGAATGTCATTACAGAAGAGGGTGTTTTGCAGTCTCAATGGGAATCAACTGGAAGGTGATGTTTATCCTTATTATTATTTCTTATTTATTAGGGTTTAACAACACTTTAGACAGCCAGGGTCACCTCGTGCCGGACAGTTTTACGGGTGGGAGGAGCCGGAGTACCCAGAGAGTACCACCGAGCAACGGCGAGCAACAGCCGGACTCCCCAACGTACTAACTCCACACGGGAAGGGTTGAAGACAACTGCACCATCGACGTGCAGTACGCCTTAGTACACAGCGCCACAGTGCTCCCATGTGGGTAATCAGGATTATGAAGTGCCTTGCCCAAGGACACACCGCAGTTAAAATCCCTGGCGGGGATCGAAGCGTGGAGCTTTCAGTTTGAAGGCCAATTCCGTATCCACTGAGTCACCACGCTCCCGGTGTTTATCTTTAAGAAATCGCCGCAGATTCCCTCGTGTGATTTGTTTTTTCTTCGGCCTTTAACCCTTTACCTAACATGAAAAGCAGACGACACTTGCAAACAAAATTATTGTTTTATTGCTTCCGCCAAAAACATTGCTTATGACCCCTCATCGGAACGAGCTCGTTCACGAGCTCATTCCTGTTGAAGGGTCATAAGCTATGTTTTGGGGCAAAATGTTTTTTAAAAATAATGAAAATTAAATGGCAGTTTTTGTGAATAGCGCTAGCCGGTTTTGGTCGTTACCTTGGGTAAAGGGTTAAGGCAGAGAAAAGTGTACACATCTGGCGCCACATTAACAAACTTCGGCTTGGTGGGAAAATTAGTTTAATATGGTGTCAGCAGTGTGAACTTTTCTCCAGGGGCATAGCCAGCAAATATTATTGGGATGGGGGATTTTCTAGTGGACGAACTTGGGTATCCGTCGCGAAGCACAAAAGATAGCACGAGTTCTCCCTAAGGCGACGCGGGCGCGCCCGTGTCACCTTGGGGACAGGGGGAGCACGAGAAGGGGTGCGCGGGGAACCTCTCAGGGAAAATTGTTCAAAATCTATTGTTAAAACAAACCATTTGGTGGCTTTCCAGGTAGTTTCTAACAAGATTTCTCTACACCACAACAATCGTACCACAGACAGAAAGTACTTCACTGCGTTTTGAGTTCGGTAATACCTTCTAATAGAGTTGGTGTTGCAGTGATATATGCGTCGAAGAAACTTAACATATGTGTGCTGAACTAGATGATGGAAGAATGTTTAGATCGAAAGAAAAATTAACACCATCTCAGTGGCGTAGCACGGGGGGGGGGGGGGGTGCTGATGGCATGCCCCATAACAACTGCAGAGCCCCCACCCTCGCAAAATGGGAAAATTAAGGAAATTTACCTGACTGGACGTGGACTAGAAGAATAACGACCGTAACGATATGAACACATAATCTCCGAAGCTTACAAAATTATGTTAATGGTGGCAAAAAAAAATCAGTTTCGTCGTCAGTAATTGGATGTGTAGTAGGTCTAAGTTGTTGGTACCTTTCAGTATGATGTAGTATAACTTCGCCGGTAGTGAATGGGTTAGTAGTATATCTCATATGTTTCAGGTCATATTTGGATGACCCCGGTGGATGACCCCGGAAGTGACGTCATGTCACGTGACCCAGTGGCGCCATGTTGTGTTGCCATGGTAACCCGCGTGGGCGGCCATGTTGTGACGTCATCCCCATAGTGATACGTGATGTTAGTGCGCATGCGCAGAGCGTGTTGTTAGGGTGATACGTGTTTCCGTCGTCCATTTTGTATACTGGAGGCCACCATCTTGGTTTCTATGGTAGCACGTGGTTGCTATGTTACCCAAAGGCCTACAACAAGACATGGGTATGTTCGGAGGGTGTGTTCGATTGAATAGGAGTGATTTCCCGTTTCGTAGAATTACCACAAGCAACCCGATAATCCCTCCAAACCACCGAAATTGACTTTATTTAGTACGGATTTCCCCCAGAATTCTTTATAGGACCGCCATACCATGGTACTGAGGGCCTTCCAGGTACCGAGAGGCCCCAGGTACCGAGGGGAGACCCTGGGGTAAGTTCGATTAAACTAGAGTAGTTTTTCTGGTTTGGATTTCCCCCAGAATCTTTTTTAGGACCGCCATACCATGGCTTATAATAGTAACACGTAGTGCTATAGTACTGAGGGGTCCCTTTGGATTATAGCCAACTGATAGATAACCTCCATGAAAGCCTATATCATTCCTAATGCCAAGAATCTATCGAGTAGTTACTGATAAGTCATTGCTCGAACGATTCGAATCCCATCGAGCAAATAAGCCGAACGAGTGACTTGCACATAAGACTCTTAGCCTCATTTCGGTATTTGAGGATACCTATGACCTGGTATTGTATTATTTGAGGATACCTATCGAGGATACCTTCTGGAGAATCCCTTTTTGTCGTATGAGGCCATGAGGTCCATGAGAAAGCCCCCAATAAGGTCTAATTTACTCTTACTATTACTAATTTACTATCCCTCTCATTTCGTTTGAGGCCATGCGGGCATGAAAAAATCCCTCAATGAGGTCTAATTTTCTATCCCTCTTAGCCTCATCTCGATATTTAACAACCATATCCCGTGGTACCCCAATTTCAGCACACCTTTTTCGAAAAGGTTGGCCTTCGGCACCCCTTTTTAGTCGTATGAGACCATGGGGGCTATGTGAAAAGCCCTCAATGAGGTCTAATTTACTATCCCTCTTAGCCTCATTTCCTTTGAAGCCATGAGGGCCATGAAAATATTCCTCAATGGGGTCCAATTTCCTATCCCTCTTAACCTAATCTCGATATTTAACAACCATATCCCGTGGCACCCCAATTTCAGCATCCCTTTTTGGAAAAGGTTGGGCTTCAGCACCCCTTTTTAGTCGTATGAGGCCATGAGGGCTATGTGAATAGCCCTCATTGATGTCTAATTTACTATCCCTCATAGCTTCATCTCGTTTGAAGTCATGAGGACCATGAAAAAATCCCTCAAAGAGGCCTAATGTACTATCCCTCTCAACCTCATCTCGGTATTTAGCAGCCATATCCCGTGGCACCCCAATTTCAGCACCCCTTTTTGGAAAACGTCTGGCCTTCAGCACCCCTTTTTAGTCATATGAGGGCTGTATGAAAAGCCCTCAATGGGGCCTAATTTATTATCCCTCTTGGCCTCATTTCGTTTGAGGTCATGAGGGACATGAAAAAATCCCTCAATGAGGCCTAATTTACTATCCATCTTAACCTCATCTCGGTATTTAACAGCCCTATCCAGTGGCACCCCAATTTCAGCACCCCTTTTTGTAAAACGTCTGGCCTTCAGCACCCCTTTTTAGTCATATGAGGCCATGAGGGTTGTGTGAAAAGCCCCCAATGGGGCCTAATTTATTATCCCTCTTAGCCTCATTTCGTTTGAGGCCAAGAGGGCCATGAAAAAAATCCCTCAATGAGGCCTAATTTACTATCCCTCTTAGCCTCATATCGGTATTTAACAGCCATATCCAGTGGCACCCCAATTTCAGCACCCCTTTTGGAAAACGTCTGGCCTTCGGCATCCCTTTTTAGTCATATGAGGCCATGAGGGCTATGAGAAAAGCCCTTAATGAGGTCTAATTTACTATCGCTCTTAGCCTCATTTCGGTATATAAGTATACCTATGACCCAGCTTCTATATAGCTCCTATACAGGTAGTCTTACCAACGGCTTCCATCTTATCTCCAAAGCTCCAAGGCCACTACCTGTCTATGGTCTACTTGTCCTATCGTTAGCTTCTACAGTAGTCTTGTGCCATTGCTGCTTTGAACCATTACTATTGGCTACCGTTATTCTGCCCCATGTCTCAACCATTACTATTGACTTGTAACACTACTCCCTAGCTATACCTTCGCTCAGGCCTTCAACATGGGGGACCCCTCGGTACCATGGTATGGTGGTTCTAAAAAGGATTCTGGGGGAAATCCGTACTAAATAAAGTCAATTTCGGTGATTTGGAGGGATTATCGGGTTGTTTGTGTTAATTCTGCGAAACGGAAAATTATTCCTATTCAATCGAACATACCCTCCGAACATACCCCTGTCTTGTTGTAGGCCTTTGGGTAACATAGCAACCACGTGCTAACATAGAAACCAAGATGGCGGCCTCCAGTATACAAAATGGACGACGGAAATAAGTATCACCCTAACAACACGCTCTGCGCATGCGCACTCACATCACGTATCACTATGGTGATGACGTCACAACATGGCCGCTCACGCGGGTTACCATGGCAACACAACATGGCGCCACTGGGTCACGTGGCATGGCGTCACTTCCGGGGTCATCCACCCGGGTCATCCAAATATGACCTGAAACATACGAGACATACTACTTGGGTTAATAACATCGCAGCTTACTTTGTGACAAAGGTAGGTCTTAGGCGGCAAAACAGTTACTTCGGCAGCGTGGAGTTGTCCATGGTACCTACCAGCCTGCATGTCTCGCTACCTGCCTACCTACCTACCTGTGACATTGAGACCGGTATTCATTTCCATGAATTTCATGGTTTGTGCGTGAATAATGGGCCAACCTGACCTCCTGAAACATTTCAAATTAAAGCACCAAAGGGCCCCAGGTTCACTCTCAGGTCACTGAAGTTTCAAAATTTTCGCGAGGGTGGGGGGGGGGGGGTGTATAACTCCCACTAGTAGAAGGATGCCCCACCCATACCACTCCCACCACAAGAATACAGGGGTATGTTCGCGGGGTATGTTCCTTTGTACAAGAGTAATTTCCCGATTCGTAGGGGATTTTTTCATGGCCGTCATGGCCTCAACCGAAATGAGGCTAAGAGGGATAGTAGATTAGACCTCATTGAGGGATTTTCTCATGGGCCTCATTGCCTCATTTCAGGAAAAAGGGGTGCCGAAGGCCCGACGTTTGTTATTTAGGGGCGGTGGAATTGGGGTGCCATAGGTCGTGGTGATAAAGTGAACTAATTGGATGATCTAGATAAATGAAACAAGAACAAGAGTACTCGGATTACTGCCAGAACAGACCAGAAAAGCTAAATATAGTAACAATAAGATGGCCACTCACGCGGGTTACCATGACAACCAAACATGACGTAACTAGGTCACGTGACTATGAAGTCATTTCTGGGCCGATGTCCGGCTGAATAAGGACGGTCGGGTATATGATCTACTAATCCTAAGTTCTAAATTTTGGCGTCCCTGAAATGTATTGTTTTTGGTCAGACTTTTGCGTAACTACTGAGATCACCACTCTGTCCAAATTGATCCAATTCAAAGCACTCCGTCACTCAGAAATACAGTAATCTTAAAATATCAAAGCTTGTATTGAATATCAACTGTTGCTTTCAGGACGTTTGGGGATAAAACAGGGTGTTCGCGAAGAAGACCTACTTTTTAATTTTTGTAAAGTTTTTTGGGGTGGGGTGTAGCGGTGGGGGGTACCTGATTTGTCCCAACTGTAATGAGTCAAGTTCCGACTGATAAAATATTCCAACTGACAAGGTATGCCTTGATGATGTAGTTGGAGTATTAGTCAGTAGGGACTTTAGTTTATAAAACTTAAGACTTGGAAATTATTTGTGGATAAATAACATATACATGATATAACTTCTTTTTTAATTAATACTTACTGTGCCGGTATTCAAAATTGGTCATGCTGGTTCCCAAACAGTCCGAGTTGGGCACCACAGACCTCCATTTGTATATGCCCGGCTGTGTGTGTGAGACTCAAGTCCAAGTATCAAGTCTTTCGTCGTTTAAGAAAGAACATGATTATAGTACGGCCGCCGTGAACTTTCACTTTCCACGAGTGGGTAATATTTCCACGGGTGTAATAATATTAGATTCCAAAAACTAATTATTGGAATAATTATCAAAAAAATAATTAATGAAGCACCGGGTACAACCCGGTGCTTCATTATTTAAAATTTTGCTGATGATGATTTATATCACCTGGTGAATGTATGCGTGGACATTACTGTCCACGCGTGGATCACGGCCAGTCCACGACAGCTGTACTGTACTATCAAGAAGGAATCGATATCTTAGACACCAATCATGTCACCCCCTCAGTGACGCCTCAGGAACCCATTTATTTAAACATGCGTGTGTTTATTGATAGGCCAACTGATTGCCAAGTCATTACACTCTTTCACACCAGTTGTGACCGATATTATTTGACGAGGACAATATAATAAGGAAGTAAAACAAATTTATAAAAAATGTACTAAAAATATACTGGCCCTTTCTTCTGTCTTGGAGCTACGCCGTGACAAGCAATTATTTTCTTTTTAATTAGAAATGACAAACACATTCTGAATGGATATAAGGGCGATGAAGATATTTAATATAATGAAATTATGGTATTTAACAATGTGTGCCATCAACATTATTGTATTGTACCTAGAGAATGAGTTGGACTATGTTAGTCGCGACAAAACGAAGTATGGAACATCCCTGATTTTATGGCTAATTCGAGCAATGGGAGCCATCGTACGTGAAAGTGAACCCGGATACAAATATCTATTCTGTTTGCAGTTTAAGCAGAAAAATCATCTAACAGACAGGCCTTTCCATACAGGGTGAGAGATTATTAGAGCACAGGTATCGCCATTATTGAGGAAAACAATGTCAAAAGAAATCTTGCTGTAAGTGGTGGAACAGGCGTAGCCATGGATCGAGAAGGTGGGGGGGGGGGGGGGCAACATTTCTGCTACCCCCCTCAAAACATTATCCCACTGCAACTTTCACGTAACATAAAGCCCTAAAACGGTCTCTAAAAAACAGTTACACACGCTACAAATACCTCATATTCGTTTGGGGCACTGAATTTTGCAGAATTGTCTCAGAAGGTTAGGAGTGGGGGAGGGTCAGGTCAAAATGCAGATATATGGCTGAAAAAAATATTTTCCGCCCATAGACAACCCACCCATCCTAACCTTGCATTTTCTCCCACTCTCAAATGGGGATCCACCACTAAAATCACCAAAATTGGCCTTTCTCCACCCAAATATAGGCTTAAACCGTTCAAATAGAAGAAAGCAGTGATAACAGATTTTGTCAAACAACGCAATGGAATAAGCGCCCCTGTAAATTATTTGATATTTTATTACACGCCTGTTCTATGAAATCCCCATCTACAGCGACACAAAACCATGCGGAAAAAGAAAACCTGTTCCGCAAATATGCGCGGAACGGAAATCGTTGACGGACTATTTTTAAACAGAAGCGAAATTTTTCTGGAATTTTCTACAAATCGTGCAACGCAATTACAATTTGAATCGCTAGTGATAGCTGAAAATCGTCTTCTGAGTTCCAATGTGTTCTCTGTGAAACTCAGAGGACGAAATAGTAAAGGCCATTTTACAATGAAGGCGAACGCGAACACGACCGCGACTTCGACCGCGGTGGTCGCATTTGTTTTATTAACACCAATTTTAAAGGAGTCGTTCATATTAAGGGCGAAGGCGGCCCATTTTTTGTTCGCGTGGAACACCACGGAGATTGCCCCAAGAGTGATTTTTGGGGAATTCTTCGCGCGAACAATTCTATTCAGCCAATCAGACTGCGAGGTCAAAGGGCGTGTTATGACCTATCAGTGCTGAGACACTCGTGGAGACGGATTTCCGCGCGAATCGCCGCTTTCAGTATGAACGATAATTCGTGCGGAAAGTCGCGCGGAAATTGGCAGTGGTCGCGTTCGCCTCCAGTATAAAATGGCTTTTAATAACACGGATTTCCCTCGTAAATTTGGATGGCGATCAAATGTGTTCTTTTTGTTGATAGTTGTCAAATGAATTGCTGAGTGTCCTCCTAATAATTGTTTTTTATGGACGTGAAGGCGTATAATAAACATAGAATGACTCACACGTGTGAATGGGTTAATCGATATGGCACTTGTGCCATATCGATTAACCCATTCACATGCGTGTGTCGTTCTGTGTGTTTATAGACTTTAACTTTCGACCTTGTGAATGCTATATGATATGACTAACTGATCAGTTTAACACTTTGAACTACTGACAACCCCAATTTTTAGACGCAAGTGATGTGTAGAGAAGCATTTACCTTCATTCCTTCCATTCAGATCAATTAAGATTTCTCATATTAAATGATTTGCAGGTTCAAAATCTGAAGGTTCAAACTAGATTTCAAATAAAAAATATTCCAATACGGCACAGGGGGGGGGGGGGGGAGGGGGGGCACTAAAAATCTGCAAGACGTGACGTCCTATTTTTTATTCGGCCCCTTTTTTCTACTACCGTTCTCGGACACCCACCCCCCATTCTCCCATTAAAATCCAAAATAAACTTATAAACTTAGTAGGCACAGCTGTCTTTAGGGGTTTTTCATAATGTTCTTAAACTGGTACCACCAATTTAAACCTCTGTGGGCTGCTGTGGGCCCCAATCTACAAATGACAAGCTGTTCATTATCAGGCTTGGTCAGAGCAGGTGTACATATACGGAAACAAATTTTCATTTGAGTTGTTCCCAAAATATTGTCTGCACATTTTCTACATTTCGAACAAGACACCCACCTCCTACTAACGTGTAACATTTTCCCAGATTAAGCCCAATATTCTCACATATAAAGCCTCCTGATGTTGTATTTATGTTAAGAGTTTGATGTACAACATCATCTTTAAGGTTTGAAACACAAATGATGGTATATATTAGCTGATATATTGATATATTTTTAAAAAAATTTAAAAATTGCACAAGTTGGAAATGCACATTTTTGGCGCACTCAAGAGACGCCCCCCCCCCCCCAACGTCACGTGGTGTTGCAAATTGTTGGTGCCCCCCCCCCCCCCCCCCCCCCCCCCCCTGGAACGGCATCGTATATTATTTTAATACAAGTAATAAATCAGGAAACACGGAGGTATCTGTATGCTTGGACTCCTTACTCAGCAAATCAAAATTATCAATGGATTGAGAACCATCTAAGGCCTTTGGTCACAGACAAAACGGTACGCAGATCTAGATGTTTGGTAATAGGCTAACTAAAGTTCCTTCTAAGTCAATCAGGAGCAGTCAAGACTCGTTTTCTCTGTGATATTTGGTGAAATTGAGTTGAAATTTCGTCCCCTAAGTTCCAATGTGTTCTATGTGCCTACTGGCACATAGGTCATATTGGAACTCAGGAGACGATTTGTTAACCCTTTGAACTAAAGTGGTATCTTCCATATCAGTTCAATGGCAGCAATTAGAAGAGTCCATATTCATTATTTAGGGTAGACCAATCGATATTTTCGAGGCTGCACGTTGAAAATAATGATTGGTCTACCCCACACATTTACTGAACAACCACTCTATTTAATGACGTTATGGCGTATTATTTTCCTGGCCGGAAAAGCGGCCGCTGGGGTCCAAAGGGTTTTAAAAACAAGCATTTGGAAAAAATTGCAGGTCATACTTTTTCTACTCTGAACCCCTTAGATCCAGAAATGTTGGGAGCATAAACGCATGCGACTTGTCTTGGCAGCCGAGACTTGTCTTGAAATCACCAATCAAGTGCTTTGTGGGTTGTCAGCAGGACCTCTTGAAGATGACATGGTCAGGGCACATGCTCTGGGGTTGCATGCATACACCTAAAATAGGCCTTTAAAGGTTAAGGTGTGTTTAGAACAAGTCACAAAATTACTGTAGATATGATTTGTTTTCGAAAAAGAATGCCACAGTTGAGCTCACTGGCAGTGGAATTTGCGGCGTTCTGGTGGAATGATACAAGAACAACTTATTCTGTATTTTCCTGGTGATAATTCCCCTTTAGAACTGTCTGCAAATCTCAGTCAAGTCAAACACTGAATACCCAAACGATACCGAGGTATTCCCCCTAAAAATACCGGAGGTCCATTGGCAGAAACATTCCCTGTGTCTGCTATGATTAACCAGGAGAACCTGCCGTGCTTTGGATGCCATTCGATATGGCAATTGCGCGCATTCCTACGCGCAATTAAGCCTAGATAAGCGCACAGTTCGTGGCGGGACTTCTAGTTTTAACTGTAGGACAGACGATGGCAATATTGGGGAAGTCATCAGTAGCGGTCTAGGAGCTATGAGGGCCATGGGGGATTGGAGGGGGGAGGGGGTCTAGATACAAGGAACTGAACAGACACCAGGAACAATAACTATCTTCAGATAGATATCTTCCGATAAGTATCCTCTAAAAGGTATCCTCAGAAAGTATCCTCGAAAGGTACCCTCAAATATTACATCATCACGTATACGTCAATACCGAGATGAGGACATACGAGTCGTACTAGGAGTCACTCGTTTAAGCAATTACTCGATGGCTTATTTGCTCGATGGGATTCTAGACGTTCGAGGAATTTGAGATAGTTAGCAAGCGTGCAGTTGTGCCACAAGTCAGTAGTAATGGTACAAGGCTGGAAGAGGACTACAGAATTGGACTCATAGAACAGACGGTGACGATACTGGACAAGTCAGCAGTAACGGTCTTGGAGCTATGGATGCCATGGGGAGGTCTAGATGCAAGGAACTGAACACACACTTGGAACCATAACTGTCTTCAGATAGATATCCTCCGATAAGTATCTTCTAATAGGTATCCTCCAAAGTTATCCACCAGCACATCACCATGTCATAGGTATCTTCGAATACCCAGATGAGGATAAGAGTCGTAAGAGAAGCCACTTGTTGAAGTAATTACTCTATGGCTTATTTGATCGATTACATTCGAGCAATGCCTGTTCCAGTCACCACTCGATAGCTTATTCGCTGAATAAGATCCGAGTCATTCGAGCAATATTTGTTATTGCTCGATGGCCGCTTGGCCTTGGAAATCATATAGGAGTTCGTTGTGCACAGGGGAGATAACTCTGTATGGATATGCACAGATTATGGGAATGAAGCATGAGACAGCTGAGACTAGATAAGCAGCTAATCCAGTCAGAATAGGGTCAGTTATGGACAACACAGATAGAAATTGAGGATTTCAAAGAAATCCGAACTAGATAAATAGGAAGAATCCGAACCAGCAAGCTACTCCAATTCGATCGAACTTACCCCCAGGAGACCTCTCGGTCCTATAGCACACCGTGCTATTATTATAAGCCCAAAATGGGGGAATCTAAACAAAATAAAGTCCGGTTCGGTATTTTGTGGTGGTTTGGAGGGTGTCGGGTTGTTTGTGGTAATTAGGTTTAGTTCAATTCAATCGAACACACCCTCCAAACATACCCCTGTCCTATTGTAAGGTTTTGGGTCACATAGCAACCACATGCCACCATTGAAACCAAGATGGCGGCTTCAAGTATAAAACATGGACGACTGAAACACGTGTCACCCTAACAACATGCGCCAGACCACGTATCGCTATGGGGATGACGTCACAAGACGGCCGCTCACGTGGGCTACCAGGACAACCAAACGTAACTGGGTCACGTGACATGACGCCACTTCCTAGATCCATCTCTAAGTCCATCCGGTCGGGTACATGATCTACTACTGATTCTCTTCAATTTCGAGGCAATTTTCTGGCGGCTATCTTGGATATCTACTGACTAAATTGGTTTTATCAAACGTAGAAAAAGTGTCCAAAATACTATACAGTTGATTCCTGTGCCTTGTATCAAACATTTTTTCCGCAACCATCGTACAACTTAAGATAGTGTAAACTTGTCCATTACAAAAGCGGGATAATTGAAAACGGGTGGTCGCGCTGGCGGCCATCTTGTTTTCCACATTGGCTTTCGATGGTGTATGCCCACGCTGGGTATTATCGGAGAATAATTTGCGATCAACTTAACATCTAAAAGTTTACAGTTTTCTAATTTTTTATCATGATTGTATAAGTTTTTTGCGAAAAAAATGTAAAACTCGATTTCCGTCTATTTTGAGGCATATTTTGGCGGTCATCTTGGATTTTCACTTACTTGATGGATATTAGTATACGGGGAATGGTATCAGAAATACGAATGAGTTAATTTCTGTTCCTTATCTTATATAGTTTTTCCGTAATCGAGAAAAATTAGTGATGGTGTAAAATCGCGAAATTGATCCACACCTATGGGCGCCATCTTAGATTACGTCATATCCGGCCGGGATGATTTCTTGTAAACATCTGAAAATCTACTCTCGAGATGTCCAGGTACCTGAGAAAAAAAAGTCTCGTTCGCTCCTGGCGGGGTCCCGTGGGGGTGTACCTAGCTGCCCGACTATATTGGGAGTGCCGTTGTAAATATATCATTATAAGATGGTTGATAAGTTTACAAGCATGCGAGTATTATACAATCAATGATTATTATCAATCCACCTGGAACACATCACAACAAAATGATAAGTAGTTTAACTGCACATTCTCACTCCCATTATATTGATGCAACAAACAGAACACGATCGCGCCAAACATTCTTTATATACGTATTTTTTGTCAACCTCTCATGTATCGAAAAGAGAACGAATTTCCGCCATTTTAACTTTCGTATTTTGGTTTAGTCGCATTCTATGGGGCTTTCAATTAACCCTTTACCCAACGAATCGCCCGCATCCGCCCGGGTAATATGCAAATTCAGCAGTTGAAAAAATATTATATTTCAAAAAATTTCAACAAAACCATATCATGTGACCCCTCGTTGGAACGAGCTCGTCGAGCTCGTTCCAACGAGGGGTCACATGATATGGTTTTGTTGAATTTTTTTTTTTTTTTTTTTTTTTTAAATAATATTAAAAATAATAAATTTTGATATCGCCTGCGTTGGGTAAAGGGTTACGGCGTGTGAGGACATGTTCATGCCATGACGAAATATTGATGTAAATAAATTGAGTAACGCGAAAAGGCGTATGAGTTCCAACAGAAGGAATTGTGAGTCACATTTGCTTTTATTATTATATTGTAATTCTGTGTCGATTTAAAGATAACGGTCGCCGACACGACGAGTACAGATTACAAATCTATCAGGACGAACAAAAAGTTTTTGTACCTGGTTATTATATTGTGAGCGTATATTAGTTTTTGATAACTGTACTGCAGAGAATTCATCAATAAAACATTGTAGTAATAACTATAACAAAACTGCGCCATGGATTCGAATACCCGTCGATGGATTCGTATCGAATCTCACGGAAGATTCGAAACCGAATCGAATCTCGAAGTCTCGCAGGGGTCTAGTTTCGAACACACGTCGAGAGAGTTTCCTTTGGCACCGATCGCCCAGCGAAACTTCACTCAAGCATGTACACTCTTTGGTCACCGATCGAGTAGTGTACGTGGTTTAGACAAGCTTCGTCGGGTGGTTTGTGCCGAAGGAAACTGTGTGGATTCGAACCCCCGCTATGTGATGCGCAATTTTACCGGCGTCCTTTCTTTATTCTATGGCACGTGAAAATTGATAATGATACGTTCATCTAAATTAAAACGCTTTGTCTGAATTATTTTCGTTTTATTGTCACTTTTAAAAAAACATGAAAAGAAAATTCTCAAAAATATGTACGTTTGGACAGAAAAGAGAATGAGTGTCCATCTGGGAGTAGGATGGGAGAAATAGTTCCTGAACAGTTGTAACAAGTAATGTTTCAACCCATGGACATCCAACTTAAACCAAGATGTGCCCTGGCTAATTTTTATCTCATGCTCATTTGGCTCTTCCAAGGATTTTGTGAGTTATTGCCTGGGCGGAAAATGATAATCCTCTCTCACGAACCGCATGTCTCTAGATTAAAAGTTTTTTTTATATAATGTTTTAATTGGCAAAAATAAACTTATGCACAATATACAATATATATACATGTGGACAGTCTACATACAGTTATACATTTTACGTTACAAATGGTATTATTGGCTATTTACAGGTCAATCGTTGCTTCTTGGAATAAATACTTGACACAACTCCATTTTTAGTATATTTTCTGCCTTGCCGACTGGATACAGATATGTGGAATGCAATTCCATGTTTCTATACGATTTTAGAGTTTCAACTACCGGTAGCCCTGAAAAGAATGGGATGTGTTTCTTTCGTACGGCGGCGTGGAAGCGATACTCTATGTTTTCCTACTATCTTGTTTAAACGAGATAGCTAAGTTGTTTAAACGAGATAGCTAAGACGTTTAAACGAGATTGCTAAGTCGTTTAAACGAGATAGCTAAGTTGTTTAAACGAGATAGCTAAGTCGTTTAAACGAGATAGCTAAGTTGTTTAAACGAGATAGCTAAGTCGTTTAAACGAGATAGCTAAGTTGTTTAAACGAGATAGCTAAGTCGTTTAAACGAGATTGCTAAGTCGTTTAAACGAGATAGCTAAGTTGTTTAAACGAGATAGCTAAGTTGTTTAAACGAGATAGCTAAGTCGTTTAAACGAGATAGCTATTGACCAATCAAATTCATTTTGACACGGGCACAACTTGTGAACTGACGAACGACAGCAGTGTTGAGTCAACTACAATCAGAAAAGTGCATCCGTCCGTGGAAGGTGAGTTTAATGCACACTCAAGGCAAATGGTAAACCTGAATTCTAATCTGTAGATTAATAACCTTCAATAAGCCGTCTTTCGTCAGGAACTCAATCTTGTTTTCCCCAAAGTTTTCGAAGGGTTCTGAAGCAAGTGTTTTCCATTGGAGCATTACTTCAGGGTCTATTATTTTTTTTTATCCATATTAATTTTAATGAATGACAGAGTGTTTTTACATGAGGGAGGTAGGTCCTCCATTTTCCACTAAACTGACTAATATTTCATGCTTAATTTTATCATTCTTATTCGACCATAGAAACCTGAAAAATATATTGAGAATTTCGTCAACTAATTCGTCTGCCGGGTCTGGTTGGACGCTAAGGCTTAGCGACAGTATAATAATTGGAATAGCTAAAAATTTAATTACTGTAACTTTCCCAACCAGAGTAAGATTTCTGCATGACCAGTCATTTAGAAGTTTTTTTTTTATTTTATTCATCTTTTCTGAAAAATGTTTTTTGAAACAATTATTGTTTAGCAAATCAAACGTTATACCGAGAATAGTAAAAGATCCACTATGATTCCATGTTATGGGTTTGACAGTATTTAACTCTTGTCCGCAACCCCGTCGAGATCCTATCCATACGATTTGGGTTTTATCAAAATTTACACTGAGGCCTGATATTATTGAGAAGTTTACAAGGGTATCTAAAGCTGCGTTAAATATTTCTTCACTATCCTCCAAAAACAGGATACTGTCATCAGTGTATTGGTTGATGACATATTCAGAGTCGTTGATCTTAATTCCATTAATATTTGGGTTAAATTTTAGAGACGCACTGAGAATTTCCACGCATAATATAAATAAATAAGTTGACAACGGGTCCCACTGACGTACGATTAAAAGTTTGTTTGATTGGCTTTAACCCTTTACCTAACACGAAAGGCAGACGACAACTGCAAATAAAATTCTTGAATAACTAATATTTTTTTCATTTTTGGCATAAAAACATAGCTTATGACCCCTCATTGGAACGAGCTCGTTGAGCTCGTTCAAATGAGGGGTCATAAGCTATGTTTTCTAGACAAAAAGTTAAAAAAATATTGAAAATTGGATGGTGATTTTTATGAATAGCACTGGCCGGTTTGGGCCGTTATATTGGGTAAAGGGTTAACTGGCTGAGTGCAGGTAACCGAAATTTGGGCTTTACTCGGACATGTGGGTACCACAAGCTAAAGGCTTTATATCCTTCCCGTGGGTGTCCTTCAAATTATATTTGAAGTGAGATGATTTAGTCTGTAAGGATTTGCCTTGTTGTTTTTTTATGGGAGAGAAGGAGTGCTCATAGCACCCTTCCACCGTAAGTGTAACAAGGCAAAGACATGAGAACAAATTTTGCTGACGAAAATTAATTTAGCACACTACCAGTTAAGGGTACCCGGATTTAATTTGTTTCCTGATAACTCATTACAGCAAATATTTATTTTATGCTTCATTTTTTATCTTAGACGATTTTTGTCAATGTTCAAAGGATTCCTTATCCGCGGGACAGAGTTCAAATTGTTTACCGCCAGAGATACGTGCACAAACGCTCATCTGCCTTTGAAAAATGCCAATGAATCCCTGTCGTGTAACACGGAGAGATCTGTTTTTCATTGGTACTTGCGAACCAGTGTTACATGTAAAACATTTAATAGTTCAGTTTAAAACAATCATTTCTAATTCTATGCCAATTATATGACAGGCGGCTCTGGGGTCTCGTCAGCCTCTGGAATCTGGTGCCCCGGATCCATGGGGCCGGCCATTATCACAGCAACCGCTCCATCCTCCCCTCCGAAATTTCTGTGATATTTCAGTATACCAGAAAAAAGAAAAATTCTGTGTTATGACATATTGCGGGGTCCCCGCTTAGATGTGTGCTCCCCTTGGGGACCTCCTTCCACGGAGGCCGTGTATCAGCAAACCCCAAAAAGAAATAAAAACCCCGTAGTATGTATCAAATGTAGGATTCTTTGGCAAAATATTCCCAAACATTCCTCGACATCCCTTGAATTTATGTTTGCGGCTCCAGTAGAGTATGTACGATAGCCCATTTAGGACGTGTGAAATGTTTTTCTAAGTCGTTATAATGACTGAGTAACACATTATAGCGACTTAGCTAACTCGTTATAACGACTTACGTAATTTGTTATTTATTTATTTATTTATTTATTTATTTATTTATTTATTTATTTATTTATTTATTTATTGGTGTTTAAGGTCACATATTTTTGCACAATGGCTAATCATGACCACAACATGAGTATCAACTCAAGACCAGGGGTGAGCGTTAATGAGCCATGTTTCCCATTTTCGAGAGGGTTTCCACCTCCCAAGCATTGGTGACTGGGTCCTATTTTACCAGTAAAACAGAGCCTGTTTACAGCAGTGAACAGGCACTGCTTCACTTCCACGGGGACGTAACTTGTAAACATGACTGAGTTTACTCATAACAACTTGGAGAAACCAAGATAACAAATTACATAACTCACTATAACGACATAGTATCTCATTATAACGACTTAGTAACTCATTATAACGACTTTGTAACTCGTTATAACGACTTAACAAATTCGTTATAATGATTATGAAAGTTGTATGAACTTACGTAACTCATATATATGTTCAAAATAAATATGTATTTAACTGGTCCATGGATAGATTATTTTTGGTGGTCTTAATTTCTTCATCAAAAATTGTTTTATTACAAATTATTGGAGAGTGCCTGTTGGCACTCTCCAATCATTTGTAATAGAACAAATTTGTAAAAACAAACTATTATTTACGTTTGACTGAACGCAAAACATGGGTGAGGAAAATGTTACTTTTGCACTGGTACCATCATTTTTTGAAAGGCCTGATTGTGGCTTCTATCACTCAATCAGTTAAAAAAAACTCCTTATTATTTGTGTCTCCATTTTAGTTGGTCTATATTGAATTTGTGTCGTATGATCACTGTAACAAATGAAACTCTCAGTGACATTGTAGCTTGACTTGTGTGTTGTGTTTGATGAAAAGGATAATGTTCAATGTTTATGAAAGGATTATGAAATAAGACAAGAATTGTGATAATTGGGAATATGTTCATTTCTGTTCCCTGTGTGCTATGTTTTTGATAAAAATAATATGAGGTGTACACTATACTAAAGACCTGAGGGGTGGGTTAATGTGACCTCACAGTTAATGTATGTGGCCCTCACAGTTAACGTATATCAACGAAAATTACCAAGTTACAGTGAAATTATTCCAAAACGAGTCATCCTATCAAAAAACTTGCTTCATAAATATGGCCTGTAGACTGTGCTAAAGGTTTTCGGGCTTCGGGCCCCTGTAGCCGTCAGTTTCCCAATTGCGTCTCATCTGGACATTATATGAAGTCAACCTACCAAGTTACAATGAAATCCCTTCATAAATATGACCTGTAGACTGTGCTGAAGGTTTTTGGGCTCGGGCAGCCATCATGGTTGAATGATCGCAACCAAAAGGGGACATTCTCATCTGGGCATCATCTGGAGTGATTCTACGAAGTTACAATGAAATCCCTTCATAAATATGACCTGTAGACTGTGCTCCTGGTTTTCGGGCTTCGGGCCCCTGAAGCCGTCACAGTTGACAATAACGACCAAAAGGGGATGTCATCATCTAGACATTATATGGAGTCAAACTTACAGGTCACAATGAAATCCTTCCATAAATATGACCTATAGACTATGCTAAAGGTTTTGGGGTTTTGGGCTCGGGCAGCCATCATGGTTGAATGATCGCAACCAAAAGGGGACGTTCTCATCTAGACATTATTTGGAGCCATCCTGCCAAGGTACATTGAAATTCCTTCATAAATATGACCTGTAGACTGTGCTAAAGGTTTTTGGGCTTCGGGCCCCTGTAGCTGTCACAGTTGCCCAATCGTGTCCAAAAGGGGACGTTCTCATCTAGACATTATATGAAGTCAAACCTACCAAGTTACAATGAAATCCCTTTATAAATATGACCTGTAGACTGTGCTAAAGGTATTCGAGCTTCGGGCTCGGGCAGCCATAATGGTTGAATGATCGCAACCAAAAGGGGACATTCTCATCTGGGCATCATCTGGAGTGGTCCTACGAAGTTACAATGAAATCCCTTCATAAATATGACCTATAGATTGTGCTCAAGATTTTCTGGCTTCGGGCACCTGTAGCCATCACAGTTGACCAATCACGACCAAAAGGGGATGTCATAATCTAGGCATTATATGGAGTCAACCTAATAAGTTGCACTGAAATCCTTCCATAAATACGACCTATAGGCCATGCTAAAGGTCTTAGGGCTCGGGCACCATAAAGGCTGAATGATCGCGACCAAAATGGGACGTTCTCATCTAGACATTATTTGGAGTCATTCTACCAAGTTACTTACAATGAAATCCCTTCATAAATATGACCTGTAGACTGTGCTAACGGTTTTCGGGATTCCGGCTCGGACAGCCATCATGGCTGAATGATCGCAACCAAAGGGGACAATCTCATCTGGGCATCATCTGGAGTGATCCTACGAAGTTACAATGAAATCCCTTCATAAATATGACCTGTAGACTGTGCTCAAGGTTTTCGGGCTTCGGGCACCTGTAGCCATCACAGTTGACCAATCACGACCAAAAGAGGATGTCATCATCTAGGCATTATATGGAGTCAACCTAACAGGTTACAATGAAATCCTTCCATAAATATGACCTTTTGCCTATGCTAAAGGTTTTTGGGCTCGGGCACCCATCAAGGCTGAATGATCGCGATCAAAATGAGACGTTCTCATCTAGACATTATTTAGACTCATCCTACCAAGTTACAATGAAAACCCTTCATAAATATGACCTGCAGACTGTGCTAAAGGTTTTCGGGCTTCGGGCCCCTGTAGCTGTCAAGGTTGCCCAATCACGTCAAAAAGGGAATTTTCTCATCTAGACATTATATGAGGTCAACCCACCAAGTTACAATGAAATTCGTCAATAAATATGACCTGTAGACTGTGCTAAAGGTTTTCGAGTTTTGGGCTCGGGCAGTCGTCACGGTTGGCAGATCAGGCCCAAATGGGAAAATTCTCATCTAGCCATCATAAGGAGTCATCCTACCAAGTTACAATGAAATCCCTCCATATTAAACATGACCTGCAGACTGCGCTAAAAGTTTTGGGGTTTCGGGCTTGGGCAGCCATCACGGTTGACAGATCATGCCCAAAAGGGGACGTTCTCATCTAGGCGTTATACAGAGGCATCCTACCAAGTTACAAAGAAATCCCTTCATAAATACGACCTGTAGACTGTGCTAATTGTTTTCGGGTTTTAGGCTCGGGCAGCCATACCGGTTGACCGATCGCGACCAAAAGGGGTTCTCATCTAGACATGACCCCAAATCTGCATATGAAATTTCGTGACGATCAGACAAGAACTGCGGGGTGTAGCCCGTGCTAAAGGAAAATGTGAACAGACTCACAGACTAACAGACTTCCGCACGCGTGATGGCAATAGCTTATCTTGACTTTGTCAAGTTAAGCTAAAAACTATCAGTGGAATCCACTTGGAGGCTCTAATATTTACGTTTCGGCTCTCACAACTGGATTTTGGGCATAGGCGAACATTCCATCAGGAATAAAAAAATAAAAACCGCCCTCTCTCATTCGTTTTGAAAAAAAAGGCCTGAGAATCAATTATTTAATTTTGTTTAGCCAAAATATTAACCCTTTGAACCCGAGTGGCTTTCTTTCCAGTCAAGAAGATGATACGCCATAATGTCATTAACCCTTTACCTAACATGAAAAGCAGACGACACTTGCAAAAAGAATTCTTGAATAATTAATTTTTTTCATTTTTTGTCTCAAAAACATAGGTTATGACCCCTCGTTGGAACGAGCTCGACGAGCTCGTTCCAACGAGGGGTCATAACCTATGTTTTTGAGACAAAAAATGAAAATATTTTGAAAATTAATTGGCGATTTTTGAGAATAGCGCTGGCCGGTTTTGGCCGTTACGTTGGGTAAAGGGTTAAATAGGATGGCTGTTCAATAAATGTGAGGGTAGAGCAATCAAAATTTTCATTAAATTTCGTGGTATATACCTGTGGGATATACAGAAACTTTGTGCGCTCTTTCCCAAAAGCAAATCAGTTTTTTTTAGAAAAGCAAATCAGTTTTTTTTTTTAGAAAAGTACAAGAAAATTGATCGATATAGCTGCACGTGCCCCTGGATTACTTTTGATGACGTCAGAGTGTTTTGGTGGGGGGAGAAAAAAGCACGCGCCCCTAGATTACTTTTGATGACGTCAGAGTATTTTGGTGGGGGAGAAAAATTATCCCTGATGGGGGTGGGTGTGAGATGGGGAAATGTCACCCTCGGGGCAAGATATCTGGTCCAGACATCCGCCAAGCCTCGTTGCTGGCCCAAATATCTTTCCTCGGGTGATATTTCCCCCATCTCACACCCTCACCCACCAAGAGAATAATAATCTTCCAACACTTACAGTAGAAGAGCTGACTCATCAAATCTTACAGATGAGAATATTATTCTTGTATTCACTGTGTAATATTCTCAAACGTTACAAAATATTGTAATTTTAAAGTGTAGCAATATTATGAGTATTCATGCATATATTCTACTACCAATACCACTGCAGTGAAAGGGTTAAAGTACAGTTAACTATTATTATAACTTATTACTTTCCAAAGAGTGATTTACTGGGATTTCCGAGTTTGATTATAAACGATAATTTCACAAGTGAATTATGCAATCAACAATTGTGTCATGTATCCTTGCGCGCAAACGAAGACGCTTTGCCGTGGATGTAATGGGGACTTCATTGTTTTTTGTTTTTTTAACCCTTTACCTAATATGAAAAGCAGACGACACTTGCAAAAAAAAAATTCTTGAATATTTATTATTTTCATTTTTTGTCTCAAAAACATAGGTTATGACCCCTCATTGGAACGAGCTCGACGAGCTCGTTCCAATGAGGGGTCATAAGCTGTGTTTTAGAGACAAAAAATGAAAAAATAATGAAAATTAATTGGCGATTTTTGAGAATAGCGCTGGCCGTTACGTTAGGTAAAGGGTTAAATAATATAATTATCGTTAATAATGAAACGTAATAAACAGAGTAATCGCTTGACTGGACTGGTTTCGTGAAATAATTCATTCTAGGCGAGGGACTATATTGTAAAACACTCGTGCGCATTCGCGCACTCATGTTTGTATAACGCCTCTCACCTCTCATGAATTATTTCACGTAACCAGTCCAGTCAAAAAATTACTCTATGTATACTACTTCAGCACGCACTAAATAATATTCCCTGGTTTTACATTTCAGCTTATTTAAAAATATTAACAGATAAAAAGATTATGAGTGTTCACACATCTATTCTTGTATCGTTGCTGTTAAAGGGCTATATTACAGTTAATTGGGAACCGTCGTTAAAACATATTACTTCAGTACTGACTAAGTAATCTTTCATAGCCTTACAACTTATTTAAGGTTAAAGAAAATTAATTATAGGGTTATATTACAGTTAATATAATTGTTAAAACATATTACTTCAGAATTGACTTAGAAATCGTTCATAGCCTTACAACTTATTTAAGGCTAAAGAAAATTAATCTTTTGGTTCTCAGGCAGCGGCGCATTTGTTTTTTCGGCCCGCGTTCGTCATGTTCATTTCGGAGGCAAAATTCAAAATGTGTAAAACTATCATAGGATGTGACTTTTTCTGTATCACATCGCGATTTGCGATGCAATATGTCATATACATTGATACAGTAATGTTATTCTCTTCGCGAAATGCGACAAGATTCCCGTATGTATGTGCAAAACAAATATGTATTTAACTGGTTGAGGGGTAGATTTCTTTTGGTGGTCTTAATTTCTTCATCTAAAATTGTTTTATTACAAATTATTGGAGAGTGCCAACAGGCACTCTCCAATAATTTGTAATAAAACAAATTTGTATTAACAAACTATTATTTACGTTTGACTGAATACAAAACATGGGGAAGGGAAATGTTAGCCTTTACTCTGGTACCCTCATTTTTTAAAGGCCTGATTGTGGCTTCTAGTACTTAACCCGTTAAAAAACTCCATATTATTTTTATCTCCATTTTAGTAGGTCTATATTGATTGTGTGTAACAAAAAAAAAACTATCGGTGAAATCAACTTGGAGGCTCTAATATTTACGTTCGGCTCTCACAACTAGACTTTAAGCATCGGCGAACATTCCATCAGGAATAAAAAATAAAAATAAAAACCGCCCTCTCTCATTCGTTTTAAAAAAAAAATGCCTTAGAAACAATTAATTAATTTTGTTTAGCCAAAATATTAACAGGTAGCAAGTTTATGAATATTGACACATTTTCTTGTACTACAGCAATAAAAAGGCTAACTTCAGGCAATAAAATTTACGCATTCACATAAATATTTATTACCAAATATTTAATTCTCCTAATAGTTCGGCGAATAGTTAAAAGCTTTTGAAATAATAACTTAGTAAATCATTATTGCATCAAAGAAACACAATTCACGCTTGTCCTGAATACGCTTCCATGGGGTCGATATCAAGTGTGCGGTAAAGTTGACATCGTTCACTGTGAACAGGTCAGTTATAGTGATCTGACCCAAGTATACAATAGCATCCATCTACTATATGCCAAGACAAACCCCCCCCCCCCACCCCCCAAGTCTGTACAATCGTGTACCAGTGATTATCTATTGACTAAAGTGAATTCTTTGATTTGATTGGTTGATAGATACGTGGTATGAGACCATATTCATTGAAACCCACGATACGTCTGCCCAGCCAATGACAAATTTCCCATGCCCAGTGGAAGCCTCGTTCCGAAATCTACAAATTGTCCATACCCCGTAGAAGACCCTCCAATGTGGGGTTAATAAGCTGTGTTTTTGAGACAAAAAAGAAAAAAAGAAATTCAATAATTTTTTTATACTAGTCATGTCGGCATATTTTCACAGAAGCTCTTTTGCACAAAAATTCCACAGAAACCTGTATGGCTCAACAATGGAAGATAAAAGATCTCATGCTGTGTGTGTTCACATATGAAATTGATTGTACTTCTAAAACTGAAAGTCAATAGATATATTCGTTACCCCGTGTCTGATCAAGTGGTACGGGTTTTTACCTACCCGAAGCCAGCCGTATAGATACGGCTGGCTTCGGGTAGGTAAAAACCCGTACCACGTGATCAGACACGGGGTAACTAATAATATCAAGAGTGTCCCCGACCTTTATCTGATTGATTATTTGGCCCAGTATCGTTGTGGGGTGCACGGGAGGTTTCTTTATACTAAACTTTTTATTGTTGAAAGTTGCATTGTTCATTTCATGATGTGGGTTTTGGGTAATGGGTAAGGTCTTATTATAACATGTACGTTTGTGTTGATGAATTGACGGTAACATGGTCTGAGATTTACGGCTCTGAGCATATGGTCAACTTGGATGCTCCGCATCTCGTTGAACATAAATTCCGTGCCGCAATCCCCAGACCATGTAACCGTCGACTAATTCATCACATGCAGTAAGAACCTCAATTCCGGGGACCTCAATAAATCTGTGAGGTTTGACAATTATCAAGCACCACTGATCTTTTGGGATTCCTGAAATTGTGAGATAGTGTTTGCGTAAACTTGACTGGTTTTTGTGACCTTTATACATCCCCATCTCCCAAAAGGAGGCCTTCCTAACTTCCGTGGATTAATTATGCCATTATCTGTGATTTGTACACAGTCGAAAGGGAAGATTTTTTTTTACCACTTCGGCAAGTTTGCATTTACCTTGGTAAGGCGTATCAAAGGCTTTTTGTGGGCCGAATTTCTCCTCCATTCCAAATGCAAATTAGGTTGAAAAATTCCAAACTGAACTGACCGTTTTGCCTGTTCTATCAGGAATTCAATACAATCAGCACGGACCGCTCTAATAACCTCAGTTCAAGGGATCATAATAGATCTGTGGTGCCCGACAAATTATCAAGCATCGTTGTTTATTTTATGTTTATGTTTTTGGAAACCTCACACATTTTGCTCGAACTCGTCAGGTTTTGGACATTTCCGACCCATTCTGTACATCATTCCCACCATCTCTGGGCTCGTTCTACCTATGTTAGGAATTCTATGCCCTTGTCTACCTATTACTGACAATGTCACCCTTGGATATTTATGATCCTGTATTGACATCCACCAAGTTTTAATAAGCGCAATTAAATGGCTCTATTCCCATTGGACCATATCACTCCATACTGTACCTGGGCCGAGAATTGTTAGTTCTTTCATGATACGAAGCTATGCTGTTGTAATCCTTCACTGAGGTCTAACCTCAAGTCCTCCATGTCTTCATCCGGGTATTTCAGGATACTAACATGGTGATACACTATTGTTGGATTATCAGAGGACACTGGTCTGTGATTTCTACACATTTGGCGAATGAGGCCATGAGAATATCACTCAGTTTGGACAAACCTCAAGTCCATCGAATCCTCATTCAGAGACTACGTTAGTAGTAGGGAATGTGGTTTTAGAGCAATATTTGGATGACCTCGGAAGTGATGTCATAGCACCGTGACCAGTTACATCCATTTTGTAAAGTGGGGGCCACCATCTTAGTTTCTATGGTGTCACGTGGTTGCCATTTGACCCAAACCCGCAAATAACACGGGAATAGGTTCGAGGGGTATGTTCAATGCAATAGGAGTATGACTTATTGCACAAATAGACCCGCTAACTTCCGAAAAACGACCAAAAAGCAACGAAAAGATATTTGACACGGGATTCTTCAAACAGCCTACCGGTATAAGTGGTACGTAGAGCTATAGGATTATGGGGTGTGTTCAATTGAACTGGGGTAAGTCCAATTTCCCAAACAGACAGACAATAACCAAGAACGAACAATGACCGAAACTGACCAGGAAAATTCTGAGTCTTGGGCTGATAAGAGTAGCACATTGGATTGTGGGTGTTATTTTGCAGTAGGAATAATTGCCCCAAACCATCTCCAACTACCTAAAATTATCGAACTAGACTTTATCTGACCCGAATTCTTCCAGACTCCTAGCCTTTTCTGTTCATTTCGGGTTCTATTCTGTCCACTCGCATCCTAGCGTTTGATCGTGTCCTGGCAACTGTCTCTGGTCCCAATCTCTGACCTCGACCAGTTGACGTCATTCATCTAAACACCCCCCCCCCCCCCCCCTCCACTGTCACTATATGTTAAGACTAGACCGTGATATTCATCTTTCATCGTATGAGGCCAGAGAAAATCCCTCAATTTGGACCTACTTCAAGTCCCGAATATCCTAATCCAGGTTTCTCAAAATATGTGGCCAAGAAATCCCTTAATGAGATATATACAGAATAAACGTATAGTGTTTTCAAATAAAAAAAAAATAGTCTACGAGTAGAATTAAGAATGAAACTGACGAGCCTCTAGCAGAGAATAATTTTTTTTACTTGAAAACACTATACGTTTATTTTGTTTATCATGTAAATCATTTACAGGGCAGTCTCGGCGAAATCGTGCTGTTACTCACTGCAAAACATTGCGAGGAGTGAGGAGCACATTGGACTAATGCGATCGACAAGCAAAACTGCCAAACATAAACAGGGCGCGGTGATACATTTCTGTCTAAAATAATTCCCCTAGAAACCTGAGCTAAAGTTGCAAAAATACTTTATTAAATGAACAATGTTTATCTTTCTTATTTTCATTGTTTAGTTTTTTTCATCGTCGATTCAACTTGAGTTTTATAAACAAAGCAAACGACACGTGCATTTGTTTATTTACATTTTCCTAATTTGGAAAATGAAACATCACTCATCATGTCCCCGCCTTTCACAATCGAACTTGTATGTTTTTCAACGCTTGGTTTCGATTGATTTTCTTTGAGTTTTCTTTGTTAAATTCGTCGCCTGAGTGCTAGAATGTTCTAGTACCATAGGGGACATAGAACAGTCTAGCACTCAGGCGACGAATTGTTGTTCGTTTAATTTATTAGGGTTTAACTACACTTTAACAGCCATGGTCATATCGTGTCGTGTCGGTGACAGTTTTACGGGTGGAGGAAGCCGGAGTACCCGAAGAGAACCTCCGAGCAGCTGCCAGACGGTCACCCATTCAATGACTTACAGTGCTTGACGAATTGTTGTTCGTTTTATTGTTAGAGTTGAAATGTGTCATATATTCTAAAACTAAACATTTCAGTAACGGTCAACGTTTGACAAACGTCGGTTCATTTTGTCTCCCACAAACGTACATGTCATGACAACACGAATGCGATAGAGGGCAGAGGTTAACAAGTCCGTCTCTACTATAGGAATAATTCTTTCAGTGTTAAACCTATGGGAAAATTTATCACCACACAAGCAGCTGCTATCAGGTGAATGAAACAAAAATTGATCCAAGACTTTTATTGTTCGAATAAACGTCCATTTTTGTGATAAAATCTAGCATCCCTCATAAGTGTATTTGGTGACTGAAGACAGTGGTGATTTAGGGCTATTGAAAGATACCTCTTGAGCATAGCTTTTGGAGGATACTTAACAGAGGATAATTATTTGAGGATAACTATGGCTTCTTGCATTGCACCTGTTAGGCTCCACAGCTTTCAGACCTCTGATACGGACTTGTCCAAACTTATCGCTGCCTACCCTGCGATCATTTATATTTATTTATTGGTGTTTAAGGTCACTTACTTATGCACAATGGCAAATCGTGACCGTGACAGTTTTACGGGTGGAGGATTCCGGAGTACACGGAGAGAACCACCGAGCATTGACGAGCAACTGTCAGCTACCGCGTGATCAGTACCTATTGTATTCGTCATTACTATAGTGTTTTACCACACATGCAGCTTTGTTCCATTAAACTGACTTGGAGCGCTACCACAAGATTGCTAGCTCTCTCTTGGCTTCATCTCGGTAACCTCAAGTTCCTCATTTGGGTATTATTTATTTTTTGGTGTTTAACACGCGTATTTATTTCTGGACAATGGCTAATTATCATTGCAACATAGATACTAGAGGCTCAAGAGAGCCTAAAACGCTCCCCTGGACCAAGTTGTCCTAAACTGTAAGGGTTATGGGTATGGAGAAAATGTAATCTGAATGAACCATATGACAGATTCGCCAGCATTTTTTTTGTCCAATTGTTTCAACTGCTCAGAAGAAGGCTTCATACCAAATACAAAATCCCTAGTCCGCGCAGTCTGGGAAATATTGTACATTTTATTTTTGTTCTATTTTTAGCGCCAGGTGTCCCCACGGGGAAAAATTTTGGGGGCATGAATGAAGTACTTAGGGTCAACTAATGCCACATATAAAATTTGGTTCAAATCGCTCCATTGGTTCTTGAAATAGAAATTTTCAGGGGAGCTCAAAAGTGAGCCCATCACCTGGAGAGCCCAAATGTGGACTTATCAACTTTCTTTGAACACCAGAGGAAGTTTCATACCAAATATCAAAGCATTCCCACTTGAGGTTTATGAGAAGATTTTTTTAAAGAATTTCATCATATTTGGGCATAAGACCACGCCCCAAAAGGGCGGAGACCCCATTTGAACAAAACTAAAACAGAATATCCCCAAGATGATGTGGCCCATATATGTTTCAATTTGGGCCATTGGTTTGTGAGAAGAAGATTGTTTTGCAAAACCCAACGTACGATGGACGACAGACGCCAAGTGATGGCAATAGCTCACCCTACCTTTCAGTGAGGTGAGCTAATAAAGTCAAGTCCCGCCAATCGTTTATACACATGTTGCCCATTTTAGAGCACATCCACTGCACGCATTGATTCCGGGTCCTATTTTATCAGTAAAACAGAACTTGTTTACCATAGTACACAATACTGCTTCAGTTCCCAGGGTTTCCATGTGGAGTTTTTCACATTACCTGACACGATAATATCATTTCAAATTATTTCGAGGGTGTGGATGTTTCCGCTAGAATATCACAGGCCTGGCATTTTTAGGAGTGCGGGAGTGCTGCACGCCTACTACACGCCTAGAAAAAAATTGAGGAGGGTAATTTTTTGCACCCCTTGATTTTCTGGAATGCCAGACCTGTTTGGGACTGCCTTTAAAATCTATCATTTGTCAATCTTGCATTGATTCGCAATAATTCATGACCCATTCTGTGTCGCATTTCGATGCATTTTAAGTGTAGAAGACCGTCACATAAGAATTTAATGCAACATTTTGAAAAAAGATCAGATGTGTGTGCCGATTTTTCCACTATGTAGCTGAATGAAGTGCAAATTTTCAGTCACAACAGTAATCCCCTGATTGAATATACAGCACATAGAGAGTGTGTTGTCAATAAATCACCTGTGGAGTGATGATTTCTCTCAAGCAACAAATGCTAATTTGATGCAAAGCGTAATTAGCATAAGCAAAGTTTCAGCCAATGGACCTCCGGGTTAAACCCGGAGGTCCATTGGTTGAAACTTGGCTTGTGCTTCTTGTGTATCTGTACGAAATTCGAGAGTAGTACCGTGGGTGATACCTCCACTCCATGGGTGATTGGATGACAATCCACCTCCACGTACTGTAACCAAAATAGCATACAAGTATATGTATTGATAATTCTAGGTGCAACTGCACTCCCAAGCAATCTGAGGAGGGCAATTGCTTTGCCCTCCTTGATTTTCTAGACTGCCAGCCCTGATGTCACAAGAATATTCTTTACGCATATATAAAAAAATAGACAACTATGATTTGTTTATGATAAATTTATTAGTGTGAGTACCAGTTGCTCTAAATGCGACAAATATATTCATTGCAAACACAACAGAGCTTTGCTGGTACAACATTAGTACCATAAAGAATATTTACTGAAATGATATAGATACAATTAAATAATACCTAAACAGAATACATATATGGTTGGTAACTAAAATCAACATTAAATATCCAACATTCGTGTGAGTAAGATAACATGTGAGCATATTAACTCTTTGCATGACGAGGTTCCTGTGCTTTCTGGGGATGATATCTATGCAATGGCGTAGCCACGGGGGCGAGGCTTGCCTGCCCTAATATTTTCGCTGCCCCACCCCCAAAAACGTCATTGGTCAAATGCAACTTGGACATAACAAAGAGCCCTAACATGGTCTACAACAATGGGATAAACATGCTACAAACCCTTCAGATTCGCTCTTGAAATTTGCAAGATTTTCGTGGGAAGGAGGCGGAGTTGGGCCCCTAATCGTAACTAGGACCCTCCAGTCTTTACCCCCTCCTCCCACATCGCCGAAGGGAAGTGGGAGGAGGGGTAGAGAGCGGGGGGGGGGGGGTCCTAGTGGGGACGACGGGATGACCTCTGCCTCCCATAATACCAATGATACATGTACTACAAAATAAATATATGTGCTAGAGGATTTTAGTGATTTTAATGCGTAGTATGCAACAGTGTACTTTTTGTAGGTTACATTCATTCAAAGATTCCAGTTTTTAGACACCACCAACCTAAAAAAACATGAGCCTGTTGATCGAAATATTTAAAACCAAATAAAGATACCAGTTCATTATCTGAATAGTTTATTTTTTCTCACTGTTCTGAACCAATACATTTCAAAGCTTTTTTGCGCTTGTAAGATCAAGGAAACCACTTTTGTTCAGAACTGACGTAAAAGCACTTTTGAAGTTATGATTGAAGTTTTAACCCTTTGAACCCCAGTGGCCCTTTTTCCGACCTAGAAACATTACACGTCATAATTTCATTAAGGAGGATGGCTGCTGAGTGAATGTGTGGAGTAGACCAATTAATATTTTCACCGTGCAGCCAGAGGGCTGCACGTTGAAAATATTAATTGGTCTACCCCCAAATAATGAATGTGGACTCTTCCAACTGCTACTATTGAAGTGACATGGAAGATACCACCAGGGTTCAAAGGGCAAAGGTCATCACGACCGAAACATAGGTGTGAATTCAAGGTTAACTACTTGTTTATACCTCTCTTCTTACTTTAGAGGACTTCCACCCCAGACAGGTTCTGGGCCCTATTTTATCAGTAAAATAGAACTTAATACCCCTGCCATGTAGTGGGGGGGGGGGGGGGGGGTATAGGAATGGGTTCCGTCCATCTGTCCATCTTCTTCCATCAATACATCCCCATTTCTAGTAATGACATTTAACAGAAAACTGCTGAAGATATTTTTCCAAAATGTAATATATAGTTTTTTGATGATGATATCATGAACGTGGATGCGAACCAGCTCTGCCAAAGTATTTTCCCAAGAGTTATTGCTCTTGTTGGACCTAGACTTTATTCAGTATGTTGTCATCATATTTCAAAGAAAACCATTCCAAGACCTTTCTCTGAATTTAATATACAGCTTTTTGGCGATAATATATAGTGAATGCATTGTAAACCAGCCGTGAAGAATTTTTTCTTAAAGGGTTATTTTCCTTGCTGAACTTGTGAATACACTTCCATTTTATTGTCATCACATTTCAAAGAAAAGTGTTCAAGATTTTTTTTTTTCAAATTTAATATTTTGGATGGTATAATGATGGGGGACTGCGAGCCAGCTATGTACAAGTTTTTCTTCAAGAGCTGTTGCCCTTGTTGGACCTGGAATTTCTTGTAATCACTTTACCATTTCTTGTCATCAGATTTCAAAGATATCCAATTAAAAATTATTTCCTAATCTAAAATATAGCTTTTTTGGTGATGATATCATTCATGAAAAGGATTGCGAACCAGCTGTGCCCAAATATTTCTTTGCAATTTGTTGCTCCTGTAGGACTTAGTTGGTGGGGAACTGGCCATTCTGCGACACAGCACTTGTTTACTACTACAGAAAATGAGCACTACTCCACATTTCAATTATTATATTATTTCTTATTTATTGGTGTTTAATGTCACATATTTTTGCACAAAGGCTAATCATGACAACACGAGTATCAACTCAAGACCAGGGATGAGCGTTAATAAGCCATGTTACCCATTTTAGATAGGGTTTGCAGCTCCCAAGCACTGCTGACTGGGTCCTATTTTACCAGTAAAACAGAGCCTGTTTACCGCACTGAACAGGTACTGCTTCACTTCCTGGGGTTCCCGTGGGGACTCCACGTCTCAAGGTTCCCACGGGAGGAAGAATTTGTCTCATAAAGTTAAAACATAATTCCACTGAATTCACTTTTTGGCTCACCACAAATTAAAAACATGAAAGTAAACGGAAATATGAACAATCTTTAACCCTTTACTTAACATGAAAAACAGACGACACTTGAAAACAAAATTCTTGAATAACTATTTTTTTGTCTTAATAACATAGGTTATGACCCCTCTTTGGAACGAGCTCGTTCCAAAGAGGGGTCATAACCTATGTTTTGGAGATAACAAATGAAAAAAAATAATGAAAATTAATTGATTTTTGTGAATAGTGCTGGCCGGTTTTGGTTGTTATGTTGGGAAAAGGGTTAACAGTGTTTGTTGGGGATACAAGACAATATTTCCAAATCTGTGAATTCATCCACTTTAACCAAGCAAGTTCAGAGAATACCATCAAAATAATTGGTGGGAAGATTCAGGATTATATTATCACTTCTGCTTCTCACAATGTTGATGGGGGATATTGTACTGTAACAATTTGTATTTAACCCCCTGTACACTGATGTCAAAATATCCAGATTTGAGTAGCCATTTTTCCCATAATGCAACTGGGAATTTAACCAATTCAATCTTGTTTGACAGAGCTCATTGAGCTCTGTCAAACAAGATTGAATTGGTTAAATTTCTAGTTGCATTATGGGAAATATTTGCACCCTAAACTTTAGATATTTTGACATCAGTGTGCAGGGGGTTAACGGGTTCTCTCTGTGTGGGCTTTGTTCGGCTCCCATATCAAGGCATTATTACTGCATGTTTCCATCAACCATTCGTAATAACTGAATTTATTTACAGGTGTTTAAGGTCACTTTTAGCATCTTTGGCTATATTGTGACTGCAATACGGGTATGAAGTAAGCCAGTTGTTTATACTTATTCTACGCATTTTTGATGACTTCTACCGCAGGCATTATTTCCAGGTTCTCTGCAATGCAGAACTTGGCATAAATGTCCGCTATTTTGAATAAACAAATGAGCACACATGCAAACTAACTCAGTGAAACTCCCCTTGCACACCCATTCAACAAAGGCAATAAAAAGGTTAGTTAATTTTCTGCTGCCATTCAAAAAAAATTATTCCCATGGACAAGAACAATAATGCTGTACACTGTCGCAGTATTTCAAAATCTAACAAGGGCCATAACTCTGGTAAGAATGCATGGATAACTCATGCAATATGTGGATACCATTTTGTCAATGCTGGTCTCTCACAATACTGAAGGATATCAAAAACCGTCAACGGATACTTGAGTTATAATGCTAAATATTCATACAGAGACATTTGTAAACCTAACAAGGGTCATGCCTCTGGTAAGAATGCATGGACAAAAGATTTAATATGTGGATATCCTTTCATCCATGCTGGTTTGTCACCATACCATAGGACATCAAAATCTGATAACCAGTACTTGAGTTACAATGAAAAATGTTGGAACATAAGTAGAGCAGTACGGAAGGAGACCTCGACTATATGACCTAAAAAACCTCCTCTGGAGGCCAAGGGCATAATAGCACACAGGTTCTCTACATTACCTGTAGCATGCAAAGAGTTAATTAAACATAAAACATCCATCATTCAATACTGGGGGTACCAGGAGTGAATCACCATGAATTGGATGAGAAATAACCCTTTATCTTGCTTAAACTGTCCGAAAAAATTATTCAAACCTGTTTCTGAACGAAACAAAAATATGTATTCATGCCAAAAATGATCCTAACAAATGCCCATTAGGGAAGCTAGTTGGGTTCATTAAAATTGGGAGGTCAGTCCCTTTTTGAATGATGAAAATGAAAACAACAGAGAAAAAGTATTAGTGCATTTCATACAGACATTCTAGTATTTTCACTGTATTTAATGGATTTACAATTATGTTGGAACTCTGTGTGTTGGGTTTAATACCGGGAATGGGAACTCCCGGGTTCCGAGAGCCAGTCACGATACCCGGGAAATCTATAGCATGGAACGGTGAATTACGCACGGCACTGTTTGTGTGTTGAACTGAAGTTTTCTAAACTGAAAAACTGCCCCGACGTAACTTTGTAAGATTTCGTCAGCCCTCCCACGCCATGATTTTTACAGTCCTGCTTCCTGAAGAACCTTCTTCACCAAAATCACTGTAGCTCTCAATCAGTTCCACAGGACTCCTCCTTCAACAGCAAGATCGTCACTCGCTTCAAAGTTCAAATGCGATTTCATCTTCAGAATCACTAGTATCACTCACTATTCACTACAAACTTCGACATCAACCCCTTCTTCACTGTCATCACCAGTCTCCTCTGCTTCAAGCAGATGAGACTGGTGAAGATGGAGTTGAAGCCAAGAGGTAGTGATGATAAAACTAGCGATTCTGAAAATGAAGTCGACTGGATGCGGGTTTGGGTTTTCACACTTCTGTTAGGAAAAGAAACTTTTCCGTATGAAGATGGCAGATAAAATATGTTCATTTTAATGAAAATAAATGCGTCTTGTTACTCTCATAAATTTACTTGATATTATCCGGAATATTTCCCGGTTCCCGGTTCAGAGTGTAATTTCATTCCCGTTACTATAGGAAACGGAGAATATATTAAACCCTACCTGTTAGCTGAATAGCCACTTTGCCACTGAAAAATATTCAATTGCCAAGTCATATTCCAGGGCTAAAAATTGACGTGAGAATCATAATTGATTCTCGAAGCTGATTCTTGCAAGGAGAATCAACTTTCCTTCTATCAAAATGAAAACAAGGAGAATCAATTTTCATTCCATCAAAATGTTTATTTGATTCGCATCATAGATCTGAAATTGTCCTTTAACTGGTTGAGTGCCAGAAGCCAGTATCAGGGCTTTAAAAAAATGAGGGTACCAGATTAAAAACCAACATTTTCCTCGCTTATGTTTCAAATTCACTCAGCCGCAAATAATATTTTGCTTATATATATATATATTTGTTTTATTACAAATTATTGGAGAGTGCCTGTAAGCACTCTCCAATAATTTGTAATAAAACAAATTTTGATGAACAAATTCAGACCACCAAAAATAATCTAGCCCTCAACCAGTTAATTCTACTTATATTTTGCTCCTTTATATTAAGTTAACAGCTTGGCTTAGGAGCGGTGTCTAGTGAAGTCTTGGCTGCTTATACAGGCAGCCAAGACTTCACTAGGAACCATGGCTCAGGTACTGCAACTTAAATCAACAAAAGCATGTTGGCACATGTGTTGTACATTGGGCACCTGCGAATTTAGCAGCGGTGTCTAGTGAAGTCTTGGCTGCTTATACAGGCAGCCAAGACTTCACTAGGAACCATGGTCCAGGTACTGTAACTTAAATCAACAAAAGCATGTTGGCACATGTGTTCTACATTGGGCACCTGCAAATTTAGCAGCGGTGTCTAGTGAAGTCTTGGCTGCTTATACAGGCAGCCAAGATTTCACTAGGAAGCATGGCCCAGGTACTGTAACTTCAATTAACAAAAGCACCAAACGCCTGTATGTTGGCACATGTGTTCTACATTGGCACCAGCGAATTTCGAATATTTGTTCATCATTTGATTTGAATTTGATTCAAAATTGATTCGACTCGAAATTGATTCGAGTTTGAGGCTCGGATAATAGTTTTGAATAGTTACTGGGTATTAAGTTCGTTATCAACGAGAATTCGTGGTGAAATAATCCATTTTGTTAAGTTCAATGAACATATTCTACTGATAATGAAAGTGTCAATGACACTGTAGCTCAACTTGACAAACTTGAACTTGGTAAGTTATAAGTGAAATGGCAAAATTGAAGATCATTGGTACCAATGTTATTTGGTTAAATTTCAACATAACAGCATTGTGTGTGCACAACATCAGAGCAATCCATGCATTTTTAAATGTAAACTGAAAGACTGCCTAAAGGAAGAATGTTGATTCACAAATGCAGAAAGTTCAGAGATTATTGTAAATGGCAGCTTTTTTCACAGAAATGAATGCTAATCAATAGCTCTTACCTAAAGGACTCGCCTAATGAGCACACCAAGTTAAAAAACACTCCTATAATAAATGTGGCCTTTAGTCCATGTCAAAGAAGAATGTTGATGCACAAATGCAATAAATTCAAAGATTGTTGCTAACAGCAACAGTTTTTGATGGAAATGAAAAGAAAATCAATAGCTCCTATCTTTGTCACCCTGCATAAGCATACAAAGTTTCAAAACAACCTGATAATGAATGCGTCCTCTGAGGCATGCCAAAGGAAGATGTTAATGCACACAAATGCACTTAGTTCAAAGGTCATTGCTTGTTGCAATGTCTTTTTCTCACTTTTTTATGGAAATTCCTAAATATACCCTGCAGAGAGTGCAAAAAGGGATAAGTTGCTGCACAAATGCAGTAAGTTCAAAGGCTGGTGATAAGGGCAATAATTTTTTATGGAAATGAAAATGAAAGTGTCAATGACACTGTAGCTCAACTTGTCAAGACATGTACATGTATAGTATGTGACACAGCAAAGACAAACATCTAGGTAATGACCTGATAACAAAGGCACATATAAAGTATTGTAACGGTCTGTATATAAATACTGACCGTAGCCTTAACAAATGTATAGGTAAAGTATTGTAAAGGTGGGTGACAGTCAGATGCTAAACTAGAAAAGAAATCTTTGAGTCCCAGAGTGGGTCTGACTGAACCCCAAAATATTTCTCACAGCACAGTGATAACAAAGGCACCCCAAAACACACTCATTCCTGTCCCAAGGTGAAAACAAAGGTACCCAAGAAGTTTTGTGAAGATCAGTTCATAAATACGAGCTGTATAGAAGTTGTGACAAAAATCTGATTGGACCTAATTTCGGTACAAAATGGCCACTGGCAGCCATCTTGAATTTTGGACCGCACTCAGAAACACTCGTTCTCCCAAGGTGATAACAAAGGTACCCAAGAAGTTTCGTGAAGATTGGTTGATAAATACAGCCTCTAGCCTGAGCCGTATTGACATGTGCACTCACAGTGTATTAGTAGCACTAAATAAATCAAAATTCATCTAATTTGCATAATTTCTGAACGAGAAAAAAACCCGTATCGTATGTGATGTACTCCATTTTACTAAACATTCATACAAAAATTTATTCAAATCAGAACTTTCATATAGAAGTTCTGTACAAAAGACTCATTGCACTCATTTTGGTACAAACTGGCTGCTGGTGGCCACGTTGAATTTCGGACCACACCCAAAAACACTCGTTCTCATCCCACGGTGATAACAAAGGTACCCAAGAAGTTTCGTAAAGATCGGTTCATAAATGTGGCCTCTAGCCCGAGCCGTATTGGCATTTGCACCGACAGTGCTGAAAGTAACACTAAATAAATCCAAGTTAGTCTAATTTGCATAATTTAAGCATGAGAAAAAAACCCCGTATGATATGTGATGTATCTCATGGTACTAAACATCCATACAAAAAATTATTCAAATCAGAGCTTTCATATGGAAGTTCTGTACAAAAAACAGATTTCTGCATCGTCGGTACAAAATGGCGGCTGGCAGCCATCTTGAATTTTGAACCGCACCCCAAAACACTCGTTCCCGTCCCATGGTCATAACAAAGGTACCCAAGAAGTTTCGTAAAGATCGGTTCATAAATACGGCCTCTAGACTGAGCCGTATCCAATTGTTGACGTACGGACAGAGACAGACGGACAGACGGACCATGACAAAAGCTCAAATTTGGCTTCGCCAAAGTTGAGCTAAAAATGTGACTCAAGGATTAAAACATTGATAAATATGCTTAATAACTCAAAGACTACAAGAAATCTGAGGAATTGCCGAAAATGAAAATATTCTATTCACTCATGGTTCTTGTTAATTGTCTTTATTGTTAACATTATTTATTTATTTATTTATTGGTGTTTAAGGTCACATGTTTTTGCAAATGGCTAATCATGACTGCAACATGAGTATCAACTCAAGACCAGGGGTGAGAGTTAATAATAAGCCATGTTGCCCATTTTAAAGAGGGTTTGCACCTCCCAAGCATTGGTGACTGGATCCTATTTTACCAGTAAAACAGAGCCTGTTTACCACAGTGAACAGGCACCGCTTCACTTCCCAGGGTTCCCACGGGGATATTATTAACATAAATCAGACGAATATTGATGAAGAAACAGTATCTAAGCTGTATTTATTAACAGATGGCGCCGTCTTCTTCTCGGGGATGGATTAATATAACAGTGGATGGTTTTAATTGCGTTATAAAAATCTCTATTGTATAAACGTTCAAATTTCGGTCCTTTCTCCAGATAGCAGAGAATTTAAACAACATAAATTCTATTATGATCATAATTTTGAAACGTTTGAAATTTTGATTTATAGAAAATAAAGTCCATCTACGCGTCGCAATGTCTTCTAAAACTGGGAGATTGTGGTTTGTTTTTTACATTTACACACTCGTGAATTGGGACAAATTTTAAGGCCTATATTCTACTGATAAACTGAGCATATATTCTACCTTGTCAAACAAGATATAACTGATTAAATGTTTATACTGGATTTACTTAAGCCAAATAAGTCCAGCATGGAGGGAAATTCAGTAGTTGTCAAAGTAATTCTTTGTTGCATCAGAAGATCATTTATTCTATTAACCCTTTACATAACATGAAAAGCAGACGACACTTGCAAACAAAATTCTTGAATAACTAATTTTTTTCATTTTTTGTCTCAAAAACATAGGTTATGACCCATCTTTGGAACGACCTCGACGAGCTCATTCCACAGAGGGGTCATAACCTATATTTTTGATACAAAAATGAAAAAAATAATGAAAATTAATTGGCGGTTTTTGTGAATAGCGCTGGCCGGTTTTTGCCGTTATGTTAGGTAAAGGGTTAACAGCAGTTTACTCCAAACTCATTTGCAATTCTCTGATCAAATTTGTACTGACAATACGCTGAATGGTTTGGCGTTTGGAAGTCAAATGCAATTAACAGAGTAGTCCAATTAGAAATATATCCAATTAAGTGGGCTCCACTACTTGTTTTGGCAAAAAAAGATTTATCTCATGGTGTGCACATTACCATTGCCAATGATAGTTGGAGCATTGGTGCAGCTATCCTTCCGAAACAGTCAGTAGAAAAACACTCCATCATACATGTACCAAGGTGCCTAAAAATATTGAGGTAATTTCCCATTACATCAGTAAGTATACCTCGGAAAAAGTGATTCCAGAATTGCTGCCCAAAATGGTCTTGAAATATTCTGGGTACCTCAGGATATTGCTGTGGTATTATCACAAACAGCCACACGCCTTTGAGGGCTTGAAAGTATCTTGTCTGATCAGGTGTTTCAGTGAGTGGTACAAGAATGGAGATCCAAATGCCTACTGCTTTTGGAGATGCTGTACAGGCAGCCACCAAGCAAGTAAAAACACTGACAAGATACATGTAAATACATCTTAGCAGTTGAGTTCTCAAGGAAGACTACACTTGGGACAACTTGCTAAGACCAATATAAAAGGGGAAGTTTGTGGCTGTATGAGGACTTAATGGGTTAAGCACTACTCACGTGATTACCAAACAGAGTTGCAACACTCAAGTACGTGTACTTTCAAGGATTTTAGTGCACCTCTATGAAGTCTGAATTATTTTTTGAGCAGATTTATTTATTGGTGTTTTAGGTCACATATTTCTGCACAATCTGAACAGCACAATGATTAATCTGAACTGCAACATGGAGGTAGAGTCAAGTTTAGTAACTCATTTATACCCAACTAACCCATCAGCCCAAGCATTGGTGACTGGGTCTTATATTTTTTTACCAGTAAAACATTATACATTATTGTGATGAATTGATGGTAACATGGTCCCAGGTTTGTGGTTTGGAACTATGTTCAACCGAGACGCGAAGCGTCGAGGTTGAACATATGCTCCGAGCCACAAACCTCGGACCATGTTACCGTCAACTCATCACAATAACGTATATGTTCCAATAAGACAATACTCATAGCCCAAAACCTACATTGTGAAACACAAGAGGCTTATTTAATAAACCTGTGATTGTTAAAAGTTGCCTTGTACAAGGCAACTTTTAACGATCACAGGTTTAGTAAATAAAACTCTCGTGTACCCCACGTCAGCACTGGATAAATAATAAATGAATCAGATAAACTCATTCCATCTCAGTTCAAATCATAAATCGGTTTGTAATTTAAACAACACTTCATCTGGAACACCATCTGCTGCACGTGTGAAACATCCAGAAAAATGAAGCGGCTTGCTAGTCACTCCGTTGACGAAGCAAGTATGAAATGGGGGACATCATTTCAAATATTTCAGAAGGTGACGTCAGACAGTAACACCATCCAATCAGAGGGCGGGGAATTTTACTCTTATTGGAACATTGCTTGTTTACTGCAGTAAACAAGCAATGCTTCACTTCCCGGGGCTCCCACTGGGGCTTTGAGCAGATATTTTTAGGTTTTCTAAAGAGAGAAAATAAATAATGGAAACACAACTTGTGATGAATTCACCCCGGCAATAAAACATTGTAACTCTTAGGAACAGAAACTAAGTAAAATAATAACATAATAGCTCTGTGTAAAATAACAAACAAATGCATCAATAACAACCTGCCAGGACAAACATTTAAAATAACTTGCATAAAATATTTACGCTGTAACAAAAGGTGCTCTTAAACGATCGATTATACATGACTTTGTTTTTTCTACATTTTTCTTTCTTGCCACTTTCAAACAACATGGAATAAACCACATGATTTTGAATTAAAGGCCCCTTCACATTTCATTTTTTTCTTCCTAAACTACCCACCAATCATTTAACAATACTAGTATTTTCTTTTGTTTGGCAAGTACACTGCCAACTTCCTGATACAGCATGATTTTATAAATTGAAATTAACAGTTTAATGACATGATATACATATGTGAGTTTGAAGTACTTTAATGTTAGTCAAATTTAATATCAAAGGAAAATCACAAAACATCATAAAAATCTGAAAATGACATGTCATAGAGAGTTGCATTTAACCCTTTACCTAACGAAT